>OX346245.1:105345519-106595519 GCA_947049315.1 Epistrophella euchroma | reverse complement strand
TTTATTTTAGCTTAGAGACTAATCGATTTTAAACGAGTTTCACCCATATTATTGATTTTATAGAAATCTGAAGACTGACTATTTCTTCTTACCAATCTAAAAAAAACATTCAGAAGAAATTTTTGTTATACTAAAACTGTAGTGCTTCCACTATATTTTACCAAAACAAATTGTGAAAAAATGCAGCTGTGAAGATTTTAGGAAGGCTTTAAAATCCAATTAAAAAATATACCAAGCCCAAAAACCTTAAAAAAAAACACCTGTGTTTTCATTAAATAAAATATTTTTCGGGCTTGTTTATTCCTTCTTAAAATTCGACTCACAACACTAACGTGTAGAATTTTTTGCTAAAACTTAAAGATTGCTTACGATGTAAGTAAACGGCGCGGGGAATAATAAAGTTACTGTGCACTTTTTGTTGTTGTTTGAGCTAAAGCATAAATGTATTTGCTTCAAATTTTCTAAAAGAACAGTTTCTATGTAATTCCGTAGAGAAGAACTTCGCTTTTTTAACTTATCTGAAACGGATAGCGGTCATACAACAACTTCAGCCTTCCCAAAATTTTTCATAGCTCTAACTATTGTATACTTCGCCAGAATTTTATTGCCAAATAACCGTTTTGCGGGGGTTTATTTCGCCGTTTTTCATTTTAAATTTTCGAAGTTCAGCAAAGTACGTTAACGTTTTTAAAATTTCGCGCGTAATTTTAAGGCATGTAATTTAATGGAAGTCAAAAAACTTCGAAACAATAGAAGTCAAATAACAATCTTTCAGCGAAATAGTTAAACAGCTAGGCGATATTTTGTAAAAATAATGGTCAAAACAAAAAAAAGCCAAACAAATTTTTCCAAGCAATGGTGATTCAAATTTAAAAGTAATTAATTGTAACTATGGCAGAAGCGGCGCGCTAGAACAAAATTTTGCTTGCGCAAAATCAAATCCGCAGGGTCGCTGTTGAAATGAGGTGTCTTTTCAGGAATCCACAACTTCGTCCGAAATCAATAGTTTTATTAGTATACAGTATGTGTTGTTGTTGTGCACTGTAGGTACAGCAAAATTTTTATAATACTTTTTTACCATTATTTGATTTTAAAATTTAAATGTTTCCTGTTTTAAGTGCTTTTTAACCCTGGGTCTTGACGTTTAAGTACTCGCCAACTAGTTGGCTACATATATGTTCATGGATCTCTGTTAAAAATGGTCTAATCGAGATGAAACGAAAAGCATGCTTAAGGCCAGGCAAAATGTTTTCTGTTGAACAGTGCATTAGTTACTTGACTTCTTCATTCATCTTTAATTTAGTAATTTTTGGTTTTCCCGCTTCTATATATTTTAGAAGAAAAAAGTGCGGTTTTATCTTTGAACATTTTTAGGACGAATTGGTTTTTTTTTATGTCAAATCTAAAAATATTTAATGAATGCGACAAAAGTGGACATTTATTGTTTTTATTTATTTTCCGAAGCATATAGCTAGACCCTTTCTGAAAATTTTGTTCCAAAGTTATTTTAGGAAAATATGTATAGCAGCACCTATTTGAAAAATTGCGAAAAAATCTCGATTCTACAATTGTTAATTTCTTCTAAAACAAAAAAAATCTTTTCTTTAATTTTTTCCTGCAGTGGCGCGGTCCCCTCAAAGAGCGGGACCGTATGCGGTGGCACACCCCGCACACCTCTTGCGCAGCTTCTGAATTATGGCTGACCACGTACCTTTCTTTTAAAATTGAAAAATTTCACTGTAGTCTTGATTTCGTATAATAGTCTCATCTTGGTATCGTTTCCGTCTTGTGGCGTTTTTGTATTTTTTGTGGAAGAAATATCGTAGTTAAAGTTGAATTTAAATTTAAAAGCTGCTGGGTATTAAAATTAAAAAAAAAATCAATGCCAATGATAGACTCTCCGTAAATTAAAGTCCAAAATATACCATCACCGAACACGGCTCACCACGTTAACGTTTTAAACCATAACAATTTATTAGTTCGTGCGAACTATTCGCGCATTTTTTTTTTTACTGGTCTCGAAGAACATATGTAGTTTTTTTACTGGTCTCGGCGCCTGCTTATTAATGAGCTAGACCCTTAATATTTTAAGGGAGTTTGGCCAGATAAATGTAACCATTAGATATGAACAGACACCCCATATTTTCCGATTTATAACTGCTGTTTGGTTGTCATTTTAATCTTGAGCTCGATAACGATGAACGAAATTATGATCAAAACATACCTACACCAAAAATTTAAAGTTTTAAAATCCATAGCACCTGATTTTCCTAAGAAATCCATGTTAAGTGTTGCCGTTAGTGTAGATTTAGCTAAATTTTGTTTTTTTTTTTTAAGCAGCAACAATTTTTTTTTAAAATCTGAAAACTGCGTCAGCATATGGTTGACATATCTAACATTAAGATAATATATAGAGAATAATATGAAGAAGAAACCGCAATTCTTTTTTGTTTTGCATATGTTAGGCCCATTTGCTGAAACGAAACTTAAATATTTATGTTCAACTTAAATGCTTATGTTTCACTTTTTCCTCAGCGTAAACTGTCATAAGCTCTTGTGTTGAACTTTATGTTTTGTTTAAGCAAATGGCCCTTAGTGTAACCAAATTCGAAATGTGGACATTTTAGAATCTAGCCCCTTCAAATTTATTGACAAAATAAATTTTGGCCGAGGTCATAAACCTGGGCCTCTCACAAATACCATACAAAAGCATAGGTATGGGATTTAGTGTATTTTCTTACGTTTTACATGTTTTTCTTCCGAAATACAGATATTCCATGATTATTATCCCTTATTTATCTCATCTCAGCCAAAGGTTTTAGGTATAGAAAAAAAATCTTTTTAAAATATTTCGATTTTTAAAATTATTTATTTTTGTTTTAGATTCCTTAAAAATTTTGAGTACTTAAAAAAAAATTTTTAATTTAATTATCAAACAAAATTCAAAAACAAAAATGTAAATATCTTATTTAATTCGAGACTTCAAAATGAAAAATGAATAGTGTATAAATCCCATACAAATTTGTATGAGGGGAATATGGCCTTAGAGGAACGGGTTAATGAACTCTGAAAAAAAAATTCCCGGTCACAAATTTTTTCGGGCACATAAACTATTAATTTAGGGGGTTTCTTTTGAAAAAGATAACCTTGGGAAATAATGGGCAGCCTAAGCCATTGAAAAATAAAAAGAAAGCCCTTACAAGATCAAATTCGGTGAGCTCCTGACAAGACAAGGGAACTTTTTGATTACAGTTTACAGACCATATCATTACCAAATGAAATAAGAAGTACTATATAGTTCCTTGCTTCACTTAAGATGGCGCTCACAGTCTAGGATGGGCTACACCCATAATCAACAAGCCCTGCCAGCAAGCTCGGTCTCTAGCTAGCTGCCTCCAGTTTGTACGGTTGATATCGTTCTCACTTATGAATGTGCGCTACCTAAGGTGGGGTCTTCCTCTCCTGAGTAGACCATCAAAGGTGCATTCGAAGACACGTTGGGCTGATGCGTTTATTTTCAGCTTTTTGACCACTTCCACGTTGCTGCAAGGCCCATTAAGCTCGTTGTTGAAACACTCAGCTTTCCCCAGATGTCCTAAGGGCTAGTTATTAAAATTATCTTGGACCAAATTTGAATTCCTCTGAACGAAAAGACAAACGACTATTCAATAATATTTACAACGTCCCTTTCTTTGGCGGAATGAAAAAATGTTAATATCTAAAGTAGCTATTAAAATGTTAATTTGTTGCACACACCAAACATTTTTAGCTCTAACGGTTTTTTGTATATTCAAGTTTACAACTTCTAAAATAATAAGAAAATCCAAAAATTTTTTTGCACGAATTTGTTGTCTCCTTAAAATTAAATGAAACCCGCAAACCCCGATTTTGTAGCTTGCATAGTTTTTTTTTATATACATAGTTCCGCTAAAATAAGACATTATACTCACTGTAACGGTCAAAATTAAAAAAAAAAAGTTTGAATTTTCGAATTTTTTTTTTTGCTATAGAATTTGTAGATTTTTAAATGCTAATTTGTTGGGCAAGAATTAGTTTTTCCAGTGACCGGAAATGATTTGTTCAAATCTAAAATCGAAATAAAAAATGATCCGTGAAAGCTACAAAACTAGCATTTTAAAATCTACATCAAGTGAATCATTATTTTTGTACTTTCGTCCTTTAACTTTAGACTCATTTTAGCGGAAACTTGAATATTTTATAAACTATTTGAGCTACAAAGTTGCTGTTTTCGCGACTTAAGAGCATTTAAATAGCTACAACTTTGGATGTCAATCATTATTTAAAATTCGTATTATTTTATATTCCGTCCGCTAACTTCAGACTTATTTTAGCGGAAACTTTAATAACTTCGGATATTATGCGGGCTACAAATTTTTGGTTTGCGCAACAAATTAGCATTTAATTAGCTACAAATTCAGATATCAACATTTTTTCATTCCGTCAAAAAGTTTTTGCCAAAGTAAGGGGGGTTGATACAAACTCCACTTTTCTATGACAGGAGATACTCTTGGAGGAGTTGTCACTTCCTCGCAAGAGGTAGTAGCTCCGAAAAAAACTTAAGGTGGAAGTGGCTGGTATTGAGCCCTAGACCTTTGACATGAAGGTCCAACGCACTAACCATTACGCCACATAAATGCATACTAATCGTATGTATATATTTTTTTAAATATTTTCTTCTTTTCAAACCTTTAAAACTCGAGCTTCCAAATTCAAAACTTACTCTTTATCCAGTATTTTAAAAAATAATACTCATACGCCACCGTACACCAACCGTCAGTAAATTCACAGTAACTATTAGGCTCAGCGCATATTGAGACGCGACCAGTGCGTGTGACGTGACACAGCACAGCACAAATTTTTGTAAACAATATAAATCTGACGCTTGTTTTACAAAACACACGTGACACAGCAACTGAAACACAGTTTTTCTTGCGAGACTTTGCACGTACACGTGTTTAATTTATTTCCTGTCAAAAAATTAAAAAAAAATATTTAACTAACAGTCTGTTAAATTGAAAATAACTACATCGTAAGTTTGCAAGTTTCTTTCTTGTAATTGCCAGAAGAAATATTTATAAAATTAAGAAGAAATCGTTGCGAATTGTGTTCACATAATCTCCTCGTAGGTGGTTTTGATAGAAAAACTGAGAAATTTTGATAAGAAATCCCGTTTATGTAACTAAGACTGCTGAGGGCTCTGAGGCCTAATTTTCCTAAAAATACCTAATAATACATACATTATGTCTTCACAATAGTTTTCGAAGATTTAAATTTGAATCTTTGTTTAAAGCTTTGATAACTTAATTACTAAATTTAATTTTTTCAAATACCTATCATTATTAACTATTTTTTTCAGTATTGTATTGTCAAATCTCGCCATAGTTAGAAATGAATAATATTTATTTAAAAATGATAAATTCTTTGAAATGTCTTGGGAAATTATATTTAATTTGAAAGAAAAATAAAGAAAAAAAAATACATATGTTGGCACAGACACGCGCTTCAATACATAATCGTTTCATGTGACACGCATCGCACGCGTCTCAATACATTTACGCCTAGCCTTATTGTTAATTTTTAAGGGAAACTTAAAATTCGGACAATTTTTCGATTATTCATATGTATGTAGGGGAAGTACGTCCAAAATGACATATACGGACAAAACGACATACCGCTCATATCTTGAAATCTACTATACTTATACAACTCGCTCCAATGTAACTAGTTGGCTTTGATGATTTTGTAAATCCTTTGAAAATTCTGGCTCATTTGACAGCCATGTGTCGTCGCAAAAAACAAAACATTATTTGAGAAGAAAATAATTTTTTGTTGGTTCTCGAAAATTTTTTTGATTTTTTTTAGTTTATGCAGTTTTCATTAAGTTTTATTGACCATATCTATAGTTCAAAAAATTGATGTTATAAATTCAAAATTGACCATAACAGCAGAGTTTTTTGGAACTTATTAACAAAATTTTGTCAAGACTATGGTATGGACAAAATGAAGTCGATAAAATGCAATCATTGGGCTCATGCATCTTTTTCAGCCGACTTGCAAAAAAAAAAACTCTAACGGCTATATTATTGACTTTCTTCAAAGCTAGTTTTACTGAGAAACTATTGCATTTATTAAAAGACTGGGTTTTATAAATGAATAATAAACAATATTTATTTAAAAGATTTTAGTTCCGTTTTTGATAAAAGATTTGATAAGAGTGATATTGAAAATTAATTTTCAGTTATAGAAAATTACAAACTTCCTTAGTATATTATAGAAACAAAACAAAGTGTTATTAACTGAAAAGTAACATACATATTCTTAACTTTAACACTTTCCCTTGTTACTTGAAAGTTAAATTGTGGTTAAAATCTAAATTGAATTTAAATTTTTTAAATATCTAGTCCCATCTTTTTGCATAAGATTTTAAGACGTGGACTTGGTAATGGCTTTGTCATAACATCTGCCAATTGATGCTCGGTTGAAATTTGTTGAACCATGATGTCTCCTTCAACTACTTTCTCTCTTATAAAGAAATGCTTGATGGCAATATGCTTGGTCCTTCGGTGAAATTCTGGATTTTGCGAAAGTCTTACTGCTGCAGAATTATCCACTTGTATAATAGGAATTTCCTTAAGTTGAAAAATGCCCTTAAATAATCTCTTCAACCAAATTGCTTCTTTAGCTGCTTCATTAGCCGCTACTATTTCTGCTTCTGTTGTCGATGTAGCTACCATCGCTTGTCTTTGGCTTAGCCAAGAAATAGCACCTCCAGCATATTTAATTACAACTCCTGAAGTTGAACGTCCTGTTTTTATACAACCCCAAAAGTCTCCATCACTAAAACATTCAAGAATTCCTTTTTGTGCGTCGTGCCGATAGGTTATTCCATAATCCAAAATTCCTGCTATATATCGAAACACTCTCTTTACTCGAGTAACATCTTCATTGGATGGATTCTCAAGTGTTCTTGAAAGAAATCCCACGCTGTAGGCTAGATCTGGTCTTGTACCTAGCATTAAGTACATCAATGCACCAACAGCTTGTCTGTATGGAAATGTCTTCTTCTCGATTTGTTCTTTCCCTGTTGTAAAAGTTTCGGTATTCTTTATCATAGGTGTTGAAATCGACTTACATTCTGAAAAGTTAAATCTTTCCAGAATCTTCCTTGCATGTGCTGTCTGTTTAATTTTTATGTTTTTGTCTTTTATCTCAATTTCTAGTCCAAGAAAATAAACAGCTTCTTTTGAGATGATTTTGAATTCTTGTTTAAGTTCGTTAATGAAAACGTCTAAGTCCTTTTTATCTGTGGCTCCAACTAAACCATCATCAACATACAAAACTAGAATAAGCTTGTTGCCATTGCGCTCTCGAATAAACAAACATGGATCAGCTTCACTTGTTTTGAATCCCAATTTCAAAATAAAACTTCCGAAACGTTTATTCCAGCACCTGGATGATTGTTTAAGCCCATATAAACTTCTTTTTAGTTTGCATACTTTGTTTGTACCATCGCTATATCCCTCTGGTTGCCTCATATATATGACTTCCTCAAGTTCTCCATACAAAAAGGCTGTTGATACGTCAAATTGTGCCAGATGCATTTCTTCACTAGCAGCAATGCTTAAAATTGACCGTATCGTCCCCAACTTTGCCACTGGACTGAACGTTTGACAGAAATCAATACCATAACGTTGGCTAAAGCCTTTTGCGACTAACCTGGCTTTATATTTGTCTATACTACCATCAGGGTTTTTCTTCAAGTTGTAAACCCACTTGCACGGTATAGCTTTTGCCCCTTTAGGTAAATCTGTTAATGTCCATGTCTGGTTTTCCTTGAGTGATGCAATTTCTCTTTCCATTGCATTCCTCCACTCTTTTCTGTTTTCATTGTTTGTTGCTTCTAAGTAACTTTCAGGATTTTCTAAAGCGCTCACGAATTCTTCCGCTGCCATAACAAAATCGTCATACTTCTTTGGTTTTGTCAATTCTGCACGATTTCGGAGACTACTTGGTGTTGATGGCTGTGGAAAATCCTCCTCTCCATTGTCAAAACTATTGTCATTGCCAGTATCGTATTCTTCATTGTAGCTATCTTCTGTATTAATTTCGTTTTCTTCTTTTTCAAATATATTTTCAGATTGATTCTTTTCATATGTTTCTTCTTGTATATCATGCATAGGTAATTCTACTGTATTTTTACAAATTCTGGGCCTTTCTTGAAATTGCACATCTCTAGATAATATTACTATATTATCTTCCTTGATAAAAATTCTGTAGCGTTCATCACCATCATATCCAACTAAGTATCCCTTCACAGCTTTTTTATCCATTTTCTTTCTCTTTTGTATTGGTATATGCGTGAAGCAAGTAGATCCAATTATTCGAAGATGTTTTATCCTAGGTTTCTTTCCCATCCAGAGTTCGTATGGACTTATTCCATTCACTGATGACTTTCCTGTTCTATTTAAAACATATATAGCAAAATTGACTAATTCTGCCCAGATAGCTTCTGGAAATTTGATTTTCGAATTTGAATACTTGAAGGTCCTTGACATCTCTATAATAGTTCGATTCTCTCTTTCACTTCCACCATTTTGCTGAGGTGTATAAGGTGCAGTTAGCCTTTGTACGATTCCATTGTCTCGAAGCATCTTTTTGATTTCAGCATTGTCGAACTCACCACCATTGTCACTTAACAGTTCTTTTATTGTGTGACCCAATCCTTTTGCGTGAGCAAGTACTTCTCTTAAAGCGTCCTTAACATCCGACTTATGCTCAATGGCAAATCCATAGCGAAATTTTGTGTAACTATCTTTAAACACAACTAAATATCGCTTTTTCTTGAAGGATGCACTGAATGGTCCACAAACATCAGTTGACAGTAGCTCTCCTGGTTGAGTTGTTTTCCTTCGAGTTCCAAATGGCAATCGATGCATCTTTCCATAAATACATGGCTCACAAATATTGTTATCTAATTTGACTTTTATACCCATTTCTCTTCCTAGCTTTTCTTTAATATGTGTTTTGTCTTGATGTCCCCATCTTTCATGGTAAAGCTGTAGTGTTTGATTTTCGGCAATTGCAACGTTTACACCAGATATTTTAGTGCTGATAATTGCTGTTATTGCTGCTTTATACAACGAACCGTTCGCCTTCCGATGACCACATAGTAACGTTTTTCCCTCTACTTGGAGCCAGCATTTTGTTACCGATGACTTGAATACACTATTCTCGTTTCTGTCCTGTGCTGCTAAAACCGAGAATAGATTTCTAGAAACATTAGGTACCCACCAAACATCCCTTAGTGTTATTTCCATTTCTCTGTTGTTGACTCGTGATTTTACTAGGATATTTCCTTTTCCAATAGCATTTAAGCTTTCTTTTCCAGCTGCTTGAATACTGCACGGGCTTTCAAATTCTTTGAATTCGTAGAAATAATCTGCTGAATTTGTGACATGTCTTGTCGCTCCATTGTCGATCCACCAGTCATTCGAATTTTCTTCATATGAATAGACTTCGTTGCAGACTGAAACAAGCGAAGCATTCACATCTATTGAATTGCTCTGGGTGGCACATGTTGATTTATTTTTATTTGGACGTCCGTCAGATATCCACTTTCTGCAATCCCGAAGCCAATGACCTTTTTTCTTACAGTAATTGCAAGTATCTTGATTTCTTGACCAGTTGTTCTTGATTTTTCTTTGATCTTTCTTGTCGTTTCTTGCTACTAGCGCCTCTGGAGAACCATCTTCCCTGTCTGAAGATTTCTGAAAGTTCCTCTCAAACATGCATAGCTGTGCTGTTAATTCGTCAAAATTTTTCTCCTCTTCTTTTGTCAAAAGCATCCAGCTTGACTTAAAAGTTTCATATTTGCTTGGTAATGTGTGCAAAATTTTACACACTAATATTAAATCTGGTAACGCATTGTGCTTTTTAGCGATTAGACCATTATTTAATTCATTCCATAAGTTTCTTAACTGGGCAATATGTGTAGACACATCAAAGCCTGTTTTCCAGTTAAAACTAAAGAGATCGGTACAAATTTTAAATAGTTGATCCTTTGATGTTGCTTCAAACTAATTCTTCAATGCATTCCACGCATCATAAGCCGTTTCCTTGTCCATAATCTTTTGATGAACTGCATCCGTAACAGAACTAGTTATCATTGACTTCGAATAACTGTTGGCTTTTCTGTATAAATCGCTCTTCATCTTGTATTCAGCCTTTTGAAGTTCTGTGGCAGTCGCAAGCAATGGTTTAGGCTTTACTAATTTTCCATCGATGACATCAACAGCTCCTTCATGATAATCTAGAAGATCTTGCATTTTCCTCTTCCATATTGCATTTATTAAAAGACTGGGTTTTATAAATGAATAATAAACAATATTTATTTAAAAGATTTTAGTTCCGTTTTTGAAAGAAGATTTGATAAGAGTGATATTGAAAATTAATTTTCAGTTATAGAAAATTACAAACTTCCTTAGTATATTATAGAAACAAAACAAAGTGTTATTAACTGAAAAGTAACATACATATTCTTAACTTTAACAGAAACTAGTTCTATAGGGGTTTCAAAATTTAAGTTTCTCAAAGAAAATTATTAATTTGATTTAGATGTCAAACTATGTATGAATATTTTGATTTAGACGTCAAAGTAATAAAAATTTGTGACAAAATTGAAAATCGAAACCGCTATAAATCTAGTTTTTCGGTAAAACTAGTTTTGAAGAACGTCAAGAATATGGCCGTAAGAATTTCATTTGCGAATTATGCTTATAATATGAAGCTGATAAGGTTTATATTTTCAAAAAGTTTTTCGAGCAACAAATTCTTGCTTATAATTAATTTATTTTGGAAAGATTAAACCTTGTTAACTACTATAGACCTATACTCGGTATTCTATGTCATTTTGTCCATATAAAATATGTTATTTTGTTACTATTTTTATAATTGTTTGCATTTATGTTTTAAACTTAAAAACTATTATAAAATATGTGCAATGAATTGACATAATAAACATTTCATTAAGATAAATACTTTAAATAATTTTTTATTAAGAAAATAGCTAACAGTATGTCATTTTGGACGTACAATATTATTTCTGGACAAGAATAGAAAAAAGTATAACAAATAAGACACCATGTCTTAATATGCTTATGATTTGATATCAATAAATCTGAAATCTGAAATCTGAAATCTGAAGTTTGACGGCAACTATGGACATTTCTGAGCTAGTCAAAAGTCAACTTAAAAAAAAAAGTTTAAGAGCCAAAGTCGTTTACTTCACCGTCTTATGTCATTTTAATGACATTTTGAAATCTGTCTAAAGTAGAGAAATCAAACTCCTTCTAAAACCAATATTAGTCTCTCCTACATATATGTATAGGAAAGAATTAAAAAAAGTAACGCGAAATGTAACATTTTAATTCTATACTAGTATCGCCCTGTGTCGACATTCGACACTTTGAATTTCGCAAACAATTTTTTCGAAAATATTGAAGAAAAGAAAACAATTTTTTTAATTTAATTTTTTTTTTTTAATATGCACAGTGTTCCACAGTACGAAAGCAAAAATGACCCACAGTGTGTAAATGCGTGCCTCAACTTATCCGCAATTGTGGCTTTCCAACCAAATAAAATTTATCGAAATCGGTCAAATACATTTTGAGAAAATGGTACCACAAAATTTATTTAAGGCTATTTATATAAAAAAAATTTTCTGATCAAAACGATTTTTTTATACCTACTATTGATTCATCATACATATTTTGTTGTATTTATATTTTCAGATAAAGCAAGCAACATACAAAGAAAGTGGACTACTGTAGCCGTAGTGATGTCCATAGCATCATTAGCTCTAAGCAGTTAGTTAAATTAAAATAAAGTAATAATAAATAACTATTATTTAATAAATTTATAGAGTTTGCCGTATTTTTAAAAGTGCTTATTTTGTAAATGTATGTAAATATATGGATACAATTGAAATTCTTAGTTTCTCATGATTAATGTCAGTTATAATTATGTACTTTGATATACTAAATATGTATTAATTTTTGCTATTAGCTCTATATAGTTTGTCAGTGCGAGATTAAAGATAACGTTGAGTGAGCTCACCAAAGGACCATGAGCACTTTTGTATGGAGTTTGGGCCCACTTTTAACATTGCTCAACAGTGATAAAACTTATATCATATCAAAGCTAATTGACAGTACTTTACTTTATTATATGGTATTTTATAAAAAAAAAAGTATTTAAAATGGAATTTTTTTGTTTAATGGCAACACTTACAAGAGTGGTATGCCTTTTTTGAAAGCCAGAAGTCTCTTCTTTCATTCCTTTTTTAAATCAACTTAATCCTGTTTATAGTTTTCGAAAAAATTACTTCCAACTAAAAATGTTGAAAAACAAAAAATTGAATATTGATTTTTTTCACAATTTGAAATACTAGGTTCTAAATTGGCTTTTGTATAAACAACTTCTTATTTAAAATTTTGAAAAATTAAATATAAAATTTAATTTTTTTGTTTTTTAACATTTTTAAGTTAGAAGTAATTTTTTCGAAAACTATAAACACAATTAAGTTGATTTAAAAAAGTAATGAAAGAAGAGGCTTCTGGCTTTCAAAAAAGGCATAGATAACACTTTTTAGTAAGTGTTTCCATTCAAAAAAATATTCCATTTTAAATACTTTTTTTTTATAGAATCCGCAAAAATACTATTTTCGCGCTCGATTTCAATTAAGCCGCCACCGTATAATAAAATAAAGTACTCTCTATTAGCTTTCATACGACATAAGTTTCATCACTGTTGAGCAATGCTGAAAAATTGGCCCAAAATGCCCATGGTCCTTAAAAGGGCTATTTTTAGTTTAACTTTCAAACTGACATGATCTCGCTTTGAAAAACTAGGCTTCAATATTTTGAACGTAATTTTTTTAAGGGTTCTATACATCAAAAATCATTTTTTCATTATCATTAATCTTAAATGGGATATATTCTCCACGTTGCATTATCATTTATCTTCTCTATGCATTTTGTGTGAAACAAAGGACATTTTTTATAATAATTTTTTTAATCCGAGCGTTATTTATTCAACAAAATAGGTGGACCTTGATTGGTTATGAAGAAAGTACATATATCACTTTATACGGTTAAATTTAAAAAAAGTATCACAGAACCTAAAAAGAATTTAAATTACTTTAATAATCGTTAAAAATTCATTCTTTAACTTGGTCCTGGGATCTTATCAACTCATGTTTTGGATATTCACAAAGGTCAGTGTTTGGTTAAAAAAGATCAACTCTTTTTTAAAATTGATCAGCGATAAAACAATATCGAATGGTAAAAAAGTTCCATTTATGTCGAGTGCTTTGAAAGTTAAAAAGCTGAAATATTTTTGACTAACTAACAAAAAGTAGAAGTTTTGAAATCTAGACTTGAAAAAAAAGTTGACTGCCTTGGCCAACTTAACCTTATTGTACTTTTGAAAACAATTTGTGATACTATGATAGATATTGATTAATACAAGAACAGTAGTAGTAATAGTAGTATTAGACAGTACCCATAGTAGTACCAAATACTGCTTACCATTATTTTTTTTTTCATTGTATGGAAGCGACGAATTCTTTATGAGCTATCCAATAAAACAATTTTTGTTGTTAATAATATATGGGTAGCTTTTTCTATCACGTGCTTAACCGTCCTTTACAGTACGGCCAAAAAACCCTAACAATCATGTCATTGGGTCCATTTTGACCCCTCGTTATATTTTCATAGAAACCCGTTGTTTTTTTATTATTATTTTTAGATGGCGATTACAGCCCAGGATGGACTACGACCTCAACCAACAAGCCTCTCGAGCCAGCTCGGTCACTAGCTAGCTGCCTCCAGTTAAGCACTCCAAGTTGGTTGACGTCGTTCTCCATTTGTGTGCGCCACCTAAGGTGGTGTGATGGCCTGATGTTCAGATCATCGGGGTTAGATTCGAAGACCCTTCGGGTGGTACGTCAGTGCGTCCATACGCTTCACGTGTCCCAGCCATCTCAGCTGCTGTAATTTTAGCTTTTTGACCCAGTTTAACGTCGCTGTAAAGCCAGTAAAGCCAGTAAAGCTCGTTGTTAAATCTTCTCCTCCATATACTCCATCGATACAGACTGGACCGAAAATCACCCAAAGAATCTTCCTTTCAAAGCACCCAAGCAGATTCTCATCCGTTTTTGACAGGGTCCATGCCTCTGCCCCATACAGGATAGGACCGGGATTATTAGGGTCTTGTACAAATATGGTCTCCTTGGTTCTTAGAGAGAGGAAGAAACAGCGATTGGCGAGAGTAATTCTTCGTTTGATCTCTATAGAATATACACTGATGACTGATGTCATTTTGCGATGTAATAAAGGAGCCTAGGCAGACAAAGTCCCTTATGACTTCGAAGTTGTACCTATCCTTCGTGAAGTTTTGCCCGAGTCGACGATGTTGAGATTCCTTAATAGATAATAGCATTTACTTGCCCTCATCCCAATGCAATAATGTCCAATAATATCATCTCCATAAGCAAGTAGTTCAACCATGTGCCAGGGGCACATCAGTAGCGGTACTCCTGATGGCATTTTGGTAGTGTTTCTACTGGTCCTATGCAGATATGATTCTGATTGCGGTCTTTTTTAGAGATTAAGAGAGACGTGATCTGCAAAAGTCCTGGCAATCTCTTGCGTTTTTAACTTCGCGACATCAAATATTTTCACAGCATCCGCTCGTCGTTGTGGCGCCATGAATATCCTCATACGTACTTGTGCTACCATCAAGTAGTGATCCGAGTCAATGTCGGAACCTCCATCCAGGATACTGGAAGCATATCCGGCGTCTATCGCAACATGATCGATCTGGTTGACAGTTCGGTGATCTGGCTAGCTATGATGACATTTCGCACCGCCGCAAAGTCAATTAGCCTAACTGGCTGGACAGAATGGTGACGAAGATGGAACTGGAACCGGAGCTGGAACAGCTGTCAAAATATTGAATACACGCAAATTCAATGTTGCGAACACAACGGAACGTAGCCACATACGGAGCTGCAGCCGCAGACGGAAGAGTTCACCAACTTTTAATGTACGACACTTTTGACGCTTCAATTTGTATGAAGAAAAAAACAACTTTTTGGGTCAGAAAAAAATATTGTGGTTATTTGTATCGCGATAAAAAATTATTTATTAAAAGGAAAATTATTGGAAACAAAAAATGTGAATTCTGAGCTTGTACACAAGAATATTGTTTTGTTTTTCTTCAAAATACTTTCAAAGCTGTACAGCTGCATTGTGGGCATGTAAAAAAAATAACGTACGACACTTTTTAACAGCTCTTCCAGTTCCGTCTGCGGCTCTAGTTCCAGCATTCTATTCTGTTCAGCCAGTAAGTCTGTTACCGGAAGTGTTGTCGTGCATGTTGTTGGCTGTGTCTCTGACTACCGAACCAACGATTCCCATCTTTCCGATTTTCGCGTCGCCAAAAATAATCTTGACGTAATGTTCTTAAATTTGGCTCAGATGCGGATAATACGGATTGTGACTAGACGCTCGATTTTATTTCTGAAGCCAACGACTTCTTTCCTAAGAGCCGCTGACCCTTCTCTTTGCAGCACTCGGCAAAGTAGATGTCACACGATTTCATCATTCGTATGGCCTCTCCATCCCATCGCATTCGTGGATGGAGCCTATGCAGGCTCCCCACTAGTTGTTCGGATGCACGTGGCCTGCTTAAGGTTTAGACATTCCACGTGTCATTCCGAAAAATTATTGTCCTTGTTTCGTTTGCTGCGGTTTTCAACATGAAAATCATCCATATCCGAGGCTTGTTGTTGATTCATTGCTGTTTTCCGTGGTAGGGAAGTTATCCCGACGCACAACCCCCAACCTAGAGAACCTGAACCTTATTATAACTCCAAGCGTGGCCGGATAAACCGCGTGTGAGTGAGAGATACATGGTTTTTAAGGGTGTGAGATAGGGATGGGTAGATTGAAATGAAAGGATTTTTTCTCTATAATGTAAACACGAGGAACATTTTGATGAACGAAAACATGCTTCATTAAAAATACATAATGTAAACAGGCACTAACGCTCGATTCATATGCACAATTTACAATACTCCACAACAAACCAACAAACATGTGTGGTTCTGGCTTAAGTCATTATGTAAGTTTATTCAGGGATTGTCAGCCAAATTATGCACAAAATCCTAATTCAGAGAGTATGGGTTTTCCAGGCAAATTTTCCAGCCTTTGGCTTCGTAGTGTTTTTACCTTGTTCAATAGGAATTCAACAAAAAGATCCCCATGCAAATCGGATAAATAAAATAATTATTCGATATTTTATTTTTATTTCTCAAGAAAAAACAAAACTGTTTAGACTAATTTAGTAACGCAGAGTGTTCAAAAACCCTCAACTAAATTTTATTGTTAAATTTTGCAAAGTATAAGAAACCTTAAAGAAAAGGAATGAAATCCGTAAAGTCGTTCCTAAGTTGTGGCGTGAGCAAGGAAAAAAAATAATTATTCAAACGATTTGAAAAAAAAATGTCTGAGTTCTACATGTCTCTGTTTTAGCACAATTTTTGCACAGTTTGAAAAAAATAAATAAGATGTAGCAAGACTTTTTGATATGAAAGAGCTTTTCGATAACTTTAATTAACTTTAATAATCTAGTAAAACCAATGACAGAAAGCAGTATCGTCTAGTCCATTGATCGATATTTGAATTTTTTGAAAATGGCATTGCTGAGTTATGTTCCAAAGACGAACAAGCAAGTAACTAGTTTTACTTTCGACGCAACATAACACTGAGGAAGCCACCTCCGGTTTTTGACAATAGAGCTGTGATGATACTCGACTACAACATGCCCAAAGGTGAAGTTGATGTATTCGACTAAATGGTTTCCATTTATTCCTGCTCACGTCAAACATAACGCTTGCCATTGTAGTATTTTACAACTTACTAGATGTAGCAATCCAACCAACCGTCATAATTTTTTGTTAATTCAATCCACCAAGAAACAAATTGGTAAGAAATGAGAAACTCATCGAGCTGGTGAAGGAGCTGATGGAATCGGAATTCAATGACCGTTCACACTTTTCAGTGCGAAACCTTTGAATAAGAAGTAAAGCTAAAGGAACTGGTGTATATCACATATACAGTGTACGTGAGTGAGGCCGCAAGAATTGAACAAAAAAAAAAGAAAAAAAAGAAACTCAGAGCCGTCATTTAAAATATACTTCTCCTGTCAAAATTAGAAACTCTCGTCAAGGGTCGTATTAGTTTTTGTTGGTGATGCAAGGCGGTCACATCCGTTGAGCGCCCGTAGTGCTGTTATTTTTCAGCGATTTAAGTTAGTTTTATTATACTCACTTTTAACTTTATCACAATTAAAAAAAAAACGTAACCTTCATTCAATTATTTATTTAATCGGATAAATATAAACCCAAATTTTTTTTTAACAGGTTCATTAACAATTTCCGTGTTCTTGTAAATGTGCCTAAGTACTTCTGAGAAGATAAAAATTGTTATCTAGTTTAACCAGTTACACATGTTCCTACTTTCCTGACCGAAAAGAAATATAATTAAAAATCATTTGGGCGCCCCAGCTTTTAGCCGTCTAACCTCACGCCGACCCAGTGTGAATGCATTTGTGTTTGTGTAACTCACACTAGGTTGAAAAAAGCCTCAGTTTTTCCACGATATACCCGTTCCTCTAATTTCTTCTTCTATGTGCGAAACACAATAAGAGAGTCATCTTTGCATACCCTTCAAATTATGGGCAGCTTTCAGCCCGTTCCACGCGCAGAAAACCGGAAAAGTAGAACAAACATCACATGGTTTGTATTGTACGATAGAGTTTGCGTAGAATACTCCCAGAACTACTATAAGGACTTCAAACTAGAGCGCAAGCTTATTTTCAAATGGCTTCAAGCTTATTTTTATAGCGTGGTTGATGTAACGTTCGTTAGTTTTTTTTTTTAGAATTAATTTGAATACAATTATGTAAAATTACAATGGAACGTTTTAAGTAGGTACCTACAAAGTATTAAAAAATTCAATTTCTTTCACTGAGCCTTAACCCCAGGTCAAAAAAAAAGCACAAAGAAGTTACGGGGGCTTAAAGATACTCTAGGGTCAAAATGGTAATGGACCCCATCATGTAAAAGGGCGTTAATAGTCATTTATTTCTATGACTTTAGCACCGGCTTTGGTCATGAGTTTTCTAAATTAGAATTGGACAGCAAACTGTTTTAAGTAACGGCTATCAGTTATAATTTTTGAGGACTTTCTGATTTTTTGTTTGCGTTTCTTGATCTTATTAAATAAAAAAAATAAACAGCTGTTTCAAGGCGGCTTTTTCTTTACCCCTACCACCTCGAATTTTTTTTTATAATGTAGAGATGTACTACGATAAAAAATATTTGCACTTCGAAACATGCAAATTCAATAAATTTTTTTTGACTAAATAATTTAAGACACTATAAGATTTGTGAACGTTTTTCTCAAAATATTTTTTCCAAAAAAGTGTTGCCACATTTTTAATGTAAAATTTCATAAGCTACAACTTTTGCCTCCACATTAAAAAAAATCTAATAGTTTTTGAGAAATTTGCAAAAAGCGGAAATTCAACCCCTTTTACTCCCCTTAAAAACTTCAGCCCCGGTCCAAATTTAGGGTACTAAAAAAATCTTTAAGATTCTCCACCAAAATTCTGCTTTTTCAGAATTTTTTTTTCGTAATTTGGCAATTTTTTTCTAATTATTATAACTTCTGGCTTAGGAAAATTAGAAAAAATTGCCAAATTACGAAAAAAAATACAAGAAGATACAAGTTAAAAATTAAATCTAAATCTACTTCCAATTTACAAACACTCTGAAACTGGTATAGTGATAGTCTGCCTTCAATTTCTATGATTTTTATTTATTGCTTGGCAGAATTTTTAAAAAATTTTAGTAAAATTTGTCAGCTTTGACGACAGCTTAGAGCAAGATATTTTTCATAATTTAGTGTTTGGGGTGAAATAGAGTAATTCTATTTTAAGGATTCTTTTTGTGTTTGAAAAGTAATTATGTGTATAATTGGATGGTAAATTAATGGCTGAATATTTTTAAAAACAAATTTTGGTTCCGGATAGTTTTATTTTAATAATATATCACCTTGCCTCCGAAAAAAGCATCGGGAGGTCAAAGTTGTTAGCAAATTGAATTACAATAACGCAGGATAACTGATTAGCATCAGTTTCGTGCACGCAACGAATAAGATAAATCAGATTTTCTACTTGAATAGCAGCCGAAATGCCAAGCCAGCGTGAATCGCGTTTGAAACAAATTCGTAAACAACTGCACTTTTAGGGCTATACAGAGTTTCCCGGGCTCCGCTTCTATTTCATAAAATAGCTTTATTTCGACTCCTATTCGTGCAAGTAAAAAAAAAACTAAAAAAATAAATTTGGTGGCACAACGGCTCATGAAGAACCAGGGCCTAGAGACTTACAACTCTCAACCATTCCTGTGTGCGTGTCTGCAGGAATGGAGGGGACCTACGATTTATTGCCGATTCCGAACGGCTAAGGTGAGCGGCACTTTTCTATGACAAGAGATACTCTTGGAGGATTTGTCACTTCCTCGCAAGAGGCAGTAGCCCAGAAAAAAACTTAAGGTGGAAGCGGCTGGTATTGAACCCAGACCTCTGGCATGACAGCCCAACGCACAAACCATTACGCCACGGGCTACTACTTAAAGACAAACAAAATTCAATTTGAAATTTGAAGTTTTTTGCCGAAAAATACATCGTTTAAATGTTTCTTTAATTTTTGGTCAGATTCAAAAATCTTATTTGTAGAGCTAACAAAAATATATTTCCCTACAACTAGTCTACCTCTTATGTCACTTGGTCTTATATCATCTGTCAAGGAACCATTTTTATCACCATCATCGATTTATCATAACTTTTCAATTCCTAAAGTTGTCGTTCTTATGTCAACTTGAAAGACTTTAAACAAGACAAAACTGCTTTATCGACATCTTTCCAACATGTTGATGGTAATAACAAAATAACACCAGGGGTTGATTTCATTTATGGATTCTGCTCCGTATATTCCTTACTAACTGAGCATGATTCCTGTCATGGAAAGCAAAGAGGCTTATTCTATTGAAGAGCATAAAATGAATAATATCTTGTATACATAAATGAGTTGGAGTAGGACTCAAATATACACCCTTCTCCTGCAAAGAGAATGATCAAATAGTAGTTTCGGTTATTTCAGTTAAGGTTTGTTAAGTAACGGAATCGCAGGAAATATATTCTTATAATCATACAAAATCTAAATTTTACACTAACTAAGTTTTTAAGTTAAAATTATGACTTGAAAAAAAAACAAATTATTGTAATTTTGTTAAAAAGAAAAATCGCTAAGATGGAGTCGATTGAAGGAATAAATTCAATTGACTTGGAGTCATCATCTGTGACCAACACCAAAAACGCGGATATTTCTATTTGCGAAAAAGATGGTAATTAAATTAAATAAAATTAATTCTATCGTAAACAAAATTATATGAACCCTTTTTTAACTAATTATGAAAAAGCAAAAAACCACAAGTCATATTATTTTTTCACCAACGAAATTTGCAATCAATAAACATGTAGGAAGCAATGTATATACTAGAAAAAATATTTGCTTACTTTTTCTTCCTAACTTTAAAAGGAACAATGTCAAGGGATAAATCATTTTCTCAACTAAAATACGTTAAGTCCTATTTTTTTTTGTTTTGCTAGGCATTTAATAAGGACTATCAATGAAATTAATACATACCGACATACATGTATGCATTGGGTTATAGTGACGGAAGAGATTATGATAAAATTAATTTTCAAATGTGTCTTTATGTTATCAATTGGCTTATACGTACTTAAATAATTATTTAAAAAATGTACTACCATAAATTTTTGCTTTAAACCTACACATATTTAAAATCTTGAAGGTTTCTTCCTGCTTTCTTCTCTGTTGAACTGAAAATTACATAGTAATTTCTATTCATATGCCGGAAGGGATTATTATTGAATGAATTTTTAAATGATTATTTTAATTATATTTTGTGTATGTAAATTATATGATTTTAATTATATACACATATAAATACATGTATATACATAATTAATTATTTACTTTACATATTATTACCAGGATAAATATTTGGTTTGTATAGATTTAAGTGTTGAATGTTTCTTCTTTCACTATTAAGTGGCAGCTATAGAGTGCTTCTTGTTTTGGTGTTCAAATCGATATTTCGTTTACTCTCCAGGACAACTAAAGATTAACAACCTTTTCAATTTAAAGGTGGGTCGACCAACTTAAACTTCAAAAATACAGCTTGCCAAAGATTTTGTCATACTGCTTTAATATACACATGGATTTTCAAACGATTCAATCCTATTTATGAAAATTTTATTTTCTGAATAAATCTGTGGTATTTTTTTAGGAAAAATAATAACATGATTTAATATGATGTTTATGAACTAGAGGAAAATGTAAACACTGTTTCTTTACGAATTGAGTGCATTATACTTCTGAAGAAAGCGATACAAAAATTTCTTAATCAAAAATGTAAAAAAAACGCCAACTTAAATATGAAGTTATATTAGCCTTGTTCCTTAACTTTGAAATTCTGTGATTTTCTGTGCATTTGTGTGAATTTCAATCCAACGTTCTGTCAAAGTTCATATTAAAAAAAAAATAAAATGGCAGTAAATTGCACAGAAAATCACAGAGTTTCAAAGTGAAGGAATATTTTATAATTTAATGTTCATTGCTGTGATAAATTTTTACATCATAAAAATAGAGTGGATGTGAAGAAGATCAAATGGTTAGAATTTATAAAAATCTAAATTTATCAAAGCGCCATTAGTTCATAAAACTTTTACTTTTATAGATTCAAAATATGTTATAGCTTTTAACGGCCTTTAGTTCACAAAAATTGGCGTTCACACAGTTAACTAGTGAGGGCCTTGGTAATACGCAATTTCTGTTAAGTTCAGTTCATTAGTTACATGGATTTCATTACGAACATCTTTTGCGAACAAGATAAGAATTCCTATCCTATCATAAAAGCTAGAATTTTTCTATATGAAGTTTAGTAGAAGACCTAGCACTATTTAATTGTTGAATTATTGATTTTAAACAGATTTTAACACACAAAGGAGAATTGGCGGTTCCGTCCCATCGGTTACTTGCGATATATACATAGGTAATATATTCCAAGTTTTGGAATCGTAAAAAAAATTGAACTTGACATTACGATGATAGGGAAGACGAAAAAAGTGGGTCTCGCGATTCTGTCCTTCTGTCTATCTGTGGACTCAGCCTACAGCCTAAACCCATGGGCCAATTTTAATTAAACTTGGTATAAAGTGTTTTCGGGACATTACCCCGACACTTTTTTTTCCTTTTATTTTTAGAAGCTAAATTAACGGTACCTGCCATATAATTTTTTTTTTAGCATTTTTGGAAAATCTTTTTTTTTGCTCAATAATGGTTCGACAGATTTTTCTAAAAAAAAAAATCAATAAATTTAATTAATTATATGCTACCTTTTTGTAAAAATTAAATTTCCAAAAAATGGTTTTAAATGGTACCTACCATAGAACCATTTTTTTTTATTTTCGTTTTTCTCAAAAATGAATGGATTGATTTTGATAATTTTTTTTATAGAGAATCTTCTGAAAAATTTAAATACAATTGCTTACCAAAATTTTCCAAATTTTTTTTGATTTTTAAAAAAAGTTTCAATTTTTTTTTTTTTTGAAAACCAAATATTTCGAAAACGACTTAGTTGATTTTTATGAAACTTGGTAACGAGCAGTTTTTTTTACATTATCTAATATATTTTGAACAAAAATTTTTCTTAAAGTCAAAATTAACGGTACCTTCCATATAAATGTTAAAAAACCGTTACAGAAAATATAAATTTTCTCGAAAACGACTCCTACGATTTTGATTAAAATTGTTCTAATATTAGTATGGTCTACGATCTGCCAAAAACAAAACTTACAGTTACGTATTATTAGCCGTACCTCTCATAGAACCATTTTTTTTATTTTGGACTATCTCATTATGTGTTTAACCAATTAAAATTACATTTTTTATACAAAAGCTTCTCAAAAGTCGAAATATCAAAATTTTCAAAAAAAAAACAAATTTTGGATTTTTAAAAAAAATTTCAAATTATTTTTTTGAAAATTCGATATTTCAAAAACGGGTAGATAATTTTTTTCGAAATTTAATTTTTAATTCAACATAAATAAATACTAAAAAATTAAGTACCAGTTTTTGTTCTTAAAAATTTTTTAAAAATTTTATATATAAAAAATTAATTAAAAAAAAATACCGCTTTTCTGCAAAACTAAGATTAGTTAAAGAAATCAGATATTGTACTTGGTTTAGCTCTCAAAACAATTTAGGAAGACTTTTTCAATAAATTTATTTCGAATTATGTTGATTTTTAATAATATTTCAATTTTGGCTCTATAATGTATAATATTAGTTTAAACTTAAGCTTCCATAAAAAAAATTATTTACTTTTAATACGCTCAATCTTTGAAATTCGAAGAAACTGTTACTACGAGAGCAAGTTTGTGCGATCCAGTCGTGCGTTTTACATATGAAAGGTCTCAATGAGTGCTACTGCTTTTTGTATGAGCATCATAACTCTGTGCCGTGTGCAGGTAAAGTGTTATAGCCAATCATCATAAATGCTGCCCTGCACTATACATCTTTACCTACACACTTTCCATTCCAAATGTTGTAACACAAGTTTCGGATGCAACTGTTCCACTTTTTGACATATTTTATCATGTTAATCGGTCTGTATTTCGTGTAAAGAAACTATTATAGCCCCATAACTGTTGTCGAGCGCTATTTTTCTTTCACTGTATCAGTTGTTCCCCAAGGTTTTTAACACTTTTTGACATAGATTTTATGAAAGGTCTCAAGGAGCGCAATTTTTGTTTGTGTAGTTGCTAGATTCAAAGCTAGTTTTACGGAAAAACTAAACTTCTATGGAATGTACATGTATGTGTAGGTTTCGATTTTTAAATTTTTCACAAATTTTTATTATTCAAGCATATTTTGTTATTTAAATCAAAACATTTATACATTTTTTGACATCTAAATCAAAACAAGCGTTTCAATAATAATTACATATGTACCTACATTTATATGAAGAACTTAAAACTATAGAACGAGCAGTGAACGTAGTCAATAATATGGCCTTTAAGAATATGTTTTACCGTGAAATATTTTCAATTCGCTTTATAACTATGACGTTAACTACAAAATAGCTTTAGGTTAACTTTTTTTTCGTAGCATCAGCGTTCATTTAGAAGATATCTGGATGTCAAACATTAAAAATAGCACTTTTATAGAATCGAATATAAAGTGATGAGTTAAATTTGCACGGATCAATATTTGAACTACGTTTGTACAGGGTCATCTTAAACCTATTGGAGGCCCTAGTCCAGTCAACGAAGGCAAAAATATGCCTTCACCTAAAAAAAAATCCAACAGTTTTGAAACTTGGCACACTTATTAAGAGAGGCCTAGTGATGAAATGTACAAAAGTCGCCATGAATCCTAGGCGAGCTCTAGCGGCAGGAATATGTAACATGTCTTTTTTTTCGGTTTTCGTTTTTCAGATTTAACTTAGAAACTATTAGTTCTGTCAAAAAATAATCTGAAACAAACAAAAAGCTTATAAAATTCTCTACAAAGTTGATTGAAACCAAATTTTTCATATCTGTCGCAGTTATAAAGTTATTTCGCCCCTAAATTCGTATTTTTTTCAATTCCCTCATAAAACCGGTAGTGTAGTATATTAAAATCTCGTGTGACGGTGTTTTGGTCGTCATCTTCGGAAACGGCTGAACCGGTTTTTATGATTTTTTTTTTCTATATTTGGTAGGTATGAGAATAGGTTTTAAAGTATATTTTATACCGATAGGTGAATAGGGTGACCATATACAGAAAAAAAATGTTCTAATTTTTTGACGAAATTTTTTTTGTTTTTTTTTTAGATTATAAACTAAAAAATACCTATAACCCCAAATTTCAGCCTCCTACATACCATCACTCCACTTTTTTTAATCAAGATTTTTGTATTTTTGTATGAAGAACATTGAAATAAATTTATATTGTTGAATGACACACGGCGCTTGGTCTGCTTCATCGAATTTTCATCGACACAATCGCCCGATCACTATGGCTTAATGTTGAGAACCCGCTAACAAATTCTCGAATGGCGATGGAAAAGTTGCTGTCCATGAAAATATTGGCAGCATAAAATTGCCGACCGATTTCTACACAATCGTTGATTTTCATTGACCACATAGTCCCCGATGGTACGCACACAATATATAAATCATGCGTTGAAAGAGCCATTTTGGGAGCAAACATTTTGACGTTGACGATTTAAATTTAATTGCCAGGCGACTTGGTATCATAAAAATCGATCTATACAGTTTGCGATGCCATCGAAACTGTAAATTAATCCTACAGGGTTTTAGAACTCACTGGATGTGCCAGACATGCCACCACATCTTCTGCTACTGAAAGTTGGATCTCCAGTTAATTTACTTCGGAATTTGAACCCACCATGGCTGTGCAATGACACGCGATTGGTCATTAAAAAATTGATTAAAACAAAAGGGAAGCCAGCATTTGGAATGATAAATTCCAAGGCAAAAATATTTTGCTGCCACGCAGTCCGATGATTCTCACAGACATGCCAATTGAATTCAAACGCGTTCAATTTCCAAGGCCAAACGATGTCCCATTGTGCCTTAGATTTGGGAACACCATTTTACATTGAAATTTTAAGAGATCAAAAAATGAATTAATTAAGTCAGTTAAGTTAATGAATTACATTGAAGTGAGAAAATTAGTGGTTGATGTTTTTTTATTTTTATCGGCGGTCATCGTCTACAACGCTTTATTCTTCTTTCTGTCGTTCCATCCCAACATATCCGTTTCATAATCAATAAAAAATGGACAATAAATATACTTGGGCTCCGGAAGACCATATTTACCCACGGGCGGCCGGCGGCGCGGCGCAATGCTAAGCACGTTCGAACCTTTACGTATTTGCTCGATATCCACGTGGAATCTTTCCTCAATGGTGAATAAGTTGTGTCCACTATCGTTGTACTTGAAGTAACCGGCCCGGTACATCTGCATCCGAAAGGGCCCGAAAAATTCCTAGAACAGAACTACGGCACACAACAACAGCACACTTTCAATTTCAAATTTAATATTTCACTTTCCATTCGCCGGAGTGTCCAAACGATCCGACATGAGATACGTCATGAAAATCTTGATTGCACCGATATTTCTGAAGTGTTCCGTAATTAAAAACAAAATATTATCGAATTTTCTGTTTTCTATTACTCACCTACTTTTTAGACTTCTGAAATGAGGTTTGGAGGAGATAAGTATAAAGAATTAAGTGTATGCTAAAATATGGATGCGTATGGTGATATCCTCAAGTACTGGAACAATAGAATGCTAATACTAGCGCCATATTTTTTACTTAACAACAAAACTGAAAAAAATGCCAATTTTAGGGGCCAAAAGCCACGTATGTTATGTTAAATATGCATGATATAATTAACTACAAAAATAAGACTTTTTGCGATAGTATCAGTCCGAAAAAATTAACAGTTTGGTATGAATGCGTTGCGTTTGAGGGAAAATTACATTTCACTACATTAAAAATCCACCACACTACATTTTCAACCTGTTAGGGGGGCAACACTGCTCGTATCAGTTCCTTATTTTTTCTTAATTATTTCGATAAGAAATACTCAGAAATTGAAACATTTCCAACTTCTTTACAATTCACAAGCGGCTTGAGATCTTTCTTATTGCGAATATGTGAAATCTAAAAATATCCATTTGCTTGTTTTATTTAAAAGATATGAATGTTAAATTTACTTAAACATTAACATAGTTTGCATTTTTTTTAGTTACTATATAAAGCTGATGTTAAGGTACGATAAGTGCACTATGTGCGAAGTGTGTTAAGAATTAAGAAAGCAGTTTTTGAACAAACAGTGGTCTGCACTCACATATGGAGGGTTCACAGTTGTACCGAATCACAAAAAGTGAATTCAAAGATAGAAAGAGGTCTAGTAAATAAAATGTCATTAGCTAGTTGTTACTGATATGAATATTTTACTCGTACCAAAGACAATTTGAAAGCGTATTCTATAAATTTTCTTCTGACTTAAAAATGTAACACTACAGTTGAAAAATATTCACAAAAATTATGACTTTTTAGTTCGTTTCAGCTTCAAATGATTTCGAAAAATTGTCATTCAAGAAAAAAAATTTGGTATAGGTAATTCTTGAAAAAAGTAACAGAAAATATAATTCATTTATCTCGAGAACTTTAAACTATTATTTAAAAAAAAATTATTGATTTGGAAAAATCATTTGCACTGCTCTGATCATTTTCCTTAATTAAAACGGGTTTTCAGATAATATTCAAACTGTAAAATAATGGCGATTTCCCAAAAAAATGGTTTACACTGCAAAGAATACGTCTTTTCGCGATTAAGGCGCCAGTTATAGCTGTCATTGAAATTCATCATTGAACATTTTAATGATGTATTTTAAGATGTTAAGGATGCAAAATCTATGGTTATGTTGATGCCAAAGTAAAGATTATGACATATACCTGGCCAAAAAAAAAATTTCATTTCGGCCAAACCGTTCTCATGAAGTGTCTTTTATTTTTTCAATGATCATTGATAAGGTAGTGCAATCATTAAAATAATCAAAGTAAATTTATATGAAAGGTAGAGCTCAAATGAAAAATTTGTTTGGCGCAATAAATATTAATTAAGTCGTCAGCTTTATATTGCGATCAAAATAAATTCTGATTTTGCTTTTTAAGTGTCTCAAAAACTTAAATTAAAAATTTGCATATATGAATTTCAATGGGACAGCTATAACTGGCGCCTAAAACTTACCTAAAGTGAATAAAGTAAAACCCGCTTAAGAGAAACTGCAAAATGTCATAGTCTTTCTTTCACTTAAGCGGGTTTTTCACTTAAACGAACCGCGCTTAAGTGAAAAACAAATTTTACATAAGCAAGCGGAGTCCGAATAGGTTTCAATTAAGCAGATCTAAAAATACCATTAAGCGGAGAATTAATGCTAGAAACAATTGTATTTGTATTTTATTTTTCTTTGAATTATGAAAATGTAGTTTTCTTTTGTCAAATAAAATTCTCAAAATACGTATACCTCTTCAGCTATTTGAATGTTGTTTTGGATTTTTGTTTGAGAGGACAAAGCAATTTATTTATAAAATGTAAATGTAAACGTTTGTGAAATACTTCAAAAGTCAAATTTCAGGTATCCGGGTTTTTCACTTAAGCGAGTTTCGCTTAAGCGGAGTGTTTTAAAGGTAATTGGTCGAAAAATACTCGGGGATGAAAAAAGTTTTTCAGATAAGCGGGTTTTTCTCTTAAGCAGGTTTTAGTGTATCACTGATTTGGTTCGTTTATGCTTCGAAAAAGTTTTAAACTGACAAGTCAGTGACTTGGTTTTTTTTACCGTTAACTTGGGAACGAAACACTTTCTGACGTAATTCATTATAGACGAAATCCCGAATACCAAAATCCCGAATGTGCCAAAAATCCCAAATGCCAAATTCCCGAATGACAAAATCCCGAATGACAAAATTCCGAATAGACAAAATCCCGAATGGCTGAAATCCCGAATGCTAAAATCCCGAATGGCAAATCCCGAATGGCTCAGTGCCTACTCAGTACAAAAAAAGTACTGAGCCATTCGGGATTCTAGCGATCAAAATATAGTTTTTTTTATTCTTAATCGTAGATGCTAGTTGATTTCTATAAATAAAATTGGTTGAAGAACTTTGTGCCTCAAGCTTTCAATTTTTTTTTATAAAATAATTTATATTTTGTTATGGAAAAAGTGAATTTTAAACATACAAAACAGTTTGGTTTCTTTAAAAGTATTGAAATAGTATTAAAAATAGTATTGAAATTCGGGATTCAATTCCGAATTCATTCGGGATTTTTTGGCATTCGGGATTTTGGCATTCGGGATTTTGACGCACAAGTTAGGAGGACTAGTATTGGAATTTATTTTTATGACTTTGTTCGGTAAAACTGTGAGCGCTCCATATTTATGTAGTGTAGGGCCTTATGAAAAGGTTCAAGATAACATTATTTATAAAATTAGCTGAAAAGCAATAAATATGTATATCTACATTTGGCGTACCTAAAATTATGGCTGTGACATTTTTTGTATGTATAGCTAAGCAATCACATTTGGCTAAGGAACTTTATGGCTCATCATGCCTCATTGAACTTCAAGTACATATTAGCTTCTATTATTTACCTAATCAGAGCTATGTTCAATGATGCAATTTCGCCACCATTAATCTTGCTTATACACAAAATAAGAT
This sequence comes from Epistrophella euchroma, assembly GCA_947049315.1. Taxonomy (NCBI): domain Eukaryota; kingdom Metazoa; phylum Arthropoda; class Insecta; order Diptera; family Syrphidae; genus Epistrophella; species Epistrophella euchroma. The sequence goes on along the minus strand of OX346245.1, from coordinate 106,565,983 downwards.
TACCTACTACATATTCTTATGAACTCTTACAGACAGATTTAAAAAAAAAAAAAACTTTTTTTATGGCAATGGAAACAAGTTCCAACCCAACTACCAACCTGTAAAAAATACATACATACACAGTTCAACTTATCAATTTAATCACCTAATGTCATTTTAATGTTATTTTGAGAGTGTTTTATTATAAACACTAATTTTAATTTTAAAAATTAAAACGGCAAGGTGAACATTAATAAAATTATAAAGACTTTTTCGACCTAGAATTTTCTAATCTACAAATCCATTATCCTTCCTGAATGTTCCCAATGATTCTTTTCTGTACATTCCTATATATATATGTATCTATACATTTTTTACTAGCTGAACCTTATCACTCTTTGCAGCGTCATCTATCGAATATTTGTCAAACTACAAAAAAAATATGTCTAGAGTTCTAAGTTTCAACTTTTTAGTGATGTAAAGTTAGAAGGAATTTCAGATATGTATAAGAAAAGCGGGAGAGGTAGAAGGCGATACAAATAACTCATGTCATCCCCTTCACGTTGAATAAAGCTTAGTTAAAATTTTTTAACTTTTTAAGTACGTTCAACAAGGAAAAAATTAAACCATCTTTTAAAATGTATGCTAAATTGATTCAGTGGTTTTCTAGTCTATAAGAATCATACTGACATTCATTTATATTTACAGAAGAAGATAGTAGATTCAAATATATAGTTAATAAATATTTGTTTGGCACATAGGCAGTGGCGTAGCTAGCCCTTTGGGGGCCCTGTATCAAAAACATTTTTGGGGGCCCCTCTCTTGTCTGACTAATTTACTAAACCACTTACGTCAACATATAAGATAAGTTTAATTTAACATTATATTTTAGTGAACTTAAAAAAAATTGTCTTTGGACTAAAACTCCTCAAATTAACACTTTTCTTGACTTTTTTTTCTGCAAATTTATTGATTAAATCTTCCATAGATGAACAAGATTTCAATTTTTCAAGTTTTTCGGCTTCTATTGAATTGATAAATCCTATAACATAACCGTTCCTGTCCCATAGAAGCTGGAAAAGCTTCTTTCAGCGGTTGCTGTTTGTTGTAACTGAAAGCGTCAAAAAAAGGAATCGTGTAGTGACAACTTCGAGAAAACTAAAAGCAAGACTATTCAATTCAATCACCAATAATTTAGCAAGTTCTTTTATGGAAGAATTTTTTGAATTTCGAATTTTAAACAGTTTTCTAAAGCGATTCGCGGAAATCATTTTACAAGTATTTTTTTTATATATTTTTTAACCAGTCTTCCCGCACATTTTTTTATTATGTCGTTTGAAAACGATAACAATTTATCTGGTTCTAAGACTTCGAACATACTACTCAGATTATAGAAGCTTTGAAATCTTTATTTAGTTTGAGTAATCAAAATATCTAAGCAGCAATAATACACGGGTTGGGGTTAAAATTCTACCTGGGTTAAAATACCTTTGTTAAAATTCTGATTCAAATTTCTGCTTTTTAAAATTCTGCTTTCAAAATTCTGTTTTACAAAATTATGCAATTAATAAAAAAGTTTCAAAAAAATGAAAAGTCTCGCGCTATTTGCAGAATTATGTAAAACAGTGTTGGTTTGAAATTTGAGTTCTGTTTTATAATTTTAAAAATAAACATTATATAGCGCATTTATAAACGTTTTTTAACTTGCAGCCATCCAAGTTATAAATAAAAAATTTTAATTGTTGCTTAAGTGATCTAATTTTTTATATAACTTTAGACAACTGAATAGATTGTCTTTACCTTGGTAAATAATAAATAAGTAATTAAGTAATAAGTAATTAATAAACATTAACTATCGAAAAGACACATGCAAACAAATTATTTATAAGTACATCTAAAAATCTACCTCAATGAAATTTTGTTTCACTTTCCTGTCGGGTGCTCTGTATCTTCAAAGGCCTCTATATCTCGGGGGAACCAATATCTCGGGGGCCCTGTATAATTGATATAGCTAATACAGCGGTAGCTACGCCCCTGCACATAGGTTTGTATATATTTTGCCCTCAGGTAGACGTCAAGTTATCGATTGTGTTCACATTATTTTGGCCTGTGGAGCAAGTCCAAGTTGAAGAGGAGAAATTATTAAAGTTATTGCGTTAGGTTATCTTTGTTGAACACGTTTCTCTGAAGCACTGTTGAGCGTTGCCGTTGGGGTTTGCAAAAAACAGATACAATTGTGCTGTTTTTGATTCATTCTCCATTGTACTTACCTAACTGCACACAAATAAAGCTTTACAAAATGCGATAAAATATTTTCTCCATCAAAACATTTTCGTAATATAAAAAAATCAGACAATTTACCACCAAAAACCCAACGGATAACATACAATTCAATTTCAGTAGTACCTTTAATCAGTTCAATGTGAAATATTAATAATAAGTTAAGTTTTGGATTTCAACAACAAATCCGTTTAAAACCACACACGTACATTTACATACGTACCTATATGGATTTTACAGCGAACAATTATTGTGTTGTGATGATGAAAGCATATTTCTTAAATTTTATTGTTTAGTAAAAACCTTTGCGATAAGTTAACCATTTTATTATTCAACAATGGTTCTTAAAGGTAAGAGTTGATTTTTTTTTAACCATTTATGGAAAAAATAAATAGACCTGAAATATTATTGACTGATGAGAGTATTGTAAGCAAATGGGTTTAAAATATAACACTTTGTCAAAAAGAGTCATGCGAATGTTTTTAAACGCATGACTCAAAGAGCAACTGCTTTATCATCTCATTTATTTTCCTCCTTTATAGGGCAAGAATTATTGGTTACATGTAAAAAAATAAAACGCACGACTGGATCGCACAAACTTGCTCTTGTAGTAAAAGTTTCTTCGAATTTTAAAGATTTAATTTTTAATTTTTTATGAGAGCCTTAAGTTTAAACTAGTATTATAAATTATAGAGTTTAAATTGAAAAATTATTAAAAATCAACATAATTCGAAATAAATTTATTAAAAAAGTCTTCTTAAATTGTTTTGAGAGCTAAAAAAGTACACCATCTGATTTCTTTTACTAATCTTAATTTTGGAAAAAAAAAAAATTTAAATCGTAGGAGCGGGTTTTTTTTAATTAATTTTTTTATATATACAATTTTGTAAAAATTTTTTAAGAAAAAAAATTGGTACACAATTTTTTTGTATTTATTTATGTTGAATTAAAAATTAAATTTGGAAAAAAATTATCTACCCGTTATTGAAATATCGAATTTTCAAAACAAAAATTTTGATTTTTTTTTAAATCCAAAATTTGTTTTTTTTGAAAATTTTGATATATAGCATGATTTCAAATTTTGAGAAGCTTTTGAATAAAAAATTTAATTTAAACCTGTTATAATGAGATAGTCCAAAATAAATAAAATGGTTCTATGAGAGGTACTCTCAATACTGACTAACTGTAAATTTTGTTTTTAGCAGATCGTAGACCATACTAATATTAGTATATTAAGGACCATTTTTTATCAAAATCGTAGGAGTCATTTTCGAGAAACTTTATATTTTCTGTAACGGTTTTTTAACATTTATATGGAAGGTACCGTTAATTTTGACTATAAGAAAAATTTTTGTTCAAAATATATTAGATAATGTTAGAAAACCGTTTGTTACCAAGATTTATAAAAATCAACATAGTCGTTTTCGAAATATTTGGTTTTCAAAAAAAAAAAAATTGAAAATTTTTTTAAAACTCAAAAAAAAAAAATTTTGGAAAATTTTAGTAAACAATATTAAAAAAGGTTATCAAAATCAATCCATTCCTTTTTGAGAAAAACGAAAATAAAAAAACATGGTTCTATGGAAGGTACCATTTAAAACCATTTTTTAGAAATTTAATCTTCACAAAAAGGTAGCATATAATAAATTAAATTTATTGATTTTTTTTTGGAAAAATCTGTCGAACCATTTTTGAGAAAAAAAATATTTTCCAAAAATGCTAAAAAAAAATATATGGCAAGTACCGTTAGTTTTGGTTCTAAAAATAAAAGGAAAAAAATGTGTCGGGGTAATGTCCCGAAAACACTTTATAGCAAGTTTAATTAAAATCGGCCCATGGGTTTAGGCTGTAGGCGAGTCCACAGACAGACAGACAGACACAGAGACCCACATATTTCGTCTTCCCTATCATCGTAATGTCAAGTTTGATTGTTATCTCGAGTTCAATTTTTTTTACGAATCCAAAACTTGCCATATAGTACCTATGTATATATCGCAAGTAAAAATGAGTAGGTATTAGACCTTTTGATCAAACATAACAAATTAATGGAGAATTCCAAAAAAGTGTTTTTTCGTCACCATTAAACTCACTTACATATGATGACAAAACGTTTGTTTAATATTTTCAGCTGGCAAATAAACAAGAAGTGAGCTTTTAACTGATTGCAAAATTTGGAGTCAGGACACAAAATAAATTCAAAATTTGCCATAAAATGTCACATGCATAATTTTATTAAAATTATATTAACATTGATTACAATACAAGTCTTAAGAAAGTAATCTTACTAATATTAAAAATTTTAAAGTAAGTACTTCGTTTGGGTTTTTATTAATCAAGCTTTAATGGCTGAACATAATTTAAAAGAAATTTTGTAAGGAGGATGATTATGTAAATAAATAAATTAAATTTGATGGCACAACAGCTCATGAAGAACTAGGGCCTAGTGACTTACAACTCTCAACCATTCCTGTGTGCGTGTCTGCAGGAATGGAGGGGACCTACAGTTTATTGCCGAATCCGAACGGCTAACGAGCGGCACTTTTCTGTGACAGGAGATACTCTTCGAGGATTTGTCAATTCCTCGCAAGAGGCAGTAGCCGTTTTTCTTTTAAATAAATAGATGGCGAGGCTTGGGATCGAACCTTAGACCTCTGGCATGACAGTCCATCGCACTAACCATCACGCCACGGATGATTATGTAGTGAAGTTTAAATTTCCCGAAAAAAATAATCAGCCTTATCCTTATCTGATCGGGTACGGATCAGAACGAAATTTTCTCCGATTTATACGAAATGTACGAATTTTGTACCATTAGGTCTGTTTGGTTACTTTTGTAGCACAAAGTTGAAAATCTGTCAAATTTTTGAAAGAAGAGAAAAATTCTCTCAAAGAGAGTAAAACCTGCCACAAAGTTAACAAACGCCTTGTTGCAGTTTGTGTTTGAAACGTCAAACGTTAGTTGCAGCAGCCCACAGTAAACAAGACAGAACATAGAAGGTATGCTCATTTTAGATACACCCTAGTAGCCATCTTTGCATTTTTGTGACGTCATAATCATATTTTTGTATTATTTTCTTTCTTAAAATGAAGAATATTTTTTAGAGCTCAGCATTTAATAAAATTTCTTTTAATAAAACAACAAATATATATTATAAATATAATTTTAAATAATATTTATATATTGACAATTAAAAACTTTGTCCGCCATATTGCAATTTTAAATAAAAAAAAAAAAAACAACGGAACGAACAGAAAAGGGCAGTTACGGATTTTGACAGTTGTTAAACTCCTTGGAACAAGAAATTTCTGTAGCTGAAAGTTGCAAGGAGGGGAAATTTCTTACTCTCTCGTTGTGCTCTCCTTGCTACTCTCTGCAACTTTTTTGAGTTAACAAACAGGAATTTGTGAAAAGTTGTGGGACGTCGTACGAAGTTTTACAACGTTTCAGTAACCAAACAGACCTATTGTAGCCGTTCCGATAGGCCAATCGGACAGATCTACGAAAAAAAAAAATTAATGTGCGTTTAAACGTCAAATTCGTGCGTCGCATGCCATTTAAATGTCAAAATGGCAGCAACGCTTCACGAATTTATGCGATGTGTAAAGATATTTGCTTTCCGATTTCCCTGAAAGAAAATTAGAAGTGGAAAATTTCCCGTAATCATACGATACTATTCGCATACCATGAACAGAAAAAATCGTCCGATCGGAAGTTTTCTCCGATCGTACATTTCTCCGAAAGGATACGATAATATGGCTGATATCTCTAGGTCCCATAAGTTAAAAACGAATAAAGTAGGGCGCATGCACGAAACTCTTTACACTCCCTCCTTTTATTCATTGCATGCATCCTTTTTTTTTTGTTTTAAATGTATTTTATTTTTATATACATATATGAAGGTACAATGGTACATAGTTAGTTTTAAAACACTCACACTCATATAGTTAAATAATAAGTATAGGTTAGTGAAATTAAATTCTTGTTGAGCAAATACTTTCGCTGCTATATAAATTTAATAATAATTTTAAGGTTATTATGATATAAAAATTACTTGCTAAAAAAAGACAATAACAATTTATTTAACACAAAAATGATACTAATTTTTTTATTATTAACATTAATATAATTATAATAATAAACTTATTTTTTTTTAGACCGCCTGGGTCAAGTTACTACTCCTGAGGTTTGTAATTTATTTTCAATCTAATTTAATTAAAATAAAATTGATAATATCTAGGGTCTACGAGCACAAAATTCTAAATATGGCAAAACCGATAAAGAACGAAAAATCGGACATCGGCGTGTCGGTGAAGGTGGTGAAATTACGTACAAAAAAATTCAAACTTCACAGATTATGGGCTCCATTCAGTTGGGAATACAGCATACGGTTATTAATTTGACTTAAAATTTTTTAATTTTTTCTAAATTTTGTTTTCCATATTTTTTTTTTTTTTTTTTCATTCTAAAGGTTGGCAGTCTTGCATCTAAGCCAAAGCGAGATCTTCTCATGATGGATTTTTGGGAGATAGAAAGCATATCATTTCCCCCTGAAGGTTCGAGTTTAACTCCTGCACATCACTACAGCGAATTTAGATTTAAAATATATGCTCCAATTGCGTTCCGTTATTTCAGAGATTTGTTTGGAATTCAGCCAGATGATTTCATGGTAAGATCTTAATTTAATTTTTCATAATTTGCATTGTTAAAATTAAAATGAAATTTGTTCACCAAAATTTTGAAAAAACGATTGCTTTGTTTTACCCCTATTAATGTACCTATATAAATAGCTAATTTTTAACAAAGAAAACATTATTTCTTCAACCATCTTACAAATATAACCATTCAATTACAAAAGTAATTTTTTAAATGGAAAACGAACTTTTATTTTTACCCAATTGCACCAAATGAATAGCAAAATTTTGAAAAAAAAGCTTTTCCTGGAGCCATCATCATAGTATACCTACATATGTATGTATAACCTTTCAAAGACAAAAAGTATTTTTTTAAATCGAATAATCCTTTTTTGTAGTTACTCCATTTCACCCTATAAATATCGAAATTGAAAAATATGCATTAAATCATCCAGGCATCGGATTAAATGTGTGACAAATTTAATTGAAACTACTTTCAAATTGCGAGGAATGATTATTACTTTTACTTGCGATATACAACTAATAACTATGTACACTAAAGATTTATTTATAGATAACCTAGTGTTAGACATTCAATAAGAAAATGTAAATGGTTTCTTGTAAAAATAGTATTTAAGGAAGATATATTTGTATAATAAATTTAGTATTCAGTTGAAATTACAATCGACTTGATATTCATTCATTTGGTCCTTCGAGCCGGATAAGTATCCAGATGAGTATCCGGCTCGAAGGACCAATGAATGAATACCAATTCGATTGTAATTTGAACTGAATACTAAATTTATTATACAAAAGTATCTTCCTTAAATACTATTTTTACCAAAATTTATTAAATACTATTTTTACATGAACCTTTTTACATTGTCTTATTAAATGCCTAACACTAGGTTATCTATATATAAATCTTCAGTGTACTGAACATGATGTTTATGTGTTTCCTTTCCTGTTGGGTTTATCGTATCGGCGCGTTATCCTGTCTATGTTTGAACACATGTTCATGTTTGAAAACGTAATGATAATAGAGAACACGAAAAACGTGGGTCCCGCAATTCCATCTGTCTGTCTGTATGTCTGTGCCTCGGCCTACAACCTAAACGACTGAAGCGATTTTCTTTAAATTTGGAGCATATGATTTTTGGGTGATTCCCTAGAGAAGAAATCGAGATTTTTTTAGCTCAAAAAATAACGGAACTTGTCATACAACCGTTTTGAAAAAGGTTATTTATCTCAAAAACGGATCTAACGATTTTTCTTCAATTTTTGTGTGGTGGTACGGTCAGCACTTTGGTGAAAAAAAACTACAAAAACCGTTATTAATGGTACATGCCATAGAACCGTTTTTTTGATTTTCGACTTTCTCGTTAACCGCTCAACCGATTTAGATCAAAATTTTTGCTCTGAAGCTCCTATCAAGTGTGAATAATGCTACATACAAATATTTTCAAAAAAAATATTTTTTGGATTTTAAAAATAAAGTTCAAAAATTTTATTTGAAAAATCACTTTTTTGAAAACGGGATGATGATTTTTCTTTTGAGATAATAGTTTTAGTTGTGTATTGTTATGTATGGCTGAGTTCCAAAATTCATCAGATGCGCATATTTACTACGCAAACTGTGCATCCAAAAAATTTTTAGCGAATAAACTTTTACTACAAGAGCAAGTTCGTGCGATCCAATCGTGCATTTTATTTTTTTGATTGGGTTCCTATTACATAAAATGTTTTTTTGAAAAATAAGTTTAGTCTTGATTGAAAAAATGGACAAAGTTGTTGTTTCGGTTCTAAATTGCCTATGATGTAATAAATTACAACTTATCATTAATTCTGTTCTTAATCTGTATATCATTATTTAAAATATGTATGTCTTTTCAGATGTCAATGTGTTCATCTCCTTTGAGAGAATTATCAAATCCGGGTGCATCCGGCTCAATATTTTATTTAACCAACGATGACGAGTTTATAATAAAAACCGTCCAACACAAAGAAGGAGAATTCTTACAAAAACTTTTGCCAGGGTATTTTATACAACAGTTGTTTATATTTTATATTAGATTTTGGTATAAACAACTTTAATTTCACAGATACTATATGAATTTAAATCAAAATCCAAGGACATTATTGCCAAAATTCTTTGGTCTTTATTGCTTTCAGTGCAATAGCAAAAATGTTCGATTAATTGTTATGAATAACTTACTACCTTCGTTTGTGGAAATGCATTTGAAATATGATTTGAAAGGATCAACATACAAACGGAAAGCATCAAAGGCTGAACGAAGCAAAAAATCACCAACATTTAAGGACTTGGACTTCATGGAGCATCATCCAAATGGAATTCTTCTTGAGGCTGAAACATATAATGCATTAATTAAAACAATTCAACGTGACTGCACTGTTTTAGAGTCTTTCAAAATAATGGACTATTCGCTTTTAGTTGGGGTTCATAACTTAGATCTTTCCAAAGAGAAACAGAATGCCCGTAATTCAAATCCAAAGACTAAACTTCCGAAAAGCGAAGATTCTGATTTAGAAGATGCTCCTGAAGCTGATCAATGTATTGCAATGGAAGGAAGTGACCGAGAAAACTCCAGCATTAATCGAAATAAGTATAGTTTTGTGTAGTTTCCTTTACTTTTTTAAATAAATTAAAAAAAAAAAAATTCATAGCTTATTATATAGATCTGTTAACAAACAACGTCTGGTTGCACACTCTACAGCAATGGAGAGTATCCAAGCGGAAAGCGAACCCATTGATGACGATGTTCCGTAAGTAGCTTCTAGCTGTTTGAAGAATATCTAAATATTAATAATATTTTCCAAAGACCTGGTGGTATACCTGCCCGAAGCGAAAAAGGCGAAAGACTGCTTCTTTTTATCGGAATAATTGATATTTTACAATCTTACCGTTTGAAAAAAAAGTTAGAGCACACTTTTAAGGCCATTATACACGACGGAGTAGGCAAAAAACAACACATATCTTTTAGTAAGCTTAAACTTAAAATGTTGTTGTTGTTTATTTTTCTTGTAGGAAACTGTATCTGTTTGTCGCCCATCGTTTTATGCGCAACGCTTTCAAAACTTCATGGCAAAAAAGGTGTTTAAAAAGATTCCTTCACGTAAGTACCAAGATCAAACATTTTGTCTTGCTAGTAGAAAAGCAGAGAAATCCATAGATGAAAGTCTCAGCACACACCTATGTAACCTGATAAATATATTAATGAAGTTTTTCTTTTCGTTTTTTTTTTTTTGCAAAGTGGATCTCCCAGAAATTAAGGGAAACCATAGAAAGTTTCGTACCTTGGTATCCAGTTATATAGGTAATGATAAATCAAGTGAAATAACTTGTGTTAAAATAGTTCTATTTTTAAAATAAAAATGTTAAATTTTCATCAAGCAAAAATTTCTTGGGAAACATTTTGCATTGTAATGATTTTTATTTTGTTTGAAATATTTTATGATTTATATTTTATTGTAGCTAAAGATATAGCATTTTTTTTACCTTAAATCTTTATTTCATTATTTATATTTATATTTATATTTATATTTATATTTATATTTATATTTATATTTATATTTATATTTATATTTATATTTATATTTATATTTATATTTATATTTATATTTATATTTATATTTATATTTATATTTATATTTATATTTATATTTATATTTATATTTATATTTATATTTATATTTATATTTATATTTATATTTATATTTATATTTATATTTATATTTATATTTATATTTATATTTATATTTATATTTATATTTATATTTATATTTATATTTATATTTATATTTATATTTATATTTATATTTATATTTATATTTATATTTATATTTATATTTATATTTATATTTATATTTATATTTATATTTATATTTATATTTATATTTATATTTATATTTATATTTATATTTATATTTATATTTATATTTATATTTATATTTATATTTATATTTATATTTATATTTATATTTATATTTATATTTATATTTATATTTATATTTATATTTATATTTATATTTATATTTATATTTATATTTATATTTATATTTATATTTATATTTATATTTATATTTATATTTATATTTATATTTATATTTATATTTATATTTATATTTATATTTATATTTATATTTATATTTATATTTATATTTATATTTATATTTATATTTATATTTATATTTATATTTATATTTATATTTATATTTATATTTATATTTATATTTATATTTATATTTATATTTATATTTATATTTATATTTATATTTATATTTATATTTATATTTATATTTACATATATTGAATATTTGTTTTATTAATATTGTAAAAAGATTTAAATAAAGCAAACAAATATTATTAAAAGCATTATTTACAAATAAAACAAGACGAAAAAAACACAGAATTATAATAAATAGTTACTTTGCTTATAGGTATAGGGAACGGATTCTTTGGAAAATACCTTTTTATTTTGCAAAGCCTGATAAAAATTCTGATTTGAATCAAATACAATTGCGATATAACCTCCTGATTCCAAATATATAAATTTTATTTTGCCTTTTTTTGTCTTTTTTTTACATTTGTGCTTATTGAACATTTTTTTGCTTTTCCCACAACTTTTTATAAGTTTTACATTAAAAAGAATTGCAGAGTGTATTTACAAAATTTAAATACACGAACAAAGTAAGATTCTCCTAATTCACCTCACTTGCAAAAACACCCACTTTTGTTTGTTGTTTAATTCCAAAAGTTAACTTAAAAAATGTTTTAAAAGTCCTTCTTGAGTTCCCTTTTTTAAAGCAAAAAAAAAACAAATCTACTTTATCTACTATTAATTTAGTGGAAATTGAAAATTAAATTTTCAAAATGTCAGATTTATACTCAGAATCAACCCCTCTTCAATACTGCATTTAAACTTGGACAACCACTTCAAAGCTTTTGTCAGATGTTCTCTGAATAATTCCCTCTTGATTGTACAAAGTCTAAACTTCACTTCCAATTTCAAATATTTAATTTAGTCCATTGAAATGTTACATCAACCTTGCATTTTAAACAGGATACATTTTTTTTGATGGATCTGTAGGTTGGATCAGTGAGAGTGTGAAACCGAGTTTTCGGGGTTGAAAGCCCCCCCCATTCGGCCGCCATTTTGGAAAAGGTGGGGCTAAACACCCTTCGCAATATCTTGAGAACCATACATCGCACAAACAAAATTTCAGCGTATTTATGAAGAAAATTTAATTCTCTACAATTTATGTTTACTCACTTTTTATCGTAAAATTAAAAACAAAAAAGTTATAACCAAAAAAACTCATATCGAAATTTCAAAATCTTTTTAGTTATACATTGTTTTTCATAATTATTAATAAATTTCGTTAATTTTCTGAATAAAGTTATATGTTGTTTTTTTTTTTTTGTCTTTTTACATTTTTAATGTCCTCAAAATCCAATCCCTGCTCTGAAAGAAGGACATATACAGGGTGTTCGGTATAAGGTGCACCAAAAAGCTAGAGCGAGTACGTTGGGTTAAGACAAGAAAATAATCGTATGGGAGACGTTTAGGCGGGAGAAAAAATCCACTAGAAATAGAAAAAAAAATTATTAAAAAACAACGGTAACACTTACTATGCCATGTTATAATTTTTTTTAAAGCCAGAAATCCATTCTTTTATTTTGTTTTTAATTCGAGTTACTAGAGAACAGTTTTTGAAAAATAATTTTCAAACTCAATATTTTGAAAAAATAATGAAAACAAAATGTATTCAAACTATTTTTTATTTTTTTTTATTTTACGTAATTAAGGGCCTTATTATGATTCGCGAATCGAACGTTCGCCTGTAGTCGAACGGTGTGATGTTTCGTATTAGGGTTAGCGAATGAACTCATTCGCCAGAAATTCATCGCAAAATTATGTCGTTTTCGATTGGATTTTTCAGAGTGTTTCACTCTTTTTGATTCCAATGGAATATGAAAAACTCTTTTCCGTAACATGTGTATCTATGTAGAAGTTAAAACTAAAATGAATTCTTCAATAATTTCAATTCCAGAACATCTCGAGAAGAAACATTTACTATTTTGGCAATTAATCCAACACATACTTTTAAAAATATGTGTGTTTTCAGAGTGCACTCCTAGCACTCCTTAATGAAATCCGGAGTGAAAAAACACTCCTAAATCATCACTCCGAACAGCCAATGGAAGGTTTTTGGAGTGTTGGGAGTGTGGATGGAGTGAAAAAAGAGTGCTAGGAGTGACCAACGGAAAACGACATTAATTTATTGTCAATGATTTGCTATAGATGTCAAAGTAAAAAAAATAATTGTCATAAATAGAATTTTATGTGCGGAAATTTTGCAGTTTCAATTAAATATTTCGTGGCACAACTTTTTTGGAATAATCATCCAATTCATTTGCAGCAAAGCAAAAAATTCAACACTCGAGTGTGCACTCTAATAATTTTCATTCGCTTAGTTTTGACGTTTTAGGCGAGCCACCTGACGAATTTTCGGTAATTTTAATACGGATTTGATTCATTCGCCAGCTTTTTCGTTAGCTTCGCGAACGGTAATACGGCCCTAAGTAATAGTTTTTAATATTCGATGCTTCTGTAAATTTCTAGTCAAATACTAAAAAGAAAATACTCTAGTGCCTTTTTTTTTGAGAAAATTAAAAATAACGGGAGGGGAAATTTTCTACAAAAAAAAGACTTAAGACAGAAAAAAAATTATTAAATAATAGCTTTGTTCGTGTACTTTCTGCACTAAAATTCACAGTCTATCAAATATTGATATGGGGATGAAATTCTCTCAGAGAGAAGTAAAACTGCGAAATAGTACACGAACGCTTTGAACAAATAATTTTTACCGGTTTTTTAACGTCAAATATTTAAAAACAAAAAAAAAAAAAATATCGTCATCATTTCTTTGAAAAGATTTTCAAAATAAAATAAAAAAGTAAGAAAAAGTTAATTTATTACATTAAATTAAATAAAACAGAGGAGTATAAGAAAAGAGATGTTCTGGCAAATATCAAAGTGACTTTTGACTGAACTCATATTTCTGCCCGAAGAATTTCTTTGGGCTGAAATTAGCAGAAAGGGGAAATAATTTACTCTCTCGAGAGCGCTCTCTTCTGCGAAAAACTACACATTTTTTGCGTAAACGAACAAAATTTGCGTTAAATTTGTAGAAATTCGTAAAAATTCGTAGATTTGGGGAGTACGCGAACGAACCTATTAACGGTCACTAATTCAATAGCATATTATACCTTTTTGTAAGGCCAGAAACCTCTTCCTTTATTTTCTTTTTAAAATATGAACAATTTTTCAAAAATTTATTTTCAAACTTAAATCTTTGAAAAAATTGTGTTCAAACTAATTTTTTTTCAAAATTGTATGTTATTAAGTAATATTTTCGTGTTTCATCATTGCTCCCATTAATTCTCAGCGAAAAACTAAAAACCAGATGTCAAAATGTATTCCAGTTTTTGAGAAAATTGAAAATAACAAAAGTAAGTTTTCCTTGGATTTGACTTCCATTTCCATTTATTTTGTTGCTCCAAAGATTCTGTTTCTACTAATTAAGTGGTAAAGCAGATATCGTTAATTTTAATTTTCTCAAAAACTAAAAGACATATACATAGGCATCCGGTTTTTAGTGTTTGACTGGAAATCAATAACAGCATCCAATATTAAAAACAAAAATATTACTTAATAACGTAAAATTTTGAAAAAAAAATTAGTTTAAACACAATTTTTTTTTTTAATTTTTCAAAGTTTTGAGTTTGAAAAATAATTTTTCAAAAATTGCTCTCTCAAATAATGTGCATGAAAAATAAAATAAAAGAACAAACAAAGTATAGCGTGTCATTGTAAGTGTTGCCGTTGTTTTTTAATAATTTTTTTTTTCTATTTCGATTTTTTTAAAAAAATTTCCCCTCCCGCCTAAATGGGAGGAAATAGACACCCTCCCATACGATTTTTTTCTTGTCTTAACCCATCCTACTCGGTCTAGCTTTTTGGTGCGCCTTATATCGATCACCCAGTATAAATAAAAATATGAATAAGTATGTATGTATAATATAAGAAAAATAGATGATATTTATGAAGACCAATTCAAAAATTAATAAAATATAAAGATAAATAAATAAAATAAATAAATAAATAACAACAAATAAACACCACATGATTTAAAAAATAAATATACATACATAATGTAAATGAATAAATTAATATATGTTTTCCAATCAAATAATGAGTATAATTATAGCTGAGAAAAAATGAAACATTTATTCTTTAGTCAATAGCTTATAATAATATAAATTAATTAACGTAAGCACATTATGAACGTTAGAGCAGCGGTTCTTAAAAATATATTTCGGAACCCCAACTTTTAACGATAACAACACGAATAGCACTCACACGGATAGGTCGTAATTTTTGTTGTAAAGTGGATGTTGCTGTATCATTTTTTTTTTAATTATGGGTCATACTTCGATTAAAAAAAAAATACAAACGTCAAATATTTCAATTGCGCAAAAATGTTTGTAATTAACTTACAAAAATTATTTACTTAAAGAAAATCGTGGAACCCTGAAAACTCTTCCACGGAACCCCAGGGTTCCGCGGAACACAGTTTAAGAACCGAGCCGTTAGAGGATTAGATTTAAGATAAGGGAACTTTTGGATGATAAGTAAGAAAAATATTCCACTGTTCACTTAATTTTCAAATTCTGTTCGACAATATTTCAATATTTTCCAAAAATTGCACATTTTGAACAATATAACATTATTTATGTTTCACATTCGGTACTATTGAACATGTGTCGAAATAAAAATTAAATTAATTTGATAATTTTCAAGATGATAAAAAAGTCTTAAAAGTTAGTTTCTTATAAAATAATTCATGAAATAATTATAGGTTTTGCGAGAATTGTGCGAGTGAAGTGACAAATTGCAAAATCCATTTCGAGACTCGAATAAACGTCAAAAATTTATCAACAGTAAAATTCTAATTTAGCTTTTTATCGGCCGTAATATTGTATTGTATTGTATGTGGTGTTGTATTTGTAATGCATGTTAAATCGTACTATACTATGGATAGCTTTTCCAATAAAACACGCCTATTATATCCAAAACTGGTTTACTTGCCTAACTCATACCCGTACTCTAGTTGCAATTTCATATTCCAAATGTAAAGGAACAAGAGCTAACAGTTTCGGTTTGGTCAAGTTTAAGGGCCAGTTGTACAAATATTTGATCCGTGGTTTTAACTCACCAATTTCGGCGGATTAACTGTGGTTCAACGATGGTTCACGCATGTAATTGGCTTTTAGTGCATATTGGAACCTTGAACCATCGTTGAACCTCAGTTAACCCGCTGAAATCGGCGAGTTAAAATTCCTGAACCACGGATCAAAATTTAAACCACGATTGTACAACTGGCACTAAGTTTCCCTACATTTGGAAGATTTCTTATTTATTCTTGTTTCATTTGTCTTTTAAATTTAAGCCATTCAGTATTTTTAAAACCAAAAACTTCGTTTCTTCTATTAATAAAGCTATAGTCGGCAGAAAGTTATATCAGTTGTGCCTGGTTCAACTGCCAATTAAAAGACACGTTCTAACAACGAAACTGATAGAAAATTTAATTAATTTTTTTTATAAACTTATGCAACACTTTTGAATAAAGACTCATACATATGTACTTGTACATTCTCTCAGAGTTAAAACTCCGAAAAGTATATGTTTTTCTTTAGTTTTTGCCTAATGACTGCATAATGGTTGTTGAAATAAAAAAAAAACAATAGTTTGGCAGCGACCCGCACTGGGTAACTTTCCATTTGTGCCCTATGGGACCTATGTTATTTTTTTTTACGGAATTCGCCAGTACAAGATCTTTGAAAACATTATCAAGTGTTCAATATGCAATCAAGTTATACGAAAAAATTTAAAATAGTTTTTAGTGTTTTTTTTTTTAAACCATCGACTTTCAACATTATTGTGTGTAAAATAAAATTAGCCCAGAGTCTAATCAGTGTTTGTTCTTGAGATACCTACCTACTAAGGCAGTTTTTAAGAAAACAAAAACTGTCGGTTTTTTTTTTAAGTCTTACCAAATCTTCATTACGTCATTATGTGTATAATGAATTTGAGCCGAGATATTTTTTTAAATACATAGTTATTTGATTTTTTATTTCACAAAGCTTTTATGCAATTTATGACATTATTACCTGAAAAATAAAATTCATTCAAAGTTGATATCTTTTTATTCGTTTCAAGATATAGTCGAAATCACCACATTTCGTATGACAAAATGCTCAATTCGACAAATAGCACTAATTATAATTCTTTGGCATACTTTTTAGCTTTTTAACCCTGAAATTACATAAAGTACCACAAAAAATGTTGTAGGTATGTACAAAAGAAATATATTATTTCTTAATAGAAAAATTCTTGCAATTTTTTTGTACAATAAGTCGTTTTCAAGATACCGTTTAAATTTCTTTTTCAAAATTTGAACAGTTTTGAGACACAAGAGTTTAAAGTCCTTTAACTAGAACTTCTGTGTTACATTTCCTTACTTTGTACAATTTTTGTCAAGCGCAATTGAAAAGATTGATCGTAAAAGGCCGCCAATCGCATAAGAATTAAAGTTTTCTTTAGGCCTTTTACATTGGTTAAAAAAATTAAAAAAATGTATAATGTCACTTACCCATTTCTTCATCGCAACGCTTCAGTTTAAGGCTTGTAAAATTGAAAAAATTTCCGTTGGAACTAACTAGCTTCTTCAAACCATTGCTTTGTTTAAATCAAACGAAAAACTGAAGTAAAATATCCCGAAAAGTATGCTCCAAAATTTTCCGTGAATACTGATTCAACGTTTACAAGATCTTTTGCAATCCAAAAATACATGGTATTTCAATTTACTAATGGGAAAGCAATCACCTACCTCCTCCCGTAAAGTTTTACGTTATAGGCACAGATACTAAGAAGGGGCCAGCAGGGGATACTAATGACATTAGGTAGGCCGTAGGCCCTTGCCAGCTATGTACCCTTTTGCTACGCGAGACAGACGAAAATATACTAGCAGTGGCCTTACGAGTATTCGATAAATTTTCCCCCTTTTGATTTTCTCTTCTGAAAAACTTGACAAAAAAACATTTTTTACTTCAGTTCTGATCACAATCAATTTTATTATCATCCGAAATACATTGAGATGCGGCATAAAACGTTACCTTTGTTAATGAAAGTTTATTTTGAGATAGTTAATTTTAAAAGCTAAATTTATGTCTTCAACAAAGGTGGAGGAAGGAATTCTTTTGTTATAATATTTGACTTATATTTTAAACCGAATTGAAAGAACTTCTGATCAAATAATCCGACAGAACAAAAATATTTAAAATATTTTTATTTAAATTATTCTAATCTGACTTTCTTCAAACTGCACACATTAAAATCAAGCTTTGTAGATATCAATGCTGTTCTTTTCAGTTTCTTTCTACATATCGAGTTTGAGTTGTTAATTTCATTTTTTTTCTTTTTCAGCCCTAAAACATTCCCCATCTAAGAAGAAAAGCTTATCGCGGGTTATACAAAAGTCAACTGAAAGCGAACCGGAATCTCGATGTAAGTTAAAATACAAAGATACAAAAATTTGTGTGTTTAGGTTCCTTTTTGACCTTAAATTATTTGTTTCCTTCAATTTCATGTACATACAACAATAAAAATAAAAATAAAAAAATCGGTACTTAATTCAACACGAACAGCTGCTAACACTGCTGGCCTATCTCAAGAATCGTGTATTAAACTTTCAAAGCCGCCAAGTAGAGTAGCAACAGTGGCTTCAAACTCGACTGGGCCTCAAACCAAACAAAAAATAAGTACTATTAAAGCGAAAGTACCACCACCAGTGCCACCAAGAGGATCTCCTCGAAATAAAAAAGGAGAACAAACTCGACAACTCAAATCGACATCCGTTTTTGAAGAGCAAACGTCTGTACAGCAACGAGCTTCATCTACAGGTAGACACATAAGTTATGCTAACCAATTCCAAAAAAT
Source organism: Epistrophella euchroma (assembly GCA_947049315.1). Taxonomy (NCBI): domain Eukaryota; kingdom Metazoa; phylum Arthropoda; class Insecta; order Diptera; family Syrphidae; genus Epistrophella; species Epistrophella euchroma. The sequence goes on along the minus strand of OX346245.1, from coordinate 106,547,009 downwards.
AGAGAACCTTCAAGCGCCTACAATTCCGAAATTTGGCGACCGTCGCTCACCGAGTAATGTTAAAGATTGGTTAGAGTTGCATGATCTTTTTGACGTCGATAGTGATCAGCCAAACAAAGGGAATATTGCTTCGAAGGCGGGCGTTCCCAATGAAATTACCGCCTTGAATAACTTTAACCAGCCTTTATATCGAAAAGATCTATTTAAAAAGAGAAATAGTCTCATGTCCCATAGTTACATGTCGACGGTAGGATCAATTGTCCGAAGTTTTCCACCGATACAGCCCGAAAATCCAAATGTTCAATTACAAGTCCCAAGAAAAGTACACGCTACAAGAAAAAAACGGGATAAACAGAAGTACATTCAATATGCTGACATGGCATTTGGAGATGACGATGGACAGGAAGAGAATATTCTTCAAACTCTGAACTCATTCATCGAGGTTAAGAGAGAGATCGAAAATAATCCTAGGGCCCGACGACAAAAACCTAATCTCCAACCTATTGAAAGCGATCGAAAAACCTCAGCTACCTCAAGTAGAGAAACATCAGCGACAATAAAGCAACTAAAAAATAGGTATCAACCATCATCTGTGACATCTCAATACGATTCCAGTAAACACGCATATCGAAATAACTTCTCAAAGAGCCCGAATTCACATTTCGCCAAAACTAGACAAAAATTTGAAATGCAAAGCAAAAATTTCGATGCCTTTTCAACAGCTTCGAGTGGGCATATGATATAAAAAAAAAACTAAAACTGCTTCTGCTGCAAGAACAAAGCGTTTTTCAAAGTCGTCAAGGAACAGCTTTACTCTCACCTACCTATGCCATATTATTTTAGTTTTCACTCTTTTATTAACAACTCATCTTATTATACTTATATAGTTGCCTACTCCTTTATCACTAAATAATAGTTAAATTGTTATACGTTAGATAACATTCATTTCATGTACTGCTAGGCACTACACCTTCTTGTTGCTCGACACCTCCCCCTGCTTTTGATGAAATTTCTGAAGAAAGCTTACAGAAACAAAGTTCTGGGCGTAGAAAGAATGAACGTCAAGTGAACACCAGCGGATCGATGTTGAGAACATCAACCAGAGAAGATACAATTAGGTGAGTATAATAATATTATTATCACCAAGGTTTGTTACAAGCTAATTAGTGTTTTTTTAAGAGTTAATATAATATTTTTAATTTCATAAATATAAAAAAGTTACCTAAAATTTTGAATGTCTTAAAGCAATCAAAGCCAATTCATAGTACCTGCACACTTTTTACCAGGTTACTGAATCGGTTATAGACTATTGACGTTGACTCTAGAGTCATGTCATGACTCTTTTCGAAATTCAATGAGTGCGAAGGCGAAATCCGATCTCTTTTATCACACCCACTCAATAAATTTCGAAAAGAGTCATGACTAGGAAGTCAACGTGTAATAGCTAACTCACAAAGGTTTGCACTATGCTCAATTGCTAATACGTAGTGCCGAAACGATCCCGCAGAACTATATTCTGACTTCTACTGACTACAGCCTTTTTAATATTCTGGAAGTTAAATTTACTCTCAGAAAATGGGGTAAACTTCTTAGGGCTATTTTTTTTTTACTATTGCTCAGCTTCAGGGAAACTCTCACATTGTCTGTTGGCAACAAGTTTGAATTTCTCTTTTTTTACTAATTTTTTCTCAACCCCTCAGTTGAACTGTCAATTGCAAAGGGCGCACAAGGGATTTCGATTAGGGTGGGGGGGCTATTTTCTTAAGAAATCTTATTTGACTTAGGCTAGTCTTTTACTTTAAAACTCAGCAAAATTCTGATTGTTGATGAATTAAAATGAAACTTGGCAAAAATCTTAAAAACATGGTAAGTTATATTATATTGATAATTTCACTAAAAAAAATAATAAAAATATACCTGCAGCATCTTTAATTGGACACAATAAAACGAAAAATGTAAATAAATCATTGTTTTTCATAGTTTATTTTTAAGTGGGTAAAAGAATTGTGTAAAATGTAAAAATAGTTTTTTTTTATACTTTACCATATTTTTTTAATAATTTTGCCAAGTTTCCTTTTTATTCAAAACAACAATTACCATTTTGTGGAATTTTTTAGTAAAAGATTAAAAATCTACCAGTAATTTGTATGGGAAATTTTAAGTGCTCGGTGGCACGTGTTAACATTAACCGATTTCAATGAATTTTGCACAGATTTTTTTTAAGTCAACCTCATCACTTTTAATAAAAAAAATCTTTTATACAGTACCTTCCACAGAACCCTTCTCTGATTTCTGTCATTTTAGAGGGCGGCAAAATTTCAAAATAAATAATACTTATTATGTCGAATTCCTTTCAGAAAAAAAGTCGATTTTTTCTAAACAGAATCAATTTTTTTTTCAATAAAGGGAATCTGTCCAGAAAAATCGATTTTTTTCTTCTAAACAAATCGAATTTTTTGTTTAAAGGATTTGACATTAATAATATCTTGATATTTGAACCATTTCATTTTTTGTATAGAAAATTTTCGGAACTTAACTCTGAGTTTTGCTGGAAACAGTATTACCAGAAGTGTGCATTATCACTTAATTATCGATACCTGACGGAAACGTCTATTATTTTTTTTTTCAATTGAAAAATAGACTATCATAGGTGATTTCATAAAGCTCTTTTAAATATTTAACAGGCTTCTAAATCTTAAAATCACGTTTGTTCCATAAAAAATTCTTCATTTAAAAATCTTAAAGGTTGTTCATTCAATATTTGTGTCAATAAATTGAAAGATTGATTTGGTTTTTAAGCGGAATAATTTTAATTAGATTTATTTTATTTAATTGTGGCATCTGTTGGATTGGATTTTGATTTGAATGCTTTGCTAGTGATGGAATTTTTCTCTAACAGCGGGGCTTTGTAACCCGATTTTTGTTCAAGCAAAAAAGCTGGGTTATTAAAACTTAAACAAGCAATGCCTTGTCGTTTTACTAAAACTATATAAAAAAAACGGAATGCAACTACTTGGATATAAGTAAAATTTTTCCTTCAGTATTCCATTTGCTTTTCAGCATTATTAGCGTTTAGCTATAGAGTAAACACGTCATAACAAAAAATCGACTTTTTTTATTATTTATGATTAAAAGTTTGGATTTTATTAAAATTTCATTTTACTTCTTACTTTTGAATTCAACTAATTAGCTTTTTCTTAATATTTAAGGACTATACGCAAAAATTTTGTTCACTGTCAATGGGCCCTACCAATAATCAAGTTTAGGAACGACTTAAATATTTCAGTAAAATGGACCGTAATGAAATGGGCTCTAAATAATAAACCGTGAATGGTATGGTATTAGCTAAATATTTACGTGGACTATAAATAATGAACCATATATCTAATTGATTCCAAAAAATTGAGAATATAATGTATGGTTAATTATTAAGAATCCATAACGTTTTGGTTAATTTCACTGCAATATTTAAGTCATAACTAAATTTGATTATTAGTAAGGCCCAATAACTTTTGCTCGGTTTAGCTTTAAGTATGTATGTAGGTACCTACTCTACAAAAAGTGACTAAAAAGAGGAACAAAAAAGATAACAAACAACTAAAGAATTTGATGAAAAAAGAAAGCGTAAGAAAGATCGGTTTCAAAAAAATGACCACGTTTCTCTTTTAAAGAGATATTCTGGAAACCCTACGACAATGTTAATAATTGTCCTTGCCGGAAAGTTATTTCACTCTATACTATAGTTTTTTTTTTTAAATTGAAATGCCTAAATAAGAGGGTGGCAAAATTCTTCCGCTCTGGACGGCCGATACCTACGCTACGCCACTGAACCGACGACTAATCGCTACCTAATTCTTCTTTCTTTGTCATTCTTTATTGAAATTACAATATGAATCATAAAATTTCAATATATTTTATGGTCTTTAACTCTTAGATAAATAAGAAATAAAAAAAAATAATTTTGTCGACCTAAAATTGATAAATGCCCCTATGTGAATTGCAGAGATTCGAGCATAGATGAGATTGAGGTATGTCGATCACACTGTAATATTGTTCGCATCGCTTTATTTTAAAATTTTTGTAGTCTTATTTTTGGGATTTTCACAGGCATATTGTATAAAGTAGACTTTCACAATGCACAATATTCAAAATGAGACTTGACAGTTACATTAAACACTTTTATTGCAATTTTTTTAGAAATTTTATTACGAGTTCTTCTAACAAGTCTCAGGTTTTTTTACTTTATGTGGTCGTTAAAGGATAGCTTGTTATCGATGACACTGCCAAGGTACCTCTTCTAACTGTGTAATGTTAATTTGAATGATGGTTATTTGTTGTTGATGAAGGGATTTATTTATTTTATTTAAGGGACCAAGATTTAGGTCTTTAAATTTAGGGAAAATGACAGAACATCATTTCCTATTTAATATATGAATTGTATTCATAAATACCGCTATTTTTAATCACCTATCCAACCAAAACCTGAGAAAAATCCCTGTCCAACTTTTGTATTGGAAATCACGACGCTCATATATATATATTATGGTATAATATGGTATAAGCCCACGTAACGTATCTACTTCTATTTTTATTAGATATCCACCACCAAAAATTGCCGTCGGCTTTAAATTTTAAATATTGCTTTCAATTAAAACTTGTATTTAAAAAAAAACATAATAAATTATTTCTAGTGTTTCTGAAGTTCATTTGGAACCCTACCTTGCTGTTGATACCTCACTTAGCAGTCAATACTCTTCTCGTGGTGGCTTAGCATGGACCCCACCTGCCTCAGGTGAAGGGTCAACTCCAACGTGGACAGAAGGTACACCGAGTTTTACGGATTCCAGTTCAAGTGGAGACTTCGGTATGAAGTAAATATTTCATATAATTTTAAAATTAAAACACAACCTTTTAGATAACTTTTCGCCCATAAGCAGACCTAAATTCGATAGACATAAGCCTACCGTTGAAGATGCCCTAAGCTCGCTCACTTCAGAAATGGTAAATTGTATTTAATTATGAACTTATTAAAAATATACCTTAATAAAAACTTTTCTATTACAGATAAACTAACATCGCTGCAGTAAATAGTAATTACATATACCTACATATGCCACATACAATTTTAACTAGTTCTAGTTTAATTCGTTCGTTTGATCATAGATAGAACCTATAACGTATGTACAATAATAATTGATCGTTGTTTCATTTGTATTTATTATCAAATTATACTGTAAATCTTGTCTTATATTACTATGTATGTATGTAAAATAATCAATAAATTCAATCGTTCATGAATCAAATAACTATCTTGAATATTGTGTTTGAATTTAATTTTGATAGTACCTACTCAATTTTTAATCGTAGCATATATATCGTAGATATATAATGTAAATACAATAAACATGTGTGTAACAACTCAGCCTTGAAAAGTAATAAGATCTAAAAGACCAAGTTCTAAATGTATGTGAAGGTTTAATTTCAAATATTTTAAGTAGAATAATATCAAAATAACTACACGTAACCAAGTTGTTAGAGAAATTTCTGTTTTGATAATCACTGAACTAACTAAAATTTTGTAGTTTAACTGGTCAAGTTTTAAAACCTTTAAAATTTTGAGTAATTGAGTTATAAAAAAGGATCTCTTCAGTTTTTCCTGTAAAAAGGAAATTATATAATTTATTTGTCAGAAAAGACGATCCCTCTACCACTCTTATTTAGATCCAACGGGCCCTCTAGCGCTTTAATGCATCTTATTCAAATTAACTTTTAATCGAAGGAGAGTGTGTATCCAACACCACGTCGAAGTCAGCCGGGCGCACTTTCGATTTTCGCAAAAAAAAAAAAAATGTCAGGCGATATATTTCTATTTGTTAATCATATTTATAAATAATTGCTCACTCCCATAGCTTTTTTTAAATTATAAACAATTTACACTTTCTATGGGAATTTCAAATGCCTATAACTCGGTAACCAAGTGGGTTTCGAAATGCTCATAGGCTTAAATAATTGCTCATCTCGAAATTTAATTTGCTCAGCAAATTAGCCAGTTCAGGGGCCAAATTATCGCATCAGTGAGCTCTTTAGGTCACTGAATTATTTCAATTGGCACTACTGTTTACAATGTATTTCAAATGGAGCAGTAATGCCAATGTAAAATGTTTCAGTAACGTATGGCCCATTCACGGGTGCGGGAATTCGGTCCCCGGTTTCTCAAGCTCACTGAGATCTCAGAGATATCAGCAATCTCAGAAATCTGAACGTAATACCTCAGTGAGATTCCACACTTTTGCTGTCAAAAAACTGAGACTGATATTTTTTGGATTCGATTGTTCATGTACTGTCCAAAACTACGAATTTCTACACAATTATTTTTTTTATATGAACTTTGAAGTATTTTCGCTGAAAATTCGTAGCAATTCGTAGTTTTGGACAGTACCCGAACAGAGGTAATTTTTGTCGCAGTTGATTAATTAAAAAAAAAAAGAGATGGAAATTGGTTTTTACTTCTAGCGGAGAAATTTTGTTCAGGTTTCTCCTTCTGCTCAGTGGAGCTGACGGAGCTTGCTCAGTGAGATCTTAGAAACGTGAACTGGCTAAATGGTTTATATTTATGACAATTATTTTTTTTTTACTTTGACATCTATAGCAAATCATTGACAAAAAATGAAGTGTCGATAAATTTTTGGCGAATGAGTTCATTCGCCAACCGTAATACGAAACTTCACAACGTTCGCCAAACCGTTCGACTACAAGCGAACGTTCGATTTGCGAATCATAATAAGGCGCTAACTTAAAACAAAATTAGGTTGTCGTAGGTATTTAATATTCAATGTTCTTGTAAATTTTTAGTAAAACACTGAATAACAGGGACCCTATTTTGTAAAACGATTATCGTAGAATTTACTTCGTTATCGTTTAAATGTGATTACGTGTTACGAGAATCGCTTTAGTTTTAACGATACCTGTTCTTTCTTACGACTGCAATTTGACTATCGTTTAGCTTTTGTTTTCGTTTTTAAATTTTGCAGAATAGGAGTGGATTTGGTTGTGCCTCTAAATACTTTTTTTTTTCGATTTCGTTAGGCAACATCTTTATTAAATCTTTCTTGTTTTCACAATCGCTCTTTGTCGTGCCTATATCGTTTACTTCAGTATCGTTTACCTGCCGCTCGTTTCGTAATACGTACATAAAAAAGCCCCAGATGCTTAAATGTCTTCTAGTCACCATAAATATGTCTTTTCAAATACAAAACAAAATATTGTAATTTATCTATAGCAACTATATTCATAAATTATTATTAATTTTAATAATTTGAAATAATTTATTATTGTTTGGTAATAAATTTCACTTTAGCCAGTTCCATTTTTCTTACCATACAATGCTTGAATAGCCGAAATATCATCATCGTTTAGTTTGAATTTGGGATCAAAACCTTTATACTTTGGAGCCATTAAAGCGACTATTAGTTGGAATGACTTAATTCAAGAGAATGACCAATTGCAACGGCCTTTTGCCAATTGTCCAATTCTCGGCAATATTCAATTAAGTGCAAATGTGGGATACAAAATCTGACGGAAGATCATTGATACCTACATGACTACAGTAGATAGAAGATAATTGTAACAATTTAATTGCGGAAACTGCTGGACCAAAATCAAAGATCAAAATCTTCCAGCAAGAATTTTCAAAAAAAAAAAAAAAAAAAAAAAAACAATTTCCTCTTAGCTATTTCAATGGATTTTATTTTACCTATGTTTTTATAATTATGTAGGTATAAGATCAAATCGGGATACAATCATTAGAGTTGCGATTAGATACCCATACCGTCGATATCCAAGCATTACAATTTTTCATAGCCTCGTAGGCATTTTTAATTGGACTGCGAAAACAGTATTCAAACTTATGATACAGAAGGAAATCTTTAAAACATCTTTTTTATTTTCCATTTAGTTCAATTATTTAAGTTAATGAAGTTGAATGAAGTTAATGAATGTAACATTTTCTTCAAAACAGAAAGTTTATTTTTTATACATTAGCATAAGTTTATTGTTTCAGCATTTGGTTGACACAAAAGAAATAATAAAACTATAAATATTTTAAAGTGGAATCTATAACATAATAATTAGTACAGAGAAAGATAAAAGAATATTAAAATCAACTTAATCCTTAGCGGGAACTTCGATAACTCGTGGCTTGTCAATTATCCGAGCACTCTTGTTGCCCTTCTCTACAATTCCAATAATCCAAGCTTGGTAGCCCTCTTGTTTCTCAATATCCTTGCAGTATGCTGCAGCCTGCTCACGCGGCAAACAAATAAGCAATCCTCCTGATGTCTCTGCAGAATGGCCCTGCAATAGTTGAAACATATTTCCGCAAGCCTTCGCCACCGCTGCCATTTTAGCAATCACTGGAAGATTGTGAATAACAAAAGATACATCTTTTTTTTGGTGCGAAGCCAGTGTTTGTGCGTGTCCCAAGAGTCCAAATCCTGTGATGTCAGTCGATCCATGAGCATTGTACTTGTGCATAAGACGAGCAGCTGTACGGTTAAGCCTGGACATTGAACTCATGGCTCTATGGTATGCTTTGCGGACGTCCTCTTCCGACACAACCAACTTGATGCGATTCCATCGTTCAGGCTGGTCGAGCCACTGATGAGCATTCACAGCCACTTGGGTTCCGAGAGGCTTTGTCATAACCAGAACGTCGCCAACAACCGCGTTATCTGGGACAATATATTCGTTGGGTTGACATATAGTAGAGGCAACTCCACCAATCGTGCACCAGGGGTTTACCACACTTTGGCCACCAGTGACAGTTGTTCCAGCTTCAAGAGCCGAGTCCTTGAACCCCCGCATGATTAGGGGAATGACAACATCTCGCTCCTTCTCTGTCATCTTTGTACTCACAGCCAGAAGCATCAGCATGTTATCACACTCAGTTACACCCATGGCATACAGGTCACTCAGAACATTGGCACAAGCTATCTTACCCATCATGTATGGATCATCGACAATCGGATAGAAGAAGTCCGTCGTCTGCACCAGACAAAGCCCGCCATGTCGCAATGGAATCACCGAGCAATCCAGGCCAATTCCGATCCGTGGTATTGCCATGTGCATGAACTGAGAATCATCTTGTAGGGAATAATCTTGTTGTAAAGAAGATACTAGTTTCCCTAGGACTTCTTGGGGAACCTTGCAGCCTCTCCCCTTTAGATCAGCAAAACGGGTTAGACGAAAAGTGCTCTCCAGATCGTGTGCTGTCGGATCAAAGGGGCGTCTTAGGGCAGCCGGATTGCCCTGCAGCTCCAAATGGGTGGCATTAAGTGCATCTGCAGTTACAGTTTGGTATTCACTCATTTTTTGTTCTTTTGAATGTTAAAAACAACTGAAATTACTGGTTTTCTGTGCAAAACAAAATATGGCGTTCGACTCTACCATTCAATGCGTTGGAATAAAAATCGCGTTCTCCCTCAATTTAAAAATTTGCCGCACACATTCACGGAGAAATGTGTATGTACACAGTGGTTTGAAAAATATATGTCACTGTGTTGGTAAGTCTACAGCGGATTGGATGGTTAGGCCATTTGAAATCAAAACGGGCGAAGTCAGTATTTCTCCCTGCCACAACCGGTGTTGGGTCACGAAATGGCACCGTTCAGCAAATAATTATTGTGCTTTAGGAACTAGTTTTGACGACTTCCATTGTTCAATTCAGCGAAATAGATCTACACCTTGATTTTCGAGGAATTTGAAAGCTCTTTCACACGAGGAGATTTTGACATGTCATATTTTGAAATTAAACAAACATTGACCGTGTGAGAATAGGTACAAAATTTCGATTACACTTCCTTCTAGATTAAAATTTGACGTTTTCACGTACAGATTCCTCTTAGTGTCAAAAATTAATCTCCGGACAAAATTTAACATCCAATTCGCTAACGGCCATTATTTGAAATGAAACTTATTTTAAGGAGCAACACAAAAAAGTAAATACAGAGCCACGCTCTGCAATTTTGTCATGAAAATTAGAGGAAACTGTGTTATAAGAAAAGAATAACGATTTTATTATATTTTTGTAAATGAAGATACCCTTCTTTTAAGACGGAAAGATAATAAAGCCTAGTATACAGTTCCTCCTCGAAAAAAAACATACATGTACCTACTTCTTATGGAAAATTTTTCTGCTGAAATTTTTTTTTCTTGAACTGTTAACTCAAGAAAAGAAAATTATACTCACTACGATTCTTTTTCGAGCAAAACAATGTCAGTGACATTGTTTTGTGCAAAAAAATCTAATTTGTGCCCATAGTACACATATAGAAGGTAATATCTTCCGAGTTTTCATTTTGTTCAGTTCTGCGCATGTCTCGTATTTTTTTTTTGTCAATTGTGGACGAGGGTCACTGCGATTCGGAAACACTTGTGTTTTGTTTTTGTAAATTCTGACAGGCAGGTCACTGTAATTTTCGAAGATGCGCAATATATTACCTTCAATATGTGTACTGTTCTTTGTGCCTACACGGTGCCCTAAGAGTAATGACTTTTTATGAACCTAATACTGCGTTTTCATTAGAGCTGAAATGAGGTAATTTGGCCAATTGCAAAAAAAGTGTTCACATTTCAAATTTCGTAATTTTGTTTGACGGTCCAGATTGTCAATCGCTTGTTATTGTTGTTTTTTACATTGAATTTTGTCATTTCAAATGGAATCCTCTTTGAATGGATTCCATTTGGGTGTGTTCATAAAAGTTTTACGTAATTTTCTACCGAATTTCGTGCTAATTTGGTTGAAATTACCTCATTTGGAAATTTGAATTTGTATGGGAAATGAGATGATTTCGAATTGAATTTGGAAATTTTGAACGAAACTACCTCATTTGCTCTAATGAAAACGCAGTATAAAGGAGTATGAAAGAGACAAAACATCGGAGAGTCATGACTCTTGAGACACCGTGTAATAGTTGACCAAAAAACAATTTTTTTTTTCACCACAATAGTTTTTTTATTTAAAAGAACTGTAAACTAGGCTTTATGTAGTTAAATCTTAAGCTTAGTATACAGTTCTTTTGAATAAAAAGAAACTATTGTGGTAAATAAAAAAATCTTTTTTCCGGAAAAAAAATATCTGTGGTGAAACAAAATTGTTTTTAGTCGAATATTACACGGTGCCTCAAGAGTCATGACTATCTGATATTGTGTCTCTTTCATACTCATTTAGGTTCATAAAGAGTCATAACTCTTGAGGCACCCTGTAAGCACAAACTATATTTTCTTGCACAAAACAATGTCACTGACATTGTTTTGCGCGAAAAAGAATCGTGGTGAGTATAATTTTTTATTTCTGGCGATAGTTCACAGAATTTTTTTTTTTTGCGATAAAATCACTCCCATAAGAAGTACATGTATTTTTTTTCGAGGAGGAACTGTATACTAGGCTTTAAAGAAAATGCAAAATGGAAAAGTCATGCAGAGCATAGAGCTCTGTACCAAATAACAATATTTCCCTCTCTCGTTTTTTCACTACCGTCAAAATGATAAATTTGTGGAAACTGAAAATTGTTTCTTTTTTTGAAAGCAAATTCTGGTATTTAGTGCAATATAAAAATAAAAATTGCAAGATTATTTTAATTAAAATCACCGTTGTAAATATTAAAATTGAGCAAAAACTTCGTTTTTCAAATTCGCATCTGCCTGTTCTCACAAACTGATGGCTGTCAATTTCAATTTTCTATAATTACAGGTAAAGATTCGGAAAATAGGATTTATTCAGGGTGCATTCACTAAACTGATTGGTTAAAGCGAGAATCATATTAAGCATCAACTGACATTTTTGGTAAAATGGAGTTATATATTGCATCGTACTAAAAATGATATGCTCTTCCGATTGCCGCCATTCGCATAAGTCTATTTCTTACAGTTTCGAAAATAAGCAACCGAGTTTTATCTACCCAGTTTTCATTCAATCTTTAAGTTCACAGGGTTTTAACCTGCCAGATAGAACCTTGTGTACTTAGGATAAATAAATGTAGATAGTAGATAAATGTAGATAGAACCTTTGCTTTTTAAGATGTAAAATTTGTATGTAAACCGTGGTACAAAGTTCTATCAGGCAGTTAGAACGTTCTTCAGTGTCTAAGTGCACTATATCGTTGAGCAAGAAAGTTCTATCGATTTTTTTGAACTTAAATTACTGAAAAAAGCCTTATATACATTCAAGACTTTTTACAAAAAGTATGGCAAAAAGTAAAAACAATTAATAAACAAAAATATGATTAAAGATGTCTGTGTGCGACACACATAATGTCAAGTTCAGCCATCATTTTTGGAGAATTTTATTTTTAAAACAATCTCTGCTTATACATATTCATATTAAACGCGTCAAAATATTGGTTAATTGTTTGTGGGTAACGATTAAATTTTTCATTTAAAGCATAATTAGTCCTTCAGTTTGTTTCATTTAAAAACCGTCTCAATGTATGGAAGGGCACGCATTTGTGATTTCGGTCGTGCGACTATTTAGTCGCAAGAAATAGAACAAATGAGTTTCAATATGAGTGACCGCACTTGCGACCGAGTAAATCGCGACTGAAATTTGTTCCATTTTTCGAGCGACGCGATTGTCGCAAAATAAAATGAAACAAATGCAATTACATGTTTGTGTGTGCGATTTAAATTTCTTCGATTCAAAAATCATAATCGCGGAAAGAAATAAACATGCACGCACTTGCGATCGTCAGTCGCGCGATTTTTCAGTCGCAAGAAATGAAACACATGGTTTTAAATAAGAGTGCACGCACATGCGACTGAAAAATCGTGGCGCTTAAAAAAAATGAAACAGGTTCCATTTTTAGAGCGACTTTTCAGTCGCGACGACTTTTAATCGCAAGTGCGTGCACAGCCATTAAAAGATAAATATTGGACCCTGTTTAGATTGGGAAGATTGAAGCCGCTATCACGGCAGTTTGTGGGTAAGAGAAGTGCGAGGTGAAGTATCTCGTAAGTCACGAAGAAAACATAAAAACCGGGCTAATGTGACTCATTTGTTGTTGTTTCACTGCGTGAAATTTCGGAATTGTTGTTGTATCAATGTATTTTGAGGCACCTCACAGTTTATAATGTAGACCACGACGACCCTCACCCACGAGTTCCAATTTTCCTAATCTAAACAGGGTCTTGCATTTGATCGCGATTAAAAATCTCAACTGCGTGCACAGCAAAAAATTGTTGCGATCGCGATTTTTTTAATCGCAACGACTTTAAATCGCAAGGGCGTGCCTAGCCTTAGGATTAATTCTAAAACCATCGCACTTTCTATGGGATGGTGAAACTGTTTTTTTTGGAATGTAAGTGTGCAACAAAATATGAAAATCGTTTTCTTTATACATATCTTCCAGTCGTAATTCTATCCTATTTTTAATACTTATTGGAATAAGACTTAAGGCCCTTCCAAACCGGTGCGAAACATTTGGAGTGACTAAAGAATGTTCCAAGATTCGCGTCGCGCCAGTGTGGGTACTCTCACACAATGAGAGTGAAATTTGTTTCGCGTTGGTATGAGTGAGCATTTAAACAGATATATTTGCTTTTTAAAGCAAAGTTTCTTCAATGTATGACAATGGGCGAATCAGCTAATTGGTTTATCACATCATTTACGCAAGATATTTCAATGGCGTTCATGAAACTTATGTCGGAAATTTTACAATTTTACGATATTGGAAAGTTTCCGACTTTGAATGAATACCCTTAAGGCTCTCCCAAACGGGCGCGTAACATTCGGTGCGAATATATGACGACTGTAGAACGTCCCCAACATGGGAGACTTAGTTCCACTCATTTTGGTTAGTGTGCAATGAGATATTTAGGCTTTTCTTCCCATTTTGGCTACTTAAGTGCCACTTCCTTTAACTGGGCCCTAGCTTCGGTTCTAATAATTGTATGTTGTAGTTTAAAGTCTTTAAATGAAATGAAAACATCAATCGGAATATCAGGCTATATTTCTGTATGAAGGGAAAGGGACCAAAAATGTATAATATAACAACAACCCCAGAGTTTGAGCCCGCCATTAATGTAATTTTAGAAAGTTTATGAAAAAATTTATAATTTTTTTTTTTGTAGATATTTCTGCTCATTTTACTTATATCGAATAAACAGGATCGATTTGTTTTCTTTCAATACAAGGAAATTGTCCAAAAAAATAGATTTTGGAGACGCATCCATTTTAAGAGCTCGATTATAGTATTTTAATATATTTATCCTCTCAAAGAGAATGGTTATTTTATTTATATCAAGATGAAATTCAATATAATGTGATACCATATAAGTAAAGCCAGATCCACACATGTGTCGTGTGGTGTGTTGTAGACTGAGTACAGAAATCAAGCGTACTGTCTTACAAATAGTCATTTTTTATTTTTTATTATTCTGTTTTCAAGAGCATTGTTTTCGCTATCCCGCACACTAAAAAAAATGTCTGCGCCATAGCGTGGTATGGCGCAATCGTAACAAAATAGATTTCAACACAACACACCACTCCACAACACATCACGCGAGACAAATATGGCTCTACGCATATGAAATACATTGGAGCGAGCGACACACGACTCCACAACACACCACACGAGATAGATGTGGTTCCGGCTTAAGAAAGTTTAACACTAAAAATATATAATCTGTTTAAAAAAATATTACATTACAAAGATTCTTAGAAGTTCCTTTATACTTGCATACCTTTTAAAATGATAACGAAAACCAATGGAGTCCTTAACAAAAATCGTAAATATAAAAATACGGTTTTATGTGAGCTAGGAAAAAATAAATTTCTCCTCAATTGACCATGAAGTCACTTTAACTAAAGTCCAAAGTTTAAACAAAACCGCTCTAGCAGTTTGAGCTGGAGGTCGAAATACAGCCAAACATGACATCCCAATCCCAATATACAGGAACACTAATACAAAAACAATTGTATTGTCATTTTTGATTGCAGTCTCAAATTCAATTTGCTTACGAATCAAAAGTTTAGCCTTACCTACGAGTGTATTGCAAGTAAACTCGTAACAACGGCAACACACACCAAAGTGGTGAGTATTTTATATACCTATACTCAATGCAAATGGAAAATATCTTTTCAGTCGACAGCACAATCTGATTCAACAAACGAACCAAAATAATTACAAAACGAAAATTTCTCAGTCGACAGTAAAATCCGATTCAATAAATAAAACAAAATAATTACAAAACGAAAATTATAATAGGATTATTAAATTTATTTGATTAAATAAGCTACTAAAACAACAAATGCAAAACCATTTTCTCATATTTGCTTAATGCTTACGTACGTATTTTGAAAACTGATTTATTTTCCTATTTGAGTTAAATGTTAGATATACAAAAACAAAAAAACAACTCAAGTATAATCAAAACACTTTAAAAATTTGTTCAATCCGTATCAAAATGAATTTGCATATATTAAATTGAATTACAGTAATAAGAACCGCTAACACATGCACTTATCAAAACAAAATATAAGAAATAAAAGAGTTGAGCAGCGAACCCTCGTATATGTGAAAGTGAATCTTATTAGACTTGTCATTTTGCCTTGAACCATAACTTGTTTTATTTACCTATTTTTTTTTGTGTTGATACCTGAATGTATGGTTGTCTTTCTTATATTCTAGAAAATGAAATGGGCGAGCTCAAGTTTTAGTCATCATTGTGCACTCTTTACGGTTGTTTTGATATGTCTACAAGTCCAAAATTGTATTTCCGTTTATCATGAAGAACCAAAATACAAATGTCCCGAGAGGTATGGTATTATATGAAGGTTTATTTGTGGAACATTTTGTATATATACTTTATTTAAGGGCGCAACTTATCTACCCGTGTTATTGTGAGAAAGGTTCTGATAATGGAATATCTGTTAGATGCGAAAATGTCAACCTCGCAACACTGTCTGTTGCTCTTCAAAATCTAGGAGCACTTAATACTCTCATTCTTGATCTCACAATATACAAAGGAAATATTGGTAAGTAATAATATAAGCACGTAGATATTATTCATTTATTTTAAGGCTTTGATATAACGGCTAAATATGAATTGTGCAGTTGTAGGTACATGTCATGATTTTATTTAGTCTGTCGTTATTGACCTAAAATAGCCATTAAATATAATAAAAACAAATATAAATTGGCTACGTGACAAAGTTTCACATAGTATTGGATGTCATTTGGGTTGACAGACAAGAAAGCGGAACAAATCGATTTTAGGTAAATGACTTAAAAAACGATTATTCCACCAATATCGTCAGAACCATCTGCCAATAAAACTTTATCGGGATATATTTGTATTATTAAAATCATTGTTTTCTCTGCCGTTTGGCCTAAAGTACCTATTGTGGGAATATCCGTTAATTTAATGCATTTCTTACACTCGACAAATCTCTTAAGCTTTGTTTTTAATTTTCGGTTTCCATTGTTTTCGGAATATTTTTGAAACTTACAATTTTCTTTCCCTGGGGCCTATTTCACCAAACACCTTTTACTTTTCACTTTGCAAGTTTTCACTTTTACTTTACAAATTTCGTTTCACCAAACACAAATTCGCTAAGTGAAAAGTTTTGTTAATTTGAAAAAATATTGTATTTTTCGTTTCACCAAACAAATAAACTTTGCAAATTATATTTAGAATTTTGAAAAAGTTTTTCAGTTTTTTTTTTTCATTTGCAAAAATAAGCGCTTTTTTGAAAAGTTGTATCGGAAAATATTAATACAAAAAATAACCATTTTGAGAACGAAGAAGTACATAATAAGAGTAGTTAAGTTAAGAATTATCTTTGATATCGCAAATAATTGTTCGACATAAGAGTTTTTTTTTTTTTTTAAATTGGAAATAAACTACAATTACGGCCATATTATTGACTTTCTTCACCAGCTAGTTTTACTGATGGGGTTTTGCAATGTTAAATAAAATCAAATTTTTTTTGATGCAGATCTGTCAAAGCACCTATTTCAACAATTTTTGTCTTTCAATGGGCAACAAAATTGATGTTAAAATCAATTTATCAGATCTGGATTTTGCGGCAGATCTACCCCTCTTTTTACTAACACCACTATATACCAGCTACCAGTTTGACAACATAAGGTCCACATACACGAATATATACTAATACTATGACAAAAAAAAAATAAAACTGAAATCGTACTCCATTCGCCACGAAAAAAATCGAATTTTAGGCAGAAATCTGAGTTTACCAAAGGAAAACCCCATAAACTAGTTCTATATGGGTTTCAAGATTTAAATTTAAAAAAAAAATATTGATTTGATTTACATGTCAAAATATGTATGATTTAGCCAGTTCACGTTTCTGAGATCTCACTGAGCAAGCTCCGTCAGCTCCACTGAGCAGAAGGAGAAACCTGAACAAAATTTCTCCGCTAGAAGTCAAAACCAATTTACATCTCTTTTTTTATTAATAAATCAACTGCGATAAAAAATAATTGAGCAAGCGAATCAAAAAAAAAAAAAACTAAGGAATTACATTCAGATTTCTGAGATTGCTGAGGTCTCTGAGATCTCAGTGAGCTTGAGAAACCTGAACTGGTTAAATATTTTTATTTAGATGTCAAAGTAATACAAATTAGTGAAAACCTTAAAACTCGAAACCTGAATATAACTAGTTTTTGCTCAAAACTAGCTTTACCGCCATATTATTCGCTCGATACATCCAGATTTAAACTTAAATCCAGATGAATTTACATTGAATTTGTATGATTTGCATCCAGATTTAAGTTTTAATCTGGATGTATTGAGTGAATAATATGGCCGTCAAAGAAAGCCAATAATATGGCCGTTAGACAGTCAAAGGAATATGGGTTTAAGTCACTTTCAACAACTTTTTGTGTGCATAACATTTGGCCGGTAATGAAGCCCAATATCACGGCGTTGCATCTGTGCATCGAATAAGAAAACCATTCGTCTGCAGAGTAGTTTATCAGTCGAAACTGATGAATTTCTCCTAAACACCATTTGCTGGACATAAAATTCTCTTGGAGGATTTCTTTGTGTAGCGGGATGTATTGACGGTACAATTCACCCATAATGAAAACCACATTTCGTCAGCAGGCATAGAAAGCATGCTTTGATGGTTTGTGGCCCAGATTGGTCTTTATATGCTGTAAACGTAAGCTGGTCAGGTAGCGTACAATGCAGTTTGCTAAAGTCGTATGTTTGAAAATATCATCTGTCTGTTTCATCGGACGTTATGAAACAGACAGAAGCCTCTTAAATTTATCCGATGCATGACGATTTTTAAGTTCCAATGAGAATATCGACCGTCCTGTTGTTAATTCTGCAGAGCAGAGATTTAACAGGGGCAATGTCAATGATTTTTTTTAATGCATAATTAATCCAAATGTATCAGTTTGGATCAAGTTTTACTTTGCAACTTTACGAATTTAAATGCAAATTTCTTCACTTTTCAAAAATAGTCTGAAAAAATTGAAAAGTGAAAAGTCTTTTCATTATTTTTATTGTACTATTCATACTAGAATGTCAGTTTATTAGACTTGATAATTCTTTATTGCATCAATTTCATTGAATTTGTCAACAACTTTGCAAATTTTGTGAAACACTTCGCACTTTTACTTTGCAGGAAATTATTTTTTGCAAAGATGCAAAGTGAAAAGTATGTTTGGTGAAATAGGCCCCCGGTTATTTTATTTTTAACTGCGACAAATTAACTTCTAATATATCCAGTTTTTAAATGCAAGATTAAAGTTAAACCTGAGTTAACTCACTAAATTTGATCAGTTAAGCGCCATTCATATGAGAGCGACCAACGAATGATGAATTAATGAATAAATGGGATTTTAAAACATTTAATAGCCTAAATTCTTCACAAAATCTAAACAAACTGATAGAAATATGCGTTTCGCCCAGGCACGAAAGCGTCTAACTGAAGATCCCAACTGTCGTGCCTGGGCGAAACGCATTGGACTAAAGGTCGCAAAAATCTTCCATTTGAATTTAGCAAATACATTTATGTCCAAAGTTAATAAACTCTGGTTTAACTCTGTTATTTAAAAACTGGACCTTAAAAGCATTACAAATATAATTGAAAAAGAAAAAAATAAGAACATTTCGAAAGTAAAAAAAAAAAACTAGCAAAAAGGATTTTATAAAAATGGAGCTAAATATAATTATTACAGATTTAAAAACAAACTGTTGAAAACTTTCAAAAATATACGTGGAAAGAAAGGGACTGAGGAAATGTCAATTTATAACAGTTTTGTTTATCTGGCTGAACAGAATGGTGACGCAGACGGAACTGGAGCCGGAGCCGGAATTGCTGTCAAAATATTGAATACACGCAAATTCAATGTTGCGAACACAACGGAACGTAGACGCATACGGAGCTGCAGACGCAGACGGAAGAGTTCACCAACTTTTAACTTTTCACGTACGGCACTTTTGACGATTCAATTTGTATGAAGAAAAAAAACAACTTTTTGGATCGGAAAACAATATTGTGGTTATTTGTATCTTGAAAAAAATTATTTATTAAAAGGAAAATTATTGGAAACAAAAAATGTGAATTCTGAGCTTGTACACAGTAATATTCTTTTGTTTTTCTTCAAAATACTTTCAAAGCTGTACAGCTGCATTGTGGGCATGTAAAAAAAAATAACGTATGACACTTTTTGACAGCTCTTCCAGTTCCGTCTGCGGCTCCAGTTCCGTCATTCTATTCTGTTCAGCCAGTATAAGGATACTGTTTATGCGGACCCTCAGGGTCAGCGACCTCCACTGGTGAGGATACTTCGGGTATCCAAAGTTTTTTTTAATGAACACCCACTCAATGGAAATAAACAGTTATAACTGTTATAAGTTGGAATTTATCTTGTCTCTTCCATAAGAAAAATGTCCAAAAACTGTAAGATGTAAAGGTAAATTTGAAAACCACTAAAATATATTGTCTATTTTTTTTTACATTTACACCATTTTATCTTTGGTTATTAAATACAAAACAATTTTAGCTCGTTTGTATGGTCCACTGTTCTCTAAAATAAATGCTCAACGTTTGATTTTAAACGAAGTATCGTTGAAGACAATTGAAGAGCATACATTTCACGGACTGAATAAAACTTTGGAAGAATTGCATATAATCAACAGCAAAATTGAAAGATTCCCTGCAGAAGCATTAGGGGTAATGTACTATACAGCTAACTATAATTTTATGCATTGGATTTTATAAAATAATTTTTAATAACATTAAAATACTCATTACCTACCACAAGGTTCGTTTTATTGGTAATTCAAAGCAATATAAATTCTTTAAAACGCTATATTCACTTTCATGTCAACTCCTTATTTCTGTGGATGTGTTCATATATGTTTGTGAATGAAAACAATCTACATTACCGACATTTAAGGTTTAAATCCACACTCTTTGTACACTTTTATATTCACTTATTTACTGGCTTATTTATCGGCACTTTTAGTTTTGTTATTGTTCACCAAGGAAAATTTTACTGCGCTAGCTATAAAATTATCAATAAAACGCACCTATTATGTGAGGTATTAATTAATTTATTTTATTATAATTTTTTTCTTGTAATTTTAATGCATGTTTAGATTCTTAGTAAACTTACAATTCTCAATATTCATGGGCATAATATTGAAACATTGAACAAAGATATTTTCGTAGGAAGAGAAGTGGCAAATAGGCTGGAAACCCTTCGCATTACCAATGGTACCTTGAAGGAACTTCCAATTGAATCATTTCAGGTAAATTAATGTTATGTTTATGTTAGCGAAAAAATATACATATTCGTACATGATGATGGTTTTTATGAAATACAGAAACATAAATTAAAATAAAATAAATAAAAACCAAACATAGTATTACAGAAAAAGAAAAGATTTTTTCGTGGAACGAAATATATGCAGGCTTACTGGGTTCGTATAATTTTTTACCAGTATTTTTTTTCCAATCAAAGTTACCGACTATTTTCCAAAATGTGGCTTATCTATTTTAAAAAAAAACTTTAAGGGCCATTTGTTGAAACGAAACTTAAATATTTATGTTCAACTTAAATGCTTATGTTCTACTTTTTCCTCAGCGTAAACTGTCACATAAGCTCTTATATTGAACTTAAATACTTAAGTTTCTTTTCAGCATTTCTTTCTTTTTTGCATTTAAATGAAAATTCCGGTACCAATTACTTAGGTCGAAAATAGATGTGCAGCTTTTTTCCATGCAGCGAAATTAGAAATAGAGACATCGTGCAGAGAAGGCTGCATGCAGAGCCTGGAATATGTCAGCCCTCATAAGAACCTGTGCAAATTTATTTTCGCTTGGAAAAAGCTGCACATCTGATTTCGGCTTTAGATGAAATTTCCAGAGCTATAACTTTGCACCATCATCAAATATGCATCAAAATCTGTACTTTTATATTTTATGTCAGAAATGATTTACTTAAAACTTTACTATACTTAGGGCCACTTGCACAGAACGAACGGATAAATATATGAAACTGAGGATAACTATCCCAGTTTTAAATAAATAAATTAAAACTTCTCGTTTTTAAATTGCACGAATGGAAATAAATAACAAGCGGATAAGAATATTTTTTTCAGATTTACCAACGCAACAAACACAAAACACATTGAAAAATAAACAAACTCTAACGATTTGACTTGCTTTCTCTTAAGAAATTCTAAAATTTGACGTGGGAGCTATTCCGAGTTTAAATATTTATTCAGAGAACGAGGAGAAGATAAATTTTTAAACTGACATAGAGAAAAAATATTTCGCTACAACATGATTTGATTCAAATCAGTCAGATAGCTTTAATTATTGGCCGCGTTCGGGGGGCAAGCCAAACCTATCCGGATAGGTTTGTGTTGTTGTAATCCCTTGTTGAAAAACTTCTGATGTCAGCTGATGCAACAACAACTCAAGGTATCTGAACATTTTTGGGATAGGTGGATAGCCTATCTCACTACCACCCGAACGCAAGCATTGAGTTACTGCTGTCAAAAAAACTTCTGTGCAAATGGCCCTTAGTGACAAAAATGCGAAAAGTAAAAGAGAGATAATTTAAATGATTTTACTATTGCCAAATTTATAGTTCTGACCGCCAAAGTCTATAGTTTCCGACTAATCGATCAATTTGTTTTCCATGCTTTCGAACCTTTCCATATAGGGTCATGGAATACCAAAAACTTTAACCTAATCTTTTCAATAGCCCCGTTTTTATATGTTTAAAAAAACAGCCTACATATATTTCGTTGCATAAAACGGCCTTTTTTTTTGAATAACTTTTCTAAAGTAAGGCAACAAACAATACATTTTAGTACATCTTAATTCTTTTCACTACAGTTACTGCGCAAACTTAAAACACTGGATTTACACGGTAATCGCTTGGAAGTTCTTAAAAAAAATCAATTCAAAAATCTAAGAGATGTCGAGAATCTTGATATTAGTTTTAATAATATAACAAAATTGGAGGCGATAAATATAGCTGATCTGACCAAACTCGGATGGTGCAACGCTTCGAATAATGCAATTGCCGACCTACCACGGTATAAAGAAAAATTTATTTGAAAACAATTTCTTTTTTAAATATTCGGCCCTATCGAGGTAACCGTCGGAGCGGAACTCTCTCCGATTTCCTACGAATCGGAGACGTTTTGCTGGTCGGAGAACTACCTTGAAGCAAAATTCGTAGGAAATCGGAGAGAATTCCGCTCCGACACGGTTACCTCGATAGGTCCGGTTAGCTTGAAAATTAAAACCATTATATTTCTTCTTTTCTTTTCTCAGTGGGACTTTTGCCCGGAACTCTGTTCTGAAGGTTTTAAATCTTTCATTTAACATGATACAGCGATTAGATGCAAATAGCTTTAGAGGAATGCGTTTTTTAAGGTCATATATTTAAAACAAAATTTGAAATTCTTTTGTTAAATTATTTATTATTCATAAAGGCGCTTGTATTTGAATGATAATCACTTGTCTGATATTGGAAGAGGAACTTTTGGATCAATTACACGAATCGGAACAATTGACATAGCTAGAAACTTCTTGAAAAAAATTGAATTCCAAATGTTCTCGCAGCTTAATTATGTTGAGGTAAGTATTTTTTTTTTTGTTAGTAAATTTTTTATTTTGTAGGTAATAACAGTTACAAATATGTACATTTTTATATTTTTATATGGTACATTTTTTTCCATTTAGTTATTGCTAAATTAAAGTTTAATCAACGATTAAAGACAATATTCCTTATGCGCCGCCGTCTGGTGCGTAAAAGAATAAATCTTTTGGTGTAAAATTAGTTTTGAAGTTATGGCTGTGAAAATCTAACCTCTGGAATTAATTTTTATTCGCATTTTATCAATAATTCATCGAAACTTTTCACAAGGGATCAAATAAACTTTGGGATAGTGCTACCATTATCGCTATCTGATGATTTTATTTTTTTCTCGAACAACAGCAGTTAATCTATTTTTGTTTTAGTTTTTATTGTTTTGTTTTTAAAATTATGTATGTACATATGCAGGGCCGGCCCAAGCCAAACTAGCGCCCTGTGCAAGATTTGTATAAAGCGCCCCTTTTTATATATA
This sequence comes from Epistrophella euchroma, assembly GCA_947049315.1. Taxonomy (NCBI): domain Eukaryota; kingdom Metazoa; phylum Arthropoda; class Insecta; order Diptera; family Syrphidae; genus Epistrophella; species Epistrophella euchroma. The sequence continues at coordinate 106,523,381 of OX346245.1, read as the reverse complement.
CATACATATATACACACATGCATAAGCCCTTTCCACATTACTCAAGATGTAGACTTTTTTTTGTCCAATATCGGAAAAACGGAAACACAAGATACAATTTATTTTAAAATGCAAATGACAGTACATATTTGTTTGCGCAAGATCAGATTACATTTTCTTCCTCCTGGTAATGCGCCCCCAGAACTTTGCGCCCTGTGCATTTGCACATCTTGCACATATGGTTGGTCCGGCCCTGCACATATGTGTATTTTTTGCACATAAAATTTCTCAAATTAAATGTGATAATTTAGACAGTGAAGATAAAGACCTCAAAACTTTTTTCGTTGGTCAGTATATTTTTTATTGATATAAACTGTCTTCTAAAAAACACCTTGGGTAATAAGGTACTACCTTAATACATCTTACTAATATGAGAATCCATTGAATTAACTTTAATGTTAATTTAATTTCAGTTGCTTTAATGTGTTTACCCTTTTTATGGTCCATCCTCATTATCATGATGCCCTGGGCCTAGCTGCCCTATGAGTAAATCCAAGGCTGTTCTCCTACATTAGAGGCCAGTTATAGCGATCAGGAAAACTCATCAGGAAAAATTTTCTTTTTGATAATTTAATGTTTTATCATACGATTTGAAATATTCAAATGATACAAATCGATGATAAATCATTTAAAATATTTATTCCATTAACAAAATTTTCTTTGGAGAAAATATTTGTTCTATAAAATTCATTTCCTGATGGAAACTCGTTTTCTGTACGAAATTTCCATCAGGAAAATGAATAAGTACTTGTTTTAGACAAAGTATTTCTTCCAAATTAGATTTTTTTAATGAAAAAATTATTTCAATTGGTTTATCATCGATTCGTATCCTTTTTATATTTCAAATCTTATAATAAAACATTGAACTATACAAAAGAAGATTTTTTCCTGATCCATTTTTCTGATCGCTATAACTGGCGCCTTAGGTGACAGAGCCCAGGTTTCGACCACATGACCTTCGCCGCCGCGCCGGCCGTAACAGTCCTTAGAAAAGTCACTGGCAACTTGGACACTTCCAATTAATAACAAATTTATTGTGTACCTACAAGTGACATGGCGTCTATATAACACGATTCCTATCGAGTAACCTTCCAAAAATTCTACCTTTCAACATTCAACATGAATCTAAACGAATAGTTTAAAGTTCATTCAGCAGGGCAGGAGCAGGTAGAGGCATCATACAAATATGTGTACTGTGGGTAGATGTATAGGTTTCTGTTTGAAAAATTAATTTTAATTCGAAAAACTAATACGCTTTTCTTCATCTTTTTTGTATGTGTCACGCTGCGCTGATGTTTTAAGTTTACAGAGCATTTCAGGTAGGTTTTTGATAGGTACCTACCTATTTATTTTATTGTTAATTCAAACTTTTATAACGATATCTATATACCACAGTACACAAATCTAAGGTATTATCTTGCGCAGGTTGTCAGAATTGAAACTGTCAGAAATTAAAAATAGTTGCTCGAGTGCTCCTAAAAACTTCACACCGCAATATTAAAAACAACAACAAATATCGAAATTTGACATGTAAATGGGCACTGGATCCACAATTTTTTATTGATTTTGATAGATGCGCAGAACAGAACAAAAATGAAAACTCTAATGATATTACCTTTAATATAATGTACCGTGTCTATATAGGTACAACATTTGTAAAGCAATTAGTTATATCATGTCGTGGATAGCTGAAATACGTGATATAGGCAGTTTAAGGTAGACATTCATAGTTATGTTATCTACGTTTTGATTAATTTTTCTTCGACTTAAAATTTGTGATATAATACAAAGTGGGGATTATCCATTACAAGGAAATGGTGCTTATCAGTGGGTCTAAATATAAACCCTACCAAGTCAACGATAGTACCATTTACCAAGAGGAGAATTCTTTCACGCATGACACTAATCCGGTTGGCGGGAGAAGAAATCGTTTCCCAGAAGGAGGTTAAATACCTAGGAATTACTCTAGACAGTAAACTCCTTTGGATCAAACATGTTGAAATAACTGTCGGGATCATGATATGCAAGAGACTTGCATGTAAAACATAGGGCTGTAAACCATATATCCTATAAGATGGATTTTCATGTACACCATGATGGTAAGACCCATCATTACCTATGGTGCGGTTGCATGGCATAAAAAAAACCGAACTAGTTAAAACTAGGAAATCCTTAGAAAAGGTACAAAGGCTCGCATGCTTATGCATTATTGGAGCAATGGAGGTAACCCTTCACTTGACCTTATAACATGTAGTCATAGAAAGTGCTGCTATGGGAGCCATCATTAGATTCGCTAAGGAGGGTACTGGGACGGGAAAATTTATAGGTCATAGGGAAAGAAATTCGATCTGTAAGTCCGCAGTAACAAATCTTCTTGACATTCCAAGAGATGGAATGATTAAAAAATATAATTTCGAGAAAAACTTCCAAACGCGGTGTTAAGTTGTAAAAAAGAGTGGGTATGGGAATCAGTTAACTACACTCTTAAAGCAAATGCCATCAAGTGGTAAACTGATGGATCGAGAACAACTGTAGGTACTGGCGCAGGAATCTTTGGGCCAAGAACCAAACTTTCCATACCCATTGGGCAGTCTTCTAGCATTTTCCAAGTGGAAGTCAATGTCATAGGAAAATGTGCGGAACAAAATCTGGAAAAGAACTACGGGAACTATGTCAGACAGCCAAGCTGCACTTAAAGCACTAAGCTCATACACCATCAGTTCTATACTGTATAACAATGGAACAAGGCGATGAGGAGGCAGACTCCCTAGCAAAAAAAGGTGCAACAACACCCCTTCTGGGTCCAGAGCCCTATTGCGGTAAGTACTGCAAGTAATAAGTAGTGTCACATGCAGATTCTGCAACACCGAGGAAGAAACACCGGACCACATTTTAGGTAAATGTGAAGCAATTGTGCATCAAAGACATAGATTTCTGGGTCTCGGAGAGTGAACTACCCTCCCTAAAAATACTCCAAATACTTAAGTTTCTCAAAGAAATAAATTTGGAGGAAGAGCTGTAAGTGAGCAACCTCATCTGGTTCTAAATGGGGGCACAATAGATCTTGAGGTCGCAGTTCAATATAAACCCCAAATATTCATTCATTCATTCATTCATACCATTTGAAATCATTCACGCCATGCCAATGGTATATTTACCTATATTAATTTGCATTTAAAATATATATCATTTCATTTTTTTTTTTAGATACTAGATATTGCAGAAAACAACATAACCATTATTGAAAAACATTCATTTAAAGATATTTATCAATGTAAAATAAATATATCACATAATGCGATTGAAAAAATAGAACCTTTGGCTTTTGAAAACTGTGTTAATATAACTGTATTGGATTTATCACATAATAAGTTGACCGAATTCGTTAAAGGCACTTTCGATGAAACAACTTTTCCTACTGAATTTCAACTTTCTCATAATTTCTTCACTGATTTATCACAGGTACGTTTAATATACATTATATATTTTTCCATTTACTTGAACTTAATAACAATTTATATATTGATTAAAGGTTCCACTACAAAATATGAGTGGCTTGAAAATATTGAATGCTTCGTTTAACAATATTGAAACGATTCCGAAAAATACTTTTCCAAAGCTCTTTGAATTGCATACTATAGATGTTTCACACAACAATATAACCACCATAGCAAATGGAGTATTTCAAATGTTGTTTTCACTTAGAAATTTAAATATTAGCCATAATAGCTTAGAGGAAATAAAAACATCTATGTTTGGCACAATGCCAACTGTTTTAGAATTAGACCTAAGCTATAACAAATTAACTTCGATCGTACGTGGGGCGTTAGCAAAATTAACAAGTCTAAGACAGCTTAATCTGGAGAATAATTTGTTGGAAAAGCTATTTCAAATTCCCATTTCATTAAATGAACTTTATATGGCAAATAATAAATTGAAATCAATTCCTCCTGGAACATGGCCAGTGATGAACTCACTCCTTCATCTGGACTTAGCTGGAAATAATCTCAGTGATTCATTGGAAGGAGACAATTTCAAAGGCCTATTAGTCTTGCAGACATTAGTTTTAAATAAAAACAATATCAGTTATCCGCCAAAACAATGTTTAATTGACATGTCTACATTACAGTATTTGCATTTGGAGGTACGAAATATTTTTTTTTCAAACATACTTTTTGTTTTGTTTTTCAACGTGAATGTTATTTTTTTTAAGGAAAACAATATAACGAAATTGGAAAAAAATGCCTTTGGAAAGTTACCAGTTTTATTTCATCTGAACTTATACAAAAACGATATAAAGGAAGTAAGGTAATTATAAGAAAAACTTTAAAACTATAATAACGCAAAATTTAAGACGACTTAGATCTTAGAATGACGTTAAAGCATTTTTAATATGATACTAGGTTAAAAACGGGATTTTCCAAATTTTAAATGAGTAAGCATCGTTCTTCTTTCTTCTTTTAACATTTTATAGCGTTTTCGTTTTGTAATCCGGAAGAACTGTCCAGCCGGAAGTCTCCGATCCGGAATGCCAAACGAACAAATTGAAAAATTTGTATTCATTCTGAATTTTGTGTTTCATTGTATTTGTGAAACCTATAATGCAGATTTCAAATTACAGCAGTTTTCATTCTTGATTATTTTTAAACACGGCGAAGACTATTTGGAAAATGTTGATCCTTTTTCCAAAGAAATGATGAGATTGCATATACCTATGCATTTTATAATTAGCCAGTTTATATTTCAGAGATCTCAGAGGAATCCGTATTCTCAGAAATATAAACACAGTTCCTCACAAAAATTCCTCGGTTTTGCTGTCAAAAAAATGAGAAAGGTTTTTTTTGGATTCGTTGCTCAAGAAAGAAAGGAAAAGCAATTGTTTTTGAGGAATTTTGTTTATATTTAATGCTCCTACTCTTTCAAAGTGACGGAGGAAAATTACTGATCGCTGTGAAATATAAACTGACCAAATAATACTCCAAAATAGATATTTAGTCCCCTTTCACACAAGGCAAATGAGTTGCCGGCAACAATTAGTTCATAGACGAGAAGAGCAGAAAAAAAGAGGGGGAAACTAAATCTCCCCGGTCAACAAATTCAGGAGATTTTTTTGAAGTTTCTCTTTACACTACGTTTGAGTGCGTTCAACCAAGGTAGTTTAACAGGAAAATAAAGAAAATCTCCGGGTTTTTGTTGCTTACGTGTGAAAGGTACAAGAGATTGTTAAGGAGATTTAAAGAAAACGTCAAAACAAATCTCCATCAACTAGTATCTTCGTGTGAAAGGAGACTTAGTAAAAGAAAGTAGGTCGCATTTAATCACAAATGTACAACCTCTATTCCAAAATCAAATAAAAAAATTACATTCTACGATATTGACGTTTAAAGTATTATGTGTATGCGTGCTTCTGATGGTTCTGATTCTTTCTTTAAATTCAGAATCGATTTTCTCTTCTTTTCGGGAGAAGAACTGTCATCTGTCGGCAATCGAACAATTTCAGAAGCATTCGGAATGCTTCCGGACGACCAAACGAAAACGCTATGACTAAAGTTAAAATCGCCAAATTTCTATTTTATCATTTTAGTATCATACTGAGTGTGTTTCTTTATTCATTCCAGTATGTTCAGAATATTCGGAATACCAGTTTTGCGTTTCTTTATTCTACGGAATATTCCGGATAAACTATTTTGTTGTTTCTTTATTCATTGCGGAACATGCATTCTTTTTATTCCATGTGAAGTTGGGAATAAGAAGAATAAAAAAATAATGCTGGGCGCGTCCAGTATAATTGGCGTTCTTAAACTGAATTATGGCAGATTCACATTGGTGTTAATTATTTAAAAACAGCATAATAACGCGAATAAACGTACCAGAGTATAAATTTTATGTATTTAATGTAAAATTTACTAAACTTTTGACTTTAAGAATAGGTACATAAATATCAAAAATTAAAACATTTATTTCTTCAATTGTTCTGACATTTCACCGAACAACTGGATTGTCATTCTTTTTATTCAAGTTTTGTTTCTTTATTCATTCCATTCTGGATATTCTGGATACAAATTTCGTCTTTTCCATCCATTCTATTCCTTATCCTGAATAAGTAAAGAAACACACTCACTAATGTCGAATTCCTTTTCCCAAAAATATTCGATTTTTTTTTTCTAAACAGAATCGATTTTTTTCTTTTAATACAAGGGCTATGTCCAGAAAAGTCGATTTTTTCTTCTAAACAAGTCGATTTTTTTCTTAAAAGGAATTCGACATAACTCTAAATAAATAAAGATGTGATAATAAAAATGTTTAAGCACACTCAGAGCTTTTAAGTTAGAAAATTGTTAAGTACCTAGTTGTTAATATTTTAAAATCAGGGTGTTAAAAATTTTAAGCCAATTTTTTTAGGAAAAGATTAATTCAACAATGTGATTGTTTTTCAGCAAACGTTCTTTTGACGGTCTCCTACAACTTTTATTATTAAATCTCTCTTCAAACGCTTTGGAGACTATTCCAACTGAAACATTTTTAGGACTTCCTTCGTTACGAACTCTGGATTTATCAAATAATTATTTGAAAAAACTTGACAACAAAACCAACGGTGTATTAGACGATCTAATAAGCTTGGAAAAGGTTTGATTTTTGTTGTATATGAGAATTAATTAAAAATTGTAACTACTTGTTATTTGTTTTTCTTTTCAGCTCAACCTTAGTTATAATAAAATAAGTTTTGTTACAAAGAAAACATTTCCATCAAATAAGTATATTCCTTATAATTTAAGAGACTTGGACTTGAGTCATAATTCTATGCCAGTTCTTACATATGACATAACGTTTGGTACTAAAAAACTATTTAAACTTGACCTTTCACATAACCACATCAATGAAATAAGAACAGGTAAAGTATATAACTGTATCAAAATGCAATACATAATCTTACCATATCTTACATATCTAGCGCCTTGCCATTAAACTCTTAACAGTTTTGTACCATTTACCCATTTTTTCGTAGGTTCATTACTCAAATTTTTGCTTCAAACCCTAGCGGACTCAAAAAATGTTAACTATTTTTATTTGCATTTTACATTTTAGCTGTAAACTATACAAGAGCAAGTATGTATGATTCAGTCGTACATATTTTTTTTTTTATTTTTGTAAGGACCAAAAATAACGGTACCTGCCATATAAAATTCTCACCAGGAAAAAGAATCCTTTTCTCTATGAGACTCTAGAAAGTTGGGCTACCAAAGGGTTTCCCTATTCGAATAAGCTAGACCCTCGCCAGTTATGTACCATTTTTCATCGAAAACTTTTTTTTTAAAGATGGAATCCTCTGATCTTTCCCTTACCAGTCTCACTTCGATAAACTATACTCAGCTAAAGCCTAGTACACTGCTGATACGAAACGAAATTTTTAGTTGGTCTCCAACATGACAACGAAATGCTTACGAAAACCATAACGAAAAATTACCCCTTGAAAGTGTCACCATTTGCAAAAACAAAAAACAAACACAAACGCATAAAAATCACAGAAAGCAATGTCGTGATGAAAGAAACAACAAATACAAACAAGAATAGAGAGCAAATGTCACTATTCCGCACACAATGGCCACGTTCATCACCACGTTTTTGACAGATCTAAAAATTCAGTTCTGAAAAACGTAACACTGAACGCACAAAAAAGTCTGAAATTATTTATTCTGTTTTTATTATTTTTTGCACTTTAAAATCATAACATGAAAAGCTGTACGAGACCCAGACGAGCAGACCACACACCAAAAAAAAAAAAACTGGATCGAGAACTGTTTTTTTGTTGCTTTAACCTGTCATCTGAATTTTCAGATCGAATTTTTCATCTGAAAATTCAGAAAAAAAACGTAAGAAACGTAACTAAATGTCAATCAACGTCAACTGAATTTTTATGACTGCTTGCCAATCAGAAGCTCTAAAAATGACAGTTCAGAACTGTCAAATGTGCTGTTGAACGCGGCCAATTAATGGTACAGGCAATTTATTATGTGCGAAAACAGAGGGGAAATCTCTTCAAATAATCTGCTATATTAACGATTTCGTTCATCGAACAGCGTACCGCAGAACGAAATTTTTCGTTTATGATTTCGTTGTGTCATTTTTTTATGGGATTTTCCGTTTCGCATCAGCAGCATACTAGGCTTAATTCGGATTATAAAAGTACTTGAACATTATTAACTTTATACAGGGTGTTCGGTATAAGGTGCACCAAAAAACTAAAGCGAGAGATTGGGTTAAGACAAAAAAAAATTAAGTGGGAGGGGCCTTCTAGAATTTTTTTTAGAAAATTTCCTCTCCCGCCTAAACGGGGGGAAATAAACCCCCTTCCCATACGAAGTTTTTTAATGAATTTATTTTTAATTGAAATTTGATTTATTAATACATGTTTTTTTTTCATAGGTGTTCTAGGAAATTTAACATCTTTAAGAACTTTAGATTTGTCATATAATAGCTTGACCGATCTAGTATCAGGTGGGGTTTTTTTAAATTTGCCGGAAAACCTAACTACGCTCAATATTCGAAACAATGAAGTATATCGAATGCCATTTGATAAAATTTTGCCAAAACTTAAGTTAGAAAAACTTGATTTGCGTGAAAATAGTTTGGATAAAATTCCCGTTAGCCTGCTTATGGCAATAAAGAACGGATCAGAAGTATTGTTCAAAGGCAATCCTTTACATTGTAATTGTGCTGTACGACCTTTTAAGCATTATCTTTTATCACAAACTAATGTTTCGGAAGAATATATGAACATCACATGCTCAATGCCAGTTCATTTATCTAATCAACCATTGATATCAATCGCAGATGAAAATTTGCAGTGCAGTTCTGAAGACAATAAAATCTACAAAGAACAAATGTTTGATATTTTACCAGACGTGCGCTTCCGAGAGGTGGTTGTGTAAGTATATTTAACTAAGTTCATATTTAATATTAATAATTATAACAGTTTATTGAATTTGGTTTCAGCAAAGGGGGCCAAGTTATTGTTAAATGGTATGTGACTTCAACAAGGGATATTTCTGAGTTTTCTGTCTATATAAGAAACAAGAAAAACGAAATATTTTATCAAAAGGAATTTGATTACGTACAGAGATCAGCCAGCATTTCTGTAGAAAGTATTGAAGACGCAACTAAAGATGGAAACACTGCCGAAATATGTATTATATCGAAGGAAAGCAGCGGAACGATTGGACGGTGGTTTGAGTCGCAATGTATGGAAACACCGGATGTCTCAAAGGGTTCATTTCGTGGAAATTTGTGGGCTCGCAACAGTTCACCATGCAACAATAGTTTCGCATTATTTTTCATCATAGCTCTTCTGGTGATAAAAAGTTATTCTATCTGATTTTTGATAGCTTTGAACTCCTTTTAACTGTTATAATTTTTTTAAATATGTTATTATACGAAAAAGAAATATTTTTTGTTAACAAAATTAATTCAGTTAAAAAACATAATATTTACGTAATTTTGTTTAGTTAGATTTGAATGTACATTATGTGTCTTTTGGACTGATATACTTAAGACTGAACAAATACGATATCCGATAACCATTTTGTACTCACTATGTTTTAACTGGTACAAACGAAATGAAAATTTATAAAAATAGTAATCTTTGTGTAAATGTGTTTCTTTAAACAGAGAAGGAAAATGTAACCTAATCCTACAATTCAATTGGTGACCCCCATTTCACATCCCTGGTCCAATCACATAACCGAACTTTCATTCGAGACTTATGTTTTAAGCCTAGTATGCTGCTGATGGGAAACGAAAAATCCCATACAAAAATGACACAACGAAATCATCACTAACGAAAAATTTCGTTCTGATTTTCATTCTGCGGTACGCGTACGCTGTTCGATCAGCGAATTTTATAATTGTAGCAGATTATCTGGAAAGATCTCCCCTCTTTTTTCGCACCGAATTAATTGCTTGTACCATTAATTTTGTGCGGAAAAGGCAAAACATCATCGTATGAAAATATTCATAATCAGTATGAAGTATGAATGTATTTATAGCTTTTATGCATAATTGCACAGGTGCATGAAAGATTACATCCTTTTTACTTGCGATATATAGGTACTATATGGCAAGTTTTGGATTCGTAAAAAAAATTGAACTCGAGATTTTGATCAAACTTGGCATTACTATGATAGGGAAGACGGAAAAAGTGGGTCTCGCAATTCTGTCCGTCTGTCTGTCTGTCTGTGGACTCGCCTACAGCCTAAACCCATGGGCCGATTTTAATTAAACTTGGTATAGTGTTTTCGGGACATTACCCCGACACGTTTTTTTTTTCTTTTATTTTTAGGACCAAAACTAACGGTACCTGCCATATAATTTTGTTTAGCATTTTTGGAAAATCTTATTTTACTCAAAAATGGCTCAACAGATTTTTCTAAAAAAAAATCAATAAAAATTTTATTAAGTATATGCTACCTTTTTGTAAAAATTAAATTTCCAAAGTGGTCCTAAATGGTACCTCCCATAGAACCATTTTTTTCATGTTTTTTCTCGAAAAGGAATAGACTGATTTTGATAATTTTGTTTATGGAAAATCTTCTGAAAAATTTAAATACATAATATGTAGTATTGTATACCAAAATTTTCAAAAAATTTATTTTTAGATTTTTTTTAAAAAAAAAGTTTCAATTTTTTTTTTTTGAAAACCAAATATTTCGAAAACGACTTGGTCGATTTTCATGAAACTTGGTAACAAGCGGTTTTTTAACATTATCAAAAAAAAAAACAAATTTTGGAAAAAAAATTTGGAATTTTTTTTTGAAAATTCGATAATTCAAAAATGGGTAGATAATTTTTTTTTCGAAATTTGATTTTTAATTCAGCATAAATAAATACTAAAAAATTGCGTAGCAATTTTTTTTTCTTAAAAATTTTTACAAAATTTTATATATAAAAAATTAAGTAAAAAAAAACCGCTCCTACGATTTAAAATTTTTTTCTCTCTAAAACTAAGATTAGTTAAAGAAATCAGATAGTGTACATTTTTTAGCTCTCAAAACAATTTAAGAAGACTTTTTTAATAAATTTATTTAGAATTATGTTGATTTTTAATAATTTTTCAATTTAACTCTATAATGTATAATATTAGTTTAAACTTCAGGCTCCCATAAAAAAATTATTTACTTTTAATACACTCAATCTTAAAAACTCGAAGAAACTTTTACTACAAGAGCAAGTTTGTGCGATCCAGTCGTGCGTTTTATTTATGTAGTTTTACATCAAAAAACATAAATAGCTGCATGAAAAAAAAACATACATACATCGTATAACAATATTCATAATCAGAAAAAATGGATGATGAAATGTTGCATAACTTCTATTACTCTAGGCATAAACTGAATGAATCTTTTCATCAAAAGGTTTATAGAGTGTATGAATACTTTGCATAATTAGTATGAAAGGATTAAGCTGGAGGGGAAATAGAATTTTATTGTTTGATGAAACTTTCATACATTTGATGTATTTTTCATCAATGGATGATTCGATTCATCAACGTATGAATGGGAATTCATATTCCATATGAATGGCTACATTGGCTCAAAAAGAATGCACTTTTTCATTATCCGCCGTATGCAATTTTGCATTTACATAATGTACCTTTTTGGTTCAGTGTATGTTTTACTTACTTTAAAACTTCATGCATAAAAAGACTAGATATTGTCAGCCAAAATAAAACTGATCTGTTATGACCATTTAATAATATCCGACTGTGGTGCTAATATTCCGTGTTTTGTTTTATTTATTGCTACCTGCAGCTCCAGGTTAAAGCTCCATATAATTTATTGCAGATCACTTTATTATAAATATTCCTCGCTAAATAAAAACTATGAGTAATAATCGGAAATAGCGATAACCTGACTTTGTAATTAAGACTTATATGGCAACATTCAGATTACTTCACACTTCCGTTGGAATTCAAATGAGCATAATTTTTAAATAGGTAGGTATACGTCACGTGCCGTTCGTTTTTTTTTTTATTTTAATCACTACAGATTCATTTTCCAAAACACAAACACTTGTACCCACATACTATACAAATGTATAACACAAGATCAATCGTATTTACATATATACCTTTCGTATGCATAATATATAGGAAATTGGGCAGCAATTTTTTTTCATCGATTGTACCTACGGATTTTTAATTAAAATGTGTAGATTATTCAATATTTACTCAATTCAAAAAATAAGAACAAAAAAGATAAACATTAGCTTTGTTCGCGTAGTGTCGAAAACTACGAATTTCTACAAATTTCAGCGAAAATACTTTATTGCTTTTATAAAAAAAAAAAATAAATTGTGTAAAATTCTTGGTTTTGGACAGTACACGAGCAAAGCTATTATGTATGTTGTATGTAGGTACATTATGTACCTTTTAAAAAAAAAAAAAAAAAAATATTTACAGAAAATGTTTCAATAAGCAAATTGAAATTGGTAAAAAAAAGTAAGTACCAACAACCAAAAAAGTTCTTGGCGCATAGATGTTCAAGTTGTTAAGTAGCTTTCAGTAGGTAAGATATTAGGGCAAGTAACATAAAATATTGGTTTTGTTTAAAAAAATCGAAGTTGTTATCAAAATTGACACATGACATAAATGTACATGGAAAGTCTGAAAAAGTGGGTTCTCGCCACACCAACCATGCGCCAATTGTAATTTGAGCTAGAGCCTAAACGGGTGGACCAATTTGCTTCAAATTTAGTCGTAGCTGCCATAAAAATATGTATTTCGGTTTTCTATTCAAATTTTCTCAAAATCGGCTCTAACAATTTTGTATTGTAAAAAACTGCGTTTCAGGTTTTTACCAAAAAAATTCGCAATGTCGAAATAGGGATTTGATGTTTTTTGATAAAAGTGCCTTGTTTTTGACTTATTCGCGTGTATATCTTTTGAATGGGTCGACCGATTTTATTATCATTTTGTAATGTGCCATGTGGCGTTTCTGAGTAGTTCAAACAATATTGATCGAAAATAATTTTATTAAAAAAACAAAATATTTCTTTTGATTTTTTTAAACATTTTTTCGTTAAAGAAACATGCTATTAATAGCCGAGTTTTATTATCTACGGATCTGGATTAGGATCATCTCTTGAAAATAAAACGATATGGATCACAATGACAGCAGTGTTATATGAACATCTCTTTCTTATTTACGTTTTAATTATTTTCAGTTGTTTTCAGTCTTGTTTCTTTACACTGCAACAAACACTATACCTTACCATAAAAGCCATCTACCCGCCAGAGTAAGAATTAATTTTTGGATCTTTGAAGTAGATCCCAATAGAGAGCAGGATCCCGAATTGTTTTTGTATTACGTGTTAAAAAATTATCCCGATCCAGATCCGTAAACGCGGCTAATATTATAAATGCGAAAGTTTGTTGGTCTGTCTGTTTGTTCCTCTTAATCTCCGAAAATACCTAATTGATTATATTGAGAACTGGGCCCTATTTCATAAACATTGACAATTGCGACAGGTGACAACTTTGTAATTTACAACTTGACAATTGTCAAAATCCGTTTTATAAACAATTTGACAATTTTATAGAATTGCCGCAAAATACCCGACAATTGTCAACTTTTCGGTTCATACAAAAATTGTCATGACAATGAACTGTCAAGTATTTTTCTACAATTGAGAACTTCCACCAAACGTCAAAAACTCTAGATGGGGGGAAACAAACATATTATTAAAGGCGCGAACAGTATCGGTGTGTATTTCTATTTGTTTGTATTGTTGTTTTCCCCCCATCTAGAGCTTCTTTTCGATTAAAGAACTGTCAAAATTAGAAAGAGAAAAGACAGATTCAGATTCTGGAAAAGCCCAATTGTCAGGAATTTTCTGACATATTTGTAGTGACAATTCTTTTATGAAACAAAAAAAATATACAATTTACATATTTGTCAGTATTTAACTGACAATTGTGACAGGAAACTAAGTTACGATCAAGTGTTGACAGTGAATAGACAGAAGTTGAGCGAAAATTTTAAATAATATTTTTTCAAGTGAAAGTGATGCTGATTCTCAGTTTTGTTCCATTTTTCATGGTTTTTCGACTTGGGCACTGCATAAAGTTATGTAGACCCAGCAGTTTGTAGCACCAGCAAATTTTGTTGGCCTGTAACTTTTCAATAGTTACAATATGGAAAAAATGTTCTTAACATACAAAATAGGAAATTTAATTCTACATACTTCTTGTATGCAAAAGTTTCTTGTGGGACTAACCAAAACCGAGATATTCAATGAAAACTAAAGTCCAAGATGGCGGCCGAAAGGTGAATTTCACAGGGATCAGGGTTATGATCTTTGATAAAGTACCTTTCGAATGATGCTGGGTCACCCATATACAATCTTCATCAATGCATTGGACTATTACCAACATTGTCACGACAAATGTGTCAAAATTTGTATTTTTCTCACAAATTTTTCACCTGTCAATATTTTATGAAATACAAAATTGTCAGACAAGTGTGACAAATTTGCAGAATTGTCACCTGTCAATTTTTATGAAATAGGGCCCTGGTAGAGCGAGAGCTTTGGAGCATTAGGATGGACATAGGCTACGTTTGCTTTCAAAATCTACAGCTTTTACCACAAAATAATTAAAATAGAAAAGATAATTACTAAATTGTTTAAAATATCATAGCTTCAAATATAAAAATATAAAAATTAATACAAAAGTAAATAAAATTGACGTTATTTAAACATGCGAAGCAAGGCGAGCACGGGCCTGCTAGTATAACAACTATTGCTTTCAATTACAAGAGCGATCCAGTCGTGCATATTTTTTGTTAGTTTTAATAATTATTTAATTAATGTACATATATAAAATATATTTCATTCTGTTTTTGTATCTGTTATAAAAGACCCCGTATTAAATTTAACGTGGTTACATATATGTACATATGCATTTTAATTTTGACACTGTCGCTGAAAGTCTAAGTTATTTGGCTAGAATTTATTTTAAATAGTTCATTCCCCGAAAAAATACTTATTTTTTAATGTCAAGAATTTAGAAATAAAGTATGTGCATATGTAGCATAGCAAATCAAAATAATAGAAGATAAGAAATAGTTTTTTTTTTTTTAAATTTCTAGATAAGAAATCTTAATTATATTAAATTCTCCTGTTCTTTCGTAGTGACAGAGAATGAGTTTTAGAATTATAAAAAGGAAAACAAAAATAGTTATATTTATTATGTTTCGTATGTACATGTATGTATGTACGTACAATGTACATATGTATTATGAAAATAAAGAGAATTTGTCCTGTTTCTAAAGTCTTATTATTGAAGGTTTTTTAATATAATACAAACTCTATATACTCTACTGGAATAAATTAGCCAAAAGTAGAAGACTTAGCGCTATTTGATTGGACTTGTTGAATTATTGATCCAAAATAGCTTTTAATGACCTTGAACTTGCTGTTAAAAGATATTTTGAATCAGAATTAAGGCTGATTTCCAATTGCGCGTTGGCGTTAGAGACGCTTACGTATACGTTTACAAGCTTTACGAGCGTGTCAACATGACAGACGACTTGAAGAGAATCAGCTGATTAAAAACAATTGAAGTGTCATTCTGAAAATCAAAATGAACCTACCAAACGTTGATAGAAAAATCTGTCAAAGCAACGTCCAACGCGCCATTGGAAATCAGCCTTTATTCTATTGACGAGTTGGAAGAGAGAGCAGGGGTTTAAAGGAGATGGTGAGGGTTAGAATTTCTGAATTTAATTAATTTTCTACAGTGTTCGCATTCCTATGAAAAACACTGTTTCCTCAAAGGTAAAAAGTATAATGGGTGTAAGTTACTCACCATTATTATATGGCCCCCGTTTATAAGGAAGGGACCATTTTTAAAATATTGGCGTAAAGTGGAGGGGGTCTATCTCCCTTCGTTTGGTCGGGAAGGGCAATTTTCTAAAAAATTACTTAAAATTAAAAAAAAAAAAAGATTTAAAAACAACGACAACACTTACAATACAAAAAGTATGGGTTTTTTGAAAGCCAGAACGTCTTCTTTTATCATTTGTTTCAACCTAGTTATTTGTGTTAATAGTTTTTGAAAAAAATACTTTCAAACTCAAAATTTATCAAACAAATTTATTTTTCCTTAAATGTTACTGTTTTTTTATTCAAAATTGTGAAATTAAGTAGTAATTGGCTTGAATTATTTGATGTCCCTATTTATGAGAAAATGACCAAAACTATAGGTATACTTTTTTATTCAGTTTTTATTTTTTTGGTATGTATGTAAGCTGGCTTACATAAATACAGTGCTAGCAACCAGCATAACGGCGTACAAACAGTGAGGTATGAACGGCTTGGCCCACTATAGGATTTGGGGTAGGTGCGGGGTTGGGGTTATGCAAAGCTTCTTTTGCATTTAAAGAATTTAGATTTAAAGAAACTTTGAATGTATCCTATATCCAATGTCAACAGCTGTTTTTTTAAAAATACATATACGTGGCCCAAAGTTATATATATGTAAATAAATAAATTTGGTGGCACAACGGCTCATGAAGAACCAGGGCCTAGTGACTTACAACTCTCAACCATTCCTGTGTCCTGTGTGCGTGTCTGCAGGAATGGAGGGGACCTACAGTTTATTGCCGAATCCGAACGGCTAAGGTGAGCAGCACTTTTCTATGAAAAGAGATACTCTTGGAGGATTTGTCACTTCCTCGCAAGAGGCATGTAACCCAGAAAAAAAGGTGGAATCAGCTGGTTTTGAACCCAGACCTCTGGCTTGACAGTACATCGCACTAATTTTTTTTTTAATTCATTTTTATTTTTCATCAATCTTATAACTAACTTAAAGCCAGACAAAAACTCATAAAAACTAGCATACTTATCAATAACTTACAACTAACTTACTGGCCCCATGCGGGCGCTCTAAGTTAAACTATGATTACTTAATACTAATGCCTTTCGGCCTAAAAACTAAATTAAGACTAAGAGATCCTTAACGGTTTTATTTTTTACCGAGAAGAATTATGAAAAAACTCGGTTTCTTTATATATATTACCTAAAACTACTTAAAACTAGAACAGCCACAGCAAGCATTTTCGTTTGTTTTTTAATTTTTTTTGTTTTATTTTTTGCGGGTTTATAATTTTGTTTTTTTTGTTTTTTTGGTGCCACCCTGAATGTCCCTGCTTACACTAATCAACCTAAATCTATGTAAGTCGGCCAAGACATAGAAGATGTGCCAACTTTTATATATCAGTAAAAGAACTTTCATTTTTAAGCCACCAAAACTTGTTCTCCTGCCTTACTTTCTTTTACTGAACCGAAGGCGCTTAGCGCGGCCTTGTGCGAGGACGTCTCGGCTGTAAAGGAGTCGCCTGTCTACAGTTCTACGGCCGACGTGGTAGATTAGCGGAACTGCCAATCTATCCTGTATCAGCCCTCTAGTGTCTAGATAGAAGAATGCATCGGGCGGAATAAAGCCGCTTAAACGCACACTCTCGTAGTATTCGTCGTTGGGGTAATAGGCCCCGAAAATAAGGCTGTTTGTCGAGGACATCGCTCTTGCAATGTGACCCCGAATCAGCTTCAACATAAAATTATCTATTCTGTTTATGTTGGCTCCGTTGTATAGAGCCTGGTTGGAATAATAATGTTTGTACTCCGACTCTAGTGTTCTGTCTGTCTAATCCAAGGCAGCGTCTTAGGCACTGCCTCTCACTCAAACATCCGAATCTTTTCTATTTGAGATGGGGCAACGTTGAACCAAACCGGGCATCCATAGGCAATCATCGGCCGGATGAGGGCCATGTAGCAAATCACCTTCACCCTGGTGTCAAGCCGGCTGCTATAAAAAACCGTTTCGTCAGGGCAAAAGCTCCCCTAGCCCTGGTCAGAGCACATTTATATGTCTGTCGAAATACAAATACTGTACTGATCTGTAGTCTGTACATCGCACTAACCATTGTTGTTGTTTTTAATATTGTGGTGTGAAGTTTTTGGGAGCACTCGAGCAACCATTTTTTTATTTATGACAGTTTCAATTCTGACAACCTGCGCATGATAATACCTTAGATTTGTGTACTGTGGGTACAAGTTACTGACCTGAATTGACTTTTCCGAACTGACTGACTAGGACATTAAATGACTTGCTGTACTGTACTGTAAAAAACTAACTTGGTCATTAAAGTCAAAGAAGAAAAAAAATTAAAATTGAATACAAAGTAGGTACTTTTGGTAATTTTCAATTTTCTCATAAACTAAAAGACATAAAACCATCTAGTTTTTAGTGTTTAATTAAGAATTTATAGAGACATTAAATAATTGAAGCCAATTAGTACATAATTTCATAATTTTGAATAAAAAAACAGTAACCTTTTTTTTAATTCTTTTTTTTTTTTTGATAAAATTTGAGTTTGAAAGTAGGTATGTATGTACGTATTTTTTTTTTCAAAAACAATATTAATACAATAACTAGGCTGAAACAAATGACAAAAGAACAAGTTCTGGCATTCAGAAAACCTATAATTTTTGTATTGTAAGTTTTGCCGTTGTTTTAATTTTTTTTTTTTTAATTTTAAGTCGTTTTTTAGAAAATTGCCATGCGTCTAAACGGATGAAGATAGACCCTCATAAAAGTAAAAGATGATTGTATTAAATTTCTCTACAAAAATCCGTTATTATTTTCCGGCGAATGAGTTATCGTACTCCCCGGAATTATATGCCTACTGAAAAAAAAACTTAGTATCTCCTTTACTTCGGCAATATCTCTTTCTAATTAAAAAGTAAACACAGATGTGAATCTTCAATTAATATCGATGCCGGTGACATCAAAAGTACAGTCATCGAGATCAAAGAATTAAAACATTTTTGAGAAAATTAACACGCGGTATCACAGAGTTGTGCTTGCCAAAAGTATTTTCTAAAAAATTTTGAAAATGTAAACAAAAATAATGTTTCATCGTGAGACTAACAAACAAATTACATTATGTATTTTAAATCAGTAAAATATGTATATTATCAATGAAAGAAAGGAAAAGTTAATTCATGTTAATTACCCAACTCACCCAAGAAGGTGAATTAATGAGTAATTTAGTCAAATATACCTAATTGTAAGTTATTTTTGTCAAGGACTAGACATAAAAAGAAAACAAACGATGATGACACATATGTATGTATGTAATGTATATTTATAAGCTCAAAATGAGAATGTGTCCGTGCAAAGTGCTCTTTTGAGAAATGGGTACTACTGACTACAGTAGCACTTTTTTGCAGCAAATGAGCCAAAATCTACTTTAGTAGCCATCTCGACAGCAATGCCTTTAATATAAAAATCTATTTATTAAGTTCCGTGCGGCGCACTACGATCTGCAACAGAAAACAACACCTCCATCAATCACCGATCTCGTCAAACAACAAATTAATAAAGTAAGTATGTATTCATTATAAAGCTTTTTATATTAAATGTTTTAAGGCAGCGTTGTTGGCATTTTGGCAGATACCTACGCAACAAATTTTTTCAAAGAAACATCATTTCTATAGAACTTCAAATCAAAAGCTCTGTGTTTACTCTCATACATGTTGCGTTGCGATCAGTTGGATTTATTTTTGGATTTACGGCATAGGCTATTCAAGTCAGTATAGCACCGATCGCCGCGACACATTCACGTTCGATTTAGTACTTGAGTAGAACAAATCTGTAGATTTCATCTTAAATCTTCAAGTATGTATAGCGATACACTTCGGCCTTGGGTGACAAGACAACGCCAAATTGTTCACAGTTGATTGTATCGTACAGAAGAAAGTTTTACGCAATTTCTATATGTGCAAAATTTGCCGAAAAAAACACAACGAGTTTTAAATATCAAATCGACTTAGAATTGGTTCAACTTCCATTGCATGTTATTAAATAAATTAAATATAGAATAGTGTGCCTATACTTAAATAATTAATAAACAACAAAGCCTTGACAGTGAACTAATTATAGATATTTTTGAGTTATGAAACCTATCTACCTATATAATTTTTCTCGGTTTTCATTGAAGATACTTTTGTTTTCTTTCAACTACCACCTACATGTTTTTTATTTTTTTTTTTTCGATCTCGATATTTTTATTGGCATAATAAATGTGTGCTTTAAAAAACATGTTTTGTACCTACTCGGATAATTTTCATTTTCTCGTAGTACCTACATTTTAACTCCATGAGATCATTTTTACATTTATGTACGTTTTTTTGGTTGGATTTCCATTTAATTTACTTGTGTCTGTTTGCCCCCGCATACAAATTTCTTGTGCATAATTTGGGTGGGTTTTAATAAAATAAATTTAATCACATCATCTTTCTAACCATAGGCTATATATGTTATTTTTTTACTCTGTGTTGTTTAACAGCAAAATTAGATTGATGGAACTTTGCTCATATGAGATCATTCGTGTAGAATGTAGATGCACAGTAAAAATATTTAAACTTGGCCATATGCTCAACTATTTTTTTTTATTCCTTTTCGCAAAAAAATGTATGTACAAACTGCTACTGCATACATATACATATTTATTATATATTTCTATTTAAAAATATTTCACATTTGCGATTTCTCCCTATTCGATGTATCTATAATTTTAAATTAACTGGAGAACAATTGAATTGGTATTAAATTCTCGTACAAAAATTTATAAACACAGTTTGTACCTGCGTAAATAGCTAGGTATAGATAGATTTATGATGTACATACTTTGTTTATGTTAGGAGTTCCACTTTTTGTGTATATCTGCAAATAGACAACTACTACTTACTACTTGCCTTCTTTCATTGTAAAAATGACACATTTCCTACTATCTACCTGATTTGTTAACTATTTATTAATCAGTCTGTTAATATTTAGTTTTAGAACCGAAATGGATATACAACACGTATCTTCCGGAAGCATGATGGCACCCATTCTAGACTCCCCATCAAAATATGGACGCGTGAGTTATAGCTTTACAGTAAATTATAGATAAATTAACATTCCTAATGAATTAATTTGATTTTTAGGATCAAAAATATGTATATAAAAAATCATCTTATCAATATTCAAATACGGATGGAAATATCGCTAATACTTTTAGCTCCAATACGGAACAAAATGTCAATCAATTGGATGCTTTATTAGAAGATTTAAAAAATGAACGTGAGCAAACCAGAGAAAAGGGTAAGTTATTTACATCGAAATATATTATATGTATGTTTATCCAAATAGTGGTTTACTATAAATAAAAATAGGTTTCTTTTTACCTTTTACGAATTTGCCCTCTTATACAGCGTTTTATCAATTTTAAATTAGTTATCGTCCAAAAATTGCTTACTTTTTTTTTAAAAAAAAACTGTTGTCTTTTACGAACCGATAACCATGATTCAAAAATATATTCTTTATTAAAAAACAAGTGGTAGTCACAGTTTTGAAGATATACATACATATACATTATCATTTAACAAAAACTTGCTGCTCCTGAATACACTCAGTGAATTTCCAAAATCCAGTCGATTGTGCCTTAATCCTTTCAAACTTATTAGCACTCGCCCTTCATCATTACATTGCTTCCCCTACTGTCCTGTCTCTGAATATGTATTATTTAATCCTTTCTGAAATCACGACAGAATTATAATTTTGTACGAGGTACCTATTTCCCCAGGGTCAGTTTAAAATTTAAGGTTTTTTTTATACAAATTTTATATACCAACCAGTATTTACTACTGAAATAAATCAGCCAAGTAGAAGACTCACTGGCTGAACAGAATGGTGACGCAGACGGAACCGGAGCCGGAGCTGGAATAGCTGTCAAAATATTGAATACACGCAAATTCAATGTTGCGAACACAACGGAACGTAGACGCATACGGAACTGTAGACGCAGACTTAACTTTTCACGTACAGCACTTTTGACGTTTCAATTTGTATGAAGAAAAAAAAACAACTTTTTGGGTCGGAAAAAAATATTGTGGGTATTTGTATCGCGAAAAAAATTATTTATTAAAAGGAAAATTATTGGAAACAAAAAATGTGAATTCTGAGCTTGTACTCAGTAATATTCTTTTGTTTTTCTTCAAAATACTTTCAAAGCTGTACAGCTCCATTGTGGACATCTAAAAAAACAACGTACGACACTTTTTGACAGCTCTTCCAGTTCCGTCTGCGGCTTCAGTTCCGTCATTGTATTCTGTTCAGCCAGTCAGTAATAAGTCCATTGAAATGTTACATTAACCTTGAATTTAATACAGGACAAAATTTTTTTGATGGATCTGTATGATGAATATGTGGGAGTGTAAAAACGAGTTTCCGGGACTGAATGCACCTCCATTAGCCGCCATTTTGGAAAAGGGGGTGGTGAAAGTTCTTCGCAATATCTTGAAAACCATACATCGCACTAACAAAATTTTAGCACATTTGTGTAAAGAATTGAATTCTCTACAACTTATATCAACGCACTTTTTATCGTAAAATTGAAAACAAAAAAGTTATAATCAAAAAAAGATGACCATTGCCAAGAAAAATATCATTATCTTCCTGTTTATTTATTTTATATCGTCTTTAAGATAAATTTCTTTAAACGGTCATCTTTTTTGTTTAAATTTTTACGAAAAAAGTGCCTTTATATAAAATGAAGGGAATTCAATTTCCTACACAAATGTGCTAAGATTTTGTTTGTGCGGTGTATGGTTCTCAAGATATCGCGAAGAACTTTTTATGTCCCCTTTTCCAAAATGGCGGCCAAATGGGGTGCTTTAAACCCCGAAAACTCGTTTTTACAACCCCACATATCCCACCTACAGATCCATCAAAAAAAAAATTGTGTCCAGTACAAAATGCAAGGTTCGGCCAAAATTTTGTAACATTTCAATGGACTAAATATATTATTGGACTTTTTGAATTATTGATCTAAAATATAGCTTTAAACGGTCTTAAATCCACTATCGAATCCAACTTATGTGTCCTTATATAAGACAAATTATTATATTTGAATTCATAAACGAAAACGTCAAATATTTATGCATAACTGCATTGTTGCGATGCTGATGCAATGCGTTAAGAATATGTATTGACTTAATTCTGGTTTGCTTGAAGCCAGCGCATCATTTGTTACAAATAGTGAAAGATACGATTCGATGGAATTATTGATGTTTGACGAAAGTATGATTCAGCCTTATTGTGAGTTTCACCCGAACAAAATTTCACCTTAAAATTTTCTATTCGCCCGGAATTTTAAAAGCTATTGTGAGTTTCACCCGATTTAAATTTACGTTTTTCGCCTTATTGCTCTTTCGTTCGCTTACTAAAAGTATGTGAAAATTTAAACTCTCAATCCTTTTTATTCTGCGCGAAATGAATGCTCACAATAAGACGAATTTTTGGAACGTGAAATATTTTTCGGGTGAAACACACAATAGGCGAAAAAAAATTCCGAGTGGAATGTTGTTCGGGTGAAACTCACAATAAGGCTGATTGTATAAATAATTTCTGCAACGATGCGTTTATGAATTCATACCATATACATACATACATAACCCATTTAGTGGCGATTTAATCTTCATTATTGGTTAAAAGTAAAAGCTGCATTCATTAATCTTTCTTGACTTGGAAACAAATCTATAAAAATTATTATATCTTTCTAACTCTACATTTAAAATTTGACCTCTAGTTTTCACGGTCCTTAAGACCTTTGTAACCTCTTCCAATCCTTTGGTCTATTCTTTTTTATTTCATGACTTTTGTCTTTCCATAGCCTTCGATTCAATAAATAAATCTCTTGAACTAATGCTGTTCATACTATATCTACTAATCGAACTTTAGCTTTGTTCGTTGAACTAAACACAGGGCTGAGGCTGACCCAGAGGGTCGCGCACGTAACTTGAGACAATCGAGTATAGGCACTATAGGCAGTTCGTAATTGAACTCAGTCAAGTGTTTTCGGTTCGATTGAACTAAATTAGGAACTGATTATGCTCGATTGTATTGACTGAACTAGATTATATCAAGTTACATGCACCCTAACTGGCTGAACAGAATAGAATGACGGAACTGAAGACGCAGACGGAACTGGAAGAGCTGTCAAAAAGTGTCGTACGTTATTTTTTTTACATGTCCACAATGGAGCTGTACAGCTTTGAAAGTATTTTGAAGAAAAAAAAAAGAATATTCTTGTGTACAAGCTCAGAATTCACATTTTTTGTTTCCAATAATTTTCCTTTTAATAAATAATTTTTTACGCGATACAAATAACCACAATATTTTTTTCCGACCCAAAAAGTTGTTTTTTTTCTTCATACAAATTGAAACGTCAAAAGTGCCGTACGTCAAAAGTTAAAAGTTGGTGAACTCTTCCGTCTGCGTCTGCGTCTCCGTATGCGTCTACGTTCCGTTGTGTTCGCAACATTGAATTTGCGTGTATTCAATATTTTGACAGCTATTCCGGCTCCGTCTCCGTTTCCGTCTGCGTCACCATTCTGTTCAGCCAGTAAGTTATTCTGACAGCCCCAAGAGTTGTCAAAAAATACTGCGTTTTTCGATCCTCAAAAAACTCTTTTAGGCATCAAATGTTTTGAGTAAGACAGAATTTCTGGACTTAAAACTTAAAATTAGATATTTTCTCTTCATTTTTATTCAGTTTGTGTACTGCTTTATTTAATTTCAATTCCAAAAATATACAATCACGAATCTTCAACAAAAAGATGCTTCACATCTTATGTCACTTTGTCAGCTTATTCGTTACCTCAACTCGCCCCAGCAAAAAACCTAGATCTACTTCAGGGCGAGTTCAGGTCGACCCTAGGTCTAAAAAACAAAGAATTTGAGTCCTCAGGGTGAGTTCAGGGTTTTCAAAAAACGCTTTGGGGCAACCACAGGGTGATTGTAGGGCCCAACGAACAAACCTTTTTATTTCTTTCATAGGTATTGCAAAATGTTGCTAAGTTGGGTAATGATGCATTCGAGATTTTAATTAAAAATGGTTCTAATATCGCTTAAGAATCGGCAGAAAAAGTCTAATATCAAATCAAAGTCTTATACATAAATTTGGCCAAATATTTAGTTCAAGGTCGTATGAATAATGAAAAATCGTTTTGTTTACAACAAAAGTGGGAGGCCGCAATAAAAAAAATCCCACCCACCGATATAAAGAAAAGTTTAACTTATGTACTTTTATGTTGCAACCTGCACTAGGCACTGGCCAATAAGAGAACATGCGGCAAAACTGGGCATACCTTACAATATTCACTGTCGAAGTAGTGCGGATCAGCAGGAAAAGGAAACAATAGTTCACTTCCTCTGTAAATGCCCTGCTCTAGACCGGTATAGAGTACAATCTTTTGGACATGCCTTTTATGACGACCTTAACGAACTTTTCGAAATAAAGATCAAAGACTTGATCTCTTTTCTTAACGCAACAAAATGGCTTTGAGACGATGAGACGGTAACCTTTGCATCGACCCCCTTCTGATTTGCTAGACTGCTAGTATGCGGACTTCGAGTCTTGCGGGGACACGGGATGCAGGGTAACCGTAGGATTGTAGGATGTAGTGACTAGTTTGACACTAAAATGTCGGACTCGGAGCGTTTTGTGGATGGCCTCCCGCCAGCTTCTACTAAACTCTTCTATAAATAGGTTCCAACGAGTTTATGGTATCAAAACGGCGCTTTTCTGCGCTAATTGGGTCAGCGAGCTAGTTGTTCGTTGCCGCCATTTCTACCTACCTACCTACCTACCTTAACTTATGTATAAAATTTATTATACATTCATTATGCGATATAGAAAAGCTTGGGCGTAAACCCCATATCCTGGGCATATCGACTGGATGTACAAAAAATAAAGTCATTTTTTAGGGAAGTTACCAGTTGCCATCCATCAATATAAAGGATAAAACCTTCACGAAAATAAAAGGAAAAGCTTCACCGTTTATGTTTTCGAAATCGTCCAGGTCACAGTTTGGTGACTTTCTGTGGCTGAACAGATTTTGGCAAAAAAAAAGTAAAAATATGCATCATTCATCTACATATCAGGTTGTTCAAAAGTCATGCTACAAATTTTTATTTTAAGCCCACGCCATTACCTTTGAGAGCTTTACAAATTCTTCATACTACATAGCTAAATTATGGTCAACTTTTATTTTGAACTTCGATTTTCAATTTTCAAATAAAAAAAATACACAATACAGGTTTTGTCTTTCAAAAAACTTTCTGAAAAGGTATGAAACTTACCCTCAGTAATGTTAGATTAAGATTTATAAACATTTTATCAAACTTTCCCATAGCGTTAATGAAAAGGAACTTTGTTCAATTCATTTTTTTTTAACCAAGTAGGTACATATGTATGTATGTACATATGTACTTCACAGCATACAATTGTGTTAATTAAGGTTCGTTACAATTGGACCTTCCAATTGAAAATCTAGAAATTGTCAAATACCGATACAAAGATATTTCCGGTATTTCCAGATTAACTAAATGACTAATTATTTACAAAACATCTTCATTCTTTTCGTTTTTCCGCAAGTTTATCATTTTAGGCCAGATTCTCTGAGGTTGTATTAATTTTAAAAATATGTAACTTACTTGATCTTCAAGACTTCAACAAGGTACCCGTCCGTATCGTTTTTTTTTGTCTGCAATTGTTGAATTAAAATTCTATGAATATGTTCCGCTATTTTTGTTAGCATATAGTTGTCTTTTTGGAGGCCACAGAAAAATTTCGGTTTGCATCAGCGGTGTAATAGCACAAATTAGGGACCGTAGCATGTGTATTTAAATTTCATCCAAACAACATTCCAACCCGAAAATTTGTTCCAATTTGTGAGTTTCACCCGAAAAATATTTCATGGCTCAAAAATTCCCCTTATTGTGAACATTAATTTCGGGCGGAGGCTTAAATTTTTGCTTATTTTTAGAATAATAAGGCGGGAAATGTAAATATCGATCAGACAAAACTAACAATGCCTTTTGAAATCACGGGCAAATAAAAAGTTTTGAGGTGGAATATTTTTCCGGTAAAGTGGCGTACACATTATCGATCACGTATGACAGTCGGCTGACTGTCAGTCAATATCAAAAAATTTTGTGAGCATGAGCTTGCCTGGAGTTTTCCTGACAAACCATTAAACAGAGTTGGTCGTATTAATAAACATTGTTTAACTTTAGACAGCCGTCCAAGTTTTTAAAAAACCTTTCTTATTGTTGCTAAAGTGATAGATTACTTTAGACAACGTAATCTATTGTCCAAACCTTGGCAAATGTAATATTTTTTGTTAAATAAAGCATTTTTCTGACAGTTTCGAAATACTTAGACATAGTTTAAACAGTCAAAAATCTAATTAATAAGACCAAGTGTACACATTATCAGTCGTCAGCAAAACTGCCATACATGATCGATAATGTGTACCTACCCCGCTTAAGACTGATGACTTTTTTGCACGCATGATTGAAGATTACTTTAGGTTCGATTTATAATAAAATAAAAGGATTTTCAAGCCTATCCCGGGCTTAAAATTAAAAAAAAAATGCAAGAAAAATGTATTAACTACCAAATTCATTTAAATTTATGTATTTTCGGTTTCATCGTCCTTGATTGCGATGTTGCCTGTAAAAAACACAATAGTCAAATTAGGTTTCGACATCGGAATAATTTGAAAAAGACTGAAGCATTTACATAGCACTTTGCACCACTGATTCTTGAAATCACATTATTTCAGTTCCTATTGGTCCAAGAGAAAGAATGTGTGAGCAAAAAATATAAGCGAAAAATATTCAGCTTGGTCTTAGCTCCGACTATTATTATTGCCTAAAAAGATAGAGAGTGACAAAGTTTTCAAACATAATTTTTTTTTCATCTTTTGAACTAGGTGATTTTTTGCAACTTTACAATTCTCTATCCTTTAAGCAAGGCAATAACACAATAAATAGTCGGACCTGAGGCAATGAAGTTCAAAACAGCAATCGATTTAAAATATAAGAGGGGTAAAATGGGGCAGAAGCGCTAAGGCATAGTTTTTAAATATTTTTACTTTATCTATTACAATCTAAATTCAATCACACATGGTTTCAAGAATATAAATTTGTTTGTCTTGGTAGATATTCACACTTCAAGTACCAGCTTTAAAACAATGTAAGTTATAAGAATTTACAGAAGTTTATTTTAAAATATATACTATGATTAAAATTAGAGAACCAACGGGAACAGTAACAAAAACAACACGCATAATCAAATCTCATCAACTACCATTGGAATTGGAAAACATAACAGCATACAGCTCTTATAACTCTTCAGATGATCCTACAACAATGAAGGATATAATACGAAACGATATTTCAACTTACAAATCAAGTATTGGTTTTAATCTACTTATTTTAAATTACAATTAAAATACTTTTTTTTTTTTTTTTTTTTTTTTTTTAAGACAAATCTGTTTCTAAAAATATCAATACGTCGACTAATGTTTTCGATACTAGTAGTAAATCGCATTCCGAAAACAATGTGCTCGTTCCCATGTTACTAGAAAACGACTCAAAAAATCTACAACTTTCCGATGATATCTTGCCTATACCCGGAACAAAGGTGACTACAACAGTTCGTACTTATACCTACGAAATTCCAGCAGATCACAATACAATAAACAACAGGACTATATTGTATAAAAATAACGTTCAAAATTCTTCGAGGAACGAATTTGTTTCTGAACAAAATTTGCCACAGACAGTGGTTTATAGCTCGGAAAGTTACAATTCGACAAATGGTCCAAACAACGGTCCTAACAACCCAAATATTGACCGTCAGGTTGGAGTTAACTCCACTAATCGTATTTATGAGATTAATGAAACTCAAGACTATCGTACACAAAGAAACGAACATCTACTTCCGCAGCCAATTCAGCCGACATCAAAAACTATTGTTTACAATATAAACAAGACAGAACATAATACTAGCACTATTCAAGGAGCGCCCTTCTCCCCAAATAACGTTCCTTCGCATACACTTTTACCACAGCGTCCACAACAATCACCACACCATCCGAATGGCTCAACAAACAACTTTTACTACCGAGAGTCCACCAACACAGTGAATACAATTAACGGCCCATCACCTGGGGACAACTTACATCCAAACGTCACCATAGAGTACCCCAGAGATAACTACGGTCCGAAAGACAACTATGTTCCACAAAATACTTCTAACACTGTCACCTATGATTATTCATCATCTACTATGAATTCACGCCGCGGGCCAAATTACGATTCTCCGACATCACAACCTCCTCCATTCCCCGTGGATGGTGTTGTTTATCCAGATACAACTGGACGTCCTCCAGCTAAACTTAACGATCTTTTGGTTTCACTTGGCGAGGTGAGAAAAATATACAAAAAACAAAACCTTTGAAAATTATATTAGTTGTATTCTGAGGTGAAGGTAATTGTCGAATATGAAGTGGCACAGAACTATACAATCAAATTCTCTAACTTATTTAGCCCTCTAGCTTTATTAACGAGAACCAACTGAGGCTTTCTGATAGAAAGCTACGAAAATCGAAAATTTTAATCACAAATCAATCCGGATTTCACTCACTTAGGAGTGCAGAAAATGTTGTACTTAACTAGTTTTGGAAAATTTCAAAAAAACGCAAAGCGACATGATGCTCATTTTGGGTCATGTTAAAAAACTAACTGTTCATAATAAAATCAAGCGTTGTTTACATAAGCTTTGTTCGTGTACTGCCCAAAACTACGAATTTCTACGAATTTTCAGCGAAAATACTTCAAAGTTCCTATAAAAAAAATAAATTGTGAAGAAATTCGTAGTTTTGGACAGTACACGAACAAAGCTACTATTTTGCTACATATTAGTTTTTTTTTATAATTCGATGCTAATTATGTATTTTCAGCCACTCTTTAACTCTCCTTATGTACGCGCATTTACTTCTTGTTAATTTTGTGTCAAGAAAATAATCGGCCCTATCGAGTTAACCGTCGGAGCGGAATTCTCTCCGATTTTCTACGAATCGGAGACATTTTGCTTCGAGGTAGTTCTCTGACCAGCAAAATGACTCCGATTCGAAGGAAATCGGAGAGAGTTCCGCTCCGACGGTTACCTCGATAGGGCCGAGTAAGTGGTAAGTTTATCCACAACACGACGAGAACTTTCGCTTAAGAAAACGACATACTGTTTATATTGCTGAAAATGCGTAAATCCCTGATATCTCAGAAATATTAACTGATTTTATGTTAAAAAATAAAATTACATTTTTTAATTTTAATTGAATTTTACCTTTTTTTCCTCTGATTTAGGATAACGTTGATAGTAAGCTCGTTGATACCAGTCATCGTCCAAAAAGAGAAATTGAAACAGCACTAGCCACAACAAACCAACAAACTATACCGAGCGTAAATAAAGCAGGGCCGGCCGTATATTATCCACCAGGACATGATTGGTCAACCAAAAAAGAAGAGAGTATGTCTGGCGGTTATGCTGCTTCTGTAAGTTTTGTTATTTGTACCTTTAAAAAACATAAAATATGTACTTAGAACATTTCATTTCAGGGAAAATATGCTAAATCATCTGGAATGTACGAATACGAATCCGGATATAAATCGAAGTCTTCAAGTAAATCAGGTGCAGCTGTTGTTCCAGTTTGTTTGCCTCTTTGTTGTGCAATGCCATGCAGCATTATGTGATTTGGTTCTTATAATTTTATTTTTACACAAGATTGATATTTTTTTTTTAATATTTTACATTTCATATGCTCTTAATCTGCTTATATTTTGTTGTGAACTGATAAATAAAGGGAAATTATAGATTTTTTTTTTAATGCCATGTATCGCAGTTCATTAAGACTGCATAGATATTAAATTTTACTTATGATATTGAATTTCATGGCTGCTAATTAATTAATTAACATATAAAAGAAATATATATGCATCTTTTGCAAAAAATAATTTACAATTTATATTATCGTTGTTATTATTAACATATTGAATTAAATTTTTTGTTTCCAAACGCTATATTTGTATAAAATAAAATAAACTAGACTGCTAACTTAGTTTAAGAATGAATTTCATATTAAATTCTATGTATCAACTTTATTTTTAATTCAATAAACAACCGTTACTATTAAAAGCTCATTGATTTGTTTGCTTTTTTGAATTTTTTCCTATTTAAAACAATTGTATGTAAGGTTTTTCATACATATTCTCTTCTGCTGTTGGAAATATAAAAAGACTAAAGATACTTTTCCTTTTGGGAAAACAAATGTGAAAATAGTCGCCACTTAATTTCTTGTCGTATTCTTAAAGACAAAGACAAAAAGTTAGTTTAATTGAATTGAAATAACGATTTATTTTATATTAAAACAACAAATATTTCGATATTTACAAGTTGGTACTTTAGCTATAATTTAAAAAGGAATGCTTTTTATCTAAGTGCTAGTTTTCTGCATCATCTTTGATCTGACATCTTAAGTTCTGATAAATACCAAGTAAAAAGGGGATACTCTTTAAAACTATAAATATCATATTTTATGGAATTAAGACCGTCCATATCGAACTTATTGACTCCATTCACGAGATTCTCATATCTGAAAAAATCAATATAAATTAAAGTTGTCTTCAGTCGCTTAAGAAAAATAGTAATAAAGTTAACATTCCTCAACAAAACGAAAACAAATATACTAATCGAGTTTGCAGCAGCTCGTAGTATGTTTATAAAAAAAAAACTAGGTTTCAAAGGGATTACAAATCCACATAGCAACGGTCGAACCACCAACCAAATCGAAGAAACAATTCAATATATTAAACGTATACGTACATTGCTCGATTGTATCGACTAAACTCGACCGTATGAAGATACATGCTGGCACCCCAGTTTTGTTCAAATTATTGTGGGGATAGCTCCATGGATAAAGTGAAAAAAGAAGTCATACCAAAAATTTAACTGCTGTTATAAGTAAGTGTTCGGAACATAGAACTCTTTTCAGTAGGGTGCCATCATAATGATTTGATTGGTTTACACTGTCCAAACAGCCCACAAAAAATGTACTTTACCACGGAAAAAATGCAAGTGAAGATTTTTAAACATAATTATCTTTATTTTGGTAAAAAGAATACTGCCATTGCTAAAAAAATTATATCAAGTTAAGCCTCATTCACATGAGAACGACCAACGAATGGCGAATTAATGAATAAATGGGATTTTAAAACATTTAATAAATAAAATGATAGAAATGTAAGCTAGATTAATTTTCTAATACCAAAATTTTCATTTTGATTACTAAAACAAGATAAATTTGAGAAAAGAAATTAGTCGTCGCGAACGATCGCAATTCGTTACGACCAATTTGTTTTCTCAAATTTATCTTGTATTTTAGTAATTTAAACTGATTAGTATGTAAACATGAATTTAATTTACTTTTCCATCATATTATTTAGATTTTGTGAAGAATTGAGATTATTAAAGGTTTTAAAATCCCATTTATTCATAAATTCGTCATTCGTTGGTCTCGTGTGAATGGGGCTTTATATGACGAAAATAATCGTTTTTCCCATATAACTTTTTAAGGCAAACGCTAGAGAAAAGTTTTCAATGAAAAGTTTTGACTTACCGTTTAGAAGACATGGCCATATATTCATGCAAAGAAATCATTTACACTTGTCTTCTAACATTGACCGTTTAAGAGATATCATCATTTTAAAAAATTGATCAAAAGTCAAAAATATTTGTTTTCTGCTTTAAACTCTGCAATATCGAAATTATTCAAAAGTGAGTTTCTGACAAAAAATGTGTTGCCATTTTTTTCCATACGAGCTATTATTTTCAAGAATTTGATCCTTAAAAAAAGCAAGGTGCCAAAAATATAGGTTTTTCTTAAACAACTCTGAAACGGTAAATTATATTACCTTTTCTGTTTTAGAAAATTTTTGGAATATTTTTTATTATATTATGAAACTTTTTTTCATCCACCCAGAAGATATTGCCAAATCAAGAGTGTCAAATTTCGGAAATATAGGTTTTTAATACAGAAAAATGTACCTACCATGCGGAAAAAAATCAAAGTAAACATTTTTAACCGCAATTATCTTTTTGAGGTGTACGCATAAAAAGTTATACAGGCTTACATGTCAAAAATATTGATTTTTCGCATACTTTCGACATGTATAACTTTTTATGCAAGCAAGATTTGGCAATGGACTTGTTTTTGGCAGTATTATTGATGTCAGTATAAAGATAATTGCGTTTCCGCAGACTTTGTGTACTTTTTCCCTGGGCTACAAATGTTTGTATTACGTTTTGCACTGCGCACCTGCATTTATTTTCAGTGTTTGTTTTATTTTAGTTTAATTTAAATTAGTTAATCCACTTCTGTAATAAAGTTTGTATCGATGAACACATTGTTTTCCATTGATTTTGTTTTTATGGTATAAGATTATTAAGTGTAAATAAAAAGTTAGTAGTTAACAGACATATCTTCCACGGGTGTATATCGGGCTTAAGCGAATTTCAAACCCATCCATTTAACACGCAGTTCTTAAACCCGACAATTTTAACTTATGTCCACAACATGCAGCAAGTTCGGTGGAATATGAATGAGTAAAACGAATCTGAAACTCTTCAAACTTGACCCTGAACTACGTTTTCGATTCTAGAATGTTGACAATTTTATTATTTAATTGAATGTTTACCTTTTCGGGTTGGCCCTCTCTTTTTGGTGGGTCAACATCATATATCGAGCAATGTTTATGGGGTACCGGGAAATAAACAAATTGGCGTGCTTCAACCTGCAAACCAAAAAATTTAAATAGAATAATAACTGTAATATGTAATATAATCGGCCCTATCGAGGTAACCGTCATAGCGGAATTCTCTCCAATTTCCTACGAATCGGAGACATTTTGCTTCGAGGTAGTTCTCCGACAAGCAAAATGTCTCCGATTCGTAAGAAATCGACGGTTACCTCGATAGGGCCGAAAAACTTCAACTACATATATGCTGTGAAATATAGGAAATGATTAAAAAAAATCGAACATGTTTTTGTCACATAGCAATTATTTATTAAAAAACAGAACAATTGTTTCAACGACCAATGCGTCATTATCAGCTACTATAAACCTGAGTATAAACATCTAAATTTCAAAGATATTACTTTTTAAATTTTCAAATAATATTGAAGTATTTTATATTAATTTTTTAAATTATATTTATCATGGTTTTAAAGT
Source organism: Epistrophella euchroma (assembly GCA_947049315.1). Classification (NCBI taxonomy): domain Eukaryota; kingdom Metazoa; phylum Arthropoda; class Insecta; order Diptera; family Syrphidae; genus Epistrophella; species Epistrophella euchroma. Next base: position 106,489,099 of record OX346245.1, on the reverse strand, counting down.
GTAAAAATGACAGCTTTCATTCAGTGACTCTAATTAAGTTCGAGTTTGCTCAACTCGAATCCGAAGTCAGAAATATTCTATCACGTTTTTCCTTGTGATCGTCTTTTTAGTAAAACAAAAACCGTAATAGTAGGGTTGTATTACACTTACCTATTTGACATGTCGTCATCTTCACCACCCCATCCCCAAAACGAATTCGAAAATCCGTTCACTTTAGAAAAATGTTCACGTGTCATCCCCGAAACTCCTCCAAAAATCGAACTATAAGGTAACCTAAAAAAAAATAAATTTAATTAAGTTAAATGATATTTTAATAACTAATTTTTTGCTTACTTGTATCCGAATACATCAATTGCAACAGACATATGTCGCGGTTGATTTGGACAATTATACAAGTTTCTCTCATCTAGTGGAAGTAAATCAACATCGTGAAATATGAAACAATCCCAAGGTAATATCTTTAATGCTTCTAAATAACCAATGTTCATCAATGCAGCTCTATTAAATAGCTTTCCATTTGTTTGTTCTATCACGAATATTCGGTATTCAATATTTTGCTTCATCAAAAAAGGATGAAGATTTTTAAGAAATATAGATAAGTGTGCATAACGGTCCCTAAAGGGTACAATAATTGCAACGCGAAATTTAGCTACACATTTTGTCGGACGATACCAACCGCCCATCATCACAGTTGAAGACAGTCTTTGCTGTACAAAATCCAGCGATTCCAATGATGTATTTGGTTTTATTGGACCACCTACAAAAGAAAATATTTTCCAGCTGAGTAAAATTTTAATATTGTACACGGTAAACAATACCCTAATAGTCTAAGTTCCAGCCATAGAACGACCTACCCTCATCGAGGTACCAGATAAGAAGTATACAGTTTTGTAAATAGTATATCAACAAACAATTTGTGCAAGGGTTGTCTAGCGTAAATTGGTCAAGGTATAGGGTTGCCACACTTTAAAGGTAATTTTTCCGGTTTTTACGATTAGGACACAGCTCATATAGTAAGTCTTAACGACATAAACGACGTGGTTTTTTTAAAATCAAAATTTCCATAGGGTAAATTGTGGTGAACAAAGATAAAAGTCTACAACCTCATTTAAAAAAAATGGTTATTACAGCTCTTGTGTTCAGGGTAACTTTACCATATAATTAGAATTGTCCGGGCTCAAATGGAGCGGTAAGGTTTGAGACTGGAAAGCAAAAGAGCTGAAATAAATATTTTTTTGTTTATAAATAAGGCAGCTAGAATCTACTTTAAAAAAAAAAAACGATAGAGAGTTGGCTGTTTTTGTAATCCATAAATTCTCTAAATATCAAAAAGTCATGGGTATTTTCATTAAAAGCAGTGTCAGCGCAAGAACACATTATAAACGAGTACGATGGTACCACATTGTTTCCAAAACGGTTGTCAAGAACTCAAAATTGCCGAACTTTTAACGATCGATATTTTGAATTTTTTTTTTATTGTGTTAGAGGAAAAAACTTTGATGGTCTGAGAGAGGTGACATCAATTTCGGGGAGGTAAAGTAAAACAAAAATGTAAGTACGTGGGTAAATAGGTGCAAGTGTCATGATATGTTATACAATAATCTTTAGGTTTATTTTTTTCGAAGCTTGGGGTGGCTATGGGGAGTTGAAAATGACGATTTTGTCAATTATTTTGGCAGGAGTATTATTTTTTTGCTTTGTTTTGCAATCACTTCGCATTAAGTTTTGAAATTTGGGATTGAATTGTTTAGGTTAAGGTTATCTCGCTAACTATTTATTTCCCTTAAACAAAAAAAAAATATTTAAATAAAGATACATATTAGAATTAAGAATATTTTTAATAAACGAGATTTTCGAGATATTCAGATATTGGCCTATTAAGAGCATTAGCTTCGAATATGAAACTTTATTTATTTATAATGTTTTTGTTAAATCAAAAAATTATTTTTCTTTATAAAATTCTTTTGCTTGTTTATTATTTTATTATTATTTTGTTTATTATTTTTGTTTGTATTGTTTTTCAAAAAAAGTTTAATCAAAAGTTTAGCAATCTTAAGAATTGAAAACATTCGTTTTTATTTTTTTTAATGTAAAGAGACCAAGGGCATTAAAATTCAGGCGAATTTTGGGAAAAATAGTTTCTTACTCGGTAAAAAAAAAATAATATAGATTGGTTACTCTCGTTACCTTTTTCGGACACTCCGTTTATGGGTATTGTTTGCAAATTTTTTTTAAAATTAAATCAATGTACATATAAAGTTTCACCACAATTATGAATCAAAATCGAGAAAATATTGACCTATTCAAAACTATACCGGATCAAACCATTACCAAAATTATTAGATACAAAATTCATAAAATACTCGGTAGCTCACGTTGTTTCAGGAACTCACGTTACACACACATTCAACACTTGAAAGATATTTTTCATTTCTAGTTTTTAAATTAAGGAAATGTCGACAGGGGAAAAGATAAACTTTGGATTTTTAAATCTCCATGTTTACTTTTTCATAGAATTACCCAAACTATTTTAGGCGGACAGTATACGATGCTTTTAGAGCGTATATTTCCTAAACACTTAAAACCAATACTGTAAGCTCAAGAGAACTTAACTGATTAATTTTTTCCTAAACAACGATTATCGTACTCTTTATAATGGGCTGTAGTACTATCCTGTTGGAAATATGATTAAGTTAGTTGCATGAGTCCTAAAATATTGTGGTATATCATTTCGCATTAATTCAAGATAATTCGTAGAATTCAGCCCTGTTTTCAATTACACCTGCCCACATATTGACGCTAATAAACTCATTGTCATCCAAACTATTCTCCAGCAACAAGTCAAGTCAAGGCACTTTTTCAGATCATCACTACACTCGAGGGGTTTACAACTAACAAAGCTAACAAAATATAACAGGACAAGGTATTAAACAACAAACTATATGGCACTGCCATCAAAGAGACGAACATTACAAAAAACAAAAACAAATTTAAAAAACAATTCAAGAAAGAGATATCACCGTCGTTAAGCTAGAATAGACGGCTACATGAAATTTGGCCCCATGAAAAATGGCCCCAAACAACGGCAACGCTGGGGCTCTTTTTTTATAATGAAAAATGACCCCATCTTTTATTAAAATAAAACTAAATTTTTATTTAAACCTGGAAAGAACAAGTGTTTTATTTAAAAAATTTAGTTAAAATGTATAGAACTTTAAATTTCTATCAAGTGGTCTTAACCACCGCTCTATTGAGCATTAAAAATCTATAATTCCGTCATCTTAACCACTGTAGCGTGTTCCAGGCAAACATGCAACGAGACTGAGTATTCTCATGTTGACGAAGCTGTATGGACTCATCTTCTCTGTATATATCCTGCTCTATCTTAAAAACGTAGGCTCCATTTAGGAGGATCATAAAAGTAGATATGATCTTGGCGATCTATTCTGGCAGACATTAGTAGTCTCGCACGCTTCGTAAAGCGCTCTAAATGTTCCCACGACTAGGGAGAAGTCTACTTGATTCATGTCGTATACAATGGACCAACTCATGTCCTAAGTGTGTCAAGCATTCATGCTGATAGCCACGCTAACCTAACCTAACTATTCTTTTTTATAGCCCCACTGCCATACTGTACATATAAATGTAGTTTAGCAACACAAAATCTGCTTTTAACAATTTGCTGTCTAATTTACATTTTTGTTGAACTTTTAGAATAAACCGGATAAACTTAAATTATAGACGTACACGTAGATACAAAAACCATTCAAGGTCTTCATTAGATTTATGTATACAAATTTAATTTAATACTTTAATCAATCAACAAACATACCTGCATTTGGCTTAGGATCCTTGCAAATTGGAAGTGTATTGTTTGAAATATTTGTTTTGCTCTCCACCGATATTTTGGCCCATGTTTTCGAATTTAGTATCACTCGCAGAGCCGAGGTGTCATTAGAATCAGTGATATTGAATTCCGGCGGGTTTGTTTTCGGTTCGGAGCTATTGATGTTGTGACCTAGTGACTCCCCTGAACCATTGTATAAGTGGCTACTTGAAAGGGTCACTCTTTTTATGCTGTATATAAACACTTTATAATTAAACAACTATTGACAATGCATTTGTTTTGTACCTCAATTTGGAAAACGAAAATGTATCGTCCGCATCGCTACTGAAATAATTAAATAAAACGTTCAATAGCACAAATAAAACAACACCAAAAGTAACTGCTTTGAATCCATTTGTTTTGGTGCAGACTCCCATCCCAATTAAGAGAAGTCGGAAAAAACATTAATTTACTAATTCACCTATCAAGTTATCAAATCAACAAATAAATTCAATTTCAGAAGTAGACAAGAATACAAGAACAAGAAATAAATTCATGTTCATGTTTATGATGAGATGAGATCGCTGCCATCTCCGATTCCGAATAAAATCAATAGGTTTGTTCGCGTACTATACAAAACCAGAAATTTCTCCGAATTCTTGGACTGAGGCCTCATCAGCGTTGCCAAGCAAAAATTACTGATATTTTATTCATGCCGTTTTCGCTTGGAAGTTCGGAGTACTCTTTTGCACTTCTACTACAAAAGCCTTCGATTTGCTGTTCCGCTTCCGAGTAATATTTTCGGAGTCTTTTTTCTGTTTCCGATTTCAAAAGGTTGTATACGCGGAACCACTGATCTCTATAATACACTGGATAGTGGATTCCCTACAAAGTATAACAGTTTTTCTACTTCCAATTGAAGATGACAAGTACGTAGGCAACTCAACACTTTAGGTATATTCAGTGAGGCTGAGAAGGCCAGTTCAAGTTGCTGAGATCTCAAAAATTCTACTACAACCGAAGAGGGGCAAAAACCAAAGTTGAATTTCTCAGAAAAAAAAGCAAAAGAACCATCACTTGTATGTAAATTTAAATTTTTGTAACGTAAAATAATTGTAGAAGTGAATTAAAAATATTTTAGTTGCAATTTTGTAAAAAAATTTGCATTTCATTATGTTATACAGTTATACCGTTATACAAAAAAATAGGCAACTCAACATTATAACAATTCTCAAATGGCATCAACTTTCTTGTATGGATGCGCTATCCAGTGTATTATAGAGATCAGTGCGCGGAACACACAAATAATCGTAAGTCCTTCATCGTTAAACCCTAGTATACAGTTGAATAAAAAAAAACTATTGTCGTGGAAAAAAATTTTTTTTTCACGAAAACTAAAAATATCTGTGGTGAAACATTTTTTTTTTAGTTCAACTAATACACGGTGCCTCAAGAGTCATGGCTCTCCGATGTTTTGTCTCTTTCATACCCATTTAGGTTCCATTATACTTTTGAGGCACCGTGTAAGTACAAACTAGGTTTTTTTTAGCACAAAACAATGTCACTGACAAAGGTAATATCATTAGCGTGTTCATTTTTGTTCTGTTCTGCGCACCTATCAAAATCGGTAGAAAATGATGGATCCAATGCTCCTCTGCTTGTCAAATTTCAATGTTTGTTGTCGTTTGTACTAATGCAGTGTGAAGTTTTTGACAACAGTAAAAATCAGTTTTCTTACATACTATACTTTATCCAACTAAAATAAGCAGTATATGCAAGATAGGACGTTTGCCTCTCATTCTGGATAAAGTGGATTGCATAAATCTATCCTTCATTAAAGCTCTCACAGGGTTGTCGTAGTCTTTATTTTAAATGGACCCAAATATGAAAGAATATTATGTAGGGTTACCGCCCTTTTTTTTTAGATAGAAATGTTCATTTAATTGTTTTATTTATAAAAATTAAAAAACACATTTATCTTTTTCCAAACACCATGAGGTAAGATAAAAGGCGCTTCTTCAAAAATACACGAGTTAAAAATACAAATTGCACAAAACACCTTTTAAAAATACAATTTACATAAAAATACTTTACTTCGTATTAATTGACCGCGTGCTACGAAAATCTACGCATAACTTGGTGAGCTACCACTCAAGTTTTTGTTCTTTCATTCAAATCTTCAATATTAATATGATGGTGCGAAAGCTTTGTATTGCGCGTGTATTATCACACAAAAACCCTTTCAATTAATTCTACGTAACTTATATGTTCTTCTTCAAAGAAAACAGCTTAAAATTTTGTAACTGCATTAACGTCATTGATCTCTAATTAACGTATTTTCCATACATTAAAGGCCGGGTCACACAGGGAGCGGTCCGGCGGTCTTTGTAAAAAATTACAAACAAAATTTGCCCGTCGCGTTCTTTCCTTCCATGGCGAAGTATGGACCGGTCCGTCAGCCCGCGTTCTGTGTGACCCGGCCTTAAGAAATGCAAAAGATGAAAACACTTCACGATAACACTTTATCATTAAAAACTTTTTTTAAAATCAAAAGCACCTCAACAGAAACCCAAGGAAAACTTAAGTTACTAAATGCACATCAATATTTAATGGGTCGAAGTTGAATAGCAGCAGCCAGCCATAGGCCCACAGTAATTCAGTGCGCACTGCACTCAGATGTGCCCTCAATAGAGATCTCTACCAAATTGTCAGTTTCAAATGACAGCAAAAACTTGGCACAATGACAGATGAAATTGGAAAAAAAAAAAATAAGGAGGGCTAATTTTAATTACAAAAATCTTGCTATTTTGTGCAATAAAAAGATTAAAATATCTTATATAAAGTATAAAAACATTTTTACTTGCATGTTTTCTATAAAAAAAAGGAAAAAAACAACTCGAAATATTTATTTGCCTCCAAAATAAACCAAACAAATGGCTGCCACTTAAATGTCATTGTGCCAAGAATTTTAGTTTGACATTTAAATATGAACGAGACAGAGATATATTGCTGTTTGTTAAACAGCCCTATAGGACGTTGGGTCTGCGTCAGGTGCAATCGGAAATTCACGGGCGGGCAAACACTTTTTTATGGAGGAATTCTTTCAATTTAGTTTGGTGCAAAAATATGGCACGCTACTGATTTTGAAAAAGCTTTCCCATAAGACGTGTACTGCCTATTTATGTTGGATAAACTATAGGCTCCTAAATTCGACCTATTTTCATTTATTTACCTACTACTATATCTATTTCGAAACTTATTATGCAATGCATAGGTATATGCAATATTACCATTTACGTGGAAATGGGATGAGCATTAATTATTAATTAATTAATTTAAAATCTGTACAATCACAAATATAAAACGTTCGTTTGGCATTCCGGATCGGAGACTTTCAGACGGTTCTTTCGGATTACCAAACGAAAACGCTAAGTACGGTCCACCACGAAACATCACGAAGTAGGAACAAATTTTACATCTCACTCTCAGATTTCTGAGATTGCTCGGGGTCTCTGAGATCTCAGAGAGCTTTGCTGAACTGGCTGATTGCTTTATTCAGCGTACTCACATCCAATTGGGCTTTTCCAGAATCGGACTCTGTCTTTTCTCTTTCTAATTTTGACAGTTCTTTAATCGAAAAGAAGCTCTAGATGGGGGGAAAACAACAATACAAACAAATAGAAATACACACCGATACTGTTCGCGCCTTTAATAGTGTGTTTGTTTTCCCCCCATCTAGAGTTTTTGACGTTTGGTGGAAGTTCTCAATTTCGAAATCAGCTGTGTTGTGTCAAATCATTGGGCACGTTCAGAAGACGTAGGTGACTAGGAAGCTAGGCAAGTTTCTAGTTTCTGATTGGTCAGCTGTCAAAAATATGCCTTCCAATCTAGGCAAATTTTATTGAAAAATGGCTGGAAAGCTAGGTAAGAAATATCTCCCTACATTTCTAGTTAAGTGCATTTATGTCAGAATATCAGCTGATTATATTTTGTCATTAAATAGCAAGCTGCACTTTATTCTTCTGTGATTTAACTTTTTTTCACGTTTATCTTAACAGTTTGAAATAAATAAATAAAGATTCAATTTAAACAATGTATCAGTAGTAAGAAAAGTTTACAAATAATATTACAAAATTCCCAACTGATTTCTGCCTTGCGTGAAGTGATTCTCAGATAAAAATATTATTAAAAGTACTTTCTTCCTATCAACGGAAGGTAAAGGTTTGAAGTAAAGTTCGTAGTTGGACATTAATGACAGCTCTAGTCATCAACTAGGTTCCTAGGTCAAATTTGCGTTCAATGAACGTAGTTGACTACATATGAAAGTTCCCTATGTCTTCTGAACGTACCCATTCAGAGTTGTAATTAGCCAGTTCACGTTTCTAAAGCCAGGTACGCAGTTCAAGCTAAACTAAATTTTATCTCTACGATTCTTATCTCTACAATCGTTTGCTAAAAGCAGAAATGTCAAAATTTATCTGTGAAAGAATGCGTTGAGCATTATTTCGCATGCTAAATTGAATGGAGACTTTTAGAATTTAGCGCGTGAACTGCGTACCGCCTAGCTAAATATTCTCGCTAAAATTTATCTTTGGAGGAAATTTGTATGGAAGATAAATTTTAGCGTGATCTGCGTACTAGGCTTAAGATCTCATTGAGCAAGCTCCGTCAACTCCACTGAGCAGAAGGAGAAACCTGAACAAAATTTCTACGCTAGAAGTCAAAACCAATTTCCATCTATTTTTTATTAATTAATCAACTGCGACAAAAAATAATTGAGCAAGTAAATCTAAAAAATATCAGTCTCAGTTTTTTGACAGCAAAAGTGAGGAATCTCACTGAGGAATTACGTTCAGATTTCTGAGATTGCTGATATCTCTGCGATCTCAGTGAGCTTGAGAAACCTGAACTGGCTAAATAAAAACAGTGATGGTATATATCAATCCAAAAAAAAAAAAATACATGGGAGTTTTTAAAAAATCCCTTTTTTTTTCCAATAACATTAAGGCTAGGCGCGCACATGCAACTAAACAGTTTGGTTTCGATTTTGAGTATTATAGGATTATATTAGAGTCCGCGCACATAAACCGGCGCGCACTCCCATATCAGCTCATTGTGCTCAAAATCGAAACCAAACTGTTTAGTTGCATGTGCGCGCCTGGCCTAACAAATGCTGAAATGAACACGTTAATGTCGAATTCCTTTTAAGAAAAAAATCGATTTGTTCAGAAGAAAAAATCGACTTTTCTGGACAAATCCCTTGTATTAAAAGAAAAAATTCGATTCTGTTTAGAAAAAAAATCGAATATTTTTGGTAAAAGGAATTCGACATAAGAAAATAATTGAGATTGGCCGCGTTCAACCTACATCTAAAATTTCAGATATCTGAATTTTTGGCGCTTCTGATTGGCCAGCTGTCATAAAAAGTTAGATGACTTTTAGTGACTTTTAGTTACGTTTAGTTACGTTTATTCTGAAATTTCATGACGGTGTTCACATTGGACTCAGATTTACGATTTTTTTTGGCATAAGTCAGTCAGCTCGTGTTCAGACACGCACAACCGATTCACTCTGACGTCCAGTAGTTGTTAAAATAAAACACAAATTTTTATTCGCCGGAGAATTTAACTAGAAATTTTTCAATCACAAAATTAATATTTCACCAAATAAATATTTTTCCAATTGAAACAACTTCGATTTTGTAGTATTTAAGTGCCAAACAAAAACTAAATACTAACAAAACACATGTCACAAAGGGAAACGTCAAAAAAAATCCACAGATTTTTAAAAAATTTAAAAAATCCTGCCTCACTTGCCTGTCTCTTTCTCACCACAGAGTGGGAACGAGAAAAAGTATATAGACGTCAAAAAAAATCCAAGGAGTAAGTCCAATGTGAACACCGTCCATGGCGATTTCCATGCAACAAAAAAATCGGTTCTGCTTAGAAAAAAATCGATTTGTTTAGAAGAAAAAATCGAATTTTCTAGACAAATGAAATCTTTCGTTTTTAGCAAGATTTACACGGATTTGCACACACACTACGAAGATTTGACATTTCTCAGGAGTTAAAAGTTTTTTGCGTAGTGTTTACAAATATTCAAAGTGTTTGTCGTGTGTTTAAATAGATTTAAACCAAAAATATCTATAAAAATGTGTTTTATTTATCAAATTAGTGAATTAAAAGTGATCAACAGGTTTAATTTACTGTGAAATTAAATGCCCAAAGTCCATTCATCCCAGCTTGCCGATGCGTTCCTTGGTTGATGAGTTTAGTGTTGGAATTTGTGTTTGTTTCTACTTGTATGAACGCACAACTATTTTCGTTTTATTTTGCAACCAATCTCTGATATATATTTTCTTTAAATCGTACAAAACCACACATAAAACTGAGTGCACTTTAAATAATTGTTAAACACTTTGTGCGTGCAATAATTGTTTACCTTTTTGCTTCAAAACTGCTGTCAAACGGTACACACACAGTTACAAAAAAAAAATCAAATTTTTTACAGATTCCTTGCAGCTAAAAAAAAGAATCGATTTGAAATGTTGCATGGAATTCGACAGACAAGAAAATTTCATCTGAAAATTCAGATGACAGTTGTTTGTGGTGGGGGAAAAGTAAAAAGAGCTGAAGTGCTGCACATCAAATTGAACTTTATGATTTTCGGTGTGGTTAGTGGTTGATGTGTGCTTATAAGTTTTTATAATAAAATTGTAATATTTACTTATTTAATTAAAAGAACTTTTTGTTAATTGTTTAGTGACTCTTTGAATAAAAGGAATGATTTGTCTTCGAAAAGTATTCCCATAGTTGTCCATCGGATTATTTTGGAATAATTTTGCATTGAAGTTATAATAAATTTGCTGCACAATAACAAACAAATCTATTGCTAATCTTTTTACATAAAATTTCATCTACAAAGCTCATGCTAAATTAACAATTTACGAATATATAAAGTTCTCTTTTATTTCGATTCTATGCAAATTCAATAAGTGAATACGGGAATTTGACACAGTGGCTTTTGACTGCAATTTCAGATATTTTTTGCGTTCAATAAAAAAATCTGAAATTTCAGAATCTGAAATTTCAGATTTCTTTGCTTTGAACGTACCCAATGGTTTTATATTTGTAAATTCAGTTTCTTTAGGTTATATAAAGTAATAACGTTACAAAAAAAAACTGTTGAAAGTTTATTACTCACACATTTTTTAACGAGTTTATGTGCGTAGTTCTTTTTTATAAATATTGAGAATGACAATTTTATAAAATAATATAAAAGCAACATATCCGTCTGTAAAAGAAAATGAGCAGTGAAAATCCCTTATGAGTGGGGAATTTTTTCCTACATGTATCATCACTGTAAAAAGAGAGAGAGTGGTTCACTGCACTCTTCACTGCTGCTGACTTGTAAATTGAGAACTTTAATAAAGTATTTAATTAATATAATTTCTTGAAAAATACTTATTTTTCCATGCAAATAAGCCATTCCACTTTGGCTACGATAGAAAAAAATTGTCGTAGAAAAGAATGACTTATTTTCGTTTCATTGTTTACTTCAAACGTATTACGAATGGATTCTGTGATCGCTTTTTCTTTATTCGGAGAATGTTTTCGATTACGATGGATTCTGTGATAGGGCCCAATAATAATACCATTACAAAAATTTTTACATGCTTACCGTATCGACACAGGCCCGAAAGTTTGAGATTTTGTTTACGATCACGATATCGCAAACTTTCCGATGTTTGGAACGTTTAGAATGGTTTAACGACGTTTCAAGAATCCCATAATTTTAACCAATTTTTTATTTACAATTTTATTTTTGCTCACCAAAAGAGAAAAGGGAACTGAAAACACTAAACTCTATTCAGTGGTGTTTATGAAAATGAAAAGTATACGACATTGCATGAATACCCTTTTTGTCTTTTCTATCTATTCATTATCCAGAACAAATAAAGAAACACACTCTTAATTAATAGAGTTGTAAAGGTGTCATCCATAATGAACTATGTATTTTTTTTTATTTTGGAGTACATTTTTTTGGATTTTGCTGTGTTCACAAGTAGTGAACTCTTTCAAATAATATAAATTTAGGCTAAAAAATTACTTCTAAAAGATAGCTGATCAACAACACTAATAGGCAAAAGCTTTTATCTTCTTTCAGATTTATATTGTTGTTTTCCTTTATAAGATAAATAATTATTCTCTCAACGGTAATCGAATTGCTTCAGTGTCTTTGATGGATATTGAATGTTGCTGATTCTTGTAGGAATATTCCATATATAAGGATTTTTCTTCGCCAATGCAAGGATCATAAAAACCGGGAAGCTCACTCTGTTAAAATATTTATGAAACTAATTCCAATATTAAACCAAAGCTCAAATTACCTTTGTCGAGTTGTGTAAAAGCAATGTACTGGTATTGACCAAACATTGCACTGGTATTGTCACATCAATTTTCGATTCATTTTCTTCGTCATGCTCAGATGCACCATAAATAGCTTTAAGAATGATAAGGCCTTGTCTTTCGTTTTCTTCTAGAACTATTCGTTCATATGTGTGTATCATGAGTTCAACTGCTGCTCGAGCTTCTTCTTTTTTTAGTGCTAGCCTTTGTTCATTATTCTTTTTAGTTTTTTTAATTTCAATACTTTTTCTCTCATGATTCATAGGATCTATAAGGGTTTTTTTCACTAAAAACCACGCAACAACAGGTGTAATAGTGGCGTAAAAAATAGCAGCGGGAATTATTTCATCGCTTAAATGAATTGGAAAAACGTATGTTTGATTTGAACGAATGAGCCTGTATGGAAAAAAATTGTAATTTTTAAAAATTTTGGTTACTTATACAATATTATTTAAATAATTACTTTAGCCTCAACAAAATTCCAGTCGGCCTTCCCACTGATACTGTGGCAACAACTGAGCTGTATTTTGAAACTTTCTTTTCCGCTCCACATTCAGTAAGGAAACCAAAAGTACCAACCCTGAAATAATAAACAATTTTAGTTATATTTTTATTTACTGCTACTATATTAAATTAATCAATTAAACAAAAATAATTTTCCTTTTACTGTTATATGTAATCGTATTCATTTAGTGAAAACTGAGTTCAGACGAGCTAAAATGAGAAGGTTGGCAAAGCGTTTCGCCGTATTTTCAAGCCTTCATAGCTTCGACCTGAAAATGCTAGAAAGCTCAAAGTTGATGCAGATAGCAGACTTATAAAATACACTTAGTTACATTTTTCTAGCTTTTGTCCTAAGATTTTATTAATACCTAAAATACTTAGTCAAAGACTACTCACTCATCAAAACCTCTAAGGCACTTGCCGAAGTCCTAGAAAAAACATGATTTTCACGCTAGCAACAAAAGAAATTAAAAAATCTCCAACTTTTACCAACAAGTCCTCGTAAAGGCGTATGCAGTTCTGTATACAAAACAAAACCTTTACTCGACTTCCTGAAGACATAGAAAGCCGAAATTCGGTATACAGGCTAAGATTTGCACAAATAAAACTAAAACACATTCAAAATAAATTGAAATTTTCACCTTCAAAACTGTAAAGCGCGGATCTATATTTTTTGCGGATAATAGGTAATACTAAAAAAAGAAATTAAATTTTACACATTTCATGTAAAATAGGCTATCAAAACTCGCATGACTTTCAATATGAAAAAGTTTTCAGATCCTATGAAGAGCCAAGCCCCTAATTCTACAAATCCAAATCTCTATAAGCTCTACAAATTACATCGTAGTCAAAAATAATTCCTTTTAGTTACTCGTCTTTTTGATGTTATCTGATTTTTTAAACATCCGCAAAATATATTTTTTAAGAGAAGCAGTCCTTGTTATGAGATAAAATCTTGTTCATAATTCACAGTTTGGAACAGGAATTTTCGCATTGAATAAAAGTTATTTTCTCTTTCGAACAGTTTAGAATAGTGTCTATAAACAATTGGGTACTTACTTAACAGCCACTTTTAATTTAAGCTCATACTGAATCAATTTCCTGGTATACGAGGCAGTAAGATAACAATGTGGAACACCAATCGTTGCAGAAGTATTCCATGCGTGCTTTTCAGTCTGACTTTCAATGGATGTTGACATTGATGACTGTGCGCTTGCATTGTATGTTAAGTAACCGATAGTATGTTTATCTAGTTGAACAGCCAGTGTCGTAACAAATGTTGGGACAACACCATTTTCTAGGAAATTAAGCGATAAACCTCCATTGCAGAATATTTTCTGATTTAAGTTTCTTGAACCTGTTTTTATAAAGAGACACTTTAACACAACTTGCTAAGGAAAAAATCATAAATTTTACCCTTAACTCCAACCATAGGTCCGTTTCCAGCACCAAGATCAAGTTCTAGCCAACCTTTATTAATAAGTCTACGTCCAGATATAAGAAAATTGCCACTCCCGATTCCATTGGAAGAGTGTAAATTTCCAGACATTGTAACCGTATCCTTTAATGTAATAGGCGCTTCGATCGATTGGGAAATGCTCATGGATGAAACTTCAACCTTTGGGATTCTTTGGAAAAAACAAGAAATAAGTAATGTTTTATGAATTATTATTTTTCATACTCATCATCATCATAAGGTGCAAACAATTCAGTTGCATTTACGTTGACAGTAATATTTCCTTTGGGATTTGTGCGTTGCAAGAGTTTTCTTTCTTCTTGCGCCCTAGCCAGATTCTCGTATTCCTCTCTGATTTCGGCTGGAGTTTTTGTTCTATGTACGATTTCCCAACCATCGGTCTTCAAGCCCTTTTCACCAACGCAGTCATATATTGCACGTTTATGCGGGTCTGAGAGAACTTCATAGGCTCGTTTCGTGCGATTGAACAACGTTTCAGCTTTTTGTTTACTGTTGGGATCCACATGCTTGTCTGGATGATAGATTCTACTAAGTTTTCTATAAGCAGCATTAATTTGGTCACTTGTGGCCTAAAAAGGATAAACAATAAAGAAAGATAATTATTAAAAGAAGCCGACTATACCATTTAAAATTACATTTTTTGGAAGATTTAAAAAGGCATAATAATTTTCCTCCACTTCCTGTGTGGCTTCATCTTCATCGCTCATTCCGTTTTTACTAATGATAACTAATAGAGTTTTGGTTTATTAATTTCAAAATGTTAATTTTTTTTAACTCATTCGAATCGAATAAGAATTTTTCTAGGTTTATAACCTTAACTGCTTCGTAACAAGAAAAGAATGGCCCAAAACTTCAAATTTGATAGATAGGCGCGTTCAATACATTTTGTTTTTTTATTTTTTCTACTTTTTCCCAAGCCCGTTGGCCAGCTGTCACTTTCTTTTTTCAGTTTTGAAGGGATGAGCAGAATACAGGCGTCATAGAGCGCGCTTATCGTCGCTTTTCTGGCAGAGTGGCATAAGTCGAAATTTGTTTTCCATATTAACGGCCATTTTATTTTCCACTTTTTCTTATTTTTGAACTAGAATTTATTTATTTTTATATCCTATGTATGAATAACATTTATTTTTGAGCGCAAAAATCAAACATTCGAGACTTGTGATGAATATAAATTGAGTTTAAATCTGGATGTAAGTATTAAAACTGTCCTCCGGAAAGCAGTTTAAGTTTAATTGGATTTATTAAATCTTGATTTAAAAAATTGGATTTAACTGCGGATTTAATGAGTGTATAATATGGACTTGGATTTAATTTTTGGATTTAAATTAATTTACATCTGGATTTAAGGATTAAAATAGTGAATAATATGGTCGTAAGAGAAGGCGTAAGGGATCCCACTTTTGATGTCGAATCTTCAGTCTTTGCGACAATATATCTTAAGAAACGCAATAATCCCAGATCAAATCAACCTCATCGCCACCTGTATATTTTCTTTGCTGTCGTTTTTCTCTTTTTCAAAATCCAATCGAGATCTTCTCGAGTCTCCTTTTACTCTGACGAGGACGACATATGTTAGTTTCCACCCGACAGCAGACCTACATGTAATTAAAGCTTAGCACAATTACAAGTACAATTACCTGTATTTTAAAATTTTAAGAACAAGTACAATTCCCTGGTAATTATTGTATTTAAAATTTCCAAGTACCAGTACCGGTACTTGTACTTGCAATTATAATTCCACAAAAGAATTGAAAATTTTGTACTTATTACCTTAGTACTTAAAACTGTTGTACTTAAATACTCCTCATGTATGTACGTTTTTTTTTCGTGTAAAAAAGAAATTTAATGTTGTAATCGAAATTGACACGAAGATGATGTAGAAGTCATGTTTCAAACAATATTGCGTTTAAAAATATAAACAATATTTGGTTTTTAATAAAAAAAAAATAAACAAAAAGTCAACAAATTTATAGAACCTTTTTCTTTTTTTTAACATTTTCGTTAAAATGTAGCTACATTATATTTGATAAACACAAGAAACAAAATACAAGCCAGCGTTATTTCATATATGCATGTAAGTGTACACGTATACGAGAGTGCGAATAAATGATATGAAATGGCGGCGTCGTGGCGCACTTCATTTGCGGAGCACAAGAATGTCTGCACACAAATGTGCAGTCGATTTCTATCCATTTTTTTTTGTACATGGTGTTAATACTCGATGGGATAGTGTGCAAGGGGTATTATGCGCATCAGCCGCGCAATATGATTACCGGGTTTCTGCGCGCCAGCTCGAATATTTGTGCGCTCGAACATGCAGCGCATTGATTCATTTGCGATGGATTTTTGGAGCGCGGCAATGGCCGAACATGGTTTTGCTCGCGCGCATTTGAGGCGGTAGGTTGTTTTGCTGTCATTTGGATCAATTACCGTGAGCGGCTGCCGTAGTTTATCAACTTTTTCTCAAATTCATATGCGTCGCAAATATCATGATTTGTCGCGGACGAACATGGTGCGTGTGGATGCCGCGCGCTATGAATACGAGACTTAACAGCAACCGCTATTGCGTGGAACGCACCCAGTAGCAACAAACACTTGAAAAACTGGAAAAGAAACAACTCTCCAATTTTACATTCTCCACTCTCCCATGAAGTTTCTCGATGTTCAATTTTGACAGTCGTATTTAAATTTTTTTTCTTTCGTGACTAGTTCTCTTGAAGTGTGAAAGGGTTTTCGAGTGTTACGTGCCGAATTATTTCTGAATTATAAAAACTTTAATACAATTCTGAATTCATATCGATCAATAGAAAAAACACCGAATTATTGACAATGCTCAAGGCACCGAAATTTTTAGCACAATATGTTGCTCAGCGCCAATTAGGTTTTGCAGCCGGAAACAAATCGCAACTTTCTAGTATTTTCCAGAACGTACGTAAAAAAATATCGTTTTGAATTTCACAATGAATCTACAGTCGAATTTATTTACAAATTTATTGATTTCTATTATAAATTCTTCATTTTTTATTAGCGATTATCTGGATTGAATAATGGAGTCTTCTCGCAAATCCGGCATAAGTAAGTACATATTATAAAGTTAATTCTACCAAGGACGAATGTCCTCATCAAAAATGAAAACTTTATTTCTTTAACTTGCCATATTCTTTTTTTCTTGCGTTCTCCTCTTTAAATTTTTTATCATTTGGAACATGGAAAATGTATCGCCATGTGAGGCATTATGTAACCTCAATATAGTACACCCATGATGCTGATATATACATACATACATATGTAAAAGTTATGGGAATGCAAAATTGTTAATGTTTTTCGGGACCTCTTCTTTCTAATAAAAGATTATCTTATTTGAACAATTAATAAAGTTCTTATTGAAAACATTTCAAAATAGAAGTGATAATTGCATTTCTTATGTTCTGAAGAAAAAAAATCTACAATGAAATATTCCGGTAGCTTATCTTGTTGCATCATCCCAATATGATTGTAAGTTAGGTAGTGTTATTTTGAGTGTCACTTGAAACTGGAATAAGTTTTTACAAAATGTATAGTAGGTAGCTACTTCTTAACTTTTTCTTCTTTTTAAGCTACATAGATGAGAAGATATTTTAATTATCGTCTCAAGAAGCTTTGGATTACAAGTACTGTCGTTTTGTAATTTCACAATTTTTTTTTTTTTTTTTTTTTTTGTTTTTTTTTTTTTTTGTTTTTTATAAACTAATTTTTCAGCACCTACATACATAAACATTTGATTAAGGATCAAAATTAAATAAATTAAATATCGTAAAAGTTATTGCTTTATTGTGACGAATTTATTTAAGAAAAACGTTAGAATCGGTTGAATTAAAAATAATAATTTAAAGAAAAAATTTATGTAAAACAAATAGACACTTGCGCAAAAAAAACGTTGATGATTACACTACCTTATCAATGATCATTGAAATAATAAAAGTCATTTTAAGAGAAAGGTTGGGTATATATACTATAATAAAGTTAAAAGTTATTTCAATTATAGCTATCATTTAAAACCATCATTGAAAAGTTTAATTGGTTATTTTAGAAAGTCCAATCGGTATATATTTTGATGCCAAAGTATAGACAATGACTTAAATTATTATTCTAGTCAAAAAAAAATTAATTCCGGCCCAAACTTCGACGTAAAATGGCTTTGAATTTTTTTTCCCTTAGTTTTCCTAGTTTAGGGACCTTGTAAATATTTTGATGCCAAAATATAGGCCATGACTTGAAATGTTATTCTAGTAAAAAAAAAAATATTTCCCGCCAAACTTCGAAGTAAAATGGCTTTGAATTTTTCATTGAAATAATAAAATTCATTTTAATTGGAAGGTTTGGCCAAAATGAAATTTTTTTTTCGACTAGAATAATAATTCAAGTCATGGCTTATATTTTGGCGTCAAAATATTTCCCGATTTGACTTTCTAACGGCCAATTTCTTCACAAAGTTCTAAAATTAATTTAAAACTCGATCCAGTAACTCTCGGTTTATCTTTGGAACCTATGTTGAATTCCTTTTACCAAAAAAATTCGATTTTTTTTCTAAACAGAATCGATTTTTTTCTTTTAATACAAGGGATTTGTCCAGAAAAGTCGATTTTTTCTTCTGAACAAATCGATTTTTTTCTTAAAAGGAATTCGACATTAGTTTTAAAAACATTTAGAACTTGATCATTTCTTCACTTCTAATCATTTCCTTAGAACTCGGTCTAAGATCACTATTGAGTTTTAAGTACTTTAGATCTCGGTTTAAAGAAACGAAGTTCTAGTGTATATTTTAATACTTTTGTAGCACCCAGTATCATTTTCTGACACGAATTTCTGACAATCTATCAACAAATATTTAAATATTTGTCAGTTTCATTTTGCTGGATTCTTTTTTCGTGAATATATTTCTTTTATTTTGCTCATTAATTAAAAACACATTCTCATTTTTGCTGTGCCAGTTTTGTTTGTATTAGTGTTGATGTTTTTATTTCGTTTTCAATAATTCTATGTTGTGTAATTTCGCGCGTATTGATTTTTTAATAATTGGTGTTTGCATGTGTAAATATTTTTATTAGTCCGATAGCTCGCAACAGATTTTTGACGTGAAATGAACCCAAAAAGATAAGTGTGCATGTGCATCAAAGTGCATAAAAAAAAAAAGAAGATGGTAACGGTTCCAATGTCCCGAATCATTGATTATGATGTGGTTCTGACAAATTGTTTAGAAAAATGGCAATTACTTAAGATGAGCTTTGAGCACGCAATACTACATGTCTTTTGGCTTTCTCTCATGAAAAAAAAATCTGGTGCGAGTTCAAAAATCAAAACTAACAAAATGCACAATGTAAAAAAATGTTATAGGTACCACGAGAATTAAAAACAACACCAGCATATGCAACTAAATTGGATACTAAAAAATTGCCCACTTACTTAAAATTAATAAAAAGGATAACTTTAAAACAATATATCTACCTACATAAATGCTATATAAGGTTATTCCAAAAACGCCACAAAGATCGTGTTTTGTGGCTCCTGTCCGGGGTTAAGATTACTCAAAATGTCTCTCAGATTCAAATTCGCACTCTTCAGTGTCAAGATGCGAACGATTGTCATTAATTACTTTATTTTGAGGAAAATAGTGCATTAGATGCATTTTTTGTCTTAACCAACAACGGCAGCATTAATGCATTTCTGTTTACTTCCTCACCAGGAAAATATAGTAGTTAAAATCTTGTTATATGTTCATATAAGTACACAAATTTGTGTTTTGTCCAACATGCTATCTGGTTACATGCATTTTTTAGTGCACGCGAGAAGGCTTGCACCTAAAACTAGATTTATCCCAAATTGATTTGAATTACCTTTTTTTTTAAAGCCGAATCAAAATTTATTACCAAATAAGTTTTTTGAAGAAATAAAAATGTTGTTAAACCGAGTTCTAAGTCTCTAGGCCCCCTAATTCGAGGGTCCAAATTTATCGAAGTTCTATCTCAAACTGAGATCCAAATCGAAGTTCTAACGCGTTAGAACTCGGGGAAGAAATGAGTTAGAACTCAATCAAGTTCTAATTTTTCGATAGGGGTTAGAACTTTGTCAAGAAATTGGCCATAAATGTCCCAAAATTAACAATTAAAATTTTCAATGATGGTTTACAATGATAGCTATGTATAACTGGCCCCTTAGGCGGCAGTTATAGCTATCATTGAAATTTATCATTGAAAAATTTAATGATTTATTTCAAGACGTTTAGAAAGCAAAATCTATGAATATTTTGATGCCAAAATAAAGCCTATGTCGGCCCAATTTCCACATAAATTGACTTATTATTTCAATGATTGCACTACCTTATCAATGATTATTGAAATAATAAAAATTACTTCATGAGAAAAGTTGGGCCGAATTAAATTTTTTTGTTTTGTCCAGATATATCAATTAAGCCATAAGCTTTATTTTGACATTAAAATAACACTGGTCGACAAGTTTTTGTTACAGAAACCAGAATATACTTTTCATGAGGTTTTTGGTGTGCTGAATTCGAATCTGAAGTCAGAAAAATTCTATCACGTCACGCTTTTTGAAATATTTTCGTTAGAAAATAAAAAAAATCGTTTTTCGCTGTTTTCGAGGTTACACTTTAACGTGAGGTAATTTATTTCAACATAGTTTTTAACGGATTCTGAAAGCACTAATTTTCTTCTTTCAAATTGTGTTTAAATCTCTTCGATATATCTTCTCTTCTCCGAGAAATCCTAATTTAGTTGTAAGCTATCGTCCTATAAAACTTGAAAAGTCGATCAACATGATTCTTGCTACTCGATAAGTTGTGTAATGTTTGTTCTTAAGCCCTGAGTTATTTTAGCGTAACACGCTGTAGGATGCTTTATTAAGCGCAGCTTGCGAATAAAAAGACTTGGATTAAAAATCTCAACAAATAGTTTTCAGAGCATGTTGTCGATTGCACTTAGTGGTTTACAAGCCTCAGCTTTTCTATATGTAGATGAATGGTGTTATTACACTACCGTTGTTTTGTGATTGATCCTAACGTACATTCCATTTGTAAAAACCATAAAAGATTTTTTTCCATCATCAATCAGTTTTTTTGCATTATGATGCAGGATATAAAGTATTTTGATGGAGCTTAGATTTTCACACACTTTCCCTATCTGTGATGCCAACTTCCATAATTTATTTATTATTTTCATTTTAACAAAATTTCAAAGAAGAAAATTAGTGCTTTAAGAATCCGTTAAGAACTATGTTGAAACAAATTACCTCACGTTATAGCATAAACTCGAAAACAGCGAAAAAACGTATTTTTTAAATTTTCAAACGGGAATAGCTCAAAAGCGGTGAGGTGATAGAATATTTCTAACTTCAGATTCGATTCGATCATTTAACAAAAGACCTTTGGTTTTCATACAAATAAATATTTTGGAGTATTTCTTTACTTATAGACTAAGATCCCACAGCAATTTTTGGGTGCGAAGTATAGACAAAATTCAATGATGTAACAAGACAGGTCTTTACTTCCTATTGGCAAATATGCAAGTCTTGCAAGCTGTGGCTGGGGCGTTGCTGCAATAAAAATGTTAATAATAAAAGGTATACCATACAAAAAAAAAACTATATTTAATAAAAGAGCTGAATACTAGTGCAAATTCCTAAACGCAACATATGCAAAGAAAAACACATGCAAAGCAAATGAAAAAAGCAAGCTGAAACAAAAACACATTGAAATGCAAGTTAAGTGCGCAAGATATTTTTGACTTTTGCACAAATACATTTGCATTTGCGCATACAAATAAAATCTTGTACGTTTATGGACAATCTGCTTAGCAGGGATGTTTACGTTTGCAAGTTTGGAAGTGTTTGCTTAGCATAATTTGCGAAAGTTTTGCGTTTAGGAATTTGGCCCTATAGACATGAATATGGGGGTCCAAGACCTCTTAGGTGGGCCTTCTGTATGCAAGACGCACTATAAAAATGGATTCTTAAGTGCGTCTTGCAGATGGCCCCACCTAAGAAGTTTTGGACCCTCATATTCATGTCTATGTTACTCAGCACTTTTATTAAATATAATTTTTTAAGTGCTATATCTTTTATCAAAGGGTAGACAACACGGTGCATTCAAGAGGACACAAGCGTCCACATTCAACCTCTGTCTATCAACTCCTACTCTCACCTCCCCGTGGTGAACATCGGGTGCCTAGTACCTTTGACTGAAGATGGGGATCCAATCCCTGTGGACGGTTTAAGGTGGCAGCAGACGAGAGAGGGGGGGAGGAGTGTTTCCACTAAGGCACTTCTCCTTTTTTCAGGCGGCAGCGGAGGAATTCCCCAGATGGAATCAACGGTGGCGTCTACAGTTCTAGTCAGTTTGAACTACTTAGTGAACACCTTATATGGGCTACTACGACGTATTCGTAGCTCAGGCCTATAAGGAGCGGTTTATCCGGCTCCCCGTCCTTGGAGTTATAATAAGGATCTGGTCCTCCAGGCTAGGGGGTTGTGCGTCGGGGTGACTTCCCTACCACGTAAAAAATTATCGGTTCCGAAACAACAACAAGCCTCGGATATGGATGATTTTAATGTTGACGACCCCAGCAAACGAAACAAGGACAATGAATTTCGGATCTGCACGTGGAATGTACGGACCCTAAACAGGCCACGTGCAGCCGAACAACTAGTGGAGAACCTGGATAGGCTAAGGGCTGATGTAACAGCCATCCAGGAAGTGCGATGGGATGGAGAGGGCATCCGAAGGATGAAAACGTGTGACATCTACTTCGGCGAGTGCTGCAAGGAGCAAGGTCAGCGGCTCTTTGGTTGTGGTTTTGTGGTAAGGGGAAGACTTAGGCAAGAAGTCTTGGGCTTCAGAAATGTAAGCGAGCGCCTGGTCACAATCCGCATCAAAGCAAAGTTCAAAAACATCACGTTGATCTGTGCCCATGCCCCAACAGAAGAAAAGGATGACTCAACCAAAGAAGAATTCTACGATCTCCTCGAGGATACGTATGATAGGTGCCCCAAGTACGACGTCAAGATTATTCTTGGCGACTTCAACGCCAAGATTGGAAAGGAGGGCATCTTTGGTTCGATAGTCGGAGGACACAGCCTGCACGACAACACTTCCGGTAACGGACTCAGGCTCATCGATTTCGCGGCGGGGCGAAATGCCATCATAGCAAGCACTCTATTCCCACACCTCAATATACACAAAGGGACCTGGCGGTCTCCGGATCAACGAACCGTCAACCAGATTGATCATGTTGCGATAGACGCCAGACATGCTTCCAGTATCCTGGATGTCCGAACGTTCCGAGGTGCCAACATAGACTCGGATCACTACCTGGTGGTAGCGCAAGTACGTATGCGGATATCTATGGCGCCACAACGACGAGCGGATGCTGTAAAACGATTTAACGTCGCGAAGCTAAAATCGCAAGAGATAGCCAGGACTTTTGCAGACCACGTCTCTCTTAAACTCTCAACAAGCCCGCCACAAGCATCATCTGTAGAGGACCAATGGAAACACTGCCAAAATGCCATCAAAAGTGCCGCTACTGATGTGCTGGGTTTCACTAGGCCACCACAACGAAACCCCTGGTTCGATGAAGAATGCAGACTGGCACATGAAGCAAAGAACGAGGCCTACCAAGCAATGCTGCAGACTAGAACCAGAGCTGCTGAGAGAGCAGCCCGGGAGCTCTACGGGCAAAAGCGAAGGGAGGAACGCCGACTTCTCAGGAGGAAAAAGAGAGAGCATGCGAAGCGGGCGGTCGAGTCTATTGAGGACTGTAGCGGCAGAGGGGATGTTCGAAAGTTCTACCGAAGGGTGAGGCAAACTACCCAGGGTTACAAGGCCAGAACGGAAGCCTGCCGAGACGAGAGTGGGAATATGGTGGTAGACACACAGTCGGTGCTGAGGATCTGGAAACAACACTTTTCTAGACTGCTAAACGGCGAAGATGGCCAAAATTCCGCTGTAAGACAGAACACTCCATTCAACCTGGACGATGATGGTCAAAATTTCCGTCCACCCGACCCAAATGAAGTGCGGTTAGCGATAGCCAAGCTTAAAACGTACAAGGCTGCTGGTGCCGATGGCCTGCCAGCCGAGCTATTCAAAGCAGGGGGAGAGGACTTGGTAGGGAGTATACACCAGCTTATCTCCAAAATTTGGTCGGAGGAAAGTATGCCCGATGAATGGAACCTCGGTATAGTGTGCCCCATCCACAAGAAAGGAGATGCTCTGACCTGTTCCAACTACAGAGGTATAAGTCTCCTCAACGTCGCATACAAAATCTTGTCATCTATACTGTGTGATCGCTTAAAACCGTTTGTCAACGATCTGATCGGCCCCTATCAGTGTGGTTTTAGGCCCGGCAAATCAACCGTCGATCAAATGTTCACACTCCGACAGATTTTGGAAAAAACCCAGGAGTTTCAAATCGATACACACCACCTCTTTATCGATTTTAAAGTCGCATATGATAGCGTAGACAGAGACGAGCTATTCAGAGCCATGGCGCATCTCGGCATCCCTGCCAAACTCGTCCGCTTGTGCAGGATGACGATGGAGAAATCTCGCTGCTCCGTCAAAGTCGGCAAGAACACCACCGAACCCTTTGATGTCGAGAAAGGTTTGAGGCAAGGCGACGCGTTATCATGCAACCTGTTTAACATCGTTCTTGAAGCAATTGTACGCAACTCGCAAGTCAACAACAGAGGTACAATTTTTCAAAAGTCTGTTCAACTACTTGCTTATGCAGATGATATTGACATCATTGGGAGAACGAAGCGAGCTGTTACCGGCGCGTTTGCAAGTATTGAATCGGAGGCGGCGAAAATGGGTTTGGCTGTTAATGAGGACAAGACGAAGTATATGCTATCATCGAGAAAGGAATCTCAACATCGTCGGCTCGGGCAAAACGTCACGATGGATAGATACAACTTCGAAGTCGTCAAGGACTTTGTCTACCTGGGCTCCACTGTAACATCGCAAAATGACATCAGCGCAGAGATCAAACGAAGAATTACTCTTGCCAATCGCTGTTTCTTCGGGCTAAGAAGGCATCTAAGTAATAAAGCCCTCTCTCAGAGAACCAAGGAGACCTTATATAAGACCCTAATCATCCCGGTCCTGCTATATGGGGCAGAGGCATGGACCCTGTCAAAAACGGATGAGAATCTGCTTGGGTGCTTTGAAAGGAAGATTCTTCGGGTGATCTTCGGTCCAGTCTGTATCGATGGAGTATGGAGGAGAAGATTTAATAACGAGCTTTACGGGCTTTACAGCGACGTCGACCTGGTCAAGAAGCTGAAAATTCAGCGGCTGAGATGGCTGGGACACGTGGAGCGTATGGACACCAACGCACCAGCCCGACGAGTCTTCGAATCTACCCCTGACGGTCTGCGCAGCAGAGGAAGACCCCACCTTAGGTGGCGCACACAAGTGGAAAACGACCTCAACCAACTTGGAGTGCGTAACTGGAGGCAGCTAGCTAGGGACCGAGCTGGCTGGAGGGGCTTGTTGGTTGAGGCCGTAGTCCATCCTGGGCTGTGAGCGCCATCTAAAGTAAGTAAGTAAGTATATCTTTTATCTGGGCTTTCAGAAAAAATGAATTTTCAATGCAGCGTTATTTGCTAACGCCCCAAGTACGGCTTGCAAGACTTGCATATTTGCAAATAAAGAGTAAAGACCTATCTTATTCCATCATTGAATTTTTGCTATAGTTCACACTCAAAAATTTCTGAGGGCTCTCGGTCTATTATTGATAAAAAAAAATACCCTATGTAGATCGCCCTTGTGGCACCTATCGAACATGGATTACATGTCTTATGTGCTATAACGTAAATTAACGATATGGGAAATACGCGGAAGGGATGCCCTTTTTCAAACCCTTTCGAATGAGATATCAATGACGTCAGTGACACTTATATAGGTATATCCAAAGAAATTGAGCTCAAATGAATTTGAGTACTTCTAATTTAGCTGCAATTTACCCCAAACGCGATGACTCATCACCTGAAACTATGAGGCGATAGCTATAAATGAATTCCTCTATAATCTTTGCGCAATCTTTATCTATCGATTGGTATATGGAGGATGTCTGTAGTGCAAACAGTCACTTAGCAGTCGGGCGCGAGCGGTACATGTGTTTGTTACGGTCCTCTTTTCGCTACATCACACCCAACCGTCCGATAAAGACATGTAATCCATGTCAAAAACATTGTACATCTATGTATTATTTATTATACAGCCGTATTCTGCTAAACGCCGGGGGAATGATTATTCGATAATCCTCAGTTTGTATTCTATTAGACTTTCGAAGGGAAACATTCCCCGTCAGTAACTTAGCTTGCCATTTTCATAAACGAGCGAATCGATCAGCTCTATACAAAAGTATCACTTTATATCCGCAATAAAAATACGTAAGTGATTGTAATGAGATTTGGTAGAACGAGAGCTTGGACCATGAGGATGGCCATAGGCTATTTTTTTTTGTACATAATTGACCAATTTACAAAAAAAGCGAGTTAAATGAAAAAGTTTTTAATAAATGAGGAGCAAGGCGAGCACGGGTTTACTAGTTTATATAAAGCTACACTGACAAGATCGCTTATTAAACCTAATGTACATTTCTGAACTCTAACCAATAGTTTAAATTTTTAGTAATTTGCAAACCAAATAAAGTGTTGAATCTTACGATGGATTTACAATAATGTGTCTTCTGGTATTAAAAAGGGAATGCAAAATAAAAAATTCAGTACTTGATTTTAACCGTTTTACAAACCGAATAAAGTTATGATTATGGTTTTAGAATATTAGTCACTTGTATCGAGTTTTTCGTCAAGTATGCAAAGTAAAAAAAAGTGCTCAATTTAATTGCGTAATTTCAGGTCTGATGAAGTCAAAGGCGCTGTTATTGGTATTGATTTGGGAACAACAAATTCTTGCGTTGCTGTCATGGAAGGAAAGCAAGCTAAAGTTATTGAAAACTTGGAAGGAGCAAGAACTACACCTTCGCACGTTGCTTTCACAAAAGATGGTGAACGTTTGGTTGGCATGCCAGCTAAACGTCAAGCCGTAACAAATTCCGCAAACACATTCTACGCTACAAAACGTTTGATTGGCAGACGATTTGACGATCCGGAAATCAAGAAGGATTTGAAGAATTTGTCATACAAGGTGGTGAGAGCTTCAAATGGTGATGCTTGGGTGCAGAGCACTGATGGCAAGGTCTATTCACCTTCACAAATTGGAGCTTTTATTCTCGTTAAAATGAAGGAAACAGCCGAAGCATATTTGAATACCACAGTTAAAAATGCAGTTGTTACAGTACCGGCTTATTTCAACGATTCCCAACGTCAAGCTACCAAGGATGCTGGTCAAATTTCCGGTTTGAATGTACTTCGAGTAATTAACGAACCAACTGCAGCAGCTTTAGCTTACGGCATGGACAAAACTGAAGATAAAATGTAAGTTATAACGTTATAAGTTATTAAAAGTAGGTATTTAATATTTTTTCTTCTATTTTCAAATAGCATCGCTGTTTATGATTTGGGTGGTGGAACTTTTGATATTTCCATTTTGGAAATTCAAAAAGGTGTTTTCGAAGTGAAATCAACAAATGGTGACACCCTCCTTGGTGGTGAAGATTTCGATAATGTCATCGTCAACTTTTTGGTAGCTGAATTCAAGAGAGACAGTGGCATTGATATCACAAAGGATTCTATTGCAATGCAACGTCTTAAAGAAGCAGCTGAAAAAGCAAAGATCGAATTGTCATCATCCCAACAAACAGACATCAATTTACCATACCTTACAATGGATGCAGCCGGACCTCAACACATGAATTTAAAAATGACCCGTTCCAAGTTAGAATCTCTTGTAGGTGATCTTATTAAGAGGACCATCCAACCATGTCAAAAGGCTCTAACCGACGCTGAGGTATCTAAATCAGAAATCGGCGAAGTCTTGCTTGTAGGTGGTATGACAAGAATGCCTAAAGTACAAAGTACAGTTCAAGATATATTTGGACGACAGCCTTCACGTGCTGTTAATCCCGATGAAGCTGTGGCAGTTGGTGCTGCAGTTCAAGGTGGTGTGTTAGCGGGAGATGTTACAGATGTACTCTTATTGGATGTCACTCCTCTGTCCCTTGGTATTGAAACACTTGGTGGCGTCTTTACAAGGTTGATTACAAGAAACACAACAATCCCTACCAAAAAATCACAAGTCTTCTCAACTGCGGCCGATGGACAAACCCAAGTCGAAATTAAAGTGCACCAGGGCGAACGCGAAATGGCATCTGACAACAAGCTCTTAGGAGCTTTTACTTTAGTCGGCATTCCACCAGCACCACGTGGAGTTCCTCAGATTGAAGTCGTATTTGACATTGATGCGAACGGTATTGTACATGTGTCAGCCCGAGACAAAGGAACCGGAAAGGAACAACAAATTGTGATTCAATCAAGCGGTGGTCTCAGTAAGGACGAAATCGAAAATATGATAAAGAAAGCCGAAGAGTACGCAGCTACAGATAAGCAAAAGAGGGAAATGATTGAACTTGTAAACCAAGGAGAAAGTATTGTTCATGATACAGAAACCAAAATGGAAGAATTCAAGAGTCAATTGCCCGCTGAAGAGGTAAAAACAAAAAACTTATTAACTTATTTCTATAAAATTATTAAATTTAAACTTATTTTAGTGCGAAAAACTGAAAAAAGAAATTTCCGATGTGAGAACTTTATTGGCAAACAAAGATTCAGCGGATCCAGAAGAAGTAAGAAAGGCAACAACTCAACTGCAGCAATCATCCTTAAAGCTCTTTGAAATGGCGTACAAAAAGGTACGATACTAGCTCATATTAAAAAAAAAAAAAAAATTAGTTACTAAACTTATTAATAATTTAGATGGCTGCCGAACGGGAAAGTAGTTCAAGTAGCAGCAGTGGTGAGGAAAAGCCAACCGAAGAACAGAAGAAGGAAGAAAAGAACTAATTGGCATTTCTGCGCAGAGAAGGGCTAGTTTCCATTATGTTTGCCCAACAATTAGTCCTAACAATTTTGATTTGACCACAGTTTGAATTGATGAAATATACTTCGTGTTTGCTTTTAAGTAAATTATTAAGTTCTCAGGTCGCATAAATTTATTATTGAGAAGGGTTCAATCGAAGTAACAAGTTTTTTTTGTATCTAATTGGAACTTTTGCAAAAACACATTTTCTATTGTATGTGGCAAAGCTTTCCGTTGAACTTTTGTCGGTAAATCAAAAATTGTGATCTCATCACAATTGTATTTCTCAAACCTGTTGGTTCATCATACATCTTTCGACTTTCTTTTTTTTTACAAAAAACATAGAGTAGTATATTTAGTTTAACTAAATAATTTTAATGTTTATTTTTTAAGAGTGATTATTCGTTACACAAAATATGAACTGGTATATTAATACAGTTAAATAATAAAAAGCTGTATTAAAATAAGTTGAAAATAATTAGTTTTATTTGTATTCGTTTTATTACGTGTGTACTAACTATGTATTCGGTTCTAAAAACAATGATTTGTTTATAAGAAATAACTGAAAAATTATTTATTAATGAACGGGTATCTCTTTGGGGTCAATCAAAAGGAATTTAATTTCCCTCGGAACATTTTTTTTCTGCACAGGGATTTTGTATATGTGTAGGCTCAAGGTACGGTAAGGTTCACTTTTTCAAAAGCCGCTATAAGATATGTAATCCTACGGGCCGCCTCCTAGACTACTTTAACATTAAATTTTTGCCCCCAAATGCGGTTTTCGATAGCCAATCGAATCGACAATTTTCGACTGCATCGATTGGTTGTCATGTTTGGTATTCAGCCTTATTGTGAGTTTCACCCGAACAACATTCCGTCCGGAATTTTTTTCGCCTATTATGAGTTTCACCCGAAAAATATTTTACGTTCCAAAAATTCTTCTTATTGTGAACATTCATTTGGCGCACAAAATACGATTGACTTTTTTAATTTTCACATATTTTAAGTAGGAGAACGAGAGATAGGCTGATTGTGTAACGCAATCGAATAAAAAATGCTCAATTTTGAATTAACCACCAAAATACTAAGAATATTTCAGATTTCACAGTTCATTATCAAACAAAGCATTAACATTTCTCGTTTATAATTTTTAATGCAAATTAGTTAATTTGTTTGCATTATAAAATGAAAATCGAGAAATGGTTTAGTTATTGTTGTGTGATTGCTCTTAAAAGAAGACATACACATGAGAGACACACACTAATCCTTACTAAAGAAAACAATGTAAAAAGTATGTTTTTTTAGTTTTTATTTGTTAAAACATATTTGCCTCTGTTACAAGCTTCCAAATTTTTCAATGTACAAGTACATCCTCTTCGCGATGTCCGGATTTTCATTTACAATCCTCATCAAAACATCAATTTGCTTTTAATTTGTTATAAAATTTGGACTGCATTACATAAAAAACCACTTCCAGTCATAAAATTCCTAACAGATCGACCAGAAAAATACAGTCCACAACGAAATCGAGAGATTTCGATCAGAGACAACAATCACAATATGAATTACAGCGATCGATATTAAAAAAAATTGTTCATCAATCAGAAAATCGATAACCGCAATCAGAGTTGTTTCATTTGAGCTTTGTAAAACTTTTGGTATTGTGATTTTGATGATGATCTGGCCATTCTGACGATAAGACCTAATCCCATGTTAAGCCCAGTGGTTTTTAGTTTTTAATAAAATCAAATTTTTTTTTGAATAATAATGTACAATTTTATTATTTAAAAAATATGTATATATATCTGTTGGCATTTTAAGTTTAAAAGAAAAATATAACATATAAATACAAAACAAAGTTACTAGTTCAGCTTCACTAATAGTTTATTGTTCCAGGAATGAGAATATGAAATCATGTTGTACCCGACTGTAATCTGTACAAATTAAAATAGATACCCCGCATTTCAATTAGTTTCTGGTGTGTACCCATCTCGACTACTTTTCCAGCATCTATCACAAAAATCATATCACTGTCAACAATTGTCGACAGTCTGTGAGCAATGCTTATGCTTGTTCGGCCCTCACTCGCGATTTCCAATGCATCTTGAACAACCTTTAGAATAATAAATTAAGAATATAAATCATTTGTTACCGTATTGAGAACTCAAACCTTTTCGCTTTCTGCATCTAAGGCTGAAGTTGCTTCGTCTAGTAAAAGAACCCTAGGATTTCGGATAAGCGCTCGAGCAATTGCCACTCGCTGCTTTTGTCCACCAGATAGTTGAGTTCCCTTTTCTCCCAAACGTGTATCGTATCCCTAATTTAAAGATTTATGTTGTTAGAGAAAAAAATCTTATTTTTATTATGAAAGATTGAAGTTTACCAATGGAAGGGTGGAAATGAAGTTGTGAATATTGGCTTTCCGGGCAGCTGAAATAATTTCCGCCTCTGATACTTTTCTTGAGTTATCACCATAGGCAATATTATCTGAAATAGACCTGTCAAACAATACTGGTTCTTGTGAAACAATTCCAAGTTGACGACGCAAATTGCTTGTTGTCAGAGAGCGAATGTCTTCTTTATCAATTGACACAGTACCATCACTAGCATCATAAAATCGTTGCAGAAGCTGAATGCAAGTAGATTTTCCGCATCCTGAAGGCCCAACTAGTGCAATTTTTTGTCCTCTGAATACTTCCAAATCTAACCCGGCTAATACCATAATATCCTTTCTGCTTGGATAGCTAAATTTGACCTTATCATAACTGACATTGCCTTCTGATTCCCAAGGATGTTTGCTGGCATTTGGTGAATCTGTTATAGCTGGTTTCCTGTTAAGTAATTTGAAAATATTTTCGGCGGCAGTTACACCTTTTTGGAAATTCGGAGCGAATGCAAGTGCATTGGCTATGGACATCGTTCCCATTATTAAAGCTTGTGAAACTCTGCATTATGAACACTTTATTATCAGGCAAATTTGTATGTATATTATCTTTTTTAATTTAAACTTACTTGAATACATTTCCATACGACATTCCATTGTTTACAATGCAATACCCACCATAGTACATAGTAGCAGCATATGCAAAGAACATAATTGATCTGGCCAATCCATAAACGAGGCCACGGAAGTGTGTGTTACGTTTAGATCTCTGTAAATTAAAAAAAAGAATGTTATGTATCTGTAAAAAAAATTAGATAGAAAAATATTACTAACATTGCACGCAGGAAGGAGTGTATCCATATATTTAGTTTGGAACATATCTTCTCGACCCAATGATACAACGGTTCTTACATTAGAAACTACTTCCACAGCGAGCTATCAAAATCGAATAACCAAAATTAATAAAAAATCCTTAATCATAATTCTCTTAAATGAACCTTTGTGCAGGTTTCCATTGTCTTAGTAGTTCCCATGTTTTCATCAGCCATAATTTTTCTTTGGAAGTATGTAGCTACCAAAATAAAAGGAGTGAACGCTAAACCTACCAGACCCAAGCTCCATTCGTAGTACATAGCGAGGCCAACACCCAGCAAAAGAGTAGCAAGTGATTGTAAAATGGTTCCTATTCTTTGCCCCGTGGCCTTTTAAATTATATAAGTTAAATATAATAACTTCGGGGGAAATAATGTTTTAAGCTTACTCCTTGCACTGCTGATGCATCGCCAGATAATCGAGCACATAAACTTCCGGTTCCGTTTGTTCTGTCATCAAACCAAGCAATTTCCTGTTTAAGCATTGTCTCAAATACCATGCCACGAAGTCTCTCTGTCAATAACTCTCCAGCTATTCCAAATGTGAAAATCTGAAAATATAGTAGGTATAAGTTATAGAAATTGGTTGTTTCAGAAAATTAAATAGTTTTTTGGGCTCAAACAAAATAATACAATTTTTAATAAATTATTTGAAAGTTAACACAAATAATATTACATATAAAAATATTACCTACCTGCAAAAATGTTGCTCCTCCAACAATAATGCCACAAATAACAAAGTATAAACTATATATATTCGTGTTATTTCTAATGTATGTTGGATCACTTGAAGCAAGGATTTGTATTATTGAACCGAATAATACAGAGAAAATAGGCGTAGCGCATCCCATAATTACAGATGAAATTGAGCCAGTTAATATTTGGGGCCATTCTGTTTTGTTAAGTCTTATTACAGATGTTAGAGAATATGAACTATCTTTTTCTGTCTCTGTTTGAAGTGGCTTAAAAAAATATAAATATAGTAAAAAGTAATACGTTTTACAAATTATTAGAAAATAATTACCTCATCTTCTTTAACAATAGAAATTTCGTATTCATCTTCATCTTCTGTAAAAATGTCAGTTTTGCCAATAACACCAGGGGTTAGGGCTTTAAACAAATAAAAAATAACATTAAATCAAATATCGTATTTACATTAATACATAAGTTTGTTATGAACATTATATTATAATTTACTCTAACGGAAATCGAATGAAATTTGGTAAGAAGGTCGATTATGTGGAAGAATGGTAGCAGTAGCATCGCTTCTCAAAATTTTTAGTGTCGCGACCCCCTTAATAGCAGAACAAAACTAAAGAATAGAGGAATTCTAATTAAAAACCGTTAAAACAGTTTATGACCATTAAAAGTGGATAGGAGGCTAGAGAAATGCCGATTTATAACAGTTATGACAGTTTATCGTCGTTTAAAATTTGTGTGAGTGAGCGTTATTTCCCAAACTCAATGGGCCATCTTCATAGCCATTTTTAAGCTGTTATGAACTAAAATCTAACTAAAGCGGCCCATACACAGCACACAAGTGCGTGCACCGATGTCATGACACTAGTGTGACATTCCGCCATACATGCAACACATTAACCAACTATAAATAAAATAAATTTGATGGCACAACAGCTCATGAAGAACTATGGCCTAGTGACTTTTGGCTTAAAACTCTGCATTTGTACGTGTCTGCAGGAATGGAGGGGACCTGCAGTTTATTGCCGAATCCGAATGGCTAATGTTAGCGGCACTTTTTTTTGGAGGTTTTGTCAATTCCTTGCAAGAGGCAATAGCCGTTTTATTTTAAAAAATTATTAGGTGTCGAGGCTGGGGATCGAACCTAGACCGCCGGCATGACAAACCACTGGCGATGGTTTTTTTTTTTTGTGTCGGTGTCGGTTAATGTTCTTGGTCTTGGTAGTACCTTAATTAACCGACACCGACACAAAAAAGATATTTATTTTCTTGGCACATTGTTCGACACAGAAATTCGTGTGCCTACAACCACCGCATTTGAGAACATCGACACCAGTACTGACACATTACACAAGTATGATGTGTATGGAACAAAATAATGCTTCGAACATTATTTTTCCTGGCAAAATTTAGTGAAGAGACTTCACCCTACAGCCGGTACAAACGTCACAATTTTGCGCGTGAACTGCGTACTGCCTGAAAAAAAACTGAAGACAAAATTTGTCCTGGGAAACATTTTGTATGAAAAGAAAAATGTTTCCCTATCTGCGTACTAGGCTTAACTTCCCACTTTTTTGACATGTGTTAATACTCAGTGGGATAGTGTGGAAGGCCTTTAAGAATACAGACGACCTGTGGTGCGTTCTTTTATGTTACTGTGGTTAACTATGGGTTATGTGTCAAAAATAAAAGTTGATGTTGCATAGTTAAGAAAGTTACTCTTCGTAACTTTTTCATTTAGGAATGACCAGAGTTAACAATAGTTAATCTGTCAAACGAAAGGGGTTGAAAAAACAAATTGAATTGTATTTGGAATGAATAACCAAGAAAAAATGTGATTGCATTAAATTTATTGCAAAAATAATTATTAGGAATTCAAAATAACATGTGTAATATTTCCAAATTAAATTTCTTTGCACTCAGTTTTGTATAAACCGAACAGAAATAAGTGCAATTTTCTTTATTGCTTATGGCACAGAATTTTTTGATGAAAAATTAATCAGATATAAAGAAGAAAATGCCGACAGAAAGAAAATGCATCCGAAAATAAAAGAAAACTATTCCAAAAATCAAATTCGACAAAAAAAAATCGATTAAATTGATAAAAACATATTTTAAATATTGAAAACAATTTCAAATCAAAAGGGCAAAGAGTAAACAAACATCCACCATTGCATTTCAGCTGTGTTTGACAGATCAACTATTTCAATTCATATCGAGGAGATAAGTTGGGAAAAATTACAAAAAGTTACTTTTTGACACTTTTACTTTGGAATTTAGGAACGATTTTATGACGTCATAAAGTTACTCGAAGTAACGTTATTTTTATGCGTTTGTGTTTGTTTTTTTTTTGTTTTTGCAAATGGTGACACTTTCAAGGGGTAATTTTTCGTTATGGTTTTCGTAAGCATTTCGTTGTCATTGCCTCTTGAAATTCCGAAGTAATTTTTCTATGTTTTTAACCTTTTTAAATCGTATGGTTCCAGCTTTTTAATGACACCATATGCATATATAAAGTGCATTGAGAGCAAATCCTATGAGCATGGCATTTGTACCAGTAGCAAACTACATGCCATCAACCTTATAGCGATATCGCGTCCCTATGAGCATTTGCCATTTTTAAAAAGGCAAAACATCGAGCGAAGTTACCGCTCCAAATTTTGTTCACAATATATAGATATCTGTCCAAGTTTGATTCCATCAGTCTGGCAGCGATACCACGGTCCTAATACTTTCAAAATGGACTTTCAAAATCCACCCACAAAAAAAAACAAAGGGCTTCTTACTGCTCCAAATTTGGGTCACCAATATACCTACTTGATAACTGTCCAGACTAAATTCTATCAACTTATTAGCGTTACCACGGACTCAAGACCACCATAATGCGCATTCAAAATGCAAATAAAAATGACAGTTTTTTTTAAACCGCTCCATATTTTGCAGTAGGTAAGGCAGCAGTCCGAGACCCCCGAGTATAATACAAAAAACTCGGCTATAGTATACGCATATTGAAGGTAGTACGTTTGTTCGTTGAGCCCTGAAACCATCCTGGGTCACCCCAAAGCGTTTTTTGAAAACCCTGAACTCACCTTGACAATCAAATTCTCTGTTTTTTGAGCCCCTGGGGTCGCCCTAAACTGGCCCTGAAGTAGATCTAGGTTTTTTGCTGGTGCGAGTTGAGGTAACGAATGAACAGCCAAAGTGACATAAGCTTTGAAGCATAAGATTGGCAGTTTTTTTATTTTTGAAAGTTAGATAAATAGTACATTAAGTGCCAGTTGTACAATCGTGGTTTAAATTTTGATCCGTGGTTCAGGAATTTTAACTCGCCGATTTCGGCGGGTTAACTGAGGTTCAACGATGGTTCAAGGTTCTAATATGCACTAAAAGCCAATTACATGCCTGAACCATCGTTGAACCACAGTTAATCCGCCGAAATTGGTTAGTTAAAATTCCTGAACCACGGATCAAATATTTGTACAACTGGCCCTAAGTGCCATAGTTGTACAGTCGTGGTTCAGCAGTGGTTCAAGATTTGAACTCAGTTCAACTGCTATGAAGTGTTGTACAATCGAGGTTTAAGACTTAACTCACCGCTGAACCACGAAAAATTTAACTCGCCGATTTTGGCGGGTTAACTTGAGAGTCAGCCAGGGTTCAAGGATGTGATTGGCTATTATAATTTTTGATGTAGAATGTTTCTTGTACCTATACATGCTATCTCACTTCAAACTGATTTTTTTTGACAGTCACGATAAACAGATACAAGGTATGTTTATTTTATACACCAGAGCCGCCATCTTGGAATTTTTGTGTCGTCACAATCTTATTTTTAGTATTATTTTCTTTTTCGATTGAATGATTTGAGCAAACCTTGTGAAATAACTCATGATTTTTGTGCGATAAATTCACAAATCGAGCAATCGACTGACATTTGACATTGACGTAAGCTATATTATATACTCAATTTTTCTAGTATATAGACTTTAACTCGAGTTCAGTTAATTCTCACCTGAACCACGACTGTACAACGCACTCGAAGTTGAACCTGGTTCACGATTTAACTCGAGTTTAGTTGATCTGCGGTTCAGCGTAAATTTGTACAACTGGCCCTAAGTGCCAGTTGTACAATCGCGGGTTAAATGTTGATCCGTGGTTCAGGATTTTTAATTCACCGATTTCGGCGGATTAACTGAGGTTTAGCGATGGTTCAGGCATCTACCTTGCTATTATCAAATACTTGAACCTTGGACCATCGTTGGACTTCAGTTAATCCGCCGAAATCGGTGAGTTAAAATTCCTGAACCACGGATCAAAATTTGAACCACGATTGTGCAACTGGTCAGTTTTCTAAATATAAATTTTTAATTAACTTTAATTAACTTGAACTACAGTGAGAAACCCAAACTCATTAAAAATAGATTATGACGACCGTAGAACCATAATATGAATAAATACCTGTATAGGGCGTATGTTCACACATTTTCATTTGGTTTTAATATTAAAAAATTAAAACTTACCTAAACTTTCATCGCCTAGTTGAGTTGTAACCAAATTAAAATATTGCCCTCTCAGTTCCATTAACTGTTTATGTGTTCCACTTTCCACAACTTGCCCTTTATCTATAACTACGATTTTATCTGCTCTGCGGATTGTGGATAACCTATGCGCAACTATCACTGTTGTTCTTCCTTCACTAGCTTTTTCAAGGGCAGCCTGGACTTTTGCTTCACTCGCAGTATCTAATGCAGACGTAGCCTCATCTAAAAGCAAAATTTCTGGATTACGAACAAGTGCCCTTGCTATTGCAATTCTTTGTTTTTGGCCTCCGGAAAGTTGAGCTCCTCGTTCACCAACTAAAGTTTCATATCCCTATTAGTTTAAAAAAAAAAAAAAAAAGTAAAAATAATGTATTAACTTGATATTAAATTATTTTTTAAGGTCAAATCTCACTTGAGGAAGTTTTTTAATAAAAATGTGAGCGTTGGAAGCCTTTGCAGCGTCGATAATTTCATCCCTAGTTGCATCTTCTTTGCCGTATCGAATATTCTCGTATATAGTTGTGCCGAAAAGTACTGGTTCCTGACCTACAACACCAATCCTCTCACGCAAACTTTGCACATCATATTCTTTGATATTTATATTATTAATGAAGACATTTCCTCCATTTGGGTCGTAGAACCGTTGCAAAAGTTGAATACACGTTGACTTTCCACATCCCGATGATCCAACCAATGCAACAGTTTCACCTTTTTTAATTTTAAGGTTAAGTTTTTGCAAAATCTGCAAATTAAATAAAGTTAGGCTAAGAAGATGACGTACATATTCAAATTCAGAATATTCTTATTCACCTTAATATCTGTTCTAGTAGGATACTGAAACTCAACTTCTTTAAATTCTATCTCCTCGAGACTGCCCTGTGGTGTTTTTCCTCTTCGTAAAATGGGATTGATCTTAGGTTCTTTTTCAATAAGCTGATAAATTTTTGCACAAGCACCCTTCGCAATTCCAAAAACTTCAATATAAGGTGCTGCCATACCAATGTTCATGGATCCCATCATTACAGAAAAAAAAACCTAAAAAATATTTTATTTTTTATACTTTACATAGTATATATATATATTTTTTTTTTTTTGGTTCCTTACAGTTATCATTGTTCCAGGGGTGTAATTGTCAAAGCCTTCAATGTTTTTAATTCTTTTTATGACTAGTCCAACGCCATACCAAAAGGCCAAAGCATAAGATGCATAGATAAAAAACCATAAGAGCCCAAAGCCAAGTCCAGAGAAAAATCCTCGTTTCACATTTATTTTACGGGCATCTATTATATTTGATCTATAGGCTGCTGCCTCTTTTTCTTCGCCTTCAAATGCTTTAACTGTTCGAATTCCACTTAGAGCTTCTTCAGCAATGTTTCCTCCTTTTGCATAGACATCCAATTCTTTTTTTGATAGCTTAGCTGTAATCTTAAAATATGAAATGAAAATAATTCAAATTTTAATCTTTCGTATTCGTGGTTATGAGCCCATGTTAAATACAACAACAATACAATATTATGCCGAATTATTGTTGTAATTAACATGGACCTTTTTTAATTAGCGAAGATAATAATGCACTAAAAAACAAGGCTACTGTCTTACTTTAGACAGCCGTTCAACTAGTGCGGAGAACTTCCGCAGGGAATTTCCCTCACTTCTCTTACCGACAAACCTATCGTGATACGGGGCTCAATCTTGCTAATCTAAACATAGGGTCTTAGTACCAGTTGTACAATCGTGGTTCAAATATTGATCCGAAGTTCAGGAATTTTAATTCCTCGATTTAAGCGGATTAACTGAGGTTCAGTGACAATCTCCTTAACAATCGGGCAAGTAAGTCCCCTTTCACACGAAGATACTAGTTGCTGGTGATTTTTTTGACGTTTTCTTTAAATCTCTTTCACACGAAGATACGAAGTCGGAGGAGACTTGCTGTATTTTCCTTTTAAACTACCTTGGTTGAACGCACACAAACGTAGTGTGAAGAGAAACGTCAAAAAAATCTCCTGAATTTGTTGACCAGGGAGATTTCGTTTACCCCTCTTTCTTCCTGCCCTTCTCGCCTATGAACTAATTGTTGCCGGCAACTCAGTTGCCTTGTGTGAAAGGGGACTAATTTGCTATTATCACAGAGTTGAACCTTGAACATTCGTTGGACCTCAGTTAATCCGCCAAAATTTGCTCGTTAAAT
Source organism: Epistrophella euchroma (assembly GCA_947049315.1). NCBI lineage: Eukaryota > Metazoa > Arthropoda > Insecta > Diptera > Syrphidae > Epistrophella > Epistrophella euchroma. The sequence continues at coordinate 106,449,167 of OX346245.1, read as the reverse complement.
ATTTAATCACAATAACCGGCCCCTATAGAGTTCCCTAACTTAGATACCACAATTGAATGTGGAAACCTAGGCTAAAGTGAGATTTGGATTTATTTGAATAAAAAACGTTTTTAAAAATTTAAATCTAGATGTCTGACTAGATAACTTTTTAATAAACTTAAACGTTTATTTTTGTTGTGTTGTTAAACGTACCAACCGCGTTTATTAACTTCCCATATAGGAAGTTTTTGTAATTGGTCTTTAGAGAGCCGCCATACGTCTGTATTATTTTCGTGGACGATATCTCAAGAACAAATAGGTAAAGAAAAATCGAATTAAAAATTAGGGCGCTTGAAGATAATTCTGCATGGAAAATGCATTTTTTCCGAAAGCCCAAATATATAGCACTTAAAACAAATTATTTGATAAAAGATCTAAATACGGGGGTCTAAGATGTCTTAGGTGAAGTCATCTGTACGCAAGACGCACTGAAAAAATGAATTTTTTAGTGCTTGCATAAGGCCCTACTAAGACCCCCATACTTATATGTAAGATATGTTCAGGGTCACTGCCAGACAGTGTTGCCATAATCTCAAATTTCGTTATGCTAGATTTCAAATTTCATAATGCTAAATCGTATGGGAGCTCAAAAAACAGAATGCTAGATTTTAAAATACACTCGTAGAAAATTTTCCCTTTCACAAACTTATATTTCAAAGATTAAAAGAACAAAAACTTTTGATAAAGCAAAATTAAAATTTATTATTTTAGAATATAAGTATCAAAAACGACATAACAAAAAAAATAATTCATAGAAATTGTAGTACCTATGTATTTATTTATTTATTTAATTCGTTAAAATCTAACGTTAACAATGTTAAAAAATAGTTCTTATATGTATGTAGATTATTTAGGTATTTTAATGATTGATATTCGTATACGTATAACTCGGCTTTATATCATCCGATTCGGTTGCGAATTTTTTTTGGTTATTTATTGAACCAGATTAACACAAAACGGAATCGAAAATTGGAAAATTCGACTGAAATATGCAAAATCGTGAAAACGCCTTGAAATTTCAAAATTTCTGAAATGAAATTGTGTTAGTACGCGCATAACATCATTCGATTTACATGGACATTTTTTTTTTTGGATTTGTATTGAACCAGATTAGCTCACAACGGAACCGAAAATTAAAAAATTCAAACGAACATTAGAAAATTCGACCAACAAAGTCAGAAAACCGTGAAAACATATGGAAATTTCAAACTTTCTGAATTAGTTCTTGTTCGTACGCCTTTAACTCGGCTGAACATCGTCCAAATTGGACAGAGGTTTTTTCGTTGGATTTGTATTCAACCAGATAAACACACAACGGAGAAAAAAAATTGGAAAATAAGGCCAGAAAAGTCGGAAAGTCGTGATAACAATTGGAGCTTGCTCGATTTTCGAAAGGTACATTAATAATTTAAACATCCAAAGGTGTAACGAAGTTCGCCGGTCAGCTAGTTATATTGTAAAAATAATTATTTAAAAAAACTAAATCTGTGCGTTTACGTCTAGGTACATGTTTATGTAATAGATCGAAAGCTGGCGACGGATTTTCTGCGTGAAAGGAAACCAAACGGTATTAATGTTACAACTAGTCCTAGGAAAGGTGATAACGAATACGAAAGTCTGTCTGCACGTAGTGGCCGCGTTTCCGTGAAAAAGTGCATCAAAAGTACCTACAACTTTTCTGAAAATAGAAATAGTGAGGGAAGCCACTTAAAATGCATCGCATCCCAACGCCACTGACTCGCTGATTACAAAAATGGTCATGACAGACGTGTAGGTGGCGGCAAAACCCTCGACAGACGCCGCCGAAAATGCGTTTTTTTTTGGCGTTTTTTACTTTTTGGGAAACCACTTAAAATTGGTGTCATTCGAAAGCTCTCGACTCCCTGAGTGAGAATATGCAAATGACAGACGTCTAGGTGGCCGCAAAACCCACGACAGACGTGTCGCTGAAAATGCGTTTTTTTTTTTGCGCTCTTTTACTTTTTGGGAAACCACTTAAAATTGGTTCCATTGGAAAGCTCTCGACTCCCTGAGTGCGAATATGCCCATGACAGACGTGTAGGTGGCCGCAAAGTCGCGACATACGCGATTAAAATCGCGGCTTTTTTTTAGGAAATTTTGGGTAACTGATGCTACACTCCCAAAAACATCGCAATCTGAGGGTCTTGACTGCTAGGAGTATAAATATGTAAAAAAAAAAACCAACTTTAAGCTCTATCCAACAGCTGGAAAGCGCGATAAAAATCGCGGATTTTTTCAATGTATGACTATTTAATGGGCTTTTGCGGGAAACCATACTTGAAATGTATCTTAATTGAAAGGTCTTGACCTCATTAAAATTAAAATTTAAACGACAGACGCGTAAGTGGTGATAAACGGATGCGGTAGCCGCTAAATAAGTCGCGGCCGTTATTTATTGTTTTTAAATTGGTTTTTAGTGGTAATCTCTTCAAATGTTACTCAAGTTAAAAGTTTTAACTCCCTCAAGAAGAAAATGTAGGTGACAGACGTTTTGAGTTATATGAACATGTTGAAAACCGCGATAAAATTTGCGAATGTAATTATTATTTTATTGGTTGGATTTTGGTGGTAACCTCCCCAAAGGGAGGTTTTAACTCTCTGACTAGGAAAATTTTACTGACAGACGTTTTGAGTTACACCAAGCTGCCGAAAACCGCATTAAAAGTCGCGCATGTCATTATTATTTTATCAATTGGATTTTTGGTGGTAACCTATTCATATGTATGCCAATTCAAAGATTTTACCTCCCTCGCTTGAAAAATTTTACTCACAGACGTTTTGAGTTACACCAAACTATCTAAGTCCGCGAAATAAATCGCGTTTGTTATTATTGTATTTTTTTAATTCAATTTTGATGATAACTGATTGAAATATACCTCAATCAAATGCAATTACTATTGAATATGCAAAGGAGTGATTATTTGAAATGGCATTTAAGAATGCCAAAAGAAAGTCGGATAATGCTAAAATAGCATTTGGCATAATTTTCAAATTTTATAATGCTTTTCTCTCGTCTATAATGCTAGATATAGCATTAATAATGCCAACATGACAACACTGCTGCCAAAAAGTACAGACTTTCGAACGTTGTAAAGCAACAAATTTAATTATTTTGGTTTAATGATAAATGAAAGCAGTATTTTTGAAAGTTTAAATGAGTTATTTAACACATTTTTGTTGTATACTTACCATTCCAACAATCGATAAAGAAATAAGAGTGACAGGAAGACTTGTCAGACACACCAATGCCAATTGCCAGCCCTTTACGAAAGCTAATATTAAAGACGAAAAGAAAGCTACAACCAAGTTAATGAATATCACTACTTTTTCTCCCAATCCATCTTCCATCTTTGTCAAATCTCTGTAATATGATAATTAATAATTAGAGATAAGAAAAAAAATGATTCTTCATTGAAATTATACTCATTCATTCGGCTGGCTACTTCTCCACTCTGATGAAAGTCATACCATGACATATCTTGATGTAAAATGGCTTTGAAAAATTTTCCTCGAATAGTGTAGATCTTACAGAATTAACATTTCAATATAATATCTAGTTATTTTATTCATAATTAAGTGCACAGTTTGTTTTACTAACCTGAGATTGAGCGGCATAATTAAATAGAGTAATTGATAGATAACTGCATACCAACATAACGGCACCAATACAAGCATTTTGTATGGCAAATGTTTTCACAGCATCAAGTAATTCATCAGATTCAACACTTCTAGCATTTTCCTGGCCTACCAAATATGCTCCGTATTTAACCATTGCCTACAAAATACAATGTTAAGAAAGTTGGATTTTCAATTTTTTATAATTCTTATTCAATTCAAGTTATTTGAACGAAATATTTTACGTAGTTATAGGCTATAGCACAGTCACTGCCACAGACAAAAAATATGGGTTCCTGAAGTCATTTATAAAGGCTTTTATGATTGTTGGCCCCTTTTCTTTAACTGGCTCTGGCTTTTCCAAACTTCAACCGATTCTTGAATTTTGTTTGTTTTTGTACAAGAGAAGTTAGCAGTTTTTTTTACCAATTTTTCTATGTGGATAATGGTTTTCCCGCAATGATTAAACCCATTTTTTGGTAATTAAAGGTTGTTTTATTGATTTTTTTATTATTTTTTTCATCAAAACACGTCACTAAGTGCAATGTTCCATTTTTACTTGCGATATATATATATGTAGGTACTATATGGCAAGTTTTGGATTCGCAATTTTGAACTCGAGATTTTGATCAAACTTGACATTACGATGATAGGGAAAACGAAAAAATGGGTCTCGCAGTTCCGTCCGTCTGTCTGCCTGTGGACTCGCCTACAGCCTAAACCCATGGGCCGATTTTAATTAAACTTGGTATAAAGTGTTTTTGGAATATTCCCCCGACACGTTTTTTTCATTTTCTTTTTAAGACCAAAACGGTACCTGCCATATAATTTTTTTAGCATTTTTGGAAAATCTTATTTTTCTCAAAAATGGCTCAACTAAAAAAATTAATAAATTTTATTAGGTAAGTTTATGCCACCTTTTTGTAAAAATTAAATTTCCAAAAAATGGTTTTAAATGGTACCTCCCATAGAATCATTTTTTTTTTTTTGGTTTTTCTCGAAAAGGAATAGACTGATTTTAATAATTTTTTTTTACAGAGAATCTTCTGAAAAATTTAAATGGTATTGTATACCAAAACGGTATCTTCGATATAAATGTTAAAAAACTGTTACACAATTTTCTGGAAAACGACTCCTACGATTTTGATTAAAATTGTTCTAAATACTAATATGAGTATGGTCTACGATCTGCCAAAAACAAAATTTACAGTTAGCCACTATTAAGAGTACCTCTCATAGAACCATTTTCTTTATTTTGGACTATCTCATTATGTGTGTAACTGATTTAAATTAATTTGTTTATACAAAAGCTTCTCAAAAATTGAAATCATACTGCTTATCAAAATTTTCAAACAAAAACAAATTTTGGATTTTTAAAAGATATTTCAATTTTTTTGAAAATTCGATAATTCAAAAACGGGTAGATAATATTGTACGAAATTTAATTTTTAATTCAACATAAAAAATACTAAAAAATTCTGTACCAATTTTTTTTCTTAAAAATTTTTACAAAATTTTATATATAAAAAAATTAAAAAAAAAAAACCGCTCCTACGATTTTAAATTTTTTTTCTCCAAAACTAACGGCCATATTATTCACTCAATACATCTAGATTAAAACTTCAATCTGGATGTAAATCATACAAATTCAATGTTAATTCATCTGGATTTAAGTTTAAATCTGAATTAAACGAGTGAATAATATGGCCGTAAGATTATTTTAAGAAATCAGATGGATATATACTTTTTTTAGCTCTCAAAACAATTTAAGAAGATTTTTTTAATAAATTTACTTCGAATTATGTTGATTTTTAATAATTTTTCAATTTAAGGCTGTCCCAAACCAACGCGATTAATCGCCGCGACAATAGAAATCAATAACAACAACGTGTTGTTTTGTTTGACAACCCACGTGTTGTTGTTATTGTTTTCTATTGTCGCGGCGATTAATCGCGTTGGTTTGGGAGAGCCTTTAAGCTCTAAGTTACATGTACAATAATAGGAGTGTTCAGTGAGGCTGTTCCGAACAGTTTGGAACAGTTTAGAACAGAAAAGAACAGGTTTTTGCTGTTCAGTGAGAAATTTTCTGTTCTAAACTGTTCTGACTTGCTGTTCAGTGAGTCTGTTTGGAACAGTTTAGAGCAGGATTTTCTGTACTTGCTTTTGAGGTAGAACAACTTAGAACAGGAACAGGATTTGTGGGAAATGTCAAAATCAGTTGTTGTTCTGTTCTGTTCTGTTCTGTTCTGACTATTTCTTCACTGAACAAAGCTAATACTAGTTTAAACTTTAGGCTCCCATTAAGAAATTATTTACTTATAATACACTCAATCTTTAAAATTCGAAGAATCTTTTACTACAAGAGCAAGTTTGTACGATACAGTTCATTTTATTTATTGTGAAAGCCTAATTTTTTCTTTTAAAAGTTCTTGACATTTTTCTATCAAACAAACTGCCATGCCAATTGTTCTTGTGTGTACATAATTCAAGAATAGGTTGCAGTTTGACAAAGTTAAAGTTAGTTAAAAACTGTTATAAGGCGCTAGCTATCATTGAACTTCATCATTGAAAATTTTAATAATTTGTATTTTAAGATGTTCGGTTCGGGATACAAAATCTATGATTATTTTGATGCCAAAATAAATATTATGACTTAATTAATAAAAATTAATTTCGGCCCAACCGTTCTCATGAAATGTCTTTTATTCATCATCATTAAATTAACTACATTCAATTTTTATGAAAGGTTGGGCTCAAATAAAAATTTTGTTTGCAATTAATATTAATAGAGTCGTCAGCTTCATATTGGGATCAAAATGAAAACTGATTTTGCTTTTTTTAAACGACCCAAAAATTAAATTACAATTTTTCAATGTTGATTTTCAATGCAAGCTATAACTGGCGCCCAAGTCGAAAAAGAAGCGAAAACGAAAAAATTACCTCTTAAATTTTTCGACTTACATGCAGAAACATGCATGGTTTTCGTCTGCATAGGTGACTGTGGGAAATAATGAAACGCGGGATAAAATTGCGATGCTAAATTTGATAAATGATAATTTTGTAAAACAATTACAACAAAATAATTAAATGCGAAATAACTTAATTGCATAACAAAAAGTTGCGAAATGAACTAAATATATAGTTTTTTTTTTTTTGAAATGTAAGCCCCATTTATAAGGGTCATTAAATTAAAAATTTTGGCAGATTATTTTTCGACGGCATTAACCGTTTAGAATAATAAAATGCAAAAAACTGATGGTTTCGACATTTTTTAAAAATCGCAATATCGTTTAAATAATTGCTCGTACGAAAAAAAAAATGTTGCAACTGTTGTCTATTAAAGACAGTTAAGTGACTTATAAACTTAAAATAAACTTTACTTTATAATATCCACCGTTTAAGAGTTATTCACAAAAACCGATATTTTCGTAATTTAATGGACTACCAATTGTGCTTCGAAATCAAAAGTTTTTTGCTAAAAAAAAGGATATGTTTTGCTCCCAGGACAAAAGAATTAACTTACATCAGTCAGGTTTCCAAATATTAGACTGTTGAGGGGAGTAGTTATTCCAGTTGCTATGGCACATATTATACCCACAAAATACATTGATTTATCCGTGCAACTCGAATATTTATACTAAAGATTTATGAGGAATAAAAATATTAATATTTATTAATTCAAATTTTTAAGGTTTTTATAAGTTAACAGACCATACTAAGGAAAGGTACTTCAGGGGCTTCATCCTCCTTCCTGGCCTGAGATTCTTCACGAGTCTCCTTGTTTTCTTTCTTTTGCTTTACATCGGAAGAGCTATTTTATAAAAAAAAAAGTTAAAATGAATAAATTAATCGAAGTAAAAGAATTAATAAAAAACAACTCGCCATAACGTTATCCTTACTAAGTACCTACTCAACTGTATAGAAATTTATAATTTATTTAAGGTTACTCGTTTATTTTTTGTTTAATTATACCTACGACCCTACGAGTATTTTCAAATGTTACAACAAGCTTTAGAGCAACCTGGTTTTCAGCTATTAGTTAAAAATGATTTAAACATTAAATACTAACTACGAACTGGAAGCGTTTTCAGTTTTTAAAGTTTTATATGCAGATGTTGAGAACTTACATGTATGAATGTGATCCAGAGATGCCACATAGGAGTTATAGTATTTGTATTAAAATTTGGATAAAAGTAATTTTCGCAAAAACCAAAATTTACGGTACATCTCGCCATATTTAGTTATTGTATTATAATTTAGGGATGGAATCGGCTAAGCTGATTTGTGATAAGTGATAGCCATTATCCACAAATAACGGAAGGTGATTGTCATATGTGTGTTGCTTTTTTCAGTAACAGCTGTTTTGTTATCATTTTCATGTAAAACAATAATATTTTCTGCATCTCAAGTTCAAAGAATTTTGAATAAATTTACATTAAATGAAATAGCACCATTTTCTGTGCATCTACATACATATCTGTGTGCTTGGATAATGAAATGGATTTGCCTTCAATTTGATTTACAGAATTGTGAATACTACGTTTTCACCGACCACTAAACCGAGATTTAGGTAGATTTACCACAAATCTCTTCACAAATCCCGTGATTTACCATACAAATTTTAATCTCCTAAAATCAAGATTTAAAATAAATCTCATTTAAATCTTCATAGGTAAAATTCGAACAGACCTATTCCCCTATTCAGCGCAATACAAGCTGCTAAAGCAAACTTGCCATCTCACTTCCACTTGATAAGAAAAATGACCCACCATCTGCATTTTGAAAGGTTCTGTCAAAATTAATCTATTTTTAATCTTTTTTTCTGGTGAAAACACTATTTGGGATTTATGAAATCTAAACAAGATTAACTTGCAGTGAAAACGTAGTATAACAGCCAGTGACTTGAATCCGGTTTTAAATGTACATCTGGGTTTAAAGTAACTTAAGTCCAAATGTCAAACCCAAGCTCATCATATTCACTCGTTATCCCCGGAAATAAAAATAGGTTTAAACCTTGTCAAGTTTAATTCGATTTAATTTAGAAAGACTTCCAGAGAGCAGTTAAAGAAATTGAACTCGGGTGTAAAATCAAAATATAAAATATAAAAGCAAGCGAAAAAAAAGTAGAAATATAATTACAATTACAAATGTCAAATTATTGATATTAGGCAGCTTTTAAGCGAGTTTTCAATTAAGTTTAAACAGTTTAACATGCGTTTTACTCATTGTTATTCCATCAAGTTTGATGATTTTTTTTTAGTGAATATTATGGACATAAGCGTAAATTGTCTAAAAAATGCAGATTAAATTGACAGGTATAAAATTCATTTAAACCCAAATTAAACCTCAAGTGAATAATATGGCTGTAATAATCAATTTTATAATTTTTTAACATTTCTACTTATGTAACTATTTACCTATGTACATGTACATATGTAATTAATTAAATTACAATAATAAACAAATTCCATTTTATATTCAGACATTCGTCCACTCTATATTTATAGTGAATTGGTGTTCGAAATGAGATGCAACAAAATCAAAATAATATTCACAAGGAATGAATTTTAAAAAAGATACATAAATGTTATGCTCGCAAACCTGCAAATGATTGAAAATTTTGTACAATTCCTGTCGCAAACCGTTTGAAAAACTTCGCAAATAAGCCATACAGTTTGCAATTCCATTTACGAGTTTTGGACAAAAGTTGCAAATCGTCTGAACACGTTTATTTGCAGGCTTCCAAACAGGTTTGCCACTTTGCTGCAATTGCAGTAGATCTACTGTATTTTTTTCTCAAAATAAATCTACTGCCTTTAAATCAAATCTACTGCATTTTTGGTTTTACAAAAAATTGTCCATAAACAAATAACCCACAAATAATTTTTCAATTTTGTCATCGATTGCAATCATTCTAATTCTTCAGGTAATACTCACATCCTACTTAACTTATTAATATCTACTGCTTTCGGCCCTATCGGCTCTGTTTTGATGGTTATTGAAAGCTGACGGATATTTTGTTTTTGTTAATTTGCGTTTTTTTTTAATGTTGCAAATTTTGATAATATTGGCAAGTTTTTAATAAAATTTGCACAAAAAGTTTAAAATTCAAAATGCAATTTTACTTTATATGCTTTTCCTAAGTAGTGATGCGTAGTGTTGGTGAAGGCCAAAGTCATGAAAGACTTAGTAGCGACAGGGAATTTAAGATTAAAAACAGTTATATCTAATTAATACGACACCTTTTCTTTTTGTTTTTGATAACTTATAGCGTAATATTTTAACAATAGGTATTTTTTTTAACAAAACTTTTTATTTTTTATGAAAAATATGTTTATTACTTGTTTTTAAACTACCTGTAATATTTTTTTTTTAATTTAATCTTCCTTTTTTTGAAAAAAAAAATAATAATAAAACAGATCTACTGCAAAAAAGTTTAGTCTACTGCATTTTTTTTTGTGAATCTACTGCGGAAAGTTTGCCGAAAAGTGGTAACTCTGCTTCCGAGTGCTGTCCAACGTATACATTTTGTGGAAAATTTGCGACTTGACTTCAGTACTCGAAGATTTTTGTGACTATCGCAAACCGTCTGCTTGCAGCTTTATGCAGGAACTATGACCCCAAAAAGAAAACCAAATCAAGAAAATGCCAAAGAGAAGAAGTACAATGTTATCGTTAAATGAAATGAATGAACAACACAAAGGAGGAAATAGCTCAATAACTTTTGCGAAGTAAACATAAAATATTGTGACCGATATTGAGTTAATAAAGGCAAGATAAGCAATACCTATTCTCCCTTATCTAATATGTATGTTTTAATATGCTGCAGCTTTTGTAAAAGATCGTTTGTTGTGATAAAACGAGTTCATTTTTAACACTTTACTATAGAGGGTGTTCGGTTTCAGGTGCACCAAAAAGCTTAGAGCAAGTAAAGGTTGGGTTAAGACAAGAAAAAAATCATATGGGAGGGGGGGGGGGTCTATTTCCTCCCGTTTAGGCGGGAGGTGGAATTTTCTAAAAAATCGACTTGAAATACAATGGCAACACTTACAATATCAAGCTATACTTTTATATACTTTTTATAGCCAGAAGCTGGGCCTTTTATTTTCTTTTTAATTCGGATGCCTCAATGTTTTTTTTTAGTTTTTGAGAAAATTGAAAATAACGATATCTACTTTATGACTAAATTAGTAGAAAAAGAATCTTTGGATTTGGAACAACAAAATAACCGATGGAAGTCAAATTCAAGGAAAACGTACTTTTGTTACTTTCAATTTTCTCAAAAACTGGAATAAATTCTGACATCCGGTTTTTAGTGTTTGATTGAGAATTGATGGGAGTATTGAATATTAAAAACGAAAATATTACTTAATAATGTAAAATTTTGAAAAAAAATTAGTTAGTATTATTAGTATTAGTTAGTATTATTTTTTTTGATTTTTTTTTTTTTTCTAAAATTTAAGTTTGAAAATTAATTTTTGAAAAATTGTTTACCAAAATTACTTAATTTAAAAAGAAAATAAAAGAAGAGGGTTTTAGCCTTACAAAAAGGTGTAACATGCTATTGTAATAGTGATCGTGGTTTTTTATTAATATTTTTTTTTGTCTTAAGTAATTTTTTTTAGAAATTTTCCTCTTCCGTTTTTTTTTTTAATTTTCTCAAAAACAAAAAGACACTTGAGTATTTGACTAGAAATTTACAGGAGCTTCGCATATTAAAAACAAAACTTTTACTTAATTAAGTAGTTTGAATACTATTTTTTTGAAAATTTTGAGTTTGAAAATTAATTTTTCAAAAACTGTTCTCTGTAGTAACTCGAATTAAAAACAAAATAAAGGGATTGATTTCTGGCTTTTAGTAAAAGTATAATATGATATTGTAGGTGTTACCGTTGTTTTTTAATATATTTTTTTCTATTTCAAGTCGATTTTTTAGAAAATTTTGCCCCTCCCGCCATACGATTTTGTTCTTGTCTTAACCCAACCTACTCGCTCTAGCGTTTTGGTGGACCTTATACCGAATACCCTGTATATACTGCAATTTTTTTGTGATTGACTGTTATCATTGTGATCAGTGTTATGTAACAATTGATTAATTTTTGTTGTGATAAGAAGTTAACAACTTTTAAATGGGGAGATTATGGAGTAGAGTATGTACATATATATACATATTAACATTTTGAAAAAAAAAAAAAAGCAGAGTAGATTTTTATTTTTATTAATTTTCAATGGTTTTTGTCGAAGAACTTTTGTGTTTTGTTGTTTTTGTTTTTATAGTTTTTTAAAATCTCCGATTTGCGATGATTCATGATGTAAAATAAGGCAACCCTCTGAGAATTTCAAAAAGAAATAGGTTTTAGCAAGCCAATGTAACTATACTGACAAACCATCGTCCAATCTTCGCTGGAAATTTCGGTTAAACTGAGCGAAGGAATATAGCATTGCTACCCACGCAATGTGAGGCGAAAAATGCTAACACGCCATCCCCAATACTTTTTTTTTTTAATTGAAAATTAGTAGAAATTTATTCAAGAATCATCAAAAGAAAGCTATTGCATAAATGCTTAGCAATATCTTTCGCTTCATAAGTTCTTTTTATAAGTCTGCATCACACAAAGCCACCAATGCGTTTAATGGTTATGCAATTTATTTCATCGGTGTGAAGTGCTGTGATATATTTACATTATCATACAGATTTATATGTCGTAAAAATGTTGATATATTGCAAATCCTCCAGTCATAGTATAAACAAAACCTTTAATTAATTATTACAGGTACGATGTACACTGTGGCGTATGTGGGCTTTTTGTTTTTTTGTTCAGATTTCTCCTCAAAATTTAAAATTAAGTTTAAACATTCAAATTTGCTAATGCTTGGCATAACTCATTATAGAATCAATCAGAAGATTAATTTATAAGTAAATAGATAAATTTGGTGGCACAACAGGGGGTCAATTCTCGTTCTATGAAACTGTGAAGTGATGAATTTTTACACTGCTTCACACGAAATTCGATTCTAAATGTATAAAAATGTGAAACCAAAAGTCATAATCTCTTTACGTGATAAAATTTTTATCACAGACAATTTATTCTGTGAAGCTGCTGTGAAAAAAATTCTTACTTGACCTGCGCATCAGCGTTGCCACAAAGAAAAAATTTTTGAGGGCCACTTTGAGGGCCATTTCCTATAAATGCGGGCCACAATCCGTGAGAGAATTTTTTTTTTAAAGTTGTAGGTAGGTAGGTCGCTAATAGTTTGGCAAACAACGTTTACATTAGCTTTGTTCATGTATACTGTTCAAAACTACGAATTTCTACACGCTTTATTTTTTTTGTTTATGAACATTAAATTATTTTTGCTGAAAATTTGTAGAAATTAATTATTTTTTATAGAAAACCTGTTGTCTAATTTAGAGAGCAACATCTGAGCGCTCAAAGATTTTTTTAAGGGGGACAAAAAATATCACATAAGAGCTGTAATTTTTTTCGGAGATTTCGACTATAAAAATGTTTGTATTGTTAAAACAGTTAAACCTTTATTCAGAAATTTTAACCCAATGATTTTAGCGGATTAACTGGTAAAGCCAATAAGGGCTAGTTGTACAAACGTAGTTCAATATTTAACTCATGGTTCAAGATTTTTAGTTCGGCGGATTAACTGACTGACACTAACATGCTTGAACCAGTGTTGAACCTCAGATAATGCATTTAAATCGGTGGGTTTAAACTTTAAAATTTAAAGTCTAATCTAAACCACGGTTATTGTACATCTGGATCTTGGTCAAAACGGCTGTTTGTTTTACAGCACACATTAATCGTAATGAATGACTAATGAGTTCCAGAATCGCATAAGGCATGATGATGTGATAATATGTAAAATCTCTGTGAAAACTAAAATGATAATTTTTTTATCACTTCATAAAGAACTAGGGTCTAATGCCTTATAATTCTCAACCGTTCATTTGTGCATTTTTGCAGAAATGAAGGGGGTCTTTAGTTTGTTGTTGAATCCGAACGGTGAGCAACCTTGGGAATTGAACCTAGTCATCCGGCCTGACAACCAAACGCACTAACAGTCATGCATATGGCTACTACAGACGATTAATTTGTGAGAAATTAAACCTATAATTTAATAAAAATATAGTTATTAAACTAAAATCACTATTTAGATAGTATAAGTTAAGATGAGAATAAAACCCTTCTATACAGCATATCCGAATATCAGCTTTGATGAAATGACGATATTTTGCAACACTTGTATGTAACTTTAGCACGTATTTCCTCCCAAAGTCTTTCTGGTATAAAGTTCGTTATATCTCCAAAGTCTCCCTGGATTAAATTTCATAATATTCAATTGTTCTTACCTAACATTAGAGAAGGTTGAGTTTGATAAAATGAGCACTGGGGGTTTTACTCTAATAGCTTGAACAAGCAACAATTTGAGGTTTCAATTTTGATTTACTTTATTTTTTATTTCAATAGAAATAATAGCCCTGTTCCTTTACTTTGAAACTCTGTGATTTTCTGTGCATTTGTGTGAATTTCAGTCTAACGTTCTGTCAAAGTTCATATAAAAAAAATAAAATGGCAGTAAAATGCACAGAAAATCACAGAGTTTCAAAGTAAAGGAACAGACATAATATTTTCAAGCTGTGTAATTGTATTTTTATAACTGATGGTTTAATACATGTATTTTCTCAGTTCACATCGGTCATTTGACATCAACATACTTTCACGAAATATTATTATTGTTGAGGCAAAATGGCAATCAATTAACGGCATCAACAAATTCCAAGAAAAAGCGGTTTTCTTAACCTAGCCTAACCTAACCTAACCTAACCCGTTTTCAAAATATCGTTGTTTTTTTTTTTAAATCCAAAAAATATTTTTTTATAATCCTTACGCGAATTGTTCAAAAGTAAAAAAAGAAGTGTTTTTCCAGATATGTATACATGGTGATCGGTATATGATATGCACCAAACTGCTGGAGCGATTAGGTTGAGTTAAGACAAGAAAAAAATCGTATGGGAGGAGGGGTCTATTTCCCCCCGTTTAGGCAGGAGAGGCAATTTTCTAAAAAATTGACTTAAAACAGAAACAAAAATATTTAAAAAAAACGGTACAATTTAAAATGGCATGCTATACCTTTTTGGAAAGTGAAAAGTTTTTGAAAAATTAATTTCTAAACTCGAAATTTTGAAAAAAAAAAATGAAAAAAAAAAAAAGTTTCAAACTAATTTTATTCAAAATTTTATGTAATTAAGTGTAATTTTTGTTTTCAAAATTCAATGCTCTTATTAGCTTTCAGTCAAAAACAGAAAACCGGATGCTAAAATGTCTTTTAGTTTTTGAGAAAATTGAAAAACGGGGAAATAGACCCCCCCCTCCCTTACGATGTTTTTTTTTTTGTCTGAACCCAACCTATTCGCTCCAGCAGTTTGGTGCATCTTATACCAATCACCCTGTATACCGCTAAAAGAAGTTGTTGAAGTTAAAGTCAATATAAAGGGGTAGATGGATATACAGATATCCACACATAAAGGCATTTAAATAGGCAGGTAAAATTGCGGAACCCATTTCTTCTAATTTTAAGTAACAATATAGCATTGTTTGGTTCTCTATACTAAACCAAATCCGTAAAAAAGTTATCTACGATATATAAATAAAAATGTAAATGTACTTTTGTTCTTTATGAGTAATCTCCGAAAGTTCTTCACCGATTAGGTACTTTTGACACAACATTGCATTTCCATACGAGTGTGTTTTAATTATATACTTTATTTTAAACAGCGCAATCAGTTGGACATAAAAGCTACACCCGCTGTAGCTCGGATACATGAAAATTCGGCCCTATCGAGGTATCCGTCGGAGCGGAAAATTCTCAGATTTCATACGAATCGGAGGATTTTTGCTTCGAAACATGTTTCCGAAATTATGGAACGGACACCGGTATTTTGTATTGCATTGTGATGAGGTGCGTTTTTGAGTGACATTTTTGACAGATTCATAAAGATTTCTTCCAATATCCTCCGACATCGCGGAAAATTTTCCCCTCCGACGGAATATCTCGATAGGGCCGATTATTTTTCAAAAAAAAATTTCAGAAGAAAATATATGAGATGCGTTAATTTCGTAATAGTATACTAAGGCCGATTTTATTCACTCAAAGTTGAACATAACTTGAGGAGTTATGTTCTCAACTTGTGAATTTGTTTTTATTCACACAAAGTTGACGTTTTTAACTTTTCATTTTCAACTCTAGAGTTGATCAAATTTAGATTTTCTAACTCCCGGAAAAAGTAGAAGTTGACCGAGCAAACTTGAGAGTTAACATTAAAATGTTGTTTTGTCATTTAAATTTTGTAGCAAAAGCAGATTACGAACAACAAAATGTAAAAAATAAATCAGGAAATGCTCCGAAGCTATTCTTTTTGGAAATTTGCCATCAATTTATTTGGGCAGTAAATGCATTCGCGATTTTCTCCGACGATTTGTCCATGTTTCGTTTCATAGTATAATATCACAAGACACAATTTAACACTAAATAACACAGAAATAATATTGAAAAACTTCAAATTAATAACACAATTAGCCAGTTCACGTTTCTAAGATCTCACTGAGATCTCACTGAGCAAGCTCCGTCAGCTCCACTGAGCAGAAGGAGAAACCTGAACAAAATTTCTCCGCTAGAAGTCAAAACCAATTTCCATCTCTTTTTTATTAATTAATCAACTGCGACAAAAAATAATTGAGCAAGCGAATCCAAAAAATATCAGTCTCAGTTTTTTGACAGCAAAAGTGAGGAATCTCACTGAGGAATTACGTTCAGATTTCTGAGATTGCTGAGATTGCTGAGATCTCTGAGATCTCAGTGAGCTTGAGAAACCTGAACTGGCTAAATAAATCAAAATTAAAATTGAAAATGACAGTTCTGTTTTATTTTCACAAATATCCCAGGGATATCCCAGGGATATCCGTTTCCGTATTCAAAGCCATTGAATGTACCGAGTTTTAAACAGAATAGTGTTAGCTAATTTCTGTTTTCTTTGAATTTCTACCACAAAAATATTTTTTGAATTTTTATTCGCTGGTGTTTTCTTCGGATATCTTGTAAAATTCAATAAATTGTGAGTAACAATACAAATAATACTTGAATGAACCTTAAATAAATGGGGAAAATAGTACTTTGTCCGTTTAAGAGAGAGCCAAACTTGATTGCGGATGTTTAAATTGGTGTCTGCGTCTGGTTATAAGAGAGAGAAATTCTGAAATATATTTGACAGCAACGGTATGTAAACCATCTTAAAAAAATAATATGAAATTTAGACTTTGAAGTTATTCACATTGACTACCTACATATAGTATAATTATCCCTGAGTTCGTAAAAGTAAACATGCTCAATCACTGCTAAAAACAATATTGCAAATAAATAGTAGTAGTAATGCACATTTTGGGCAAACATCAGCGCTTCTTCAGTCAACACAAACAGAATTCATTTGCCTGCAGAAATGCGACTTGAATGTAGCAGTGTTGCCGAAGTTTTACAAACTCGACCTATGTTCAACGATTAGATCGAATCTTTATTCATGTGAATGTTTCATTCAATTTGTCTTAAATTATCTTTCAAAATGTTCTGTCTTTAGAGTGCAAATCTTAACAGATATTTTTTTTTTTCGAAGTTCGATAGCATCAGAATACAAACTTTCACACGAAAATTTAGCAGAATAGGGCTGGTTATATATTTGTCAATTTATTTTGCTATTTTGTTACGGTTTTCTACCCGGGCGAAGCCGGGTCGGACCAGCTAGTTATCTATAGAAATGAATCCTTTTTTGTGTTTTGTGGATGGAGATTTTTTTTGTTGGATTTGTATTGAACCAGATAAATACACAAACTGAGATAAAAATTTGAAAATTAGGCCGGAAAAGTCGGAAAGTCGTGATAACAATTGGAGCTTACTCAACTTTCGAAGGGATCACAGGCCTACAAAATGAAAAAAAATTTTGGTGCCGCCATAACTGATATCAAATTTTGTTGTCCACTGTCACTAAGTAGGAACAACGGTATTTTCAGGTCAAAGCTACGTACAGTTTTTTTTTAACACGCGATGACATTTTTTTCGCATATGTGGCTGAGTTTTCTTCATATTTAGGTTAAATTAAAGTTTTTAATATGTCTTCCTCAAAGCGAAGATGTTTAAATGACCCAAACTAAACTCATTTTGCTATATTTGTGGATATTTGTGAATTCA
This sequence comes from Epistrophella euchroma, assembly GCA_947049315.1. NCBI lineage: Eukaryota > Metazoa > Arthropoda > Insecta > Diptera > Syrphidae > Epistrophella > Epistrophella euchroma. The sequence continues at coordinate 106,431,242 of OX346245.1, read as the reverse complement.
CAGTGAAAAAACGTCAAAAACCTATATCCGAGTTTGTAAAAAAAGCGTATTTTGTTTACTTTAAAATAGAGATTAAGAACTTTGTCAAGCCTTGGATACCAACCAATGTTTGGAAATTGTGCTTTGAACAATGGATTAATAAAAAACGAACCCATTTAAAGTTTGATGTACCTATGATTTGGAGTGAACCAAAAAATCACATTGACGATTGCTATTTTTGTGCTGCTATAAATTACGTGGTGTTAATCGAAAGAAAATGATTTATCCTGTCCTGTCCTCCGCTAAAAGCCCTGTGCCTCACTCAGCAGATATACCATTTCCTATTTATCAAGTTCCACTGGATTTCTCAGACAGCGAAACAAGTTTGAACCCTACATATGAAAAAGATATTGAATGGACAGCATCATCGGAATCTCAACTTTTCACTAAATATGCCTTAAGTGATCTCATAAGAGACCTAGACCTCTCAAAAGAAAGATCAGAGCTATTGGCATCCAGACTTAAAGAAAGGAACTTACTTTCTAGAGGTACGAATGTCACACTTTATCGTTCCCGATGAAAAAAAATTTCTGCATTTCTTTAGTTCTGAAAGTGATATTGTTCTTTGTAACGATGTCGGTGGTCTTTTAATCGAGATGGATATGTTAAACTACCAGCCTAATGACTGGAGACTATTTATCGACAGTTCAAAACGAAGTTTAAAATGTGTTTTATTACACAATGGAAATAAGTATGGTGCAGTTCCATTAGCTCATTCCACGAAACTAAAGGAGGAATATAAAACTGTGCCTCTCGTTTTAGAAAAGCTGAAATACCATGATCATCAGTGGGTAATATGCGTTGATTTGAAAATGGTTAATTTTTTACTGGGACAACAAAGTGGTTTTACGAAATTTCCATGTTTCATTTGCTTATGGGACAGTAGAGCAAAAAGCGACCACTGGATCACGAAAGACTGGCCCCTGAGGGAATCATTAGGAATCATTAACCATTGGCAAACACAACGTCTTGAATAGACCTCTAGTTTCGAGAGAAAAAATAATTTTGCCTCCATTGCACATAAATTTGGGATTGCTGAAACAATATGTAAAATCATTAGATAAAACTGGCTCTGTTTTATATTGTAACGATGAAATCAGCACCTAACTACTTTCGGAACAAACAAAGAGCCAAGTACAAAAATACCCTTATCGAAGACAACAACCATCTTTAAAAATCCCGAGAGAGCGCGCCCATCTATCCCTGGGGTAAAATGCGCTGAATGGAAGAGTGGAGAGAACGCCATCTCTCTTCATTGGAATGGAACCTTCTAGATAGCTTTTGTGCCAGTACTTTCGAGTAGAGTCCCGAACCTCTCAGCTCACTATATAAGGAGAAACTTTTTGAGCACAGACACAGTTTATTTTTGAAAGCGAAAGTGTAAAGTTCGAAGTTAAAAGTATCCGGAAGTGAATTTAAGTTGCATACTATTGAGATTGGTGATTAATAAAATATTTGAAGTAAAGTAAAGTGTGTTTAATTTAAAAAGGAAATAATTGACGGTTGACAGTTAAAAATAAATAAGTTTTATATCGAACCGTGGTAAAACGTTACAATATATATATATCGGGAAAATTTCCTGGTTTGAGTACAGAAAAGCTTAAGGCTTGAATATTTGATGGACCACAGACAGAGTTGGGTAATTAAAATTCTAATTACATTACAGGCTAATTACTTGTAATTCTCAATATAATTTAATTACCGGCCAATTACTTGGTAATTGGAATTAAAAATCACAATTACAATTACAGTTAATTAGTAATGTAATTGCAATTACACAAAAGTAATTGAAATGTAATTGAATTTGTAATTAAAAAGTAATTTCAAAATAATTAAAAAATGTTATTAATTTTGTAATTAAATTTTATTTTCACTTTAATAATTTTCAATACATTTTCGTAAAATAAATAAAAAAAAAAATAAAAAAACTTACTAGCAGCTAAAAGGGTTTTAGCAGTAATTCAGATCAGAGTTGCGAAAGCTTAAGTCATTTCCTAGCTTAAGCTTGGGTTTAATTCACAAGCTATCGGTGAATTATGAATTAAAAAAAAATTAATTCATAAGCTATTTGGTGACTTATGAATTAAAACAGATTTAATTCATAAGCTAGTTAATGACTCATGAATTAAAGCTGATTTAAGTCATAAGCTAGTTAGTAACTTGTGAATTAAAAAAATTTAACATAAGCCAGCAAGTGACTTATGAATTAAAAAAAATTTAATTCCTAAGTCATCTAAAGGCCTTATGAATAAAAACAGAAAATTTAATTCATAAGCCATCTAAAGGACTTACGAATTAAAAACAATTAATTCATAAGTCATCTAGATTTAAGTCATAAGCTAGTAGTGACTTATGAATGAAAACAGATTTAAGTCATAAGCTAGTTACTTATGAATTTAAAAAAATTAATTAATAAGCTATGTAGTTAGTGACTTATGAGAGATGCGGCCGTAAAATCCGCAAAAAAACATCTTGTTCGCACCATGTGAGGCCTTCCTTACATTTTAGGAGCTGTCTACGATTGGCGCATACACGGAAGGTCACAAAATATATGCTTGAAATTGAAAACCACTTTCGTTAATAACAATTATGCAGCTTATAAATTAGTTATTTTTTAATTCCTAAGTCTAGCTGGGTTATAAATTAAATTTTTTTAATTTATGTCAGCTGACTTATGAATTAAATCTGTTTTAACTAGCTAATGAATTAATTTTTTTTTAATTCATAAGTCACTTTACCTAGCTTTTGAATTAAATTCTTTTTAATTCATAAGTCACTAACTAGCTTATGATTTAAATCTCTTTTAATTCATAAGACACTAGCTGGCTTATGATTTAATTTTGTTTTAATTCATAAGTCACCTACTAACTTAAGACTTAAAGATTTTTTAATTCAAAAACTCGCAACGCTGATTCAGATGTAGCTAATATTTGCTTTAAGCAATACAAACTTTTCAAAGTTTGAGTCTGAGAGCTTATTTCTGCAAGGAGCATTGATTATCCCAGCAAATGAAAAAAGTCTCTCAACTGGAGCCGAAGATGGCAGTATAGTATTATACTTAAGAAATATTCTTTTTATTTTCGGATATTTTTCTAAACTAGTGAATGATGTATCTTTATCCGTACGATAGGTAAGAAAATCCAATTCTGTTGCTGTAGTTGCATCAGTGGCAAGCCTCTGAGCGTCTGGGTCGGGGTCCTGAGAAGCAGCATCTTTAATATATCATTTCATAAGCTTCATTTCAAAAATGAAATTTTTAGATTGGTTTACTTTCATCTCCGAATTCAAAAAAGAAAACTCATTTGTTGCAATCAACTTTTCATCGACAGGTGGTTGGGGAATTTCGTCTGTTTTGATGCAGTCAATAACAATCATCTTAATGTCTTCCATGGTTTTGTCTGATGTTGTCTTAACTGCATTAAACCATTTCATTTTAATTGCTGGGTAAGCTATTTAAGCTACGACAGCATCGTGAGAATGCAAGTTGATTTCAAAAACATAGCGAAATCTTCGAATTAGAGCTTGCTCCATTGCTTTTACTTCTCGGCTAAAATACTTTAAGGTTCTTGCAGCAATCATTTTCTGGAACTTAATTCTGGGGGAAACAATAGAAGGTTGTCTTCTCGCCCTGCAAGAGGTCCACGCATAATACCAATGGTTCCATTACTTTGCAATACTCTTCCAGATACTTCAACTCAACTGCCCTAAATTTAGGAATCATCAATTTGTCGCAAAGTTCAGAAAGCTTTTCCTATTTCCTTGGATTTTATAATTGTGATTGCACCGAATCGTATGTGGAGTTCCATCGTGTTACCACAGGATATCTAAAGGAGTGCCCTAAAGATACAATTTTTTCACTTGATCGGAAGGTAGACTTCGAACTCACTAAGTATCAAAGGGATTCTTGAGGCTTCTTGTAAGTTAGACAATGCTACATCGAATTAAAAATGTTATATCTTTGGAGCGAAGTAATATTTTTCAATAATTTTTTGTTTGTTTTTTTAATTTTATTTTATTTCATTTCATTTCATTTCATTTCATTTCATTTCATTTCATTTCATTTCATTTCATTTCATTTCATTTCATTTCATTTCATTTCATTTCATTTCATTTCATTTCATTTCATTTCATTTCATTTCATTTCATTTCATTTCATTTCATTTCATTTCATTTCATTTCATTTCATTTCATTTCATTTCATTTCATTTCATTTCATTTCATTTCATTTCATTTCATTTCATTTCATTTCATTTCATTTCATTTCATTTCATTTCATTTCATTTCATTTCATTTCATTTCATTTCATTTCATTTCATTTCATTTCATTTCATTTCATTTCATTTCATTTCATTTCATTTCATTTCATTTCATTTCATTTCATTTCATTTCATTTCATTTCATTTCATTTCATTTCATTTCATTTCATTTCATTTCATTTCATTTCATTTCATTTCATTTCATTTCATTTCATTTCATTTCATTTCATTTCATTTCATTTCATTTCATTTCATTTCATTTCATTTCATTTCATTTCATTTCATTTCATTTCATTTCATTTCATTTCATTTCATTTCATTTCATTTCATTTCATTTCATTTCATTTCATTTCATTTCATTTCATTTCATTTCATTTCATTTCATTTCATTTCATTTCATTTCATTTCATTTCATTTCATTTCATTTCATTTCATTTCATTTCATTTCATTTCATTTCATTTCATTTCATTTCATTTCATTTCATTTCATTTCATTTCATTTCATTTCATTTCATTTCATTTCATTTCATTTCATTTCATTTCATTTCATTTCATTTCATTTCATTTCATTTCATTTCATTTCATTTCATTTCATTTCATTTCATTTCATTTCATTTCATTTCATTTCATTTCATTTCATTTCATTTCATTTCATTTCATTTCATTTCATTTCATTTCATTTCATTTCATTTCATTTCATTTCATTTCATTTCATTTCATTTCATTTCATTTCATTTCATTTCATTTCATTTCATTTCATTTCATTTCATTTCATTTCATTTCATTTCATTTCATTTCATTTCATTTCATTTCATTTCATTTCATTTCATTTCATTTCATTTCATTTCATTTCATTTCATTTCATTTCATTTCATTTCATTTCATTTCATTTCATTTCATTTCATTTCATTTCATTTCATTTCATTTCATTTCATTTCATTTCATTTCATTTCATTTCATTTCATTTCATTTCATTTCATTTCATTTCATTTCATTTCATTTCATTTCATTTCATTTCATTTCATTTCATTTCATTTCATTTCATTTCATTTCATTTCATTTTATTTTATTTTATTTTATTTTATTTTATTTTATTTTATTTTATTTTATTTTATTTTATTTTATTTTATTTTATTTTATTTTATTTTATTTTATTTTATTTTATTTTATTTTATTTTATTTTATTTTATTTTATTTTATTTTATTTTATTTTATTTTATTTTATTTTATTTTATTTTATTTTATTTTATTTTATTTTATTTTATTTTATTTTATTTTATTTTATTTTATTTTATTTTATTTTATTTTATTTTATTTTATTTTATTTTATTTTATTTTATTTTATTTTATTTTATTTTATTTTATTTTATTTTATTTTATTTTATTTTATTTTATTTTATTTTATTTTATTTTATTTTATTTTATTTTATTTTATTTTATTTTATTTTATTTTATTTTATTTTATTTTATTTTATTTTATTTTATTTTATTTTATTTTATTTTATTTTATTTTATTTTATTTTATTTTATTTTATTTTATTTTATTTTATTTTATTTTATTTTATTTTATTTTATTTTATTTTATTTTATTTTATTTTATTTTATTTTATTTTATTTTATTTTATTTTATTTTATTTTATTTTATTTTATTTTATTTTATTTTATTTTATTTTATTTTATTTTATTTTATTTTATTTTATTTTATTTTATTTTATTTTATTTTATTTTATTTTATTTTATTTTATTTTATTTTATTTTATTTTATTTTATTTTATTTTATTTTATTTTATTTTATTTTATTTTATTTTATTTTATTTTATTTTATTTTATTTTATTTTATTTTATTTTATTTTATTTTATTTTATTTTATTTTATTTTATTTTATTTTATTTTATTTTATTTTATTTTATTTTATTTTATTTTATTTTATTTTATTTTATTTTATTTTATTTTATTTTATTTTATTTTATTTTATTTTATTTTATTTTATTTTATTTTATTTTATTTTATTTTATTTTATTTTATTTTATTTTATTTTATTTTATTTTATTTTATTTTATTTTATTTTATTTTATTTTATTTTATTTTATTTTATTTTATTTTATTTTATTTTATTTTATTTTATTTTATTTTATTTTATTTTATTTTATTTTATTTTATTTTATTTTATTTTATTTTATTTTATTTTATTTTATTTTATTTTATTTTATTTTATTTTATTTTATTTTATTTTATTTTATTTTATTTTATTTTATTTTATTTTATTTTATTTTATTTTATTTTATTTTATTTTATTTTATTTTATTTTATTTTATTTTATTTTATTTTATTTTATTTTATTTTATTTTATTTTATTTTATTTTATTTTATTTTATTTTATTTTATTTTATTTTATTTTATTTTATTTTATTTTATTTTATTTTATTTTATTTTATTTTATTTTATTTTATTTTATTTTATTTTATTTTATTTTATTTTATTTTATTTTATTTTATTTTATTTTATTTTATTTTATTTTATTTTATTTTATTTTATTTTATTTTATTTTATTTTATTTTATTTTATTTTATTTTATTTTATTTTATTTTATTTTATTTTATTTTATTTTATTTTATTTTATTTTATTTTATTTTATTTTATTTTCCGATTTAAAACAACTTTCTTAAATTTTGACAAAAATCACTTGGCGATATAAAATATTTAAAAGTTTCAAATCCACTTTTTTACTAAAAAAGATGTAGAAAGGTAATAAAAACGCTCATATAAGTTCATAAATGTAAAGATCTTATGCCCCTATGCATTTTTACAAAGATACATTCTTAGTGGCAGTAAAAGGATGTTTTCTGATTGATGATTCTGCCCAAATTTACTACAATTATAATAATTTAATAACTAATTTTTAATTACTTTCTTAATTACATGGTATTTAATTACATTGCCAATTACAACACGTAATTCAATTACAAAATCGATTACATGTAATTGTAATAAAAAATTTTAATTACCATTACTGTGTAATTGCGTTGTAATTGAATTTTAGTTCAATTACATGCATTGTAATTAAGATGTAATTAATTATTAATTAAATTACAAATGTAATGATTACAACCCAGCTCTGACCACAGATAAGGATTTTGATGAAAGATGATAATTTCGTGCATTCAATGAATGACTTAGAATCTGAAGCCTGGTTGGCTTTTGTAAACATAGTGAACAACTTTTTGGGAAATTATACGTCCCTAAATTACCAAGACTTAGTAATAGACTTACTGGAAAATTTTAAAAAGCTTGGGTGTAATATGAGTATCAAAGTTCAGTACAATTTGGACAGATTTCCCGAAAATCTTAGCTCATATAGCGAAGAACAAGGAGAAAGGTTCCACCAGGACATAAAAGTCATGGAAGATAGGTATCAAGGTCGATGGGATGAACATATGATGGCTGATTACTGCTGGAGCATCACGCGAGAGTGTCATAAATACACTCATGTAAGAAAATCTCTTAAAAGAAGCTTTCTTCATGTAGAATAACCCAATAAACTGTTATAAAATCGAAACATTTATATTATTTGCACATATGCTGTATCTCAAAAACTACACGTAGGATCAAAAAAGTAAACTATACAGTTAGAACCTGGGTAAATTGTAAACAAAGAAACAGTTTTTATTTTGGCGGCACCAACACCACTGTAGGCATGTATAATTTAATCGAACGAAGTTCACCGAATTAGCTAGTATTACATAATTTGTATTTAAGGGTGACTGTATTTTTAGTACAACTAGTTAAGATTTTCATTTATCATGAAATCCCAATGAATCAAAAGTAGTGGTGTAGTATTTTTTGTTTTTAATTTCAACTTCAAGTTCTGAAAATATTAATGATGAATGATAGATAGTCAATGCATAAGTCTTAAAAATAATTCCCTGATAGGCTAAGGTATTTATTTCATTCTGAATTTGCAAGTCAGAGCTTTATACCCTCAACTGATAAAGCTAATAAATCAATCATATTCCTTTATTTGTTTTCTTTCCGATCAATTGAATATTTCGCAAAAAAAAGGGCAACCTTAGTGTCCAATATTTATATAGTACCTACCTAATCTAAATTATTGTCTATGATAAGATTCTGTTCAATATTCTAAAATACAAATACAATTATTTTATCGCAATCTCAGTTACGTACCTACTGCTTGCTAAAATATATCATGTACTACAACTACGATACTTCTATGATAAATAAAATTTTATCATAGTCATCATAATAATATGTTTTTGGCCACATTTTTTTTAGGTTCTTGACCATTAGAGATATGCATAGCTAGAACTATACTGATCGTTAGAAAACATTATCTTATACGTAGATGTGCGCACAATTTAAAATGTGCGTATGTACATAAATGTAGCCACTTAGACAGGTCTAATGTTTTCTGTTGGGTTTTTTTGATTTTAATCATTAAGTTGTGTTAAAAAGTGGAACAACACTTCCTATACCTTAGGTGTGACAAAAAACTAAAGCGTGTAGGTTGAGTCGAGACAAGAAAAAAATCGTATAGGTGGGGGGAGGGGGTACATTTCCCCCTGTTTAGGCGGGAGGGGCAATTTTCTAAAAATTCGACATTAAAAAACATAGGCAAATACTAACAATGTCATGCTATACTTTTTTTTTTAAGCCAGAAGTTCATATTTTATTTTGTTTTATTTTGTTTTCAATTAAAATTATTTAAGAAAACAGTTTTTAAAAATTTAATTTTCAAACTGAAAATTTTGAAAGAATAATGAAAAAAATCGTGTTCAAATTATTTTTTTCAAAATTTTACGACATTAAGTAGTTATTTTGTTTTTAATATTCGATGCTCCTATTAATTTCTAGTCAAACACTAAAAACTGGATGCCTAAATGTTTTTTTAATTTTTGAGAAAATTGAAAATAATGATATCTACTTTACTAGTTCATTAGTAGAAATAGAATCTTTGGTGCAACAAAATAACGGATGGAAGTAAAATTTAAGAAAATCTTTTGTTATTTTCAATTTTCTCAAAAACCAGAATATATTTTGACATCTAGTTTTCAGTGTTTGATTTCAAATTGATGAGAGCATTGAATATTAAATACAAAAATACTGCATAACATTTTGAAAAAAAATTGGTCTGAGCACAATTTCAATTTTTTTTTTTTTTCAAAAATTTTAGCACTAAAAAAATTTATATTAAAAAGAAAATAAAATCAATAAAAGTAGGAGTTTCTAGCTCTACAAAAAGGTATAACATTCTATTGTATTATTTATATTTGTTTTTTTTTTTTTTATTAATTATTTTACTGTTTTAAGTCATTTTTTTTAGAAAATTTCCACTCTCGTTATTTTCAATTTTCAATGAGCAATTTTTCAGTATTCGTAAAATTTTGAAAAAAAATAGTTAAAATACAATCTTTTTCATTAGAGTATTCTAAAGCTCTGATGTAGACGAGGATGATGAAGAATCGATTCCTCATCTTTTCTGTATACATGTCCTGCTTTTTTTTCAAAGACGTAGGCTCCACCCAGGAGCAAATATAGTAGACATCAGTATAGTCTCGCTTCGTAAAGAGCAGTGGTTCAACAAGTAGGAAGAAATTCTTTGATCCATGGTGGTATCACAATGGACCAACTCATAGTATATGTGAATGTGTCAATAAAGTAACAAATGCGTCACAATTTAAAACAAGTCGAGATATACAAAAATTAACCAGGGCTTTCATCGCGTAATTTTGAAAACAATAGTCGTTTAAACGATTGTAGTAAACGATGTCGTCAAACCCTTCCTTCGTATAACATCACAATCGTATCGTTCAATCGTATCGTTCATCGTTTAAATTATGAACAGTTTGAGAACAACTAAAACATCAAAAATCATATTAAAAATTAAAATTTAGCCAGTTCAGGTTTCTCAAGCTCACTGAGATCTCAGAGATCTCAGCAATCTCAGAAATCTGAACGTAATTCCTCAGTGAGATTCCTCACTTTTGCTGTCAAAAAACTGAGACTGATATTTTTTGGATTCGCTTGCTCAATTATTTTTTGTCGCAGTTGATTAATTAATAAAAAAGAGATGGAAATTGGTTTTGACTTCTAGCGGAGAAATTTTGTTCAGGTTTCTCCTTCTGCTCAGTGGAGCTGACGGAGCTTGCTCAGTGAGATCTCAGTGAGATCTTAGAAACGTGAACTGGCTAATTGTGATGTCAAAAACGAAATTAGTTGTCATTTTAGTTCATATATTTTTAGTTTGTTCAATTATAAAAGAGGGTCGATTATCGCTGGATGTGGACGTGGATAGCTGAAACCCACTCGTTAACGAAAAATAAGTCCGCGTGTCGGCCGGTTGTTTTAGTCCAAAAGTTGATACGTCGAAGAGCGCGAAATCGATCTTTGAACCGCACGGTAGTGGTATAAGCAAATCGAAAGGTCCACTTCTCAAAAACAACTTTGAGAAGATGAGTTTGTGGGTAAGTCCTTTACATCATCTACATAATCGAATATCATCTTGGTTTCAACAAGAAATGAACACAAGAAGTTTTGAAAATACGCACAAAACATATCGAGACGATTGTAAAATACCAATCGTTTAATCGCAATCGTTTAAACGATTGAATGTGACAGTTCGATAAGTTATATGAAGCTTTTATTCAATCGTCGAAACGACTTCGTCTAGACGACTCATGTTTTTATTAGTTACACGAAACAATCGTCAAAACGACGTCGTCAGACGATCATCGTCTTACACGATGAGAGCCCAGCATAAATTTATTGTTTATGTGGTCGTTTGCGGTTGTTAGCAAGGAGTCCCTCGATAATGTGTATTTCCCTAAAATGTGAACAACCAAAACTGTACATTGTCTACTCTATAATGTGAACTTTCGAAATTTTCGGACTTTAAAATGTGAATTTCTTTTGAACATAAATAAATAAATTTGGTGGCACAAACGGCTCATAAAGAACCATCAGGGCCTAGCGACTTATAACTCTCAACCATTCCTGTGTGCATGTCTGCAGGAATGGAGGGGACCTACAGTTTATTGCCGAATCCGAACGGCTAAGGTGAGCGGCACTTTTCTATGACATGAACATGTTTTATCTTTTTCTTTTGTTAGTCTTGCGTGCGATATTAGAGACTTTATAAACTGTTATTTGTCTATACATATTACAAGGTTTTGAATGCAGCTGCGGTCAAGAAAGTATCACCCGTCAGTTGTGTATGTACATTTTGTTGTTTAAATCAGTTTCTTTGCACTGCAAAAATGTTCCAGTAATGTGAATCCCTCTAAAATCCGAAAACACCTTGTTTTAAATAGTTCACACTATCGAGGGACTACTGTACCACAAAAAAAAAAATAATTAATACGAAGTCTAACTTCGGTACTAACGAATTTTCAACGCTACAGCTCAAGTTAAAATGCTGCTGATGCAAAACGATATTTATCTAAATCCTTATAAAAACCAAACCGAAAAAATATTGATAAGAGTATGTAATCAATTGCAAAAGAAAAAAATAAACGCACACAGAAAACCCAAGTTGCAAAAACAAATACAAGAATAAAATTCAAATCTCAATGTCACTTTTCCACAAAGAATTATTATAATGGTTCGAGCAATTAATTCTGTGCGTAAAAAAAGCGCAGAATCCTCTTAATAATCTGCTACAATCGAAAATTTTCCTTGTCGAACATCATACATACCTCAACACTAAAAGCAGAATGATTTGTTTTTATGACTTCGCAGCGTTGGTTGTGTCATTTGTATGGTATTTTTCATTTTGGACTACACTTACTGGCTGAACAGAATAGAATGACGGAACTGAAGCCGCAGACGGAACTGGAAGAGCTGTCAAAAAGTGTAGTACGTTATTTTTTTTACATGTCCACAATGGAGCTGTACAGCTTTGAAAGTATTTTGAAGAAAAACAAAAGAATGTAAAAAATGGAACAAAATTGAATTCGTATTTCGAAAAATTTTGCAGCAATTAGCAAAAAAAAAAAACACTTATTTCGTTCGTGTAAATATTTGAGACCAATGCATATTCAAAACTGTCTTTGATTTACCGCTTTCATACTTTTTTTTTTCGCAAAAGATAGGTAGATAAAGAAAATTGGAGAAAAATTAAAATAAAAGTTAACATTTGAGCCACGACGTGTGATGTCCCAACCCGTAAATGAACGAAACATCTGTTATATTGAATCCTCGTCTGCACTATTTATCATAGAAATGAATATACGTTCCTATGCCTCAGTTAATCCTCCGAAATCAGTGGGGTAAAACTAGAATATTGGAACAGAGGCTGAATAAAATTGGTACAACAGGCCCTTAATGTCCAACAATAGGGGGGTTCACATTCAACGACATGTCGACCGACCCAAGTCGGTTTGCTAGCGTTCACATTCTACGACCGGTTTGTCGACTTCATTTGAAAACAAAATTTCAATGAACACACATTACGCGTATTTAATTTTTAACACCAATATAACCGCACTATTTTTGATTTTTTGCGATTCTATTTATTGTTTAACTTCGATTTCAACGCGTGCTAATTAAATCTTACACAAAAAAATAGAAAAAAGCTACAAAATTAAAATCATCGGTCGTTCAACTAGTGTTCACATTCACTACAACGGTCGACCGACCGAGCAAAATATTAAAAAATTTGAACTACACAACAAGTCGATAGACGGTCGTTCGACTGCTGTTCACATTACAAAATACTGCCGACTAGATACATGTTGATCAACTTGTCGTTGAATGTGAACCCCCCTAATAAGAAGGAAATCACAATTAAAAGAATTATTTTTGTTTTGTTAATGTCCAACGCAAAGTCTTAACTTCTGCACAAAACAATTTCACATCGGTCACAGGGAAAACAAAATTTTCGTTACTTTTTCATTTTGAACATTTGTTAGAACAAAAAACACACAAAGATCACTCCCATAGAAAATGGATTCATCTTTAGCTTGAGGAACTGTAGGTAAATTTATAATATTTATATTTTTATTTTTGCTAATTCCTCAAACATAGGATTTAAAAATAAAAGTGACAAAAGTCCACAGTAATTTTGAAGTTTCCTAAACTGACTTACAATATAGATTTATTTTTTTCTTTAGAATTTCCGTTGTGAAGTGCACTCGTATCTTCCAGAATGATATTAGTATTATAAAAGGACAAATCGTCCTTTTTGTTGTCAGTCGCACCCATTCGAATGAATGTTAATTAACTTTTCGATGCTAACTCAAACCAGGAAGAAATCGAACTGATGGTATTCGCAAAGGCAAATTACTATTTTGTGAATAAATATATGGTTTATTATTTTATCAATTAATAGTATCTAAAAAAAATTTTGTTATCAATTTATTAATTCCCTTCATATTACCATAAGTGTGCGTATGAGTGGTAACAAACAATTCCAAAAGCTCTTAAGACTTTTAGTATAGGTGTACTACCACATTGAAAATGTTCATATATTTCCTATATCATATAAATAATATCTATAACTTTATAAAAACTAAAAACTTTATAGTATAGTTATAACAATATATAGTTACCCTCTGTTATCTGTGGTAGTAGGTATAAAGCCATTTACTTTTAAAAGTATTTGTAAAAAATTAGTATGCTTTTATTGAAACAACTTTAAAAGTGCAAAATCACTATCTCATGAATTGCATTCTTATTTTAAAGCCTCATTCGTATTTTGTTTTGTAATAAATATTTCTGGATTAAATAATATACTTTCTACATTCAATTATATGTACATTGAAATGGTGAAATAAATAAAGCCTCCCAAGGCCGTAGCTAGGGAGGGTCACCATGTATAATATGCTTAGATTATCCTTAAACATTTCAGTTTGATAAACTTCCACGCTTCAACTCCGCCCTTCCCTATCCCTCTCTGAAATTACTTATACAAAATAACAATAAGAAAATTTCGGGGGAATTTGGATGCGCCCATAAGTATCAATGATAAAATTGTAAAGTAATTTTTTTCTGTATTTTTTTTTGGGCAGTCTTAACACCCATGTTCAAAAGTGGGTTGCATGATTTTCAACACAGGGGTTGATAAGGCTTAAATAGATCTTAAAAGCCATTATTCATATTTTAGAATGGTTGTTTATACAAATAAGGACTCTAAAGCTTCAAGGAAAATTGTGGGGTGAAGGCAGTTGCGTATGCGGATGATTTGGTACTATTGGTGTTAGGAAAGTTCCCGCCCGTGATCAGTGAGATCACAGAGATGGCATTGAACAAGGTTAGTAACTGGGCTACAAGTTGTGGACTAGGAGTTAACCAAAGTAAAACTGAACTGATGCTCTTTACTACCATCAGAACTAAAATACCACCCTTCACTCTACCCCAACTCAACGGCCAAACTCTCTCATTGTCCTCCAGTGCGAAATACTTGGGCGTATTTCTCGACCCTAAATTAAACTGGAAAATAAATATTGAAGAACGGGTAAAGAAAGCCTGCATAGCCTTCTACGCCTGCAGCAAAACATTCGGTAAAAAGTGGGGCCTCCAGTCGAAAATGATACTGTGGACGTACACAGCCGTGGTACGACCAATCCTCACGTACTGTTCGATTGTATGGTGGCCCGCACTTAATAAAGCCTACAACATAGATAAGCTAAAAAAAAAGTACAAAGAACAGCTAGCGTTGGCACTACAGGAGCCTTACGAACATGCCCAACAGATGCCTTAAGCGTTTTCCTGCACCTTCTATCACCCGACTTACATATAAAATATCTAGTATCCTGCAGCGCGATAAGACTAAAAGAGTCGAATTGTTGGGTTGCCAGACCTTATGGTCATAGCAATATTACAAAATGGACATGTTCTCAACAGCCACTGACTACTGCACTCCTACTCTGGACCTCAGTTCGGATTTTAAAGTTATTTTTGCTACCAGGGAGGAATGGAAAGATGACCTCGTGGCGAGAGGCTTCGACACAACTATCTTCACTGATGGTTCAAAGATGGAGTGTGGAGTTGGTTCGGGTGTTTTTTCCGAATCTCTGAACATTTCCAAATCTTATCGGCTTCCTAACTTTGCTAGTGTTTTCCAGGCGGAATTGCTGGCAATCAGGGAAGCCTGCAGGATACTTAAACAAGACCCTAACAAGAATCGTAATACTGCCATCCTGACAGACAGTCAGGCAGCCGTTAAAGCTATTGCTTCGCCACTTTCGTCTTCCAAATTGGTTCGACAATGTCGTGATGAGTTCGCAAGCCTAAATGGGAACCTCAGAGTCTCTCTTATCTGGGTTCCAGGTCATCGAGGCATTGAGGGTAACGAGCGGGCAGACGAGCTGTTCAGGCAAGGATCAGCCCTTCATGATTCTCTTGCGGATAGTCAACATTCCTCTTGGGGTTATGAAGGGCAATATATTCTCAATTTTTCGAAATGAATCCAACCGTATGTGGAGCAGTTAGCTAACTGCGTCATATCCATAAAGACGTGGCCCACCTATAGGAAAAACCGAACAACTGACCTTTTATGCAGACCCAGGCGAGACATAGCCAGGGTCGTTGCGACCTTTTCTGGGCACTGGCCCATCGGAGAACATGCGGCGAAGCTGGGCAGGGCATCCCTCAAAACACTCACTGTCGTAGCTGTGGGAAAGGGAAACTGTTTTCCATTTCCTTTGTAAATGTCCCGCTCTGGCCAGAATCAGAACACAATCATTGGGAAAGGCCTTTTTCGACGATCTCAATGAATTCTCCGAACTGAAGATCAAAGACTTTATCTCTTTTCTCAACGGGTCGAAATGGCTCTAAGTTGATTCTTGTAGTAGCTACTACTACTATACACCATTTCCCCCATCAGAATCCATAGACTTCAAGCAGGTGGTAAATGGACTTCTGAAACCAACAATCTGCCTAGCCTGGCATTTTGACCCGTGAATCTCTATTATAACACCGGTTCTATATATAGGTCACACGAGTCATGGAATCAAAACGGCGCTCCTCAGCGCTAATTGGGTCACCGAGCTTAGCAAAAAAACAATATTTTAAATCGAAACAGCTACAAAATTTTCGATTTCAAACTTAGCCTACATACTCAGGAAAAAAATTTACAGATTTCACTCATAGAGTAACCATGGGGACATTGAAAATGACACCTGACTAATCTTTTCAATTTAAATTAATTAAAACGTAATAAGCTGTTTCAGGCACCATTATAGTATAGGTTCTGAAGTTTCTAGGTACCTTTATGCACATTATGTATTTAATGTCACTTTCAATTTGGCAAAAAATAAGTCTTGTTAATTTTCTTTGGCTAACCCATCAACTTTCCTGTTCAACCAAAAAAATGGTTTTTTTAAGAACTGGGGCCTATAACACAACGTGACAAGTTGACAAGTCTGAATCCACTTGTCCAACTATACTTGTCCGAAGGATACGATCTTTCATAGACTTGACGCTTTGTGTTACAGGATTTAGGACAAGTTTGTCGCTTTTCACTTGTCCTACAAGTACTTGTCACGTTGTGTTACAGGCCCCAGATATCAAAACTCATGTATATGTATGTACCTATTAGGGCAAACACAAATATGCCCTAAAAAACAGTTTTAAGCGCTTATAATTATGCCCTTAAAAATCAATTACATATGTATACATATTTGCCCTTAGTAAATTATTATATTATGCTCAAAAAAAAAAAAAAATGATTATATGCCCTAAAAATATTGCTTAATAAATAGGCTAAAATAAATTTTGTGGTATAAATTTTCTCAAAAAGTATTTGACCGATTTCGATAAATTTTATATGGTTGGAAAGCCACAATTGCGGAGATGTGTAGAATCTACTTGAGACACGAATTTACACACTGTGGGTCATTTTTGTTTTTTAACTGCGGACACTGCATATTTCAAAAAAAAAAAAAATATTTTTTTTTTCTTCAATATTTTAAAACAAATTTAAAATTTTTCTCCTTCCAAGAGTGTTTCAGTTTTTGTTGGCCGACTTTCGACCACGGGACGATACTAGTATGTTTAATTTTGCTTGTAAAAATATATTCTAAGTAGGTTTGTATGTTTAAAACTTGCACTAAAAAGAACGACATAAATCTAAAAAAAAAAAAAAAATAGGTAGTGTACAAGCAAGATTGTGGAACAAATTTTGCTTTGGCTAAAATCCATTAAAACCTATTTGAAATAGGTACAAGTACATGCATGTTTTTTAAAATGGTGAATCGCTTAAATTCATTCACATGGATTTATTTAAGACGTGGCTAACAAAAATGTTGGTACCTTTCAACGAAAAAAAATGTTAAATAGTCAGAATTTATTATTTTTATTTTGGGTCAGTATTTTCTAAATTTTCAAAAGCTATCTATACATATTGTTTAGGCCGTGTGCGAATTGGGTTAAAATCGCGTTAAATTTTATCCGAAGATTAATTTTTGACGATAGTGGGGTGCAATCTGTATACGTAGAAACTTCAAAATTATTAGATTACAAAATTGAAATAAAATCGTTCGAGTCGATTTAACCAACTCAAAAAAAGGTTAATTTTCTCAAAAAAAAAACCCCAACCCAAATTTCCGTAATGCGAATTTTTTCGACATAACCTGAAGTTAGGTTTTAATTTTTTGGTTATGCTATAATGCTGGTAATGCTTCCCTATAGACCTTTATTATTTATTGAATAAACATTAGAAGATACTGAACAAATTATAAAAATGCTGATGCTCCAAATGCATTTGATAAACAAACGGCACATCTCGACCAGTGACGCCAGTGGTCATAAGTAGTGGAATGCGTAGTGCATACGACTTCGAAGACTGGGCAATGGGTTCAAACCTCATGGTGTGCATGTAGAAAGTTTTTCACAATAAAATTGGATTAAAGCTCAGCATCACTAAAAGTAGACTGATGATAGGACTTGGCACCCCGCTGAAATAGCTATATCTCCAGCCAAACAAAAATAAAACAAATTAAAATACCTAAAATTAATTCCTAAACAATTGGTGGTTGCGCCTTTAAGCTGTTGTTGTTTGTTTTTCAAAAATTCAATGAAATTGACGCAATAAAGAATGGTCAAGTCTAATAAACTGACATTCTAGTATGAATAATACAATAAATAATAATAATAACTGGACAAACTATGTTTGTTTTCATGAAAAATATACCTACAAAAGTAGACATGCACGTAAATCTTAAATATACAAAAATATGCATTTACTTATAAAACGGATTTCTAATCTAGTCTCGTCTTAATAGTGTTACTAAAAAAAATATGCTGTAGCATATTTTTGGTTGTCCTACATATTACATACCTACATAAATCGATTTCAAGCAAGCTTAACTCCGGCTTTCACACTCAACTGCATCACTGGCCTTTCTTATAGGATCGAATAAAAATAAATACCTATCATTTTTAATTTCAAAAAATCACAACCTACCTACCTCCATAATTATGTTGATGCATAGCATTTACATATATACCTACACTACATACAAAAATCTAGCATAGTACCTATAGATACACTTTTGTTGTTTTTTTTTTCTCTTTTTGAATATTCTTCATTGAATATTCTTCCACTGAAGCTTGTCTGTTGACGACGACTTTTCTTCGTTTTTTCATCGTATACCTATTGCCTACGCCTGCTGTAATTCATCGCTTGTGTTCGTTTGTTTATTTTTATCATTCTAGTAATGTTTTAGTAACACCAACCAAAAATTTGATAGTTGTCCTCCTATACGCTGGAGTTCATTTCTCATGTTCTAAGTTCATGTGTTCATTTCAATCACTTCGGTCATTTCTTTAGTAACACCAACCAAAAATTTCGTTGTGATGCCCTATACGCTGGAGTTCATTTCTGATTTATTGAATTTATCTCATTTAATCATTTTAGTAACACCACAACTCTGTCAAAACGATCCTATAAACATTTTCAATGTTAAAAAACAGCCGTATAAAGTTAGCAAGACAACTTTCGAATAAGTTACTTTTGACTGTATCGGAAATTGCCGTATAAATCCGGTAAATATGCCGTAAGAGAAAAAAATTGTCGCGCCACTAGTTCTCCGAATAATTTATGTCATGATGCTAACTTTATATAAAGTTAGAATGACACTTTTCAAAATTTGGTCAAAAATAACTTCTGAATATGCCATATAGTTGAAATTAATTGCCGTAGATATACCGCGAAAATAAAAGAAATGCCGCGATAGTGGTTATGAATATAAAAATACTTTCACGTAAATTACTTTCATTTTCACAATAATTTTTCATCTAATAGCAACGTTGTTATCTACACTTGCGAGCAAAAAAATAGAATCACGCTTTTGCTTCATGTAAAAAAACTTGGTTAGTGTTGCAAATATTGTTCAGTATTCCTCGACACTTAGCTACTGCCTTGGATCTTACGGTCTCACTGGATAGTGCTTTGATAGCAGCTTGGCTGTCCACAAAGACTGTGATCTCTGATGAGCTCAATTCGTTCCTGCGGACAATTGCGGCTGCTTTTTCAATAGCATAAATCTCAGCATGAAAGACACTACACTCATCTGGGAGTTTATATATATATGATTCTCTAATATTAAGACTACCATTTCTGGCCATATTTATGGGAACCACCGTCGCGGAAATTTTTTTCTTTTCACGACATACGGAAATTAATTTCAACTACGTATAAGGCATATTCAAAAGTTATTTTTGACCAAATTTTGAAAAGTGTCATGCTAATTTTATATAAAGTTAGCATGACATCAATTTTTCGGAGAACTAGTGGCGCGGCAATTTTTTTCTCTTCACAGCATATTTACGGCATTTACACGGCAATTTATGAGACAGTCAAAAGTATCTTTTTCGAAAGTTGTCGTGCTAATTTTATAGGGCTAAAAATACGCTGATGCTAAATGACACAAATGTCCCACTTTACTTAAATTAAATGTTGTACCCATTATTTTGACAAAATTAAAAAAATAATGAAATGATAGCTCAATACAGTGAGTGTTGCTTTCATGCCCAATAGATGGCGCTGTTTTAAAAAAGTATATAAGGCGGGTGATTCTACAAAATATGGAATAAAATGGTGAATATTTCGGCACGACATTTTTGGAAGCTTAAAGTTGAAAAAATTAGTCCTAGTCAATCGTTCGAACGCCTTACTTTGCTGAAAGCGGCCAGTAAAAAACAAAAAAATACAGAATGTCAATTTCAGAGACATTTTTTGAAAAAGAAGGTTCAGGGGACTGATTTTTTTTCCTCTAACTTTCTCTTAAATATGACTAATGTATTGAAATATAGAAATTAAATTTATTAAGACTTTATAAAAGATAAAAATTCATACGGGGAAATATAGTATTTTAGTAAAAAAAAAAATATGGTATCAAAGTCGGTTCGACTAAATAGCTTTTGAAGAATGTGATCCAGAATTTCCATAAAGATCATAATTATTTCCAGTTAATTTTACAGGATATTCTATTATCCCCAAAAGGTAATGCTCGCGCATTCAAATTGATTAAAATTACAGAAACGAATTCAGCATAATTCTTCTTCCTTCCCACTTTCTTTTCTGATCGAGAAAAATCACGATATGAAACATTAATTAAATATTTTTTTTTTTTATTTAGAATCAATTTCAAATAAATTGTATCCTTTTTTGAAACATTCGCAATGAATATGCACGAAAATGCAAAATTTTTCAGGCCCTTGGATATTTCAGTACTTTTCTTCATTGAAAAGTCAGGGGACATAGGCCAGGGGACACAGAATATTCATAGTTTTTGCACAAAAAACATGCTAAGGTTGTAATTAAAAAAAAATTAACGACTATTCAATATTATAGTTTCATTCAGCATTTACTATACTGCTAAAGCCTAGTACGCTGCTGATACGAAACGAAATTTTTAGTTGGTCTCCATCATGACAACGAAATGCTTACGAAAACCATAACGAAAAATTACCCCTGTCAAGTGTCACCATTTTTGCAAAAACAAAAAACAAACAAAACCGCATAAAAATCACAGAAAGCAATGTCGTGATGAAAGAAACAACAAATACAAACAAAAATAGAAGCAAATGTCATTTTTCCGCACACAATTAATGGTACAGGCAATTAATTATGTGCGAAAACAGAGGGGAGATCTCTCCAAATAATCTGCTACAATTATCGATTTCGTTCATCGAACAGCGTACCGCAGAGCGAAAAGCAGAACGAAATTTTTCGTTTGTGATTTCGTTGTGTCATTTTTGTATGGGATTTTCCGTTTCGCATCAGCAGCATACTAGGCTTTAAGGAGACTCGATACTTGACATTGCTAGCGCTGGACATTCGATCGATATTTTAGTTATCGATTTTTTCGATTATTTCAATATTCCAGGGGACTGATTAGAAATGTCGCGGACAAAGTTTAATAAATTATTTTTTTGCAGTAAAATCAATTGTTAAAAATATTTATCTATTTCATAACGAAGATTTATTATTTGACGTAAGTATGGGTGGCTTCAGTTTAGTGTGAAACCTGAAATAAAAGAACGGTAATGATTTTTTTTTTGCGAAAACGCGAAGAGGACACAAGAGGGAACTTTGAACACTGATCTCTATAATACACTGGATAGCGCATCCATACAAGAAAGTTGAAGCCATTTGAGAATTGTTATAATGTTGAGTTGCCTATTTTTTTGTATAACGGTATAACTGTATAACATAATGAAATGCAAATTTTTTTTACAAAATTACAACTAAAATACTTTAAATTCACTTTTACAATTATTTTAAATTACAAAAAATCAAATTTACAAACAAGTGATGGTTCTTTTGCTTTTTTTTCTTAGAAATTCCACATTGGTTTTTGCCCCTCTTCGGTTGTAGTAGAATTTTTGAGATCTCAGCAACTTGAACTGGCCTTCACAGCCTCACTGAACATACCTAAAGTGTTGAGTTGCCTCACTGAACATACCTAAAGTGTTGAGTTGCCTACGTACTTATCATCTTCAATTGGAAGTAGAAAAACTGTTATACTTTGTAGGGAATCCACTATCCAGTGTATTATAGAGATCAGTGACTTTGAAGAATTCTTTGAGCAAGAAAAAAAATACCAGCCTAATAATTTTGTTTGCGCATATAGATATTAATCAGATTTAATTTTAAAAATAAAGATCAGATTAAATAATTTAATGGATTTTAAAATATCTTCCGAGCTACCGAAAATTTGTAGAATCACCCATATAAAACAAGCTCGTAGTCGAATGCAATATATTGCAAAAATTCCCAAAAAAAATCGCTGAAGAACTTTCGGAGATTTGCTTTGATAAGTAACAAATGTAGGTACATTTACATTTTTATTTATGTACATTTATATAGATTTATTTTTTTCAAAAAAAAAAAAAAATACACTGTTACAAATTTCATTACTAAAATATATTTATCTAAAATGATATAACCATTTTGAGTGCGTCTCGATTAATTATAGCTTGTTTGCAAATCAAACCCTCAGCAAAGACAGTCGATTCATGTTTTAGGTATTCGATTGATTTCTCGACATACAAAAGCGATTCCTCCAACAATACAACACAATTCATATTAGTCTCAAGAGAAATTCTTCGTGTTTTTTCGGCTATTGCTGAGTGTACTTCGAAACACAAAATCCCTAATATTCTTGTTTCACCTGTAAATTAAAAAATTATTAGCATTTGATTTCACTCCACAAATAATAAATAAAGTGAATCATTTAAAAATATAATTTAACAAACAACACAAACATATATTTGCCAGTAAGACCTAGGGTCTTATAAATTAGGCAATGTTAGAAGGAACAGAAGGATAGGATAGATTTTCGTTGGCACAGTGGATTTAGAAATAAGGTTTTGATTATCTCATTAAATCCCAGGGGTGGCGTTCAGTTGAGGGAATATAGAAAAGACTGCTGCCTAGGCTGGCGCTCGAACCCACACATCCAGGTTAGCAGTCAAGCACTACTTCCACTGCGCCGGGGCCACCCCCGGTAGAAATATATCTAAACATTGATACCTAGCAAACATTTCCTTTCACTCAAACCAAAATTACTTACATGGGGCCAATTGTTCATATAACTCGATCATCTCCTTGGCATACTCCAATTTTATATCAAGATCTTTTTCTGCTAAGACCATTAAATCTTTTGGATCTGAGCCAAGCTTTTGTACCAGCTGAATCTTAACTTCGCTTATATAAAAGTGCTTTCGTGGTAACCATTTCTGATAATGTTCAATGTATTTAATGGAATTCGGAACATTTTTTTCCATTGCAGCTAAATCTGCTCCTGCCTTCTCTAAAATGTCTTTAACATAAAACTTGTCAACATCCATGTTACAAATCGAGCATCTTAAGAGTAAATAAATTTCATAAAAAATAAGTTCAGAAAGTTACTAGGGAGTTACAATACTTACTTCCAATTCTCATACCAATTTTTCAAGTCAAGAGGAAGAACAAACCCTGAACAATCTTTGTTCTTGCACTTTAATGCACTATAATATGTATTAAATTCCGTAACGTCCTGGCATCTATCACATTCACATTTAAACAGTTTCGTGTGCATTAAATGTTTTTGACGATCTGCTGTGCCCCACAGGGCATCTGAGTAACAAATACTTAGATTTGCATTCTTTGGAATTGCGTGTGGAGCCCACAGAATAACACTGCCGTCTTTAGTAAAACTTTTTGCTAAATTAGGTCGACATGAATGCTCAACCATTGACGCTACATCAAAAACCGCAACGTGAGGTGGATCGGACGTTGGAACTTCATGACCATTTATTTGCAAGATCCCTGCGATTTTCATAATTTCATCCTCAGTAAATTCATCGGTTTGGAAAAATCTAGAAACAAAAAAGGTTTTTATTTTAGACGTTCTTTAAATATGTACATTAGACTGATTCAAAAAAATTAAAATGTTTTTTGGATTCCCTGTTGAAAATATCGTCTTTAATATAAATTTTCATGAGATAAAAATATTTATAAAAACACAATACAACTGCTTTTCAAATCAATTTTTATGAAAAAATTCCTTCAAATTGATTGCTTCAAGAACCGAAAACAACAATAAAAATGTGCCATTTTAATTGTTTATGTTTTGTCTTTTTTCTTTGCGTTAAATAATTTTTTTTTCTTAAAAAAATAAATTTATTTCAACATCTACAACAAAATTTAATATTAGGATTGTATATTTTAGCTGATATTTTCAACAAGTAATCCAAAAAACTATGGAATTAATCATCCAATTTAACCCTCAATAACTTTGAAAAGAGTACCTATTGTAATTAAAAAATGAATCGAGGACATTCAATCATTTCCGTACGATAACCGATTGTAAAGTTATAAGCAAACAAAAGAAATCTTCCCATAAAATTTGTATGGAAAAAAAGAAATTTGCGATGAGCGACCTCTAAATAGTAATCTAAACGGCCGAAATTTTACCAGGCTTATTATTTCACTAAACTCTAACTAAAAAGCTAGTGGTTTTAAAAATCGGAGATATTTTAATTTTTTTTAATCAGTACATACCAGATGTTTAGGTATTTTTTAACATTTAATCCAAAAATAAAAAACTAAGACGATGCAAGTAAGCACCATTAAAAAATTCTTTTTTTTTCTTAAATCGAAAACGATTGAATAGAATAACATAAACATTATCCCTCAAGAAACACCTTCAGACCTTCTGATGAAAATGGAAACATTTTCGTTTGTACAAACTTTCATCATAGCAATTTCGGAAGGGTTTTTCTGGTCATAACTCCACAGTGATCCCTCCCTGAAAATAACATTTTCATAGAATATTTAATTCTTAGTTTTGTATAACAAAATAAACTTGCGTTCCAAGCTTTATCACTATACCGTTACGATTTAGGCCCATCGCCAACTAGGCAACTTTTTGTTGCTAGCCCCAGCAACTTTTTGTTGCTCCAAATCCAATTACATTAGCTTATATGGGAGATCGCCCACTATAGGTAACTTTTTGTTGCTCGGAGTTGCTGGCGGAACTTTATTCCCTTTTGGGAATTTTCTAAAATTTTTGCCAAATGAGAGACTTTTAACCCGAAAAACAAGTTTTATTTTCACACTGAACGAATTTTGTATCGTCACTGATCCACAATACATGGTCAATTTAACATTTCAATTAAAAATACTGAACACAAAAGTTGCTCGGAAATTGCCTAGTTAGCGATGGCAAGCAACTCCCAGCAACTTTTAGTTGCGCAACAAAAAGTTGCCTAGTGGGCGATGGGCCTTAGTAAAGCTTTATTTTGGGCCACTATAAACAGAAACAAGTTATGCTCATTAAGCTTTAACTACATTCGCCACTTTTTGCAAAATTACAAAAGTAAAAATATTTTTTTCCAGCTAGCGCAGTTGTTTTGTGAAAAAGAATATACGCATTTTATTTTTAAACTAAAATTTAAACTGTCTGCATCATTTTTATAAGTTTTCTTGTGAGAAACACTATCCCAAAATGAGTTTGAAAATTTTCACTTTTTCACTTTTTTGGCTCATGTAGTTAAGGCTTTAGCTTTAGTATGACGTCACAATCATCTGGTTTTCTTCGGAGAGCAAAAAGATTATTCCATTTCATTGGATTGTTTTCATTTGGTGTTTTATTTTCACAGTCCATATCACTTAAAAATAATTTGTTTAAATGCTAAGTTCTAAGTTATAGTCTTCATTTAAAAAAGAAAATAATACCTAAAAATTATTGTAACGTCATAAAAATGCCAAGATGGCGACTTGGGTATATGTAATGAGCTTATCTGTATATCGTGGTTTTGGGAAATCTGTCAAATTTTTAGGAGTGGGGATGAAATTCTCTCTGAGAGAAGATAACTGCCGAAAAAGTCTGAACCAATTTCTGGGAAAACATTTCTGCCACTTTTTAAACGTCAAACACAAGAATCGACTAGAATCGAAGTGCAAGGGTTTGATTTAGTTTCTGTTACTAAAGTAAACAATATTGTGTTATTTAAAAATTGGTGGCTAAGGCAATGCCAAAAGATCTAGGCGCACGGTAGTGCGCCCGCCAAGACGAGCGGTTAGCACTACTATATATTTTCTCGAAACGTTTCGTCGTATTTTCAAGCCCTCATAGCTTCGGTATAGATAGAGCTAGAGAGCTCAAATTTTTAGGATTAGATGTAGTCCTCGACCTTATACAACACACCAAATTTCATATTTCTAGCTTTTATAGTTTGGATGTTATTAATAGCCAAAAACGTCGATTTTGTCACTGACCACTCACTCATCAAAACCTAAAGGGTACTTCCCGAAGTGCTAGAAAGCTGAAATTTCGAATGTAGACTAGGATTTGCATACAAACAACAAAAAAATTAAGAAATCTGTAACTTTCACCCTCCAACACCCCAAAAGTGGAGGTTCATAATAAAACCTCAAAAACAACAACAATTTTCACAATCACACACAACAATGCAATGCAAACCCCGCCTATAATTGATGTGAGGGTTGTTTTTTTTTTATTTTATGTTCACGAACACAAAAAACAATGCACAATATGGGCGCGTTCGGGCGACAATCCAAACCTATCCGGATAGGTTTGTGTTGTTGTAATCCCATAGGAAAATTCAGCTGACGAACCTTACAGCTGTTGTCAAAAACAAATCTCAAGCTATCCTAAAATTTTCGGTATTGGCACCAGGAGTCACGGCACCTGGCGGTCAGTGCGTGAACTACTAGAGGGGGATAAAAATTTTTTCGATTTGACATTCAATGTATTTCCCATAAGAGAAAACGAAATAATGGTCTGGAAAACATTAATTTTAGTATTTAATTTTATATGAATGGGTACTCATATTATAATTACAATAGATTGACAATGTACGCTAGTTTGTTAATCAAGAAGAATATATACCGAATTCAACTTCTTATGTGCTTTATTTAGCCCATACAAAATGTAAACAAACGCGTATTGTTGTTGTTGTTTTACAAAATGGATGACTGTCGCGAGTTGAAATGGGATCATGCGCGTAGTGAGGGAAGGGTTTTAGGGGCAAAATAAATTATGGATTGAACTGAAATAATTTTTTAACATAGAAGTATAGATATATTATGTAGGTATGTATTTGCATTTTAGTATGTGAAATAGGAGAATAGGTATGATTTATGTTTAGAACATTTTAACGTAAAACTTTTTAACAGAATATAAAGAAAACTTAAATAATTAATAGATGCGGTAAACACAGGATTGGAACAGCTTGTTAAGGGCACACATTTATAATTGACTTAAAATTTTGTTATTATTCTTGCTAAATTTTTGATTCTATTTTTGCTTTTGGGAGCTTTTCTTAGCATTCAAATTAAATTTTGTAAATAGTACAAAAGGTAAAAGATAATTTTCGGAATTATTTGATTTAAAAAAACAAAAAACTTTCACCATAAAAAATAACTTCATGTATTTTCTTAATTATGGGCAAAATTTCTTAAAAATTATCAAACACATTTTACACCGCACAAAATAAAAACAAAACATATTTTTAATAAAACTGGCTACGCTTCTGCCTTGCTTTTTCCTTAACTGGGTATCGTTGTTGTTGTTTATCATTGTGAGGATGATTTGTTTACACTTTTTATTTATAAATTAAAGCATTCTAGTTTTTAGTTTCGATATATTTTAAGCTCGATTCACAAACTCACATGTTTTATTATTACATTGTAATTAAAATACCGATACCCGCTCATATAAAATGAATTAGTAAAATTAATGTTTTCCAGACCATTTTTTCGTTTTCTCTTATGGGAAATACATTGAATGTCAAATCGAAAAACTTGTTATCCCCCTCTAGTAGTTCACGCGCTGATATGCAGGTGGTGTCGAAAGCAATTTACCTGGTGTCAATACTTTACTATCCGATGGGCAATTTGAGGAACAGCTGACGTCTGACAGCAGTCCATCTTTAAATTTTTTGTGTGCTGTCTAGTGTCTGGCTTTCGCATTCGCACGTTTGTTTGGGTTTTCAATTATAATAAAATATATAATAAAAAAATATGTAATGGAATAAATTATGAAATCGAGGACACTGAGGAGATTTGCAAGATGATAATTTCTGGTATGTAAATATTTAATAAAACATTTTAAGTTTGTCTTGTGATAAAAACTAACCTAAAACCACATACACCCGAAATAAAAATCTGTCAGCTGTTTTTGACAATCCTACCTATCTGGGCGTTCGGAAACGTATCTGATACTAAGCTATCTCAGATAGGCTATCGGGTTGGCTGCCGAACGCGCCCTATGGCTTTGCTTGAAATAAGGGTTGTTTATGTATTGTATGATTTTCACCACGATCGGTGAACTGTCGTCTCGTTCAGTATGAAGTATCCTTGGAATTTTATGTATGTATACCTATGTACTTATATTCATGGGTGTGCGATAGGAAAAAATAATGAACTTTTAGGCCAGGCGCGCACATGCAACTAAACAGTTTGGTTTCGATTTTGAGCACAATGGGATTATATGGGAGTGCGCGCCGGTTTATGTGTGCGGACTCTCATATAATTCTATAGTACTCAAAATCGAAACCAAACTGTTTAGTTGCATGTGCGCGCCTGGCCTTATTTTTCGCTTCGGTCAAAATAAATAAACAGATTTTACATTGACGGATCATTTTTTTAAGGTTTAAGTACCTTATTACCTTAATTTTTGCGAAGATAAAAATATACGCGTTACTTTTACTTATATAATTTCTAAATAAATGCATAGTAAGGTACATAGGTATATTATTTTCATACTTCTGGTCTTTGCTAAGAGACTTAGCTCAATAAAAAGGTTAGGTATGTAGATAGTTACTTTATTTCGAGGTATTAGGCCTATTGCTACAATATTAATTGGGAAGTAGTTTCATTGGAATCAGAATCCCACCGTGAAGTATTTAAGGGAGGTTCAGGTGTTTTTTTTATGGATAATAATTGATCCTACAAAAAGAAATGAAATCCCACCAAAAACATTTCATGTAAAAAAAGGTCGCCAAGACTCACATGCACATAACGCTTTCGCTGTGAAAAAGTTATGAGATCTCATGAAGAGCCAAGCCCATAACTCTACAAGGCCTAACTTTACAAGACCTAACTCTACCAACCCTACATCGTGGTCAAAAAGTATGGCTTGGCCGTTTCATAAAACTTTAGCATGACAGACTTAATTTTACCGAAAATCTATGGAAGTGTCTGTGTTTTGGCTGCGAAACGGCCAAGCCATACTTTTTGACCACGATGTAGGGTTGGTAGAGTTAGGTCTTGTAAAGTTAGGCCTTGTAGAGTTATGGGCTTGGCTCTTCATGAGATCTCATAACTTTTTCACAGCGAAAGCGTTATGTGCATGTGAGTCTTGGCGACCTTTTTTTACATGAAATGTTTTTGGTGGGATTTAATATTTTTTATAACTAATGCCATACATACCTTGGGATAAATTTTCCTATGCTCTCCAAATCAATTTTCCATTGTGGTGATCCTCTACGTATATCATCGTGAGATTCTAGCTTCATCAGTTTCTCAAACTTTAGTTTTTCACTTTTTTTAAGTAATAGTGCTCTTAGTGTTGCAATGCATTGGTACATTGGATGTGGCGTCGTGAATTCATGAATGACAACCTTAAACGAAATATTTTTTTGTACATTAATTTTATTGTACATTATGTACACCACACAAGTATTGTGGCGGATTAACTGAGGTTAAAAGATGGGTTAAGTTTCAAGTATGTGCTGATAATATAGCAAATTATTTGGCTGAACCACTGATCCGTGGCTCAGGAATTTTAACTCACCAATTTCAGCGGATTAACTGAGGTTAAACGAAAAGGTTCAGGTATGTAATTGGCTATTAGTCCATACTTGAACCTTGAACCATCGTTGAACCTCAGTTATTCCGCGGAAATCGGTGAGTTAAAATTGCTGAACCACGGATTAAATTTTGAACCACGTTTGTACAACTGGCCCCGTTAAGGAAGTAGGGGAAATTTTATTTTAAATTTAAGAAAAAAAAATATTAAAAAACAACTGCAACACTTAAAATGAAGTACTATACCGGTTTTGAAAGTCAGAAACATGTTGCTGAATCCTAAATTTAAATTAAATTATTTATGTCAATAGTTTTTAAAAAACTCAAAATTTTGATTAAAAAAATGAAAAAAAAAGTTTAGTTTTCAACTTAGTTTAAAATTACCTTTTTTTGCTCCCTATTTTGTGTTAGTTTACATTCTTCTTTGTGTCCAAGGCTGTCTTCGCATTCTTTCGAGCAAAGTGGCCATCCACATTTTTGACAGGGAACATAGTCCTTTTCATCGATACCATCTAGACAACCCAGACATACGGGCCCAGTAATTTGAGATGGACCCCTGGTTATGGGTGACTCTTTTAAAATTATTTCATATGGTTTGATTTTTCTTGTCGTCACAAGATGTCGTCCCAATTTTTCACTTTGTTCAATCTGAAAAAAAGACATAAATATTTAGAACTTTAAAAAATAAAAAGAAAAAAAGGAAAGTTGATTTTTTTGAGAGAATCTAAGAAACGGCATGAAGTCTCTACAGAATAAACTACACTCGATATTCTTATCAAAAAATATGGTTCAAAACTTCCACAGTCGCATTTATAAACGTTGTCTAATTTTACATAGCCGTCCAAATTATAAATACACAATTTTTATTGTTGCTAAAGTGATTTAACTTTTTATCTAGCTTTAGACAAATGAATCGATTGTCTCAGTCGTAAAAATTTAATTTATTTTTACTAAAATTTAGAAAAAATTATTTAGTTTTTGCCTTTGATTTTTTTAAATTGTTTTTTTCTTTTTTTTGTCATTTAAAATCTATTCAGTGTTGCAAAACTGTGAAAAGAGTGGATATAAATTGTGGTTTTCTTTTCTATTTTAATAACAATTTAAAAAAATGGTAATTTTATAAAATACTAGCTGACCCGGCTGCCTAAAAACGGTTTATGTATTGGGAAACACAAATTAAAAATGAGTTAACACCAATGCGCATGTTCTTGTCATGTTCATGTCTTGTAGCTGGGCACCGCATAACGGTACTTCTTGAAGTTAACTATATAATCGACAAATTAATTACCTCTTTTGTTTTGTCTTGTCTTGTTTTCATTATTTTTTTGTCTTTAATAAATAATTAAGTTATGGACATTTTGCAAACAGCATAGCAACCAAATAAAGAAGATGTAAAAATAAACATTTTTTGCATACAAAAGAATCTTTTTAGGAGATACATTTTGAAAAATTTCTTATAGCTCAAACATAATGCAAAAAAAATCAAGCAAATCCATCGGGGTCGTTAATGAGTGATGTGGTTATAAACGAAACCCATTTCATTTTTATATATGTAGAATAGATTGGTGATCTTTTGATTAATATTTTGTAAAAGAAATTTTCTATTTAATATAGTTTTATTTATAAGAAAACACGGATATAAGAAAGGCATTCCTTAACGCCATATTATTCACTCGATACATCCAGATTTAAACTTAAATCCAGATGAATTTACATTGAATTTGTATGATTTACATCCAGATTAAAGTTTTAATCTAGATGTATTGAGTGAATAATATGGCCGTTAGAATTTAGATTTCTCGACTTTATTTAATCCGTGGCGTTATCTACAAGATGAACCATTGTATATAGGTATGTATGTATATAGTATACATTAGTATGTGCCGGAGCCCTAAGTAGGTACAGTAGTCCCTCGATAATGTGAACTGATTGAAACAAGCTGTTTTCGGATTTTACAGGGATTCACGTTACTGGAGCTATTTTTCAGTGCGTAGAAACTGATTTAAACAACAAATTGTACCTACACAACTGCAACTGGCAGGAGATACTCTTGATCGCAGTTGCATTTAAAAATGTCAAATATGTTCAGACAAATAACAGATTAATAAAGACTTTAATATCGCACCCATCAAAACTAAAATAAAATAAATAAATTTGATGGCACAAACAGCTCATTAAGAACTAGGACCTAGTGACTTACAACTCTTAACCATTTCTGTGTGCGTGTATGCAGGAATGGAGGGGACCTACAGTTTATTGCCGAATCCGAACGGCTAATGTGAGCGGCACTTTTCTAAGACAAGAGCTACTCTTGGAAGTTTTGTCAATTCCTCGCAAGAGGTAGTAGCCGTTTTATTTTTAAAAATTATTAGGTGGCGAGGCTGGGGATCGAACCTAGACCTCCGGCATGACAGTCCATCGCACTAACCATCACGCCATGGCTACTACATCAAAACTAACAAAAGAAAAAAAAATATATAATATATATAATATATAAAGAAATTCACATTTTAGAGTCCAAAAATTTCAAAAGTTCACATTATAAAGATGACAATGTAAAGTTTTAGCGGTTCACATTTTAGAGAAATTCACATTATCGGTAGTTTACATTAGCCGTGTTTTTTTGCAAGCACGTAGGAAATTGTTCAAAAAAAAAAACGATATCGGGTATTACCGACGCCATCACAGAAAAAATATGTGGTCGTATTAATAAACATTGTCTAACTTTAGACAGCCGTCCAAGTTTTTAAAAAACCTTTCTAATTTTTGCTAAAGTAATCTACCTTTTTATCTTGCTTTAGACAACGTAATCTATTGTCTAAACCTAGAGAAATGCAATATTTTTTTTATTAAAAAAGCATATTTCCGACTGTTTCAAAATACTTAGACATAGTTTAAACAGCCAAAAATCTAATTAATAAGACCAATGGAGTTTTCATACAAACTATCGATAACATGTATATGGAATTCATGCCGGTAACACGGTTTTTCTCCGTGCTTAAGTTATACACCGAAAATTCTCCGTGCTTAGCTAAGCCCGAACGGGCTTAGTTGTTGTTGCATTTAACACGTAAACTGTTGAGAACCGAAATCGTTTTTTTCATCCGATTCCCTTATCGAGGGACTGCTGTAGTATAAATATGCACCTATTCCTGCTTAAGTTCAATAGATTTTTTTTATAAGTCTATAAATAGCTATTTAAAAAAAAATAGAAATTAACAGAATGATTTTTTTTTTCATGCATATAGATTTTAAACAATTAATTATTTTTCTTCTTTTTCGCAATAGCAAACTATATCAAATAAGTTTTTAAAAAATACAAGGAAGAAACCTATAAACCAACCTTAAATGGATTGCACATTAGTTTGTGGATTTTCCAATCAGATTTTTGATGTTCTCCTGAACAATAAAACACTTGGTTGCAGTTAGAACACTTTGATTTGGTTTCTTTAGAACAAATTTTGCATAATCCATTTTTTATATCAGTCATTTTAGAATATTTATATTTAATATATTTTTTTTCTATTATAAAAGTACTTTTTCCTGCAGTTTTTTTTTCAATACTCAAAATGTAAGGAGCTATTTATAACTTAAGCACCAATGAAAAATATGCTCCCATTTAGTTAAATTTCTAAAATACTCTGTTCATGTTGAATTGTATAAAATGTGAGGATAGCGATATATTTCGTGTCTTTTATTTTCTAAACTATTTTCAGACCATGTGAACGAGGCTACAGCATTACAACTGTGGTAAGTTTTCAAATTTGTTCTAAGATGAATGAATACAATAACTTTTGTATTTATCACTTGGCATTATGTTCATTTATTAACAACCCAAGTTGTTTTAAAACCATATACCCTTTCTAATACCCTAAGAACCAAGTTATAAATTTATTAAAAATAATTTATAACAAATGCAAGTTAATAAAATATATTAAAGGCAATACAGCTGTTGGAGAACCATGAGTTAGTGGCTTTCAAGTTAAGACTCAAACAAGCTTAGGTGCTTGTTAAAGGCCTTCGACACTATCCCACTGAGTGTAAACACCATGTCAAAAAAGTGAGAAGTAAATCCTGTATAATAGTGTGGAAACGAAATATGAAATTTCATCCCACACGACCTGGCAGCCCATCTCATACAATTTGACATGTGTTAATACATGAAGGATTAATAAATTAGGATTGGTTCTAAAACTATCACACATTCTATCCCACTTGGGGGTTTGAGGTTATGGTGAATTGATTTGTTTGGATGAAGTGTGGAAGCAAAATATGAAAATCGTTTTCTTCACACAAATTTGGCAGTTGTAAGAAATTCTATCTATGATTCTAATTTCCATACTAATTTGAGCCAACAAACACAGTTTTACGGATCCGTACGCGGATTCCTCCATACGTTGTTAACTACGTGTGCGGATCCAAAACGGACTCTTTTGCTTAAAGGGGCGTATATAAAATCTGCCAGATTTTTCTGTTCGATATCATAACGCATACCTCATAACGCATACTCTCATACTCATATTTTTGTTATGCGTTCACAACACCCAAAATTTCCTGTCGGCTTGGACTACTATTCTAGGAGGATTTGTAGATACACCTGAAAAAATGCAATTAGTTATCTACTTACTTAAAATAATATAAATGTTTTATATTATTTTACAGTTACAGTAAAACCCGGATAAGTGCCTATCGCATAAGGCCAGGCGCGCACATGCAACTAAACAGTTTGGTTTCGATTTTGAGCACAATGGGCTTATATGGGAGTGCGCGCCAGTTTATGTGCGCGGACTCTCATATAATCCTATAGTACTCAATATCGAAACCAAACTGTTTAGTTGCATGTGCGCGCCTGGCCTAAGTGTCTAACCCTTATAAGTACCTTCTTTTTTCGAGAACCAAAATGTTTAGGATTTTTTTTATACAAAATTCATCTAATAAGTACCTTTCACTTAATTACATTCCCCGCTTAATTGCCTTTTATATTGTATACTTTTATGGAAATTTACCTGAGCAAAATTCTTTTAAGTACCTACACAATTAAAATCAATAGAAAAAGACAAGCTTCTGACCAAAGAAACTGAATATGAAGAAATGAATCCTTCGTACGTTTCACCCTCCAAAACCCATTTGTTTACATTGTTGTATTTGTAATTTAATTTTGTGTCGATGAATAGATGTGAAATCCAACAACAATATAGCAGGGTGGTGTGAAGATAAGTACTGTGAATGTGTAAGTTGTGAAGATAAATACTGTGAATGTATGAGTTTTATACCGCCATTTTTACACATACCTTCTCATTTCTTATCTGATAGAGCTTGTAGGCAAACTCAAATGACAGCCGAGGACTCATTTCTTCATATTCAGTTTCTTTGCTTCTGACGCTGACGATCTTAAGAAAATTTATTGAGCATTGGTGCGTTCTTTTGTGTTACTGTGGTTAACTATAGTTACTATAGTTCACAGTACACATATAGAAGGTAATATCTTCCGAGTTTTCATTTTTGTTCAGTTCTGCGCATGGCTTGTATTTTGTTTTTGTAAATTGTGGATGAGGGTCACTGCGATTCGGAAACACTTGCTTTGTTTTTGTAAATTCTGACAGGCAGGTCACTGTATTTTTCGAAGATGCGCAATATATTACCTTCTTCAATATGTGTACTGTGACTATAGTTAGCTTCGGTCGTTCCTTTAATTCAGAAAAGTTACTTGGAGTTAACTTTATGACGTCATAAAGTCGTTCCTAAATTCAAACAACTTAGATTATGGTGAAATCGAGCGTCTTAAAGAAAAAATTATTAAAATCAGATTACATAACGCAACACAAACTAAAATAACTGATTTATTTTAATTTGTAAATACAAAGTTCGCTTTCAGAAAGGATAAGCCTAGTACGCAGATCGGGACAAATTTTTCTTTTCATACAAATTTTTTCCCAGGACAAATTTTGTCTTCAGTCTTTTTCCAGGCAGTACGCAGTGCACGCGCAAAATTTTGTTGTGTACCTGTTGTAGGGTTAAATCTCCACTAAACTTTTTTAGGAAAAATAATGTTCGAAGCATTATTTTGGGGGAAAAATAATTTTGCACCATAAAGCACGATTAACTATTGTTTGTTGATAATTTTACAAAAAGAAAACAAAAGAAGAAAAACATTAATTTTGCGTGACTTTTCCAACGTTTTGTAGAGATTAGAACTGTAGAGATAAAATGTGTCTTTTCCCGATCTGCGTACTAGGCTATACCGATACTAGTCGTTGATGTAATGTATTTTTTTTTATTTAAATAACATAAAATGTTTCTTTGCTTTCAATTTTTTTTATTTTTTTTGTAAATATAGGTAGCAATAAGTGCTTATGTGCACTTAGGCGCGTTTTTTATAACTGCCTAACCCGCATAAGTGCCCATTATATCGAAGCATTTATGGTGAGGCATCACAACTGTACTTGTTTTATTATCTTAAATCAAATATTTATTTTAGCTGCGGTAATAATAATTCGTATTTTTTATATATTTTTTAAATTTTATGTTAGAATTGGCCAAATCAATTGTTCACTTAAAAATTAATTAAACTGACAAAAAATGTCTATTCGCTGTCACTTCTGTGTGAATTGAGTAAATCGCATCCGTCCCACATCCGTAGCAGACCAATAATACGCCAGCATCATATGCCAGTTCTGTGTGAATCGGGCCTTAAAGTGGAACGCATTCCTCGCTTTCGGGTGGCAGTCAGATAGCTTGCGTTCGGGGGATAGTCAGATAGTCACATATCCCAAAAATTTTCAGATAGCTTGAGTTGTTGTTGCATCAGCTGACATCAGAAGTTTTTTAACAACAACACAAGCCTATCCGGATAGCTTTGGATTGCCGCCCGAACGCACCCAGTTGCAAACGTAATCAGCTGTTCCCCAAATTGCTCATCAGATAATCCCCTATTCACAGGAAGATACTAGTTGCTGGAGATTTTTCTGACGTTTTCTTTAAATCTCCTTAACAATTTCTTATACCTTTCACACGCAAGCAACAAAACCCCAAGATATTTGCTTATTTTCCTTTTAACATACATTGGTTGAACGGACACAAACGTAGTGTGAAGAGAAACGTCAAAAAAATCTCCTTAATTTGTTGGCCGGGGAGATTTTGTTCACCCCTGTTTCTTCATGGTCTTCTCGCCTATGAACTGATTTATGTTGGAAACTCAATTGCCTTGTGTGAAAGGAGACTTATGCATTTACTTTGACATGGTGTTTTTTCAAGTGTCGCGCGTTCGATCGCGCGTCTATTCGATTCAGCCAGAAATACATTTTCGGAAGAAAATGAAAGAGTACAACCATTGACTTATTATATATGGACTGCCAGGAGCCAACTTCACGACGGTCCGACTTATAACTAAACGCCACCAGCGCCCCTTGGAGCAAAGCGGAAAACTGTGTGCAACTTTTGACAACTTCATAATTTCTGTTTATTTTATTTTTTTGAAAAATTTTATTAAAAATGGTGAAAAATGTAAAAGCAAGCATTGAAAACAATTACAAAACGTAAGAAAACTATAATCTTTCATATATTTTTGTTTGATTAAATACTTAAATTGATTACAGATCTTATATTTGCATAATCGCTTCACTATTTTCATTAAAGAGATACTAAATCTCTCGAGCATTTCGCTAAAATTGCAATTACGACGAAGTTCAAGAAAAGTTACCGAATCCCCAAGAAGCAGACATAATTTCAAGAAGTCCTCGACTTTGATAGAATCCAGAAGAAACGACAAGAAAGGTGAGTTGAAGTTGAATAAATAAGTTCGTCGCTCTAATAATTTTTCTTTGCAACAACATCAACAGCAACAAATGCAGCAGCAGCGGCAATATAAACAACAATAACAGCAACAGTTTATACGCAGCACATTGAGAGGAATTTTACCCCCAATTAGATGGCATTTAATGGACACATCTATATATCAGAAATCAAGCAATAGTACCGATTGAAATCTGCCAATTGACGAAGGTTCAGCAGATATCTCAGACGACGTTACGGTTTACATTATGTACTTGAGCGGCTAAGTATCTTATCCTTTAGTCAAAGGAACAAACTCCAGTTGCTGGACTAATAACATGGTTAACAACAAACATACAAGCAGTAATCTCCACTTGGCCGTGCTACAGAATTTGCTACAAATCATTCCATCTGGCAAACCGATCGATAACTGAAACCCAACAATCTTTTTAAAATTGTTATAAAAGCAAATAAAATTCTGCATGAATGAGAACAAAAATTAAAATTTTACAAAATACAAATATGATTATAGTTTTATTGTAATAACCATTTAACAAAATGTTGTCTTTTCTTTCTAACTAGATTGGCTTGAAACGCCTCCTCTTTTTTTAATATTTCAATCTTATTTTCGTCGTTTTAGAATTTCTTTCTCAAACTAATAACATTCAGCATCTTCGGGCCATTTACTGAAACGAAACTTAAATATTTAAGTGAAACGTAAGTGTTTAAGTTGAACATAAATATTTAAGTTTCGTTTCAACAAATGGGCCTTAAGACTCGGGAATTTGAAATGTGTAAAAGTTTGTCAACTCTTAAATGTCCACAATGTGGATCTAAAATTCCAGGATATGAACTTGTCGGTGAACTGTTAAGATTATTGGTAGAATATCCATCAGGATTTTGAATTCAAAAACATAATTAAAATCATTTTTTTGTGGTTTATTTTCTTCTGCTGCTAAAGGTAGATGGGCGGTGAGATGTTGGTGGCTGGTGATTTGGGCTTCGTATCTACTAGGTTCATCTCAAAAGGCAATCAAGGATTTGGCCAAAATTCTTGAAGATCCTCCTCTGCATCCAATGCGGGCCATCAATAAAAGAGTGTCTTTTCGCTCAATACTCTAACAGTCTGCATTTTCAATATTTTCAAGCGATAGTGGTGAGGTGATGGAAAACTGAAATTAAGAACAATTGACTCGGGTGATTACAATTAAAGGCAAAGATAAGAAGAAAACTTACGCATTTAGCTGGTCGAAGAGCACAATATTTTCACATTATTTGGCTAAAATCTTCATTTCTTTAGAATTTACAACTCCACTCGACATATACTATGCCCGGATTATGAATAATGTCTAAGAGGTACCAAAAAAGCAAAATCCTTGTCCATCATGCATCGATGAAAATCCAAATGTTTGGTAGATTTTATTGGATTGTGGTTATGTGATATAGAACCATGTTTACATTGGGAACATTGAGTACGGACTGGTGAGTAAGGGATCGTTCGGGTCCATTGCAGGCGGAATGTTAGAAAAATGACTTGCCAATTTGGTCATTAATTTAGAAAATTGCAGGGGACACCTATCATTAGATAACACGGTAAACACAAATTCACTTCAAAGAAGATTTGCAATTCATCCATAGTGATGGCTTTCTCAACAATCAAATGGTTTGGACGATCCTTCCTCTTTAGGAAATTATGGTGAGATATAAACGTAATGCACAAAGCCTTTGGGTTTTTATCTTTAAACTTTTTATGCTGGTCCGAGGTCCGAGGCTTAATTTACAATTTTCTCTGCATTTATGAATCATTTTATACATAAAAATAACATAAATATAATCTTTTAACCACAATTGTCGCACGGAAAAAAAAATATTTTAAATTATTGTAAACAAGAATTTCATTCAGAGTTGAATGTCAGACGTCAAACTTTTACCTTCATTTGAAAAAAATGGCACTGTTTATTATAAGTAAAAATAATAGATGTCCTTAGTTTCTTCGACAAAAAATGCTTGTTCACGTCAATTGTCAAGAGATGGCCTTAGTAAAAGTTTCTCTTTTTTTCCACTTTGCACCAAGAGGCGAAGTGCCGCTTAGAAGAGGTCGGACCACTTTTATTGGGGCTTTTGTATGAAAATAAAGCCCGACTAGCAGTCCATATCTAGTATGTCAATGAGTACAACGCTCATTTCGACAGTTGCACCTTTCTGTTTGCAACGAAAAGTCCGGAACAGCCCCAACAAAACTACTGTCAATTGAACTGTCAAGCAAACAAAAAATCAAAAGCAAAAGCAAAAATCTTTTTTTGTTCGTGTGTTGCATGATGTGATGTCAGTCCCATATCAAATTTGCTTCTAAAATTTTTGCAAAAATTTATATCGGTAGTTGAAAAAAAAAAATATAATTTTATCTGGAAAAGGAAACCGTTGTTATTGAAAATGTTGCGTCTAGCTCATGGAAATGCAAACAGGTAAAATGTTTTCTATTTATCAACCAGAAACTAGGCCGGTTCTTATTCAAGCTTTAATTTTTTCTATGTACACAATTTTCACATTTTTATTAATAAAAATTCCTACAGGGAAACCAGAAAACGTGTTGTGGCTATTTCTACGAAAGTTATTTCCCTAAATTATTCAACTATCTACAACATTCAAGGAGGACAAAATAGAAGGCCATTACTTAATGTTTATGGCCACCGATTTGGGCCGGCACAACCACCAACCCGACCAAACTCCAGAGGATATGGAATGTTTGTCGTGCGGATCCTACGGGGTGCATTAAAACTCCGATACATTGTTTTGGGTGGTGCCATCAGCGGAGGTGTCACACTTGGTAAGGTACGTTTACAAATTTAGTTTCTTATATAACTCATGCATTGAAAACAAAACATAATTGATTTATCTTTAGAAATACGATGAGTGGAAGGATGGCTTACCTGACTTTAAGTGGCTACAAGATGCCTTGCCACAGGGAGAAAAATGGAGTGGCTTCAACAGAAAACTTATCGAAATGGGAGGGCTGGTGAAAAATGCAATCGAAATAGGTGAACACAGTTGATTTCCTCTTCTCTTTTTAACTTAAATTACTTGCTAGGATTATGTTTTAAATTTGTGCAGTTTATACCTACTATTTAATTGAAATATTTGCTGTATATTGCAATATATTACGTTATTCCCATATTTTCACTTACTCGTATACAGTCGTAAATTGTAATTTATATTAGTAAGCTTAGGAGTAATGCTTTTTGATTGGTATACAATTATATGGTTGCGTAAGTCCTAAGGCGTGAGGGTGGACGCCAGACATGAGTAGTGAAATGACTATTTGGTCATAGATTCTAACCTTCTTTTCTCACATATAAGTGACTGAGAAATCCATTAAATTGTTTTGCTGATAATAATATCCTTGGTATTTCATTTTCATTTTTAGAACCACATCCCTACGCTTCAAATCTGGAACTTTAACGACAGCTTATGTTGTGCTCTTTACATTCTGATTTCGACAGCATTGTCCAGT
This sequence comes from Epistrophella euchroma, assembly GCA_947049315.1. Lineage (NCBI taxonomy): Eukaryota > Metazoa > Arthropoda > Insecta > Diptera > Syrphidae > Epistrophella > Epistrophella euchroma. The sequence goes on along the minus strand of OX346245.1, from coordinate 106,389,886 downwards.
GGAGAATTTAAATTTAGTAGGTACTTGAAAAACTCGATGCTGTCTAATTTTGTTAAATGTAAACCACTAATCACCTTCTGGTTTGGATGTTAAAAGACTTATATTCATCTAAAGCTTATGTGAACAGTGGCTAATGAAACCATTTGAGTATTTTGGATACAGAAAAAAAAAAAATTTAAACGATAGGTGAATAGCGAAGCGATTTTTTTCTCAAATTAACTTCATTTGGTATGGCAAGTGAATAATAAATAAACAAGAGGTCGCCCATACGCATACCATACATAAGAAATTTATCCTGTAATATTGGATTCCGTAGTAGCCCGTTGCGTAATGGTTAGTGCGTTGAACTGTCACGCCAGAGGTCTGGGTTCAATTCCGAGCTTCTGCCACCTAAACACAGTGTTTTTTTCCGGGCTACTGCCTCTCGCGAGGAAGTGATAAATCCCCCAAAAGTATCTCCTGGCATAGAAAAGTGCCGCTCACCTTAGCCGTTGATTCAGACAGAAATGGTTGAGAGTTAAGTCACTAGGCTCTGGTTCTGCATGAGCTGTTGTGCTATCAAATTTATTTTATATTTTATTTATAATATTGGATCCCAACTTTTATTTGTTTTAATCATTTAATCAATCTTAGGAGAAATTCGGAAATTTTAAAGTACAATATATTAAAATAGAATATTTCGTATTCTTTAAATAGAGTTATCGATTGATCATCCAGAAGCCTTTGATTTTTTCATAAAATCTTCTTTTTCCAAAAGAAAAACTGTCATTCTGGAGGATTTTAGAAGGCTTCTGAGTTGCCAAAAACCGCCACAAATTATCTGCCAATCTTTAGAAATAAATTGTACAACTTATTTCGTTATTGTTTAATTTGAACATAATTTTATTTTATATTTTATGCTAAAAAAAAACTGTTGATTTCATTCTGACTAAAACAAAGTTAAAATAATGAATTATAAATTTTTTGCAAAATTTTTAAAAATTTATGTTAGGTGTGTTTAATCAAAAAAGAATCGATCACAAAAAAAAATCAACTACAAAACTGCAACTTCGTGTTGTATAGGGCTTACTTTAAGCCTATCAGCTGCGAAATTTCAAATTCAAAAAATTGTTTGTTTTCAATGATTTTCAATTATTTGAGCTTGAATTTTACTTGCACTTTTTTATGTTTTTTGTATTAATTTAATTTAATTAATTTAAAATTATTGTAAGATTCATCAACCTCTAAGTTTTTATATTACAACCTTAGAGTATGATGAATTTTACATACTCCCTTTACAACAAAGCAAGTGCAAATTTTGTTTCTATATTTTTCTTAAAAACAGAAGTTTTAACTTAGGGAGCACACACTACTTTTCGAATCTTTTCTATTCTTTTTTCAAATTAAACACACCTTAGCTATGTATTTATTGAGAAAATCCGTAGGATTTCCAATCACCAGCTCTGGTTGTATTCAGACAATTATATTTGTATAAAAAAGCAATCTTTAAAATAGTAGATATGTACTAAAAAAAACCCTGTCGTTGTCTGTTTTGCATATCTCTAGATCCAAAACTAAAACAACTCGGGGAAGAAAAATTAGCCGAATGGAGAATGTGGTTTGATAACCGCTTGGAAGACGCTATTGAGGCCGCCGATTACCAAGGAACCAATATCATTGAAGAATGTATGTTTTACATTTAAAAAGTTACTATCTTAATTCATTCTTATTTAAAAAGCCAATTCGCACTTTTAAACAACAAATATAATTTTCTGAATACATACTATCTTTTCTAAATTCCTTAATTTAAATTTTAATTTAATTCTCATAAATATCGTGTTGTGTTTCATATCATTTTTATCAAATCCATATGCATATTCTTTCAGCAACGGACGACTTAAAAACAAAGGCTACTGTTAATGCAATAGGTTTATCTCAAGATGAAAGTCGTAAAAAGTATGGTAAGTATTGTGGCAATAGTTTTTAAAAAAAATGTTTCCTTTAACAAAACTCTTTTCGAGTAGAAACTCTTCAATCACAAGTGGAAGCTTTGCAAACTGAAATAATGAACGTTCAAATTAAATACCAAAAGGAACTCGAAAAAATGGAGAAAGAAAATCGAGAGTTACGTCAGCAATATTTGATACTGAAGACTAACAGAAAAACTTCGCTTAAAAAAATCAAAAAATCTCTCATTGACATGTATTCAGAAGTGCTGGATGAGCTTTCAGGCTATGATACTAGTTACTCCACGGCTGATCACTTACCTCGCGTAGTTGTCGTAGGAGATCAAAGCAGCGGGAAAACATCGGTTCTTGAGTCGATAGCTAAAGCAAGAATCTTTCCTCGCGGAAGTGGAGAAATGATGACTCGGGCTCCTGTAAAAGTTACTCTTTCAGAAGGGCCATACCATATAGCACAATTTCGTGATTCGGATAGAGAGTACGATTTAACTAAGGAATCTGATCTGGCTGATCTTCGGAGAGAAGTCGAATTCAGAATGCGTGCATCGGTACGTGGGGGTAAGACAGTTAGCAATGAAGTGATTTCGATGACGGTAAAAGGGCCTGGACTGCAGAGGATGGTTTTGGTAGATTTGCCAGGTATTATTGCGGTAAGTACATATTTTAAGCAATTATTTGCTTAGATTTGATGGAAACGAGCACATAAAGCTGGGGCGTGTAGGTTTAGTAAGGATACAAAAAAATCCGCTGAGAACGGAAGTTTATTTCATTTGTTTAGGCAGGAGAGGCAATATCAACTCTTGGTTTTTTTAAATCCATAAATCCATTCTTTTACTTTATTTTTTAATCAAGTGGTTAGTTTTGAAAAAATTTTCCAATATCTAATTTATTGAATAAAAAAAGTTTAAAAAATAATAATTTTGTATTCAAAATTATTCGTAATCTAATAATCATTTGGTATTAGTATTCAATGCTATTTTCCATTTCTAAAAACCAGATGTAGTTTTTTGTTATTTTATAAAATAAAAAATTGATTAAATTATAATTTACGAAAAAACAATTGGGCACGAAATATAAATAGATATTTTTTTTAATATCTGTTCGCACGACAGATTTACCATATTTTTGTAATGTCTTTATTTATATAATTATTATTAAACTATTTCAATTTTAGACAATGACAGTGGACATGGCTGCTGATACAAAAGATTCCATTCAGTACATGACAAAGCATTACATGAGCAACCCAAATGCTATTATTTTATGTATCCAGGATGGTTCTGTTGATGCTGAGCGAAGTAATGTGACTGAAATGGTAACCCAGTGTGACCCATTGGGGAAACGAACCATATTTGTGCTTACAAAAGTAGATCTAGCTGAAGAACTGGCAGATCCAGATAGAGTAATAATTGAACTGTTCGTCTCGTTTTTAAGTGTTTTCATGTTGAAATTTTTCATAGATCAGAAAAATTCTATCAGGAAAACTGTTTCCTATGAAAGCTTTGGGTTATTATGCGGTGGTAACCGGCAGAGGAAGAAAAGATGACAGTATTGAAGCTATTCGTCAATACGAAGAAGACTTTTTTAAGAATTCCAAACTTTTCCAGTAAATTTGACTTTAAAAGTTAAAAAAAAAAACAAACAACAGATAACTTATATATTTTACAGTCGGAGAGGGGTAATAATGCCACATCAAGTAACGAGTCGGAATTTGAGTTTAGCTATATCAGATCGCTTTTGGAAAATGGTTCGTGAAACGATTGAACAACAGGCGGATGCGTTTAAAGCAACACGATTCAATCTTGAAACTGAATGGAAAAACAATTTCCCAAGGTTTAAAAAATAAATTGATTTCAATCGATTTATTTATTCTTAGTTTCCATTTTTTTTTATTTTTTTTTCAGGCTAAGGGAGTCAGGAAGAGATGAATTGTTTGATAAAGCGAAAGGTGAAATTCTCGATGAAGTTATTAGCCTTTCGCAGATCTCTGCTAAAAAATGGGAGGAGGCGCTTACAAACAAATTATGGGATAAACTATCGAACTATGTGTTTGAAAATATTTATCTTCCGGCCGCTCAGTCAGGTTCTCAAAGTAATATTTAGTATAAGAAAGTTTCATTTATGTAGTCCTTGTGGGTCACCAACCAATTTCACATAATCTTGTTTGTATTCATAAAGTAATACCTGACCACTTTATCATTATCACGTGAAATTTTCTTAATAACTTTTATAAGACGGGTTGTAATTTTTTTATTTTAAATTTTATTTTAATATTTATACTTCAGATTCTTTTAATACAATGGTGGATATCAAATTGAGACAATGGGCAGAACAAGCACTTCCGGCTAAATCAGTAGAAGCAGGTATGTAATCAGCGAATACTTATTGTATTAATTACTGATAGCAATAGTTTTTGATGTTGTTTAAATAGAAGCGATGTTTTTTGGGCCCTATAAAAAATCTCCCGGAGTATAAAATCCAATAAAATAACAAAATTCCTCTGGATTTTGAATTCACAATGGTTATATATTTCTAGGAAAACTTTTAAGTATAATTCAGGTTCCCAATTTATGAAGGAGTGAAACATTCCCAATAAAAGTTCACGATAACGCTTATTTTGAAGTACAGGATTCTTTCGATCGATAAATTGATCTTTAAATCATTTTAAAAAAATCTCCAACTTTCTGAATTGTTGAAAGTCTACTAACATCAATTTTTTTTAAACCAAATTACATACAGAGAAATTGAATGTAAAATTTTTAATTTTATGCTTACTTACGGTAATCATTGAATTTTACTGTCGTAAATTCCTTGATTGTTGAACTGCACAAAAGATTTTGCCTTATAATGTTAAAGTACCTATTCGACGAGGCTTCGACATCTTTCAAATCCGCAGGTTTCCAAAATAATATTTAAAAACACAAAGTTTATTAAACGATGTTGTTCATACAAAATTTGAAATCGGAATAATTAAATGTTTAAATGAAAATTGATTATTGATAACAAACTAAAAAACGATTGCTTGATTTTCAACACCTTCTCTCAATCGTACCCAATCTTTAATTCAATTTTCATAAACTCAATTTAAGTTTTCTTCGCAATTCCTCAAAGTGTGTAGGATCCATTGCTTTTGTAAAAATATCAGCTAGTTGTTCATTTGTTCCAATAGCTTCAATTTTAATTATTGTCTTTTAAAAAATGATATTTTATATTGATGTGTTTAGCTCGCTTGCTTTCCAAATTGTGAGCCACTCCAATGCATCCTCTGTTGTCTTCAAATATAGTTACAGCTTCTTCTTTAACTTCTTTTAGATCCTGCATTATTCCTCTCAACCAAATGGCTTCTGCAGCAGCTGAGCTTAAAGCTATATACTCAGCTTCGCTCGATGAACTAGCAACTGTGGTTTGTTTTTTACTACACCAGGACACAGTATTGCCATAAACTTGAAAAACGTAGCCACTTACTGACTTTCTATCTACCAAGTTAGTTGCCCAATCAGCATCGGCATATCCAAGAATTGGTTGGCCTTGATATTAAAGTTTAAATTCAAAGACTTAGTTCCTTTCAAGTAGCGCACAATCCTCTTAAGATGCTGCCAATGTATTTCGGATGGGTTCTGTTGGTATCTACCCTAAATTTGGACCGGGGCTAAAATTTTTACGGGGGGGTGAAAGGGGTTGAATTGAAGGTTTGAATGAAAGAACAACAACTTGAGTGAGCTACCACCAAGTTTTATAGGCTGGAGTTATAGCTATTTCACGGTCGCCAGGCCGATCATCAGACTCCTTTAGTGGTGCTTAGTCTATTTATGTTCAATTTTATTCGAAAAACATTTTGCCCCACTGAGGCTCGAACCTAGACCAAGCGTCTCCGGGCCAAGTGCACTACGCACTGCGCTAGTGATCATGTCGATCGAGTGCAGGTTTTATTGTTTGACGAATGCATTTGAATCAACTAGCATTTTTACTAGCCACACACAAGCTTGTTGTTGTTCATTCGGGTTCTTTCTTTTTTCTCCATACTCTTTTCATAAGTCAACAATTCGTTGAACATATAGGGAGGGAGAGTGTATGAAAGATTTGACGCTGGTCAAGAATTAAATTAGAATTAATTGAAAGAGTTTTTGTGTGATAACACACGCGCAGTGTAGGCTGCAAAGCTTTCGCACCATCATATTAATATTGAAGGTTTGAATGAAAGAACAACAACTTGAGTGAGCTACCACTGTTTTTGAATTTCAGTTTTTTCGCTAATTTCTCAATAACTATCAGTCTTTTTAAAAAAAAATGTGAAGGCAAAAGTTGTAGCTTATGTAATTTTACACTAAAAATGTTATGACACTTTTTTTTCGTACAATCAATAGGTTTTGAAAAAAACGTGCACAAACTTTATAGTGTACTGGATTTATTGAAAAAAATTTAGTGAAGTTGCATGTCTTAACGGGAAAATATTTTTTATGGTATGTGTTTGGGAACATCTCCACATTATAAAAAAAAAATTGTCGGGTTGGTAGGGGTTAGAAAAAAGCAGCCATATTGAAACAGCTCGCTATTTTGTTTTCTTTTGATAACTCGCCTGGATTTTTTTCTGTAACAAAATGGCAAATTTAAAACTTTTAGAGAATCAAAATACCTACAAAATGAGGTATTAACGATCTCTGGGACTTTTTTCATCTTTAAGCTATAGCTTGTCAAAGTTCACCTTTAAGACACCCCTCCTGCCTCTCCTGTGGCACTTACTCCATCAAAATCTATGACAACTTTGTAGAGGAGGGTTGGTGAAATATCTTTGTCGAAGATAATTTCTTAAAATTGTAAAATTTTGCATCAACTTTTGCATTTTAAGAATCGAAAATCACATTGATGGCGGTTTCAAACACCTCTCTCGTGCGAAATTTGTTAACCCTTCTCAAAAATATGTATTCAAGAATGTAGCCTGATATTTTGGCTTAATTTAATGACTCCAACTTTGAAGATCCAATTACTAGGACGAAAGTTATAGCCAACAATATCACTCGATGTTGAATTATTTTTCATCATTAATTTTAACTACATTAATAATTCAAAATAGAGCATTGTGGTTGGCTTTTGCAGCTATAACTTTACGTAATTAATGTCGAATTCCTTTTAAGAAAAAAATCGATTTGTTCAGAAGAAAAAATCGACTTTTCTGGAAAAATCCCTTGTATTAAAAGAAAAAATTCGATTATGTTTAGAAAAAAAATCGAATATTTTTGGTGAAAAGAATTCGACATACATAAGTAATAGTTTTGTTTTTAATATTCGATGCTCCTGTCAATTTCTAGTCAAATACGGAAAAGAAAATACTCAAGTGTCATTTTGTTTTTTGAAAAAATTAAAAATAACGGGGGCAAAATTTTCTAAACAAATTGATTTAAGAAAATTATTAAAAAACAACAGTCACTATTACAATTGCATGTTATACCTTTTTGTAAGGCCAGAAACCTCTTGTCTTATTTTATTTTTAAAATAAGTTATTTAAGTGAATAGTTTTTCCAAAGTTAATTTTCAAACTTAAAATTGTGTTCAAATTATATTTTTTCAAAGTTATATGTTACTAAGGCCCATTTGCTGAAACGAAACTTAAGTATTTAAGTTCAACATAAGAGCTTATGTGACAGTTTACGCTGAGGAAAAAGGAGATCATAAGCGTTTAAGTTAAACATAAATATTAAAGTTTCGTTTCAGCAAATGGCCCTAAGTAATTTTTTCGTGTTTAATATTCAATGCTCCCATCAGTCAAACACTTAAACCAGATGTCAAAATGTGTTCCAGTTTTTGAGAAAATTGAAAATAACAAAAGTAAGTTTTCCTTGAATTTGACTTCTATCGGTTATTTTGTTGTTCCAAAGATTCTGTTTCTACTAATTAAGTAGTAAAGTAGATATTTTTATCTTGGCACACGGTAGTGCGCCCCGCCAAGACGAACCAAACGAGCGGTAAGCACTACCTATATTTTCTCGAAACGTTTCGTCGTATTTTCAAGCCCTCATAACTTCGGTCTGGATAGAGCTAGAGAGCTCAAATTTTCAGGATTAGATTAGTCCGCGGCCTTAAAAAAACACCAAATTTCACATTTCTAGCTTTTATAGTTTGGATGTTATTAATACCCAAAAAACGTCGAGTTTTTCACTGACCCGCACTCACTCATCAAAACCGAAAGGGTACTTTCCAAAGTCCTAGAAAGCTGAAATTTGGAATGTAGGCTAGGATTTGCATACAAACAACAAAAAAAATTAAGAAATCTGTAACTTTCACCCTCCAACACCCCAAAAGTGGGGGTTCATAATATAACCTCTAAAACAACAACAATTTTCACAATCACACACAACAATGCAATGTAAACCCCGCCTATACTTGATGTAAGGGTTGTTTTTTTTTTTTTATTTTATATTCACAAACACAAAAAACAATGCACAATATGGCTTTGCTTGAAATAAGGGTTGTTTATATATTGTATGATGATCTTCACCACGATTGGTGAACAAATTGTCGTCTCGTTCGGTATGACGTATCCTTGGTGCTCTTTTTGGTGCACTTTATACCGTATATAAATTATTTTATTTTATTTGAAAACAAATTGCTTATGTTTTTTGGACTAGGTTATCTTAATTCTAATAGATGCCTTAAAATAAATAAAAAAGAAAATCTTGGACTGTCTAGTATTTAGTTTAAAACACAAATATTTATTATGTATAAGTTTTCCGACAATCTTCAGATTAGGGTTTGGACCTAGCCTGAGCTAAGGAATACCAGTCTCCCTCTAAAGACTATACATATACAGCTGTTTTTCTTATTGTCCATTTAAAACAAGAATTATTTATATATATTTTCTTCAATAGGTTGGGAAACTCTTCAGAAAGAATTTACGGATCTCATTGAAAAGGCTAAAAAATCACCAGACCATGATGATATATTTGATAACCTTAAAACTGCTGTTGTTGATGAAGCAATTCGACGACATTCATGGGAAGACAAAGCAATCGATATGCTTCGAGTTATACAACTTAATACACTAGAAGATCGTTTCGTCCACGATAAAAGTGAATGGGATCAGGCTGTGAAGTTTCTAGAAAATTCCGTTAAAAATAAGATGCAAAACACAGAAGAGACTTTAAATGAAATGCTTGGTCCTTCTCAATTTACTCGTATCACACGATGGAAATACCTAACAGAAGATCAAAGTCGTCGACGCAACGTTAAGAACGAACTAGACAAAATACTCCACAGCGATGAGGTTTTTTGAATATATCTATTATTTAATTATTGTTATATCAAGTTTAACCGAACAAGTTTATTTTAGAAACATCTTCCAACACTAACATATGACGAGTTAACAACTGTTCGCAAGAACCTCCAAAGATCTGGTGTAGAAGTTGATACTGATTATATAAGACAAACTTGGTTCCCAGTTTACAGAAAGTGGGTTTAATATTTAATTTCTAATCATACAATGTATTTAATAAAGTTTTTTTTTTTTAATTTAGACATTTCTTAAAACAGGCCTTACACAGAGCAAATGACTGCCGAAAAGCGTTTTACTTGTACAGTCAACAAGGAACTGATTGTGAGGTACATACTTCATTACATAATCCATTTTTTTTTTCAGGTACATTTTAACCTACCGAAACCTAGTTCTTAAGTGCGAGATCATTTTTTGCGTTGAGATAGAGTCAACTCATGAAACATGTTTTTTAGTAAATTTAAATTTCGACTAAGGGCGATTTTCTTCACTCGAAGTTGAACAAAAGCCTAGTTCCTTTACTTTGAAACTCTGTGCTCTTCTGTGCATTTGTGTGATTTTCAGCCCACTGTTCTGTCAAAGTTCATATAAAAAAAAATAAAATGGCATTAAATTGCACCAAATATCACAGAGTTTCAATGTAAAGGAACAGAACTATAACTTGGGGATATTTATTTTCAACTTGTAATTTTGTATTTCTTCAGTCAAAGTTGACGTTTTCAACTTCCGATTTTCAACTATAATATTGAGTTTTCATTGAGCAAATGAGGTAATTTCGTTCAAAATTTCCAAATTACGTAAAACTTTTATGAACACATCCAAATAGAATCCATTCAAAGTGGAACCCATTTAAAATGACAGAATTCAATGTAAAAAACAACAAAAACAAGCGATTGACAGTCGGGGCCATCAAACAAAATTAGGAAATTTGAAATGTGAACACCTTTTTTTGTAATTTTCCAAATTACCTCATTTGAGCTCTAATGAAAACGTAATATAAAGTTTATCTATTCTTGATTTTCTCAACTCCCAAAAAAGGAGAAGCTGTCCGAGCAAACTTGAGATTTTGATTCTGAATTTAGGCCGATTTTATTCACTCAAAGTTGAATATAACTTCAGGATTTTTATTCTCAACTTGTGAATTTGTTTTTATTCACACAAAGTTGATGTTTTTAACTCTAAAGTTGATCAACTCAAGATTTCCTCAACTCCCATAAAAAGTAGAAGTTGACCGAGCAAACTTGAAAGCTTACATAAAAATTCCGAAACAATTTTGTTTGGTAAATTGGCCATCAATTTCGTTGGGCAGTAAATGCATTTGCGATTGTCTCCCAATCTTTATCCGTGTTGCGTTTCGTGGTATCACTAGTTTTTATTTATCTTAAATGATGTCAAAATCCACAATTTAACACAATATAACACACAAATATTGAAAAAATTCAAATTAAATAACCAAATAAATCAAAATTAAAATTGAAAATGACAGCTTGTTCTATTTTTCACATATACCCAGGGACATTATTCAACTGGGGAGTTGAGAAAAAATAAGTGAATAAAAAGAAATTTCAACTTGCTTTTCAACTTTCGAGTTGAAATAAACTCTCCAGTTGATCAACTTGAGAGTTTGCCTCAAATTGAGCAGTAGTGAAAAAAATGGCCCTTAAATTCTTGTCGGTATTTTTGTTTTATTCAAATTATTTTCACTTTTAATATCGAGATCGAGAAAACATAAACTCAAACCTATTTTTGGAAAATTCGACCATCGAAAATGAAGTAGACAAATAATTTTTGATTCTTGAAAGAAGACAATAAAAGAGAAATAAAACACAAATAAATAACACTTCTTCTTTCCTACATGATAAACACAATTTCAATTAATTCTAATTTAAGTCTTGACCAGCGTCAAAACTTTCATACAATCTCCCTCCTTATATGTTCAACGAATTGTTGACTTATGAAAAGAGTATGGAGAAAAAAGAAAGAACCCGAATGAACAACAACAAGCTTGTGTGTGGCTAGTAAAAATGCTAGTTGATTCAAATGCATTCGTCAAACAATAAAACCTGCAGTTTTTTTTTTTTTAATTTTCAATAATATAGAGATAGTCCATATATTTAAATTTCAAATTCAATTAAACGCAATAAATTCAAATCTACAATATTGAAACTGACACAAATGACAGATCTGTCACAAATATCCCAGGGATTGTTTGCAAAACTAAAGTTGGCTAATTTTTAAATTTCAACTCTTTAGTTAAGAATTCGAGCAGTGAAAAAAAGCAAATTTCAACTTGCCGCCCAACTCTCGATTTGGTATCAACTCTAGAGTTGGTCAACTTCATAGTTTTCGACAAGTTGAACAAATGTGAAGAAAACCGACCTAAATACACCAAATCTGATGAAGATTTCCTTACAAACTCTGAGTATTATTTACTTTACCCACCTGGAAAAAGAATCTAGTTCTCAATGAAGGTCTAAAAAAGTTTACATTAATGTTATGTTAATGGTATGTAGGTACCATTTTTCCTCATGAGATATTAAAAAATTAAAAAAAGTTGCTTTATTTAAAATTGGATCCTGGGACATTCCGCTCGCCTTGTAGGGAAAATACGTATTTATAAGCGCAACACTGTTGCTATTGGGATGCAAAACACGTTACCTGAGTTTAAGACGCTAACGGCTTAAACATTGCCTAAGAGCAGGTGTTTGGTGCCCCTTCTTGTTGAACTGAATGAGCGCATGCTTACTATTTTTACTTGCGATATAGGTACTATAGGACAAAAAATCGAACTCAGAATAACAATCAAACTTGACATTACGATGATAGAGAACACGAAAAAAGTGGGTCCCGCAATTTCGTCTGTCTGACTGTGTGTATGTCTGTATGTTTGTCTGTACCTCGGCCTACAGCCTAAACCACTGAAGCGATTTTCTTCAAACTTGGAGTATAAGATTTTTGGATGATTCCCTAGAGGAGAAATCGAGATTTTTTTTTTAGCTCAAAAAATAACGGTACTTGCCATAGGACCATTTTAAAAAAAGTTATTTATCTTAAAAACGGGTCTAATACGGCGTTTTCATTAGAGCAAATGAAGTAATTTCGTCAAAAATTTCCAAATTAAATTCAAAATCATCTCATTTCCCATACAAATTCAAATTTCCAAATGAGGTAATTTCAACCAAATTTGCACGAAATTCGGTAGGAAATTACGTAAAACTTTTATGAACACACCCAAATGGATTCCAATCAAAGTGGAACCCATTTCAAATGACAGGATTCAATGCAAAAACAACAAAAACAAGCGATTGACAATCTGGGCCTTCAAACAAAATTAGGAAATTTGAAATGTGAACACTTTTTTTGTAATTTGCCAAATTACCTCATTTCAGGTCTAATGAAAACGCAGTATAACGATTTTTTTCAAATTATTTGTGTGTACTGGTGTAGTGGTATGGTCTATATTTTGGTGAAAAAAAAAATTACCAAAAACCGTTATTGACGGTACCTGCCATAGAACTTTTTTTTTTATTTTCGATTTTCTCGTTAACCGCTTAACCGATTTTGATCAAAATGTTTACTTAAGAGGTCCTATCAAGTGTGAATAGTACCTACTGCTTACAAATATTTTCAAAAAAATATTTTTTGGATTTAAAAAAAAAAAATTTTAAAATATAGCCCTTAATTTAAAGAACGTGTTTCATGCTTTTTTTCCATATTCAAACTTCCATTCTTCAATTTATTAAATGGATAAATACATATATGTATGTACATATATTTATTAATTATGTGTTTTATATTACACTCAATCTTTAAAATTCGAAGAAACTTTTACTACAAGAGCAAGTTCGTGCGACCCATTCGTGCATTTTATTTTTAATTTCAAACAAAAATGAACGAATATTAACAATTGAATCATTACTTACGGCCATATTATTGACTTTCTTAAAAGCTATAGTTTTACGGAAAAACTAGTTCTATTGGAGTTTCGAGTTTTAATTTTTAACTAATTTGTATTACTTTGACATCTAAATTAAAATATTCATACATATTTTGACATCTAAAACAAATCAATAATTGTTTTTGAAAAACTTAAAACTGGGGCTGGAGGCAATTTTAGTATTTTCCGGTGGCCTTTGGCACTAAGTACTCTACATATTTTGACATTTCAAAGCAACTAAAAATTTCACGACCTGCCGATAATCAAGACATAAAATTATATCTTGTGGGACCATGGGGAAAAGTAGATTACTTTGCAAACACAGAAACAAAAGTGTACATAATTAAAAGTAGATAAAGCTTGACTGCATCTACATTTCACGATGTTTTGCAATAAAATGGCAAGAAGTTGATAAGTGAAAAAGGAAAACATGCCCTGAAGATGCTTGTGTGACTGCGTTTAATCTGTCAAAATTATCTAATATATCAAAGACAATCTTCATGCGTTTTTCCCCATACAACACAAAGGAATCTTTAGCGCATGTTTTTGTGTTTCACTTTTGCACTTTTAATGCTTAACTACATTCAAAACTTTTTGCAAAAAGTGGAAAAGTGAAAAACAATATCATGCGCTAGAGATGCCTGTGCGAAAACAATCGTACAGAAATTTTGTTTGATCTCCCATTTCAAATTGAATTTACAGATTAAAAAATTTTTTTCCCGCACACAGGCATCCTTACAGCACGGCTTTGTTTTTCACTTTTCCACTATTTGCAAAAAGTCTTGAATGTAGTTAAGCCTTTTGTCAGTGAATGTAGTCAATTCTTAAGGTTTTATTGGAACTTGTGTTGTTTCGCCTGTTATCAATACCAAAAATCGCCGAACCTGACCTGTTGGTTGACATAGGGGACAGTTATATAATTCAGTAAAACGAATCAGTTAAAATGGAAACAAGTTAAAACTAATTCTGTCTGTATGTTGAAAAGCGCACCAATAGGCATGTTCATCAGAAAAATGAAATCTCTGATACTTCGCTCCGTCAAATAGTGAGCAGATTGCTTTGTCCTCCGGCCCCGGGTCTGAGATCTCGTTTTCTTGAACTAAGCTAGTGGTCGTAATTTCATGATAAATAATACTGTTTTAATAAAAAACTGCAAAAATATTTTGCCGTAATTGTGGAAACTATTTGCTTGGGGCTAGAAACAGCAACATGTAAACAGTTTGGCCCCGACATCATTTTTTCCGTCAAATTCTCAACCTAGTTTTCGCTTAGTAGAGCTCTTTACCAATTATCCATCTCTCCTTTGTCCACAAACTTCAAAATCATCATTTTGTGGTAACCCGTAACCGACATTATCTGTTTATATATTTTTGAAATTGAATCCTTAAATTTTCTGCGATATATTTTTACATGTAGTAGTTTCTTTTGCGCAAACAGACCTAAATCTGAATAATTCAGCTAAATCTAACAGTCCAGTACAGTAACTATATATGTGCATCATAGATCAGACCTTGCGTTAGATCCGGTAGGTCTGATTTATTGCAGAGTTGATTATGACATTGGCCTCATGAAAACCCCAAGTTATCGAACTCGATCGCCGAACGAAAAATGATCAAACATACCAAAAACCGCGAAATGTTTGCTCTTTTTTCAGTTATTGGCGATTTTAACCCTAAATGACTAGTTTCTCGACTATAACTTCGCTCTATGATTTCAAAGTAAAAGGAATAATGAAGAGGAAATCGAAAAAAGGCATCGAAAATTCTATGAAAAGAAACAAATATTTTCGCTGTTTGCAACAAAAGGATTTTTGGATAAGTTTTTACAGCAATTAACCTGGAATAAAATCGCACTTGAAGTTGGCCTGCCCGTAGAAAAATGTACAGCCCTTACGTTTCCATTTTTGCTCCCAACAAAAAATTTGTTTCTAGTTAGCAATTGAATTTTTTAAATCCATCAAATATATTTTTTTTGAATGTTATACTTGTTTCATGACAGAAATTGGTATTTTTTTTTAATGAAACAGTAAACCAGGCATGCCAAAAAATATTTTTGGTACCCACCTCAATGATTTTGACATTCAAAAATTATAGCATAGACTTTTTTTTAAACGGCAACTGTGAACTAGGCTATAAGCAACATTAATTAATTTATCATATTCAAGTGAACTGAGTAACTAAAAATGGAAATAAATTTTATTCGCATGCAACAAATTTTGTATTCACCACACAATTTTTTCGAATGCCAAACAATTTCCATTCAATTGTTTTTCGCTTCCGAATAATTTTAAATGCCTCATTGACACTACTCCACATTTGAATCGTGAAAAAAAGGGTTAATGTATTTAGAAATTCTGTCTGAAAAATATAAAATAAAATAATTGTTTTTTAATTTACTGCAAAAAATTTATCTTCTTATTTGTTTAATTAGATAAGCTGTAATGACGTTGTACTGTTTTGGCGAATTCAACAAGTGATCAAAGTAACTGCAAATGCATTGAGACAGCAAGTGATTAACCGAGAAGCGCGACGTTTAGACAAAGAAATCAAAGAAGTTTTAGACGAATTCAGCGAAGATAATGAGAAGAAATCACAACTTTTAACAGGAAAAAGAGTAACCTTAGCAGAAGAACTGAGTTAGTATTTATCTTTCTATCTTCTATACATAAATGTTAAAAAATATTTTTTTTTTATGTTACAGTTAAAGTGCGTCATATTCAGGAAAAATTGGAAGAATTCATAAACTCATTAAATCAAGAAAAGTAATTTATTATCAACAAAAAGTTCTCAATTCTTCTAGTCGTAGTATTTTCTGTTCGCTTAAAAAATTCTTTTTTTTTTTGAGTAAGATCATTTGTAAAAGCTAAGTCGTATTTATTTCCGTCAAGTAATAAAAATAAAATGCTACCAATATATAAAACATCTTATTTCTTTTTTCCAGTTAAATGTTCAAAATAGAATTGGATGATACTGTAGTGATTTTATTTTATCAGACCGAAATAAATAGAAAATAATTTAGCCTTATCATCGTACCCGATCGGAACGAAATTTTCTACGATTTCTACAAAATGTATGAATTTTGTATCATTGTAGACGTTCCGATAGGCCAATCAGACAGCGTTGCATGCCGATGAAATGTCAAAATGGCAGCAACGCATCACGAATTCATGCGATGTGTTATGATATTTGCTTTCCGATTTCCCAAACAGAAAATTAGATGTGGAAAATTTCCCTTAACCATACGATACGATTAGTATACCATGAACAGAAAAAACCGTCCGATCGGAAGTTTTCTCCGATCGTAGCTTTCTCCGAACGGATACGATAGTAGGGCTGATTTTGTTAACTCAATATTAAGACTTTGAATATTATGTTTAATCAAAAGAAAACCATTTACGAAAATGAAACGAGCGGCAAGTAAACGATACTAAAGTAAATGATAGACACGACAAAGAGCGATTATGTAAAACGAGAAAGGTTTAATAAAGATGTTGTCTAACGAAATCGAAAAAAAACATGTATTTTGAGGCACAACCAGCTCCACTCCTACTCTGCAATGTCAAAAATTAAAAAACTAAAACTTAAGCATAAAGATAGCCAAATAGCAGTCGTAAGAAAAAACGAGTATCGTTAAAACTAAAACGATTCTCGTGTCGTAACACGTAATCGCAATTTAACGATAACGAAGTAATTTGACCGATAATCGTTTTACAGAATAGGGGTCCTGGGGGACGGTGCATCTGTCAGTTTTTACCATTTTTGCGTTCCAGTGGACAAAAAATTTATTTATTTTTATTGAAAAATCAATTTTGCAGATCTACATAAATTTTTCGGCAAATGTACCCCTCTTTGTTCTAACATCAACATATTTTACAGATTGCGAATGGTTTATATCGGCTGTGAAAAATAATGTTTAAAATATTTGGGAAATAAGTGTTAAAATAAATAGAATTGTTCAAAATCGTTCAGTAACTTCATAAAATTTCCAGTGCTCTTCTAGAATTAAATTAAAGGATGACGATTTTTTGAAATATTGAGACAGACGAAATTACACAGATCCAGTGAACAAAAGAGATCAATTTGAAATCATTTTCCATTCGCTACAAAATAAATCAATTTTTTAATTGAAATCTGAATTTACCAATGGAAAATACCATAAATGTTTCACAAACAAAATGCTTTCCGTTTTGAAAAGGGTTCGAAACCGTTTTGGAAAGTTAAATCCCACCAAAAACATTTCATGTAAAATAGGTCGCAAGACTCACAAGCTCATAACGCTTTCGCTATGAAAAAGTTATGAGATCTCATGAAGAGCCAAGCCCTTAACTCTATTAGGCCTAACTCTCTATATAAACAACCCTTATTTCAAGCAAAGCCATATTGTGCATTGTTTTTTGTGTTCGTGAATATAAAATTTAAAAAAAAATAACAATCACATCAATTATAGGCGGGTTTTGCATTGCATTGTTGTGTGTGATTGTGAAAATTGTTGTTGTTTTAGAGGTTTTATTATGAACCTCCACTTTTGGGGTGTTGGAGGGTGAAAGTTACAGATTTCTTAATTTTTTTGTTGTTTGTATGCAAATCCTAGCCTACATTCCGAATTTCAGCTTTCTAGCACTTCGGGAAGTACCCTTTAGGTTTTGATGAGTGAGTGGTCAGTGACAAAATCGACGTTTTTGGCTATTAATAACATCCAAACTATAAAAGTTAGAAATATGAAATTTGGTGTGTTTTATAAGGCCGCGGACTACATCTAATCCTGAAAATTTGAGCTCTCTAGCTCTATCTATACCTTAGCTATGAGGGCTTGAAAATACGACGAAACGTTTCGAGAAAATATAGGTAGTGCTAACCGCTCGTCTTGGCGGGCGCACTACCGTGCGCCTAGATAATAAAAAGATTTCAAATACCACTTTAAATATCAAACTAAATTAATTAATTAACAACGATCGTTTGATAAAGAATTGAAATAAAAAATCGCTTGGTATTTATGGTATCAACAACCGATAAGGACATGCCGTCAACGGAACTTGAAAGGAGTCTTCGTTTTACCAAGAATTTAAGACATTTTAGACATGAATGTGGGGGTCCAAGACCTCTTAGGTTGGCCTTCTGTATGCAAGACGCACTATAAAAATTAATTTTCAAGTGTGTCTTTCATACAGAAAGCCCCACCTAGGAAGTCTTGGAACCTCATATTCATGTCTATGGTGTTCAGCTCTTTTATTAAATATAATTTTTTAAGTAGTACCTATATCTTTCAACTAGGCTTTCAGAAAAAAATGCATTTTCAATGCAGCATTATTTGCAAACACCCCAAGTACGGCTTGCAAGACTTGCATATTTGCCAATAAAAAGTAAAGACCTATCCACCCAAAAATTGCTGTGGGCTCTCCAAGCCGCGAAGCGAACTCCGTTCCACTCTCAAAGAAATAAAATTTATTAAAAAAGCTGTTTCAATCGACATAAGCAAACGTTACGTACAAAAATGCAAATTGTAATAAAATTAGAATTGAAGAATCAATAATAAAATAATAAAAGTGTGTATACGCCCAGATGTTCAGTCTTCAATAACCTCTGTGTCTATCAACTCCTACTCTCACCTCCCCCGGGTGGACCACTTTTTTAATTGAATTAATTTCATCTATTTTTATGGAGAATCTTGTTTATTTGAAAAAATCTCGTTAGTGAAAAAGAACAATAACCGGTTGCAGTTTGGCAAAATTAGAGCCAGTTAAAGAAACCAGACCAAAAATCATTAAAACTGTTATAAGTTGAGAAAGAAGCGAAAACTATAAAATTACCTCTTTAGTTTTACAGCTTAAAATTACTTCAGGGACCTATAGTTTTCATCTGAATTGGTGGCTGTAGGACAACCTGTATATACTGAGTAGTATGAAGAGCTTAAAATTCTTCCCAATTAAAGGAAAACCGGAAAATGAAATCCTTTGCAAATCGTGAAGAAATGTATTTACTATCTTAAAAGAGTTTAAAATTATTACAGTAGGACCTCGGTAATTCGAACTCTATTAGAGACCCACGAAGGTGTTCAAATTACTGGATACGTTTTTCGTAGTCAATATTACGACTGAGAAAGTAGTGTAAAGTGGTTTCAAGTATAATAAAGTAATTCGTGTTGGTCGAAATAAGAAAGGAAATATTTATGGCTTAAAAAAGTCTGGCAAAAGACGAAATAAAGTTCAAGGTTGTTTAAAGTTATTGAACGAAATTTGACATTGTGGTTTACTTAATTTTTTTTTAATTTGTTATAATTTTATGTTTTAAATGTCGAGCTGGTCGATATGAAATGTTGAAAATTCTTGTTCCACAAGATAGTGCAGTAGTTGATTCACATATCAAAGAGCTTTGCCGCTACTGATAGTTTTTTGGGGATGTAGAATTTTTTCTGAGCTACATTTTAATTGCCTAGGTTTTTTCATTCACTGTATCCTCCACCCAGTTTCGAATTTCTTCTTTGTCAATAAAATTAACTTCCTGGCATGATTTGTACTTGAAGGCGTGCCAATAAAAATTTATTAGCGTCCTGTTCATGAAGCTGTTGACCTACAAATTCGAATTACAGAGTACCAATTTTGACAAGTGTTCGAATTACAAAATATTTAATGCAAAACAATAGTTGTTCGAATTAGTGGAGCGTTCGATTTACCGAGTGTTCGAACTACCGAGGTCCTACTGTATCTCCAATAATTTAAATAAATAAATAAATTTGATGGCACAACAGCTCATGAAGAACTAGGGCCTAGTGACTTTAAACTCTCAACCATTCCTGTGTGCGTGTCTGCAGGAATGGAGGGACCTACAGTTTATTGCCGAATCCGAACGGCTAACGAGCGGCACTTTTCTGTGACAGGGAATACTCTTGGAGGATTTGTCAATTCCTCGCAAGAGGCAGTAGCCGTTTTTTCTTTTTAAATAAATAGGTGGCGAGGCTGGGGATCGAACCTTAGACCTCCGGCATGACAGTCCATCGCACTAACCATCACGCCACGGCTACTACTCCAATAATTAATTAAACAAATACCTGCGTATAATATGGAAATTTCACTTGAAATTCTCCCTAAGATCCAGTGTTGCAATGGCTAGTGTTCAGAGTTAATTAACTCTGGATATAAATTTGTTCACAGTTAACTTATGAAACAGTTTTTCCAAAAAAAAAAAAATACCCTTGGTAAATTGCCCTTGTGGCACCTACCGAACTCGGATTACATGTGTTATGTGCTATAACGTGAATTTACGATATGGGAAATACGCGTAAGGATGCCCTTTTTCAAACCCTTTCGAATGAGATATCAATGACATCAGTGACACTTATATCCGAAGAAATTGAGCTCAAAATTATTTGAGTACTCCTAATTTAGCTGCAATTTACCCCAAACACGATGACTCATCACCTGAAACTATGAGGCGATAGCTATAAAACAATTCCTCTTTAATCTTTGCGCAATATTTATCTATCGATTGGTACATTTAGGATGTCTGTAGTGCAAACAGTCACTTAGCAGTAGGGCGCGAGCGGTACATGTTTTCTTGACGGTCCTCTTTTCGCTACATCACACCCAACCGTCCGAGAAAGACATGTAATCCATGTCAAAAAATATGCGAAAAGACCTTAAAAACTCTGAGGATAAAATACATATCAAAAGCATATGTTCAGTAAATCTCGAGCTTACCCTTTAAATTTGGTGAATTAACTCGGGTTTGACTTTTTGGAAGTTGGTTTACTTAAAAAAGAAATAAGAAAAATATAGTCGATTTTACTTCTAGGCCTGATTCAAACTATTGTGCCGATACGGTTAAAGTTTCGAAATATCCAGTCTTCTATAGATGTCCTTTCTGTTCACATTACCGCTCTCACCGACACCGCTTAACATTTGTTTATAAAGTTCTTCTTTCTATTAATTTTAGATACATAGATATGCGTAACTCTACAAATATTGTGTATTTTTTTCCATTCGAAGTACATTGTACATACATAATATCAATAAGTAGTGAGATCGGTACGGTGTACTGGGTATATCGGTTGTGTGAGTATACCCGCATAAACCCTTACCTTTATAACATAATCGCTTTGAAAATTTGAGGACATCTAAAATGTCGTCTTGTACTTACAAGTTAATTTAATGAAAATAAGTCCCATATTTTAATTTCGCTTTATGTAACCTTATGTAGACAAAACATTACATTCAGAAACAAATTTATTTATTAACAAATATATTTTCTTTTCATTCAATCAATAAAAAATGTCAATAGTACATAAAATTTGTCCTACATTTTTCTTTATTGGCAGTCATTTAAAATAAAATAAAAATTAAATTAGCAGGTAACTTTATTATGTTCTTAAAGAATTTAAGTTGGCCAATTTAAAATTGTCTTAAAGTCACTTATGTAGTTAGGCACACCATATCATATAGTTGGTAGTTGCTTAGTCTTTGATTAGGCTTGCTGAACTCCTTCTCTTTGATCTCTCGCATTTTCCCATTTGCTCACGTAGTTAAGAGGGTAGCAAAGAATTGCTGAAAACGTTATAAGGCCCCCAGCAAAATAAAATGAAATGTTGTAACTATCGGTCAAATTGAAAAGAAGACCTGAAATAAAAAATTAAATTAAAAACATTTAAATATATTAAAAATTGAAAAATATTTAAATAATAATGAAATCCAGGCGGAAATATAATATTGGATTTAGTTTAACTAAAGTATATGTAGATTTACTGGATTGAGAGGTATCTGAGGTTAATTCGAGGTCGTTTTAAGGCGAAAAACATAAAATGTAATTTCCTATAGTTTTCGCTTCCTTTTCGACTTAAAAAGGTTTTGATGATATTGGTCTTGTTTCTATAACTGGCTCTAACTTTGCCAAACTCAAACCGATTCTTTATTGTTTTGTTTGTATTAACACAAGAACATTTAGCATTTTTTACCCGCCCTATAACTTTTTTCTTTGCGGATAACGGATTTCCCGCAATTAATTTTATCAAACCCATTTTTTTGGCATTTTTGGGTAGCTTTTTTTGACTTTGGTATTATTTTTTCACAAAAATACATAAGTACATAACATATGTAAGTACCTATTCCTATTTAATTGTGGAATCCCAATTTGTTCTCTTCAAAATATTTGACTATTTTGTAAACAAAAAAGTACAGTTAAAATTATTAATAAAATAATAACAAAAAAAAAAGGAAAACTGAAGAAAATTTGAATATTTGAATAAGTAGTTATTCTAGCCTATACAAGGTAAATTGGCCAAAGCATGTACAGTACGGAGGTTAGTGAAAAAATTAGGTCAAACATTCTACTTTAATCGGAGTGCTTAAGCTCTGTTACACTTACATATGTATAAGATGTCATAACTTTAATTTTAAGAAGGACGATAGGGGGTTTGCCGTCCGTCCAGGTAAAAACTCACTCTGAAATGCTTCATACATGCATATATTGGCCTAGAAATCGAAAACCAGAGTTTGGACGATGACGCGAACACTCGCGTAGTTACTTGAAAATATAAAAGCAAAGCATTAATTCTCCTCCTCCTCTACTCAAGGGTGCTGGGGGTTGGGAACCGCCCGGGTGGAAAAGGTCTTAGGTCAACCCAAAAATAATAGTAAAAATATACAGGGTGTTCGGTATATGGTGAATCAAAAAGCTAGAGCGAGTAGTTTGGGTTAAGACAAGAAAAAAAATCGTATAAGAGGAGGGGTCTATTCAGAGTCTATTCAGGGTGGGAACGGCAACACCTACAATGCCGTGCTATACTTTTTTTAAAAGCCAGAAGCTCGTTCTTTTATTTTCTTTTTAATTAAAATTATTTGAGAAAACAGTTTTAAAAAAAAATTATTTTCAAACTTAAAATTTTGAAAAAATAATGAAAAAAATTGTGTTCGAAATAAATTTTTGCAAAATTTTACGTAATAAAGTAATATTTTGTTTTTAATATTCAATTATTCTATTAATTTTAAACACTAAAAACCGGATGCCTAAAATGTTTTTTTTAGTTTTTGAGAAAATTGAAAATATCGATAATTAGTATAGAAACAGAATCTTTGGAGCAACAAAATAATCGATGGAAGTCAAATTCAAGGAAAACCTGCTTTTGTTATTTTTAATTTTCTCAAAAACTGGAATACATTTTGACATCTAGTTTTTAGTGTTTGGCTGAGAATTAATGGGAGCATTGAATATTAAACACGAAAATATTTCAATAACATAAAATTTTGAAAAAAAAATTTGTTTGAACACAATTTTTTGATTTTCTTTTTTCAAAGATTTAAGTTTGAAAAATAATTTTTGAAACACTGTTCACTAAAATGAATTATTTTAAAAAGAATGTAAAATAAGAGAGGTTTCTGGCCTTACAAAAAAGGAGGATAACATGCTATTTGTAATACTGACAGTTGTTTCTTGATAATTGTTATTCTGTTTTAAGTAATTTTTGTAGAAAATTTCCCCTGCCATTATTTTTAATTTTCTCAAAAACAAAAAACAGTTGAGTATTTTCTTTTCCGTATTTGACTAAAGATTTTCAGGAACATCGAATATTGAAAACAAAACTATAACT
Organism: Epistrophella euchroma; assembly: GCA_947049315.1. Lineage (NCBI taxonomy): Eukaryota > Metazoa > Arthropoda > Insecta > Diptera > Syrphidae > Epistrophella > Epistrophella euchroma. The sequence goes on along the minus strand of OX346245.1, from coordinate 106,366,167 downwards.
TAAAAACGTAAAGTTTTGAAAAAAAATTAGTTTGAATACAATTTTTTTTAAATTATTTTTTCAAAATTTTGAGTTTGAAAATTAATTTTTCAAAAACTGTTCTCTCTAGAAACTCGAATTAAAAACAAAATAAAGGCATGAATTTATGGCTTTAAAAAAAGTATAGGTAACATGACATTGTAATGTAACCTTTTTTTTCTTAATAATTTTTTTTATTTCAAGTCGATTTTTTAGAAAATTGTAGACCCCCCTTCACACTCTATCTACAGCATATCCAAAGCCCACACAAATCTACGTATTGGCTCGGTCTTATGACCCAAAATGAACACAATAAAATCACCATAAAATAGTCAATTTTATAAAATGATGAATATTCATTTTAACTTGTAAAATATTACCAAATCGTAACGGTCATAATAGTCATAATTTATTTGAAATAAGAAAAAGAATCAAAAGAGTCCAATAGAATATCTCTGTTAAAATGGTGTTTTTTTTTAAGGGGATGTAAAAGTGTTAAACTGTTACCCGAAAATGCCTCCTAAAACGTACCAGTTGATGAAAAATGGTACAAATATTTATTATTTTAGAAAATAAAATATCGCTTTCGAGTTTCGATTGAGGTAGGACAGGTACTCTATAAATTTAAAGTCCAAATAAGTTTAAAAAAAGGTCGAGTTAAATGAATCGCAATAAGTAACCGGAAAACTGACGAGAAATCGAAACAAGTGGGCTGATTTGGTTGAAATTTAGTACAGAAGATTTGTATGTGATTGAAACAGAAACCGGGGGCTGCCATGCAAATATTTTATTTTGTTCAAATGTTCTGGAAAACGGCACAAATAATTTTTTATTAAAATAAATAAATTTGCAGCATTGCTGCAGTTACAAATTGTTGATATATTATGTAGATAGCAAAAATAAATTTTGGATTTTTAAATTTTTTTTTTAAAAGATTTTGTGAGTTTATTTTTGAACTTAAATTTCTGGCAAAAAATATGAAAATTTTAATTTTTATATTTTGTCCGCATACTTCCGTTTTATTTTAATGAACATGAAATGCATTTTTTAAACTTTAAATTTAAATAAAAATATCGCAAGTAAAAATGAACCATAAAAGCTACACAGTTAAATTTTGTGCAAAAAATCAGCATTTAAAAAATTACAATTTTGGATACCAAAAGAATTATTACATATTTTACTACTTTCGTCCGCGAACTTTAAACTTATTTTCTGGTTTCCGCAACAGATACCTATATGCATACACCCCAACCTCGTACCTACCCCAAATCCTATAGTGAGCCAAGCAGGAGGTTGCAGAGGGCAGCATTCCCCCCATACATACCCCACTATTTATACACCGTAATGCTGGGTGCTCTAGGACTTACCGGTAAATTATAGAATTTCATTATTTCGGCTTTTTACAGTAACATAGACATAAAGTGACATAAGGCCTTGTGTCACTTGACCTTAAGTCTAACAAATTCAGCCAAATTCTGAAGTATTTGTTTTTCACAAATTAAAAAGTAAAGTATATGGATATTTTACGTTTTAACATTTGGCCAATTTATATTTTAGAGATCTCAGAGGAATCCGTATTCTCAGAAATATAAACACAATTCCTTATGCCCGTAATATTCACGCCGTTTAAAATCGGTTTAGATTCAGAAGTCGGTTTAAAATTTTTAAACCGACTAATCGGTAATATTCACTCACTTAAATCGACGTTAACCAAAATTTTAAACCGAATGATCGGTTTAACTACGATAAACCGACTCCAACTTAAACGAGGCATTTTCGTGTCGTTTAGGTACGGTTTAAATGGTTTTAGCTAATATTCAACATTTTATTGGTTTATTCAGTCAGTGCAAAATATTCAATCGTGTTATTTTCGGCGATGATGGCTATTCAAGCACATCATATTTGTGCACGTTATTCACACATCGGGGTAGAGTTGACCAATTAACCAGAAAGGGGTTTATATACCGAGAGCTGGTAAACGATTTGCTCAAAGTGTTTTATATCGCTCCAAAATTTGTGAGCATGATATTTGTATACCGCAGTGCAAACTACATGCCATAGACCTTTTAGCGATATCGCGGCCCTAAGACCACAATAATGCACTTTCAAAATTCCAAAAACTGAGTGAAGTTTAAGTGTATTATACCGCTCCAAATTTTGTGAGCATAATGTTTATATGTGTCCAAATTAAATGCCATCGGTCTGGCAGCGATACCGTGGCCCTAACATCTCCCTAATGCACTTTCAAAATGCAACCAAAAAAATCAGAATAGTTCGTGGTTACTGATGTCCACACTCAATTTCATCAACTTGACAGTAATACCTCATACCTAGCACCACTATAATGCATTTTCAAAATTCATTAATGCAAAAAAAAAGGTGTTTTGAATCGATCCAAATGTTGTTTACATAGTATTTTTATGTGTCCAAACTAAATTCCATCAACCCGAGAGCAATACCGTAGCCATAGCACCATTATAATGCACTTACAAAATCCTAATACTATTTTTTTGTTAGGAAAGTGCATAATGGTAGTGTAATGTTCACGGTATCGCTGCCAGACCAATGAAATTGAGTTTGGACAGATATAAAATTTGGAGCGGTTAAAAAAACTTTTGTTGCAATTTATATGTGCATTATGGATGTGTTTGGGCTGCGGTATTGCTGTTAGGTTGATGAAATTTAGTTGCCATCTTGCTTAATATAATATGATAGATATTGGAACCGAATTCACGACCGACGCGGAACTGCAACCAGATCAAGAAGAATTCAACTCGCAACAAATCGTTCATGGAATGTTTGGAAGACGCAATGCGGTGGACGTTATTGTTGACATTTTTTCACAACGTAAAACACGATAAAGAGGAATGAAAGACATTTCTAATGCGTATTTGTGTTTGACACGAATTAATTAATTTATTTTATTTAAATATAAAATGACAATTCAAAAAATAAATGTCAAGAAAAGCCTTTTTTAGTTTTTTCATACTTGCGATTCTATGCGACGTTCGGTTTAAATCACAAATTTAAACCGACGTAAACCGATGGAATTTTGTGCTTAAACGGAGTGAATATTACCGATTTAAACGAGTTTTTGTCGTTTAAATTCTATCGGTTTAGTTCGGTTAAATGTAGTCGGTTTAAGGGCTTTTAAACCAAGTTTTAAACGGCGTGAATATTACGGCGGTTACAAAAATTTCTCAGTTTTGCTGTCAAAAAACTGAGGAAGGTTATTTTTTCGTCGCAGAAATTAAATAAGAAAGAAAGGAAAAGAAAGTCTTTTTGAGGAATCTTGTTTATATTTAATGCTCCTGCTCTGAAATATAAAACTGACAATTGGTCAAGAAACTGCGAGGTGCCTGTCAAAAAAACAATTGATTATTCTAAACTTTTAGTATTAAAATCAAATGTTTAAAGGCATTTCTGCAAAACTTTTTGTTAAACAATATGGAATGGCCAGAGCAACGGTAAGGTAAAAAGGGAGAAACTTTGTTATTAAGGCCCATTTGCTGAAACGAAACTTAAATATTTATGTTCAACTTAGACTCTTATGTTCTACTTTTTCATCAACGTTAACTATCACATAAGCTCTTATGTTTAGCTGAAATTATTTAAGTTTCGTTTCAGCAAATAATGGCCCTAAATGTCTTATTTTTTTGGATGAATAAATATGGTTTGTTGTATGTTATTTTTTTATGTTTTGAAATTTTTACCTAACTGAAGCTTTACGCTAGAGAAAATATTAATTTTGAATCAGATTCTACTTACTCTAAAGAACATTTTTAGCTTCTCTTTCGAAATAGTGAACAATTTCGATATAATGAACAGGCCTGGTTTTAATTACTTCACTATATCGAGCGTCTACTGTATTTTACTTTTTTCGTCCGCGAAATTTAGACTTATTTTCTGGTTTCCGCAACCAGATACCTATACAAAATTTTTGATTCCACCAAAGTAAGGGACGTTTAGAAATTTGTCTTTGTAGGAAAACTAGGTGTTTGAAAATTCTAATCACAAAGGAAAGTCATTTTCCACTCTATGTCCATAGAAAACATTGCATCTAATTTCTCAGTGTGATTCGTTTATTCGATTTTGAGGAGTCTCTACAGGGCTGTGTATGTTCTGTTCCATGAGTAAAAACCTTTCCCAAAAAATTCAGATTCTGATACTTAATGTTTCGTTGCATGAAGTTGTCTAGAATTACTCTTCAGCAGATTACTTGAAATGGTTTCCGAAAACGTTTGAACTCCAAACGCTTGCATACATACAATAAGGACATGTAGTGAATAAGCAATATCAAGGCATCAGCTGGCATTTCTTGGTTCTAAATAGACGGATAGAACAGAAAACATTATAGATTCTCTGTGTCTTCACAATAACAATAGGAGTGATCCCTGGAGGTTAGGTTAGGTTAGGGTGGCTGTCAGCACAAGTGCTTAACATACTTAGACCATAAGTTGGTCCATTGTGACATGTACAACATAATTCAAGTAGACGTTCTTCCTACTCATTGAACCACTTAGAGCTTCCTACGAAGCTTGCATGACGACTAATGTCTATTTTTACTAAATCGCTAGGATCATTATAGTAGAACTCTTCTAGATGGAGCCTACGTCATTGAGAGAGAGCACGACATGTACAGAGAAGATAAGGAATGGATTCTTCCTCTTCTTCCATACAACTTCTGCAGAAATCGTTCGAATATAGCCTCAGCCTCGTCGCATGTTTACCTATTAGACCCTGAGAGAATTGATTGAAAAAAAAACGACACAAGGGATTAACGACGCCATCACAGAAACAAAAATGGAGTTTCATATAAACTATCGATAGCGCGCCGGAAACACTAGTTTTTCTCCATGCTATAAAGTTAAGTGCCTGTTTACATTGTATTTTTGACGAACGGCGCATCCAGTGAGATGGGTAGATTTTGTGTGAGTAAGAAAGAGAAGGGTTAATTCCACCCAAATTACGCCGATGCCCTAGTTTCAATAAATGTTTTCGGATTGAGCAGAAAGAGTTTTTTTTGTGTGAGTGAGAGATACATGGTTGTTAAGGATGTGAGATAGGGATGGGTAGATTGAAATGAAAGGATTTTTTCTCTATAATGTAAACACGAGGAACATTTTGATGAACGAAAATATGCTTCATCAAAAATACAATGCAAACAGGCACTAAGAGCTGAGAATTCTCCACGCTGCACAGTGTGAGAATTTAGAAATCTAGCGGAATTAAATTAATAGCGCTCGTGCATTAAACTTTTTCTTATATTTTTTTCTGCTTATATAATATAAATGGCTCGTAGAATCAAATACAATTTAAATTTTTGTCATATCTCTTCAAAGTTTTTTTTTAAAACGAGCTTTGAAGTGACCGATCTCTCATATGAAAAAATATTAATTTTCTGAAAATCACTACCACGCATAAAACAAAACTTGGGTTGATTTTTTGATAACTTTTTGCAACAAATATGCTCAGATGTAATGTTAAAAAAATAAATTACAATTGGAATAGGTCAAAATGTGTGGCAAAAGGGGCGGGAGGGTTTTAACCTTACCAACAAGAAAAATATTAATAGCATGTCGCATGTTGAACTTTTTATACACTTTTTTCTCCTAAATTCAAAAAAAAAGTAAACAGAAAATTAAATAAAGCAAGTATTTTATATATATTAACATATCTGAATTTATCTGCTACAATAAGTTTTATTTTTCAGTCTTATTTTTGATTGGCATAAATATAAATGTAATAAATAAATCGACATCAGCATTTAATACTTTTAATAAATGTACATGAACAGATTTTTTAATTTAAGATGGAACATTAAGAAGCTCCAAAATTTCTTGTTCAATTGGACCTTTTTTTTTCTTTTCGGAATGCACCTTAGACTTGCTAAGAAAGGGTCTGAAGATATCAAAAGCCTGTTAAAAAGATGTATCATTGTTTCCAAACTGGATGTTTTTCTCGTAAATAGTTCGCTATATTTAAATTTGTATTTAAATTTAAACACCCTGTACATTTTTATTGCTTTTATATTTATTATATTATAAGTATTATTTTATAAAATAAATATTTTTTTAAGTAACATGTTAAATTTTTGTATTAAATAAATAATTGACTGAAACACCCTGTAAGTTGTAATACATATATAATATATGTATACAAAATACCTCAATTTGATATTATGTATTATTTTATTAATACATATTTTTTTAAAGTAAAATGTTAAATTTTTGTATTAAATAAATATTGATTGAAACATAAAACACCCTGTAAGTTGTAGTATGCAAAATATTTCTTTCTCTAATATCGTGTTTGCAAAGAGAGAACACATTTCTCAAAGTTAAAAAAAATATAAGAACAAATAATATTAGAAAAAGAAAAACAGAACATGATTTTTTGGACGGTAAGCGTTTATAAAAATTAGCAAATTTTTCAAGTGCGCAGCTATGCGCAGCAACTTAAGACGCAATATGAAAGGTGAAATGTCAGCCTTTAAGACGTATATAGTTTCCCTCCTGAATAACCCTGAATACATTAAAATTTTCTCCAACAAATGTAAAAATTAACAAAAAAAACACATTTTTTTCACTTAAAAACACAACAACAAAAAATTGAACACCCTTTTAAATATAATTTTACTCACTTTCTTATTCTCGTATATTGTATTAAATAAATAAAAAATAAAAACTTCAATTAAGACTCACAAAAGACGTTTAAAAGTGAAAAACCCCAAACACCTTCGCACCGCAAACTTGACTCAAATGAATCACAAACTCTCACTTTAAAATCAATTCTCTCAGTAAAACATGCTCTCCACCTAAAAATTTTGGTATACTTGCTTACAGGGAGGTATTAGCTATATATTAAACCAATTTTTGCTTTGGTTCATGCGAATGATTTTTATAATAAAATTCCGCTAGATTGCCAGAATCCCACACTGTGCGCTGTGTTCAGACTGATTTTTGAGTGAAAAACAATCTACGTTATCGACATTTAAGGTTCAAGTCCACACTATTTGTCCACTTATATATTCACTAATTTACTGGCCAATTTATCGGCACTTTTGGTATTGTTATTGTTCACCAAGGGAAATTTTACTGCGCTAACTAAAATATTGCCAATAAAACGCACCTTATATTAATGCCCGTAATATTCACGCCGTTTAAAATCGGTTTAGATTCAGAAGTCGGTTTAAAATTTTTAAACCGACTAATCGGTAATATTCACTCACTTAAATCGACGTTAACCAAAATTTTAAACCGAATGATCGGTTTAACTACGATAAACCGACTCGAACTTAAACGAGGCATTTTCGAGTCGTTTAGGTACGGTTTAAATTATTTTAGCTAATATTCAACATTTTATTGGTTTATTCAGTCAGTGCAAAATATTCGATCATGTGATTTTCGGCGATGATGGCTATTCGAACACATCATATTTGTGCACGTTATTCACACATTGGGGTAGAGTTGACCAATTAATCAGAAAGGGCTTGTATACCGAGAGTTGGTAAACGATTTGAGCGTGATATTTGTATACCGCAGTGCAAACTACATGCCATAGACCTTTTAGCGATATCGCGGCCCTAAGACCAACGTAATGCACTTTCAAAATTCAAAAAAATGAGTGAAGTTTAAGTGTATTATACCGCTCCAAATTTTGTGAGCATAATGTTTATATGTGGCCAAATTAAATGCCATGGTCTGGCAGCGATACCGTGGCCCTAACATCTCCATAATGCACTTTCAAAATTCAACCAAAAAAATCAGAATAGTTCGTGGTTACTGTCCACGCTCAATTTCATCAACTTGACAGTAATACCTCATACCTAGCACCACTACATATAATGCATTTCGAAAATTCATTAATGCAAAAAAAAAAGGTGTTCTGAATCGATCCAAATGTTGTTTACATAGTATTTTTATGTGTCCAAACTAAATTCCATCAACCCGACAGCAATACCGTAGCCATAGCACCATTATAATGCACTTCAAAAATACTAATACTATTTTTTTGTTAGGAAAGTGCATAATGGTAGTGTATTTGTTGTTCACGGTATCGCTGCCAGACCAATGAAATTCAGTTTGGACAGATATAACATTTGGAGCGGTTAAAAAAACTTTTGTTGCAATTTATATGTGCATTATGAAGGTGTTTGGACTGCGGTATTGCTGTTAGGTTGATGAAATTTAGTTGCCATCTTGCTTAATATAATATGATAGATATTGGACCCGAATTCACGACCGACGCGGAACTGCAACCAGATCATCAAGAAGAATTCAACTCGCAACAAATCGTTCATGGAATGTTTGGAAGACACAATGTGGTGGACGTTATTGTTGACATTTTTTCGCAACGTAAAACACGATAAAGAGGAATGAAAGACATTTCTAATGCGTAATTGTATAAATAATATAATATAAAATGACAATTCAAAAAATAAATGTCAAGAAAAGCCTTTTTTAGTTTTTTCATACTTGCGATGCTATGCGACGGTCGGTTTAAATCACAAATTTAAACCGACGTAAACCGAATGGAATTTTTTGCTTAAATGGAGTGAATATTACCGATTTAAACGAGATTTTGTCGTTTAAATTTTATCGGTTTAGTTCGGTTAAATGTAGTCGGTTTAAGGGCTTATAAACCAAGTTTTAAACGGCGTGAATATTACGGCGGTAAACATCAAATTTCCCTCGGGTTTGGAAAAAAAAATACGATTGATAGAAAATAAAAAAAGCAAAAATATACATTAATTAATAATAATACCTGCGATAGGAGCACCCATGGCTGCAGCAAGCCCTTGAAACAGCATTAGAAATCCAAAAGCATTAGTTAGTTTCTCCAAGCCCATAAGTTCCACAGCAATCAAAGAGCGTAATGCTGAAAAACATGCAATACAAATTCCAAATATAGCTGCAAACATGAACTGAGTCGTTTCGTTTATTAAAACTCCACTGAATATAGTTGCTAAGCCCCCCGCAGTAATCGCAATGTTATTCAAATACAACGGTGAAATTCCATCAAACGAACTCAGCAGTCCACATCCAATCCTTGCAAATGTATTCGATATTCCAATGGCTGATACAATAAACAAAGCTTTATCTGTATCCATGCCAGCCTTTCTGGCTCGTCGGGCTACGTAAACAAATGGCACAAAGAAGCCCATCATTGTTAGAAATCCACTTATAGCTAAAAGCATAAATGACGGTGATTTAAGTAAACTGGTATCCAGCATAGTAGAAAGTGTTCTTCGCACAGCTTCCGGGCATAATTGACAACCCTTTTGTCTTTCTTCTAGTATATCTCTTTTGGTTGGAAGTCTGGTTACGGACATGTGGTAGCCTAAGGATGATTGTGATGTGTATTGAGGAATTCGAACGAGTGATCCTGAAAAGAAAATATCATCTCGGTACATTGGACGAGTATTGTGGTGTGTTTCCTGGTGTGGAGTATTCGCTTTTTTATGCATGTCTATGGGTCTGCGACCAGAGACAGTATGGCGCCGTGCCTGCATAGATACAGGTTTGATTTCAGGCTCTAATAGATTTTGACCTTCAGTTTCTTCTTCGTTTTCGCCAACTGTTGTAAGTTCTTTATTTAAATTGTAGATTGGGTGTGATTCTCCATTAGGGGTGGTCGGCTGTGACTTCCGAAGTATCTTTAGTTCGGTTCCTTTGCCTTGAGTGCCCGATAAACGACGTTCAAAGTTTGCACCTCGGAATATTTCCGAAGCTGTGGGATAATGATGTTTAGGCGTTGCCCCCATGTACGTATTATGTGCACTATTGGGCACTGAGTATGCGAAACGGCCTTCTGGTAGTGGTTTTTGTGAGATAGTTAAAAGTCTGGGTTTCTCTGTTAAGTTACCATTTTCTTTATCTTCTTCAGCAATTGCGAGTTTTATTGGTTGTATTGGTCTGAAAGCAGCACCATAGATAGCACATGAGAGAACTATAAGAGCTTGAATGCCTATGGTAGTTCGCCAGCCATATTCTTTAACGAGATACGTTGTAAGTGGGTTAAAAATAAATGTACCTACCCCTGAACCACACATTGCAATACCAGTAGCCAGAGCTCGCCATTTTTCAAAATAATATCCAATTGATATAACTGCCGGTATATAAACCATACAAAAGCCAATACCTCCAAGAAATCCATACGATATAAACAAGAATTCGATACTTGGAGCGTAATATGATAGTCCAAATGATGCTGCAGCAAAAATAGCTCCCACAACAGTTACCGGTCGGAATCCATATCGATTAGCTAAGGCACTTACAAACGGTCCTGCCATTAAATAGAAACCACTCAATAGTGAGCTAACAAGTGCCGCATATCCATCCGATACCTTAAATTCATCCATAAGTGATGGTTGAATGTTTCCAGAACTTAATACAATCCCATCCACAACCGTATTGCAGAGAAATGACGCTATCATCACTACCCAAGCCCATCCTCCATCCGGTGGTACAATTACTTCAGCTGAGTCTTCAATTTCATCCTCTTCTAAAATTTCATCCTTGATACGTTCTATTTGTAATTTTCCATTGTTTATAGATTTGTCCAAACATTCTACACTGTTTCGTTGCGAGGGCATTCTGAAAGTTTAAGACGAAAAAAAATGCTAATCAATATTCAATAAATAATAACAGAATTTTTGAACAGATTATTGAAACAATTACTATTGAGATAATAATATTGAAAAATTATTAAACTACACTCACAGGCACAATTATCCGCCCACCTGCATTTTTCGTCACCCTAACTCTTTAAGTTCACCATAATTTATCTGCTGATTTGTTTTTTGTTTAGCGGATATTTTCGCAAGAAACAAAAAACTAAAACCTTTATTTCGCCCGATATAATTGTCATCGAAGCATTGTTTGCAATTTAAGCGATTTTAATATTGTTTCAGTTACTTAAACAATACGTACTGAGAAATCGGTTTTGCATCGCTACTGAAGCTCGTACACGTCTTTTTAAGGTGAGGAATGTTGGTGTAAGTGAACGTGCCATCAGAAAAATGTTGGCAGAATTAAATTTCAGAGCTTTCCGACCAGCTAGCGCACGCCCCAAATTGCTCCCACAGCACCGTACATCAAGACTTCGTTTTGCGCGAGAATGCGTTAACTGGACTGCAGAGGAAGGAAGGGACGTCTACCTCAGACGAAAGCAGAATAGGTCTACGAGGTCTAAATGGACGTCAGCGTGTCTACAGTCGAAAAAACGAAAGGTTTGCTCCATGCACGATAACCGAAACAGTGGGTTACCAAGAAGGGTCTAGAATGGTTTGGAGAGGCATCAGTTATGAAGTTCGCACGGACCTTGTTGTGTTCGATAGAGGCAGTGTGAATGCTCAGATATACGTGAATAACGTTTTGCAAGACCATGTGATGCCTTTCGCAACAATTTTTGGTGAACACTTTCGGTTAATGCATGACAACGCACTCTGCCATACCGCGATACCGCAAATTCTGTAACTAACTACCTAAATGAGGTCGGGATTTCAGATTGTGCCATGTCCATCTTACGGTCCAGATCTCAAACCTATCGATCATCTTTAGGACAAACTTAAAAGACGTGTCCGAGCGAGAAAACATGTCCCTACCACTCTAGGAGAGCTTAAGATAGCTGCAGTAGAGGAGTGGCACAACATCCCTCAGTCGGATGTTCAGGACATAATTGACGGATTGTCAAACCGGCTCCTTGAAGTAATTGGAGCCTGCGTCGCAGACACCCATTATTAAAAATTAAGTTTTTTAATAATTTTACCACTTTTCTAACAACAAAAGATAACATCTTTTTCAGTATTTTGTGTTTTTGTTTGTTTTTTGTGTTCATTCTTTAATAAACGTGGTTTTTTCTCAGAATTTTTTTTTTTTTTTTTTTATTTTTCAAACTTAGCTTTCAACATTACTTACACCCAATGTGGTCTAAACTTGACGGTTTCTTTAATTTTACAGAAATACGAGGTGGGCGGTTAAATGTGCCTGTGAGTGTATTTGTAAACAAATATTGTTAAGATTCTGATTGATACTTTAAAAAGAGATAAGCGGTATTTTGAGTGCTTTTAGTTAAACAAAAGTGACGAACTCTAATCAGTAGCAAGTAGGTACTCAGTGTGCTTTCAGATTTATTGATAAGAAACTAATTTTAAACAATTTAACACCATTTATTCCATAATAAAGATGTTAGCAAATAAAATTCTTAACAGCTACTTAATCTAAATTATGATTGATGTTTTAAAAATCAAACTTTATATTTTTATTACTAGCGATACGGCTATCTTAAAGTTGCAACCTTTGATTCTGTAGGAATTATCCAACTTTAATGCAAAAGCGTATGGGTACATTTTTTTTCTATTCAGAAATTCTTAATCTAAATTATACAGACCAAAAAAAAAACGTTCTACGTATATAAATAGCACTTTTGGGAATTTAATAAAAATCTATTTGACCGCGATCTTGAAAAATATAACATTTATTATCTCGAGTTCAGTTGATCGCACAATAAAATAATTGCAAACAGCAGTTTGGTAGGAATTGTTTTTTTAAATATAACATTCACAAAGATGATATATGTAAGTATTCAAAAAATAAAAAGTGGGTTGTTGAATAACTTTGACCCTGTTTAGATTGGGAAGATTGAAGCCGGTATCACGGTAGTTTGTGGGTATAAGAGAAGTGCGGGGTTAAGTATCTCGTGAGGCACGAAGAAAACATAAAAACCGAACTAAAGAGTCTCATTGGTTGTTGTTTCACTTTGCGAAATTTTGAAATTGTTGTTGTATCAATGTATTTTGAGGCGCCTCAAGTAAGCACGACGACCCTCACCAGTCTGTACCCAATTTTCCCAATCTACGTGGTCTTTTCTTTTATAGCACTTTCTTGCACTCTTATTACGGAAATCTCTATATGAATTTTAATCGGTAAAAATTTATTTTATTGCACTTCAAACAAATTCAGTCAGCAATGATCTCTATCTTCCAAAACTACGCCGAAGATATTTTCAAGTTACTGTATTCCAAAAAAAACTTGGCCTGCCTGATGACTGAACTTCAACTCCCGATTGAAGTTCTTCGGGGGACTTAGTTCCCGTGGACTTAGACCGATAATAATATATTATAATATTTTTTTTTCGTATTATGTCATTTTTTTTTTTCTAAAATTGCCCCTACCTCCTAAATGGGGCGAGATAGTTGGGAGGGGGACCGTAGTAAAAAATGCTGGTTTTTGACCCCTCTATAAAAAACCGTTATCAATTTTTGGCGCTTGAGTTATCGCATACTCGTGTCGAATTTTCTGAAACGTGGAGAAATGTTAAAATTTTCAATTCGACAGATCGGATCAATTACAGTAACTTAATAATTTGAGGTAAAAAAGAATTAATTTTAGTCAAAAGACTGCAATACTTTCAATTCAATCAAAAGGCTACAAGAATGCAATGATTATATTCTTTTCAAAGACCTCCAAAGCAGTCTTTAGTATTGCATTGTTTTTTCATTGCAATCGCAAGGTGCAATTAAGTGAACGAGATTTCAAAGAAAGAAATACCAAAGTATTGCATTCTTTTACAACTCTGGGAACTGAGCCTAACCCCCGGATGCACAGTGGAAGTTTAAACTTCAGTTTCCGTTTAAACTCCAGTTCAATAGTTAATTTGGTTTCACAGCTTCGTTTAAACCTTGAACTTAGTTCATTCTGCCATTTAAGTTAAACGCCAGTATTCTGACGTTTAAACGTTAATTTAAAACTTGACAGCTGCCATTTTTTACGCAATCAAAGTTTGAATTCATTTGCGAAAGGTGTTTTTACAACAAAGGAAAACAATAATCTTTTTTCAGTATTTTAAAACTGTTATCAAGTTCGGAAAGTGATCTCGAAGATATTAGTGATGAGGAAACTTTTATAATAGTTGCTAATGTGAGAAGAGAAAAACACATTCAATTTAGAATTAATCATTTCAATTATTGGGACGATAAAGATTTCTTCGACAGATTTCGAATGTCGAAGAATTTGGCTTATATTATTTTGGAGCAAATTATATAATGTAATATATGCTGAAACCATTCAATATCTGCCGAAACCAAGCTTTTGCTAACCTTGCGCTTTTATGCCACTGGATCCTTGCTCAAAACTGCGGGTGACTTGTGCTGTATCCAAATCATCTGCCAGAAGAATCTGTAAAATAGTCTCACATCTCACTTCGAAAAAAGTAGGTACATAAAGTTCCTGGTGACAGATGAGGAAAAGTTAGAAGTTGTAAATGGCTTCTATAAATTTGCAAGGTTTCCTAGAGTTATAGCCGCTTTAGACTGTACGGATTAATATTATATCAAAATTTGTAAATGTAGGTACTCTCATTACATAAACTTTATAAGGTGGGTCGAATGGCGAAATATTTCGTAATCGGAAAGGCTATTTTTCTTTCAACGTGCAGACCATGTGTGATTCGAAGTTAAAAATAATGGACATAGTGGCAATGTGGCCTGGATCGAGTCATGATTCCACAATTTTTAATAATTTAAGAATCTGTGCTAGATTTGAAAACGGAGATTTTGGAAATAGGGGCGGACAGTGGCTACCAATGCAGGCGGTACATGGTGACCCCGCTTTACGTAGTTGCAACAATGCTAAAGAATCAATCTCAAATTCGAACAAGAAATTGTGTTGAACGTGCGTATGGATTATGGAAAAGAAGGTTTCCTATTTTATCAACAGGAATAACAATAAAATTAACAATAACTATTCAGAGCATCATTGTTGCAACAGCTGTTCTGCACAACATTTTGTTGTATAAACAACGAAGCTGATCCTCCAGCTGCGGACAATATAATTAATGAACCGATAAATAATGGTAATGAAACGTTGAACTCACAAAATTCATCTGAAAATACATCTGTGTGAAGCATGAATGAAAGAATACAAGATTACGCCATTTCATTTTTTTCGCTTTGTTGTTGTAATTTTTGACAGCTCGTATGGCGTAATCGGAGACAAAAATATGATTTTTTCCTACTAGATAAGGCCGGAAAAAGTTTTTAACTTGAATTTTTATTTCATTGTTCTAATTTGAATTAATTAAAAGTGAAGTGTAGTGTAATAAAAGTGCACAAGTTCTGAACTATCTATTCTACTTTACACATTACCGCTTTATTTGCTTTTTGGCGATTTATTTTAAATGAAAAAAACATTTATTTTAAATGAAAAATATTAATTCGGTATTTATATTCGTATTTCTAAACAAAAACTTTGTTTTTTTAAACTACTAAACGCGCACGAAAGGAAAAAACACAACCGAACAATCGATTAACTAAACAAACTACTAGCGGCCATATTTGTTTACATATCATTTGTCACCAATGAGATAACAAATGGCGCAATCTTGTATTCTTTCATTCATGTGTGCGAAGTACACTTGTAAATGATTATTTCGAAAGTCTTTTAGGTTAATAAAATAAGGTTTTTACAAGTAATAAAAATAATTTTTATTTTAAAAGGAAGAAAACATAATATGAAAAGGTGAACAAAAAACAAAACACTGCACTTCATTATTAGAAGTAAAATAAATAACATCAATAACAAAAAAAGAGCGCTGTAGTACGCATTCATTGCATCTTTGAAATTTTTTTTTTTGATTTTTTCCAATTGACAATCCAAAATTAGCATTTTATTCTCATGCTCTTCTTTTATGTGCGTGATTTCAAGAGCTTGTTTTTCCTGTTGTAGTCTCGCTAACTTGCATTTTTCTTCTGCTAGCTCTTGCCACTTGTCGGCAGCCAAATTTCTTTTTCGAGTATTCAGAACTGCGGACTTTTTTGTAGCATAAATATTTTTAGTTTTGAGTTCGCTCATCCAATCTACTGAACCCTGGCTCTGGTTTTATTTCTCTTCAGGCTTCTCAACACCCAACAGAAGTATTTTGTCTTTTTTTCATTTTTGATAGCATCTATGTAGATTAAATCAAATTATAGCAATTAGCTAAGCTTTAAAAAATATTTCTAATGTATACGACTTACCTTCGGATTTAAAACATCAATGTCATAAACCAATGGTATTGTCCAAAGCATCTGTTCTTATTTCTTGAGGACCACCACCAGTTTCGTAAAGCTTCCTTTTTTCGGAAGCAAAATTCAGTTTTCCTTTTTTTTTAAATTTTCATATTTGGTCTTCAACACATCATCCGATGACCGGTAATGGAAGCCACCCTTTGAGTTAAAATCGTTTGCAATGGACTCCCATGCCGTGGCTTTTTCTTTCCAATGCTTTATGTTACTGGCTGAACAGAATAGAATGACGGAACTGAAGCCGCAGACGGAACTGGAAGAGCTGTCAAAAAGTGCCGTACGTTATTTTTTTTACATGTCCACAATGGAGCTGTACAGCTTTGAAAGTATTTTGAAGAAAAACAAAAGAATATTATTGTGTACAAGCTCAGAATTCACATTTTTTGTTTCCAATAATTTTCCTTTTAATAAATAATTTTTTTCGCGATACAAATAACCACAATATTTTTTTCCGACACAAAAAGTTGTTTTTTTTCTTCATACAAATTGAAACGTCAAAAGTGCCGTACGTCAAAAGTTAAAAGTTGGTGAACTCTTCCGTCAGCGTCTGCGTCTCCGTATGCGTCTACGTTCCGTTGTGTTCGCAACATTGAATTTGCGTGTATTCAATATTTTGACAGCTGTTCCAGCTCCGTCTCCGGTTCCGTCTGCGTCACCATTCTGTTCAGCCAGTTATCCGTCGTTTTGTTTTCTATAATGTGCTTATTTTTCCTCACTAATTCCATCAGCAGATCTACGTCCACTGTTGAAAAGTTATTGCTTCTTTTTTTTTGGCACAATTGTTGATTTATTTGAATTCGTTTCCATTTTTCAATTTTGTTCCTGCAACGGTACTTCAAAGTTATTTTTTGTTTCACGTGTTATTGCTTGAGAGACAGGAAGAGAAGACAAGGAAAGATTTTGGAAAATCCTCATAAAAACTACGTACCCTTCAAGCAAACTCACTGACCCAACTTTCTCGGTCTTTCTTGGATCTTTGCTAAACTGAGTGTTTCACGCACACACCTTTGTTTAGTTCTTCTTTGCAAGTTGAACAGCGAAGACATAGTTTTTTTTTTCTTTGTTCCTTTTGTTTATAATTTTCATAGGAAAAATTGAGAAATGGTCACTTCATAAATAAAATGTTACTGTTTTTCGTTCATTTCGTCTTTTTGTAGAGCAATAAAATATGTTTGTAAATTGTATTTTAATAATTGATAAAAATAAAAGTGTCTTGAAATGAAAAAGAAAGCTTTGTTTGCTTGTTGTAGGTAAACTCGATTGGAGAAACTTGGAATGAAAAAACCTTTTTTATAGGTAATGTAGAAATCAAGTGGGGAAGTACTTTTTTTGCGATTCGTTTTGGTTTCGGTTTTCGCTGAGTATGGTGAACTCTCGCTCTCACAATACATGCGCAAGTGGGTCAGTGGTGATTCTATTTTCCATACTAATTTGAGCCGACAAACGCAGTTTTGCGAATCCGTATTTGAATCCGTACGCGTAGTCCTCCATACGTTGCTGACTACGTGTGCGGATCCAAAACGGACTCTTTTGCTTAAAGGTGTTCTGTTTACATGACGTCAAATGACAGCAACTAGGTAAAAATGCTGCCAACTGTACTCATACAATTTCTCTAAACTACGTTCAATTGATCTGAAGTTTAGATTATACTGTGAAAAAACCAGACGACTTGATCTTAAGTTTAAACTTTCACTGTGAAACTGGGGGTAAGAGTTTCGATATTTAACCTATAATCAATTGTGAATTTGTTTGTTATTCAACAATTTTAAGTAAAAAGTGACGCCGGGACATCAATTGAATCATTTTCAAATTACAAACAAATTATTGACCTAAAGTGCTCAAAAGATATGAGTAGCTACCTATTAATATACTCAATAATAAAAAAAAAAGTCTTTAAAATAAGAAATAATTTAGTTGAATAACTTTTTTCTATGATAAAAGTCAGATAATATATTTTGAGTAAACTAAGCTAATTTGTTGAACCACGATATTTGTCTAGCAAAAAATACAAAAATATTTTACTATAAATAGGCACTGTTCAAATATTGACCAAAATCATAAGTGAATAACATGTCGCGATTATTTTATTAAGTAAATACTGTGGCTTTAGTTTTTTTTTTACTAAAGCACGAGAAGATCATGGGTATCTATCAGGAGTATATGAGTGATTGTGTAAAAAATAATGCATTTTGTTTGTTTTAATAACAACTGCATACCTATTTATATTAGAAACCAAAAAACAAACTATATGAGGTATTAATATCAAGACCCCACAATTGGTTTACTTTTGATCATGCTTGAAACAAATTCACACCGTGTGGATTTGAAAAAAAAAAACTGGTAAAAAGTCAAAAGTTGAATATAAGCAAAATTATTTTTTATTATAAATTGACTTGTATGCCGATTCATTTAATTTATTTTAAAGCGTTTTCATTAATTCGCTTCCTGTCTGTTTCTTTTCGTGGGTGAATATTAAGATTGCTTTTGGACGCGACTTGAACTTTAAAATGGAAGTCAGGGACCAAATCATCGCATCAATGCTTGCGTTCGGGTGGTAGTGAGATAGGCTATCCACCTATCCCAAACATTTTCAGATACCTTGAGTTGTTGTTGCATCAGCTGACATCAGAAGTTTTTCAACAAAGGATTACAACAACACAAACCTATCCGGATAGGTTTGGCTTGCCCCCCGAACGCGGCCAATGAGCTCTTTAGGTCACTGAATTATTTCAATTGGCACTACTCTTTACAATGTATTTTATTTTAAATGGATCAGTAATGCCAATGTAAAATATTTCAGTGACGTATGGCCCACTCGTCGATGCGGGAAATCGGTCTAAGAACGATTTAATATTATCCGGCCTTTTCGTTTGATATAACTTGAGTTATTTCAAAAATATAATAATTAAACATTTCAAGTAAAAATTAAACTTTTAGTACTTTTTGTACCGAACTAAAAAGATTAAGTAGTGATTAAACAGTTTTATAACGAACTAAAAAGATTAAGCAGTAAGTAAAGTAGTGCATACATTAAAACAAAAACAAAAAATTATTCTTCTATTTTTTTTCCTTCTTATTTTAGTAGTGCATACATTTATGTGCATATATCCATTTTAAGTACAACAATAAATCCACTCCACCTATGACCAAAGTGGATATAAAATAGAATTCGAACCGAACGATTATACATATGTAGGTGCCATGAAATAAAGTCTAATGCAATACAGTTTAAAACGATTTTGAGCTTTTTTGCATTCTCATTTATTGCACTAATCTCTTTCTGAAGAAAAAAAAATAAATAAACGAAAATATGTAGGTATTTTCAGTTAAGCTGCAGCGACATTCTGCCGTAAATTCGCGCGAATTTTTAATTTTCACACCCCAAATTAATCTTCTCTTGAGCAAAAGCGCTGCAGCTGCGAACAAAAATTTTGGGCTGTGAAAATTGAAAATTCGCGCGAAAAAATTTTGTTCTCGTACCGGGAGAGTCAACAGTTTTCATGGACTACACTAACTGGCTAAACAAAATAGAATGACGGAACTGAAGCCACAGACGGAACTGGAAGAGCTGTCAAAAAGTGTCGTACGTTATTTTTTTTACATGTCCACAATGGAGCTGTACAGCTTTGAAAGTATTTTGAAGAAAAACAAAAGAATATTCTTGTGTACAAGCTCAGAATTCACATTTTTTGTTTCCAATAATTTTCCCTTTAGTAAATAATTTTTTTTTTTGCGATACAAATAACCACAATATTTTTTTCCGACCCAAAAAGTTGTTTTTTTTCTTCATACAAATTGAAACGTCAAAAGTGCCGTACGTGAAAAGTTAAAAGTTGGTGAACTCTTCCGTCTGCGCCTGCAGCTCCGTATGCGTCTATGTTCCGTTGTGTTCGCAACATTGAATTTGCGTGTATTCAATATTTTGACAGCTATTCCAGCTCTGGCTTCAGTTCCGTCTCCGTCACCATTCTGTTCAGCCAGTGAATCAGCCCAACAATAGCGCAGTAGAGGAAGAACGTGATGATCAAGATCAACAAATATGACGTTACACAACGGAACGGGCCGAAATATTGTGTAATGTTATAGTATTTACGCTTTTTAGCTCATAGCTCATCAACACATGGATGGATAAGTAACTTTGATAACTTTTTGATTCTTCTTTTGTTAGAACTATTGAATGACAGATTTAATATACAATAAGTCCATGCATGGGAGTCCAAAGTATAAAAGCTGTATATATAGACAGATAAAATTTAGTAAGTTTCATAAGTGTGCGGAATACATCATATCCTGAGAATTTTAGCCATCTAGCTTTGTGCAGACCAATAATATGAGGGCTTGAAAATATGACGAAACGCTTCGACAAAAGGTATAGGTAGTACCCAACTGCTAAATTTTACTAAGCGTTTTGATCAAGATATTTAAAATAAATTTGATGGCACAACAGCTCATGAAGAACTAGGGCCTAGTGACTTACAACTCTCAACCATTCCTGTGTGCGTGTCTGAAGGAATGGAGGGGATCTACAGTTTATTGCCGAATCCGAACGGCTAACGAGCGGCACTTTTCTGTGACAGGAGATACTCTTGGAGGATTTGTCAATTCCTCGCAAGAGGCAGTAGCCGTTTTTTCTTTTAAATAAATAGGTGGCGAGGATGGGGATCGAACCTTAGACCTCCGGCATGACAGTCCATCGCACTAACCATCACGCCACGGCTACTACAAGATCAAGATATTTGAATAAATCAATTATAAGAGGAAGTTTAAGTTACTAGGCACTGCCTAAGATTTTTCAGAATCCAATTTATTTAGTTTGAAAAATAATAGTTTTAACAGTAGGTTTGTTTCTTTACTTTAAAACTCTGTAATTTTCTGTGCATTTTACTGCCATTTTATTTCTTTTTATATGAACTCAAATTCACACAAATGCACAGAAAATCACAGAGTTTCAAAGTAAAGGAACTAGGCTAGTATAAAGTATTTACTGATATTTACAGTTACCTACATAATTTAATTGTCGATCGTATATATGTACACAGGTACTATACCTATTTTTGGCTTCTTAATTTTTTGACAGGCATCAGTCTATTTACTCTCCATGAGTCAGGCAATCACCTGATGACATCTTATTTTCTCACCGAAATAGACTGACTGTATTAACATTTGAACGAAGTTCAACTTGGTGACTGATCGCCATCGTACGAGTTATTCGTCCGAATGAAACATCAACAACACTATAAAGTGCTCTATATTTCTTATCACAGAAAGGTTAACGACATTTTTCAGATCTTTGATCTTTTGTTAGCTTTGTCTTTGTTTTGCTCTCAAGTCTCAACATTATAACGAAAATAAACAAACAAAATGCTTGGTTTCTCATGACAAGTCAAAACGCAAATAGAATTTCATTTTAAAATGTCCTCAAAAGATTTCATCGTTGTTGCATTCTTTGATTTAAAAAGGTATCTTCGCTCTATATTGAATTGTTTAGATGCATACAAATATTTGTCATTTTTCTTTTAATTGATTTTCGTTAAGTCTTTCCTAGATATTTTACAGATTTAAATAATGTATAAATAGTTGATTTAATGTTAATCGAACAAAAATCATTGATTGATTCAATTCAAAAAATAGATCAACAAAGATCCAAAAAAAAAAATGCTAAACCTGCTGTAAGTCGAAGAAATAAATGAATGAATGTCGCAGCTAATTAAAGGCCGATACACATTCTGTATTAATTTTGTATTATAGTATGCGTAAAGTGGAACTCGAAATCGAAACAAGTGATTATCGCTCTTCCAGTCCGCTACTCCATTCGAACAATCTGCTAGTATTAACTTTATTTATATCTCTTTTTAACGTTTATGTATTTGTATGCGATACAATGTCGGTGGTCCGTACTAAAGCATAACCAGTGCTGGATTTGCATGATTTTATGCCCAGTTTTTATATATACCAGGTTATTATATCTAAGTTTTCTTTTAATTTAATAATAATATTTCATTAATTAAGATAGAAAAAAATATAAACTCTTTATACCTTTGTGTTAATGGCGATATAACTCATTTGATTTTTATTTTTATTTTACAAATAGATTTTTAGGTAGGGCAGACAATCATCTCCGCTTATGAGTTAACCGAATATAAAACAGTGCTTCCAAAATATTATTTTTTTTCAACTACTATGAATTTTTATCAATTCATTTATTAATTTATCCGTTTGACATACCTACAAGGTATGATTATTTATTAGATACACCTTCCTCGGCATCTTGGCGACGTGACGTCATTTTTTATTATTATTAATTTATTTTTAAGGAATAAAAACTGTAAAAATTAAACAACAACTAAAAATGATCAAATGGAATGAACAGAACCAGATGATTTTGACGTCACACAGCTAGACTAGACTTAGGACTAGAAATAAACGTTGACTTTTTTGCATGCAAAAATGTCTCATTGCCAGTCAATTCATTTACATTTAAAAACAATTTCATAGGCAGGTGACATAAAATATTGGAGCCTTGTACGTGCAAACACATGATGTTGCACATGTAAAATTTCGGTGGACTTATGATTAACCAAAGGATTTTTGCATGGCATTCTAATTTTCGCACGACATACTGTCAACTCAGCCTTTAATTCGGCTAACACTGACTGGATTACCCTTACTCAATACCACATTAATGAGAACTAGAGCTTTTGATTTCAAACGGGAACCCTTGCATTTGGGGTATTACACGGGTATACGGGTATTATTAGGTACTTACAGGTACCCGACAAAAACCGGGAATTTGTGGGTGGGAGATGGGAGGGGGTCCCCATCTCCAAGAGTTTGTATAACTTTATTAGCTTAATATACAAGCAAAACAAAAACTAACTAAAACAGCTCTCTATACTTTGGTTCATACCATCGAACATTCCCTCCATCACAAAGAGTATACTATGATAGCGTTCCTGGACATAGAGGGAGCTTTCAACAATGTCGACCTATATGCAATTGCTTCTGTACTTTCATCTCTGGAAGTAAATAGGTCGCTTAGTGAACTGATTAATCAAATGCTGACAAGCAGGGTTATCAATTCAAGAAGACTGGGAGACTTCTCTGTAAGAAGATATGTAAGCAGAGGTACGCCGCAAGGCGGCGTCCTTTTCCCCCTCCTGTGGAACTTGGTGGTGAATGAACTGCTATTGTGCCTGGAGGCGGAGAGTTACAGAGTTGTTGCATATGCAGACGATGTTGCTATAGCGGTATCCGGGAAGGGTGCTTGTTGTTTCGTTTTTTTTTCACTTTGCTTTTCGTTGTTTCGCTTTTCTTATAATTTTTTTTATTTACTTCGATTATGTTTACTTTGTTTTTGAATTACTTCGCGCTACGATCATTTCGCCCTACGATCACTTCACATTTGTTTCTTTCTCTTTTTACTCGTTTTGTTATTTCGTTAAAAGTGTAATGAGTTATTTAGTTCAAGATTATCCCGTTTACGATTTATTTCGCATTTCGTTTTGTATTAGAATCTATTGTTTTGGCGTGGGTTTATTTTGTCTGCAGTGTTATTTTAATCGTGCGCGGCAATCTCTAAACTATCAAACAAAATATTAAAAAATTTTAAAATGGACAAAAAACAATTTATAACGTATGTATTTAATTCAGTAAGGGGAAAAGAAAAACTTAATTAAAATGGATTTTCTTACAATTTTGTAAAAACTGATAACGTTGACATAGGATAAGTTCAAAGTTTCTTTAAATGCAAAAGAAACTTTGCATCCTATAGTGGGCCAAGCAGGGGGGTTGCATACCTCACTGTTTATACGCTGTAATGCTAAATGCTAGCACTGTATTTATGTCAGCAAGCTTACATAAATAACAAAAAGAAATTAAAAATTGAATAAAGAAGTAGTTTTGGTTATTTTCAAATATCTCATAAACTAGACATAAAACCTTCTATTGTTCGATTAAAAATTTTTTTTAATATATAAAGAGACCAAGGGCATTAAAATTCGCGCGAATTTTAATGCCCTTGGTCTCTTAACATAAAAAAAAATAAAAACGAAACAAACGATGGCGAAGTAATCGAAATCGTAATGAACAAAAATCGAAATGAACAATAACCGAAATAATCGAAAAATCAAATAATATAAGACGAAATGGACTTAAAATGAACTATAAGTAAAAGACTCAATGATATTTTCTCGAAACAAATAAAAACCAAGTAATTGAAAAACATTTTAATTAAAATACATAGCAAACGAAATGCAAAGCGACTAAAACGAAGTAATAAAGAAACGAGATGAAAAAATGAAACAAACCATACCCATCCGCAAAGCATCCTAACACCTTAAAAGAACTCTTACAAAATGCTCTCAATAAGCTAACACACTGGGCCGATCGGTGTGGGTTGGGCATAAACCCCCACAAAACTGATCTCGTCCTCTTCACTAGGAAATACAAGATATAGACCCCCCTACTATTAAAGGCATAATACTAAAATTATCTGATGAAGCAAAATATTTGGGTCTTATTTCGAATAAGAAATTAAGTTGGAAACCTAACATACAAGAAAGAATCATAAAGGCCACAGTAGCCCTTTTCTCCTGTAAAAAAGCCATTGGGAACAAGTGGGGTCTTGAACCACGCATTACTCATTGGTTATATATTTCGGTAATAAGACCGATTCTTACATACGGTGTATCAGTTTGGTGGACCGCTCTAGACATAGCGACAAATCGCGACAAACTGGGGAAAGTCCAACGATCAGCCTGTTTATGCACGGATCACTAAGCACTACTCCTTCTTCAGCACTAGACATTCTATTTCATTTGACCCCCCTTGACATTTTAGCAAACAAACGGCCGCAAACACAGTCATTCGACTTAAGGCCTCTTCACAGTGGATCAATAATAAAATTGGCCACTCCGCTATTCTAGATTCTTTCAGATCACATTCAAGTAACATTGACTACACCACCCCCCAATTGCACTTCAGATTATTGGCCTGATTCCTCAAGTGTGTATAATTTTCCGTGTAAACTTTCTATTCACGCTCAAAATAAGCTTGAGAAAATTTTCCTAATGTACACATTATTTTAAATATGTAAGCAATAAAAATTGAATGCAAATATCAATTTCATCAATCTGTTAAAATATCTATGTATGTATGTATGTATCAATAGCACGCGATACCTCATTAAGTTCCATTGGAATATTTTTCCAATTGCTAGATTTTCTTTTCTTCACAATCACAAAAATGTAATGTTCGCTCAAAAATGTCGTTGGTTGAGTAGTGACGTTTTTCTTTCGAACCGAAGACCTTTTATTTGGCACTTGAATTTTGGGGATTTGATGTAAGAAACAAATTTTTGTTTACATAAAAAAAACTCACAATACGTGTTTGCGTTCGCAATGCCTATCAACAGGATTTAAGACAATAATTACGAATTGCAATTGTTTTTTTTTACAAAGGTTAGGTTGTCACCTGATGTTCTATGGCTATAATTTTTTTATGGATGAAAAATTCTCTATGATTATTTGATGTCTTAATTTATTTCCATCAGGTCAAGAAATGATGACGTTGTAGCCCGTGGCGTAATGGTTAGTGCGTTGGACTGTCATGCCAGAGGTGTGGAGTTGACACCGCAGCCACTTCGAGCTTAAGTTTTTTTCGGAGCTACTACCTCTTGCGAAGAAGTGACAAATTCTCCAAGAGTATCTCTTGTCACAGAAAAGTTCCGCTCACCTTAGCTGTTCGGATTCGGCAATAAACTGTAGGTCCCCTCCATTCCTGCAGCCATACGCACACAGGAATGGTTGAGAGTTGTAAGTCACTAGGTCCTGGTTCTTCATGAGCCGTTTGTGCCACCAAATTTATTTTTTATTTATTTTTAGGTCGAGAAATGTTAGAAATGGTGACCATTCGGGCAAAATGTATAACAAAGGGCGATGGTTTTTCGCCACCTTGTAATAAGAAAATTCATGTTTTCGGTTAATTGTATGAACATTGCGAACGTTATTGATACTGTATAAGTGGTTTATACGTTGAAAATGCACTAAAATTAAATTTTTGTAATTGGTCTGCATGGTGCCAGTAAAAAAGTTGTAATCTATTGGTAAGTAGGCTTATTTTTATGAATTTTCGTCTAGCTTTAAGTAAGTTATAAATAAGTTTAATGAAAAATAAAAATGAAATAAAAAAAAAAAAAAACTGCAAGAAGTCGTAGGCACTTTTGAAATTTTATTTCATTTGTAATAAAGTTCAAAGGTTCCAAAAAAGTTCCGTAAATCTATATTATGTGTCTAAAATATAAAACGCATTGTTTAACCAGCAGCCAGACATCAATTGAATAAAATAAAAATATGTTTTTTAAATTTAAAAGAATTTCATCTAAAATAGTTTTTACTTCCTCCAAAGAGCGAGAATTAGGTTCGTAAAGAAATAAATTTCGCGGTATCAATCAAATCTATCATAACGGCGATGAAATGTGAAGTCCAAAATATGTCGATTTTTTTTAACTTTGATTTAACATTCACGTGTGTCACATACTTATGCGACACACGTCAATAAATAAAAATATAAAAGACATAATTTGTTAAAATTAAACCTACAATATTCTCTTGCAAGATCAAGGTATGTAGAAATGAGTGAATTTTGAAAGTTTTCATTATCATTTTCAGATTGTCTCCAATTTTTTCTTTTCACCGAGTCATACAATAGAGAAGATAAATATATAAATTATATACATATTATAAAAAGTAGTGTGTAAATTGAAGATAGTTTTCATAAAAATGAAATTTATATTTGTATACGACCTCACTAGTTTGCGAAAAGCCAACAAAAAGGAAACTATTATATTGCATTCACATACCATTTATTTAAGTTCTTTATTCTGGAAAATTAAAATAAATAACACCAATTTCATTGATAAGAATAAGTACATTAAGAAAAAGTTAAAAGAAGTAGGAAAGGAAGGAAACAAATTATCAAAGAAACATATTGGCACATCTATTCGAGAAAATTGAATATCTCAACGGATTTCCCCTAATATAACTGCAACATTGTTTGTTTTATTGTAATTTAATTTACATAAATATAAAGTGTTATTTAAAAACAGAAACACAAGAAAAAAAAGAAACTTGTACCGACTCAAGTGAAGTTAATGTAAGCTGTATTAAATTAAATTATTTAGGGCGCAAAGTTGTACAAACGTGGTTCAATATTTAATTCGTGTTTCAGCAATTTTAGCTTACCGATTTCGGCGGATTAACTAATTGGATACAATACTTATCATTGATAGGTTAACTGGTCTTAAACAATTTTCCATCAACAATTGAAAGGAAAGTTCCTGAGATTTGAATGTCAAATAAATGTGTGAAACACACATGATAAAAAGATGCCACTTAATGTCTTTCTAATCACACAATTCATTTATGCAAATAAAATACTGCACATCCTTTCTTAATTGGAGAATGTAAGTCGGAATTTACATTGACCGATTTTTTCACTGCTGAGGTAAAACGTACAAGTCTTGTGAAATTGGAAAGAACTTGTCAGCTGTAAATCTCACACGATTACAGCAACAAAGAAAAATCAGCATTACAAAATCTGCTAAAAATGTAAATATGTAGTATCCCTGGATTTTTTATAATATAGTTAAAATAATTATGAGGTGAATCTTTATTTAATTTTTTTTTTCTGGAACTTTATTTTAAAGCCTAAATGTATTTGTGGACCGTTTTAGGCGGCAGCAAACGAGAGAGGGGGGAGGAGTGTTCCCACTAAGGCACTTCTCCTTCATCCAGGCGGCAGCAGAAGAATTCCCCAGATGAAATCAACGGTGGCGTCTACAGTTCCAGTCAGGTTGAACAACTTAGTGAACACCTTGGGCTACTACGACGTATTCGTAGCTCAGGCCTATAAGGAGCGGTTTATCCGGCTCCCTGTCCTTGGAGTTATAATAAGGATCTGGTCCTCCAGGCTAGGGGGTTGTGCGTCGGGGTGACTTCCATACCACGGAAAATATTTTCGGTTCCGAAACAACTACGAGCCTCGGATATGGATGATTTTAATGTTGACGACCCCAGCAAACGGAAAAAGGACAATGAATTTCGGATCTGCACGTGGAATGTCCGGACCTTAAACAGGCCACGTGCAGCTGAACAATTTGTGGAGAACCTGGATAGACTAAAGGCTGATGTAATAGCCATCCAGGAAGTGCGATGGGATGGAGAGGGCATACGAAGGATGCAATCGTGTGACATCTACTTCGGCGAGTGCTGCAAGCAGCAGGGTCAGCGGCTCTTTGGTTGTGGTTTTGTGGTAAGGGGAAGACTTAGGCAAAAAGTCTTGGGCTCCAGAAATGTAAGCGAGCACCTGGTCACAATCCGCATAAAAGCAAAGTTCAAAAACATCACGTTGCCCCAACGGAAGAAAAGGATGACTCAACCAAAGAAGAATTCTACGATCTCCTCGAGGATACGTATGATAGGTGCCCCAAGTACGACGTCAAGATTATTCTTGGCGACTTCAACGCCAAGATCGGAAAGGAGGGCATCTTTGGTTCGATAGTCGGAGGACACAGCCTGCACGACAACACTTCCGGTAACGGACTCAGGCTCATTGATTTCGCGGCGGGACGAAATGTCATCATAGCAAGCACTCTGTTCCCACACCTCCAATATACACAAAGGGACCTGGCGGTCTCCGGATCAACGAACCGTCAACCAGATTGATCATGTTGCGATAGACGCCAGACATGCTTCCAGTATCCTGGATGTCCGAACGTTCCGAGGTGCCAACATAGACTCGGATCACTACCTGGTGGCAGCGCAAGTACGTATGCGGATATCTATGACGCCACAACGACGAGCGGATGCTGTAAAACGATTTAACGTCGCGAAGCTAAAATCGCAAGAGATAGCCAGGACTTTTGTAGACCAGGTTTCTCTTAAACTCTCAACAAGCCCGCCGCTACTGATGTGCTGGGTTTCACTAGGCCACCACAACGAAACCCCTGGTTCGATGAAGAATGCAGACTGGCGCATGAAGCAAAGAACGAGGCCTACCAAGCAAGGTAGAACCAGAGCTGCTGAGAGAGCAGCCCGGGAGCTCTACGGTCAAAAACGAAGGGAGGAACGCCGACTTCTCAGGAGGAAAAAGAGAGAGCATGCGAAGCGGGCGGCCGAGTCTATTGAGGACTGTAGCGGCAGGGGTGATGTTCGGAAGTTCTACCGAAGGGTGAGGCAAACTACCCAGGGTTACAAGGCCAGAACGGAAGCCTGCCGAGACGAGAGTTGGAATATGGTGGTAGACACACAGTCGGTGCTGAGGATCTGGAAACAACACTTTTCTAGACTGCTAAACGGCGAAGATGGCCAAAATTCCGCTGTAAGACAGAACACTCCATTCAACCTGGACGATGATGGTCAAAATTTCCGTCCACCCGACCCAAATAAAGTGCGGTTAGCGATAGCCAAGCTTAAAACGTACAAGGCTGCTGGTGCGGATGGCCTGCCAGCCGAGCTATTCAAAGCAGGGGGAGATGACTTGATAGGGAGTATACACCAGCTTATCTCCAAAATTTGGTCGGAGGAAAGTATGCCCGATGAATGGAACCTCGCTATAGTGTGCCCCATCCACAAAAAGGAGATGCTCTGACCTGTTCCAACTACAGAGGTATAAGTCTCCTTAACGTCGCATACAAAATCTTGTCATCTGTACTGTTTGATCGCTTAAAACCATTTGTCAACGATCTGATCGGCCCCTATCAGTGTGGTTTTAGGCCAACCGTCGATCAAATGTTCACACTCCGACAGATTTTGGAAAAAAAACCAGGAGTTTCAAATCGATACACACCACCTCTTTATCGATTTTAAAGTCGCATATGATAGCGTAGACAGAGACGAGCTGTCCTGTTGTATGGGGCAGAAGCATGGACCCTGACATAAACGGATGAGAATTTACCCGGGTGCTTTGAAAGGAAGATTCTTCGGGTGATTTTCGGTCCAGTCTGTATCGATGGAGTATGGAGGAGAAGATTTAACAACGAGCTTTACGCGCTTTACAGCGACGTCGACCTGGTCAAGAAGCGGAGCGTATGGACACCGACGCACCAGCCCGACGAGTCTTCGAAGACCCCACCTTAGGTGGCGCACACAAGTAGAGAACGACCTCAACCAACTTCGAGTGCATAAATGGAGGCAGCTAGCTAGGGACCGAGCTAGCTGGAGGGGCTTATTAGTTGAGGCCGTAGTCCATCCTGGGCTGTGAGTGCCATCTAAAGTCAAGTAAGTAAGTAAATGTATTTTAAGTGTACTCAATCGAAGATTAATGATGAGAAGTAAGTAGGTTCATTCGTTCATTACTAAAAACATTTTTGATTTTATTTAAATTTACACAACGGTTGGGTTTTTAAAATCTCGTCTGGCATCAATGGCATGAGACTTTATAGTTCGTGAATTGTGATATCGAATATGGACATACAAAGTGTGGAAGGGGTTTTCTCCTCATCTTTGGTGGGGGGTTCGAAATAGTCTTTAATCTCGGCGATCTGAATTTAATGAATTTAAGATGTAGTTGAACTTGTTAAAATGGCTTAGACATACATACTATTTTCCGTTGAAAAATTTAATTAAATAATATACATAACGCATGTTTGGTAACGTGAAATATTCACCAAGTTTCCCATATTTGAGTTTTTTTGTCATCATATGGGTTCTGACAGCTAAATTTAAAATTTGTGGAAATTCTGAAGAAATTTCGCGTTACCAAACAGACCAATAGTTTATCAACATAGCAAATGACGTATATAAAAGTCATTAAGTGAATACATTGATGAAAATGGTGTATACACAACCTTATTCAAAAAATGGATTAAGTCAAGATGACCTCCGCGACTTCATGCCCTATGCAAAGCTTTTGATTTATTATCTGTAAATCCAGCACTGTCCTGAAAAGCTTATACCTACATAAGTACAGATACATATTCCTTATATTTGTAGGTGCGTAGCTTAAAAATATATATACACATGTATAATGTACAAACAAATAACAACACACTGCTCACGTACATATGTGAAAGGCAAATAACCCTGGTAAACAATTTTAACTTCTGATAAAAACTCTCAATCTAGGTGAACCTGCATGTGACAACTAAATATTACCTTCTCTTCCAATGTCGAGTAAGCAGAGCATCTGTAAGATAAGTTATTGTTGTTATATTTAACTCACAAAAAAAATAAGTGCAATCTGTTTCGATTCTACTTAATGCAAACTATTTTTAGGACACCCAAAAACTCAGGGCGAAATTTTAACATTCTGCCTTTTTTACCGTCCAGGAATTTAACAACGACTTTTCGTGTCAATTTTTAAAGCATCGAATAGCGGTATAAACTGGACTTATAAATATGGGCGTGCAAAGTGAAACAAGTTGGCAGTTGGTGTGGGCCTTGTCGACAAGGTATAGTAGATCAGCAATTAGCCAAAAAAAAAAAAACCAGACACACACGATGAAACACCATTAATTTCATGATCTACAACAGTGGCTCGCAATGAAAAAATTGAGTGCGCACTTTCAAGGCTAGCCCAAGTTATTAAAAAAAAAAAAATAATAATGTTAAGTCTATTCTGTGCTTCTTCCAGTTCGTGACTCTGAAAACCCCGACGACCATCTATCTACCTTTCATCTTAAGAGGTTCCTGCATAATATGTGGCATTGTATCTCTTTAGGTACTCAAAGGAAACACCTTTTGTGACTTTTATTTTGCAACAGGTATTAATTCGCGTTCACGTGTACAGATTTACTAAGCGCGCAATCGCGATCGATGACGAGATTCGAATCCGAAACCGAATCCGAAGTGGTAGCGCGTAGCGACTTACCTGTTTATTGATGGGTGATGTCGATGTGATGTTATGTGCTCAAGACGTTCTCCCGATTAAGAACAATGAACATTTATCTATGCTCAGACTCAGGTAGGTATTATGATGTGATGTGAATGCGAGGCGCTAGACGTAGTGTTGAGTGGTGGCGCTGTTGCTTAGAAGAAATTAAATATTTAATCTTAACTGGATACTTTATCTTTTATTTTATTTTATTTTATTTTATTTTATTTTATTTTTTTTCGAACGAAACACATTTCAAACCCGAAGTTATCACTCGAATAATAATTCTAACTTTGTGTTTGTATAGGTACCACAATTTTTTATTAGTATGCGTGTTAGGCTTGTAGATAGATTCATATAGTATATACTTTTTAAATTAGTATGTATGTATAATATGATCGGATCGGAAAAGGAAATTACTGAGCGCACATTTTAAAATTGTATTATTTTTATTTTCGTTTTCTTCGTTTCTTTTTTGTTTCGTTTTTGTTTTTTTTTTTTCAATTCTATGATTCCGAAAAGAGATGTTTAAAAACAAATGTGCAAATATTGACTATCTATTTAAAGAGTAACTTATAATCAGGAAAAAAAAAAATAAAAACGGCTTCTCTTTTCATAGCCAACCGAATCAAATGACAGCCTAAAGATAACTAACTAAAAACGTATCGCTTCGAAAAGAAACTACCGAACCGAACGGAGGAGAGTACTGACTGACTGAGACCGAAGAGCTGGCTGGCATCGACTCGACATAGGCAAGGCAGGCATTGGGCGCACGTTTCACGTTATAGTAGAAGTACCACGAAGAGTTTGATTTCCTTGGTTATCTCGAAAAGTTAATTCCAAAAATACCAAAATCGAAAATTTCCACATGGTTTCTTTTCACATTTGTCTGTTGTTTTATTTATACAAAAATACACCAAGTCTTTCTTTCATTTAATTCGTGTTTTTTTCATTTTTTTTTATTTTTTGTTTGAGTGTTTATTGCACGCTTAAAGTTTGATAATACATATAGGTACTTAGTTCTGTTCTGTCTTTGGTAAATCAATTAAAAAAAAGAAAATTATTATGGTGGCTTAATCCAAGGAAATCACAATCTGGAAAAATTAATGCAAGGAATAACTTCAACAATTTTTATTGGAAATTGTTTAAATTTTTCTTAACAACAACTGTTGAACTTTTTTTTTTGTAGAAATGATCCTGCTGGTCAATAGTTCGACCATTAAAGATTTTAAGTAATTATAATAATCAACAATAAATTTGAATTTGTTTATTTTATTGAATGTTTTTTTTTATAGCGTATGACTAAGGTTTTTATAGTTAGTGTGTCAAAAATCTGTTGATGATATTTGTGTAGGTAGGTAGGTACCTACCGTAAGGAAAAAGTGACTGCTTGAGAGACCCCTCTATTAAAAAAGTTAACGATTGATGGGATTTTTAAAATAAATTTGTTAGTGAAAGGTCAGTACCTATAAAAAACATTTTTAGTCAATTTGACACACACATAGGTACATACATTTACAAAAACGTTTAATATTATCGACTTTCTTTATATATGTATGTATATTTTGTTGGGTTTCTTTTGTTTTTACACATACCTTAATTAATTCCACAAAATTACTTAGGTACACAACAAAAATTAAATTAGTTAAATCATTTTGTTTTAAAAGCGTCCATATGCTTGAAAAAAATCACATCAGGTTAATAGAACCTACCTATCATGATTCATTCGGGAGCCTTTAGGAGGGGAAAATATTTTTAATTGCGTTTTGCAAAACATTTTTCTCAGAACCGCAGTGTTAGTGTTAGGTTATCCATGACCAAGGCAAAGCCGAAATATCTTAAACTGGCACACCCAATCAGATCCAAACTGAAACCGCGATGTTAGAGTGATGAACTAATAATATACCTACTTCCTGCACGGTTTTAGAGGGTGAATTTTATTTTTCCCGAAATTTCGATAATATGAAAAAAAAACTTGCTTCACAAACTTGATAAACTACAAAACATAGGTAACTTACCTACGTTTTGTTTTATGTGTAAAAGGCAAAGTATGACTTTTCTTAGAAAAATGTGACTTTCGGAAATTTAATTTTTTCAAAAACTAGAACAAAAAAACAACTGGTTCTAATAGCATTTGAATTAAAATCGGTAAGAGATTTAATAACCTTGCCAAATACATGCTTATTCTAACAGCGTACCTTTCTTTTAGTTTATCTTCATTAAAAAATAAATCAGCAACTACACAATTTTATTTTATATCCAAAACTTTGAATTTGTTTTCTTTTATTTATAAAAACCTTTAAAATTTAAAAATTGTATATGTAGGTATAAGAACCTTTGAAAAGATCTGTAACATAAATCTTAAATTTTTTTTTTTAAATCGCCAACTAAACGGGGGTAAATAAACCAGCGCGGTGCTTCTATGAGATTCTTACATGCAATATATTGCATACTATTATTGTGCCCCCATTTAAAGCTAGATGAGATTGCTCATTTACCGCCTTATCCCAAATTCATTTCTTTGAAGAACTTCAGTAAGTATTTGGAGTATTCTCTGCTATATCTGTTGGTGTCCCAGATATCTATGTCCTTGATGATGCACAAGTGCTTAAAAAATACCTAAAATGTGGTTTGGTGTCTCCTCCTGGGTGTTGCAGAATCTGCATGCTCACTAAGCCAAGAATACTGAGGTATCTCCTTAGCTTGCAGTGGCCAGTGAGGATACCCGTAATTATTCTTAAGCTGGCCATTCACGATCGAGACAAATGGCTCGGTGCCAGAACTGGTGGATTTATAACCTGCTAAAAGTCTAAATAAGGCCGTGTGTGAATTGAGTTAAAATCACGTTAAATTTTATCCGAAGATTAATTTTTGACACTAGTGAGGTGAATCTGTACGTAGAAATGTCAAAATTTAATCTCGGATAAAATTTAATCGAAATTTTAAACGAATTCGCACACGGCCTAAAACGACCGAACCCATTTACATGATGCAATTTGGCTCGGTCTAGCTATTTGGCACTATGGCCAGCTTTAGGTTAGTCCTACTTAAACTAAAAGAAGTGAAAAGTTCTTGGTTGTATTTCCCGAGTAGTATGTAGTTTGGCCTGTCCTAGCTTAGGAGCCAGTTATAGCGATCTGGAAAACGCATCAGGAAACATTTTCTTTTTGATAATTTAATGTTTTATTATACGATTTGAAATATACAAATGGTACAAATCGATAATAAATCATTTGAAATATTTATTTCATTAACAAAATGTTCTTTGGAGGAAATATTTATTCTACAAAATGCGTTTCCTGATGGAAACTCGTTTTCTGTACGAAATGTCCATCAGGAAAATGAATAAGTACTTGTTTAAGACAAAGTATTTCTCCCAAATTAAATTTTTTTAATAGAAAAAAATATTTCAATTGGTTTATCATCGATTCGTATCATTTTTATATTTTAAATCGTTTAATAAGACATTGAACTTTACAAAAGGAAATTTTTTCCTGATCCGTTTTCCTGAGCGCTATAACTGGCCCCTTAGGAAGTTCTTTCCAGAATTTAATAATGATTATTTTATTCAGGAGTCAATATTTTAATTTCATAGGCACGTATTGTTAAAATTGAATGACGAAACTATTGCACTCAATTTTCTCGGAAAACACTTTTAACCAATAATGTATTTTAATAGAAAATAGTAGTAGATTTACAAGAGCGTACGCAATCGATATTACTTTCCTAAATTTTTTTGTTGAGTAATTCACAATCTTAATTTTAAAAATTGATTAAATCGATGTTGACCTAATTCTTTAAACATTTTTTCTTTTTCAAAATTAACAAAGAATATAACATGTTTGAGGTAATTTTCTGTACCAAAGCTTCTTATGTACAAGTGAGTGTTCGACCAACTCCAGAGTGTTTTGCCTTTTTTGAAAGGTTGTTGTTATTTCATTTTTTTCCTATTTCTAGTTTTAGAAAAAAAAAAATACCTTCAAAAATGTTGAAAAACGAAAAATTGAATAAAGATATTTTTCACAATACTAGGTTTTAAATAAAATTTGTCTTGTACTTTCGACGAACAAATTTAGGCAGTTTTCGCGAAATAACTTTAGGTTTGTTCGATGTCAGCCCTGGGGCGCACTGGGTCGCCCTGAACTTGCTCTAAAGCGTTTTATGTACCACTTTTTTCACCATAGGTTATTTGCACTGCGTTCGAGGCGAGCTTCGAATGCGCTATTACGAAACCCAGGTTTTTTATCAGAGTGAGAATTCAGAGCTATTCAAATTCAAATCAGCTGTTTCCAAATTAGTGCAGTGAATTTTGATGACGAATTTAGATGGTAATTATGAGATATTTTGTGTATAATTGTGTTATTTATTTCTTCTATATAATTAAAAATAAAATGACAAGTCGATGAAAAAGGGAAATTAATGAATGATGTGTCAAAAAAATCATGTGCTGAAACTTGTAAACTAGAAACCCGAGCAGCCATGAGTTTTTTTGACAATTGATTGACATTCCCCAGGTCGCCCTGGGGCTGGGGACATCGAACAAAGCTTTTAAATCGCATGCATTAAACGTTGAAGAGTTAACAGCAATGTATGCAGCCACTTTTCCTCCCAAGTACATATATAATATCTTCTAACGGCAAAAAAATTCCTTGCCCTAAAATGTACATATGAAGTAAGTACCTACAAAACTTTTAATAAAATATTATTCATTCTTTAACTTTTTTACGTTAATGAAAAATTGTCCTTTTTTATGCCTCTAAGAAAATGGTCACCGTATGTACACTGCAAATTTCATTTAAAGATTAGAGTACTTATTTCTTTCTAGGTGAAGAATAATACCTCTAGGAATTATTTCACTGCATTATTATTTAATAAATAAATTGTTCCCTATTTTCATGACTTCAAGTCCACAAGAGGTGTAAATGTTATTAAATAAAATTCCTTTGTTTTAATTGTTTTAAAAACAATTTAACAACGTGACTAATTTTGTCATGAAATTGGATGGATCAATTTTCTTTAAACTTGGCGTAGCGTTTTTTGGACATTTCCATGGCACTTTGACTTCATTTTTTAAGGATCAAAATAACAACATATTACTTGCGATATAGGTACTATAGGGCAAGTTATGGAAATGTAAAAAAATCGAACTCGAGATAACAATCAAACATGACATTACAATGATAGAGAACACGAAAAAAGTGGGTCCCGCAATTCCGTCTGTCTGTCTGTATCTCGGTTTATAGTCTAAACCACTGAAGCGATTTTCTTCAAACTTGGAGCATAAGAGTTTTCATTTTTGGGAGCGGAAATTGAGATTTTTTCAGCTCAAAAAATAATAGTACTTGCCATTGGACCATTTAAAAAAAAAAAGTTATTTATCTTAAAAGCGGCTCTAACGATTTTTTTTTTAGTTTTTTATGTGTACTAGTAGTGGTATGGACTACATTTTGGTGACAAAAAAAATTTACCGAAAACTGTTATTAACGGTAACAACAAAATTTCTACTTACAAGGTCCTACCAAGTTAGAATAATACTGCATACATATATTTAAAAATATTTTTTGGATTTTTAAAAAAGAGTTCAAAATTTTAATTTGAAAAATCATTTTTTTGAAAACGGTTTTATGAATTTTTTTTGAAATTTTGGTTTTAGTTGTATATTATTATATTCTTTAAAATGGTATACCAATTTTTTTTTCTAAAAAAATTAAAGAAATTTTTTAAATAAAAAAATATTTTTCAAGAAAACCGCTACAACGATTTTAAAATTTTTTCTGCATAAATTCACATTTTTTCAAGAATTGAGATGGCGTTCTTCATTCTGAGATAAAAACATTTTAACTACTTGTTTTATATCTAAATTTATGTTTCATGCTTTTTTCCATATTCAAAATTCCATTCTTCAATTTATTAAATGCATAAATACATACACATATAATTATTCAATATGTGTTTTATATTACACTCAATCTTTAAAATTCGAAGAAACTTTTACTACAAGAGCAAGTTTGTGCGACCCAGTCGTGCATTTTATTTTTTTAAGTTTTTCTAGCATTTTTGGAAAAATGTCCCCAGGATTTGTCTACAAAATTCAATTAATTTTATTTGGTATAGGCTCCTTTTTGGTGAAAACAAAATTTCCACAAATTGGTTTGAAAATTGAAATGGTACATAAAACAATTTTTTTAAATTTCCGGTTTTCTCAAAAACGAAGAATTTGATTTTGATCAACTTTTTGTATAAAGATCAGAATGTTGAATAGATTAAAAAGTATTGTAGACCAATTATACAATACAATACTGTTCATAAAAAGTCAAAGATATGGGAAAATTTTTATTTTGTAATCTCTGTGAGGGTTCTCTTTTATCAACTTTACACAAATGCACAGAAAATCACCAAATATTTTCTATGTATGTATGTTAAAACAAAAAATTAAATGTTTTTATGAAAAGGTTATAGAAGCCGTATATTTTGTTGCTTTCGTCAATTTAGTTTGACTGAATAAAATTAAATAAAGTAAAGACAAAAATAACTTATTTTATGGAATTGCAATTACATACATATATATGGCTTTGCTTAAACGGCAACATAAAAAGAAATATGTATAAATACATAATGTAGATATATATGTATAATATATGTATGCAGTTAAACTTTTATTGCTTCTGTCAACTAAAACATTTAAGTTCTTCTATTGTACATTGGTTTGCCCTCCCCCGTCCAGAAAAATCCACAGAAATAGACTGGTGTACTTGTTCGAACTAAAACCTGACGGAAGTGCTTCTTGATAAAGAAAGTATGTACTATTTATAGACAAACAACAACCAAATTTCAAGCCCACCTTAAAAAAACTAATTACCCACTCAAGAAAAACCGAAAATACTTAATATCTGTTCATTTGCTCTTCAAAACTGCCAGTTTTAGTCCAAAGTTATGTCAAAGTTCATATAAAAGACTAAAATTGGTAGTTTTGGAAATTTTACAGACATTGCCCTGACATCTAGGAAAAGTTCATGAAGAGTAAAATATTAAAGATACCGTACACCCGTAGAATAGTTTGGGGTAAGTGTGCGGACTTTTGACTTTGAATTGTTTTAGTTTTAGTTTTAGTTTTATTTATTTTGCCAAAACAAGACAACAAATTATTTAACAATTATTTTCTAAAAGTTTCATGGTTGTTAAAAAATATATAAATATCTATGCAAAAACAAATAAAAAATAAAAATATAAGTTAAAATATATATGTATAATATAAAGAAGTTTAAGTTATTATAAATACAATGTCAAGAAGAGACTTCAGCCGTCATCTTTTGGAGAATTTTATTTTTAAAGCAATCTCTGCTTATGTTCATATTAAAGACGTCAAAATATTTGTTAAATGTTTTTGAGCAACGATTAAATGTTTCATTTAAGGCATAGTTAGTCCTTGAGTTTGTTTCGGTTAAAAATCTTGTATGTCTTAGAGAACGAGCATTTTGATTTACAGAAATTTTGGAACATAAAGAGAAAGAATCAATATTGCATTTAAAAAGGTCAAACGCAAATAGAGCCTCAGATAATTCCCTACGACAAACAAGACTACACATACTAAGGAGTTTAAGACGGCGACTATAACTGGGTAACAAAAACGTGTCAGAACTCCAACCTAGACCTCTTAATGCAAATAACAGAAATTGCTTTTGCACGGATTCAAGTTTATTGACATCAACAGCATAAAACGGAGACCAAATAACACTGCAATACTCAAGCTGGGAACGAACCAAAGAACAGTAGATAGATTTGGTAATGTAAGGATCATTAAATTCCTTAGATCTACTTTTCACAAAGCCCAGCATAAACATACTTTTTGAGTGTACTTTGTCGATATGGTGCTTAAACGTTAGTTTTTTGTCAATAATAATACCTAAGTCTTTTATCACATCTTTTCGAGCTAATATATTTTCGTCAATAGTGTAGTCAAGTGTTATTGCACTTTTTTTTCTATAAAAAGAAATAATATTGCATTTTTCCACATTTAGCACCATTCCATTGGCTTTACACCAGTTTACAACACTGTTTAAACATTGAAGTAGGATTCAAAGTAGAATATAATTTTCATTTAAGAATTTTTAATTGGATTATGAGGATACATATTTTGTTCACTTACATATGTATTAAGAATAAGAACTAGAAAAGAGTCAATATCGACAAATTCGACAATATCGACAGGTAGGGGTAAGTGTATACGCAGTCTGGGTTAAGGGTGGCGCAGGGTTTTAGTTCAACGTTTCTAAAATAAAATTAAGTTTAAGGCCCAGTTTGGTATTTTACTTTCTTTTCAATCCATTAGTAAATATTATTTAACATTAGCATTAACAAAAAAAAATTAACAAAAAATAAATTATATTTCAAGGAAACAAATCTACTTAAATAAATGGAACTTTAACACGTCAAATATTTCAGTTGAATTAAAGAATTTATCTAAAAAAATCCAACTTTACTAACAATGTATGAATTTCCATTCAAGTTCTCAGGGTTTTCATTTAAATCGAATTTAATCAGACACATATGAATTTTCATACGATTTCAATGCGCACACTTGTCCCCAAAATAACTGCGCGCTTTTACCCCGAACGAAGATTTTTTCTACATATTTTTGCTAAAATTTAAACAAATGAGTGATATAAACAATTGAATTTGTATTGAATAATGCTCATAATAATGTTTGCATTAAATTAAAATTAATATTATATGTAAGTACTTTAGGGCACTAACACCTTTTCAAAATTACAATAAATTTTATGAAAAGTAATGTTTTTTTAATTTTCTCTCACCGGCACATAAAATAAAATATCTGCTTAAGCACACTTGATATCGATGGGGGTTGAAAACCTCCTTAAATAGGCATTTTTACAAATCTGAATTTCGCCTTCTTTTTGTTTCGTTAAAAATATTTGCTACTTCTTGAGATTGATAGAATAAAATATTCCAACGAAGAATTAAAAAATATGGGAGATTAAATTTCGATTTCCCGACTTTAGTTCGATAATAAATTACGTAAAAACAAGTTCTCTTTAACACTGCATGTAAACGTGGTACCTAGAAAGTACGCATAAGCAATCATAAGATAGGTAATGCAAAAAATCCAAAGAAAATTTGGTTACGTTTGCAAAAATACCCCGTACTCCGTATGTACAGCCATGATTTTAAAATTGAGATCAGCTTGCTGGCTGCCCCCCCTAGAGAAAATCCCTAACTACGCCAATGGGAAAGGTCCATAGTATATTATCCTTGTAATTTGTAATGTTGTTTATAGAAAGATTTCGTCATCGTCATTATGTTATTATGAAACAGGCGCCCGCAGAATTTTTCTCAGAAGGGGCAAACTCAAAATTAAACCATAATTTGGTACAGCGTTGCCGCCCGAAATAAAATAAACGTGCCATATTTTATGAAAAAACTTGCCAATTTTCGTGCTATATGAAAAAAAAAAAAAAACAAATTCTTCTATTTTGTTGAAAAAACTGTAATCAATTTTATAACGGGGATTAATACAACAAAAAAAATCAAAGGAATTCTTTTGTTTTATTCGTGCATTGTCAAAAAATATGTATTTCTGTCCACTTTTTACGGAATTTGGACCAATTTTCATAAAAAATTTGTTTAAATTTGCTTAATTTTAAGTAAAATAATGGGAATAAAAAAACGTGCCTTATCGAACTTTTTCGTGCCACCGTGTTACGAGGAAATTATCGTGTCAAAAAATCACGATCGTGCCACTTCGGCAACGCTGATTTGGTATCTATTTTTTTTTTTTATAAAAAGCTGATTTATTTTATTTGGTTATAGGGCACTCATAGGAAATAATTTTTTTTTTCGATTTCAGCTAATTCATTATAATGACCCCGCACGAAATTCTGGGTGGTCGTTTGGGTTGTTTAAAATAATTCATAGCAATAAGAGTAAATTCGAAAAAGACAAAATTGTTGTGTAGTCGCTAAAACAAAACAATCAAATTTTTCCGCAAATCCGACCACCCTTTTAGACTGTAGCTTCTAGAAATATGTTGCTTTTTCCACTCACAATTTTAAAATTTTCTTTGAAAATAGTTAGTCTTAGTGGGTACGTTGAATTCTATTTTTAAAATAAAAAGCTAAATTTTTAAAAGGCCATGCTTTTAGTTCACAACATAAAATACTGCTAATAGCGATGAAATTTATGAGTAAAATGATTATTATATTATTTAAATAAGTATGGCTGAGTTCAAAAATGTAGAAAATGTTTTGATGCGGAAGTAATGCCTACATTTTTCATACGCATCAGCAACTTAATGCTTTGTAGAAATATTACATAGCATAAGTCTGACGTTTCGGAATGCAAAAAAAAAACTAAATCGGAGCAATTAAAAAAATTTTGGATGCGCAGTAAATGCACATCTGATAAATTTTGGACCACAGCCTATTTCACAATTATTTTTTAGAGAGCAGGTCGAAATTCTGCCTTACCTATTCTCTTCTGGTTTTCAAATTTCTGTTTTTCAATACACATATACTGACAATTAATATTGAGTAAAATGAAATGCTTATTCTGCTTTTTCAAAGTAACATTAATTTGTTATCGGAACGCTAAAAATTAAGACATATCCAAAATTCAACAAAAAAAAAAAAATACCACTGAAATATTGGTAATTATCTATTTTCAATATGGATGCCAAATTGTATAGACAAACAAGTTAATTCCGTTATAAACCAAACTTATGATACAACTACTTTTAGGCCCATTTGCTGATACTCTTCTTAAATCTGTGTCATAACTAAGTATATTTTAAATTCTAAGTACAACATAATTTATTTTCGGTTGTAAGAAACTTTATATATGTAAATATATAAACCTGGCAGCAGTTCGAACATTGTAAGTACTTTATTATGCATCCTCTAAATTTACAGATTGAAGAAAAACTGGATGATACAACTATAGATTGGGGAAAATACAATCCCAGTCAATTGAAAAACCCGGTCCATCCAAAATTAAATAAAGGCCATAACATGTCTCGGATGAGCAAGAAAATACCTACGTTGATGAAAATACTCTCAAAACTAACATCCCTATGTCCAAAGGATATAAAAAGCAGTTCAGCAGTTCCACCACGGAAACAGAAAATGAAAGTAAATGGTGCGGAAGGCGCCGCGCCGACCAGTTGCTTCAACGTTGCCTAGAAGCAAAATAACGGAGCAATATCAGCAATAAAAAATTGAGCTTGATAAACTTCAATATAACACCCAAAAAGAGGAAGCAACTCAAAAGCACTTGATATTTCAAAGGCATTTGATAAGGTTTGGCATCTTGCTCTCTTATCGAAAATGCGTGCTTTCGGTATTGATGAATCCCTTCTTCGTTGGATTAGAAACTTTCTTTCCAACCGCTCTATACAAGTTGTATTGGACGGATTCAAGTCCACAACATAAATGCTGGTGTGCCCCAGGGCTCCGTTCTGTCCCCAACCCTCTTTCTCATTTTTATAAATGATCTTCTGTCTGTAACTTCTAATCCAATAAACTGTTTCGCTGACGATAGTACCCTTAGCTTTTCGTATTCGTTTCCTGATTCACATCCCTGCTCTTCGGATGTGGAACAACAACGGCAAAATATGATTAGTTCATTAAATTCTGATTTAGATAGCATTGTACAAAGGGGAATGAATAACCGCGTAGAATTTAATGCTTCGAAAACTCAATGCTGTCTTCTGTCGTTAAAGCAAGACTTACCCCCCTTGCCACTGTCCATGAGTGGCACTTGCATCGAAGAAACCAGACAGCTTGCGATTCTTGGTATGAGTATCACGAACCACCTCTTGTGGAACGAACACATACTCAACGTTGCCAAGAATTCCGCAAGATGTCTAGGTTTCCTTCGGAGATGCAAGAAATTTTGTTCCCCTTCTGATCTGGCTATTATCTATAAAAGTTATATAAGACCAAAGCTTGAGTATAACTCCCATCTCTGGGCTGGTGCTCCAGCAACTTACTTAAGCCTCTTGGACAATATTCAAAGACGAGCCTTTAAAATGATTGGAG
The DNA here is from genome assembly GCA_947049315.1 of Epistrophella euchroma. Lineage (NCBI taxonomy): Eukaryota > Metazoa > Arthropoda > Insecta > Diptera > Syrphidae > Epistrophella > Epistrophella euchroma. The sequence goes on along the minus strand of OX346245.1, from coordinate 106,322,160 downwards.
ATAGGAACATTATAGAATCATTTACATCTCTCGAACATCGTCGTAACGTTTCCTGTCTCTCTCTCTTTTATCGTTACTTCTACGGTCAGTGCTCTAGTGAAATAGCCAGTTGCATTCCTCCCCTTAAACAGTTCAACCGTAATACTCGCGCTTCTAGGAATTCCCATCAGTTTACCCTTGAGCCCAACTTCGGTCGTACTGTCAAATACAGGGATTCGTTTTTTAGCCGTACTACGCGAATGTGGAATGCCCTTCCAAGCTCTGTCTTTCCCTCTCATTGTAATATTCAAAAATTCAAGACCAATGCTCGCACTACCAAAAACCCCTTGAGTGCGCGTGAATTATAAAAAAAAAAAATATTCAAACTCTATTGAACATGATTTGAGAAAACGGTCATTGGAATTGGACATAGAAATAAAGACGGAATTTCTTAAAAAAGTCAAAAGTGATTCATTCGTTCAGAATTTGTGAAACGTGTAGTGTGCTTAAGGATTCGGGAAACCTAAGTCCCTAATTATTAAGATGACATAGACAAGCCTAAAGACTAAATTCGTAAATAAAGTTCCTGATATAAAAACATGTAATGCCAAAAATACATAATTCATATTTAAAAAATTTTTATTTTGTTTTATAAATAAAAAATGTTTTGTTTAATGCAAGAATTTGCATATGTATGTAGGTATGTTATTTGTTTTTGTGATACATTTATATTTTAATAAAAATGAAGTTTGAATTAAACTTTTTTCTTTCAACTTGTGGTTTTCAAATCTTTTACAATCTTCTGAAATAGTTATTTATCAGGTCTTTGCGTTTTTGCATCCCTCCGTTTGGTGAAGTTTGGCTATCGTTCCCATTCTGTGAAATATTAGTGCATGAGATCTGTCCTAAGTTTATTTCGTTCTGAAGGTCTTCTGGGTCAAAATCTATGCTCTCATCAGGAGGTTCTAATGACACACCATTATTTCTAAGTATGTTGTGCAAAACACATGTTGCCACAATATAATTGTAAATGTTGTCTTTAATTGTAGACGACAGCCGTATGTCAGTACAGGGAATCGTCTTTTTAATATACCAAAAGATTTTTCTATAGGCCCTCTTGTTCGTATCTGAGACTCATTATAAAGTTGCTCTGCCGCGTCACGGGGACTGAGTAATGGTGTCATCAAATATGTATTTTGTGGATAAGCGGAATCACCTGGGATTAAGTTTACTGTATATTGTATGAAATTATTACATGTGAAATTCCTTACGCAGAATAACGTAATCTGTAAGATCTGGACTTTCCATCTTTGCTCTTCTTTTACTACTATAAAAATTGTTGCATCATGAGCAGAACCGCAGGCCACCTTGCAACCACATCAGAAAACACCCTGCACATTTATTGAAAAATAGCTTTTTCTATTCCTGAATATTTCCGCGTCGGATCCCCCTGATGCAGTACTACCACTTTACTTCAATTGAAGTAGATCTACTTCTTTTTTTGAACAATTTGAAAAATCTACTTCCTACTTCGCACCATCACCAAAATATTGAAATCTACTTCATTTTAAAAATCTCTGTTTCAACCTACTTCAATTTTACAAAAAAAGGCCAAATCTACTTCTTTTTTTCTATTTTAATCTGGTAATTCAAAAATAAAGAGCGAAAATGGCAAACACTAATGATGAAGATAACAAAATGCGCATTACAGGATTTGAAGTTAACGGAAGGAGCTGAATATCCTCAAAGTTGCATATTTTTATCTCGCCCCAGACATATTATTATTGTAGTCTAATGTCGTTTTCGTTTTGAATATGACCAGTTTTGAAAACAATTTAAACACAAATGGTCTTATTAATTAGATTTTTGGCTGTTTAAACTATGTCTAAGTATTTTGAAACAGTCGGAAATATGCTTTTTTAATAAAAAAAAATATTGCATTTCTTCTCAAATTAATAAATGAAGCGATCTTACAAATTTGATTTAAAATCTCAATTTTTGATTAAAGTGGATATGACGAGTTTTGATTCTCTACTCACTCTTAAAATCCAATTGAAAACGAAATATTAAGTAGAAATTGAATTTTTGATAAAGAGTGGGCCGAATATATGTCAACTGTAGGTTTCATGAACTGTAGGTTACATTCAGTCGGTTGAAAATCGCAAAAAATATAAAAACAGTCTTTTTAAGAGCGAAACATTTTCAAGCATAAAAATAACGATTTTCAAATGTTTCTTTGGTGCAGGGACCTTGAATTTTCATATTTGTACATATTTGGTTTTGATTTTTTCGTTTAATTAAATTTAATTTAATAATTTATATATAAAAAAAAAATCATTTTAAAATCTACTTCCATTTTTCTCAATCTACTTCCCTTTTTTCTTCAAATCTACTTCGACATTTATTTCGGAAGTGGTAACGCTGATGAGACAAACTTGGATTTCGTGTGAAATGAAACCATATTTTATCTTACCTGACGCCTTTCAAATTTCTGCGAATCTTGGGATCTTATTACAAATATTGCCAAATCGAAAGTCATGATCTTTGCACATAATTCCCGAAGTGAACTCAGAGACAACTGGTTCTTCAACGGCAACAGGACTGAAGGAATAACTATTTTCAAGATGACTTAGGGCCAGTTGTACAAATATTTGATCCATGGTTCAGGAATTTTAACTCACCAATTTCGGCGGATTAACTGTGGTTCAACGATGGTTCAGGCATGTAATTGGCATTTAGTGCATATTAGAACCTTGAACCATCGTTGAACCTCAGTTAACCCGCCGAAAACGGCGAGTTAAAATTCCTGAACCACGGATCAAAATTTAAACCACGATTGTACAACTGGCACTTAAGGTATAAAGAAATATCAAAACTATTTAAATAAAGATGTGAGGGTGAGCTTCTCAACTTAAATGGCAGACCATACAATGGCAACTTTAATCAATTTCGTACACTGTGCAGTTTGCAACGTGAGTGCCCAAGAAAAACCTTCACTTCAAGCATTTGCCAACTTTTCAACCACCATCAGAGACTTCCAGTTAGATTAAAAATGCTGGGAACGATCGAAATTCTAAATAGAACAAATTGGAAAGTAGTGTTATGTGGTTTCCTAAACATAATTCAACAAAACGTGGACTACTTAAAAAAAAAAAAAAAAACAACAACACAAACATATATATGCCAGTATGACCTAGGGTCTTAAAAATTAGGCAATGTTAGAAGGAATAGAAGGATAGGATAGATTTTTGTTGGCACAGTGGATTGAGAAATAAGGTTTTGATTATCTCATTAAATCCCAGGGGTGGCGTTCAGTTGAGGGAATATAGAAAAGAATGCTGCCTAGACTTTTGGTAATTTTTTTTTTCTAAAATACTAACAGTACCTCCATTGAATTAAATCTTTACACGATTTAAAAATTATTTTTCTCATACACTCAAATTTATTAAAACAATTTTGTATATGTAATTATAAATTTCTACATATTTAACAATTAATAATAAATTAAATTTTAAATATGACAAGCGACTTAAACAAGTTTATGCGACCCAATCGCGCATTTAATTTTGTTTGTACTGTGCATAACTCCATTACAAAATTTTAGAGGTCAATTAAGCTGGAATCGTCACATCAGTGAAAATTCAAAAAATGTAACGACTAAGGTGCTGATTGAGTGCTAATTGATCACTGATATTTATTTTCATAGTCCGAAACTAAATATTCTTACATATTCCTCAAAATCTGTGCCATTGCTAGCTAAATGTGTATTACCGCATATAATTTATGACCTTAATCCTAAATTAAATGTTAAATTTTTGGCCTTGAATTCCCCCTTAAATAATTAACAACAGGAAAAAGTCTCATTTAATTGGACACATATTTTTTTTTTTGAAGAATTTGCACTTATCAATAAGTTTATATGCTCCAAAATATTTTGTAGCATTTTTGGAATATTATGTGAGTCGCCTAGTATGAACTTCCACAGATCAACATTAATTTTTTCAACAAATATAAAAATAATGCAGAAATCTATGTAATTAGTCTGTACTTGAATTAGTCTCTTGCATTAAAAAAAAAAAAAAAGTACAGCAAATTGAAGTTAGAATTATGTTCCGTGGAAAAAACTATATTTGCTTTGTATTTCCTCCCAATCAGTTTATCCAGCCCCTGCCTGCTAAAATGAAACCTAAAACCCTCCAAAAACATTACCAGTCCAGGAAAAATAGACTTTTACAATTAAAAAATAAGTGAGAAGCTGAAATTTTGCATGAGCATTTGTAATCAGACTCTCTATAAACTGAGAGAGTTCCTAACCAATCCATTGACCGCTAGGTCAAATACAAAGGTAATACAAATGGGTTTCTTGCAAATATCTAAAAAACGGTTTATTTTATAGAAAAACTTTGTTCTATAATCTTGTAGCTGAGCCATTTTTTCACGAAAATGGTCTTTTCCGTTTTTTTTTCGTAACATTAAGTTTTTCATGGAAGTTGCATGCAAGTTTTTCATGCAAGTTACATGCAAGTTTTTTATGCAAGTTGCATGCAAGTTTTTCATGCAAGTTGCATGCAAGTTGCATTCAAGTTTTCATGCAAGTTTTTCATGCAAGTTTTTCATGCAAGTTGCATGCAAGTTGCATACAAGTTTTTGATGCAAGTTTTTTATGCAAGTTGCATGCAAGTTTTTCATGCAAATTGCATGCAAGTTTTTCATGCAAGTTTTTCATGCAAGTTGCATGCAAGTTTTTCATGCAAGTTGCATGCAAGTTTTTTATGCAAGTTGCATGCAAGTTTTTCATGAAAGTTGCATGCAAGTTTTTCATGCAAGTGGCATGCAAGTTTTTCATGCAAGTTGCATGCAAGTTTTTCATGCAAGTTGCATGCAAGTTTTTCATGCAAGTTGCATGCAAGTTTTTCATGCAAGTTTTTAATGCAAGTTGCATGCAAATTTTTCATACAAGTTGCATGCAAGTTTTTCAAGCAAGTTGCATGCAAGTTTTTCATGCAAGTTGCATGCAAGTTTTTCATGAAAGTTGCATGCAAGTTTTTCATGCAAGTTGCATGCAAGTTTTTCATGCAAGTTGCATGCAAGTTGCATACAAGTTTTTGATGCAAGTTTTTTATGCAAGTTGCATGCAAGTTTTTCATGCAAATTGCATGCAAGTTTTTCATGCAAGTTTTTCATGCAAGTTGCATGCAAGTTTTTCATGCAAGTTGCATGCAAGTTTTTTATGCAAGTTGCATGCAAGTTTTTCATGAAAGTTGCATGCAAGTTTTTCATGCAAGTGGCATGCAAGTTTTTCATGCAAGTTGCATGCAAGTTTTTCATGCAAGTTGCATGCAAGTTTTGCATGCAAGTTTTTCATGCAAGTTGCATGCAAGTTTTTCATGCAAGTTTTTAATGCAAGTTGCATGCAAATTTTTCATGCAAGTTGCATGCAAGTTTTTCAAGCAAGTTGCATGCAAGTTTTTCATGCAAGTTGCATGCAAGTTTTTCATGAAAGTTGCATGCAAGTTTTTCATGCAAGTTGCATGCAAGTTTTTCATGCAAGTTGCATGCAAGTTTTGTATGCAAGTTTTTCATGAAAGTTGCATGCAAGTTTTTCATGCAAGTTGCATGCAAGTTTTTCATGCAAGTTGCATGCAAGTTTTTCATGCAAGTTGCATGCAAGTTTTTCATGCAAGTTGCATGCAAGTTGCATGCGAGTTTTTTATGCAAGTTGCATGCAGGTTTTTCATGCAAGTTGCATGCAAGTTTTTGTATGCAAGTTGCATGCAAGTATTTCATGCAAGTTGCATGCAAGTTGTTCATGTTAGTTGCATGCAAGTTTTTCATGCAAGTTGCATGCAAGTTTTTCATGCAAGTTGCATGCAAGTTTTTCGTGCAAGTTTTTCATGCAAGTTGCATGCAAGTTTTTTATGCAAGTTGCATGCAAGTTTTTCATGCAAGTTTTTCATGCAAGTTTTTCATGCAAGTTGCATGCAAGTTTTTCATGCAAGTTGCATGCAAGTTTTTCGTGCAAGTTTTTCATGCAAGTTGCATGCAAGTTTTTATGCAAGTTTTTCATGCAAGTTGCATGCAAGTTTTACATCAATTCAAAAAGTCAAAAAATCTGTTATAAAGGACAGAAAGTCATAAAAATTCAAGTTTTTTGCAAATATCTCAAAACGGTTAATTTTAGAGCAAAAAATTGTTCTGCAACATTGTGTCTAAAGCAATTTTCCACCGATTTTCGTAGCATATGCCGTTAAAAAGTTAAAAAAAACTGTGGTGGTAAGGGGTCAGGTAGTGAAAATGTTTTTTTTTAAATGTTTGTTTGAGGAAATATTTGTTTCCAAAAATTTTTGGCTGAAATAATTTACGATAAAAATAGTTTCATGGCTTAGAAATATTTTCATGACCTTTAACCCCTTGTAACAGATTTTTTAACTTTTCGAATTGCGGTAACTTTTTAACAGTAATGCTACAAGATAAAACCGAATATAACATGTTTTTGGAAAATTGGCTCAGCTACAAGATTGCAAAACAAAATTTTTCTCTGAAATAACACTTTGACCCTTTGTAATGAGGAAGTATCTCAATTTGTGAAGAGTCCCATTACCAATATTCATGTCAATGCCACTAACTAATTTTTTCCCTTCTTTGGCATTTTTTAGTAAATGCTTCTTGTTGGATTGTTGAAATTATTGAAGAACTCATTACACATATTACGAAAGACAATTTTTCATGTTCTATCGGTATAAAAAAGGAGTGATATAGAGAAAGCATTTGACAGTATCTGGATAAGGGGACTAATATATAAATTAACCTCTAAATTTTTCACGTACATTAATCAAAATTATTTTCAGTTTTTTTAATTCCAGGTCATTTTCTGTCCAGATCGAAAACAGTCATTCGACAACCAAATCATCAGAGCGGGAGTTTCTCAAGGATCAAAACTGGGACCGTACCTCTACAACATATACACATCAGACCAACCTCAACCCAGCAATTCTATGAACTAGCAAAATCCATGTATCCAGTTATTGCAGCTCGCAGAGTAGAACAATACGTAAGATACCTGTGGGAATTCTACACAAGATCAACTCAGCGAAATCCGAGTTGGTTTGCTTTAGAAGACCCGCGGAACATCGCAACACACCTTCAGCCACAAGCTGCCGCAGCATTACGCTAAGTCTGCTCGATGGAACGCAGCTGACAACGAGTCCAACAATTAAGTACTTGGGTATCAACTTCGAGGAGCGATTACGTTTCAACCCTCATGTCACGGCCATCCTTTTAAACATAAAAATACCTATACAAATTGTTGCAAAAATAAACAAAATGAAGATATCTGTCAATTGGAAGGACACAACATACGTTTTTGAAGACACAGCAGAGATCTGCGAAAAAATAATTTCTGGTATACGTACTGAAACTTTTGTCAGCTGTTTTGATTTTTGATAGGTTACCTATCCGGTTCGTTCGAAAACATATCAGATACTAAAGTATCTCAGATAGCCTATCTGTGTACCCCCCGAACGCGGCCAATGACTGTACAAGGAATCGGGAATTAGTCCACTGGATAAATTCATGATCAATGCTGCAAAAAGACAGACGAGCAACCTGAGCAACCAATCCACTGGTGAGAACTATCACGAGCGCAGAGAGACAACCACGATACCTAGATCTGACGGGACTAGTGGACGAAGGAATTATTTCAACGAATGACGACCAGGCAATCCAATTCTATGAATATGCTGCGTCAACCTAACGTACCATGGCTAAAAGCCACCCATACCCGGTATCACCCTACAAAGACAACCCGGACTGGTTGCCCGAATCATCAAGTAGGTAGTATTTATACTATAAATAGTATAAACCACACAATGACAATTTTAAAATAATTTTCATAAAAAAAATATATAAAATTAGGCCCCTTATGTCAAAACAACTAAATAAATAAATTTGATGGCACAACAGCTCATGAAGAACTAGGGCCTAGTGACTTACAACTCTCAACCATTCCTGTGTGCGTGTCTGCAGGAATGGAGGGGACCTACAGTTTATTGCCGAATCCGAACGGCTAACGAGCGGCACTTTTCTGTGACAGGAGATACTCTTGGAGGATTTGTCAATTCCTCGCAAGAGGCAGTAGCCGTTTTTCTTTAAAATAAATAGATGGCGAGGCTTGGGATCGAACCTTAGACCTCTGGCATGACAGTCCATCGCACTAACCATCACGCCACGGCTACTACATGTCAAAACAACTCCAAAATATTAAAATGTAATACTACTTTATTTATGTAACATAGAATTAAGAACCAATTGTAAATATTTCTGTTCAATAAACAATTTAAAACTACGTATGTACATATTTTTGCCAGCCTCTTTCACCTAAAAAACAAAACAAAAAAGTTTTTTCCACGGCTTCTGCTTCTTGCGAGAAGTAACAAATCCTTCGGTGCCGTGACATAAGGCCATGCGTCATAAGGCCATATTTCGGAATATGGTTTTATGACGCTTTCGTAAAGTGACATTAGGCCATATTCGAACGGATGGCCTTTTGACGCTTTGGCTTTGGTGAAGTGTCATAATGCCATATTTTTTTGCTACTTAATGCCATATCTTAATATGGCATCGTTACACTTTCTTTAAGTGACATAATACCATATTAAAGCAATTTTGATACTCGCGGTACGAAAAAAAAAATGACAGTTTTGTTGGACGTAGCTTTTGCTTGCAGCTTGCAGTATTTTTAACGCCAACGGTTCAAATTATAATAATAGGAATACTTAGAACTTATAAGAGTAAATACGATTCAAGCAAAAATCTATCGATTTTTTTTACCTTCCCTTGGCCAAGTATTTTTTCTTTAAATAGCGTATTTTAAGAAATTTAAAACACTATTCATAATCCTTGAGACTTTTCCACGTGAACATCTCAAATCAAATTGGGTGTTCCAATTTTAATTCACTCAAAGCGTAGCGGAAAAAAATTTTGCCGAAGAGAATATCAATTTGGGCTGTGAAAATTAAAAATTCGCGCGAATTTTTAATTTTCACACCCCAAATTGATATTCTCTTTGGCAAAATTTTTTTCCGCTATAGAGGTTGCATTTGAATTTTACTTCATTCAAAGAGTAGCGGAAAAAAAAATTTTCCGAACAGAAGATCAGTTTGGGGTGTCAAAATTAAAAATTTGCACGAATTTTTAATTTTCACAGCCCAAATTGATATTCTCTTCGGCAAAATTTTTTTCCGCTACGCTTTGAGTGAATTAAAATTGGAACACCCAATTTGATTTCACTAAAAGCGTAGCGGAAAAAAAATTTGCCGATGAAGAGATCAATTTGGTGGACAAAATTTTTCCGAAGAGAAGAAAATGAAAATTCATGCGATGTTTTAATTTTTACACCCAAAATTCATCATAATAATTATCTAAAGTTTTAACTTTCTTTACATTGATTTTTTTTTAATGCAAGAATTTTCATTTGAAATCAGTTAATAGCATAAAATAAAGGATTTAAAGTTCTAAAATGAACCCTTGTTGCCCTTACAGATTTTATTTTAGAGTAAATAAGAAATATATGCATCTGAAAGTGACACAAGGCCATAATGGCCTTACGTCACTTTAGGTAAGCGTCACAAGGCCATTTGTTCGAATATGCCCTTATGTCACATTATGAAAGCGTCATACAGCCATATTTTAAAATATGGCCTTATGTCGCATGGCCTTATGTCACGGCACCAATCCTTCAAAGTAACTCTTGTCATGAATAAGTGCTTCTCACCTAAGCCGTTTGGACTTGGCAGAAATCTGTATAGGTTTCCTTCATTCCTGCCGAAAACACGCTTACAGGAATGGTTGAGAGTTGTAAGTCACTAGGCCCTTGTTCTACACGAGTTGTCGTGCCACAAAATTTAATTTAATTTTACGTTTTTTTTCCAGAATAGGTACATATTTATATATTGCACAACAAAAATTAGTTTTATCCTTAAGGGAAAGAAATGGGTTAAAGCTCATTTTATATTATAAGTTTTCAAAACATTTTGAAACCCTTTGTTACCATCATAGTATTCTTTTACTGCTTTCCTTCAAAACCTAGTGTTTTACGGCCATATTATTCACTAGTTTAACCTCTAAATCCAGATGTAAATTAATTTAAATCCAAACATCAAATCCAAGTCCATGTTATTCACTCATTAAATCCGCAGTTAAATCCAAATTTTTTAAATCTATATTTAATAAATCCAATTAAATTTAAACTGCTGTCAGGAGGACAGTTTAAGTACTTACATCCAAATTTAAACTCAATATATTCGTCACAAGTCTCGAATGTTTGATTTTTGCACTCGAAAATAAATGTTATTCATACAAAGGATGTAAAAATAAATAAATTCTAGTTCAAAAGTAAGAAAAAGTGGAAAATTAAAAAGAAAATAAAAAACGGATTAGAGTGAATAATATGGACATGGATTTAAATTTTTGGATTGAATAAATCCACTTGGATTTAAAGTTCACTTAAATCCAATGTAAATAATATGGCCGTTTGTGAAATTAAAATTGTTCAGTTTAAAAACGCTTATAACAAAAATAGTTCGCAAATTTTATTTTTAGTTTGCAAAATAAGATTATTATCTAATTCGTTTTTAAATCAAACGGTGTTAAATACATTGGCGCCAAATTTTAGACGATTTAGTAAGATGTTAAAGCATTTTTAGTATGATGCTAGGCTAAAAACAGGCTTTTCCAAATTTTAAACGAGTTAACATCGTATTATCTTTTTAACATTTTACTAAAGTTAATTATTTTTTTCATTTTTAACAAAAAACTTTAATAAGAAGTTCATAAGAATTACTAATGATTATATTTTTTAACAAAATATGTACAAAATACTTTGTATATTAATGTATACATATAAGTTAAACATAATTTTATGAATACTTGTACAGACCATATCGTACCGTATTTATTAGATTTTTAACTGTTTAAACAGTGTCTTATTAGTATTTCGAAATAGTCGTAAATATGCTTTTATTTAATAAAACAAATATTACATTTGTCAAGGTTTAGGCAACCGATTACGTTGTCTAAAGTAAGATAAAAAGTTAGATCACTTTAGCAAAAATTAAAAATGTTTATTTAAAACTTGGACGGCTGTCTAAAGTTATAAATACGACTGATAGTTTTTCCCAAAACTTCAATTGATCCAGGTTCAATTGTTCCAATGTGCGGCAACCCTGTCAAAAATTTATTATGTGGGGAAAAATTAAAATTGATTGATTTTCAATTATTTTCGTTACGCATACGCCCTAGTGGCCCAAGTTAAAACCGTTTACTCGCTTTTGCTTTGCATGCTTAAGACTTTTCTTTAATTTTATTGATTTGATTATACATAAAATACATTAGTAGCTACATTTTGAACACTTGTTTTTGTCATTGCTTCGACACAGTTTCCAAAAATTACTCAGGTCAAAATATTAAGAAATTGATAAGAAAAAAATTTGACACTCTCTATCTTCTGAATATTTTGTTCCTATACAAATTGTTCACCCAAAAGCAACTAAAACAAATAAAAAAAGGACAAAATGGTGAAGAAGGGTGACTGGAAGGGGGAGTACACCAATTTGTTTTATTTGTTTTATTCCTCAGACTTTCAAAATGCGAAGTCTGAAATTTGAGTAATGTGAAAACCTAGTAAATGTATGTTTGGAATAATTTTGTTAATTTTGTTTGATCAAGCGACCGAGTAGCTCATAAATGACCTGCTTTGATTCTCGATGTTTATTGGACTTCGGATTCCAATGCACTTGATCGAGTAGAGTTATTTGCATGCAAACTATTACTTAAATACCTCCATGCCTATTGCTTTTTTAAGGGCTTGATCAAGTTAAACGAAAACTATAGTTTTTGATCGCCGCTCATTTAAGAAGCTCGTAATTTCTTCTTTTTTGTTCCAATGATGGTAGATCATCGAATTGATGAGCGTTTATGATGCATGATTATTTGGACTGAAAAGCTTAATTTTGTTGTTAAGTTTTAATTACTGTCAAAGTTTCATTTTTTTTGTACATACATATATAATATATTCAATTCATTCACCCTTTCACAATGCTATAGTAATGTCGAATTCCTTTTACAAAAAAATTCGATTTTTTTCTAAACAGAATCGATTTTTTTCTTTCAATACAGGAAATTTGTCCAGAAAAATCGATTTTTTTTCTTCTAAACAAATCGATATTTTTGTTTAAAGGAAATCGACATAAAAAATAAATAAAATAAAATTTGATGGCACTACAGCTCATGAAGAACTAGGGCCTAGTGACTTACAACTCTCAACCATTCCTGTGTGCGTGTCTGCAGGAATGGAGGGGACCTACAGTTTATTGCCGAATCCGAACGGCTAACGAGCGGCACTTTTCTGTGACAGGAGATACTCTTGGAGGATTTGTCAATTCCTCGCAAGAGGCAGTAGCCGTTTTTTCTTTTAAATAAATGTAATCGACATATATAAGAACAATTCTATAAAATTCAACTGAATTGTGTCGTATTTTTTTTGCACACAGGGTGTTCCATCATTAATTCAGTTACATTCTACTTGGGACGGATTATACCAAACCCTAACTGTTTTAGATTAACAGTGATTTTTTGAAAATTTGAAAAACTCCTACATTATTTTTCCGAAAAGGTAAATTACTTACCACTACCCATCTGAAATATAACCATTTAAACTTAATCAGATACATACATATATATTCAACATATGTATGTACCTACTTACTACTCCAAAAATAAAATATTTTTGCTAAAATTATATTCTGGACATATTTTTTTTATTTTTATCTTGTTTACGTAATGATGACACCTAGTATCCTTAATTAATTCAACAATAAGGCTGAATTCGTAAAAGTCACATATTTTCGATTGATGCAATTATATCAGCAATAACGCATCAAGAAGGTAGTAGCCGTGGCGTGATGGTTAGTGCGATGGACTGTCATGCCGGGGGTCTAAGGTTCGATCCCCAGCCTCACCACCTATTTATTTAAAAGAAAAAACGGCTACTGCCTCTTGCGAGGAATTGACAAATCCTCCAAGAGTATCTCCTGTCACAGAAAAGTGCCGCTAGTTAGCCGTTCGGATTCGGCAATAAACTGTAGGTCCCCTCCATTCCTGCAGACACGCACACAGGAATGGTTGAGAGTTGTAAGTCACTAGGCCCTAGTTCTTCATGAGCTGTTGTGCCATCAAATTTATTTATTTTATAACGCATCAAGAAGTCTGTTAATTCGGGTTTGCTTGAAGTCTGCGCAACATTTTATGCAAGTTTGCAATAACGAGTGCGTTAAATAGAATTTGATGCTGGTTTGATGCTTTTGTGAACGTTTAATGAAAATGATAGTAAATCATTTAGTGAATTTACGCTAAATTCTCTTTTGGTTCTCGTACTCAACTTCTGGAAACAAAATTTCAAATAAATATATTAACATCGGAAAGATTTTATTTCACAAATAATAACATTATAAGGTGCAATTAGTCAACTGAGAGTTTTTTTTTTATCAAAAAACCTGCTAAAAATTATTGAAAAATGTTTCTCACTTTCGTAATCACTCTTATTAGGCTAAGCACGCACTTGCGATTTCGATCGCGCGACTATTTAGTCGCAAGAAATAGAACAAATGAGTTTCAATGTGAGTGACCGCACTTGCAACTGAGAAATCACAACTGAAATTTGTTCCATTTTTCAAGCGACGCGATTGTTGTAAAATAAAATGAAACAAATGCAATTACATGTTCGTGACCGCACTTCCGATTTAAATTTCTGCAATTTAAAAATCGTAGTCGCGGAAAGAAATAAACATGCACGCACTTGCGATTGTCGGTCGCGCGATTATGCGCGATCGACCGCGCTTCTATCCTGTTCAGGCAGTTACTGTTGCAGTTTGGCAAAGTTAGGGCCACTTAAAGAAACGGGACCTAAAATCATAAAAACCGTTATACGTATAAGGAAGCAAAAACGAGAAAATTACCTTTTAAGGTTTTCGACTTAAAATTACCTCAGCAACCCATTGTTTTCGTCTGCATCGTCCACCACGTTTCCAGCCGTATGTCTACCAGACGCCATTTTAGCATTTTTAAAAACATTTTTCAAATAAAAACCTTGAAAACGTTGTTCTTTTCAAATACAGTAGATGACGGATATAAGAAACTCAAAAAAATCCAAGGAATTCCTTTCTTATATTCGTGTTTTCTTATATAAAAAATTGTATATAAGAAAGAAAATTTCTTATATAAATAAAATGTATATGAAAAAAAATTTCTTATATAAATAAAAATGCCTATAAGAAATGTCAAAAATGTATGGGATTTTTTCTTTCTCGCCAATCTTCAATCTGTCACTTCTTTGTCAACTCAATACGGGTGGTTTCAGAAATTTTGTGTAAGTTACACGGCGCATAATTTAGAAGCTTACACGGGAAAATTTCTTATAAAAGTTTAATTTGCTATGTAGTGAATGAGATTTTGTATCAGAATAAGTTTCTTATATCAGTGTTTTTCTTATATGAGGTTTATTTAACACGTATTTTTATGGGAATGTGCATGGTGTTTTGGAGTGTCTGTCTTATAAGCGTGTTTTTCTTATATGAGACTTTCTTATATCCGTCATCTATAGATGCACCACAAATTCAGTAAGAATCTCCTGGGGGCTTATTCTCAAATACAAGGCGGATCGCTTTTGATGGCGGATTTGCATTTTCCTATTCTCAAAAGCGATTCGCGAGAGTTCTTACTATATATGTCATTTTGGGTTTGAAAGCGATAGGTGTCTAAGGTGGCGGATTAATAGCGGATTGAAAGAAAGTGTAGATACATAAATAATTTGCAACTTATTTATCTTCTTCACTTTCTATAATTAAAAACACACTTATTCGGCCCTATCTAGGTAACCGTCGGAGCGGAATTCTCTCCGATTTCCTACGAATCGGAGACATTTTGCTTCGAGGTAGTTCTCCGACGAGCAAAATGTCTCCGATTCGTAGGAAATCGGAGACAGTTCCGCTCCGACGGTTACCTCGATAGGGCCGATTGAGTCCATCGAAATGTTTTCATAAACTTCTTGTTACTTAAACGTAGTTCAAATATTACTCTGTGGTTAAGGAACTTTAATTCACCGATTTCGGCGGATTAACCGAGGTTCAACGATGGTTTAGTCATGTATTTGGCTATTAGCCCGCACTTGAACCTTGAACCATCATTGAACCTCAGTTAATCCCCCGAAATTGGCGAGTAAAGGCTCTCCCAAACCAACGCGATTAATCGCTGCGACAAAAGAAAACAACAATAACAACACGTGGTTGTCAAACAAAACAAAACAAAACAAAACAAAACTTTGTTGTTATTGTTTTCTCTGTCGCAGCGATTAATCGAGTTGGTTTGGGAGAGCCTTAAAATGTAGAATGAGGTGGAAAAGATGAAACGGATGGCGAACGAATTTTTTTTATAAAGCCAAGTTTACAGTTCCCGTGCGAAAAAAAAGTCTGCTATAATTTTGGCATATCAAAATTATTAAAAATATTTGATCGCATTAAAAAATTCAATTGTTAATAAGAAACACGTATGTGTTAGGAGCAAAAATGGACAGTGATTGGATACATATTTTTCAACGGGCAGGCCAACTTAACTTGCGATTTTATTACAGGTTGATTGTTGTAATAACTTATCCAAAAATCCAAAAACCGAAAATATTTGTTTCTTTTCATAAAATTACCGATGCCTTTTTTTGATTATTTTGACTGAAATACAAATTTGTCAACACCAATTTGTCAGATATAAATGCAGCATAACATGGATTATGACAAATCTAGAAAAACAACAAATGGAAGCACAAATATCCATGAGGTAAAACATCCATATTCCAAAAAATATTATAAATTTAAGTGTGGTTGTGATGTTGGATATTGTTGATAGCCAGTGGAGGCGGAATATAAGGAAACGATATTGTTTTATTGATAAAATAAGCTATACCGATTTTTAAGCATAAGGATAAGGGTAGGCACAATAAGTTAAAATTTCTGAACCACGGATCAAAATTTGAACCAACTGACCCTTAATCTTTTAGCAGTATCTTAAAAGAGTCATCGACGTTGAGGCGGTCGTAAGGGCGGACTCAAGATTAGTAGATATTTCTAACGGATCCTCGGTCGCTTAGTTAAGATACTGATTTCGCTGGACTAGTTTACAGTGATTTGCAAAATCTTTTTAACTAAACGATTTGTGTTACAAAAATGAGAACAAGGATCATAATTATTATTTTGTTTGAAATATCAGTATCGTGTTGTCAAATACATACATTATGATTAAATGAAACTAAATTTTGAATTGAAATAAATTCTTATTACTAAAATAAGCCTTTGGCAAATTAATTACACTACAAATGAGAATAATAAATGTCATATATGAGAACATGATTCAACTACACAAACAATTACAAAATTAGTTAACTTAACATTTAAGCGTATTAATAATTATGATAAATTAATAACTGGAAAATACTTTCCAAGCCTCCTTATTTTTTTCATAGTAACAGAGTACTTTGAGCCTGTGGTTTGAATTGCTTTTGTCACATTCATTCCGATATATAAGTCTATTTCTTCAATGGAATTCATATCACACGTGTTCTTAAGGGCGCCAGATTTTGGTTCTTGGCTTAACTTATCTTCACTAGAGCAAATCATTTTTTCAATTGTCCATGTTTGTTCTGGAACCGAATTTGAATTTAATGACATATTCTGAAATTGTGTGACTACGGATGAGCTTTCATTATAATTGTTACAAATTACATTGTAACGTTGGCGCTGTTCATACTCTTGAGATTCTGTTATTCTATCAAGCGACTGGCTTTCGCGTAGTCTTCTCCTTCCGCCTACTTTTGGCAAACAATTCTCCATTAAAGAACAGCCCTTCTTTTGTTTGGAGTGAGAATTTTGAGACTCTCCCGCCTTTGATTGTTCTTCTTTCTTGCCAGAACTTGATTTTTCATCTTTGGAATTACTCAACACAATATTTGCGTTGCTCTGACCCGATCCGAAGTTAGCTTGATCCTGTGAGTCACTCGAATCGTCATAAGAGTCACGTCGATTTACTCGAAATCTGTTAGGCGTATCGCCGCCAATTTTGTGTATTTTCTTCTTCTTCGATTTTGTCTCGTCGTCGGAGGCCTCTGAACTACTGCAGGAAGGAGTTCGCATTTTGTTTAATTTTGTTCGCCTATGCATAAGTACTGGATTTTTATTTCTCATTTTACTAATTTCTAAATCTTTAATACCGGAAAGGTCATGCTGCAGCTCAGTCAATTCACTTTCAACAATTCCTCCAGCCTCTTGAAGCTCGTTAATAGGGGGATTTGATTGATGAACTTTCGGCTGCTTTAAAATATCACTTTTTCCTGGTGTTTTCTTTGGCATATTGGGATTTTGTGACTTTTTATTAGCATCTAAATTGAAACTTTGTTGATCTAAACGTAAACTATCCCACTTTTCAACTGTGAAAGCATTATTTGAGCTTTCATTTGAAGCTATTGGTTTAATAACAAGCTTGGACATATATTGTGGGTCTACGCTGCGTTCTTGTACAGCTCTATTTATTCTCGCATCAGCAATTGAAGCCCGACGATTGGCTGAAACCTTTAATTCATTTTTCTCCGGACATTCACAGGCTTCTTCCTCGTCTTCTTCTTTAACAATGCTACATTTTCTATTCCTTTTTTCCTAAAATAGTATACACATTTTTTAACTGATTAATGTTTGAAATTCAATAAAATAATTACCGTAACCGCTTCTGCCGTAAATTCTATTGAATTACATACTTCAATGCTTACAGGGACCAAAAGTTTATTGCCTTGGTCACTTTTTAATTTATTATCTTCGGGAACGCTGCGATTTGCTGATGAAAGTCTGCAATATAATAATTTTGTTTTATTGTTAAAGCAATCAATTGTAACATAAGCCAATTTTATATAAATGTATACAATTTATGTTTTAAATACATGTGGAATGCGTATTACAGATACTTTTTTTTAAAAGAAACAATTCCACTGCAAAAAGGGAACGATACAAAACAAGAGATTTATTTAAAATTGTTTTTTTTTTTTTGTGCCTATGATGAGGATGACTGTAATAAAACAAATGGCTTATAAAGCATCACCATCTAGATTAACGCTATTTACACCACTCGTTTCATATCCTGAGTTGTAGACTTTTCACATGTATTTTAAACATTATATCCATGATTTTTTTATATTAAAAGAATCTATCGATTGCAGAAAAACACAACTCTTCATCATTTTTCGTTTAGCAAATAGACTTTTATTTTTGTTTACCCTGATTCACCTTATCGAAATTGCGATTTTTAAAAACCCACCTATTTTGAGTTTTTTAAATAAAATGTCCTTTTATATGAAATTTTGTTTATGTCTGCAAAACATTATGCCATCTGAGCTGTGTCAGATAATTGTAAAAACCCGCAAAATTACCTTTAAAAATAACCCTATGCCTTGACCATTTTACGCTACGCAACCCTTGCGCAAAATGTTTGTTTTGATACTACCTACAAATCTTTATACTTCTTATCTGGTACCTCGATGAGGGTAGGTCGTTTTATGACGGGATCTTGGACTGAGAGGGTGTAGATTCATCAAAACAATATGGAATCGTTTTTTTCCTATGACTTTTTAAAGCCTGAAATCCATTCTTCCAGTTTCTTTTTAAATCAAGTTCAATATTAAGAGATCCGAAAGACATTTTAGTCCGGTAAAAGAGAGGTTAGAAAATGCACTTTTCCAGTTGCATAAGAGATTTCTATTAATGGGGTATCAAATACAAAGTAAGACTGCCCTCTTTGCCAACATCGATGTGCATAGAAATGAGCTCAATCACTAGTCCACAAAATTATGTACTTGAAACGATAGTTAAGACTAGGACGTTGCTTATGCATTTGTTCACACAGAATTAATTTTATGCGGAAAATTGACATTTGAGTTGACGTAAGCATTATGTTAGAGACTACATACACATTTCGTAAGTTTCTAAAAATTTAATAGCACAAAATAACTCACCTGCCAGGGCTTGAAGGAAGGAAAAGAGGGCGGTGTTTCTGAACTTGTTCCTGTCGCTTTTGCCTGAGCCTTCTTTCAGCAAGTAAAAAATATGTTGCTGTTATATGATTATATTTGTTTCTATCAAGAGACCTGCAAAAAATAAACAAAAAACAATGTTTCAAAATTGTAGTAGGAATAATCAAATTTAAGTTTTATACTCACTGCATTATGTCTTCCTTTGTTGCTATATTTCCGTTAATCATCTTTTGAATAATAAAAGCATGATCGTCTTCACTGACTTGCTCACGGCTAACTAATGGCAAATGATCCAACAAAGGTTCCGCTCCTGTGGTATTTTGTTTTAACCAGACATCTTGTGCGATTTGTTCTAATGTGGCTCGCTTTTCTGGATCTCGAACTAACATTGATGCTATAAGTCGTCTACATGTAACCGTGACATGGCTTGGCATAGAATACTTGCAGTCCATGATCATTGTCAATGTTTCAGAATCATTTGCTTTTTCAAACGGTGGTTGTCCACAAACCAACATGTATAAAATAACACCCAATGACCAAATATCTGTTAAAGATATTTAATAAATATGAAACTTTAAAATAATTGTTTTTTTTTTTATAATATATTTTATAATTTATCATACTTAAAAGTATTTTAGTGGTTAAAGCGAAAATATAGAAAAAATTAAATTTTTAATCTAATTCCCATAAACTTTTGAGTTCTAAATAATTTGAACAAGCATGTATATGTAAAACGTACATGAAATAATTTCAAACAAAGAAATTTTGTTACATAACAACTTATGATGGATTTACATGTATCTTCATCTGCAAACATCAAGAAAAGTAGAGCGGGATAGAGTGATACCAAAAAACCGAATGTGTGAAAGAGTACCACCATGAAGATGAACATGTTCGTCTTCGTTATAATCTTCGTCTGCGTTCCTTTTATCAAGATCTCTGCATTTTGTTCTTCTCTCTCTATCCAACAAACTAGCATTTGATATTTTGTATCCCTTATTTTTTGCAGAACTCGCATGAAGATACATGTAAATCCAGCATAAGTTACATTTTCTATATTTCGCGTTTATTTATCTTTTTAAAATAATTGAAATTATTTGCGCGACGTTTCAAGATGGTTCCAGTTGTTGTGTTCACGGTTTAATGTATGAAAAATCATTCCTATTGTGTCTCCTGCTGAGAGCTACACTTTTTATTTTACACATTTTTGTAGCATTTCTACACCATAGAAAATATTAATTTCAGAGGAATATGGCGATTTTGATAACCGTCAATCACCAAAAATTTCAAAATATTTAGAAAATTTCCTTTTTTATAGCTGATAATTTTGTATTCATCTACCAAAGCATAAATTCTGAATTAAACATATTTACCTATCTGAATTATTATGTTATAAACACTTTTGTGTTTTAGATCGTTTTTCAACAACTGTGAGGGTTGGCATAAATGTAAGTTGTAAGTTATGATGGGTGCAATGAAATTTGATTGCCATTGCGAGGTGAGTCAAAGCAGAATCTCTTTTTTGTACTGATAGCCAATGCATTTATGATCCGGACTAGCAGTGTGTATAGTACCCCAATTTTTGTTTATTCATTCGAAGAAAGGTAGTTCATTGACCCTGATTTTTCGCATTCGTGAAATTCACTTTTAGCCACCATTAGTCTGGGGAGTAGGTAAGTGCCTTGTTGGCCGAACCCAAATTTTCGGTATATATGTATGTACAACACTTTTTGATGGTTTCTATATAAAAAAAAGTGTGCTGAATACAAAAATGCCGGATTGAGCATTTTTGTGATATGACCGCATCAAAAAAAAACTCTGATAAAAAGGTGACAACTGATTTACATCAATAAAAAGTCAGACAAACATTGATTTGACTCTAACGGCCAATTTCTTCACAAAGTTCTAAAATAAATTTAAAACTCGATTTAGTAACTCTCGGTTTGTCTTTGGAACTTAGTTTTAAAAACATTTAGAACTTCATCATTTCTTGACTTCTAATCATTTCCTTAGAACTCGGTCTAAGATCACTTTCGAATTTTAAGTACTTTAGATCTCGATTTTAGGAAACGAGGTTCTAGCGTATGTTTAAATACTTTCGTAGCACCCAGTATCATTTTCTGACAGAAAATTCTAACAATCTATCAATAAATATTTAAATATTTGTCAGTTTTATTTTGCTGGAGTTTTTTTTTTTTTTTTTGGAATATATTTCTTTTATTTTGTTAATTAAAAACACATTCACATTTTTTGTGTACCAATTTTGTTTGTATTGGTGTTGATGTTTTAATTTAATTTTCTTTTTGTTGTGTGATTTCGCGTGGATTGAATTTGAGTACTTGGTGTTTGCAAGTATGTATGTAAATATTTTTTTTAGTCCGATAGCTCGCAGCAGACTTTTGATGTGGAATGATACCAGTGTACATGTGCATCAAAATGAATCCAAAGTATTTTTTTTTTTCAAAAAAAAAAAAGAAATTGGGGCCTCGAATCATTGATTATGGTTCTGAGAAATTGTTTGGTTTGGAAAAATCGTTCCTACTTAAGATGAGCTTTAAACATGCAACACTTCATGTTTTTTTGGTTTTCTTTCATGAAACAAACATCTGGTGCGAGTTCAAAAAAAGGTCAGTCCAGAAACGTCACGAAAATCGTGTTTTTCGTGGCTTCTGTCCGGGCTTCTTCACTCATAACGTTTTTCAGATTCATATTCGCTCTCTGCAGTGCCGAGATGCGAATGCTTGTCATTAAGTTCTTTATTTTGAGGAAACTAATTCTTTAGATGCACTTTTTGTCTTAACTAACAACTGCAAAATTAATGCATACATAGGTACTCATACATTTGTGTTGTTTGCAGCAAGCTATCTGGTTGTATGGATTCGAGAAAAGGCTTGCAGTGAAAATAAAATTTATCCCAAACTGATTTGAATTGCATTCCTTTCTAAAGTCGATTCAAAATTTCTAACCAAATAAATTTTGTGAAAAAATAGAAATGTTGTTAAACCTAGTTCTAAGTCTCTATACCCCTGAATTTGAGGGTCCAAATTTATCGAAGTTCTATCTCAAACTTAGATCTAAATCAAAGTTCTAACGCGTCAGAACTCGGTGAACAATTGAGTTAGAACTCAATCAGGGATAAACCGAGATTTAGGGGCTAGAACTTTGTCAAGAAATTTGCCGTAAGAAACGCGGATCTCATGAGTTACCGTCTAAAAAAAAAACAGTTTTGTCTTATGTACCTCATAGCCAGTAATTTTGAAATATTTTTGATATACACTTTTAAGAGCATATCAAATAATAGCTGCATTTTCTTTTCCCCCAGATCTGATCCGGATTGGATTTGGAAACATAAATACATGTAATACAAAAACAACACAAGATCCAGGTCTGCCTTTGGATTTCAAAATCCATTTTCTGAACACTTTCCTAGCAATATTTTAATTTTATTGGTTGGTACCACTGCTGATTTACAAAAAAAAAAAACTCAATAAAATTAAAAATTCTCGAAAATCAAACACATGTCGCCATCATTCCATTTTTTTTTATGAGTTTTTCTTCATTTAATAGAGACGACGATTCGCGAGGCACGGAAAAATAAAATATATAAAAACTATTAACTTAATAGAAATTAAACTAAAAAAATAAAACTGTTCCATTTTTAAACATTGGCTCTTCCTTAGATACAACTCTGTGATTTTCTGTGCATTTTCCTGCCATTTTAATTTTTTTATATGAACTTTGACAGAACGTTGGACTGAAATTCACACAAATGCACAGAAAATAACAGAGTTTCAAAGTAAAGGAACTAGGCTATTGTATTTGGAAATACAAATATTTATCTTCCATCTTTGATAACTATACAGTAAATCTAGACACGTTAGTGCGATCATGATCATTTTTAAACACGTAATACAAAACAATTCGGGATTCTTCAAAGATTCGGGATCTATTTCAAAGATCCAAAAATTAATTCTTACTCTGGCGGGTAGATGACTTTTATGGTAAGGTAGTGTTAATTGCAGTGTAAAGAAAAAAGACAGGAAATAATTGCAAATAAAAAAAAAAAGTAAGTAAAAAAGAGATGTTAATTCTTGCGTTCGGGTGGTAGTGAGATAGGCTATCCACCTATCCCAAAAATTTTCAGATACCTTGAGTTGTTGTTGCATCAGCTGACATCAGAAGTTTTTCAACAAGGGATTACAAGAACTCAAACCTATCCGGATAGGTTTGGCTTGCCCCCCGTACGCGGCCAATAAAACACTGCTGTCATGATGAACAGTATCGTTCTATTTTTAAGGGATGATCCTAATCCGTAAATAATAAAACACGGCTATTATTGATTATCCATATATAAGATAGACTAGCGTAGAAGGAAACTCGCTTACTAGCGTTGCCCGCGGCTCCATATTTTTAAATAATTGCCTAAAAAAGAGTGGCAAATTATCTCAGGTAAAAGTATGAACAAACAGATCTTTGGAATTTTTGCCG
This sequence comes from Epistrophella euchroma, assembly GCA_947049315.1. NCBI lineage: Eukaryota > Metazoa > Arthropoda > Insecta > Diptera > Syrphidae > Epistrophella > Epistrophella euchroma. Next base: position 106,298,579 of record OX346245.1, on the reverse strand, counting down.
TGCCCTATTTTTAGGCATTCAATACCGAGAGTTGGATATTATTTCCCCTTATACTTTTCTGTACAAATACAGAAAAAAATAAACAAGCACACAAGTAAACAGAATAATAGATATGCTTCCGCTTAAATATTTCTAATACTAAAAACTTGTATCCCCTTACGTACTGAGCGGCATGTTTGGATCATTTATACAAGATTCAAGTACCTACCTATACAAATTTAAAAAAAAAATCAATGATTTCATTCTCTAAATAAAATATTATGTCTTGATTTCTGATCCAAACACGCCAACAAATAAAAAAGAATACCTTACCAACAGCTTGGGCATCATAAGAATCCCCTAACAAGATTTCTGGAGCAGAGTAGGCCAAACTACCGCACGATGTTTCCAACTTCTGTCCTGGCAAAAACTTATTACTAAATCCAAAATCGGTAAGTTTAACGACTCCAGCTTTTTCAAAAAACACAACATTGGCAGGCTTTAAATCTCTAAAAAAAAAAAAATAATTTGCAGTTTCATAAGAAGACGAATTAAGAACATAAAACAAAAGACAAACCTGTGCACCACATGTAATTGATGACAATAGGAAATAGCTCTGACAATTTGACGGAAATACTTTCTAGCCAAATCCTCAGACAAACCTCCCTCGTGTTTCATTATGTAATCGTACAGATCACCACCATCTCCCAATTCCAAAATTAAATAGAGCTTTGTTTGCGTGTCAATTACCTCATATAGTCTCACAACGTTTGGGTGCTGTACTAGTTTCATGCAGCTTTACACGAAAACATAAAATACATGTATATAATTATGAATGAATTCAGATATAAAATTAATTTTCTATTGATATGAATTGGCGAGACATTTGAGTGCTGTTCTTTCTTGCTTACCGAACTTCTTGAAACAGGTGCGCCTTCGAAACTTCGTCCAATTTTGTTTTGTCAACCACTTTGACAGCGACCTTCTCTCCCGTGAATACATGCCGAGCGAGTTTGACCACCGCGAAGTGCCCAGATCCGAGTGTTCTCTCCAAATCATAAAGCCCAGCTATTTTACCATCGTAGGACACAGAGTGATGTTGTGCGTGTCCTCCTTCGGGCGTATGCATTTTTAAACTGGCAATTTATATTAAAATTTATAATTTTTCTTTGATTTTGTGTCTTTTAATTTTCCTATAGATTTTGAGTGCATTTATTGAGTGAACAGACGAACACTTTCAAAAACCTGATAGATCCTTAATAGTTAAAAAGATTAAAAATATAATAAGAAATGGGACCAACCTCATTAATAATAGTGATTGAATGCATTAATTATGTTCGCCTCTGTACATACGAAAAATAGGATGGAAAATTATTTTCACGCACATACATACATATATCGCTAGAATTTTTTTTCTTAAATATTAACAGGAAACAGGACGCACAATTTTATTATTTATTTAAAAAGTAGGTACCTACAAATTGAAGTAAAAACTATGTATATCTTTTGCAATCTAAAAATGTTCTCTACGGATTTGTGCGGATGGCTTGAGATTCACTATCCTAGATTCTTAAACTGGTGTGGTGGATGTAACTAGGACAAGACAGCACCAACAGAAAAAACACTCAATCATAAATTATGGAAGTAACAAAAAAGAAATTTATTATTGATTGGATTGATTGATTAAAAATAAAAAATACTTTTAACAAAGTTATATAGAAGGTTGACCGACATGAAAATGTACTTGTACTAGTAAAGTACTAGACTTGCCAAGCCAGTGATGCCATGAAAATTTTTAGACCCAGGTAATAATCTAGGGATGGGTTACTTTATAAATTTTAATGGTGGTAAATGGAACGAATCGTTATTTCTTACTCCACAATACTTATGCCTGTTTACATTAGCTGTGTTTTGTTGAGCTAGTTCATTGTATATAAAAACTATAGTACTCTCATGGAACAGAAAAAAGTGCTGAACATTCGCGGCAACTGGGGGCGCTGTAGTCGACATTAATTTGCAGAAATTGACGTTGCAGACTTGAGAATTTTCTTTAGACAATAATCGACAACAAGTAGCAAGAATGAGAGGATTGTATGATTTTTATTCCAATCTTACTAAAGGGAGTAAGGGAGATACATTAATCAGATGTTCGCGCCAAGGCAATGACGAAAATAAATAAAGAGCAGATGAATTTTTTTCTGTTCTTGCTTACGAACATTGTATATATTGTTTTTATTTGTGCTATGCCAACGCACAGAACACATATATGTGTACTGTGATGCCAACGGGGTATTATAGGTATACATATGAATCTATATGAAGATTTGATATTTGATATTGAATTTTCATTATTTTTGTTGACATCAGTTTCACTTGTTTTAAATCGTAGGTACTGCAATATTAGGAGTATGAAGGTAGGTAGGTAGGTGGGTAGGTAGGTAGGTAGGTAGGTACGTAGGTACATTCGTTAGGTAGGTATTATTATTATTATTCTTATGGAAAAGCTATTAGGTAGGTAGGTATACCTAGGTATAACCAAAATTTTCAAATTAATTTTTAGATTTTTAAAAAAGTTTCAATTGTTTTTTTTTTTGTTTTTTTTTTTTTTTTGAATAGGTACGGATAGGTATTTTCAATTAAATTTTTTTTTGACAAAATTGTTTTAAGGAAAATTAGCATTCCAATTTAAAAAAAAATCAATTGCTATATATATTGGTAGGTACCTACTTCACATTTAAAATAATTTTTTAAAAATCAATTTTTTTTCGAAAAATTGAATTTAAACAAAATTGACGTGATGTGATATGACTTACATACCTACCTATTGAAGAAAAAAAAATGATTTTTTGTCAACTTATTTTGAGAAAATTTAGAAGTTACTAGTAATTGTCTTCTGTCTTTTTAAAACAGGAACAACATAGGTATAAAAAAATAAGAATCCTCAGAAAAAAATTCTGTTAAAATCAATTTTCAATTTGTAGGTTTATTTTTTTATGTTGAATTTTGTTTGTGGCACATTTTATGTAAATACGGCATCACGTATTGGTTTGTTTTATATATTAAAATAAAGCGCTTATTTACTCTTAAGTGAAAAAATGTTATTTGAATTAAATGCGTGTATGAAATAAAAAGTAATAAACGATTTAATCAGGCAAGCGCTGGCCTAAAAAACCAAGTCTTGAAAAAATTTAATTCAAAAAATAATTATTAACGGTTGGATAAATGGCCTTGTTATGTTGTACATATATTTAAAGAATATATTTCCCAATGATATTTTAATATTTTTTTTTTCTCTACGATCAAGTTTACATATAGTTTTTAATTTTGTAATCAATTAAGTGGGTAAGAAAAAACATATTTCAATTTGTTTTTACATTTTTTTCGGTGTTGTAGTGCAATTATATACATTCTTTTTTTATGAATTTTATACCTGTTTTAATGAAAGTATTTTAAGATAATAACATTTAAGGTCCGTTAAGTAGTTTGGAAGAAAAAAAATAATATATGAAGCCGTGTCTATTGCATTTTTTGACTAAAATCGTAAAAACCGCGTAAAACGAATTTTAGTAATTTTCATGTTGAATTAACCTTAAAACATTGTTTGGCATTATTTTAGAGAATATTTGACCCTACATATATATCATATTTATTTTTAAAAATTTTGAAATTTTTCATCAACTTTTGAATTTAAAAGAATAAAAATCCAATTGATTTTGGACTAAATCACGTTTTTAGTATAACTTTTTTTTTTGTATTCCAATAAATTTTGTATATATATGTAGATAAACATTTTTTCTTTCTATATTTGTCAACATGAAGAAGATCCGATAACTAATAGTAAAGTTATTAGCTTTATAAGATGGTAAAGTCGGTGATTTTATTTAGTTTTTATAATTAAAATGCCGTTTTTTGGCTTTCAAGCAAATAAATGGCCCCTGGATCGTCTCGTGTCGTATTTACATATATACAACCACTGACTTTTTTGTAGAGAAATGTTGGGGCTATAACTTTGTAGTATATTGCTTTTCGATATTAGGAAATTTTTCATCATGTTTTGCATTTTGAAAAATGAAAATCGATTTGATGACGGCTTTTCATCCCCCTTTCGTATAGAATGCATTTTGTGATTGTTTTAAGACCTTAACCGAATCGATCGGACGTATAGAAGTTATGAATTTTTTAATCGAACACTATCAATTGATTTTTAGGATTTTGATAAAATAACAGTTATCTCCCACTGGTGCATGGTGGTTGACAACGAACGAAACATGCAATTTTAGTGCATTTTTATTGATTTTTTGATTGGTTTTTAATTAAGATTGTGGAGCTTATAGAGGGCGTACATATGCAAATGAGGTATCAAAATTTTTGTTGTTAAATGGACATGCGAATTAAAGAAAAACGAAATTAATCGATGCACGCAGTGATGCGTAATTAATTAGAAGTAGAAAGAAGTTAAAATTGAAAACAAAATTATGAGTTTTCAAAAATTCTTAACGCCCACAATAACCACGCCCACAAAAAATTCCTTAAACATGGATAATTTTATTTTTAATTTCCTAATTGAAAATGTATTTGAAAAAATTCTAAAAAATACACCTGATTTATAAGAATTATTTAAAAAAAACTCGATTTTGGTGTTTTTGAATTTTAACCAAGTTTTTAGGGTAAAAAAAATTTTTTTAGAATTTTTTAATTAACTCTGCCATTCTAATATAATAAAATTCTATTGAATGTATTTAATTTGAAAATTCTAAAAAATCCCATTTAGAAAATAGAATTCCGACTCTACCTTATATTTACCCCTATTTACCCTATTAATTTTAAGAATTTCAAAAAATTCCTTCTTAGTGGAGCTCTACATATATAAGGGTATTAAAAAAAATTTCAATATATATATATATATATAATTGGCATATTGGTATTGTAATAATATATAGTAAATTTTATTAAATTCTGAATTTTATTTAGGGGTACACTAAGACTTTATTTTTTTTGATTGATTTTATTTTATTCTATAGATATTTTTAAAACAAGCAAGCTTTAAGCTAAAAAAAATTCTACAAAGAGAGTTAGAAGTTGAATATTGCAAAACAGAGGATTGGCAAATAATTCGCCATAAATCGGAGGTTTCGGTTAGGTACATTTTTAAATCCAATTTTTTGTGGTTTTTGATTTTGTATTTTTTTATGGGTGGTTCTAAAAATCTGAAATTTCTACAGCTGATGGAGATTATTGATTTATAAATATTTTTAAAATTTCAAATTTCAATAATAAATCGTGAACATTTTAACAAGGTAGGTATGTATGTTGGCTAGGTACCTACATATGTATATGTATTAATAACTTGACATTAATGCCAATAATTTTATAATTAATATACATACCTACCTAATTTTAATTTTCAAAATTCTGCGATTCAAAAATGTAGTTTTTAAAATTCTACCTGACGAAATTCTACTTGTCAAAATTTTACTTTTTAAAATATGACTACTACTTGTCGAAAAGCTACTTTTCAAAATTTTACTTGTCGAAATTCAGTGGTTCAAAATTCTGAGTTTCGAAAATCTAATTTCCAAATTTTATTTTTCAAAATTCAGATTCTTTAAAATCTACTTTAATTGTAGGTACATTTTTGTCGAATTTCTGCTTGTCAAAATTCTAGTTGTCGAAATTCTACTGTTCAAAATTCTGCTTTTTCAAAATTTTAGTTTCCAAAATTTAAGTTCCAAAATTCTGCTCTTCAAAAACAGAATTTGACCAACTGCCAAAATCCATATTATACATATTTAATAGGTATGCTTTACTTTTAACGACAAAAAATTCTAACCTTCTATTAAACTATCCACCGTGTTTTTTTCGAATTTTTATCTTTGCTTTGAAAAAAAGCCCATATTAAAATTGATAGTCGAAATGCCGTCGGCATTGCAACGATATTTTATATTTTCCCTACCCCGCATAGAAAGCAAAAAAATCCAACCTTCTATTTAACAACTTACCGTGTTTTTCCTTTAAAAAAATCCATATTAAAATTGATAGTTGAAATGCCGTCGGCATTGCAACGATATTTTATATTTTCCCTACCCCGCATAGAAAGCAAAAAAATCCAACCTTCTATTTAACAACTTACCGTGTTTTCCCTTTAAAAAAATCCATATTAAAATTGATAGTTGAAATGCCGTCGGCATTGCAACGATATTTTATATTTTCCCTAACCCACATAGAAAGCAAAAAAAAGTCCACATTAAATACATACAACAACACTACACAGCTACATATGTAAACCAAATTGTTGTTTTATTTAACAAGGACGTTTTTTTATGTGAGGATAAAAAAGCACAAAAAAAAACTGCTTATTATCGTTTGTTCTCTTTATGCTAAAGCAAAAAATTCCTTATTATGCCTATTTGTATAGAAAATGCAAAAAGGAATGTCAAAAAGTAATTGTATTCTTATCTCCCTTGAACTCTCACACATTTTGTATAAGTTCTTCCCTATCTTCTGTGTTTCTTTAACGTTAAAATTATTGGCATTATTTCAAATTTGCCACCCATTCTCAATTCTGCACGTCTGCAAAGCTCTATAAATGAGTTACGGCACACTCGCCACACCAGACGTCGCCTCGTTCGTTCCGCTCCATGAGAGTACTATAGTTTTTATATACAATGGCTAGTTACTGTGCCAATTCCGCAATGTTCCACATTAAGCCATAGAGTTACTGAAAATCAAATGTGCTGTTAACTTGTTGTTGGTAGAATTTGCATGTGAAAATTTTGCTTAATGTGAAGAGTTTCTTAATGTGCACATTAAGGAGTTGAACAAAACACACTTATTGTATTTTTGACGAACGGCGCATCCAGTGAGATGGGTAGATTTTATGGTGAGTAAGAAAGAGAAGGATATACTCCAACCATTTGGGTGGAATCTTCTCTTCTCTTTCGTACTGTCGGTGTGAAGAGCTTGCTGCATTGTGAATTGGGGAACGATTTTATAACGAGAAAAAGATGAAAGCGTTTCTCGTCACGCTGCCGTCTCGTTTTCTCGTCGCATTGTGAAACAGCCTTGAACGTAGAAACATTATCGTCGGACATTATTCACCTTACGGAATGACCCCCCCCAGCTTAATTGTTCGCACTGTACAAATTACGTCATGTCGCTTAATTTAGTAGCTAAATTCTAAAAATAAAATAGAACAAGGTAAACATACAAAAATTCCATTCAGCACTACTTCTACCTCTCTCGGAGTCGAATTGAAAATTGTGCTGAAAAATCTGGGTTCAGGAGTTAACTTGAGAAACACCATATATTACGCATCTCAACACCATTTCAACTCAACTCAATATCGAGCTCTCAAATCTATGAACGAAAAACCTGGGTCGAAAATCCGACCCTAATCGAACTCGAACTCTCGATCCAGAATATAAACGTAGTATGTGTCTCAATTCGTTTTTTTTTTTAGACATGTTCATCGTGCATAAAATATCCTGACATCGTTCATGTACAGTGCGGCATGTAAAATTTCAGAAAAATAAACTCACCCAAATAAATCGGTGCAGGCCACTCTGAAAGCTGAACACCGTCTTTACTGAATGAAGTATTTACTTTTTTGTCTAAAATTTCACTTCATCGATTCGAAATTTTCATTATGAATTTGGTATTATAATTATTTGAAAACACATGTGTTTAAATAAAGTTTTAAGTACTCAACATTGTTTTGGAAACAAATTAACCAACATTGACGGGCTGAATGGTGACAAACATCCCGTACTAACCCATATTTCATATACTTTTCTTTAACCCGAGATCAAAAGATGAATAACAAATGTCAGCATATTAAAAAATTCAACACCTCAACACATGAAATACAAAAACTTGAAAAGGTAAGTTTTCTTTTCACTTGAATATTATGTTTAAATGCTTTCCAAATTTTGCAGGTAGCTTCATGTGCAGTCTGTAAAAATGCAGGCCCTAACCTTTGGATATGTCTTCAGAGGAACTGTTTACAGGCGGGATGTTCGGAACAGATCAAAGATCACAGCACTGCTCATTTTAAAGTATGTCAAATTACAAAAACTCGATGACTACGAAAAAAACAAGCAAAATTTACTTATGTTTTATCTTGTTGCCCTCGTAGGAGAACAACTCACACTGTGTCCATATGAATTTGTCTTCTCAGCGCATCTGGTGTTATTTATGCGAAAAGGAAGTTTTCATTGGCAATGAAAAAGCACCACTCCTGAATTTTAGCGATTATAATTTGGATAACGGCAATGTTGCAGTCGGATTAAGTGACAACGAAGAGTATGAAAATGAAAAAGTCAGAGGGCTAGTTGGTCTGCAAAATATTGCAAATACGTGCTACATGAATTCAGCGTTGCAAGCCTTGAGCAATATTCAACCGCTTACGTACTATTTTTTGGATTGTGGGGATATAATCGAGCACTATGTGGAAAATGCTGCCAATAAGAGTAAAGCAGGCTTAGCTAGAAGCTATTACAGATTGATAAAGGATATTTGGTGCATTGGAAACGACAGTAAAGGTAGTTACCTGCCATCTATAGGGCAATATTTTTTTTTTAGGACGAGACTAGAGAAATGTCTATATATAACAGGTATAACAGTTTTTCGCCATTAAAAGTGGGTGTGAAATTACATCCCACTGTACTTTAGTCCCTTTAGGGTAAACTGATTTTTTGTCAAGGTTATCTTAAATAGGTAGTTGTCTACAACGAATATGGTTTTATTTTCTTGAAAAAGGCTCTGGAAAATATGTAATACATTGAAGCGTTCCTTCAATATCGATAGACAATTCTTAAACTGAGTTTTAGGTTTTAAGAAAAAGATTCAATTGTTGTTTATTGAAAAAAAAAACAAAAAAAAATGCCTTATATTTTAGGATAACTCGATTGTTGATTGCTCGACCGACTTAATGCCAATTTTTCAAAAAGGACATTCTAAACAGTTAAAATAATATTGTTTTCTACAATTTTAATTTTTTTCTAATCTGTACATTGACTAAACTTCGCAGCTTTAATGTTCAAAAAATATTTTATAAAACTTACTAAAAATCTTATAACCAAAATATAGAAGTGTTCATTTTATCAAAAATAGACATACATATGTATGTACATATTCACTCAATAACCCTCTATCAAATAATATGTACTGTATGTTAGGGTTTTACACAGTATTCAGGTGCTCCATTAAGAACAACTACCCATTTATTTATATAATTTGTGATAAAAGTAATTTATTTTGTAATTACTTTGGCTGTATCAGCTTCTTTGTATTTAAAACTTCATGTTAAATCTTTCAACGTCTTCAAACAAACTGAATGCTTAACTAATCTTATAGTACTAAAAAATGTATCATTATAGATTTTATAGCTCCTCGTGGAATTCTTTATGGAATAAGAACTGTTCACTCGATGTTTCGCGGTTTTCAACAGCACGATACACAAGAATTTTTAAGATGCTTTATGGATCAACTGCATGAAGAACTTAAGGAAACCGACCCAATCCCACTGAAAACTAATTTCAAAAATCAAGAATTTTATCAGAAAGAGGACGAAATGTCCCATTATTCTTCAAGTTCAGCTTCTCAATCAGAAGGAGAATATGAGACGTGCGACAGCGGAGTTTCAGAACAATCAAGTCTCTTTGAAGACTCTTTTGCACAGAATAAGCATTATTCAAATTTATCATTTATTTGCAATTCGTCTTTAAGCTTACGAATGGCAGCTCCATATGGATATCGAACAAACAATCACATCCCAAATAACGATATTGTTGTTTCTGTTGCCCAGAGATCGATTATAAGTGATGTATTCGATGGCAAGCTACTATCGTCAGTACAATGTTTAACCTGCGATAGAATATCTACCAGAGAAGAAACATTTCAAGATCTTTCTCTTCCGATTCCCCATAGAGACTATGTTAATGTTTTACACCATGCACAAAACATCAACAATAGCATCATACGTTCACATTCAGGAGCAATATGCAATGAACAGCTTAAGTCAGATAGTTGGTTTTGCTGGGCATGGAACGTTGTAAGATCTTGGCTTTGGGGGCCTTCGGTAACACTTCACGATTGCATGGCATCCTTCTTTAGTGCCGATGAACTTAAAGGTGACAACATGTACAGGTAATTTATTTCCAAATCGTCTTCGAATTAATTTAACTGTTTGTTAATCCTTAGCTGTTCAAAATGCAACAAGTTACGGACTGGTGTAAAATACTCCCGTGTTCTCGATCTACCTGAAGCACTGTGCGTACATTTGAAAAGATTCCGGCATGATTTGTCATACAGCTCAAAAATTTCATCTTATATACACTTCCCACTAGTTGGATTTGACATGCGGCCATATCTACACAAAGATTGCAATTCTAATATATCACTTTACAACTTAGTATCCGTAATTTGTCATCATGGTACCGTTGGTGGTGGGCATTACACCTGTTTTGCCAAAAATGATTCGACTGGCAATTGGTATGAATTCGATGATCAACACGTAACGGAGGTTTCAGCTGATGTCGTTCAAAATTGCCAAGCTTATGTGCTTTTTTACCAAAAACACAATCCCCATATGGATGAAATAAGAACACAAGCAAGAGAGTTTTCTAAACTTAATCCACAATTTTCAGACATACGTTTCTTTGTTTCCCGAGAATGGATAAATCGTTTTAATACTTTTGCCGAACCAGGCCCCATTAATAATTGGGCCATTCTTTGTCCGCACGGTGGTGTTCCACCTCACAAAGCGAGTCTTATTAATAAAATTGCTGTACCTTTGTCTCAACCGCTTTGGGACTTTCTTTATAAAAAATTTGGAGGTGGTCCTGTTGTTAATCGCCTTTTTGAATGTGATGTCTGTAAGAGAACAGCAGAAAATCTTCAACGCAGACAAAAACAAGAGCATGCTGCATTTACCAAATTCCAAGATGACTTCCAAAACGAAGATGACTCTACAACAATTTACGCAATATCAATGGCTTGGTTTAGAAAGTGGCAACTTTTTGCTCGAGGAATAACAAGCAAAGAACCTGGTCCCATCAACAATTCGACAATTGCATCGAAAACAGAAACAACTGTAAATAATCTATTACCTGGATCAGATTACGCTCAACTGAACACCCATCTGTGGAAATTTTTTTATAATATTTATGGTGGTGGACCAGAAATAGTTTTACGTGGATCACTCAAAGAAGAGGTTTGTTTCCTATTTTGTTCTCAAGGTAAAATCAGTTTCAACTTTTTTTTTTTTTAATTAAGACTTCAGATGACGACAACATTATTGCGGAAAATGATATGATTAGAAGTCCGGTGGCAGAAGTAGTGCCGGAAACTTCTGATGTTAAAGATAACTTTTTGGGAAAGCCGAAAAATGTCACTTTTCAACCAGAAAATACTGTTTATGACAGTGAAAAGGCTAATCTATATTCCAGAGCAATAAGCATAGATATTTCCGAAAAACATTTGAAACAATCTTTAATGAAGAAGAAACCAAAGGTGATATCAGTTAACCACAGTCTTAAGCGGAAAACAAAGAGGAGTCGCAACGGCTTAAAATCAGCAGGTCTCTTTGGACTCAAAGGTAACAGTTTGCTTAATTTGAATTATTTTTTAGTATAAATACCAGGCAAGAGGTGCTGTTCGGTTCTCTCGATAAAATACATTCTCTTTGCTTGACATTACCAGACGACTATAGGGAACACGAAAAAAGTAGGCAGTTCTGTCCGTCAATCTGTCTGTGTGTTCGGCTACGGCCTAAGCGAGTAGGTCGGTGGATTTTCTGTAAACTTGATACTTAACGCTTTAGACATTTTCGCGACACTTTATTTTTTTAATTTTTCGTGAACCAAAAATGACGGTACTTGTAATACAATTTTTGAAGTTGTACTTCTTTACGTGCGTGTGAGTGGCAAAACAAATATATTTTCATATACTTTAATTTTTTTCTGCCGCTCTGCCGCTCTTAGGCGACAGTTATAACTTTCATTGAAACTTATCATTCAAAATATTTAATTTAAGTTTTGGGGCATATAAAAAGAAAATCAATAATTGTTTTGTTGTCAATATGTAGCTGATCAATTTAAAGCTATTGCCTAAAAAAAATTTAATAAGGTCCAACCTACCATATAAATTAACTTTCATTATTTCAAAGATTGCACTTCCTTATCAATGATCATTCAAATTAAAATGAACCAAACAGCTGTTGTCAAAAACAAATCTCAAGCTATCCTAAAATGTTCGATATACTAAACTATCCGATGTGCAATTTGGTCAACAGCTGATTACGTTTACAGCTGATTTTTAGTTGGCTGGTGTCGCGTCGTTTGTTGTTGATTTTTCCTTGTTTGTAAAGGAATAATATAATCATGTCGATTATGGAATCCGCAAAACCATATCCGCAGTGAATCGCAGTATAGTGCTCTCTTTTCTCTTCGTCGATTTCACGAGGAAAGAAAAGAGAACAATTCACTGCGGATCCAATATTGCGGATTCCATAATCGACATGAATATAAAAATGTATTCGTGTAAAAAATTAAACCTGTTTTGACATTTGACAGAAAATGTTTCGTTCGAAAACATAATCAGATACTAAACTATCTCATGTGGTTTTCGATTCAACCAAAAGAAGTTGACTTTTATGGGGTTAAGTTGATCTTTTTCAGCAAACACTTTTGGCGGTGTCTATATTTTTTTCGATTGATCTTTTAAATCTCGATTTAATGGCAGATTTACACAGATTGGCCGCGTTCAACCTACATCTAAAATTTCAGATATCTGAATTTTTGGAGCTTCTGATTGGCCAGCTGTCATAAAAAGTTAGATGACTTTTAGTTACGTTTAGTTACGTTTATTCTGAAATTTCAGACAAGAAAATTTCATCTGAAAATTCAGATGACAGTTGTTTGTGGTGGGGGAAGTGTAAAAAGAGCTGAAGTGCTACACATCAAATTGAACTTTATGATTTTCGGTGTGGTTAGTGGTTGATGTGTGCTTAAAGTTTTTATAATAAAATTGTAATATTTACTTATTTAATTAAAAGAACTTTCTGTTAATTGTTTAGTGACTCTTTGAATAAAAGGAATGATTTGTCTTCGAAAAGTATTCCCATAATTGTCCATCGGATTATTGTGGAACAATTTTGCATTGAAGTTATAATAAATTTACTGCACAATAACAAACCAATCTGTTGCTAATCTTTTTACATAAAATTTCATCTACAAAGCTCATGCTAAATTAACAATTTACGAATATGTAAAGTTCTCTTTTATTTCGATTCTATGCAAATTCAATAAGTGAATACGGGAATTTGACACAGTGGCTTTTGACTGAAATTTCAGATTTTTTTGCGTTCAATAAAAAAATCTGAAATTTCAGAATCTGAAATTTTAGATTTCTTTGCTTTGAACGTACCCATTCTCACACGTACTTGCACACACACCAAATAAATGACATTACTAAACGTCAGTTTGAATAGGTATTCGACTTTGCATAGCAAGAATTTCTTTGTGGTCCGTGTTAATAATAAAATAAAATCAAAATAAAAAATAAAATAAAACAGACTCCATTAATTAGCGCAATTAGTGAAGTTTTTTTCATCTTTATTACGAAAAAACGTGTTTGGACTACCTTCCAATCTCCACACAAAGAACTCACACAGTTAAAAAAGAACAAAAACAATCCAGATTCGTTCGATTCACAACGATTGGTCTGTGTTTTGAACCCCAAATCTGAAATGGTTGAATCGAAAACCATATCAGATAGCCTATCGGATTGCCAACCGAACGCGGTCGATGTGTTTGTGAACGTACAGCGCCAAATGGCCTGCTTTTTTACTACAAGCATTTCCGGTTTTTAATGTTTGGTTGAATAGTGCCTATATAAGGATGCCACTTTGACTCACACCATTGTATTTATAAAATCCATCGTAATTATTGATGAACTTTTGGTCATGAACGTTTATGGTTTTATTTTAATTATTATCGCGAACATAAAAACTCGAAAAAGTCTACGACTATTTCTGTTCATTTAACTCTCAAAACGTACAAATTTCTACCAATTTTTGTTCAAATTTCTATCTAATTTGATAAAAAAAATAAATTGACAATTTTGGGAAGTAAACGAACAGACCGAGATTTATTGATTCTTTATTAATTACATTTAAATCAATTTTATTTATTTAAAGGCACTTACAACACTAGTGAATGCAATGAAAATATGAGGGAATATAACGACGATTCCGGCATAAATCAACATTCCAATGAACCAGATTTTATGAATACATTTCAAAGTAAATCATCATTCCAATATGTTTTGCCGTGCAGTGACGATAAACCTATTCAACAAGCGGCAGACGATTTTTTCAACAATGGTACTTTGGGACCGACTAATGGAATTAAAAACAGTGCTGAAAGTAATTCAACTTTGAAGAGTTATGAATCCAAAATTCCAAAGAAGCTATATAAAAAACAAAAACGTAATAAGGGAAAACCCAATTCGATTCGTAATCACTCTAAAGAAGAAAGTGGAACCAGCGAAAATGAAACTTGAAGAACATTTATTGTTGTTAATATGTAATAATGTAAAAAAAAATATGTTATTAAATTTAATTTAATTTTATTGATTTAAAAACAGGTTTTAAAGTGTGCATGAGGGAAATAAAAGAATAATGCATTTTTATTTTATTTTTTTTTTAATGTTTGTAATGAGATGCTGTTGTAAATGGAGGAGTTCAAATTCGAGCGTGAGACACGTTTATGAAACTGGTGCAAAGAAATAATTAAAAAAAAAAAATGGTGGCTCATGAAGAACTAGGCGTAGCAGAACTTTTTTCTAGGCCTGAACGAAACAAAATTGCACGAGTTCATAAAAGTAAAACGTCGGCAACACTGCCACATTCAAGTCGCATTTCTGCAGGCAAATGAACTCCGTTTCAAATTGTGTTCACTATTTTAGAAGCGCTGATGTTTTCTCTCAGCATTTAAATCAAATTTTGCCCAAAATGTACATAAAATGCCTTCTTAGCCCGAAGAAACAGCGGTTGGCAAGAGTAATTCTTCGTTTGATCTCTGCACTGAAGTCATTTTGCGATGTTATACTGGAGCCCAGGTAGACAATATCTTTGACGACTTCGAAGTTGTACCTACCCATCGTGACGTTCTGCCCGAGTCAAGGATGTTGAGATTCCTTTCTCGATGATAGCATATACTTCGTCTTGTCCTCATTAACAGCCAAACCCATTTTCGCCGCCTCCGATTCAATACTTGCAAACGCACCAGTAACAACTTGCTTCGTTCTTCCAATGATGTCAATATCATCTGCATAAGCAAGTAGTTTAACGGACTTTTGAAAAATTCGTGACATGGCTTAATAATTTCAAATACCATTTTCGAAAGTTCTTGATCTTCTACCAACACAGAGGCGTTGCCATTTATTTGATAAGGTTTCCCGCCCTGTACAAACTTCCCAGTGTATTCAAAAACCGGAAGGTTCATAAGTGGCTTGCAACATGGCATTACCGTCACCCGTCACCTCCTAAAGGAAGTACAAAGAGGTTTCTTGTTTCTGAAAACGGAAGTGGTTATCGAATGCACGAACCGGATATTTTATAAAGTTAAAGCATGTTTTACTACGGGCAGTGCTGCCAGTCATGAATTATTAATGCTAGAAAAAAGAAAAAGCTTAATGAATTAGAAAATTTTGCATAATACTTTTTCGGCACTATCGCTTTTTTATTTTGCATTCTTCAATGCCGGTATATTGAATATACATACCTATTGGTACCTAAAAAATATTTTGTGTATATTATTAAATTCGTTTAAAAAATATAGTTAATGATCACACGATTTGTATATACATAAATATATTAGTGTATAAATTTGTGTATTAAAATAAGCGGTAAAAAAAAATATTTTTAAATATTAAGTAATTTTAACCAAATTTGCAAAAAATTCTATAGGAAATTACGTAGAACTTTTATAAACACCCCCAAATGGAAGCCATTCAAAGTGGATCCCATTTAAAATGACAGAATTCAATTGAAAACAAGCGATTGACAATCTGGACCGTTAAACAAAATTACGAAATTCCAAATGTGAATACTTTTTTTGTAATTTGCCAAATTACCTCATTTCAGCTCTAATGAAAACGCAGTATGGCTTTACTTTTGAAATTTTGCAAAAAGTGGCCACTGTAGTTAAGGCATTACTGTCATACAAAGACACAAAACCGTCTGAGCCACAAAATTTGTTGAACACAAAATGGCATACACAAACGATTTGTGTATTGGACAACCAAATCGAATTTGTGTACAAACACAAATCATCTGATCGGGTACTCAAATGAATCTAAAGCTGCATTTTATTTTCCCCCAGATCTGTGCCGAGATTTAGCTAATTCGAAACCGCAGCGAGTGAGTGAGATGAGTCACTTTTCACTGAAAATCGATTTAGCTAGCAAAAGTGAGTGAGTGAGCGAGTGAAATGAAATGTCAAATTACTCGCCGGATATTTCAGCGGTGACTTGATGTATGTGTTGGTAAATTTATACTTTTGCATTAGTATTTGTTCTTTTCTAAAGGAATTGTTACACATCCTACGCACGTTTGTGAAATGAAATTGCAAGACAACAATGTATAGTTAAAAATGTACATATATGTATGCACTAGATTTATTTATATATAAATATACACATTTAGTACAAAATACTTCATGAACATTTTTTTAATTTGTTGTTTATATTTTTGTTTATTTCAATTTAAAAAAAAATTAAGTATCGCCATCGAAATGAGAACCTCATCGACATACTAGGAAGTTCCAATTACAAAACATTGGAAAAAGATTTAAAAGACACTTTACACTAAAATCACACATTTATTTAGTTTAGTTTTCCTATTTTATTTAATTTTTCAATTTTGTTGTCTATTTAATTGCTATGATACACTTTTTGTTAAATTTGATAAAATTGAAACCTCAAATCACAAAAAGAAAACAAACCAAAGACAACAAAATAAAATATAGTCTTTGGTTATGACATTTCATGTGTTCGAAACTAAATTCGAAATTACTCATTTCACTTTAATAGCTAAATCACTTTTGCGAGTGAAGTGAGATGAGTCGGCGAGTAAGGCGAGTCATCTCACTTCACTCGCTGAAATAGCCAAATCTCGGCACTGATCCAGATTGGATTTGGAAACATAAATACAAGTATTACAAAAACAACACAAGATCCAGGTCTGCCTTTGGATTCGGATTTCAAAATCTTTCTGAACACTTTCTTAGCAATATTTTAATTTTAGAAAATTAAAAATTCTTGAAATCAAACACATGCCGCCATCATTCCAATTTTTTGTATGAGTTTTTTCTTCATTTAATAGAGCCGACGCGTCGCGAGGCACGGAAAAAATACATAAAAACTATGAACTTAATGGAAATTAAACTAAAAAAATAAAACTGTTCCATTTTTAAACATTCGCTCTTCCTTAGATACCAAATATTATTTCAAACAAGATTTGTGGAAATTTTTCTTCTGTCAATTTTATTGTGCAAATAAAGCCAACTGTGAGAAATAAATAAATTTGTGATCCAGTTTATTTTATTATCATGATTTTATCCGGATCAGATTTGGTGGAAAATAAAACGTATACTTAACGGCCATTATTCACTCGTTTAATTCTTGAATCCAGATGTAAATTAATTTAAATCCAAAAATTAAATCCGGGTCCTTATTATTCAATCTTTAAATCCACAGTTAAATCCAAATTTTTAAATCCAGATTCAATAAATCCAATTGAATTTAAACTGCACTCGGGAGGACAGTTTAAGAACTTACATCCAGATTTAAACGTAGTTTATATTCGTTATAAGTTCCAAGTCTTTCATTTTTGCGCCCCAAAAAAATAGTTATTCATATATAGGATATAAAAATAAATAAATTATCTCAAAAAAAGTAAGAAAAAGTGGACAAAATAAAATAAAAAATGGATTAGAACGAATAATATGAACATGGATTAAAATTTTTGTATTCAATACATCCAGTTGGATTTAAAATTCACTTAAATCCAATTTCAATCCAATATGAATATATGGCCGTAAGAGTACCTCGGAGTTGCTTGCCATCGCTCACTAGGCAATTTCCGAGCAACTTTTGGGTTCAGTATTTTAAATTGAAACGTTAAATTGACCTTGTATTTTGGATCAGTGACGTTACAAAATTCGTTCAGTGTGAAAATAAAACTTGTTTTTCGGGTAAAGCCTTAACTACATAAGCCAAAAAAGTGAAAAAGTACAAAAGTGAAAATTTTCAAACTCATTTTGGGATAGTTTTTCTCACAGGAAAACTTATAGAAATGATGCAGAAAGCTTAAATTTTGGTTTAAAAATAAAATGTGTATATTCTTTTTCACAAAACAACTTCGCTAGCTAGAAAAAAATATTTTTACTTTTGTAATTTTGCAAAAAGTGGCCAATTTAGTTAAGGCTTAAGCCTCTCATTTGGCCAAAATTTTGGAAAATTCCCAAAAGTTGCTCGGAAATCGCCTAGTGGGCGAGGGTAAACACGCTGACTCCACAGGGCATACAGATGCCCAAGATCCAAACCACAATCCAATCAACAATCAGCTTGTTTTTTCGCACTGGGCACTTTTATGTCATGTAGCTATAGTTGTGTCCATAAATTCCACTAATAAGTCAGAGCAAGAGAATCGCACGAAAATTCCTTTCAGTACTACTTCTACCTCTCTCACACACATGGAACGTCAAATCTCATGGCGAAGCTTGTAACAGAGCTCATATGTCTTGTTCAAAATGTAGTTTTCGTCATCATGTTCATAACATGCACATGGATATTTGTTGCCTCCATTGGCATGAATGAAAGAATACAAGATTACGCCATTTAATTTTTTCGCTTTGTTGTTGTAATTTTTTACAGCTCGTATGGCGCAATCGGTGACAAATATTTGATTTTTTCCGACTCGATAAGGCCGGGAAAAGTTTTTAACTTGAATTTTTATTTTGTTATAATTTGAATTAATTAAAAGTGAAGTGTAGTGTAATAAAAGTGCACAAGTTCTGAATTATCTATTCTACTTCCTAGGGCTAGCAACAAAAAGTTTGTGGGGCTAGAAACAAAAAGTTGCCTAGTGGGCGAGGGGCCTAAACGTAAGGAAATTGAAAAAAAAATGTGGTGGTTGCATCGTATAAAGGCAGTCATACCAACATTGAAGGAAATCACTGAAATGTATATGGACTTCCCTCAACTTAACGAAACGTTTGACTTAACTAAAAAAATGGATGAACTTGGTGTTTTTGGCAGCGCATCGTTCTTTTATTTCCGCCATTGCCTGAAACAGTTTGCAAAATATGGGTAAGTTGAAATTAAAAGTTAATTTTTCAGTTTGGAAGTTATTTTTAAAATAAAAAAAAAATATTTTGAATCTCCAATAAGTGATTAGTATGTTATATTTTGAAATCATGATAATCGAGTGCCTTTTCAAACAATTAATAACCTTTGTCGGTGGCTCTTAAATTCTAATCATTTTTGGAAAAAAGTAAATCGTGAAAAATCTATACCATCAATGGACCATATTTTTTATTTTGTGAGTTTGAATTAAGACTATCATATTCTAAATTTCGAAAATGTTAAATTAATTGTGGTTAGTGAAAAATAGTTTTTTGTCAGTTCCTATATATTATGTACATATACATAAAGGACCCGGTGAAAATGGCGACTTGTAGTGTAGATACATAACTAGTACTATGTGAGATGTGAACAATGGTAAAATATATTTAAATTGTCTTATTTCAGGTAAACCACGAGGTCTAAGAACCGCCAGAAAGCACGTTAACCACCGTCGTGACCAACGATGGGCCGACAAGGACTATAAGAAAGCTCATCTTGGAACAAGGTGGAAGGCCAATCCTTTTGGAGGCGCTTCTCACGCTAAAGGCATTGTGCTTGAAAAGGTGTAAGTATCTATTGTTTTTTGATTTTACATTTCTTTGCTTTTTATTGAAACATATACGACGAACTGACTTCAAAATGGATTGTACAACTCGCAGTATATTTTTGTGTTTTTGTTATGTGCAATGTCAAATCACAGGAGTATACTGTGAGCTGTTAAATTTGTTTACATCATTGGCTTGACGGTGGTTAATATCAACTAACATAATTATGTACTCACTTTATGTATAAATTGTTTCTTCAATTTATATTTCAGAGCGCTCACTTAAGCAAGCGAATCCAAAATTCGTTTTCCTCAGTATTTTACAGGAAAGGTGAATTTTGCTGATTCCTCTGAGCTCTGTATATGAAGTTACCAATTATGTATACTTTAGAAACTAATTTTCTTATTGTTTTTTGTTTCTATTTTTTCCTCCAGAGGAGTTGAAGCTAAACAGCCTAACTCTGCCATTAGAAAGTGCGTCAGGGTGCAGCTAATCAAGAACGGCAAAAAGATCACAGCATTCGTACCTCGTGATGGTAGTTTGAACTACATTGAAGAGAACGATGAGGTCTTGGTTGCAGGATTTGGTCGCAAGGGTCACGCTGTTGGTGATATTCCCGGAGTCAGATTTAAGGTGAGCTTATATAAAATGTTTTTTCTTCTGATTTATTATTTAATTTTTTTTTCTTGTATTACCAAAGGTTGTAAAGGTTGCAAACGTTTCCCTACTGGCCCTGTACAAAGAAAAGAAGGAAAGACCACGATCTTAATTATCAAGTGATAGTTTATTTTTATACAAAAAACAACATGAAAAGAATAAACTTATGTTATTAAAAAGTTAAGTGTATTTAATGTTAAAAGGAGGATATATCTCAATTCGAGAAAATTGGAGTAATTTTAAAAGACTGAAAGAACCGATTTTTTCAACTTCGGACTTTGGTTTTCCCTATAACCCCTCATACAAAAAGGCTATATTTTGATGTTATTTTAAAGGCTTAAATGAGTTGTATGAAAAGCAGGGCCCATATTACGAATTACGAAACGAAAGGCAAAAAAAACGAAAGTCATGACGTGGACCGATTATGATTTACGAAAATGAATGCATGAACATTTGCCAGATAAAATAAAAAAATCTATTTTTGTAAATAAATTATGCGACAGATGTACATAATAAACCTAAGTCAGAAGAAGAAAACTACTAAACGCAACATTTGCAAAGCAAATGAAAAAAGCAAGCTGAAACAAAAAAAATTGAAATGCAAGTGAAGTGCGCAAGATATTTTTGTTATTAGTACAAATAAAAACATTTGCGCATAAAAATAAAATCTTGTGCGTTTATGGACAATCTGCTTAGCAGGGATGTTTACGTTTGCATTTTGGAACTGTTTGCTTAGCATAATTTGCGCAAGTTTTGCGTTTAGGAAATTGGCCTACGACTGCCAAATGAGCACAAGAAGATTGGAAAGTTAATTTGCAGCACTAGTTAAGCCTTAAGGCTCGAATCTGTGGACGACCGAAATAAAAAATTCGCATCGCCCCAGTGTGGGCACTCATCTCATTAATCACCATGTAAGTCATTGACTTAATATTTGGGGTGATTTACCTAAGGTGTGACAAAAAGGTAAAGCGTGTAAGTCGAGACAAGAAAAAAATAGTAGGTATTTCCCTCCATTTAGGCGGGAGGGGCAATTTTCTAAAAAATTCGACTTGAAATAGAAAAAAATTATAAAAAAAACAAGCAAAACTTACAATGTCATGCTATACTTTTATTAAAGCCAAGGGGCCCTACTCTATAATTGTTCCGAAAGTGAAATTTCCTGAAAAGAGTGAAAACGAATATTTTGTACTCTCTTTTTCTAAATCGGAATGAAATCTACTCCTTTCGGATTGACAGACAATTCCGAAAGTGGAATTTTCGTATCTGGTAACACGTTTCCGAATGTAAAATGCATTGAAACACGGAAAATTTGTTTTTGCAGCAAATGTGATAACGGAACGGACAAGGAATGTGTAAAAATTTAAGTTTTTTTTGGGAAAGTTTATTGATGATAACAAATTAACCAAATGAATATTATGTCGAATTCCTTTTAACAAAAAAAAAAAAAAAAAAAAACGATTTGTCCAGAAGAAAAAAAAAAACGGTATACTTTCCATATAAACCGTTTTGAAAAAGGTTGTTTATTTTAAAAACGACTCCAACGATTAACAAAAAAAAAAAACATTTTGATGGAAATAAGTGTGTTTTTATTTGCCGATATTGAAGAAGATACATAATTATTTGCAAATAATTTATGTATTTACATTCGATCCTATCGAGGTAGCCGTCGGAGCAGAATTCTCTCCGATTTCCTACGAATCGGCGAAATTTTGCTTCGAGGTAGTTCTCCGATCAGCAAAATTTTTCCGATTCGTAGGAAATCGGAGAGAATGCCGCTCCGACGGTTACCTCGATAGGGCCGATTTTCTTTCAATCCGCCACCTATAGTTCGTCCAATAATTCTTGTCAGTACAGAGAAGATAGAACGTTTGCATCTCAGTTTGGTTGCAGAGTATTGCATAAGTTTATCGCATGTAAAAGCTCTTATCGCGATGCCGTAGTATGCAAAATAAATAATTTCAAGTTTAATTGAAACTGACCGGCGTTACCACCTAGTAGGTAAAATTGCACATTTAGAATTTGGAAAACAAAAATGAAGTAGGAAAATATGTGCGTTTTTGTAAGGGTATCCCCAGTAGGCCCAATCCATTAAAAAAAAAAGAGGAAACAAACAATACCACTTAATTTATTTATAAATAGTTCATTAAACAATTAAAAAACAGAATCATTTTAACAATCTAATAAAACAAAATATTTAATACATGAATACACAAAATTGTGCGTACAAATTTTATGTACCATGAGCCGTTCTCAAGATATTGGTTGTAACGCTTTTTTTTTTTAATGGCAGTCGACACACAACACCTACAGCCGCGCCATTTTATTTTTATACTCAAAAACAACCCACACACTAATTTCAATCATAAAATTTGATTAGTATATTTTTGCAAAAAAAAAAAAACTGCCGGCCGACCGGCCTAAATAGTTTAAAACAACGACGAACCACCACACTTGGTGTTGTTGTGATCTTGAGCTTAAAAAAAAGCTTTAATTCTGCTTGCAGAAAAGCAATAGAAAAAGGAGTAGTTTATGTGCGTTAGCTTATAAATGGTCTCACTATATTGTGTGAATACTTTTAATCGGCTCTATCGAGGTAACCGTCGGAGCAAAACTCTCTCCGATTTCCTACGAATCGGAGACATTTTGCTGGTCGTCGAACTACCTCGAAGCAAAATGTCTCCGATTCGTAGGAATCGGAGAGAATTCCGCTCCGACGGTTACCTCAATAGGGCCGAATGAACACAAATAGCAACCATAAATGAAAGAATAAAAGATTGCGCCATTTGTTACCTCATTGGAGACAAATGATATGTAAACAAATACCGCTAGTAGTTTGTTTAGTTAATCGATTGTTCGGTTGTTTTGTCCTTTCGTGCGCGTTTAGTAGTTTAAAAAACAAAGTTTTCGTTTAAAAACACAAATAAAATACCGAATTAATATTTTTCATTTGAATTAAAGTTTTTTTCATTTAAAATAAATCGCCAAAAAGCAAATGAAGCGGCAATGTGTCAATTAGAATAAATAATTCAGAACTTGTGCACTTTTTTTACACTACACTTTTAATTAATTCAAATTAGAACAATTCAAGTTAAAAACTTTTCCCAGCTTAATCTAGTAGGAAAAAATCATTTTTTTGTCTCCAATTACGCGATACCACGATAAACAGAAACAAGGTATGCTCATTAGCTGTGTGACGTCACAATCATCTGGGTTTCTTCGGAGAGCGAAAAGATAATTCCATATAATTAGATTGTTTTTAATTGTTTTTTTATTTTAACAGTCCCTATCACTTAAAAATAATTTGTTTAAACGCTAAATTCTAATATTCATTTAAAAAGAAAATAATACTCAAAGATGATTGTGACGTCATAAAAATGCCAAGATGGCGAGTTGAGTGTTTGTAATGAGCATACCTTGTGTCTGTATATCGTTACAACAACAAAGCGAAAAAAATGAAATGGCGTAATCTTGTATTCTTTCATTCATGAATAGCAACAGATCATGATTGGTTATTCATTGTGCCCACGGCTATGGTCGATATAGGTCGCGAAGGATGTATGTCGCTTGAAAAAGAAATTACAAAAACAATTCCGTGGGAAGTCTGTGGTTATTGTGTATATTTAAATGGAATTTTGTTTCGCGGAGTGCCTTGGGATATCAGTAGGTTCCACTGATTTGAGAAAAGCTTTACCATAAGGCCTGTACTGACAAGAATAGTTAGACGATCTATAGACACCTATCGCTTTCAAACCCAAACTGACACGTAGTGAGAACTTTCGTTTGTTTATGAGGGGGCATGAAAAGCGAATCGCTTTTGAGAATAGGAAATTGCATATCCGCCACTAAAAGCGATCCGCGGCACTTTCTGGAATAGCCCTATGATCTTCTTGAGGCCCGTCAACAAAAATGATTTCCATCGCATTTATTTCGAAAAGATGCTCAGGATCTTGTGGTTCTTCGCCATTACCTTCAGACTCGATTTCCGATGGAATTCCTTCAAGAAAAATCTATTCGAATCCATCGCCTCTAGGTCAAGTCAAGCTCACTGAGATCTCAGCAATATAAGAAATCTGAACGTAATTCCTCAGTGAGATTCCTCACTTTTGCTGTCAAAAAACTGAGACTGATATTTTTTGGATTCGTTTGCTCAATTATTTTTTGTCGCAGTTGATTAATTAATAAAAAAGAGATGGAAATTGGTTTTGAGTTCTAGCGCAGAAATTTTGTTCAGGTTTCTTTTTCTGCTCAGCGGAGCTGACGGAGCTTGCTCAGTGAGATTTTAAAAACGTGAACTTGCTAATTATGAAGTTTTTTTATAATATGAAATTCTATAAACTATACTGAGACTAAGCACAATTGGACTTGTTGACTTATTGATTCAATTCAAATAATTTACCATACAAGTTCATTAGTTAAAAACTGCTAAAATATGCTTATTTATTCAGCTTTTAACGTTTACTCACAATCTTCAAAAATAAATTCAACTAAAATACGATTCCGTTAAGTCCAGACTTGACGGATGATAAATCGAGTGAACGTACACGACCGCACACTCGTTCACGTTCAGGAATACCTATATTATCCATATTAAAAATTTATTCCGAAATAAATTTAAATTCTCCGCGAATACAAAATTCAATGCGCACACGCCAAACGTGAAATTTTATTGATCTTTTCTAGCCCTTAAGAGGAATAGTTGAGTTGTAAATCACTATGCCCTACTTCTACAAGAGCTGTGGCCCAACAAAATTTATTTATTTTTATAGTAGAAAGAAACAAACTTTAACATTTACGCGAGTGCAAATTAAAATATCAAACCACAATTTTGTATTTGACATTCATTAATATGTATTTTAATGTTTACTTATGTTATCTGGGTCAGGTTGTCCAAAGAAATATCCAGTGAAAATAATTGAGTGTTTTAAGGAATATGTATTGGAAGAAATTAGCATCACGTTTAATAATTTAGTTTTATAGTTATTATTACTTAAGAATAGCGCATGTTTCCATAGTTCATGCCACTTGGACGTCGCATACGACGCGCCCTTTGAGCACGTTGGTTTTGGAACCCACGAGATGGACTTCCTGGATCCTGGCTGCGCATATTAGGTGATGCGTTACGGGAACCTCCCGATTGATCTAAAATTAATAATAAAAAAACACATTCTAGCCACTGTTAAACTGCTTATTTTTAATTAACCTTGCCAAACAATTGGTGTTGGTCTTCCTCCTCTTTGATATCCCCTGGGTCTTCTGGTAGCAACGTTGCCCCTGGTCGTTTTAGACCTTGTGTTGATTGAGGGCGATGTTGAGGCTTCTGCTTCACGTCCTTCCTCCTTAAATATAAAAAATCTAATAGTTACGATTTAAAAATATAAATTTAAGAAACGGAACATACCTCTAAGTCCTCTTCAAGGTTTGCTTTTTCGCCTTCGGATGAGACTGCGTCAACAGCTTCGTTATCTTCTGCCGCTGTACCTTCAATTTGATTTTGTTGGATTTCTGATCCCGACTGCGTTGCCCCTCTACCTATTAATTTAAAATAAATTTAGTGAAAATTCGTGGTAAATTAAGAGGTAGTTTATACTCTCAGCTGAATCTACATTATGAGAAACTGATGCATCTTGCGGAGTTTCGAGTTCTCTTTCATCGGCTGCTACCACGCTGCAACTACCACTATGTTTTGCATCTTCAGATACTTCTGCTGTTTCGTCTGGCTTTTTTTCTTCATAATTATCTCCAAGAAATTCATCACCTTCTGCATCTTCAGCAAGATCATTCTTTACTTCTTCTTCCTCTTCTTCTACAAATTTTGATCCTTGCGGGGAGCTTACGCTTTCACTACAACTATGCAAAACAATCTTATATACTCGAGATCTATAAATTACATTTCGTGAAATTATTTACCTGTCAGATCTGTGTCCACTGAACTGAGGAGTGTTAGTTTCCTCAACAGATTCCCCACCTTCTATTCCTTGTTGTAACTTCATAAGCGTTGCTTTTTGTTGGCGGGACAATGTTGTTGTTTGCTTCCGACACAAAGCTTGTGCGACATTGGCAGGTTCGCAGCTGCCACTACTTATGGCCTGACTTTGTTGGTTGTTGTCTTGGTTAGCGCTGGAACCTGCATCAGGATCAGCTTGATTTTCAGATGTACATTGGACAGGAGCATCCATACAATCATCAATTTCCACTTCATTGTTGTCACCCTGAATATTACTCTCATCTACTTCGGGGCATTCGTTCTCATCCATGTCTTGATCCTGTTCGTATGAGTCTTCATAACCTTCATTTTCCCCATCTTCAGTTGGGCCATCATCTGCTTCAGCGTTTCCCTCGTCAACCATCCCGTCATCTTCTTCGGAATCCACAATTACAATGTCGTCCTCCTGATCTCTTTGAGAAGATGTGGGAACTTGGTATTCTACATCAACTCCAGATTCCGAAACACCAACTTGAGAGCCCATAGCCTCTCCAGTGCGGGTTCTTTTGTTAAGAGGCTTTGATTTCTCACCACAATCCTCGGCAGTACTGGTCGAACTATCGCCTTCAACATCTCTTGGTCTTTTATGACCACTAGCTTGGGTGGTAGTTACGTTGCTGCTGGAAGATGCATGCCTGTGACTGCTTATAGAAACATGAGACGAACTCGTTGTGCCGGAGGTGCTTGGCTGGTTGTTTGGCTCTTGCTGGCTTTGAATTGTAACAGGAGCATTTTGAGATCCTTCGACTCGAGGCGATACAAGAGCAACTACTTGTTGTTGTCCGCCACTAACTAATATCTGCGATTCGTTGGTCTGCAATGGAACGCTTTCAGCTTCTTGAGAGCATTCAGCTGCAGAAGCTCCCATCGGCGGTACTGCAGCAACAGCCACGGCTGCTGTGCTTGTAGATGGCATGTAGTCGGTGTGCGAACTAGTAGGTGAAGATGACATTGATTCAACGTTGCTCCCAGTTGTATGAACTTGCTGTTGCGGGGGCACCAATGCTGTGTTGCTACCTGAAGCTGATCCTTGACCCACACTTATAGTACTGTTTTGACTCGTCGGTAGAATAGCTGCGGTCCTACTATTTTGAACTGAAATCGGACGTATGCTGGCTAACGGAGTATCACCGCCCCGCCATGGCGTAACTGTCGCAGACTGTTGGCTACTTGAACCAGACATTGGTTTTACATTAGCTGTTCGTGGTGATGATTCGGAAATACATCCTTTATCAGAAATCGCACTCGAGCTAGTGGACGGCTTTGCTGATTGCTGCAAACCGAGTTGTCTATTTAGCTGACTTATACGGACAAGAAGCGATTCGTTTTCGCGAGTTAATCTCGCAATCGCTTCCTTATTCCCAGCTGTTTGTTCAAGCAAGTCCTTTTCAAGACGGACTAGTTTTTCATCGTATTGAGTTTTGATGCCTGTAATTATAGAATCATGGTCCTCGGTAGACTGTTTAAGATTCTGAAGTTTTGTCTTGGTTTGAGCCAGCTCTTGTGATACCAAGTTCTTGGACTCGGTAAGACTCATTATTCTGGACTTGGCCTCCCGTAATAAGAGTTTACCTCTTTCGTCCTTTTCAACAGAAGATCGCAACTCTTCGTTGTCTTTTCGCATCTTTTCGTTTTCTTCCTGAATAGTTTTTATTACCGAATTCAATTGTTCTATTGTTTCCTTTAACTCCTTCTCGTTGTCAGCCTTACCTTCACCAGGATTTGTTCCTGTATTTGAATTTTCTCCGCTATTAGCTTCAATTGAAGCAGCCTGTTTGTTAGAAAGCTCAATGAATGAGTCCTTGTAGCGTTTAGCAATTTTTCTGATTTGAATTTCTTTATTCTTGGAATCCACAAGTTGTGCGTCTTTAGATTCTAGATCTTCTACAATTTTTTGCATACTTTCTTCTTTTTGCAAAAGTTGGTTTTTCAATTCCATTACTTCTTGGGTTAAGCGTGAATTTTGTTGCTTAAGCAAGTTAAAGTCATCAGTCAGCTTTTTCTTTTCCTCGTTGACGGTATGTAGTTGACGTCCAAGGTTTGTTATTTCTGCCTCCATTTTAACTTTCTCCGTTTTAATTTGATTAAGTTCTTCATTAACCTGTTTTAGAAGTTCCTTTTCAGATGTCAACATTTTGGCAAGATTTTCTCTCTCCACCTGTAGCCGCTTAAATTCCTCTGGATTCTTGTTATTCTTCTCTATAAGAACATTAGCTCTCTGTCTCCATTTAATAGCTTCAGTGCGAAGAGAATTATTTTCTGTGGAAAGTTCTTCGATTTTTGAAGATAGTTCGTGGTTTTGCTTTTGCAAGGGGAACAGTTCATCCTCAATTTTATTTGTGCGATCGCTGAGTTCTTTAACCCGAGCAGACAGTGCATCCCGCTCTTCGCGAAGTATTCGGTTGCTATCTGTAATAGCATTCAGAGTTTCGATTTTGCGAAGGATTTCTTCGTGACGAGATGCAGTAGCAGAGCTTGTTTCGGATTTTGAACGCTCTTGATTAAGGAATCCATTTAGTTCATCAATTTTTTTTTGACAAATTGTTTGCTCAGAGACAAGACGTACATTTTCAGATTTAAGAATATCAAACTTGGCAACTGCAATATCTTTTTCCTTACGGAGATATTTTATAATTTGTAACAACTGATCATTGTTCTTTATGTCTTCTTCGCCGATAGATTTATTAATATCGGATGACTCATTAAAGGAATCGTTTGTTGAATTATAAACACTAGAACTACTAATAACCGATAGTTTTGAGGTGAGTGCTTGTATTTGATTGTGGAGTGAAGCATTTTGCGAATCTAAGTCAGCCAATCTGCTTTCTAATCCCTCTTTTTCCATCTGTAAGAGTCGCTTTGTTTCTTCCAAATTTTTCTTGTTCTCATTGAGCTCGTTGACAGCTGTGTCACGTCCTTCTTGCAAACTCGAAATTTGTTCACGAATCTAAATTAAAAAGGAACAGTTATTGACAACACATATTTTTCTAACAAATTATGAAATTAACAAAACTGGTATGCAGTGCAGTTCTGAAACTGAGCTTCTGAATTAGAATGAATGAAATGAACAAGAATACCACCGGGGGCTTTATTTCCATATACCTGTTCACTTCGCTGGCCCTACTTACAATTCCCGGTTATCAGACATCGTTTCATCAACCGATTAAATTTTTGAAGTAAAATAAAATGGATTTGCAGAAAAAAAAAAAGAATAAAATATAATTTTTGTTTTGTTTGGCCTGAATGCGATATCAACTACAGCTATGGACAGAGACCACACATATTGTGGGAAAAATTATTTTCGTTATCTTAAACCATGGCTGACCAGATTTTTTCGGGGCACGTTGTTTGCAGATACTGTAACCAAAAAATAGATCCCCAAACATCCTCATATTTCGAGAATTGAATTCCCGCTCATTTACATATGTCATAACATAGCTTTTTTCAAGTGGACAAAGAAATAGCACAGTTTTGATTTTTGTATTAAACTTTAATTTTTCAATTGAGAGTTCCAGCTGATTATTATTTTTGTTGGGTGTGTTAAATGGGACATGTTTAAAAAAAAATACTTAAGAAGGGGTCCCATTATAAGCGGGAAAAAGTGCAATATGTATGAACTCTTCATACAACGTATTAATTTATGAAAACGATTTAATTACTAAACTGCTTATGAAAAATGGTTTAGAATGCCGTTAATTTGGTGAAAGCTGAATTTAGAACTAGGAACAAAATTCGTAACCATCGCGAAGTTATAATCCGAGTTGACGAAGCCAACATTAGAAAAGATTATGCGATCTTTTCCAATCCTGTGGTTCATAGCGGCTGAAATCAATGGAAAATTATATCTTGTAAACTTGTTAGAAAACGAAAACACGAGACTCAGTTGTATGAAAGCTTCAGCACAAGAAATTCGTAGCTGCCTAAAACGTATTTCATAAACCTGTATGAATTAGCCAGTTCACGTTTCTGAGATCTCACTAAACAAAGTTCGTCAGCTCCCCTGAGCAGAAGGAGAAACCTGAACAAAATTTCTCCGCTAGAAGTCAAAACTAATTTCCATCTCTTTTTTATTAATCAACTGCGACAAAAAAAAATTGAGCAAGCGAATCCAAAAAATATAAGTCTCAGTTTTTTGACAGCAAAAGTGAGGAATCTCACCGAGGAATTACGTTCAGATTTTTGATTTTAGCTGAGGTCTCAGAGATATCAGTGAGCTTGAGACTTAAAGTTGTAAAATTTTTGAAAAGAAAAGGTTTGGATGAAATGAAGGACCAGGGAAAAATATTTGTTTATCACCCTCAAAGCCAAATATATGACTGCAACTGTACCCCAGTGTCAAATCGCTCAAAACAAAATCGCCCAATTCTAAAAAATGTCACATTGCCCAAATCTAAAAATATCAAATCGCCCAAAAAAATGGGGAATTTGTCAGAATTAATAAAAAAACAACGAGCAGATCGCTCAAAATCAAAACGCCCAAAATGCGCCTAAAATTCGATTTTTGGGCTTTTCAAATCTTTCAAAAAGACAAAAATGCCAAATCACCCAAAACATTTTTGGGTGATTTGTCATTTTTTTTCTTCCAAGTACTGACATGGTTAATTCAGAAATAATGCTATTTATGTATTGTAAGTTACCTTTACCAATTTAGTTTTTTTTTTACTTTTCTACAAATGTGTGCTATTTTATTTCTATGTCCACCAGAAATCTTGTCAATAAAATATTTTTCTTTTTTAAATGCAATTAATTTGAAATTAATTTAATAAATAATTTTTAATTAAATAAATAATTTTTAAGAATCCTTAATAATTCGCAAAGTCCATAGCTGTATGTGTTCATGTTTGCATAACTTTATAATGCTGATGTGGAGTTTTATTAAAACGGTGACATAAATCATTTTTATTTAATATATTAGGCAATCTCTGTTACGTGAAAAGGATTCCTCAGCAAAAATTCTCATTGAAGAAAAATATTTTGGTAAGCAAAATCTCTGAAATCCCACTTTCCTGAACATGCATTCTCAAAAATGTCTAATGAAAATGTGAAATAATGCCGTTAGTCAGTCCGATTAGCGAATACCAAAATGATTGTTTTTTCTAATTTCTTAGCCAACTTTAATTGGTATACACTATCAGCTGGGCTTTGGCTGTATTTACAATGAGTATGTTTCTTTGTTTATTCCGGATAAGGGATAGAATGGATGGAAAAAACGAAATGTTTATCCAAAATGGAATGAATAAACAAACAAGACTAGAACAAAAAGATTAGCAATTCATTTGTTTGGTAACATGCCAACAATTGAATAATTATATGTTTTTATTTTGGGTATGTACATATGTATTCTCAAAGTCAAAAGTTTATGGAATTTTACATTAAATGCATAGCACTTCTACTCTGATACTTTTATTAGCGTTATTTTGTTGTTTTTAAATAATCAACGCCATAATAGAGAAAAGGAACATCAATAAAACTGAACGCGCCCAGTATTCTTTTTATTCCACACTTCACATGGAATGAAAAGAATGCATTCCAAATATTTTAGAATGATTAAAAAAACAAAAGAATACTACTTTACTTGCACACAGAAATGTACTCTAAAGTTGTTATAACAAACAAGAATTTGCACATAAAATTGTGCAAATTCGCAAGAAATTTCAACTATTATTTGATATTTTCTGCCAAATCAAAGTTTTGCTAAAAATATAACTTATCAAACATAATTTGCACTTGTAAACATCATTCCATAAACCCATGGCTCTTAAACTGTGTGCTGCGGAACCCTGGGGTTCTGTGGAAGAGTTTTCAGGGTTCCGCGATTTTTTGAAGTAAATAATTTGTGCGAAAAAGAAATATTTGACGTTTGCATGCGTGCGGGTATCGTTTACACACAGCTGTTATAAATTGTATGTATAACTGCTTAACTACACTCAAAACTATTGCCAAAAAGTGGTAAACATCACTTTGCACGCAGGCATTTGTGCAAACAAATTCTGTTTGGTCTTTGAAATTAATTTGAAATGATATATCAAACACAAGTTTCGTATGCTTTTTCGAACACAGGCATTTCTCCGCATTTTCTAGTTTTTAACTTTTGCGCTTTTTGTAAAAAGTTTAGAATGTAGATAAACTTTAATACCTTACATAAAATGAAAATATAGTCAGAATTAACTTCTAAATGTGCGTCTTTTCTGTTTACTTCCATATTGCTCGTGAGTCGTGAATATCGCTTTCGCTTTTTTTCAAAATACACTAGCAACTGTTCATGTAATTGATCATGTTTCATTGCAATAATTTCAGGTTGATATTAATAGTGAATACCATACCCTTAACTTGGCAAAAAGGATATATTTATTGTATTTTTAGTTTTGAATATAAGTTTTTCTTAATTAGAAATAAAACATCCGCTTAGACTGATGAGAAAAGTTTGAATGAATAATTTAATAATTTTTCATTTTGAAACAATATCAAAATCTAACTATAACTTAAACAAGTATTTAATATTTAGAGTTGATTTCATATTAACAACTTCAACACTTTCCCTTGTTAATTTTGAAAACAACAGATAAAAACTAAATATGTACAATTAAAAAAATTATAACAATCCCATCTGAGTGCAAAGAATGGTCAATCGCATCTTTGGTAATGGCTTTGTCATAATATCTGCAATTTGATTTTCTGTTGAAATTTGTTCAATACCCAGTTGTCCTTCGTTAACTTTTTCTCGAACAAAGAAATGTTTTAAGGTTATATGCTTTGTTCTTCGATGGAATTCAGGATTCTGAGCTAACCTTACTGCTGCAGTATTGTCGACTTTTAGAACAGGTACTGTAGTTATATCTACAATTCCTTTAAATAATCGTGATATCCAAATTATTTCTTTGGATGCCTCGTTAGCTGCTACAATTTCAGCTTCTGTTGTTGAAGTGGCAACCATAGTTTGGCGTTGACTAAACCAAGATATGGCACCTCCTCCATAAATGATAACAACTCCTGAAGTTGATCTACCAGTTTTTGAACACCCTCCAAAGTCTGCATCACTGTAGCAACCAAATACTCCCTTCTGAGCATTTGAACGGTATGTAATTCCGGTATCTTTTGTTCCTTTAATATATCGGAAGACTCTTTTGACTCTGCCGACGTCTTCTAGAGTTGGATTTTCCAACGATCTTGACAGAAATCCTACACTGTATGCCAGATCTGGTCTAGTTCCAAGCATAAGATACATAAGGGCTCCCACTGCTTGTCTATACGGGAAATTATGTTCCTTTTCGTTTACTTTCCCTGTTACAGATGTCTCTGAGGTTTTTAGCATCGGTGTCGAAACTGGTTTGCAATCTGTAAAATTAAATCGCTCTAAAATTTTACTCACATGCGCTTTTTGACTTATTCGAATGTCATTATTTTTATGTTCAATTTCAAGTCCTAGGAAGTATTCAGCCTTTTTGGAAACAATCTTGAATTCTTGTCTTAAACTTCTTACTAATTCTTCCAAATCTTCAGGATGCGTTGATGCGACTAATCCATCATCTACATAAAGAACCAGAATGAGTTTCTTTCCATCCTTTTCTCTTGTGTAGAGACATGGGTCTGCTTCGCTCACTTTGAATCCCAATTTAGATAAAAATCTTCCAAAACGATTGTTCCAACATCTTGGCGCTTGCTTTAATCCATATAAGCTTCTGTTCAATTTGCACACTTTTCCTGTTCCGTCTATGTAGCCTTCAGGTTGATGCATGTATATAACTTCTTGCAGTTCTCCATACAAAAATGCTGTCGATACATCAAACTGTAGCAGATGCATCTTTTCTGTAGCTGCTATGCTTAATATCGATCTTATTGTTCCTAGCTTTGCTACTGGACTATACGTTTGATTGTAGTCTATACCTTTTTGCTGCTTAAATCCCTTGACAACGAGTCTAGCCTTATACCTTTCA
This sequence comes from Epistrophella euchroma, assembly GCA_947049315.1. Classification (NCBI taxonomy): domain Eukaryota; kingdom Metazoa; phylum Arthropoda; class Insecta; order Diptera; family Syrphidae; genus Epistrophella; species Epistrophella euchroma. Next base: position 106,264,071 of record OX346245.1, on the reverse strand, counting down.
ATGCTGCCGTCTGGATTTTTCTTTATACGGAAAACCCACTTACATGGTAAAGCTTTCTTTCCTCTTGGTAGTTCAGTTAAGTCCCAAGTACGGTTTTCTCTAAGAGAGTTAATTTCTTTTTCCATAGCGATTCTCCACTGTGCTCTATCTTTACTCATTAAAGCTTCTTCAAAATCTTCTGGGTTTTCTGTTTGAAACGGATCTTCTATCTGAAAAACATAATCCTCCAGGTGTTTTGGTTTGTTAAGTGTAGTTCGGTCTCTTAGTTGTCTTGTAAGTAACGATGTTGCTTCTGCATCATTAGTTCGGTTTATTGTTTGATTTGTTAATATCGATGGTTCTTCTTCATCATCTTCTGCGTCGAAATATTCATTTTCTTGATCAAAACGCATTTCTTGATCTTGTGTGTCATCGATTTCTCTATCTTCTGAATTGTTATTTATTTCTCTTTCATCTTTTTCAGTTTCACCTTCTTGGTCTTGATCTTCTAATAGCTCTTCTTCTTGATAACTTTTAATTGGAAGTTGAATTGTACTGTAGAAATTTGGGAGTTCTTGGATCTTTCTGCAATCATTTGTTATTTCGGTGAATTGGACGTCTCTGGACAGGATAACTTTATGTTCTTCTTTTATGTAAACTCTGTACCTCTCATCCCCATCATATCCAACAAGAAATCCCTTTTGAGCTTTTGCATCCATCTTCTTACGTTTTTGTATTGGTACATGGACATAGCAAATTGAACCTATTACTCGAAGGTGTTTTATTCTGGCTTTCTGACCTAACCAAAGTTCTGTGGGGCTAACATCAGCAACTGAAGATTTACCAGTTCTATTCAAAATGTAAATAGCTGTATTCACAAGTTCAGCCCACATCGCCTCTGGAAATTTTGCTTCTTTGTTGGAATACTTTAGAGTTCTTGCCATTTCAACTACTGTTCTATTTTCACGCTCACTTCCACCGTTCTGCTGAGGTGTGTATGGTGCTGTCAGCCTCTGCGTGATTCCAAATGAGTTTAATATTTTCCTTACATCTTCGTTATCAAACTCTCCACCATTGTCACTTAAAAACTGTCTTACTGAGTGTCCTAAAGTTTTGGCATGAGTAAGCATCTCTTTCAATACGACTTTGACTTCGGATTTTTGGCGTATAAAATATCCATACCGAAACTTTGAAAATGAATCTTTAAAAATAACAAGATATCGTTTCTTGGAAAAAGATTCTGCAAAAGGACCACATACATCGGCTGATACTAGCTGGCCAGGTTCACTTGTCTTTTCTCTTGTACCAAAAGGTTGTCGATGAGCTTTGCCGTAAACACAGGGCTCACATACTTCTGTATCCAGTTTAATCTTAATTCCCAGTTCACTTTCTAGCAATCTTCGAACATGACGTTTGTCCTGGTGACCCCATCTCTCGTGGTATAACTGCAGTAATGGTTTTGGTACAACTGCAACGCTAACATCTTGAATTGGAACTATTGACTTTATGTCTGCTTTGAAAAGTGATCCTCCTATTTGTCGTGTTCCTTGCAGTACTGCTTTCCCATTTACTTTTAACAAGCAGTTAGAAGATGTGGAAGTAAATATACTATTTGGGTTTCTATCTTGTGCTGCTAGTACTGAAAACAAATTTCTAAATATTTGAGGAACATACCATACATCATTAATAGTCATCCTCAGATTTTGTTTTCCAACTGTTGAGATGATCTCTATGGTACCTTTTCCAAGTGCAGCTAGGCTTTCTTTTCCAGCGGATTGTATGCTTACACCATTCTTAAATTCTTGAAAATCCACAAAAAGGTCTCGACGGTTTGTGACATGTTTGGTGGCACCATTGTCAATCCACCAATCTTCAGTATTTGGCTCAACTCTGTTTGCTTCATTTGCAATGGACTCCAGGGCTACATTAGTATTAACTTGTCCGTTGTGAAAATTATCTGATGCATTCTTCTTAGGCCTTCCATCAGCAATCCATTTGTAACACGTCTTAATCCAATGTCCCTTTTTCTTGCAATAGTTGCACACATCATCTTCTTTGGTTGAACGTGTATGCTTTGTATATTTTTCTTTTCTTTTATGTGTCTTCACTTTGAGTAATAAAGCTTCTTGACAGTCCACTTCGGTAGCCTTCCGTGCGTTCCTCTCGAACAAACACAACTGCATCGTGAGCTCATCAAAAGTCTTCTCTGAGTCCTTTGTCAACAGCATCCAACTGGATCGAAATGTTTCAAAACAATTAGGAAGAATCTGAAGTGTTTTGCAAACTAACAACAAGTCTGGTAGGGCATTTTCATTTTTGGCTTTAAGCCCGTTGTTGAGTTCGCTCCAGAGACTTCTCAGCTTTGCTAGATGTGTTGAAACGTCTTCACCTTGAATCCAATTAAATGCAAAAAGATCAGTACACTTCTTAAAAAGCTGATCTTTGGATGTTGCTTCAAACTGCTGTTTAAGCGCTTCCCACGTATCTTGAGCGGTTTCGTTATCCATTACCTTTTGATAAACTTCATCAGTCATCGAGCTGGTAAGCATAGTCTTTGCATCCTCCTCGACGGGGTTCACCTTGTCGCGGTGAGGAGGCTTACGTTAGAATCCTCAGCTGGCCAGCTGTGGTTTTTTGCATCCTTAAGTCTGCAGCTGGACAGCTGTGGTTTGTAACTAACTAAGAAACCCCAAACCTATGACAAAAACATGACAGAGACAACCAAAACAAACAAAAATCTAGCGGGGATATACGCTAAAGTGTCGGCAGAAGTCACGGCTGCCGGCGAGGGCTTGGCTTCGCAAGAAGCTAAGTCGCCAGTGACAAAAAACATACTTTACTCGAACGATACAGACAAGAACGACATAACAAAGACAATGACGGACGAAGAAGAGGACTTGCTTCTCAACCCTTTTGCCAATCTCGGGGTAGAGGACGGAGCTAGCATCTGTACAGTTGACAGTGACGATGTCATTGACTGCTGTTCCGTTGCCAGTTCCAACCTCTCAGGATTGTCTACCACCTCCAGGCGGAGCAGAATCTCCAACTGTAGGAAGACAATCAAACGACTTGGCACAAGGAGTTGGGAGGAACTTGACGAAAGAGACCGCAAACGACTGCACAACGCACGTGCCTTTCTGCAGAAGGAGTTTCCAATGAGGTATGAACCACAAATTCATACTTCAAAAGAGACTCCTCCTGGGGAAAACACCAGCGTAAGTGGACTGATGGGACCGCCCCCCTCGCGTGTTGGCATAACCCATACCAAGGTAAGGCCGATCCCCTCATCCACACCGGCAAAGACTGACCTGACTGAGAGCGTACCAACTTCCGGGATATCCGATCTATCCGCCAGACGTTGTGGGGAGCCCCCTGCTCCCTCGGGCCTGGCGGGTGGTAAGATATCAACGGGAGAGGTGGGCGGGAGATCGGAGCAGATGAAGAGCTTGCAAGGCAGTAGCCAAACTTGCAAATCACCTGCGTCAACCTCATCGCTACCAAGGCAACTCGATAAACGGACGGTCCTAGTTAAGGCACACACCAACAAACTACCCGACACACCAGACAGGCGTTGTAAGGTGCCGTTGTCACCTTCGGGCCTGGACGGAAATAAGGTAGCTCAGGGTGAGGTAGGGGGAAGCAGTAAACTCCTGGGTTGCATGCGGGGCCTCAGCCCTACCTGTAACCTGGATGAGTCCTGCTCCTCCCAGCCAGGTGACCGCACTGGGAGTACTATACTGACCAAGGACACGACAGACACGACAATCGAGGTGGATCTATCCAAACAATGCAAGGCAAAACCTGCTGCGCAGCGCAAGGTAAAGAGAATCCTCGGTGAAAAACAGATACGACGACGACAGATACGGAACGCTGAGAGGACTGTCCGGCATCTAGCCGCAAAAAACCCTGAAACCTTAACGGCTAAGGAGCGGCTGGCTCTGGACAGATCCAAACAACGGCTCCAGACGACACAACGAACTACAAACGCAAACAGGACTATTCCAAGCCCTAGGAACCCCGCTACAGGAGCGTCTATGGAGAGACCCCCCACTGACCCACTAGCTGTAGCGGGTTCATCCAAAAGGGCGAGGAACGACACAAATACACCGACAAATTCACCGACGAACAAAAACAAAAAGGCCAGGATCTCCAGGGTACCGGTAGGGCACCAAGTGGCCATAGTCGACTATGGCAACCCTAGCCGTAAACTAACGGAGGACCAATGGCAACTCATCGAACTTCGAATCCTTGAAGGGGTAAATGAGGCTATCGTAAGTAGCCGGTCTCCACCACTCTTCGGTACCCTCGGCACCTTTCAAGGATTCAAGTTGCTGTCATGTGAGGATGCACAGACCCTCGCATGGCTTACAGATTTTGTGCGAAAAGCCATAGCCCCTTGGCCCAACGCTGACCTTCGCCTCATGGGGAAGAAAGAAATTAAAGATTTCTCAAGGCCAAGAGCGAAGTTAATGCTCAGAGGACCGCTCATCCCGAGGGACCGAGTTGAACGCTACCTCAGGTCACTCAATACCGACCAGCTCAGTCAAAACTGGGAGGTAGCTGAGATGGGTGAGAAGACCAAGGATGGCACGGAAGTGGTAGTGATCCTAGATCACAAGTCAATACCGCTTCTCCGGCAGATCGATTTTAAGGTGCGCGTCGGTATAAACCGATGCAAGTTGCGGCTGCTACCCTCCATAAAAAAGGTAATTAAGGGGGGGGGGATTCTTTAAACTTATGAAATTAATTCAAATCAATCTCCATCATAGTAAAGCTGCCAGCGCCAACCTAGTCTACCTCATGGAGAGTAGACAAATAGACATTGCCCTGATTCAAGAACCCTGGTTTGCAGGTGGCAGAATCAAGGGCCTACACTCCAAAGAACTGTCACTGTACAAGACCACAAATGTAGGTATTAACAGCAAAATCAGAGCCTGTATCGTAGCAAGAAAACAGATTAATCTCTTTCTTCTATCCACATACAGTTGTACAGACCAAACAACAGTACTTTTTGAACGTGCCGGGCTCCCACCACTCATCTTAGCATCTTGCTATATGCCTGGGGACGGGATTGAAGGACCTCCGGCTGAGGAAACCAAAAAACTCCTCCAACGCGCTGCACTAGAAAAATGGGATGCTGTTGTGTGCTGCGACGCCAACGCTCACCATTTACAATGGGGCAGTACCGACACCAATGAAAGGGGTGAGTTACTTTTTGAATTTATCATAGAAAACAACATTTTAATAGCAAATAGAGGCAAAGAACCTACTTTTGTTACCAAAAATCGAAAGGAGGTACTCGATATAACTCTTTCAAGCAACTCGGATACTATCAGCATTGACCAGTGGAAGGTGCTGAAAGAAGAATCCTTTTCTGACCATAGGCTGATAGAATTTTTAATTCCTGACACCATAGACCCCCGTAAACCTTTTAGAAATCTCAGGAAGACTAACTGGGAAATTTTCAATAGGGAAGTAGGGACTGAAATTCGTAAACTCAGCACCAACGAGTTGTTAGAACCTTTATCCATAGACAGTGCTACTAATAGCCTCACTGAAATTCTCGGTAAAGCCTTCGAAAGAAGTTGCCCACTAAAACCATGCAGACAGGGTAAAAAGAAACCACCCTGGTGGACAAACGAACTTGGCAACATGAGGAAAGAGACGAGAAGACTCTTCAATGTCGCCAAGCGCACAAGAACAGACAATGACTGGGAGATTTATAAAACCAGCCAAAAGAAATTCAAAACTGAAACACAAAGAGCCAAGCGTATTTCGTGGAGAAGTTTCTGCAGTCAAGTTGAAAACACTAACGAATCAGCAAGACTCAGGAAAATTCTTGCCAAATCACCAACTGTCATAGGTTCTCTTAGAGAATCTAATGGACATTGGACAGAATCGTGCGGCGAAACACTAGAACTCCTGGTTAACACCCACTTCCCTGGCTGTACCTCCGATGGGAATCTTAACCCACAAGTAGAGCCATATACAGAAAACACTATACCTACGGATTTGATTACGGAAGAAAGGATAAAATGGGCTTTTAATTCCTTTTCACCGTACAAATCACCTGGTTTGGACGGCATCTTCCCCATGATGTTACAAAAATGTGAAAACCAAGTTATCCCACACTTAAAAAACATATTCCTTTGTAGCCTAAAATGGGGATATGTGCCTGTAGCGTGGCGTGAAGTCAAGGTAGTTTTCATTCCGAAAGCTGGTAAGCCCAGTCATACGAATGCTAAAGACTTGAGACCCATCAGTCTCACGTCTTTTCTCCTTAAAACTTTCGAGAAACTAATAGATAATCATATACGCAGCACATTGAGCCCGGAAGCTATTTCTCCAGCTCAACATGCTTACACAAAAGGCAAGAGTGTAGAGACAGCATTACACAATGTCGTCAGTACGATTGAAAAAACTCTAAAAGACAAAGATTATACCCTCGCTGCGTTTCTGGACATTGAAGGAGCTTTCAATAATGTCAAAAACGAAGCGGTAGAAGAGGCACTCGTAAATTTAAATGTGAATAACACCATCATCAGATGGATTATGTTCATGTTAAAAAACAGACTAATTAAATCAGAGCTAGGAGGAGTACAGATCAAGGTATCTACTTCCAGAGGAACTCCACAAGGTGGGAGTCTATCTCCACTTCTCTGGACACTCGTGATGAACGCAGTTCTGTTAATACTCAAGAATAGTGGAGTCAAGGTAATCGCATACGCGGATGACGTAGCATTATTAGCGACAGGAAAATTTCCCTCCACAATTAGTGAATTAATAGAAAATGCCCTAACAGTAGTGAATACCTGGACTAAGAAATGCGGACTAGCGGTCAACCCGCAAAAAACCGAACTTGTCCTCTTCACAAATAAAAGGAAATTACCTTCTTTTAGAATTCCCTCTATTGAAGGTACTCAGCTTAAGATCTCTGATCACGCAAAGTACCTAGGTGTGATTTTAGATAAGAAGCTTAACTGGAGTCTAAACATTAAAGAACGAACCAACAAAGCCATGTTCGCATTCTACTCATGCAACAGGATTTTTGGCAAAACCTGGGGACTAAGTCCAAAAATTATTAATTGGATGTACATGGCCATTGTTAGACCTGTACTGACATATGGTAATGTAGTCTGGTGGAATGCATTAGAAAAAGCTTCCAACCTTAAAATCATGACCAAAGTTCAAAGAATGGCTTGTATTGGAATCACTGGGGCTATGAGGTCCACCCCCACAGCGGGCTTGGAAGCTTTACTCAACTTAAAACCCCTCGATCTATACGCACAAGAATCGGCTGCCAAAAGTGCACTTCAACTTAGCCAAACAGGTAGTTGGAAACAAAACAACTTTGGTCATGCTCAGATTCTACAGAAATTCATGGGAAATAAGATAAGCACAGACTACTTAATACCCCGTTTAGACTTTCACATACCGTTCACAACCGCCTTTCCTAGCAGAGAGGACTGGCAAACTAGCATACCATCTATCGGCGCATCGATGGTCTCAATATACACCGATGGCTCCAAGATGGATGCTGGGGTTGGTGCAGGTTTCTTTTCAGAAACTCTTGGACTAGCCAGCTCATTCAGACTGCCTAACTACAGCAGTGTCTTCCAAGCTGAGGTTTTGGCCGTGGCGGAAGCTGCCAAACAGGTCTCAATGATGGCAATACCACAAGCTGATATCACCTTCTTCATTGATAGCCAAGCAGCTATAAAAGCGATTTCTGCCATTGAAATCAAATCGAAGCTTGTTAATCGCTGTCGCGAAGAGCTCAGGGTTCTTGGCACACAGCACAACGTAAGGCTCTGTTGGGTTCCTGGTCACAGTGGTGTGCCAGGCAACGAGAGTGCTGATGAATTGGCAAGAAGTGGTTCAACACTTGACCTATGTCAGACAGATCCAACGGTCCGAATCCCACCCTGTAATCTCAAAAAAGAAATCGAGTGCAAAGTTCTTTCTTCAACAAACAGAAGATGGAGCTCACTTGATACGTGCATCATAACTAGGAAGTTATGGCCGGAATTTAACAAACAAAGAACGAAAGACATAATAAATTTAAACAAAAAGTCACTTTCTCTTCTTGTGAGTATTACAACAGGCCACAACCTATTGGGCTACCACAAGAAAAAGATGCAACTCAGCCCGGATGACCTATGCAGAGGCTGTGGTGACGAGGAAGTTCATGAAGATACTCCTCATTACCTGTGTCACTGCCCTGCACTATGTCATCTGAGAAGCAGACTCCTCGGGAAACACTTCTTTGACGATTTAGAGGAACTCTCTAACATTCCTAGCAAGAATCTTTTAAAGTTCATCAATGCTACCAAATGGCTCGAGAGTCCCTAAATACAATTCAACAAACCGACCCACAAAAATAAAACAAACATATGACCTCTGCAAGACGCACATTTTCCTGTAGGGGTGGTGATAAAGGAGTTTGGGCAGTAAGCCCTACACCAGTTCTTGCCGCTCCTGCGGTGAATGCGTGCTTCATTGCAATTGCGATGGTCGCTCCTTCACAAGATTGGTATAATACTCTTGTTGTGGGGACGGCCCTCTCGATTATTCCAGACTGACGTAACAAGCAGATGCACACACCATAACCACTGACCTATCAACCCACCCACCAGGCGTTGCGGGGAGCCAAACGCTCCTCCGGGCCTGGTGGGGGGAATGATCCACCAAGTGGGGGTAAAGGGGAAGATCACGCCCTCAAAGGACTACGGTGACGCAACCTTCCCTCAACCCGGTGTCTACGCACTGACGACATTTACAAGGAAAAGTTGTTGTAACCTCCGATATCTTTAAGCAACTACTTGCCGAAATCTATCCCTCTACGGGGATATGTCACGTCCTGTTTTTAGTATAGGTTTCTTCCAATAGGGTATCACAATGGATCTACATTGATCTAAGTGTGACGGTAACAAGATCAACTGTCAGCCCACTTACCTAACCTAACCTATAGTCTTTGCATAACTATTTGCTTTTCGAAATAAAATGCTCTGTAATTTATGCGCCTTAACTACTGCTTCTGGGGCATCTAACTCTAAAGGATCAGGTTTCTTAAGTTTCGAATCGATAACGTCCAGAGCTCCCTCATGGTAATCCAAAAGATCACGAATCTTGCGTTTCCAAACTGGCCAATCTCCTTCTCCAGACAAAGGCTTGATATGCTTTGCTAGGTCCATTGTCTTGGTTGGTCTTTGAAAAATTCTTTTCTCTTTATTTTAATTTCTAATTTTCTTCTTATAAGAAAAACAGTATTCTTTAAATTATTAATTTAAAATCGTGGCTGGTCCCATAACCTATTGTATTTTTAGTTTTGAATATAAGTTTTTCTTAATTAGAAATAAAACATCCGCTTAGACTGATGAGAAAAGTTTGAATGAATAATTTAATAATTTTTCATTTTGAAACAATATCAAAATCTAACTATAACTTAAACAAGTATTTAATATTTAGAGTTGATTTCATATTAACAACTTCAACAATATTTAGCCCTATCATAGTATCCGATCGGAACGGAAATTTCTCCGACTCATACAAAATATTTTTTTATTTTTCATTTAAATGATACAAATTTCTCATAAAGCAGTTACACCTCCGGAAAATTATTTCAACGTGCGGTTGAAAAGGAAAAATTAAACTGATATTTCTTATAGTTCTAATATTTCTTAAAATTCGGAGAAAATTCCGTTCCGATCGGATACTATGATAGGGCTGATTAAATTTGCTTCCTTTTGACACAACATTTGCTGTGGCTTTCCGACGTTTACTTGTGCAAAAATTAAATATAGACCCAGATTGGACGCTTACCCCAGATATGCGAATAAAGCTTTCTGACCATAGAAGTCAATTTTAAAACAATTTATAAATCAAACAATGAAACAGTTTCATTATTCACACTAACCTTGAAAAAAAATATAATAAAAAAAAATTCATTTTGAAATGTATTATTTTTCATTTTTTGTTATTGTTAAGAGTTGAGGATCCGAAATATATTTCAATAATTCCCTGACCTATTTTTCATTTCCTGCATCTAACAAAGATCTCAAGTTCGGAGTCGTAATCGACGTTAGTATTGTATGCATAGTGAATTATATAATATAATAATAATGAGGCCAAGTCATTTACTGAACCTGTAGTTGAATAAAAAATATAAGAACATACCTTTAATAGTTCGCTTTTAACTTTAGATAGTTCTTGGATATCTGCTGAATGGAGAACCATTTCATTTGCATATTTCTGCTCTACAGAATTTAGAGACTCCGAGAGACTGTTATATTCAGACCGAACGTTTCTCAATTCACGATTGCATTCATTTAATTTTTGAAGAGTTTCCTTTAATTCGTCTTGAGTTTTTTGCAATTGAACTGGCCTCAAGCTGCCGCTGTTTTGTGCTTCTGTAACGGCTTGCAATTGAATTTCAGTTTCCAGTTCTTCAATACGAGACCTTAAATCTGTTTCCATTTGTTTAAAAGCTTTAATTTCAGCTTCAGTTTTCAAAACATATTCGTTATGAAGTTGGTCAAGGTTCTTTATTTCTTTTTCAGCGCTCTCAGATATTTTGAAATATTGTTCTGCGTGTTCCTTAGATTTGGCTAGCTCACTACTGAGAGACTGAATTTCAAGCAGACACTCCTCATTTCTCATCTCCAATTCCCGTATTTTTTTATTAGCTGCTGCTATTGGATTATCGTCTTTAGACGGGGCTAGACTTTCCTGAAGCTTCTTGCTGAGTTCGTCAACTTGTAATGATTTTGTCTTTAATTCATTACGCAGTGAGAGCATTTCCTGCCTAAGCTGATCGGCAACTCGACTTTCTTCTTCCATTCTTTCTCTAGCAGTTTCTGTCTGCCTTTTCATGTCAGCGGCAAGTTCTCTGAAACGATCTTGTTCTTCTTGATAACGGCGACGTTGAGCTGATAATTCTCGTTGCGTTTCATCTAATCGAGATTCCAAGCGAGCTTTACCCTCCATTTCCGATCGTTCGAAACTGGCTTTTATCATTTCCAAGTTGTTCAAAAGTAGGTGTTGATTTTGTCTTTCACGATGGAACCCTTCTTTCTCGGACTGTAAACGTGAAGCCGCATCTTTAAGAAGACGGTTTTCTTGTCGTAGATGATTCAGTTCAGATTCAGCTGCCGAAAGACTCTTCTGAGCTTTCATAATTTCATCCTTTAAGTATAAAGTTGTTTGCTCGTGCTTTATATTTGTATTTTCATAGTTTTTATTTCTATCTTCAAGAGCGCAAATTTGTTGTTTGTAGGTATTGATATTTTTCTGCTGTATCTTGAGCAGCTCTTTGTTATATTCAACGGTCGACATTAGCTTGCAATTAGTAGCTGTCAATTCACGAACTTCTGTACGCATAGAATCAAACTGATCATTCAAGATTTTTTCATTGTTTTTCTTTTCTTGAGTGTAGTAGTCGTACTGCTCTTTGAATGACTTCGCCTGGTTCTTAACTTCCATTAATTGATTTTCAAGTTCAAGAATTTTTTTGTCTTTCTCCGAAGCTTCCTTATCATTGGTAGTATTTTGGGCGCCAGTGTTACCTGCATCGGTTTCCATACTTTCATCAATATCTTCAGTTCGGATTTTAGACGTGCTGTTTGCATTTTTGGTGAATGCCTCGAAATACAAGCGTTTGTAGCGTTCACATTTTGCCATGCACGTGTTTAGCATTTTTGTTTGATTCTGTAAGGACTCTTGCATGCTTTGCATTTTCTTTGTGTAGTTATCAATTTTTTCCTTATAAGAGGCTTCACTTATTTGCTGCTTCAAATTCTCAATTTCTTCTAGTTTGTCACTTAGATCGCGCACCAATAAAAGCAACTTCTGATTGTTTTCATGTAGCTCTGTAATATTTGAGAATGTAACTAGCTTCTTAGATATAACTTCATCAGTTGACAGATTGTTGCTCAATTGTTGTTGATTTTCCGAAGTATAACCGCAACGATTCTAAAAATAATTATTATTTATAAAACAAACATAAAAGTTTTGCAAATCTGAATAATTCAAATTTGTGTGTACAAACCTGTTCGATTTCCTTTAACAAGTAGCAAACTTGCCTACTTAAATCGCTTTGGGAATGTTTAAGTTTCTTGTTTTCACGTTCCAGGTGGCTTATTTTGGTCTGAGCTTCTTCCATTTCCTGTTGGTTGTCAGTTCTTCTCAATATAAATTCATCGAGCTTAGCTGCCAAGATATTATTGGCCTCAATAAGTTTTTCGTATTCTATTTCTTGCTTTTTGATTTGAGGTGCTCGTTCTTCAAGCTCATGAAGAATTGTCTTCATTTGAAGGTTCAATCGATTATTTTCTCGCTTTTGGAATTCACAATCTTCAGTTGCTTTTACATATAATGAATAGAGCTCAGTTAAAGTCATGTCAGATTTTATGAGACGACTGGCTACAGCTGCAGAAGGTGCCATTTTTTCAATTGCATTTTCCATGTTCTCACTTTGTACTTCCTTGAGCAAGTCATTAGCATGTAGGATTTCGGCTTTTAATGAATCAATAGTTTTGTTTTTCTCTTCAATTTCTTCTTCGTGTTTCATTGTTATTGACTTCATATTAGTTTCTAGCTCACCATATTGATCGCTGGCTTCGGCCAACATGCGTTTCAAGTCAGTTATCGCTTGTCCCATTTCGTTACTTTCCATTGCTCGCTCTTCGGAGTTTGCTTTATATAGTTCAGATAGCTTGGTCTTGGCTTGTAGCTCTTTTTTGTAGAATTCCATCATTTTATTGGCTTCTTCACTCTGCGCAAGCATTTTAGCTGAAAGTTCTTGTGAGCTAGCGGTCAGACTATCTATAGTTTCTTTGTATTGGGCACATTGTGTATGAGATATTTTCAATTCTTCGATCTTTTCGTTAAGTTTTGTCTCTAAATGCATATTTCTTATTGTATTCTCTCTGCGAATGTTTTGAAGTTCTGAAATATTTCGGTTGAGGTCTTCAGTAAGCGTTTGAACTTGGCTCGTAAGCATTAATTGTGTTTGCTCCATTCGTTTTTCCTTGAAACTTAAGGAAGTTTCTTTGCTTTCAATTTCATCAACACGTGCCAATGCTTCGCATTTACTGTTGATAGCCGCTTTCAACTGTCCTTGACATGAATTAAGCTCCTGCTGCATGCGTTCCAGTTCTGAGTTTTGCCTCTCTATTGCTTTTAATAGCGAATCACGCTCGTCTATAATACTGTTTTTTTCGCGACGAATTGTTGATAGTTCAGTTTCATATTTATTTGTAAGTTCCATTAAGTTAGTTCTTTCGGTAGAATACGTGTCCATTTGTTTGCGTAGCTCCATGACATTTCGTTCAGAATTTTTTAATTTAAGATCATAATCTTGAAGAAGGGATGTCAAATCTTCAACCTTTTTTTCGCAATTGGTCCGAATTTCATCTTTAAAGAAACACGAAAGTAAAGTCAAAAAAATTAATAAACTAAATCATTTTAAAGAAGGATAATGTAGAAAAGTTAGTTATAATGATAAAAATACAACAAATCTCCTGAAAAATTTGATTTGAATATATCTGATTGATAACAAATATGCCAGTTCACGTTTCTGAGATCTCACTGAGAAAGCTTCATCAGGTCCATTGGGCAGGAGAAGAAACCTGAACAAAATGTCTCCACTAAAAGTCAAAACCATCTGTTTTTATTAATTAATCAACTGCGACAAAAAATAATTGATGAAGCGAAAACAACAAATATTATGCCGTTTTCCGTTGCTCACTCCTAGCACTCTTTTTTCACTCCATCCACACTCTTAACACTCCAAAAACCTTCCATTTGCTGTTCGGAGTGATGATTTAGAAGTGTTTTTTCACTCCGGATTTCATTAAGGAGTGCACTCTGAAAACACATACTTTTAAAAGTATGTATGTGTTGGATTAATTGTCATTCTTCTTGGGATGTTCTGGAATTGAAATTATTGAAGAATTCATTTTAGTTTTAACTTCTACATAGGTTACACATATTACGGAAGAGAGTTTTTCATATTCCATTGCAATCAAAAAGGAGTGAAACACTCTGAAAATCCAATCGAAAACGACATTAGTATCAGCTTTTTGACAGCAAAAGTGAGGAATCTCACTGAGGAATTACGTTCAGATTTCTAATGTCGTTTTCGATTGGATTTTCAGAGTGTTTCACTCTTTTTTGATTCCAATGGAATATGAAAAACTCTCTTCCGTAATATGTGTATCTATGTAGAAGTTAAAACTAAAATGAATTCTTCAATAATTTCAATTCCAGAACATCTCAAGAAGAAGCATTTACTATTTTAAGAATTAATCCAACACATACTTTTAAAAATATGTGTGTTTTCAGAGTGCACTCCTAGCACTCTTTAATGAAATCCAGAGTGAAAAAACACTCCTAAATCATCACACCGAACAGCCAATGGAAGGTTTTTGGAGTGTTGGGAGTGTGGATGGAGTGAAAAAAGAGTGCTAGGAGTGACCAACGGAAAACGACATAAGATTGCTGAGGTCTCACAGATCTTCAGAAACCTGTCTAATTATGAAATGTATGCATGGGTGTGTTATAAAGTTACAATTTCCTTAAAAGCCAAATTTAGCAAATTAAAGTTATCCGCTTGCTATTCACAGATAAAATTACCCATTTAATAATACGAATTACAAGTTGACAGATATCCTGTCTTTTTGTTGCTTTACGTTTATTAATACGGGGGTAGACATTTGCAGTAGAAGCTTTATGGGGGAGCTTTATTCAAATTGCCTTTCACTATGAACGTAATGTATATTAATAAACTGTCGCTACTTCAAAGCTCTTAAAGGATAGCCATAGTGAGCATGATTAATTGCCACTAATATACGCCAAATTTCAGTTGGGTTGCCATTTGTTGATTTAAATTAAAATTTTTCCACACAAACAGATAAAAAAAATAATACGGATACAGAAAGCAGCAACCGACTACTAAAGGCTCTGAAAAAGTATTAATTTTTAAAATTTCTAACAAAAAACAAAGATATTGCTATAACGTTTTAATACAACGTGGAAACGCTAACTCTTCAATACACAAATACTATGAGGGTTGATCGCATGCCCATTGCATAACATCATTGTTCAGTTTGCCTTTAACCCTTGAGGAAGGCAAGTCGTGGTGGGATGTACGTGGGTTTAAAGAAGATTACAAAAACAATTTGTAGGCAACTGAGTGGCTCTGTTGTTATTTCAGTGGCAATTTGGCTAAGTAGGTGCCCTATGCAAGCAGCAACAGGGACCAGTTTTTTGAATAAAGCTCTCCCATAAGGCCTGTACTGAAAATTTTTAGTGGATAAATTAAAGCGAAATTGCCACTGATATAACCTGAAACACAGAACCACTAAGTTACAGACAATTTGTTCATTGTAATCCCGTTTTGAACGCACGTGGATGTACCATAACCTATCTGCCTCAGGGATGAACGTAAAATGAGCACTGATTGTGTACAATGCGCATACGATCAACCCTTATTGTTATTGTGTATTGAAAAGCTAACACTGTCACGTTATGAAATATCCTTATGGCTTTTTTTTTGTTTTTTAAAGAAGTTTTAGGAATGCATACTTTCTTAAGAAAAATAATTCAACTTTACGGAAAGTGTTGTGGCTTGCTGCTTTTCTATTTTCGTACTATACTTTTTTGTTGTGTTGAAAAGTTCAAATCTGTTGATTTACATATATTTAAACTTTTCAACACATAAAATGGTAACTCAGCTGGTTAAAGTACAATAAATTAGTCAAAGGAGAAAGGAAAATATCCTATCTTCCACCAAATATCTGCTGAACATTCTTTGTCTATATTTTCTCACGGTTAAATAGCAACCGAAATGGATATTCAAGAGATCCGGATTTGAATATGTGCAATAAAACCTATCAGAAGTCGTTTGTAGCAGTTCCAGTGGCAAAACAAAAAATTGAAAATGTCATGTTTTTCATGTTTTTACTAAGGATAAAGTCTTCTTAGCAAAAAAAAAAAAATAAACCTGTTCTGAGAAACAATATTTAAACACATAGAAAAGAATAGAATTTGTATGTAATTTTTTCATTGTTTCGTTTAATTTGCACATCAGCCTTATCGGGGACTCCTTATAATACTCTCCAATCACAAACAATTTTCTATAAAAGGAAAAAAGTAGACTTACAAAACTATTTCCCGACAAATTTGGTTAAGGTGATTTTCAAAAAAAAAAAACTGTTTATTTTCCGTTAAAAATTTTATAATTTATTTCCTTTTTTTAACTATACCTTTCCGTCGTTTGTTTACACTCTTGAAACAAAAAATTTACCTCAACAAAATTCTTATAAACGTAAAATAAGTGCACAGAAAAAGAAATCACATTTGCTTTAAACCAAATAAATGGATTCTTAATCCAAAAATAAATTAATTTGGAGTGAAGACTTCTGACTGTGCCAATATGGAAACATTAGTTCTTTTCTGTTTCACCGGTCGCTGGCTCTTGGAATAACGATTAGCAAATCGTAGGCTAAATAGAATTTATTTTCATAGAAAATAATAATTCACAAACAACAGAACAAAAGAAAAAAATTGTAATTCCAGAAGAGGCTTGAGACGGAACGGTATTTTCAGGGTTTTGTAGAAAAAAAAGGCAACTGTTGCAAGTGTTATGGAATACAAAATACAGGAAGACCGGTGTAAGGTGCACTTAAAAGCTAGAGCGAGTATGTTGGGTTAAGACAAGAAAAAAATCGTATGGGAGGGGTCTATTTCCGTCCGTTTAGGCCGGACGGGCAATTTTCTTAATAATCGACTTGAAATTGAAAAAAAAAAAAAAAAAACAAATTATAAAAATACAACGGCAACACTCATCATGCTATATTTTTTTTAAAGCCAGAAGTTTTTTGTTTTAAATTATTTTTGATTCAAATTATTTGAGAAAATAGCTTTTAAAAAATTAATTTTCAAACTCAAAATTTTGAAAAAAAAAATTGTATTCAAACTAATTTTGTTCAATAATATTTTTTTGTTTTTCAGTGTTCGATTCATTTATTAATTTTTAGCTTTATTTGTCTGAACAGGTTTTCAAATCTTTTATTAGAATCTTTATATTCAGCTGTTGACCATGGGCATTCTAAGGGATTTCTTGATCAATTTATCCAACCAGCTCAAGACTAGCAAATTTAAAAAATTCTAAGTTGTGTTAAGAGCAATATGAATTCCAAATACCTACATATATGGAAGATTACATTGCTCAAATGATTTGAAAATTAAGTGTTATGCACCATTACACTTGTAGCAACTTTTATAACAGTACTAAGCAAGTCTCAAAGGGAAATCTTATAATTCTCAAACCTAAACTGACATAAGACCCATTCTGAATTAACCATTTAAGTATGTTAATTTTCTTTGAAAAAAATTCCGTCACTGGGATATAACCTAGAAGCATAACTTATATTAATTTTTATATAATTTGTTTTAACAAAATTGAATAAAAGCAAATACAATTAACTCATTTGAACTGAAATAACCATTCCAGAGTTAACTGTAACCATTTTAAGTTGAAATGAAATTATAGGTAGGTGGTATATATGAAATCTTTTGTTCGAAGTAAGGAATCTTTTGAGGTTTTCGAATGGTAACAAAAATCAAATTTTTTTGATCCAGAGCTATCAAAAAAATCGAAAAAAAAATCAATTTATCAGGTCTGGATTTTGCGGCAGATCTACCCCTCTTTTTACAAACACCACTATACACCAGTACAATTGACAGCTACCAGTTTGACAACATAAGGTCCACAGATAGGAGTATACACTAATACCATGACAAAAAAAAAATTAAATCTGAAATCGTACTCCATTCGCCGCGAAAAAAATCGAATTTTAGGCAGAAATCTGAATTTACTAAAGGAAAACCCCATTAATGTTTGGGTTCAGGAAACTAGTAATCCACTGGGGAACGAGGCTGTTAAGGTTTTCATTTTTTATAAAAAAAAAACTACTAATAAATACATTTACGTTGAATGGTGTCAATATAGTAAACGATTAAGGTATGATAAACCACAACTGTTGACTATTGGGGACATGACAGTTAAAAAAATTATCTGTTTGCCGAGAATCACCCACTTCAAAAATTGTGTACAGAATCGTAAATACGGCTGTTACGCGATTTTGTGATTGTATTTATCTGCGTATCTAAAAAATTTTGTTTCCTCAGTAAGATAGATGGTATTTGACACCAAAAGTGTGGAAATTTTGTTTATTCTTCTGAGCCCTCTGAAATATAAACTGACCAATTTAGTTTAAACGTTACAAATATTCAGAAGAAACCACATAAATTATATCAGCCCGATTCTAAACCAAAATTCCCGGGGAAATGTTTCCCCGGGAATAAATTATTTTTCTTCTACAATTTGATTTATATGTCAAATACTGAAAAAAAAAGCTGCTTGTATCATTTAGAACTCTCATTTCCACTATCGAGGGTAAAAAAATTCAACCGGGGAATTCGAAATCAGAGTATTTCACTCCCAAAAGAATGCGTCTCCCGGTACACATACAATGTGTACCTTTTTTGGTAGTAATGAAACCGGTTTAAACTAAACCAAACTAAAAGTTTATCACTCCAAAGATACATAGGTACAATGTTTTTGTGTAACAATTTAGACTCATAGGAAAAATTATTAAAATAAGCAACTTTAGGTCTTCCAATTTTGTGTATCATCAAAATAATTTTACATATTTACACATGAAAAACACTGCAACAATAATTATTTACTTATGAAAGCACCAGAACATGTTTTATACTTACAATACCTTTGATAGTTAGTTCATAGAACATTAAAACATTTAGAACCACCCAACGCCATTTGCATGCACCTTGAATGAAGTTCTACTCCGTAAAGTTTTCTTGTATGTACCTACCTACTCCCTAAATATTTTTTGCTATGAGCCAAATTAAAAAAAGCAATTTATTTCACATGGAAGGGCTAGGATTTTCAACACTTTTTTTTCCAAATCAAATAAAATATTTTGTATAAATGAATCTTAGAAATAAAATCCATATCATTGAAAATTGCCGGCATGGCGTTTTCCTCGTTTGGATTGATTGAAAAGGGTTATATATGTATTACTACAATAAACATTTTTTGGTCCTTACTATTTACATTTAATAAAAACTATTTCATATTACAGAAAGCAATAAATATGTACATAATTTCAGCCATTCTGAAAACTCACCAACAGTATTCCTTGATGTTTCCCCGACAGCCTTCGTAGTGAGGAATTCATCAAAAATCTCTTCAAAATATTTATTAATTTTTTCTTGTACATCTTTAGGGGTTTTTTCCAATTCTTCGGTGGTTAAGATTTTTGTTAGTAGTTCGGGACCAATTTGATCCATTTTTTCCATTATTTTATGCCCTTTTTAAATGAAATTATTTCTTTGCAAATTTTTTTAGCGTACTTGATTTTCTTCCTTTTGCGCTTTGCCCTTTGCTTGCGGTACGGTTTGCATTTGCGTTTGCCGTTTGCCTTTGTATTTGGTAAGTGCTTCCAAAATACACAAAGTCATTTTATTTTAGGTATGTTCGATTTGCATCAGAACCACTGATCAGAACTAGCGCTTTACCGGTTAAACACAAAAGACGCGCGTTCTTTACCTGTTAGTGCCTGTTTACAATGTATTTTTAGTGCCTGTTTACATTGTATTTTTGACGAACGGCGCATCGAGTGAGATGGGTAGATTTTGTGTGAGTAAGAAAGAGAAGGGTTTATTCCACCCAAATTACGCCGATGCGCCAGTTTCATTAAATGTTTTCGGATTGAGCAGGAAGAGTTTTTTTTGTGTGAGTGAGAGATACATGGTTGTTAAGGATGTGAGATAGGGATGGGTAGATTGAAATGAAAGAATTTTTTCTCTATAATGTAAACACGAGGAACATTTTGATGAACGAAAATATGCTTTGTCAAAAATACAATGTAAACAGGCACTTATGAAGCATGTTTTCGTTCATGTTTTCCGTGTTTCATACTGAATCCGAAAACATTTAGAAACTGGCGCATCGGCGTAATCTGTACGGAATCTGGGTGGAATTAATACTTCTCTTTCTTACACACACAAAATCTACTCATCTCACTGGATGCGCCGTTCGTCAAAAATACAATGTAAACAGGCACTTACACCGTGTCTCCACTTGAAATATTTAAGTGCCTGTTTACATTGTATTTTTGATGAAGCATATTTTCGTTCATCAAAATGTTCCTCGTGTTTACATTATAGAGAAAAAATCCTTTCATTTCAATCTACCCATCCCTATCTCACATCCTTAACAACCATGTATCTCTCACTCACACAAAAAAAACTCTTCCTGCTCAATCCGAAAACATTTAATGAAACTGGCGCATCGGCGTAATTTGGGTGGAATTAACATAGATTATACTATCTGTCAATTTCGATAGAAAGAAAGAGCGATAGTATACCATAAAATGTTGGTTGGGCATTTTAATAGCTTAGTGCCTGTTTTACATTGTATTTTTGATGAAGCATATTTTCGTTCATCAAAATGTTCCTCGTGTCTACATTATAGAGAAAAAATCCTTTCATTTCAATCTACCCATCCCTATTTCACATCCTTAACAACCATGTATCTCTCACTCACACAAAAAAAATTCTTCATGCTCAATCCGAAAACATTTATTGAAACAGGCGCATCGGTGTAATTTGGGTGGAATTAACCCTTTTCTTTCTTACTCACACAAAATCTACCCATCTCACTGGATGCGCCGTTCGTCAAAAATACAATAGCTGCATTTTATTTTCCCCCAGATCTAATTCGGATCAGATCATGATAATAAAACAAACTGGATCACAAATTTATTTATTTCTCACAGTTGGCTTTTTTTGCACAATAAAATTGACAGAAGGAAAATTTTCACAAATCTTGTTTGAAATAATATTTGGTATCTAATGTCGAATTCCTTTTACCAAAAATAATCGATTTTTTTTCTAAACCGACTCCATTTTTTTCTTTTAATACAAGGAATTTGTTCAGAAAAATCGATTTTTTCTTCTAAGCAAATCGATTTTTTTGTTAAAAGGAATTCGACATAAGGAAGAGCGAATGTTTAAAAATGGAACAGTTTTATTTTTTTAGTTTAATTTCCATTAAGTTAATAGTTTTAATGTATTTTTTCCGTGCCTCGCGACGCGTCGGCTCTATTAAATGAAGAAAAAACTGATAAAAAAATTGGAATGATGGCGGCATGTGTTTGATTTCGAGAATTTTTAATTTTATTGAGTTTTTTTTGTAAATCTCTGCAGTGGTACCAACCTACAAAATTAAGTCTTGACTACATTGGCCACTTTTTGCAAAATTACAAAAGTAAAAATATTTTTTTTCCCGCTAGCGCAATTGTTTTGTAAAAAAGAATGTATACAATTCTTTTTAAACCAAAATTTAAGCCTCCTGCATCATTTTTATAAGTTTTCCAGTGAGAAAAACTATCCCAAAATGAGTTTGAAAATTTTTACTTTTGTACTTTTTCACTTTTTTGGCTTATGTAGTTAAGGCTTTAAAATATTGCTAGGAAAGTGTTGATGTCAGATACAGCACGGACAAATGCTTCCGTTGCGAACTGGTTAATAATTTCATCTCCTGCAGTTGGATATGCAAGATGAGCCAGCCGTTCAATGTCTGCTCGGAGTTGCTTGCCATTGCTCACTAGGCAATTTCCCAGCAACTTTTGGGTTCAGTATTTTTACTTGAAATGTTAAATTGACCTTCTATTTTGGATCAGTAAAGGTGATATTACATTGTCATATATATATGGCAAGTTTGCCAAATAAATATGGCTCAAAAATGTCATATAAGTGTGATAGTCATATTTATATGACAAATTATATATGACTCCATATATATGACAACCATGAATTATTTTGAATTTAAAAAAAATATATGATTTAATGAAACGTGATTGGTCAAATATATCGGATTTTTTAAATATTTTATTTTTCGTATAGCAACTGTGTCATATTTGTAAACAAAAATTGACAGAAAAAGCTTGTGATCATTAGATGGCATACTTATATGGCATAGACTATTAATACTTGTCATATATACAAATATTGTGCCATATTTTATATGACTCGCATTGGTCATATATATATGACAATGTAATATCACCTTAACGATACAAAAGTTGTTCAGTGTGAAAATAAAACTTGTTTTTCAGGTTAAAAGCCCTCATTTGGGAAAAATTTTGGAAAATTCCCAAAAGTTGCTGGAAGTTGCTCGGAAATTGCCTAGTGGGCGAGAGTAAGCAACAAAAAGTTGCCGGGAAAAAAGTTCCGCGAGCAACTCCGAGCAACAAAAAGTTGCCTAGTGGGCGCTCTCCCATATAAGCTTGTAATTTGATTGGGAGCAACAAAAAGTTGCTGGGGCTAGCAACAAAAAGTTGCCTAGTGGGCGATGGGCTTTGAAAGAATTGATTTATTGTTAATTTTGCTTTAATCCACAAAAAAAAGACCAAAACTTCCTTTTGGCACCTACAATTAATTAATTACATTCGAAAATACACAAAACAAAAAAATTGAAACAAACCCGCAAATGTCAAAGGGAAAAATGCTTCTTCCTAGAATACTATTCATAGCTTTCTGTGAGCAAAGCAATGTGTGGCAAGAATTTTTTTATAGAATACTAAGTAGCCTCCATGAGCAATTTTAATAGAATGCAATACAGTATTCTATGAAATCTTTCTCGTGGAGCCACCATGGCGTTTTCTCGGGAAATTTTATAGATGGTTGTTATCTTCGATACATTCCGCCTCCACAGGACATGAACGAGCAAAGAAAAGAACAAAAGGAGGAACAAAAGAATCTTCTCGAACTATTTGAAGATCAACGCAATGAACAAAAGAACCTTCTCGAATGATTTGAAGATCAACGCAATGAGCGAAAGAATCTTCTCGAACGATTTGAAGATCAACGCAATGAGCAAAAGAGCCTTCTAGAAGAACAGAAAAATCTTATCGAAGGTAAGCTCGATGCATTTGAAAACAAATTCTTTGCTCTTAACGAACGTGTTAAGGGCGTTGAAAAGCAGTTTTCAAAAGTAGATGCAAAACTCGAGAAAGTTCAAGAAAAGTTTGAAGACAAAATTCAGAGCATTACCCATGAATTAGAGAAAGTTCGAGAAAGTTCTGGTGAACTTCCAAAGCGAAAGGAAATGCATCCACCGACCTTTGATGGACAAACTTCTTTGTCAATTTATAAGAAGCAGTTTGAGGCAGCTACCGCAACAAATGGATGGGATGACGAAGACAAGTTCATAGCTCTGTTGCTTGCGCTTAGAGGACCTGCTGCTGAATTATTGCAAACCTTACCAGCAGACAAGAACGGCAACTTCACAGCTCTTGTTCATGCCATTGACAAACGCTTTGGAGAAGACCATATGCAAGAAGTCTTTCGCGTCCAACTCAATACCAGAGTCCAGAAAAGAGGAGAAAGTCTGCAACAACTATCCAAGCAGACATTGAACGGCTGGCTCATCTTGCATATCCAACTGCAGGAGATGAAATTATTAACCAGTTCGCAACGGAAGCATTTGTCCGTGCTGTATCTGACATCAACCTACAGCGAGCGATTCGAACTGCTGGAAAACACACGCTTCCTGAAGCATTGGCGTTCGTTCTAACTGCGGAAGCAGCAGAACATGCATCTCAAGGAGTCCATGGGCTAAAGAGAAATAGGAGTTGAAGAATGCTCCTGTCAGAGAGTCGCATTCCAAAGAAGTCAGCGAGACGGACCTGCTCGATGCTGGAACTGTAACAAGACCGGACATCTCCAGCGCCAGTGCAGATTTCCACCAAGAAGAGCTGCATGTCAATATTGTTGAAACTGAAATAGTACTCGAGAGCAGGTAAGCAATAACACCAACTTCGTGGGGCAGAAGCTGGTTTCTGGTATCGATGGCCCTAAAACTACTATCCAGGTCTCCCAGACTAAACGAAACAACAAAAGTCTGACTGTGGAGGAAACATTAAATGTCAAGAAACATGTGGCTACAATCGACACTGGTGCCACTGCCTCCATTGTAAGAAGGGACTTGGTCATGATGACATGGCTGCATAACACCAAGAGGCAGCAAAAGTGTACGGAGAAGTTCGTCTTCCGATTCGATTGGCAGAACTGGAGTTTTCACATCAGTTTTTGGTAGCAGATATATGCGATGGGTGCATCGTTGGAATCGACTTCGTGAAAAAATACGGATTAATTCTGGATATCGGTAGGCAAGCTCTTAATAACCAAAATGTAGAGATTCCTATGGTTTATGGCGACGAAGAATCATCAACTCTAAAAACTGTCATCAAAAAAGACATACGCTTGCCGTCTTCTTTTGAAGTGTTCGTTTGGACTAAAATAAAAGACGATTTGGGTGGTCATCGATGCCTCATGGTGGAACCAGATACTAACCAAGGCTCCCAAAACATCATCGTTGGGAAGACTCTTGTGGCACGACACATCCTCGAAAGCAAAATCATTGCAAACCCAAATCTCCGCAGCGACACATGCCCGCAAACAAAATCTTCTCAAAACATAATCTCCGCTGCGGCACATCCTCGCAAACAAAATCTTCTCACAGACACATCTCCGCTGCGACACATCCTCGCAAACACAATCTTCGAGGTGAATGATGTAAGTAAGCCAGTTGACCGTGGTATTTTTTCGCTGGGCTTTTAAACTGGAAACAATTAGGTAAAATGATGTGGTATAGCAATGGGGTGGTAAGAGTAAAGTTAAATTAAACGCGAGTGGAATAACAAATACAAAAATAGTGCGTTTTTATTTGTGATTTGTCCATTAGGAATCTAGAGAGATTGGGTGGCATGGGGGATAGGTTTATTGAAGTACGGGGTCGGATACAAAAAATGTTTTGTCGTTGTTCATGAAAGGGTGGTTCATAAAAATGTCATCTTCGTTGTTTCTTGATCGATTTCAATGAAACTAACAGAGGTTATAGCTGAGATAGAGTTACAAAGAAAAAAATATTAAAAAATATTTTCAGAACAGGGTGTTTCATAAAAATGTCTTCCTAGTTGTTTCTTGACCGATTTTGATGAAACTGACATTGGTTATAGCTGAGATAGAGTTATGAAAAAAAAAATATTTTTAAAACAGGGTGTTTCATTAAAACTGTCAATTTCGCTGTTTCTCGAACGATTTTGATGAAACTGATAGAAGTTATAGCTGAGATAGGTTAAGAAGAAAAAAATTAAAAATATTTTCAAAAGAGTGTGTTTCATAAAAATGTCAACCTTCGTTGTTTCTTGACCGATTTCAATGAAACTGAACCTCTGTCAGTCCAACCCTTGAAATTCGAGTGGCAATTACAATATCCTCGAACTGATAATATCCTCGAACTGTAGGTATAATTGATATAAAATTTCATTTTTTTCTTAATATATTTTTTCCATAACTCGATCTTAGCTATAACCTTTGTACATATGTCAGTTTCATTTAAATTGCTCCAGAAAAAAAGAATTTAACATTTTCATAAATCACCCTGATTTGAAAACATTTTTTTTTCATCATAACTCTACCTCAGCTATTACTTCTATCAGTTTCATCAAAATCGGTCAAATAACAACGAAACTGACATTTATATGAAACACCCTGTTTTGAAAATATTTTTTTTGTCATAACTCTATCTCAGCTATAACCTATGACAGTTTCATAAAAATCGGTCAGAAAACAACGAAGTTGACATTTTTGTGAACCACCCTGTTTTGAAAATATTTTTTAATATTTTTTTCTTCGTAGCTCTATCTCAGCTATAACCAATGTCAGTTTCATCAAAATCGGTCAAGAAACAACTAGGAAGACATTTTTATGAAACACCCTGTTTTGAAAATATTTTTTAATATTTTTTTCTTTTTAACTCTTTCTCAGCTATAACCTCTGTCAGTTTCATTGAAATCGATCAAGAAACAACAAACATAACATTTTTATGAAACACCCTTTCATGAACAACGACAAAACGTTTTTTGTATCCGACTCCTTTTGTTTGCGAAGATTAGTCGGGCTCCACGGCACATTTATGCTAACCATCACACAAGAAACTGAAAATTCGTGAGCGTTTTGACACTGATTAGGTAAATCTGTAAATATAAGGCGAAAACGTCGACATTAAATCTTACGGCCTACTGCCTGCGTGCGAATTCGATTAAAAATCCGACTACATTAAGTGATTAAATTTAGACATTTTCACGTACAGATTCAGCTTATTAGTGTCAAAAATTAATCTTCGATTTAAACTTAGGCCGTGTGTGAGTTGGATTAAAATTTCGATTACATTTTACCCGAGATTAAACTTCGATCTTTCCACGCACAGATAAAATTTAACGCGATTTTAATCCAATTCGTACACGACATCGAAGCGATTTTGATCCAATTCACATCCGGCCTAGATTCATACGAGTCATCATTAAATACTCGTATATATTGGACTATGGATATAATGTACTTCCTATTTTTAAATAAATCGAAAAAACTCGTAGATGGTTTACAATAATTAGATTTTGGAATGCTGTTAAACATTAAAACTGCCCACCCGAAATTTTCAAGTTTTTGGTCGTGATACCGCCACGGAATTCTATAAAATCTTAAGCTTCGTTTTGACGATGATGAAATTGATCAATGGTCTACGTCAATGGTTGCAACGCACTCCTTATTTCTTAGCTTGGCTGTTATCCCCAACGAAAGCCGCACCCGATTATATTTGCTTTAGCAAAATGTAATGAAAAATATATATATGTATGTATAGGTATAATATATTATATGATACATATACGCGCGCCGCTTATTGAAAGGAGAACCGATATAATCTGACTCAGGACTTAAAATCTGCTCAATGGCTTAGAAGCGCCATAAATATTTCTTCGAACTGCAATTTCGTGATTTGCAAGACTCACAACCACATCTTAAATTCCCTGAGGCTCATCTGTGATAAGATTTTTACTGCACCTTTAAGGGAAGTTTCTTATCAAAGAAAAGATTAATAAATGATAGGAATAGCTAATGTTACACGCCCATGATTTTTATGACCGAGTTTATTATGGCAACAGGTCCATCCTACATTGGTGCACCCAACACATACCTACCCAACGCAACGCTTCAATGGATTCACAGATGTTGATACGTGGTGTATGAAACTTTGGATAATATCAATATTAAACCTGGATTTGTGATGCGTCTGCGTATCGGAAAAAAGGTGGATGTGGATGGTTAAAAAATAAATAAACCAAATAAAAAGAGAAGACGATGATCATCTTCGACCTTTGCATGAGGGAAGATATTTATTTTTGAATCTGGTTTGGTCGTAAGATCAATGTACTGAGTCAACTCCTTTAAATTGATTAAGTAGCTGTTTTTATTTAACATTTGTGTTTATAAATATAAGAAAATGTCTTAAAATAATGCTAAATGTGGATCTGTAGTAAGAAGAATATAATTAATGACTAGGGCAACCAAAAATATGCTAGAGCATATTTTTTCCAGCAACACTATGAAGACGAGACTAACGTCTTTAATGTTAGCATACACCTACACATAAGCATAATCAATTGAACAAAAAAAACAAGAATTTTTTGCTCTTTTTGTGTGGAAGTCGCGATTTTTGTGCTAGCATAGTTTTTTTTTTATGTAAAGTTATGCAAGTAATCTAGAATTAATATATAAAATCTTGATTTTTGCATTCACGATTTTTTTTCTAGATTTTTTCAATTCTAGAATTTTGTTTTCTACAGTTTTGCTTTCAAGATCTTTCTTTTCTAGATTTTTGTTTTCTAGATATTG
This sequence comes from Epistrophella euchroma, assembly GCA_947049315.1. Classification (NCBI taxonomy): domain Eukaryota; kingdom Metazoa; phylum Arthropoda; class Insecta; order Diptera; family Syrphidae; genus Epistrophella; species Epistrophella euchroma. The sequence goes on along the minus strand of OX346245.1, from coordinate 106,236,264 downwards.
TTACAAATCCTTAGCACCAACTGTGCATCTACTACCGTATTCCCCACTTTCATCTCGAAAATTTTCTGTTCTAGCCTTTGTACCCTTGAAGCAGTACGTTTGACTCACCCTTAGTTCGAACTTTCAAATATTATCCCTGCTAACAACCCTCAACATACAAATTAATTACTCGCTTTTAGAGTTTTTTTTCTTTTGTCTTATATTTCCGTAGAGCTCATATGCTCTGGCCAAAGTATACACCGTTAACTGGCGGGCCTCGTTCTTGGTTGCTGCATGTGGCAGCTGACAATTCAATTTTTGTCACAGACATCCGCTTGGGAGCGTTTTGGAATTCCGCTTTTTAAAATCCCGTTTAATAAAAATCCCGCTTTTTTAAACCCCGCATTATCCCGCTAAGCCCGTTTATATAACATGATTAAACCTTATTAAACATGGAATTTGTTATTTTCCTATCTTCCACGTTTTACACTTTTCAAATGTTAACTAAGATCAAGAATAACTCGACTTAAAGAAAATAGATACATGGGCTACTGTTTTTGATCATACACACTTTATTTTTTACTCACAAACACCAAATTACATTTATTTTGCAATTATATTTGTTCTGCAATCAAAACTGGTTGTTTTGTTTTAAAATAACTAATTTTGATTGCAAAAGCGGGATAATAAGAAACGGGAATATAAAAAGCGGGATTATAAAAAATCGGGATTATAAAAAACAGGATTATAAAAAGCGGCATTTTAAAATCGGGATCTTAAAAAACAGGATTATAAAAAGCGGGATATCGTACCCAAACCCATCCGCTTCTGTACTTAAACCACAACCAAGTGGTCCGAGCCTATGTTGACCTCTCAAAATGTTCGGTCATCCTCATCCATCGCGATCGCGACATGATCAATTTCAGTTGGTTGAGTCCGCTTGAATAGAGGATGTGAGCGATTGTAAAAGTGTTAATTTTTTTTTGTTTGACTTGCCAAAGTATGTATGTTTCATTTGGCTCAATAAAACGGGCACAGTATTCTTCTTTACACAGTCCTAGAGGTAATACGATTTAAATGCGCTTGTTAGGCCTTCTGCATCTGCACCCAAATCGTCTTGTCATAAACGCGTACAAGATTCGTAATCTAGTGACGATACCACTTCGACTGACCTTCAGTACCATGAAACGCCTCGTCCAACTAACTAATAATAATAGAAAAAAAAAACGGCTACTGCCTCTTGCGAGGAAAAAACCTCCAAGAGTATCTCTTGTCATAGAAAAGTGCCCCTCACACTAGCCGTTCGGATTCGGAAATAAACTGTAGATCCTTTTCATTCCTACAGAAATGCACACAGGAATAGTTGAGAGTTGTAAGTCACTAGGCCCTAGTTCTTCATGAGCTGTTGTGTTCTGTTCTGTTATCAAATGTTTTTTTAGTACGCCCGGCGACCAACACTGTTGTTGCCCGCTTTGTTGATTTTCCTGGTGAGGTTCGAATCTGATGTCTTCCCCTTATGACCCCAATGCGCTTCTACGATGCTTATTCGCAAAGCTCCGTGAAATAACTCCCCAAATTAAAAGATGAAATAAATCACCAAAAGCGCATGAAATAAGTCCCCAAACAAAAAATGAAATAAGTCCCCGAAGAAATAACCAAATTTTCGCGTATAAACATTGTGGTATGTAAGGGGGGGGGGCGGGGATGCATGTTGCCCCCTGCAACAGCCAAACGCGTTTGCTTTACTATCACAAATGTGGCTAGTGTGTTTATTACTATTTAATTTTTTTTATGATAGATATTAATGTAATTTAGTCTTTCCTAGAATCTTTTTTTGACACATTCAATATTGACGAATAGGGGTCTATTTCCCCCTTTGTCCAGATCAATAAAATTGTAATTTTCAGAGTAATCTTCATTGAAATAGATTCTGTTATCCCCTATACGAAATTTTGAGTTTGAAGCACTGCATACCTTGAACAACTTGGACTCTCAAGTCCAATAACATCATTACTTGAACTACCTAAAAAAATAAACAACTATCAGAAAAGTTCGCAAAAGAAAACAAAACAGTATTGTTCTTAAAACTAAACTCACGGGTTATTGTGCCATTATTCGTATTTCTATCTCTTTTTCAATTAAAGCAGCTTATCTTGCTAAATCTACTAATTTTTTAGACCGCACAAACATTTTCACATTACACTACAATTGACACTGAACTGAAAGAACCAGTAACAATCAATCATGTAGCGGCAAAATTAAAACCACAGCGTATAGGATTGTCATACACACTTTAAACAAAACTGAATAGAATATTGATCTATGTAAGTGACTTGTGTAGCTTTAGATTACCTTATAGCAGTAACTATTTCTTAAATAAAAATGATCCAAGTGACAACAATCGAATTGTGACTATGTGACTAGCACTTAGGGCCAGTTGTACAAATGTTTAATCCGTGGTTCAGGAATTTTAACTCACAAATTTCGGTGGATTAACTGTGGTTCAACGATGGTTCAGGCATGTAATTGGCTTTTAGTACGTATTTGAACCTTGAACCATCGTTGAACCTCAGTTAACCCGCCGAAATCGGCGAGTTAAAATTCCTGAACCACGGATCAAAATTTAAACCACGATTGTACAACTGGCACTAATTTCCTTAACATCGTTGATCCACAGTTAATCCGATGAAATCGGTGAGTCAAAATTTTTAAACCATCCACGGTACGATTGCCTTTAACATTTTGATTGGCGCCCGGGACAAAAACAGGATTTTCATCTGTGGCCGAATGTTAAGCCAGGTACGCAGTTCAAGCTAAACTAAATTTTATCCCTACAAATCTTATCTCTACAATCGTTTGCTAAGAGCACAAATGTCAAAATTTATCTGTGAAAGAATGCGTTGAGCATTATTTCGCGTGCTAAATCAAGTGGAGACTTCTTGAATTTAGCGCGTGAACTGCGTACTGCCTAGCTAAATATCCTCGCTAAAAATTATCTTTGGAGGAAATTTGTATGGAAGATAAATTTTAGCGCGATCTGCGTACTATAGGCTTTAGAGCAAAAACAAAATTTCAGTCCAATTTTAAAGCGAGTTACTACGAGTTATTCCTAGGAATTTCCACTTACTCATTTTTGTATAGTTTTAACGGACTTTGCGACATTGGATTCGGAGTACTGCACGTAATCATAGGTATTTGTCAAAAGAAACAAACAGAAACAGAAAGTATTATAAGAACTTGGCAAAGTATCTGAAGCTTGCAGTTCAGTGAACCAAAATATAAGAGAATTTTTTTTTAAACATTCTCCCTCTCCGTGTCTAGATAGCTGTTTTATATTTATTTATATGTGTTTTTAGGTCATTTTCCCCATCTGTATCTGTAGCCACCAGCGAGGTTTTCTCTCTGTGGGAAGTTTATTTATGAGAGTAGACGTAGACCTGCACGATTTTGATGAACCCTTCTTCAATTTACGCTTGAATTACCTTATTTTATGAAACTATATGTGGAAACCCCTTTGCATTAAGACTTTTACTTGAGATACTCAACTATTGTATGTATTTAAACAAATTGATTTAACACTTCAATAAAAACTCGACAGGTTAAGACTTTGTGATTATGTCTAAGGTAGAATTTTTTCGCCAGAGCTTCTTAGTTTCTTAAAATTTTTGTTTGAATGTATACTCATCAGCTTGAGCTGATGTTTATAGTATTCTTTTATTGACACCTACTACCTACTAGCAGTCAAAATCTGTTGTTTTAAGACTATTTTATTATAAATTTTGATGCGGCAGTGGCAGTGTCAGTATATTTTATTCCGAAACTTTTCACGCCCCGGTGAGCAGGAAAATCACTTTAGAAGGCAAGAACCTGGGTGGAGTTGGTCGTGTTGCCTTAAAAAAAAAAATTAAAATAAAGTTCCTCCAGTTAGTGTTTAAGCAAACTTTTAAGCATTTTTTTTCATTCTCTGGCGATTCGTTTTACCATGTTCTCCATTGTAGGGGAGACTGGGTACGGTTGAAACAATTTATCTTGCATCGTCTAGAGCATTGCTATTTATAAAAATAGCTATGATGAGTTATGTGAATTGAAAGATCGTGACTCCAACTATAAATGGGAACCGTGTGTTATTTTAAGTGTTTCATCAATTTTCTTTAAAAAAGTCAATTTGTTTCAACCATCCCGATACCAGAGGCGGTTGAAACAGTGATTGGGTTCAATTGAAACACGTGAAAATAACACAAATTCTTATATTATATTACATATTTAATTCATTCTTTGTGACAATATTAATTACTTAAATGTTTAACATTAGTAAAAAATAAAAATTTTCTAAAAACTACAAAATTAAAGATATTATTATATAAAAAACAAAAGACTTCCTTCATTAAATAATTTAAAGGAACATATTACTTCAGTTTTGAGGCGCCAGTTATAGCTATCATTGAAATTCACCATTGAACATTTTAATGATTCATTTTTAGACGTTTAGGGTGCAAAATCTATGATTATTTTGGTGTCAAAATAAAGCTTATGGCTAAATCAATATATCTGTCCAAAAAAAAAAAAATTAAATTCGGCCCAACCTTTCTCATGAAATAACTTTTCTTATTTCAATGATCATTGATAAGCTAGTACAATCATTGAAATACTCAAAGTCAAATTATGTGGAAGATTGGACCCAAACGAATTTTTTTTCGAAATAAATATTAATTGAGTCGTCAGCCTCACATTGGAATCAAAATAATTACTGATTTTGATTTTTAAGTGCTCTAAATCTAAAATTAAAAATTTTCAATGATGAATTTCAACGATAGCTATAACTGGCCCCTTAAGCAAGATGGATACATCGTGAAAGGACTTCTTTCCGCGTCATCCTCTCTCAATATGGCACGAACGGTTTGTGAGATATTTGTGTTGTTTCAACCGTCCTGTGTTTCAACTGTACCCAGTCTCCCCTATTTTTTTATTTTTGCCCTGAGAAGGAATAGATAAGTAAGATCGTTTCATTAGAATAACAATAACATGAGAATCAGCTGTTTCTGCTGTGTCCAACCGTTAGTGTAGTTCCTAAAATAAAAATTTATTGAAAGTTGACAGACAACAAAGTAGGTAGGTACAACAATCTTTTCTTTCATATTTGATAACAAAAGTAAGAAAGTTTTTCCTGATAATCAGGATATATCAGACATCTGAAATTCTGAACTACACTTGTTAGCAAAAAAAAGGAATAAGCTTTAAATCAAGTTTAAAAACATAACAATTTTTTCGGAATTTCAAGAGCTAATCGTCATAGTTAAATCATGTAAGCACAAATAAAGTGAAATTAAAACAGGTAGTAACTCGAAAATTAAACATTTACATCAAAATTAAATAAATCACTGTATTTTTTTGTCAGTAATTTGTGTTACCCCGCCCTAGCTCTTATTACAGCTTATGTACGATTTTTTATTGGCTTGATGAGTATCTTGATTGCATCTTGCATTCTTTCAGTTCATTAATTGTTTCAGGAGCTGGATTTCTGGCTCTAACCCTTCCCTTAAACTCGTCTTACAAATGCTGGGTAGGGTCTAAGTCTGGGCTTAGCACCAGTAAGTCACGGTTTCGACAAAACAGCATTCTACAAATCGCTTGCCAGTAGGTCGTCTGTCCTACGATTATATCCATGCAGACACATTCTGCACTCATCCAAGAATATAACTCTCTTACATTGCCCAATTTCCCAATTATTGTAGTGCGCAAGAGAAAATCAAAGACGAGCTTGTAGGTTATTCACAGTCAATTTCGGTCCCATGGTAGATCGTTTCGGGGGTAAAGTCTGCTTCTTTAAGTCGTCTCCTAACTGTCCATTCACTAGAAATTCTTCCTCGTACCTGTTTGAGGTGTTGTGGGATTTCAAGATTGGTTTAGATGAAGCTGACGGGCCACAGCAGTATTGAAACAACTTGAGCAACATTTTCAGCTGTGGCATCCATTTATTTCCAGGGGCCCAACTATGTAAATCGATTCTTACCTCGCCCACTAGGAAATTTCTTAGAAACTTCCACCAACTTTAAGCAATTTCCCAAGATTTTGGGCAAATGAAACGCTTTTAACCCGAAATACAAGTTTTATTTTCACACTGAACAAGTTTTGTACCGTCGGTGATCCGAAATACAAGGCCAATTTAGGCCGTGTGCGAATTGGTTTAAAATTTTGGTTAAATTTTATCCGAGATTAAAATTTGACATTTAGCCTATTAAAAGCTAAAAATACAATTAAAATACCCCTATCGTTCACGTTTTAACGATAGAAAATTTGCTGTATCTAACGTAGTTCGATAAAACCTGGCCCCAATCAAACAAAAAATGAAAAATAGCTCCAACCAAAAATGAAAAATAGCTCCAACCAAAAGCGAAAAATTACCCCAAATTACTATATTATATATAATATATAAAGCAACAACAACAAATAACAGTGAGACCATTTTTTAATGAAAAATTGCCCTAATTCAACTTCATTGGGATATTAAACAAGAAAAATTATAAAAAATGTCTTCAATTTTAACTGAGCAATACTTTTAAAATGACTAATGGCCGATTGCACCAATATTTAATAGGGCTTTTAAATTTTTAAATGACTTATTTTGTATGGAACAAACGTTATTTAAAGATTTAAAAGCCCTGTTAAATATTGGTGCAATCGGCCATAAGAATACAGCCCATCATGTTTTTTTTTTTAATTTATTCGTGTAAATAACTTAACTAAAACTTTGTGTGAAAATGAACAGCATACACAGTTAAAATACGTTTTAAAGCCTAGTTTACATCAATGCGAAGTGAAATCAATGCTAAAAAAAAAAAACAAAAAAATTGACACAAAAGGTTGGATCAACAAGGGAGAAGCACCGGCGGCGATGCAAGCAAACGCGCCACCATTGAAACTGCCTCGCCCCCTTCCTCCTGTGATTTGTTTGTTTCCTATCATACGAAGAAAAAAGTAGTTGGAGATTTTGTTAACGTTTTCTTTTAGGCCGTGTGTGAATTGTGTTAAAATCGCGTTAAATTTTATCCGAAGATATATTTTTGACACTTATGAGGTGAATCTGTATGTGGAAACGTCAAAATTTAATCTCGGATAAAATTCAATCTTCGCACCTTTCACCAACGCGACACATTCGGTGCGACAGCGACACTTTCCGCATTCAAAATTTATTAACATGGCGATTAATGAGAGTCCCCACACTGCCGCGACACGATTATTCATGTCGCCAGTGAATAATCGTGTCGCGGCAGTGTGGGGACTCTCATTAATCGCCATGTAAATAAATTTTGATTGCGGAAAGTGTCGCTGTCGCGCCGAATGTGTCGCGTTGGTTTGGGGGAGCCTTCAAGTATTTCTTATTAATTTACTGAAATCAGTACTATTTCAGTTTGTTCGGAATTAAAACTTATAAAAAACCCTAAACGGCTAAAATGGCCTACTAAGCACTCGGCTAAAATGGAATAGTGTGCCATTTTATACTTACATTTACATTTTAATTTTCTTTATAGTAAAAATGGTGGGAAAATATTAATGATCTACAGAAATGCATTCCTGGACTGAGGAAGTGTTATCAAAAGCCCCAAAAAAGAAATAGGCTGGAAAAAGTATCCAAAACATTCAGAGTTCCAAAAACTACACTGAAAAGACGAGCAGCCAAAAAGAACATGATTTTGAATGGCTTACAGAAGGGTCCACTTTTTCCAAGCAAATGGAAAAGGAGCTCGTTGACTATATTTTGCCGTATGTTTGGACTCACTCATGGTTCTGGTTAACTTGCCTGGTTGGTTTGATCGTTGGAATTTGAAGACGTTTTTAAAATTAAATACTTTAAATTTAAATACTTTTTGGAACTTTTTAAACTCGTAAAGCGAAAAAATGTAAGCTTTATTGATTAAGCTTTGAAAAGAATATAACATTTAAGTTTGAATGTCACTTTCTTCCGAGATTTGGTACATTTTCCTTAGGCCACCTTCCCATATCTAGTGTGAAGAGGAACGTCAAAAAATCTTCTGAAATCGTTGACCGGAGACATTTTGTTTACCCCTCTTTCTTCCTGCCCTACTCGCCTATGAACTGAATGTTGCTGGAAACTCAGTTTCCTCGTGGTTTGTATGAGATAAGAATTATCAAATATTTGTGTTACGTTTGTTGTACTGTTTTCATTTTGTATTAGAAATCATCATATTTTCCGCCATTTCTTTAACCATTGGTCATTCATTATCTATTTATATTTATCACCCATTGTAAAGAAATGGAAATGGCCAAAAATTAAATGACAATTACTATTTATCACCTTTCAATATGGAGTAAATAAGCCATGTTCAGGTTTCTCAAGCTCACTGAGTTCTCAGAGACCTCAGCAATCTCAGAAATCTGAACGTTATTACTCAGTGAGATTCCTCACTTTTGTTGTCAAAACAATGAGACCGATATTTTTTGGATTCGCTTGCTCAATTTTTTTTTGTCGCAGTTGATTAAATAATAGCCCTGTTCCTTTACTTTGAAACTCTGTGATTTTTGTGCATTTGTGTGAATTTCAGTCCAACGTTCTGTCAAAGTTCATATAAAAAAAATAAAATGGCAGTAAAATGCACAGAAAATCACAGAGTTTCAAAGTAAAGGAACAGACATAATAAAAAAGATATGGCAATTGAGGAACGATGTAAATTGAGGAACGATGTTATAACGAGAAAAAGATGAAAGCGTTTCTCGTCACGCTGACGTCTCGTTTTCTCGTCGCATTGTGAAACAGCCTTGAGATCTCAGAAACGTGAACTAGCTAAATGTACCTGTATCAATCAGGCCAGTTTGACAAATATGCTCTGGAACAAGGACTCCGAATAATTTTTGTATGTCAAAATAAAATGTTTAAATTATTTCAAGCTTATTTAATATCCACCTTTTAGTAATTTGGCAAATTACAGCAAAACTTAGAAATAAGCCGGCCACGTGGCCGAATACAAGGAATCCTAAGGGTAGGCTCATATTTTATGTATCCTGATTTAATTAATCAAACGGAAAACAATTATTTTTGGATGTAAAAAAAATTTCCATGTACATATGTATGTAAATTAACGCTGTGAGATGAATGCCTATATTTTTTTTTCAAAAGAACATTATTTTCTCCTACACAAATAATTAACAATTAATTGATTTGCATGGAAAATCTCGAATTACTGGCTGAACAGAATAGAATGACGGAACTGAAGCCGCAGACGGAACTGGAAGAGCTGTCAAAAAGTGTCGTACGTTATTTTTTTTACATGTCCACAATGGAGCTGTACAGCTTTGAAAGTATTTTGAAGAAAAACAAAAGAATATTATTGTGTACAAGCTCAGAATTCACATTTTTTGTTTCCAATAATTTTCCTTTTAAAAAATAATTTTTTTCGCGATACAAATAACCACAATATTTTTTTCCGACCCAAAAAGTTGTTTTTTTTCTTCATACAAATTGAAACGTCAAAAGTGCCGTACGTCAAAAGTTAAAAGTTAGTGAACTCTTCCGTCTGCGTCTGCAGCTCCGTATGCGTCTACGTTCCGTTGTGTTCGCAACATTGAATTTGCGTGTATTTAATATTTTGACAGCTATTCCGGCTCCGTCTCCGGTTCCGTCTGCGTCACCATTCTGTTCAGCCAGTTAAGCTTGTGAGGATCAATTTAAAATATGTATGTATGTATGGCTTCGCAAGGAAGAATTATATATAGGTACATATGTACGTAAATAAAAATAATTTGGGCAAAAGAAAAAGGAACAATGATGAGGAAATCAAAACGAAGCATCGAGAATTTTATGAAGAGAAACAAATATTTTTGGTATATGCAACAAAGGATTTTATGAAAAGTTATTACAGCATTACAGCAATCAACATGGAATAAAATCGCACTTGAAGTTGGCCTGAAGAATTAATAATCCACATTATTTGCATATTTAAAATACAAATAATGTGTAATCCTCATAATCAGCCGAATTTATTATCCATCAAAGCAAGGAAAATCGTTAGGTGGCCGCCGAAAACGAAATATTTTACATTTTCGGAGGTTTGGGAAATCTGACATTTTAATATGAGAATTCCATTCTTGAATTTTCCTTATAAATAAACTTTTTTTATCGATAGTTTATGAAAAAATTTGTTTTTAAACTTAAACTTTGAAAAAAAAAATACAAACAAAAAAAAATACACAATGTCTGATTAAAGTTCCAATTAAGCAACATGGAACTTTTTTGTCACTTAAAAACCTCATTTACGTTTCAAAATATCTGAATAAGTCTAAGTGGCACTTAAAGTTCTGAATATTTTACAGGCCAGTTGAAGTGCCGATTAAGAAATTAAACTGGCAAATAAAATATTTACAGCTGTCAATGTGACTCAGTCAACAAATACATCAAGAGTTTGAACTAGTGACGGATATTTTATGCGTTAACCTAATTACTTTGATATTTACAAAAATTCCACCCCTTAACACTGTAAAAATGCGATTTAAAAACACACTATAGTATTTTAAAACACTCATATCCACATATAAAAACACATTTTCTAACTGAATTTTATCAAATTGCAGCTAGGGGCCTTAAAATACCATAGAAATGTTGTTTGTTACCAGCTCTCGGTCCAAAAAGTTGAGTAACGACACTTCAAAATTCACAATTAAGAATAAATTAATAATTTGACTGATTATTTTCAATCAGTCAAATTTTTTGGAAAACTGGAATAACTGACAACTAGCTAAGTGGCACATAAATTTATGATTGTGAAACGCAAAGTTAATGAGAGGATTTAAGTTGTGGATAATTTATGTGTCGGATAGTTATAGGGAACTTTAATCAGACATTGTGAAACAAATCCTTAAACTTATTTCAATATCAATACTGTACCTACAATATTAAACATTGTTTTTGTTTTTAATAATCAATGGTTTTATCAATTAAAAAATGATAATTTAGATGAAGTGGTAGCTATAAGCTATACTGTAGGTAACTACCAGCGTTGCCACACGAAATAAAATTATCGTGCCATATTTTACGAAATAAGGTTCCAATTTTCGTGCCATATAAGACACATTAAGGCCAGGCGCGCACATGCAACTAAACAGTTTGGTTTCGATTTTGAGCACAATGGGTTTATATGGGAGTGCGCGCCGGTTTATGTGCGCGGACTCTCATATAATTCTATAGTACCTACTTTAGTTGCATATGCGCGCCTGGCCTAACTCTTCTATTTTGTTGAAAAAATTGTAGGTAATCAATTAATATAACGGGGTCTAATACAACAAAAAAATCAAAGGAATTCCCATCGTGCATGTGTTTTTGTCCACTTTTTACGGAATTATGACCAATTTTCCTTAAATTTTGTTGAAATTTGCTTAATTTTAAGTAAAATAATGAAAATAAAAAACCGTGCCATATTCAACTATTTCGTGCCACTGTGCCACCGTGCCACGAGGAAATTATCGTGTCAAAAAAGCACGATCATGCCACTTCAGTAACGCTGGTACCTACAACTATCTGTACAATAAAAATAAGTGACGAAAATAGACTCAAAATAATTGTTTTTAACGGCATTTAGTCCATAAAAATTGGCTTTTCGTCCCGGCGATTTCTCTTGGACTCATCAGTTGACTAGTGAGGGCCTTGTCAATACCCAATTTCTATCACGTTCAGTTCATCTTACATAGATTTCACGATAAATACCTAGTGTGAACTATATCCAACCAGATTAGAATTCCTAATCATTAAAGCTGGAAGTTTTTTTGTGCCCGTGGCCTGGCAATGTTTATATACAAATATTTAGGTAATATAAATTCTATATACTACTGAAATAAACCAGCCAAGTAGAAGACTTAGCACCATTTAATTGGACTTGTTGAATTATTGATTCAAAATATGTAGCTTTTAACAGCCTTTAGTCCATAAAAATTGGCGAAAATAGCAATAATTTAAAGCCTTGCATACCTTTATGTTTGCATACTAAAAAGTTAAACAAATAGTGGGATAATATTGTACCTATAGCTACCTTCTTAAAAAAATTACTTTTCATTTTGTGCCAAGTTTAAAAAAAAACTAGTTCAAACCTAATGTATAAGGTGCTGCCTAATATTATTAATATCTTTTAACTCAGTATTGGTTAGATGAACTTTAAGAAAAAATTAAAAGCCCCTGTTCAAAGTCTTATGCACTCGTTGTATTAATTAGGTACTTGAAATTATCATACTAACACTGCCTTGAGCCAAACGAGTTCGTTGTCTTTTTTTTGTATTTATTTCTTATCTCTACATAACACACCACGGCCAATTGGGAGCCTTAATATGCTTTCCCCTACCAGATACGAGTAGAATTTTTATCTATTCACTCTAACTGATGTCACAAAGTCGTCTTGGATTAACTCTCTCAGTCAGATGGAATGGAAAATCTGGAAAAAATAGTGATTAATATATCCATCTTCTTCTAGATGCACCTCCTATGCGCCTGAGTAGGTACACAATTTCAGTACATACTGTTTGCATCTTATGTTCGGCCATGTGAACTGATCTCACAGTCAGAGTTGAGTTGGCCCAAGCAAGTGCTTGCTGTAGCTGTTGTTGTCGCTTCTTTCCCTTCCACCTACGTTGACCAAAGGCACTGCTTTTTTTCTTAGTATGCATCACGTATTCGTTTATTCGCTAGACACTCTTTCAGGTAGTAGATAGATGATGGTATGTAAATTCTAATAGCCCTTGATTTCGTCCATCGGGAAAAAAACTTTAGTCATGGGAAGGCATTCCGCGATCGTTCACGCGTAGTAAAACCGCGGTAATCTAATTCAAACACCTTTCTTGTTTTTGTTCGTTTATTTTCTTGGGTTGATCTTTCTTTGTGTTGTGTTTTAAGTTTGTGATGCATAAATGTTTTAAATAATTTTGCAATATTTCTCAACAATGAATGTTTCTTAAAGTCTTTTAAAAACAAAAAAATTGTGCTAAACCTACCTTATGAAAAAAAAAAGTTGAAATAAGCTTTCAGCTGGAGTTAAACCCACAATTATACAATAATACAATATTTTGATGAATTTACGCTTTTTAAACTTAACTTGAATGTGAAAAAAAAAAAAATTCTGTACAATTCAAGCTTAGATATCATCAAAATTCTGTTTGATATTGCTTAAGATCATTGCATTAGTTTTTGTTTAACAATAAAAAAAAATCTAAAGCTTTACATACCATATACCTACACGAATTCAGGGTTCGAACCCATTAAACTGGATAAAGAAAAAATGGTTTATTTAAGCCACGCAACCAAAGATGGAACCCTCATATGATCACGAAAATCTTCTGACAAATTACAAGTAATATTTTTCTCACACATTTTAATTTTAATTATATTTTTTTCAAGTCGAGATTCATCAACTAAGATAAAGCTTACTTTTGTATTTGTCTAGAGAGTATCTAGTATCTACCTGTCTAAGTTGTAAGAAGCAATAGAAGAAAAACGTTTACATATAGGCCAATTGTACTAGTGTGTGTTTGTGGTTATGTACCTAACAACAGTTTTAGTTCGAAAATGCATGTATAATTAAATCTTAACTGTATTCTACCTTCTAAGTGGATACACATATATGTATGTATAATCATTAGCTATGTGAATTAGGTCTAAAGTGATGTGAAGAGGAATTTTAGGTCAGCAGAATGGCGAAAAAAAAATGTTAATCTGTACTAACATTGCGTATCTACATATTTGAGATTATGATTGTGTATATGGGTGTGGATGTGTGCGTGTGTTACATTTTGATAAAAGTAACCAAATTTATTACTAATTAAAATAATCTTGACAGCATTACTAGGAATAGATTATTGATTTCAAAGATAATTTAATTATTTTGTATGGCTATATATTTTGTTACTATTGGTCAACGAATTTACCGTAAGACAAAATAATTATATTATTCTGGGGATGTCACCCATATTGGTGCTGATACATTTTGGACACACCCACTTCTCGTGAATATCTAAATAAAGATAGATACTGGCTTTAATTTTTAGTGAGATCATAATACCTATCTATTAACATTTAATTTTAACAACTGAAAAGAAAGTAATAGTGGCTCGTTGATCTGGAAAGAAAACGATTTAATTTGTCATTATAAGTACATAATTTCATTAGCTATGTAATCTATAATTCATAAGAGAAGATCCTCCAAATGATATGTTTCTACGACTAAAATAAATTTAAATTTTATCTACGGGAGATAAAGTTATAACGTTATTTAAACCTAACTTTATTTGTTAGGATTGGTAAATATTTTACAGTAAAACAAATTTATTGTATCTACCACTACGAGCCCTGGCCAAAAAGTATTAGAAATTCTTAATTTTGCGCTTTATTTTATTAAACACTTTTTTTCCTAATGATTTTCAGGGCTACTACCTTTGAAAGTATTTTGAAGAAAAACAAAACAATATTCTTGTCTATGTACAAGCTCAGAATTCACCTTTTTTATTTCGAATATTTTTCCTTTTGATTGGCCAGTTTATATTTCAGAGATCTCGGAGGAATCCGTATTCTGAGAAATATAAACACAATTCCTTACGAAAATTCCTCAGTTTTGCTGTCAAAAACTGAGGAAGGTTTTTGTTTGGATTCGTTGCTCAATTATTTTCTGTCCCAGAAATCAAATAAAAATGAAATGAGAAGCAAGTGTTTTTGAGGAATCTGGTTTATATTTATGCTTCTGATCTTTCAAAGTGACGGAGGAAAATTACTGAGCGCTCTAAAATATAAACTGACCAAATGAATAATTTTTTTCGAGATACAAATAACCACAACATTTTTGTCCGACGGAAACAGTTGTTTTTTTTCTTCATCAATTTGAAACGTCAAAAGTGTTGCACGTGAATAGTTAAAAGTTGGCGAACTCTTCCGACTGCGGCTGCAGCAACGTATGCGGCTACGTTGCGTTGTGTTCGCAACCAAAGAAACTGAATATGAAGAAATGAATCCTCGGCTGTCATTTGAGTTTGCCTACAAGCTCTATCAGATAAGAAATGAGAAGGTATGTGTAAAAATGGCGGTATAAAACTCATACATTCTTAGTATTTATCTTCACAACTTACACATTCACAGTACTTATCTTCACACCACCCTGCTATATTGTTGTTGGATTTCACATTTATTCATAGACACAAAATTAAATTACAAATACAACAATGTAAACAAATGGGTTTTGGAGGGTGAAACGTACGAAGGATTCATTTCTTCATATTTAGTTTCTTTGTTCGCAACACTGAATTTGTGTGTATTCAATATTTTGACAGCTATTGCAGCTGTTTGGATTCATTAATAAACTGTAGGTCCCCTCCATTCCTTTAGACACGCACTCAGAAATGGTTGAGATTGTAAGTTACTAGGCCCCTTTTCTTTAAACATATTAGCCAACAAATTTCTTTATTTTTGTCGAGGAAGCCAAAAAAAGTTGTTTGTCAAAACGTAGAAATTAAATTTTTATTTGAATAAGCCAGGAAACAGAGATAAATTGCAAGAAAAGGGAAACTTTTGCTTTTGGGTTTAGACTACAAAATTAAATTATTTTTTTTTGTCACAAAAACCAAACTGTACTTTTCCAAAGGTTTTTGGTTTTGCTGAATTCGAATCGGAAGTCATTTTATCACATCACGTTTTTGGGATATTCCCGTTTGAAAACAAAAAACATCGGTTTTTCGCTGTTTCAACATAATTTGTAACGATTTCTGAAAGCACTAGTTTAATTTTTTAAATTCTATTTAAATCTCTCCGATATCTCTTCCCTTCCTCGAGAAATCCTGATTTTGTTGTAAGCCTTCATTTCATTCTATAAAATTTGAAAAGTCGACAGACTGAGATCACGCCATAGAACGACCTACCTTCATTGAAGTACCAGATAATAAGTTTTGTAGGTAGTGTCTAACCAAACATTTCGTGCAAGAGTTTTCTGGCGTAAAGTGGTCAAAGCATAGGGTTGCTAAGCTTTTTTGTTTTCAAACGGGAATATCTCAAAAAAGTTATGTGATAGAATATTTCTGACTTCAGATTCGAATTCAGCACACCAAAAACTTTTGGAAAAGTATATTTTTGTTTCTGTAACAAAAACATTGTCGCCCAGTGTCACTATCGAAAGACTGGAACACATCCTAATCAATAGAAAGAAACTAACTACACAAAGAGAATTGTGGTTTCTTGAAGATCTTCCGTAAAAAATCGTAAAAAAAAAAACGTCAAACCAATGGCTGCTGACGTAGAAAAAAAATTTCGGCTTGAACACTTAGCAGAATTCGCAGGCTCATAGAAGGGTTGAAAGGCCAAGAAAACTTGCCTACGGAAAAAAAACAACGTTATTATTGTACAGAATTTCTTATTGTATGTTCCAAGGCGATGGACTATCTGCGGACTTGGGTGGTGTCATGAGAAACGGTTCGGGTCCTTAACCAGAATCTTCCAAAATCCAGCTTTTTCTCATATCAGTTATATATTTATGCTAAAAATAATTTTTTTATGTTACTACCACTCCAAATAGGTGCATCATGACTAACCCTGGGTGTGAAACACCTACTACCATTATTCGCATTTGCTCGTCACAAATTTATTTTAGCAGAGTTTTATGGAATTTATTAACAAAATTTGGTCTAGTCTAGACAAAAAGACATACAATAACCGCAGACAAAACGGCATATCCAAGTTTTTAAATATTAGCGGTTTTTTTGCGCATTTTTATCTTCGCTTAAAAAAAAGTCCTTGTTAAATACAAAAACAATTTGGTGCAGGTGCGGGTTGTTGTTGTATTAAACAAGGACTTTTTTTTTTGCGAAGATATTATTGCCCTATAAAACACGGAAATTGTTTCAATTTTAGCAATAAATATGCCTCGTAATTTTAAAAAGTCAACGGATTTTCAGTCCTGAAGATTTGAGGCGATGGTGTCCCTCAAGATACATTCAGAAGTAAAGTAAGAATTAATATTTAAGCACCAAAACTAAAGGACTGGCAGTTGAAAAATAATATTCCCGCCTGATGTTGAAAAAAACTTAGTTGAGCATCTCAAGTTCTTAGAAGCTTGACTTTTTGTCTTGACTGATCTTTAAGAACTTGCGTTTGAATTTGCAGAGAGAAGAATGTTTTTTCCCACTGATTTAACTTACAGAAAGGAATAGCAAGATAGAAGTAATTAGATGGATTTTTAAAAAGAAAAAAGCTTTGCAATTTGCAAAAGAGAATGGCATAGATATATTTGTGTTTCCCTTATTCACATTGCACTCATCGGATGAAATCACTGGATGTCTGCTCCTGTATGGTCATTTGAAAAGACTTATTTTAAGCAAGAAACCTAAAAGTGGTTAAGATACCATCCCGATGTTTAACAAAGCATTATGGAAAAACAGCTGCAGTTCAAAACGTTTTAAAAATATGATCTTTGGCACGCAAACCCCGAAATATTTCCCGACTATATGTTTGAGCACGTAAAAGCAACCAATATACCGATGGCTGATGAAAATCATGTTAAAAATCAGCATCCCGCTCTAGAACAGCAAAAAGCCACCACAACAACACGGCGGCGCTGGGCGCGGCGCTTACCTTCTTGAGCTGGAGAAATTTCGAGCCCTGCTCAAGAACAGGAAAGACCCACCTCACCACATCTTCTAGTTTGTCCTGTTGGAACAGTTTCGCAACCTGATCAGGTAGAGGAAGAAACCATGGGCCAAATCACCCCATCCGTGATTGGGCCATAAAAATAAATAAATTTGATGGCACAAGAGTTCATGAAGAACTAGGGCCTAGTGACTTACGACTCTCAACCATTTCTGTGTGCGTGTCTGCAGGAATGGAGGGGACCTACAGTTTATTGCCGAATCTGAACGGCTAACGAGCGGCACTTTTCTGTGGCAGGAGATACTCTTGGAGGATTTGTCAATTCCTCGCAAGAGGCAGTAGCCGTTTTTTCTTTTTAAATAAATAGGTGGCGAGGCTGGGGATCGAACCTTAGACCTCCGGCATGACAGTCCATCGCACTAGCCATCACGCCACGGCTACTACATTGGGGCCATACGTTACTGAAATATTTTACTTTGGCATTACTTGGCATTTAAAAAACATTGTATAAGCAGTAGCGCTCACTGATGCGATGATTTGGCCAAATCAAGGTCATTGCCTTGCCTAGTGGAAGAGGAAGTAATTTTACAACATGCTCGTGAAGGGGAAAGACCCACAACATCACGATTATTCCACTTTCCAGTTAAAGCCAAATAATCTGAATAAGCTTCTGTTTGGATAACAGTGTCTATCCTCCTGGATAAATTTTTCCAAATTTTTTCTTGATCTTACAAAAGAAAATATTTTAACAGAGAATGAAAATAATTAAATAATTGGGTAACTGTCTAAACAGTCCTCATATATGTTCAGAAATGCAATAGAAAAAAATCCAATTCAAGCCAGAATAGTGGGGTCAGACAGGTTAGTTCCTAACTTAAGCTTTTAGAAGAGCTTGGCAGGAATTTCAAAAATTTGACCAAAGAAATCTCTCACCTGAATGTGATAATCAATGGTACCTAGGAACATATCAAAAAATGTACTATTCAAGAAAAGATACCAATTAAGAACTAATTAAATTGAAGAATGAAAAATTAAGGATGAAAAAGAAAAGTACCTACCTTTCCATTCGGGCGAAGCAAACAAAAACCTAAGCGAATGCTTCCAATGGGTATTACAATTCGTGAATTTTCGAAAAGTAATTCTCATAGAACGTGAAATTACTGGCAAGTTTAAACTAAGCAAATTACCGTCCGAGAATAAAAAAACGTTTATTCAATTTAAAAGTCAAATCAACACGAAAACAAATACATAGGTAAAAAGGAAATAAAACGTACATTTTAATTTAAAAAAAAAAATAATTTAAACGCAAAATTAAAGAGGAAATAACTAAAAAAAGGATTAGATTTTATAGAACTTAACCCAGACCTGGCTTCGCCGAATTAAAAAAAAAAAAAAAAAAGTATTGCTTGAAAATTTGGGAGACATTCAGTATAGAGTTGAAAAGCTTTCGACCACCCTATCGAAAAGGCAAAGAGTGGAATAAGGTATACATAAGAAATAATTAAATGTATTTTATTCTAATCCTTAAACTTTAAAAATTTTAGGTTTGGTTGGACTAAAAGCTAAAACTCAAATTGAATGCCAATATAGCAGCCTACAAAAGGGATTGTAAACTAATGATGAAGTAGTAGTGAAAAATGATGAACATTGTGACCCCAAAACTCACCAAAAATTGTTATTGAAACTAAGGCGCCAATTATAGCTTTCATTGAAAACCACGATTGAAACACAAATCGGTGAAATGGTGGAATTATTTTTGACAAGTCGGGTTTAGCAATCATTGAAACTTGGGTGTCATTGAAAACATCTTTGGCGCACTTCCCACATGAAAAAATAATTTTGAGTTTAGAGTTGATCATGTAAGGAAATAATGACAGACGAGAACAGAAAGAAAATCGAACAGTGCCTGCGTTCTGTAACTTTCACATTGAAGAAATCAATCGAAAAACGCTGAAAAATGGCTCAAAACTCATGTATTTTGTTTCAGTTTTCATCGTTTCTCAACCAATTTTATGCATGTGAGATTTACAGAACGTAGGCACAGATATCATTGAAACGATTGTGTTTCACTTTTCTGAAACCAAAATCAGCAGTTCATTGGAAACCATTTTGATCATTGAAAAAATAAAATTGATTTTAAAAGAAAGTTTTAAAACATAATAAATATTTTTTTTTGATGAAAATCCTTGATTATTTCGTTTTTTGCTGATAACAACGCAACTATATTAATTTTACAGGATTCCGCTTTTGCTTAAGTAAAAGCTATACTAATCGCTCTACAACCACTACCGTCTTATGACTTACCTGGTAGACTAGACTGAGTATTTTAGCCGATATTCAGCTCCGAAGATGGCAAAAACCACATTTTCGAACTTTTTGAGCAAAAACTCCTATGTTGGAAGTGCTGTATTTCATGATATATTTAATTTAGATAAGATGAGATGAGAAACTTAAGTCTTTATGTTCAACATAAACGCTTAAGTGACACATATTGCTTTGCACCAAACTCAAACCTCAACATAAAAGTCGTTAAATCGAACATAATTTAAGTATAGAAAGAAGTGTCGCATACAATATTTAAGTAAGTCATAATAATAGTAATAGTAACTTTTGGGTATTCATTATTTTGAAAATAAATTCGATTTCAACAGAACCAATAAAAAAAAAAACAGTTTCGAGGATATTTTTGAAAGAAACCAAAGCAAAAGCTGGACTTGGAAATTATTATATATCCCAACAAAACAATTCAAGAACAAATTCCACCAAGTTTTCTTTTTGATTTTTTTTAAAACCTCAGATTTTAATTCAATATCGAGTTCCATGGACATCCTCTTCAACTCATTCTCGATATTTATTCCTCTGATACTTTTTTTCAATTGCTTCTTCTTTCAGAGCATCATACTGCAATTTGGCAAATTCTATTTAAATTCTTGAAAGCTCCGAATACTGCTCAATTATTTTGCTGCTTGGTAGACTTGAGGCGACGGGTCTTCTTCTAGAAATCCATGGTGTATTACTGGCTGAACAGAATGGTGACGCAGACGGAACCGGAGACGGAGCCGGAATAGCTGTCAAAATATTAAATACACGCAAATTCAATGTTGCGAACACAACGGAACGTAGACGCATACGGAGCTGCAGACGCAGACGGAAGAGTTCACCAACTTTTAACTTTTGACGTACGGCACTTTTGACGTTTCAATTTGTATGAAGAAAAAAAACAACTTTTTGGGTCGGAAAAAAATATTGTGGTTATTTGTATCGCGAAAAAAATTATTTATTAAAAGGAAAATTATTGGAAATAAAAAATGTGAATTCTGAGCTTGTACACAATAATATTCTTTTGTTTTTCTTCAAAATACTTTCAAAGCTGTACAGCTCCATTGTGGACATGTAAAAAAAATAACGTACGACACTTTTTGACAGCTCTTCCAGTTCCGTCTGCGGCTTCAGTTCCGTCATTCTATTCTGTTCAGCCAGTTAACCTCTGATTTAATATTGGCCCGTTGTGATACCGCATAGGAGAAACTTCCTCTACTCGTTGAACCACTTGGAGTTCCTTAATGAAGCATGCAAGGTTATTTATTTCAGTATTAGCCCGATCACTTGGATCATTTTAGTATGTAGAAGTCTCTCAAATGGATTCTACGTCTTTGGGATAGAGCAGGACATGTACAGAGAAAGTGAGAAACTGTTTCCTCCTCCTCCTCATCCATGCAGCTTATGTGCGATCTGCTTAAAGAAATCAGACACTTGGTGCGTTTCAGATCAAGCTTTGGCCAGATTTGTTTAGCCGCCATACAAGTAATGTTGTTCCACCTTAGCTTCTTGATATCTTTCCTTTCTATTAGGAGAGTTATTGCTGTTCCACTTTTAGCGAGTTAATCGGCCTTAATGTTCCCTGGAGTGTCCCTGTAAGAGATGATCGTAAGTTTAGGACTGTGTTGGAATTAGCAGATACCGAGTCTAGAGATTTCAGTGCGACTTGGCTGTCAGAAGAGAAGATGCGTATATCAGTTGTTCATATATAACGTTTTCTTTAAGCCAAGACAAAATTTGTTTGATCGCTAAAAGTTTCGCCTGGAAAACGCTACAACGATCTAGAAGACGGAATGCGAGAGGTAAGTTTAGTATATCTGAGTACACGCCTCCACCAACCCCGTCATCGGTTTTGGATCCATCAGTATAAAAATGAACCGATTCATCATTCAAGAATGTCTCATCCTCTCAGGTTGATCTGGATGGGATGGTAACCTGATAAGCCTTACTGAAGAGCAATTGGGGGATGGTGTCGTCAATAGCCGCGTCTTATTATCTTTGGAGCTGGATCAGGATCATCCCTTGAAAATAAAACGATATGGATCACAATGACAGCAGTGTTATATAACCATCTCTTTTTTACTTACGTTTTAATTATTTTCAGTTGTTTCCCGTCTCTTTTCTTTGCACTACAACAAACGCTACCTTACCATAAAAGCCATCTACCCGCCAAAGTAAGAATTCATTTTTGGATCTTCGAAACAGATCTAGATAGAGAGCAGGATCCCGAATTGTTTTTGTATTACGTGTTGTAAAATGATCCTGATCCAGATCCGTAGAAAATAAAACGCAGCTAAATGTTACTTGTAAGTGATCCGAAAGAGTCTAGAATAGCGGAGTTGCAAATTTTATTATTGATCCACTGTGAAGAGGCTTTGAGTCGAATGGCTGTGTTTGCGGTCGTTTGTTTGCCAAAAATATCAAGGGAGATCCAATGAAACAGAATGTGTAGTGTTGCAGAAGGAGTAGCACGTAGTGCTCCACTTGTGCACAAACAGGCTGATCGTTGGACTTTCCCAAGTTTATCGCGATTTTTCGCTTTATCTAGAGCGGTCCACTAAATTGATACACCGTATGTAAGAGTCGGTCTTATTACCGAAATGTATCCGCCTGCAGGCACATTGCAATAAACAAGGGATATTTTTTTTTTTTTTTTTTTGAAGAAAAGAACAAAAATTAGGAATGAGATTGTTTCTAAAGGATTCAATTTTAATTTAATTACATGAAGCGATAGGGTGAAGAAAGGGTTGTCGAATTTGGAGAATAAACAATTTGGCCAAGGTTGGGAGGGCATGCGAAATGGGAAAATGATTTCCATCTAATTTTTTCCTGGATAGTTAGGTATATCATAGATACTTTCGTTCTTTGAAAGGTGATTTTTTTATTTATTATAGATAGAATCTGAAGAATTATCGTGGTGGTTACGAGGTAATTATCGCATTCAAGGGAGTGTACCCATACCCTATGGGAATTAATTAATTTTGTGTTAGTGTGTTTTCTTCTATTTTAAATTTATTAAAAATTTTCCAACCATTACAACTTTAACATCTTCTCCGAAGGAAATTATTAAGGCTTAACTATATTCAAGACTTTTTGCAAAAAGTAGTGAAAATGCGATGAGCAAAAACATGCTTAGAGATGCATGTATCCAAAAAAATTGTGTTTTGTCTGTACTATCAATCTAAAATCACATATCAAACACTTTTCGCGGGCTTTTTCGCACACATTTCTAGCGGATGTTTTATTTTTTCACTTTTGTACTTTCTGCAAAAAGTCTTGGATTTGAGCCTTTAGAATAAATGACTTATGCTATAACGAGAAATAGCTGCATACTATAGGTATATGTCAAGCCGCAGTCATGGGAAACTACCCAGTATCTTTACTGTCACGAAATCCTCACAGCCATGTTCGTTGCCTGACTGCATCCAGTAAAGTAATGAGCTTCAGCGTTACCACTTACGGAAAAAAAGTCGAAGTAGATTGAAGAAAAAAGTGAAGTATGTAGATTGGGAAAATGGAAGTATTTAAAAATTCACTTCTTTTTAATATAAACCTAGGAATATTTACGATTTGTGGCAACTGTTCTAATATAGTTGTAAAAAGACAAAAGTTTAACATTTTCTTATTCTCCAACAACAAATCATACTGAAAACAATCTTGACATAATTTTGCACTTTTACTTTCAACCCTAATACACATTGGCGTAGTTAGAGATTTTCCCTAGGGGGGCAACCAGCCAGTGGACCAAAAGTTCGAAATCATGGCTGCACCTACTTTTTTTGCAAACGTAACCAAATTTTTGTTGGATTTTCAACATTATCTTCTGTTTGTTTGTGTGTACTTAATATAAGTACCACGTTTATGCGGTGTTGAAGCTAACTTCTTTTTACGTAATTTACTATCGAAATTAAGTGAAAAAATTGATTATTTACCTAATTTCTTTTAATTAATCGTTGAAATATTTTAGGTCTATTTCTATATAGATCTTAAGAGAAAAAAAAATATTTATTGCATAAAAAAGCTAATACCTTCAACGAAACAAAAAGGGGAGAGGGGTGAAGTTAAAATTTGTGAAAATGCACAATCAAGGAGGTTTTCAACCCTCGATATCACTTGTAGTTAAGCAGATATTTTATTTAATCTGCTAATGAGAGAAAATTAAAAAAAAAATTTACTTTTCTTATAATTTTTCGTAATTTTCAAACCATGTTGTATATTTAAAGAAATAGGCCAAAAATTGTATAGTTTTTATAATTCATTTGTTTAAATTTTAGCAAAAATAGAAAAAATCTTCGTTTGGGGTTAATGTGCGCAATCATTTTGAGGGCAAGTCTGCGCATGAAAATTGTATGAAACTTCATATATTTCTGCTTAATTTCAATTTTAAAGAAAAATCCCCATACGAACTTGTATGGCAATTCCTACATTGACAGTAAATTTGAATTTTATATCTAAATTGTTAAATTTAACTGAAATGTTTGACGTGTTAAAGTTCCATTTATCAAAGTAGTTAGGTTTCTTGGAAATATTTTTTTTTTTTGGTTAATGCGAAATAATGTTTATTTATGAATTGTAAAAATAGTTTAATATAAAAATTGGGGTTTATACTTAATTTAATTTTAAAAACGTTGATCTAAAACCCTGTGCGGCCTTAAGCCATCTGCTTACACTCACCCAATAAATTTGTCGATATTGATTATTTTTTAATTGTTTATACATATAAGTCAGAAAAACATGTATCTTTACAATCCAATTAAAATTTCTTCAATTAAACTTTGAATTCGGTTTCAAAGTCAAAAGTGCGCAAACTTATCCCAAACTAGATACTCTACGCCGCGGTCTGCTGCGGCGGAAGAAATAAAACTGCTAAGCTAATCAGAAACTCTTTAAACATTAGTGTTTCGACGGTATTTTTATTTGTTTTAATTCACGCCAGAATCTGACAACACCTGTTTCAGGTGTAAAATATTTTACGAATCTATTGTATTGTAAAGGCATAGCCCCGCGCGCCGCCGGTTATTGCTTTCATTGAAATCCCTCATTGAAACACAAATCGGTGAAACTGTGGAATTATTTTTGACAAGTCGGTTATAGCAATCATTGAAACTTGGCTGTCATTGAAAACATTTTGGTGCACTGCTAACAAGAGAAATTAATTTTGAGGTTAGAGCTGATCATTGACCGAAATAATGACAGGATGAAATAATTTAAGGATGGATTACACAAAACTGAAAAATTTAATATTTTTGTAATCCGCTTTATTAGTTCCGCTATTCTATTTTTCGTAATTGATTTTTTTTTTCTAAAAAGTAGAACATTTTTTAATCAGAAAAACATAGTCAATGGATTTTTTGTGTTATTTATATTTGCGCCAAAAAAAATAAAACATACAAAAAATTCATGTAATTTTTATGGAAAAAAGTACAGGCCCGACGCGACGGCACGTGTTAAAATTAAGATGGGGGCAGGAGGTTTTGCCACGCTTTTTTTTTTAATTTATTTAGAGACCTTTTAGGGGGTGCGCTCATTAAAATTTGGAAACCACCCATTCAACGACCACTCTAACTCTAATGTATGTACAATGTACATACTTTGTAGACAACATTTTCGAATTCACGTACAGTGCTACACAAAAGTTTGCGTACAGCGATAAAATAACGAAAAAGAGAACCATTGCTCGTGAACGATAAATGATACATTTTTTTTGTTATTATATTTCAATAAAATAATTTTCAAAGGATCGATTGTAAAATGTTGTAAACAGTTGTAAAATGAAAAAAATTAATAAGAATAAATTGCAGTTTATTACTTTTGGTATTAATATTTTGTCGGATATCCTTTCAATCTTATTACTTCCTTTAAACGGGTTTGCATGGATGGATGCAACAAGTCTTTCGGTGTAAGAACTATACTTATATTATTCCATTCGTGTAATAAAGCGTCTTTTAATTGGGCCTTATTTCGAATATCGTGGGTGCGGATTTTTCTTTCCAGAGCATCCCCCACACGTGTTCGATTGGGTTGATGTCTGAGCTTTGTGGTGGAGTTCGTAGTTGGTGTGGGGTATTATACCTATAAGAGCCACAAACGCGCGTTATGTGCCGTATGTTTGGGGTCATTATCTTGCTGGAAGTAGTAGTCGTTGGAAATACCCAGCCTTTAAATTTCTTTTGATGATATCAATATACACAAACTGATTCATAATTCCTTCGACTATTTCCAGCTTACCTACCCCTGAAGTCACCACAAAACCCCACACCATTAGACCTCCACCACCATGCTTCACAGACTTTACAGTACGTTTCGGATTAAGGGCATTATTTGGCCTTCTCCACACCCTAAGGCGACCGTCAGACCCGAAAATGTTATACTTTGACTCGACCGAGAAAATTACCTTGTGCCAAAATTCGTACTCTTTGGCGAACGCAAGTCGCTTCTGCCTGTTGACTTTGTTCATTAATGCTTTTTTTTGGGTGCGCACGACTTAAATCCATTTCGAACTATGGTTCTTCGAACTATTTCTGGGTTCACTTTAGTGTTCTGATGCGTTTTTAGTTTCGAGCTGATCATCCTAGCTGTTGTAAAATGGTTTTGAGAGCTTCGATGGTCGGCCGGATCTTGCCTTAGATTCTACCGGCCCTGGGTTCCTAAAGTGATCAATGGTTCTCTGGATCGTTGATCGACTTCTGGGAGTTTGTTTTGAAATTTCGATGTAGGACATTCTTTGTTTCACGTGAAGATTAATTATCGACTCCCTTTCACTCACGCTTAACACTTTTTTCGATATTTTTCTTGTTTTAATTTCGCGAAACTCAAAAAACAATCATTTAATTAATTTGTCACACTCGAGCAAACAACAATGTACTGCGATCAAAATGTACCGCTATTTGCATAGTGTGTGATGAAAGATTTTTATTATCTGTACGCAAACCTTTGTGGAACGAATTTTACAACTTCTTTCCTTTCTTTGTTATTTATTTAAACGAAAATAAAAGTATTGAATTTATTTTGGACTAAATCGATCCTTTGAAAATAATTTTTTTTGAAAGACATCCAAATAAATTGTTATATCCATTATTATACCCACTTTTAAATCGCCGCAAAGTTGGTATCTGTGTCAAAATCAGCTGACTCCGAAAAGAATAATTATTTAGAAACAAAATAGGAAATTAAAATGGGCTTTTTATTCAGACTTGCATTACTGTGCCTGTGCTATAAGTTTAATAAATTTATCTTATTGTAGTTTTTGAAAAGAATAAACAAAGAATACATTTTCTTTGTTTATTTTTTTCCAAGCCAAAACATAAAATACCTATTAGTAAACAATTCCATTTTAAAAAAGGTAAGGGATGTGTTGGAAAATGTTGGCTTTTTAATGTCAAGTTGAATGAGAGTTGAAATGAATGGTTATATGAAGGTTTAGTCGAATAGTCGTTGAGTACCTATTAAATGATTGAAATGACAAAATAGAAAGCAACTGGTGTTTTCTAACACTTTATTTTCATGTTATAAGGCTAACTTTTGCTTCGAGAAGTTAAAAACAATACCTTTAAAAACTTCACGTTGCTTGCTATATAAATACAAATAATTGACAATTTTATTTAAGATTAATAATTTGACAAAAAAAATATAATGCCACTACACACTCGAAACATATACATAAGTTGGATTTACACGGTGGTCCAAACTTCTGCAAAAAAAATTGAAAATAAATGAATAAAGTCATTTTAACATTAATTTACCCGAAGTCAAAAAAGAATGAAGATGTCATCACAGTATTTACCCGACACGATGCGAGTGTTATGATTAAACTTTAGTTATGCATTTGTCAGTTTTTGACATCTTAAAAAATTGGAGGAATTATAAAAACTTGTCAGCAGTCTATATCTGCCAAAGTTTTTTCGTTGTGTATGACAATTCGGTTACTTCTGTGTGGAAGCGTCGCTTTTTCCTGACCGATAGCAGATGAACTTTACCTTGACTACAGTATTTAGTGCGAACTATCGTTATAAATTACTAGTGACGTTTCAGATAGTTTTTCGAATGGAAGCCCTTTTTCTTAAAGGAATATAATATGCCTCTGCGTCTGCATGTCTCCATATGCTTCAGATACAATACATATAAACGCATCTAGCGGGACAATTTTGTGTGCTGATGATATTTTCGGTGAGACGTCAAATATTCCATGCATTGCTAATTTACACTGACCGCCTAAAAGTTCCATAATTTTCCAAACCACCACTAGTGAAAACAAAGCACAAAATTAAAAAAATATTAACGATTTTTATTTTTAATAACTGAATATTGTTCACTAATTTTTAAACTCGGCAAGTTCGATGCTATAGGTCTGCGTTTTTCCTGGATTTTCCAAAGCAATACTTTCTTTCAAAGAAGATGTTGAATGATCGTCCTCTTGAGAACGTCTTTTAGCGTAACCATTGAAATTGGTTTCAGCTTTTTTGTTTGTTGGTGCTTTAAGTGGCTCCAGTTTGTAGGTTGACCAATCTGCGCGTAAATCATCCGGCTCAGGTAATATGTACCATTAGTATATCATCATTTTCTTGTTTTAATTCAAAATTTATGACTATAATAGAATTGCTCACATTTTCTTTTTCTAGTGATACTAAATTAATAAATATGTTTTTCACTGCATTACTATCAAAATCGTTTGGTATTCCGTGTACAGCTTTCGGAATCATTATTGTTACCGCAAGGTCAAAATTTGGATCCTTGAAAATATAGATATGGATTCCCAATTCCTATTTGAAGTGAAGAAAATATTTCTGTCGCTCTGCTTCTTTTCTTGTTTCCTTTTTATAAGCAATATACAATCTTAATGATTCCGTGTTTCTTAAACACGTTACGCCAAATTATGGGTTGAAATTATAGGTTATTCGTATCCAGACTCTTGCTCTCCGTTTCATTTTCAAAAAAAACCGCATTGCAATAATATTTATTTCTAGCTGCTGATGAGAGAAGTTAGGATTTCAAATATCTTGATCAATTAAATTTTTAATCTGGTTGTTGTTTTGCTGCTTTTTATAATCGCAACTAGATTTCATCTGGTGTAAACTCTCATGTGGTGATGGTATCTTCAATTTATATGTTTTATTCTTTGACACAATAGGACCTAACAAACCATATCATTTTCAAAAAGAAACGCATCCTGACTTATTATGCCATCGTTCTATCATTGCTTAGCTTTTTGTTCTTTCCCATTGAAAAGTGGTGGTGGTGGCGAGAAAAATGAAATTTCGTCCTTTTATTCAAAACTATTGACGTATTTACTGGCCAGCTACTTACTTTGGATTGGTTATTGGTTTCGATAAATTCATCAACTGCTTTGTTGTTGTTGTTCTTGTAACAACTTTGTTACTTTCTTCTTCTTCTGCCTTGAAATTCATGATCGTCTTTTCTGCATGTTATTCGCCATGAAATGTTGCACAAAACAACTCTAGTTGTTTTTCTAGATCCGACCAGTTCAGAAAAGAACCGATTTAGTCAAATTCCAGGACCCACGATTTAACAGAAAGTCGATCAATGGTGACGAATTTGGAAACTAAACTTTCAATGTCTTGTAAAGAAAATCGAATCTGCTGGCCAGCATTTCTTTTGTTCTGTGTAAAAGATTTATAGAAAAATTACCTACTTCCACTTCCTTTTGCTCCATTCTGCGGTTCTAAGTTTCTTAAATTCAGCTTTTTTGCTTCTACCAGCCTCGCCAACAGTACAGATATTGCTCCAGTTATATTCAATCCCAGCTTCGATAGCTCCGCTTTCAACTGCTCCACATATACAATTTCCATTTTTTTTAAATTGTTTGTTGGAGTGGTGTGGAGTAGGAAATTAAGGTCTCACTTTTTCTTCCCCCTGATACCGAGAAAAATGGATTTTAGAAAAGAAAAAGCAAATCGAAGTCCATACTCTGGACATTATATGTATTGAGTATTTACAAGAGAATGTATTTCCTATGATACGTGAATTTGTACTAATCCTTGCTTCCGATGACTGATGAGAAGAAATTCGAGTCGTTGTGGCGCGCACCTTTAAATAAATTTAAGATCAAGTATGAACGAAAATTGCTTGATTGGTCTTGCCTACTACCATTACCATATGTGCCTGTTTACATTGGATTTTTAATGAAACATGATTTCATTCATTACTATAATCCCCGTGTTTACATTTTAAAGCAAAAATCCTTTCATTTCAATCTTTCCTATCTCAATTATTTAATCCATGTATATATCTCTCACTCACACAAAAAAATTCTTCATGCTAAATCCGAGAATATTTATTGAAAATGGTGCAACGGCATATTTTGTGTGGAATCTCTTCTTCTCTTTTTCGCGCATATAAAATCTACCCGTCTCACTGGATGCGCCATTCATTAAAAATCCAATGTAAACAGGCACTATACTCGTAGGCGTATTTTCCTACATTATATTGACATCGAGAAAATTATTACAAGATTTGCGAAAACCGGCCTTAGGCTAATCAATTAGTGCCAAAAAAAATCAAAATATATGAAATTGCCACGCAGCTGTTGAGCGGCAAACGTCAAAGTAAAGTAGATTTAATTAATTTTCTCAAAAACTAAAAGACATTTAAGCATCTGGTTTTAGTGTTTGACTAAAAATTCATAGACGAATTGAATATCAAAAACAAAAATATTATGTAACAACGTAAAATATAAAGCAAGTAAAAAAATTGCGTGCCCAAGGCTTTCAATAAAATAATATAGAACAGATTTCAAAGCTGAGCTCTGCCACTTTACCTCTCAGAATTAACGCTCGCCACTCAACGATTGCGTGGCCACAACACAACTATACAATTTAATATGTTCTAATTTTTTTTACCGCTCAGCATTTTGCTGCTCTGTCGCTTAGGGATTTTTAAACATCGATAGTAATAGGTCCGATAGTTTAAAAAGAAATTTTCGATACTATCGATAGAATATCGATAGTTTAATTTTTGAAAAACCAAGCCATATTAAGGGCACAAATACAAGTCAAAAATTAGTATGGCGCTAAATGAAGAACAAATTTCACTTCAATTCAAATTGTCACTCAGCTTGCCGATATTGCCCGAGTACGAGTGCCTATATTATTTTTTGCACTGCATTATGTAAATTCTTGAAAGCAACCTTTCCATCAAACTTCTTGAAAAATTCCCACACAACGGATTTATTTTTAAGTTCATTTTACTAACCGCCATATTATGGACTTCAGGAGTAAGTCGGGTTGAAATGAATTTTAAACTCTTCCTTTAATCCGCATTTTTTAGATCCGAAAATTTAAACTTATGTCCATAATATTCACTTAACAAAAAAAAACACATCAAACTCGGTGGAATAAAAATAAGTAAAACGCATGTAAAACTGTTACAACTTAACATTTGCAAAAATGCTTTTAATTTTTTGTCGCTTGCTTCTGTGTTTTGTATTTTGAGTTAACACCCGAGTTTAATTACTTTAACTGCTCCCTGGAAGTCTGTTTAAATTAAGTCCAATTAAAATTCACAAGGTTGAAAATGAGGGGTATAAAGTGTGAATATTATGAGCTTGGCTGGGCATCTGGGTTTGAATTACTTTAAATCCAGGTGTACCTACATTTAAAACTGGATTTAAGTGACTGAATAATATGGCTGTAAAATACAATAGAATAATTAAACCGCTACATTTAAATGAATAAAGTTACCACGCATAAAACTTCAATTTACAAAAAAAATGACGACGAACCAAAACCACGAAGCGAACAAATATGGACCAATATACAAGCAAAGTCAAAATTTCAGAAATAAACGAAGACTAGAGATTTGCGGTAGTGATTTTAATAAAAAAGCACATGTGTTCGTTGTAATCGTGAAATGTACACACACCAATACGTTTTATTCAAATTCACAACTAGTGAAGTTGTGCGGTCAAAAACTATGGATAGTTTTTTTAAAAACTATCATACATTCGATAGTTTTTAACTATCGATGTTTAACGATCATAAATTGCTATGTGTGAACTTTCGAGTTGACGGATAATTCTGTCAAAGCGACGCCCAACGCGATATTGGAAATCAGCCTTTACTGTCTTAACAGACTACAATGCTGGAACCGGAGCTATAGACGGAACTGGAAGAGCTATCAAAAAGTGTCGTGCGTTATTTCTTTTTACGTGACCACAATGCAGCTGTACAGCTTTGTACAAGCTCAGAATCCACATTGTTTGTTTCCAATACTTTTCCTTTTAATAAATTATTTTTTTTTGCGATACAAATAAACACAGTATTTTTTTCCGAACCAAGAAGTGGTTTTTTTTCCTTCATACAATTTAAAACGTCAAAAGTGCTGTACGTGAAAAGTTAAAAGCTGGTGAACTCTTCTGTCTGCATTCGCAACATTAAATTTGTGTGTATTCAATATTTTGACAGCTATTCCAGATTCCAGCTCCGGCTCCGGCTCCGTCTCCATTCTGTTCTTCAGGCAGTTAAGAACGAGCAAGCTATCAGTATACTATGAGTTTGAGCATGGGAGCAGAAAGGTCTTGGAGGGTGCACGACATTTTGCAAGGAATTAAGCACAAGGCAGCGGCGTGCTTGTTTTTTTTGTGGGGCAATTTTTCTCAATTCTATGCATCAGACGCGACTGCTCTTAAAAAGCTTCCCCCATAAGCCCTTTACTGAAAATTTTTGTTGAACAGAGTTTAATAACTTCGATTTAATTCTCATCAACCACCTTTCGGATAGTCATTCCCCTGATGATATCTTTTTCATGTCATTCCCCTGATTGCACTGTATTGACGGAATTAGACACATTTTTTAATCGCTAATTATCCATATAGGCATCCTATGAAAATAAAACGAAACAGATCATAGGGACATGATTTTTATACCTATCTATTTTAAAAAAAAAAATTTATAAATTGCTGTATACCGCAAGTATTGGATTCACAAAAAAAAAAAGTCCTTCAATTCTGGAGACCCCTTGATGGAAAGTTATTATTATAGAGTTATACATAGGAGAAATAGATTAGGTAATATAGCAAAATAAGTTGTTTTCAGCAAGGGTTATTTCTTTTAGTGCAAATTTTAAAATTTTAAAATTTTTGTATGAAGATATACCTACCTACGTTTACTTTCACTCAGATAAATGAACTTAGAAGCTCGAAAATGTCCTTGGAATTTGAAAATTATATCCTTGTAGGTACCTACCTACCTTTTTGATAATATATTTGCAGATTAAAATTAATTTCTTTTGTCGAAAACAAACAAATAAAAAAAATTCTTAGAATTTACCTCAGTTACAGTAGGTACATTATAATAAAATATCACTCGAATTTCCTGTGCTGGAGTTTGGTAGTTCACCACATATTTAAATGTTCATTTTGTATGTAAAAGGTAGCGACACAGGAGACACAACCGTTTGTGTCTGCGCTCTGCTCTATAAAGTTTTGGACGTTATGTTTTGCAAATATAAATAAATAAATATAACAACGCTAGCTATAGGTAGGTTGGTTGGTACCTACCTATTTTATAATCAAAAAGTAAAGCGATTGTGTAGCAAACTCCGAAAAAATTTTATCTGCCAAAGGGCCCCATTTAACGTAGTAAAGGAAAACAAAATGTCATATAGGTTCCCCAATAAATTATCAAGTTCTCGGCTCTTCTCAATGCACCTCTGAACGAAGAACAAGGTAAGGTCCACCGTTCCCGTTTGCGACAAACTTCAAAAAATGAAAAAGATCACTTTCAGATCCGCAGCAGGGATGTGAGAACACATTTAAGACGTTATTACCATAAGACTGAGGTGCGAGGTGCCTTAGTAAATCCTTGCCAAGCTAAATTCAACTTATTAAAATCATGTTTTTAAGCCCAAGATAGTAATAGAAATTCATTCGCAACCTTTTATCTACTGAAAGGAATTTGAATATTGAGAGTTATTTCACATTTTCCGTCCGTCTATATATTGCATCTTCGGCGAACCTTTTTAAGCATTTTTTTTCGCGCGGACATACGAGGTAGCACATTGCTTTGAAATGTGGTGGCATAAGCATAAACTTGTGCATGTCGTATCCTTGAATGCGGTGTGCTTTGATATCGGAATAGCTGCACGCGCCCAATTTACATTTATGTCTATCGATATTCGCAAACTCCTTACTTCACATATGCTACTTTATGTGAATAGCTGTTGCTTGAAAGTTTCAAAGGGAATAAGAAGAAACTGTCAATATGTCTGAATAAATTGTGCAGACTTATAAATCGATAAATGTTCGGTCGCGAAGCCAATGGCGGTAGTCACTGTATCAAAACTGTTGTTTAACAACTAAAAAGAGCGTCCGTTCTTTGCTATGCACCAGTTTCGTAGAGCAAATAATAACCAAAAAAAAAACTATAATAATCAAATGCGCGCTTTAGTTACAAAATAGGAATTTAGTGGAAAATCCGTAAAAATCTTAAGAAATGATGCACTTTTCTCTTTTATATTAGGAGTACGCGTCCATCCATCAACAAAAAGTAACATCTTTTTTTGAAAGTCTTTTCGAGGAAAGTAGATCGCACGGTTTGCTAAGCGAACGCATCTTACTGTTGTAAAATCGGAGTAAGCCTTTAAACGCTCCCCCAAAACCAACGCGAAACATATGGAACGACGAAGAAACATTCGCATATCTAAATTAATCTACAACACAATTGATCGTGCCCAAACCGGCGGCGCGGCGAGTGGTGGCGGCGGCGTCGGCGCTTGAAAAATTCATCAGTCGTCGCATATTCGCATCGAATGTTTGTAGTTGGTTTGGAAGAGCGTTAGGATAGTAAAAAGCAGACAAATTATTTTTAATAAACTTATGGTCGATTTCATAAAGATTTAAAAGGCTTTTAAATTTTTAAATGACGTATTTTGTATGGAGCAAACGTCATTTAAAAAATTAAAATTGGGTTAAAATCGCGTTAAATCTGGGGATGTCCAGAATGTTTGGAATACCAGGTTTGCGTTTCTTTATTCAACGGAATATTCCAGATAAACTAATTTGCTGTTTCTTTATTTATTCCGGAACATTTGGAATGCATTCGTTTTATTCCATGTAAAGTGTGGAATAAAAAGAATAATGGGCGCGTTCAATATAATTGACGTTCTTATTCTCCATTATGGCAGATCCACATTGGTGTTAATTTTAATTAATATCTATTATTTTCGGATTAGCCGCGTTATTGAAATTTATGAGAGTGCAATTTTGTACTCACACCGAACGTTTCGCATCAAATTGCAATGAGCGTGGTTACCGGGAAACTGTTGTGAGATGTTAAATGTTAGATTGACTATGCAAGTTGTAGCGATGCTTAGGTGTTTTAAGTTTAATCCGGGATGAAGACTGTGAGGTGTTGATTACAGGATCCCAGGATCGAGATAGCTTAAAACTGTCATCACGATTGAAATTTTGGTGGCGCTTGATATCAATTGCCGCACGAACTAGCCGTGGGATGTAGTGCTTTTCTTGAGCTAACACCTTGGCTTGGTCAAAATGAATCCAGTGGTGTTCATCTGGATTATTCACGATGTGTTTCTTTGTTAATTTCGGATAAGGAATAGAATGGATGGAAAAGACAAAATGTTTATCCAGAATATCCAGAATGGAATCAATAAAGAAAAAAAACTAGAATAAAAATAATGGTAATCCAGTTGTTCGATGATATGTAAAAAGAATTGAATTTTATTTATGTAGGTATTCTTAAAGTCAAAAGCTTATGAAATTTTTTATTAAATGCATAGCATTTATACTCTGATAGATACATTTATTCGCGTTATTTTGTGTTTTTTAAATAATTAACACCAATGTGAATCTGCCATAGTAGAGAATAGGAACGTCAATACATAATATACAATTGAACACACAACAGAATGGTTTAACCGGAATATTCCATCGAATAAAGAAACGCAAAATTGGTACCCTGATTATTCTGAACATTCAGATTGAATAAAGAAACACACTCAACAAGTCCACTTTAGTACTTACTCCAAACGATGCGAAACATCAAATTACGTTGAAGTCTATTGAAATGTTACATTTTTTACAGGATTACATTTTTTTTGATGGATCTGAAGGAGGGATCAGTGTGAGTGTAAAAACGAGTTTTCAGGGCTGACGGCGACGTATGGTTCTCAAGGTATCGTGAAGAAATTTGTAAGCCCCCTTTTCCAAAATGGAAGCCAAATGGGGGAGCTTTCAACCCCGAAAACTATGTCATGATGTTGTTTTTTTTTTAAGTGCAGGTTGTCAGCACCAAATTATAGGTACTCAGCTAAAAACAGACGTACAAAAAGAAACAGTTAATTATAGAGAAGATTTAATATATTTGCCTACAACAATTCGGTGAACTGCTCACTGTAAATTTCGGCCTACAAGATCATGTTGTTTCACACATTTAGGCCGATTTTATTCACTCAAAGTTGAACATAACTTGAGAATTTTTATTCTCAACTTGTGAAAGGTAAAAAATACATCAGGTAGTGCTCCGAAGCAATTCTTTTTGGTAAATTGGCCATCAATTTCTTTGGGCAGTAAATGCATTCGCGATTTTCTCCGACGCTTTTTCCTTGTTGCGTTTCGTGGTATGATGTCACAATACACAATTTAACACAAAATAACACACACAAATATTGAAAAACTTTAAATTTAATAACACAATAAATGAAAATTAAAATTGAAAATGACAGTTCTGTTTTATTTTCGCAAATATCCCAGGGATATTATTCAACTGGGGAGTTGAGAAAAAATGAGTGAATAAAAAGAAATTCAAACTTGCGTTTCAACTCTCGAGCTTTAGTAAACTCTCGAGTTGATCAACTTGAGAGTTTGCCTCAAGTTGAACAATAGTGAAAAAAATGGCCCTTAGACTGTTTCTTTTCCAGCTAGGTAAATTCAATAAAGTGTAATTTGGCTTCGATTGAAGAATTGAAAGCCAATATAACACCCATGTTTGTAGTCGCTATATAAATTTAAAGCGTCTCCCAAAAAGGGTCCCTTCCTTTGACAAAAAGGGTGTCATAGAGAAAATAAAAATGACTTGACAAACATTGCATAAACATCTACATTTGTGTATTCATTAAAAAAAATCTATTCTGATAGCATAAAAAAAATTATTCCAAAAACAGAAACTTAAATTGACTTAGAGCCGATTTTTCAATCGTCAGTTAAACAATCAATTATATACCCGACGAATCAAGTTAAATGACAATTAAACAATCGGATACAAAAATCGACTTTTTCAATCATGAAGAAATAATCAACAGAATATTAGAATTTGAACGTCAAATTTATAAGTCTTTAGGGGGGTTCACATTTAACGACAAGTTGATCAACATGTATCTAGTCGGCAGTATTTTGTAATGTGTACAGCAGTCGAACGACCGTCAATCGACTTGTTGTGTAGTTCAAATTTTTTAATATTTTGCTCGGTCGGTCGACCGTTGTAGTAAATGTGAACACAAGTTGAACGACCGATGATTTTAATTTTGTAGCTTTTTTCTATTTTTGTATGTAAGATTTAATTAGCACGCGTTGAAATTGAAGTTAAACAATAAATAGAAACGCATAAAATCAAAAATAGTGCCGTAATATTGGTGTAAAAAATTGAATACGCGTAATGTTTCCTCATTGAAATTTTGTTTTCAAATGAAGTCTGCGAAACGGTCCTCAGTTTACGCTGAGAAAAAAGTGAAACATAAGCGCTTAAGTTGAACTTAAATATTTAAGTTTCGTTTCGGCAAATGGGCCTTAGGCTGTCTATTTTCTGATTTTTAATTTTTTTATTGAGTTCATGTCCTTTCCATTTTATGGTTCTATCTGCTTCAGCTTCGCCAAAAAATGAGACAAGAAAAGTTCTTATTGAGATTTTAAGAACCTTATCACATGACTCGACCGAGAAACGAACACGTTAAAGTGGCCATATATATTAATTTATTTACTGTGTTTTCTGTGTTCACTTGTTATAAATAAATAAATAAATTTGGTGGCACAAACGGCTCATGAAGAACCAGGGGCTAGTGACTTACAACTCTCAACCATTCCTCTGTGTGTGTCTGCAGGAATGGAGGGGACCTACAGTTTATTGCTGAATCCGAAAGGCTAAGGTGAGCGGCACTTTTCTATGAAAAGAGATACTCTTGGAGGATTTTTCACTTCCTCGCAAGAGGTAGTAGCTCCGAAAAAAACTTAAGGTGGAAGCGGCTGGTATTGAACCCCAGACCTCTGGCATGACAGTCCAACGCACTTACCATTACACCACGGGCTACTACGTTTTCACTTATTCAGAATAGATAAAATTATAATAAACGATTAAATTTAGATTGCAGTCAAACCCGCTTAACTCAATAACCCGCTTAAGTAAACAATTTATCTAAAGCCCGCATATTTTTCAAGAAATTTGCCATATATAACTCCGCTTTACTGAAACTCGCCTAAGTGAAAAACCCGGATATTTGCAAAAAAAAATATTCCTTTAAAATTTTATATTTTTTATTGTAAAGTACTGGGTTAAGTGGAACAAAATTTGGCACAACTATAAAAATCAAAGCAAACAAAAAGTAATGATTAGGCTTTCAAGCAGGCCAGTTCTTCATTATTGTTTATTTCACTACCAAAACAAATATTTTTTTCTACAACTTAGTCTTCTTCTTTAAATTTATTTATTACATCCAGGTTTAAAAGATGCGTTTGATGAAGAATTTTTCCAGCAATTTGGGATTAATTGATCCTGACTTTTTCTAAATAATTAAAACCCGCCTAACAAAAATGCTTTTTTTTCGGTTATCCAAGATCCGCTTAGGTTAAACTTTTCTTAGTTATACAAAGTTCGCTTAAGTGAAATATTAATTAAGATTTTTTTTCGTTTCACTTAAGCGGGCTTGACGGTATTATTATTATTTATATATTAAAGTCTGGCATGACATATATTTTTTATTAATTCACTTTTTTCTTATTTTTTTTTTAAATTTAAGTTCACAAAAGCAGCAAGTTCAACAAAACCAGTCAATTAATACCGACGAATATAGCTCCTCAGAAAATCAAGCATATGTGCCCTCATCCTTGAACAGCAATGTACATCAATCTCATTCTACCATTTCACACATACGACAGCAAGCCAACGATAATTTGACGTCTAGAATACATTCGCCAATAGTACACTCTTCTTGCTATGAAAGTGATTCGATACGGTGTAGTGGTGGACAGATTCTTACGCATAATTCGATGTTGGGAAATCCTTTCTTAACGTCACACTCTTCACTGTTAAATTCAAATCTTCCTCTATTGGCTACAAAGTTTTTATCACACCCAAATATGTTGCCAATGTCATTGTCGCCAGATGTTGAAGACTCATCGCATTTAGAAGCTTCATTGTGGGGATATGAATATCAGAATGATGTTTGTGCTTCCAATTGTGCTTTCTTGGAGCGACACGTGCTTGGAAATGACGTTAAGTTCCGACCTGTAAACAACTCTGCCAAATGTGCCAAAGAGACAAGAATTCGACGACCAATGAATGCTTTTATGGTATGGGCAAAGATAGAGAGAAAGAAATTAGCTGACGAAAATCCAGATTTACATAATGCCGATCTTAGCAAAATGTTAGGTAAGAATAAATTAATAGTTATATAAAATATGTAATAAGAAAAAATAATATATATGTACATACGTATAATGAAGATTTAATACATTCATTATGCATAAATTTTTATTGACAGCAGTCTTTCCTCCCAGTAGGTATACTGTGATAGCAAAATGTACCGTCTTTTTTTATTTTTTCCTTTGCAATGGCTCACTCTCATTGACCATTTCTGATACGAGTAATTCCTAATAATTTTTTCTCACTTTTTTCTAAGTGAATAAAATAATCTAAAAATTAAAAAGAAAATTCTTTTCTGAAGACAATTACTTATCAAATATGAATTTATAACCTAAATTGCGGGGCTATTTCCCGCGTGGAAAAATGGCAAGTTTTTGGCAAGTTTAGGCAAGGCCCTGGCAAGTTTTCGGTAAGGAAAACATGGACGAGGAAAACATGACAGACACCTGTTAGAGCCTCGCTGAGAAAATTTATTTAATAAAGTACTGGTGAGGCTCTTGATGATGTGAAATCATTTTACGAAAAGTAATAAAAGCAGGATCTTATTATATCGTAATACGAATCTTTGTATGCTTATTAACTGTGCAAATTTCAAATCAGGATTGGGAATCGGTGTATCAAATAGTAAAACCGCTACTGCAGACAAAACAGAACAAGACAGAATCACAACTGATTTGGATGACGATGACACTACCGAGCGCTGAACGCTTTTAAACGGACGTATCTGCACACAAAGGCATGAATATAAGGACTATCATAACTATGTTGTAGCTGAGACGTGGTAAGTACTCTGAAGTCTTCGAAGCAACATTCTTCCATGGGACATGGACAGGCCACGACAACGATAATTTAGAATGTATAACCAGGGTGGTGGGCATCGAGGAACTGGATGTCTATCTAGACTAGATTAATATACTTAATATATGGTTGAATGGAAAACCATGTAAAAAAAAACATGTGGAACAAATCTAGTTTTTCAGGGCTTAGGCAGAGTTTAACTGACAAGGCAAAAAGGTTCATAACTAGCGAGGGCCTAGCGAATGCCTATAGTAACCCTTGCTAGACACTTATTAGTAACTATGAAAAATTTGCCAGGGCCTTATTGAAAATTAGATTCTTTTTCCAGGCGGGTTGGAAAAAGTCTGCAGTAAAGTAAGACCGGGACTCAGCTGGCGCATGCCATTGGAATAGAACTCAACCAACTCGGCGTTCGTAACTGGAGTTAGAAAAAAAAAAAAACAACGAAAAACTTGCGAACAGCGGATAATCTATCTGATAGGTTTCTGGATAAATATTTTAGTTCTAGCTTTCAATTTGTTAGGCGTATTAAATCTACATCGGGGATTCTTTAGAACTTATCATATTCCTCAGCTTCACCTTCAATCTCATAATTAAAAGTATTTTCAAAACATATCGTACTAAATGTGTATTTTTTTTTTTTAATATATATTTTCAGGTAAAAAGTGGAGGTCTTTAACACCTTTGGATAGAAGACCCTTTGTAGAAGAGGCTGAACGCTTGAGAGTTATCCACATGACAGAGCACCCCAACTACAAGTATCGCCCGCGGCGCCGAAAGCACTCCAAACCAAGGGCAATTCAAACTAGTGCCAAAGATCACGCCTCAATGCAGGCAAGTAGTGGCAAACCGCTTCCGAAAGCAAAGCCATCGCAAATAACAAACTACAGCATGTCTCAAGTTGAACTTTCAAGCCAATGCCAATCGAAAGCCCAGAACTTTTATCGATCATCAAAGATGTCATTCTCTCCGAATTCTAATCCAAGTCGAAGTTCCGATGATGGTAACTTTCGCTCTGTCAAAGGAAACGTTCCAAACTATGAGAAAAAGCATCCATCATTCCAGCAACAAGTTCAAAGTAACATAACCAGCAACCATTGCGATAAACAAAAATCAACGAAGCAAATTATGTATAAATCAAAAAATAAATCGCGAGCTTCCAACAACCCTGACGAAGATAACAGTTTAACTGGTAAAAAGTCACCATTTCAGCAGCATTCACTAGCGTTGTCTTCTTCAACCTTGCTTACCAGTAAAGGCATTTATGTGACATGTAGTAATCGTGGAATGTTAGACCAATCGCACACAGTTAAGGGAACATATTTTCCACCGATGTCAGCTTTGGAAGAAAACCAAAGAAGCGACCCGACAGATCTTTCTCAGACATGTAATATAAACGCAAGTGTACATTGCACCACACAAGCTAGCTCCTCCCCGCATTATAGCTCGCCAAATACTCGGACCCAAACCAAAAATAATATTAATGAAATGTTAACGAGTCCGTACTCTGTTAATGCCAGTCCTATGCACGATTCAGCTTCTGGATTCCATCCGCAAATGACTCAGCATGAAAAAAACTATTCCCGCTATATGAATTCTCACGGCCAATGCAGCCCCGAGAATATTTTGGAACAGAATTCTGATAGTAAATTCTCAAAATATCCGGATACAAATCATAATTACGATAACTATGAAGTGTATTCCAGTCCCGGTGGAAACTATTACCCGCAAGTCACCTATATTCCGTCTAATAACTGTTCACCGATAAATCATACGCCACCATCTTATCAAAATAATGTAGAGTGTAATTATTTTCCATATCATCAGCCAGATCAAATTTGCCTTAACGGATCGCCATTGAACTATTTCATGAACAATAATGGGGAACCACCGCCAGCAAATGTAGCGCCTCAATCAATTGCATCCTTGGTATACCCTAGCGCAACAACAGGCGAAACATTTGAAGTGCGAAAGGACGATGAAATAAGCAATATTCTAGCAGGTGTTAGAAAAACCTGCTACAGTAATTAAGCCAACGTATTTTAAGGTTACCGATGTAAAAATGTACAGACAAAATAAAAAAAAAAACAAATTTTCAAATATTTCGAAAGAATCGGTGTGAGTTTATTTGGACGTTTGCCTACTTGGGATTTAAAGATCAGTTTGAAAAACAGTACCCTCAGAGTCTCAGATCAGAGCTTAACCCTCCGTTTTTATTATTAGAATTGATCCGTGTAATCAACAAGATCACTTAATCCTGCTCTCTATCGGGATCACGTTTTAAGACCGAAAAATATACTTTTTACTCTGGCAAGTATCTTCTTGCCAGTTTTGTAAATATTTTTAGAAGTATGAACAACATATCACATATGAATATGAAATAAACAAACAAGAAGATAGATATACAGCTCTGTTGTCACGCTCTGGTCCGTATTGTTTTATTTTCGTGTGGGGCTTGGGATCTATATAGAAATTATTGACAAATAGGTTAATGTGAAAAATTGTTAAACAAAAAGCCCAATTCTGCAGTAAAAATCCTAATAATGATGATTGCGTTCAAAAATATTCACATGGATTGTTTCCGCAGTAAAAGTACCTACCTATATATTTTGCTTCAGAAATAAAAGAAAAGAAAATGTTACAGGTATAAGAGGCACTCATTTAACTCGCTTTTAAAAAACTCCTTTCTATGCTTGAAGCTGAAGATCGCTGCTCCGGAAGTTTTTTTTTCCTTTAAGATAGGAGAAATCGTTAAGTATTAAAGGTATTGGAAAAATTGAAACACAAAAAATATTGGAGGCAAATTTGTATTTTGTTTTATTTTTGTTTTTGTAAGTTTTTAAAATTTGATTTTTTTTAGGAGAGGAGATATATGTACCAAAACAACTGTTTTATTAACAAAATCTACG
This sequence comes from Epistrophella euchroma, assembly GCA_947049315.1. Taxonomy (NCBI): domain Eukaryota; kingdom Metazoa; phylum Arthropoda; class Insecta; order Diptera; family Syrphidae; genus Epistrophella; species Epistrophella euchroma. Next base: position 106,193,038 of record OX346245.1, on the reverse strand, counting down.
AGCATTTTATCGGTTTGCTGAAAAATGTGAATTTTTGTTTTTTTTGTGGCGACGAATTCCACTACGAATAGTCTTCTGCACACAAAACGTCACGTCATAGATAAATCACTATATCGTTCATTTGTTGCAAGATCATAATAACTCAAAATATGATGTTTTAAGATAGATGCGATTAAAATTTTTGTTTTCGTTAAAAAGCTATGGAAAAACAACAGTATAGTGCAAGAAACAAGATGGTCGTGTGTAAAATTGAGAAGAGTATGATGTTTCTAAATTAAAGCAAAAAATATTATAAGCACAAAAGATTTCATAGTAAACTCAAAACCATCATATTTTAAGTTATGACGCTCTTGCAACAAATGAGCGAATATATTTTCAATCAATTTCACAATTTTGGTATGTTTACGCCATGAGATACACACAAAGTGCAAACATTCGTAGTACGCGTATATGACCAAACGCTTCATGTGCAGAAGGCCTAATTATTGCATACAAAATAGAAAAAAGCTGGAAAATAAAAAACATCGGTCGTTCGAATATATTAGTGTTTACTACAACAGTCGTCCGACAGAGCGGAATTTAAAAAAAATTGAACTACAGAGCAAGTCGATCGACACAGTCCTTCGACTGCTGTTCATTATATTACAATAAAATCTCGACACGATACATGTTGATCAACATGTCGTGGAATGTATGCATTTATTGCATTGTCAAAAAATATCAAGGCGAGAGATTCAGTCATTCCTGAAAATGTATCAAGGATTTGCGATTAGTGAAGTATTGAAAGGAAGTTTTTCGACAAAATGTGGCGCAAATACTATCAATGATGTCGAATTTTTTTAAAAAAAGATAAGTTCTGTCAAAATTAATTGGTTGATTCTTCATTTTCTTCGAGCTATCCTTATGAATATACTGTTCTTTTAATGCTTTTTTTTAACCAAAAAAAGCTAACAGATCTTTTTTGAATCTGAAATCAATTAGAAACAACTTGGGAAGCACAATGGAACTATAAAGTCTTAGAAATGTATCTTTTCTATTAATTGATAACCGAGTAGCACGGGAAATATATCACACCAAAAACATAAATGTTAAAACAAGAGCCAAGTTCTCCATGTATACAAAAAACCTTTATGTAACAAGTCAGTAGCACAAAGTAATGAGATCTAAAAGTTTGCCAAGTTCTAAGTTTATGAAGGTTTATATCAAATATTTTAAGTAGAGTAATATCGAAACAACTCCAAAGTATGAGAGAAATTTCTTATTTAATGATTACTGACTAAAATTTGGTAAGTTTACTTGGCAAGTTTTCAAAACCTTTTGAATTTTGAGTATGTAATCAGATGGAAAAAAGAAAAATTGCAAAGTAAACTTACCAAATTTTAGTCCTTTTTGTAAAGTATTTTTTTTTAACACAAAATCTTAAATTTTCAATTTTCGAATGCACCTGAGCTCTAACACTCTAACAAATCGTCATTGTACAGCAAACAATATTAATAATAATAATATGAAAGTGGGTGGATGCCACGCCCCGTGAATGATAAACCCCAAATTTTTAAGTTTTCCTGAGCATGCATTATAAACCCTAACATTACCCTAACAGAACATTCAGAACAATCAGAAATGCTTTACATAATTGACAAGACTTCTGAGAAAGTGTGCCACGCCCCTGAATGTCAAATATCAAATTTTAATTTTTTTTCCTTTGTTTGCATTGCAAGCCCTATCGCTCTAACAAATTTCATAATCCTACAATAATCAGACATAGTTCTAAGAAATTGGGTGGATGCCATGCCCCTGAATGATAAATCTCAAATTTAAATTTTTTTCTTTACACACATTGCAAGCCCTGCCTCTATACAAAATTTCATCATTCTACAATAATCAGAAACCAATTTGAGGAAGTGGGCGGATACCACGCCCCGTATATGGAAATCCTCAAATTTTCGATTTTGTCTATTGTAAACGTTGCAAGCCCTATTGTCCTTCATAATTTCATTATTCTACAACAATCAGAAGTGCTCCATAAAATTGATAGTAATTCTGTGAAAGTGGGCGGATACCACGCCCCCTATATAGAAAATCCAAATTTTTCGATTTTTTTCTTTGCATGTACCACAAGGCCTACCTTTGTGTGAAATAACAAGATTGTATGGTGTCGTGAAGTGCTCCACATGATTGATATCAATTTTCAGAGAAGTGGGTGGATGCCACGCCCCTGAATGATAAATTTTAAATTTTAATTTTTTTCCTCTGCTTAAATTGTAAAACCTACCGCTCTACCAATTTTTATCATTCTACAACAATTAAAGTGCTCTAAATAATAGATGGCAAATCTGTGAAAGTGGGCGGATACCACGCCCCTTATATTGGAAATCCCAAATTTTGGACTTTATTCTTTCTATACACCATTGTGCGAAATTACGAGATTCTATGATGTCGGAAAGTGCTCCATGTAATTGATAACTATTTTCTGAAAAGTGGGTGGATTCCACGCCCCCTGAATGATAAATTTAAAATTTTAATTTTTTTCCTGTGCTCAAATTGTAAGGGCTACCGTTCTATAAAATTTTATCATTCTACAACAATCAGAAGTGCTCCAAATAAATGATAGAAATCCTGTGAAAGTGGGCGGATACCACGCCCTCCATATCGAAAATCCTAAATTTTGAAGTTTTTTCTTTGTATACACCACAAGGCCTACCATTGTGCGAAATAACAAGATTCGGGAAGTGCTCCATATGATTGAAAACTATTTTCAGAAAAGTGGGTGGATGCCACGCCCCCTGAATGATAAATTTTAAATTAAAATTTTTTTGCTGTGTTCAAATTGTAAGGCCTACCGCTGTACCCAAATCCCAAATTTTGGAGTGTGTCTAGAAGTGCTCCATAATTTTGATGATCTGTCAGTCAGTGAGTCAGTCAGTTACGGTTTTCGCGATTTTTGGCGTCCTATATCTCAGGAACCACTAATGCTAGGGAGTTGAAATGTATTGAGGCGCCTTTTCTCGCCTAGCTTAGCAAATATGGCGATTTTGAGATTATTGCTTACGAAGTGAGGGGGGTCGAAAAGCGCTTGATTTTGTTCCTGTAAAAAGGGAGTAGTTCTGAGAACTTGGCTGGGCACTACCGTGCCCTTCGATTTTAATAAAATAATTAAGAAGTTTAATAAGTTTTTTATGGGCACTAAACTTTTGTAAGTATAAAAAATAGTTTAACCAAATTAAAAAAATTTATTAATTATTTTTATTGAAATCTATTTGAGTTCAATTTAGGAAGTCGGGTCGGGCCCCATATTTTATTTCGCCCGGTATTCCAAGAGTTCAAGCTACAGCCCTGATGTACCTACATTTAAGTTGTTAACCATAAAACCAAGTTCGTGTAACCCTAACCAGTCGTGCAGACAGATTTTGTATTACTGGAAAGAACGAGATGTTTTAAGCAGCTGAAAAATAATAGTAAGGGCCACTTGCACCAAACGAACGGTTAATACATAAAACTCAGGATAACTATCCCAGTTTAAATAAATAAATAAAAACTTATCGTTTTTTAATTGCACGAACGGAAAATAAATAACAATTGGATAAGAATATTTTTTCAGAATCACCAAAACAACAAACACAAAACACATTGAAAAATAAACAAAACTCTTACGCTTTGACTTGCTTTCTCGTAAAAAATTCTATAAGTTAACGTGAGAGCTATTCAGTGTTTAAATATTTATCCAGAGAACGAAAAGAGGATAACTTTTTAAACTTAAATAGAGAACAAATTAATATTTTGCTACAACGCGATTTGAATCAAATTAGTCAGATAGCTCTCAATTATTTATAAACCAGAGGTTACTGCTGTCAGAAAACTTTTGTGCAAGTGGCCCTAAGAATAATCAAATAGAAATAGTTAATTTTATATATTTTTCTTTATTTAAAATTATATTATTTAACTAAACATGTAATTATTTATATATAGTATAATCTAACTATATTTTGAATTGTATATCTTAAGCTTATATAATGTTTATATTTTAATACTTGTTGGAAGACATGTAATGTTCTAATTTGTAATACAAGTTACATATTGTATATAGTATATTATTATTATTTTAATATTTTATGTTTTGATGAAAAAACATTGGAAGACTTGTTTCTTTTTTGGAAGACATTAATTTATCACTTAGATCTTAAGTTTTTTTTTTTTTAATCATTAATAATAATTGTTTTCTAAGGGCGGTAATTATGGAGCGCTAATAAATTTATGGTGTTAATATTAAAGTCAATGGCGCAAAATTTTAAATAGCACGATGTTAAGGTATTAGCATGATACTACTTAGCAATTGTCTAACTTTAAAACTCTTTACTAAAAAATTCTTATTTTTAAACATTAACTAGTATCATACTAAACCTATTTTCTTAAGAAACTCTAGCTGAACATGCCTAAAACAGTGACAGTTCAACCCGTTTTTGCAATTGTAGCTGCCAAAGTGACACTTGGATTTAGTATGATACTAAAAAGATAAAATAAAAAGATAATACGATGCTAACTCGTTTAAAATTTGTAAACGCCTGTTTTTAACCTAGTATCAGACTAAAAATGCTTTAACATCATACTAAATCGTCTAAAATTTTGTGCCATTATTTCCTAGTGTTCATAAGACTTGCAAATGGTTACAACCACTCTTAGTGCCAGTTGTACAATCGTGGTTTAAATTTTGATCCGTGGTTCAGGAATTTTAACTCGCCGATTTCGGCGGGTTAACTGAGGTTCAACGATGCTTCAAGGTTCTAATATGCACTAAAAGCCAATTACATGCCTGAACCATCGTTGAACAACAGTTAATCCGCCGAAATTGGTGAGTTAAAATTCCTGAACCACTGATCAAATATTTGTACAACTGGCCCTTAAGAAATAATACCACTCTCAGCAAAAACTTGTTTGTAAACTTTCAAAAGAAAATGTTAAAAAAAAAACAAAAAAAAAATAGTAATGAGTCTAATAAACTTGTAAGCGCTCAATAATAACCGCCATAAGTCATATATGTATAAATTTGGCTTATTGCCTTATTGCTCAATAAAATAATGTATGTGTATATTATTTAAAATTTTAACATGTGGCCTACGTACATACAAATATTTTGTTTTATTTTGTATATCAACATAATGTATATCGAAAATAAATAAATTGGCTTTCAAAAAAAATTATTAAATAAAAAATAATAATTTTCTACACATACGACGATTACTCTATCATCTGTATATTAATTTGAACTCGCAGTAACTTTACATTTATATTTCGAAAATAACACAGACTAAACAAAGTGAATATTTAACAGAGTTCAAAATACTCAGAATGTTAATATTTTTTTTAGTATATATACAAACACTATTTTTATGATAAGTATGTACGTTATTATTATTAACACTAATTACACACAAATTAGCCCAGTCAATATAAATCATAAAAATTGATTTATGCTGTATTATGTAGTCATTAAAAATCTGTTACATATAGTATAAAAATAATGAGATCAATAAATCAATACCATGTTAGGAATACAATTTAGAAATACATTACTTAGTCAAAAATGAACTACCTAAACTCGTATTTAAATGAAAAAAAAGTGTTTTTTTTCTAATACAAGGTCATAGGGTCAATATAAACCCTTTTGAAAATTATATTTTTGGTCAAAAGACTTTGAAAGAAAAACCTGCCGAGGGAGGGGCTGTCCAATCCGACCTCCCATTCAAGTTTTTGAATCATCATTCATGTTTTTTTGTTGTGAAGCTTTTGCCATTACATATATTCTTAAACCGAAACCGACGCGGAGGTTAAAAAGACAGATTTTTAATGAATAGATCTTTAACAAAATTCATATTAAATGGGCTATATTCACCTACTACAATTGATATTTAGTGCAATATGGATTTTAAAATTAAAATAAAAGAATTAATGAGTTAGTTTACAAGTTATAAATTTTCGCATCAATAAATAAATGAATAAGATGAGACATACATAGTTAAAATTATCTATAGGTAAGGTTTCTCGATTTTAAAACGGCAAGCCAATTTCAAATGCTTCAATAAGTGCATTTCCAGAATCATAGACCCCAATAACACCAAACAGTACTCCTAAAAATATAATGAGGTAGTCAAAAGCTACGGTTCTTTGATCTAATAAATGCCCTTTGATTTTCAAATGAAAATAACAAGGCCAAATGAAACTCAACATTGTTCCTGTAAAGCTTCCAATAAATCCCATTAAAATCGAGAAGTGTGGAATAAATATTGCCATCATTATAGTTGAGAATATCACACCAACTCTAAATCCAAGACCCCATACCTTAAGCTCTCCGTCCAAATGCCAAATTGAAGGGAATTTTGTTTTTGGAGGTCCACGAAAGAATGTTCTTTCTAATAATTCACATGCCGCATAATATGGTAATGGATAACTAAGAATAGCTTTGATGACTAAGAAGAAATTAACCATTCCCTTGAAGCCTTGGGAATGTAAGTTATTTGTTATAACTTGCTGAGTATCATTTTGAAATGTTAAAAAACACAAGTAACCAAAAGTGGCCTTAAATATTGCTGCTGCAATATGAGACCAATCCAACATCCAGTTAAATTTCGATCGATCAACCATATTTCCTTCTAAAGTTGGCAGAAAGATTTGTGAAGTATATGAAAAAACAATCACACCTAAAGATATTGGAAATTTTTCCATATCAATGCTCCATCTGACCTTCGACCAACCCCAATCTCCGATCTGTAATAAGCAATATCCAAGAATAACAGCGTTGATGACTAAATGCGACATTGTGCACCAGAAAGATAAAAGTGACACCATTTTTAAAGATTTGAGAAAACCTAATGGCAGGAGGAATATGCCAGTCAACATCATCCATGACCTTGAATCTAGAGATCCTTGTGGATATGTACCGGCCAAAAGATCACCACAGACAACAACATACAAGATACATGTCATGAGAAGCTCAATTATCTGAGCAACACTCACGGCTTTGGCGCCGTATTTTGGACCGAAACATACTTTTGCAATGGAAACATAACTGTCACGTACTCGAACAGGTTGACCGGTGTTCGGATCCGGTTCGTAAAGGCATTGAACGAGAATTTTTCCAGTATAGCAGCATATATGAGCTATGCCAACCATAGCAACAATTGCCCAGTATCCTCCATGTAAAACTGCGAATGGCAATGATACAATAAACATTCCCTGAATTGCATTTGTAACATTCCACGCAGCTTGAAATTCGTTTATTTTAGCACTAGAACCGCCCTCGCCTTCACACACAAATGAACTGTCTCCAGAAGCAATGCTGCTTTGTCTGAAAAAGATAAAAAAAAGAAACAAAATTGCACACTTAACACATTTTTTAATCTATAATTTTTTTTCAAAGTTAGTAAATTATCTTGGTTTTATAATCTTAGGGCTAGTTGTATAAACGTGGTTCAAAATTAGCAAGCCTAGCAATTTTAACTCGTCGATTTCGGCGGATTAACTGAGGTTCAACGATGGTTTAAAGTTCAATTTTGTGATAAAAACCAATTAAATGCCAGAACCAGAACCATCGCTTAACTTAAGTTAATCCACCGAAATCGACGAATTAAAATTCCTGAACCATGGATCAATATTTAAACCAAGACTGTACAACTGGCACTAAACGTTCCAATTTGTATTCCGTTGTGAATAGAGACATAAGACAAGACGCTGATTAAAGTAAATGCCAATTGAAACAAGAGGTCTTTTTTGAAATTATACAAAAAACTAGCCGACCCGTGCTCGCGTTGCTTCGAAGGCTTTAAATATACTTATTAATATGAGTAGGTAAAAGTATATCAAATGCTTCATGACACTAACCGTGATTTCTACTATATTATTAACAAAAATTTTATATACAAACTTCCATATGCTTTCCGTAACCAAATAAAAAATTTTATTTTCTTGATGTTTCATGATGCCAACTATACATTTCCTTTTATGACTACTTTTTATTTTTTCCCTTGGACGGAAACTCCCTTAGACGGACAACAGTGTTGCGACTTTCACTGTCCGGCTAAGGGATTTTGCACTGTATTTTATTCCTTACTCCACTCAGTTAAAATCAGTAATGTTTCATTTTCATAATCTTTAGCAGCTTTCAGTAAACCTTTTTTTTCATGCTGCTTTCTACTGAATGCCCTGCCCATTTTCCTCTCAAAATATGTACATTTATGTAACACTTCGGTTCACTGCAGAAGAAGCAAAAAAAAAAAAACACACTGCGCACGGCAGTGGTGAGCGAACAATTGAGTGGACAGAGATTCAGAAGCAAATACACAAAAGAAAATGCACAAAACACGGAACGATAATGAAATGGAACAAAACAGCAACCCAGTCATTGCGATTGAATCGAATTCATAGATGCAAAAATACAAAAAGTTGATAAATTTATAATTTGTAAATAAATTTATTTCTCAACTTGTAAGTACAGTTAAGAAATGATTTAGGGCTTAAAATTTGCATAAAACTATTGACTTTATACAAAAAATCCCACTTTTGTAAAATATCAAGCAGGTTTAAAAGCATAATTGAATATGTTGGTCAGCTTCGACAAAAAAGTGTACGAAATTTTCTTAAAAGTTAATAATCTAATTTAACAAATATATTTAACAAATAACAAATATCTATTTACATGCTTCAAGGAATAAGGAAAACTATAAAATTTGTTTTAAGTAAATCGGTTGAATACTTTCTGAAAAAAACGCGGACAAACAAAATATTTGTTTCGTCTTTATATAATAGTAATGATAAAAAAAATTGGCTACAATGCTGTAAAACAAATATGTAAAAGAATGCAGTATTTTGACATTTTGTTGCTTGAAATCCCAGTCATTTAACTGCACTGCAATGAAATACTTTTTCTAAGTATTTTAACTCGAAACACTTAATTCTTAGTCAATCTTTAAGTCTTTAATAATGCAATCATTTTTAGCAGTTAAAAGACTAAAAGTTAAAAGAATACAATACTAAAGACTGCTGGAATTCTTTGAAGTTCTTTAAAAGTCTGTTACATTAACTGCATTCTTGGAGTCTTTTGTTTGCATTGCAAGTATTGGAGTCTTTTAACAGCTTGAACTGGTTTTAACTGCTTGAAGTTTTTCAACTGTTTGAAGTCTTTTATAGCAGCTTAAAGACTTCTTTCTGTTTGGAGTCTTTTAACTGCTTGTCTTTTTTGGAATCATTTAACTGATTTAGTCAAGTGGCTGTAAGAAGTGAAAAGACTCCACGAAGTTCAAAGACTTCAAAGCCGTAAAAAGACTTTGAACATTTAAAAGACTTCAAGTAGTTAAAAGACTTCAAGAAGTTAAAAGACTACAATACTTTCAATGTTATCAAAAGACCCCATGAACAACGAGCCATTTCCGCCAAATTATCGTAAAAAAAGTATCGTAAGCGACATTTTGTTTCTGTTTGCTCAGCAACGAAACGAATCAGGCCAAATTTCAGCATTGAACATTGTTAACAATACTGTTACTGACAGATAAAAAAGGTCCCTTTGCTCTTAATGCATAGGAAATAAAATGCACGACTGGAACTGGATCGCACGTACTTACTCGTGTAGTAAAAGTTTTTTCGAATTTCAAAGATTGAGTGTATTATAAGCCTTAAGTTAAGGATAGTATTTCGTTAATATATAAAAATTAACAATATAGCACACTGAACTAATACATATGTATACATACACGGGACTTAGAGCTTTAATTAAAAAATTAGTAAAAATCAACATAATTCGAAATTAATTTATTAAAAACATATTCTTAAATTGTTTTGAGAGCTAAAAAAACTAAACTATCTGGTTTCTTTAACAAATCTTTGTTTTGGAGGAATGTACAAGTACACAATGTACATAATTCGATAATTATTACTTTAAAGAAATTAACTGTTGCAGGTAAGAACGTGAAATATAATTGGAATAAATAAAAACAACTTTAAAGAAAAATAAAAAACACATAAGTAATTTCAAAGGAAGAACCTTTGACTTCTAGACGGCTGTATTATCAATTATTTTAAAAAATATATACAGACGAATGTATATAGTCTTAACTACAAATACATAACATATGAGATTTATTTAATAAACGAGATGCTCCCTAAAAAGAGATGAAATTCATTCAATTAAAATAGCGGTGCACTAGGGCGTATACTTACTTTTTCTTATTTTATTGAATTTTTAACTAATTTTAGTAGAATTTTTGTTTTTTAGGTTGAGTTGGTTTAAATGTTCTCTCATGTCCAGGATAAGAAACCAATACAAAATTTGTTCAAAGCATCAGTAGTATCGAGCTCTATTGAAATGTCGAGTTTGATTTTTTTACGAATCCAAAACTTATCCTACAGTAACTATATCGCAAGTTAAAAATAGCATTTTATTAAGAGAAAATATTGTAACGATGAAATCAGTATACTTAACTACTTTCGGAATTAACGAAGAGTCAAGTGTAAGCCCACTCTTACTAATAAGCGAAGATAACAACCACCTACAAAAATTCCCGAGTGGGAGAGAACGCCATCTCTCAACTGGAATAGAACTTTCTAGAACGCTTTTACATCAGAACTTTTAAGAGCGAGAAGCATTCAGCTCGCTATAAAAGGCGAAGCTTTTGAGCGAATAGACACAGTTTAATTTAATTTTAATTTAACTTTAAAGTTCGAAGTTGAAACTATTCGGAATTGAATTTAAGTTGCATACAGCATACTATTGAGATTGATAACTAGTAAAATATTTGAAGTGAAGTAAAGTGTGTTTTTTAAGGCTCTCCCAAACCAACGCGATTATTCGCCGCGACAAAAGAAAACAACAATAACAACACGTGGTTGTCAAACAAAACAACACGTTGTTGTTATTGTTTTCTATTGTCGCGGCGATTAATCGCGTTGGTTTGGGAGAGTCTTTATTTGTATAGGAAATAATTATTGACGGTTGATAGTTAAAAAGAAATATGTTTTTTTTTTTCGAACCTTGGTTAAACATTACAATATTATTATCTACCAATAGTAAATTGTGTGTTTTATGTTTTACTGTGCAAAACTAACAGTACCTTTGTTTACAAGGTCAATTGACGGTTTGGATTTGAAACAGTATGTTTTGTTGCTCTTTTATGATACTAGAAACTAAACCAGTTAAACAGCATCGCTCTGTTTCAACGTTCTCTTTTCAACGAAACATTTTACATCCTAAAAGCCGACTATGAATTTGGCAAAGAATATTCATTGCATATTTCCAGAAAAAAAAGTTGCATATTTTATTGGTCATCTAAATGGTAAATATTCTGTTGCATATCTACTGACAATAGAATAAACGAAGAGAATGAACTAACGATAAATAAATTCAAATTTCAATTTCAAGGGGCTTGTTCAGTGCCAGTTTGGTGTGTAGAACGTGGAAGCAAAGTCTTCCAAGCAATCCTTTTTTTGAAGATCGTCATTTTTTTTTGATAATTTTTGTTGAGCAAACTAAATTCAATGGTAAGGATTGAACGCTGTTGATCAGTCTGTCTTTGCCGTCTGCCCTCAACCTTATTGCAACTTGCTGGCGGGTATGTCATGATAGGATCACAATAACAAGTCTGTTCCCACAATTCATAAATTGGTACGTTTTGGGCACAAGAGAACGCTCAGAAGAGAGGAAAACATTCCCCTCGGTGAAAATTTTTTTGGAAAGTAATCGGGAAGTTTGAATTCTCTAAAAAAAAAATGGCAGTTTGAATTCAAATAATAAAATCAAAATTCAAATTTTGATTTAAATTTTTGTTTTGGTAGATTTGCATTTTTGTATTAACTAACCAAATAATTTTCATAACATTTACCTTTCCTTTAGCAAAAGTAATTTTGAAGAAGTATAAATGTAATTACAATTAATGAATAAGAAATTATTGCAAGGTACTTTTCAACAGCAAAACAAATTTTCAATTTATAATAAATTTAATGTTAAATTAAAGAAAATTGTATTTTAACTACAATTAAATCTATATGCTACTACACGTGTAGTGTTATTATATTTTGCAATATATTTTTTGGTTATAAATTATGATTTTTTTTTAAGTTTTTGTAATGATTTGTCACTGATCCACATAGCAACTCCAGCCCATTCTTCTGTTTGAAATTTGGCTTTTAAAAAGTGTCCGAAATGTTGGCCTAGGAAGCGTTCGACACTTTTTCTGTATAGTTTATACATCTGTCTGAGAGAATTTCATCCCCACTTCCATTGGCGTATAGTTAGGGATTTTCACAAGAGGGCGCAACCAGCCAACTGACAAGTTTAAAAACATGGTTGTACCTACGGTCACAGACAAGAGAAATATACAGATGTAGAATATGGTCTTCATCGAGTTTAGTTCCCTTCTTTTATGTAGGTGGCTCTAGTTGCACTGTTTTTAGATTATTTTATGATCATGCAAGTCGAATTGGTTATCAAACATCTTATGTCCTAAAATTTAATTCGCAGCCAAAAGCAACATGTTTGCCTTTCTTAATACACGAGGAGGCGAGAGGACAATGAAGAATATATACAACGTACATTCAACAAGATACAGAAACAGGTACGACAAACAAAACAACATCCATCCATATCCAACTCGAGGGTCGTTTTTGTTTTCAGTATATCATTTCTTTCTTTATTTCACTTTTCAGTGCAAATAAAGTTTGGAGAGGGTGAGGTTACGATGGTCAGTATAATTTTTTTTTGTCAGACTGGGTAAGATATAGGCAGATAGTTGGAAATTTTTTAATACGAATGAATTTTATTTTTATGAAATTTTAGATCTCACAAAAGTATATAGCACATTATTTGGTTTTTAAATATTTTTTTTTCCATTTTCATACAATTTTTCAGAAAACGGCTCAGCTTATTTTAAAAAGTTTTTAAAAAATTGATTAGCTATTTTCCTTAATTTCTTAGATGCGAAAAAATATTTTTTTACTATGTATGCAAAACTGAGGCAAGTTCCTACCGCACCAAACATCTACATTCGAAAGGTACCGACATTTTTTAATTTTTCGAATATCTTAGCTGAAATTTGTCTAAAAATCTCGATTTTTTTTGCATGAAATCAACATAATGAATTTCATCAAAGTTAAACCAAACTAGAACATGAGTGATGCGTTAAACTCAGTTAATGAAAATTCCAGTATTGGTCTTTTGCCAGCAATTGAAATAGTACTGAAAGTTGAAAAGTGGTACTTGCGCACTGGGAAATTTAAATAGTACAAAATTCAGTACAATAGTAAGCCTTTTTCCAACCGTAGTCCGCGCACATAAACCGGAGCGCGCACTCCCATATAAGCCCATTGTGCTCAAAATCGAAACCAAACTGTTTAGTTGCATGTGCGCGCCTGGCCTAAATGTCTTTTCCTTCCCTATTATAGATACGCTACCTACTCACTCATTAAAAATTTTTGAATAAAAGATTTTTCTATCGATATTTTTTTAAACAAAATCTCCTTCCATTTAGTGAAACCGTAGCGGTTGTTTCAAAACTACCCGTTTAACGTTACATACGAACCCTTTTTTGTTATAGAAGATCAGAAATCAATTTACAAATAAACTTTTCATTTTAAATTAGTTACCGCCCACCCTATGATGATATATGTATATAGGTACAAAAGCAGGTACCTACATAAATATAAAAAATTTTCAAAAACAATAATTGAAAAGGTTCTAGTGTTTCCCACTTTCAAAACTGCTGCAAAATCAATAATATACCTAACTACCTACACCTACCTTGCAAATACATATACTACGAATTGCTTTTTATCTCAACCATTTAGAGAAATATTATGTACCTACCTACCTAAAAATAGATTTTAAAAAAATAATATTTTTTTTATCAAAAAATCCCATGGAACTGGCCGGTCAAATATATAATGATACCTATGAATACCTACATACTCGTACATATTTAATTTTACCTACGCACCCTTTCTTTATTCATGTAAGCGTTTGAATTTTTTGTTACAATCAAATTCAAACTTGAAATTTAACTCTCTCTAACGTCAACAAAAACATTCACTTTAAAAAGTAAAATGGGTAGCTATCTTCTGAAATTTAAAAGAAAAATAATCCATAAGATATTAAAATGTTCTATCATTCTACATCTGTATATTTCTCTTGTCTGTGCTACGGGTTATTAGGTATGTTTTTTTGAAAACGTAACCAATTTTTTTTTTTGGATTCTTGACATTATCTTATGCATTCGTCGTTGGAATATTTCAGATCTATCACTCCATAAATCTCAAGAAAAACACAAAAAATAATTTAGTGCATAAAAAAGCAAATAATTCAATAAAAATTATATTGTATCTATCATTCATTTGTTTAAATTTAAGCAAAAATAGAAAAAAATCTTCGTTTGGGATGAGTGTACGAAATAATTTTGTGGTCAAGTCTGTACATAAAAATCGTAGATATTCAAATCCATATGTTTCTGATTAAATTCGATTTTTAAGATAAATTTATACATGACACATTGATAGTAAAGTTTGATTTTTTAGATAAATTCTTTAATTTAACTGAAATGTTTGACGTTAGTTAGTCAGTTAGTTCTTTATTTTCATAAACATGAGATACATAATTTTTTTTAAATTTTTTACGGGCGTGGCTATGTTGTCGTTGCCGCTGCCCCCCTCTTCAAAATTTAACAGAGTGCCCAAATCTGCCCGAAAAATTCTGAAACAAAGCTAACAATTTTTAAATAAAATCAGTTGTTCTAATTTTATTTTAGTGCAAATTTCTGTAGTAATCGTGCGACAGGCACAAACTTTACTTGGTTGAGGTTTGGATTTATAAAAGTGGTTTATCAAGCTCATTCACATTTCTAATGTCGTTTTCCATTGGACGTCTGGAAGCGTCCGGAATCAAACCAAACTCTCCTAAAACCATTCCATTGGCAAAAAAAAACGGTCAACCGACGATTCTGAGAAGAGAATTTCGCTTCTCGATTTAAAATCAGAATCCACTCAGGAAGCACTAATACATTAAAAGCTCTAACGTCAGAACAAACTCACTCAATGTAAGAAAATAAAAACATCTTCGAAATCGAAGGACGCCATGCTAGTCTTTCTCCTGCATCCAAAAATATCAAATCAAATAATGATACAACGATTCACCAATACAATGACAAAATTTGTAAGTTGAGTAGAAGTAGTTAGTACTGTTCCATTGGATTTCAGAATGAGTGAATCCCTGAGTGAAACCAATGGAAAACGACATAAGTATGCAATGTATATTTAAAAAAAACTCAAAGCTACATTTAGGCCGATTTTATTCACTCAAAGTTGAACATAACTTGAGGAGTTTTGTTCTCAACTTGTGAATTTGTTTTTATTCACACAAAGTTGACGTTTTTAACTTTCGATTTTCAGCTCTAGAGTTGATGAACTTCAGATTTTCTAACTCCCGGAAAAAGTAGAAGTTGACCGAGCACCAAAAAAATTAAAATTTTCACCAAAAATTTATATAAAAGCAACAACAACAAAAAAATGATAATATTTTATGAATTGGGGTCATTTTTCATTGTTTTAGGGCTTATTTTCTTTTTTTTTAACTTCTGGGTTAAATTTCAGTATGAAAAATGGCTTTTTTTTCATTTAGTTGGGGTCATTTTTTCAATTTGAAAATAGGATAATTTCTCCTATTTATATTTATATTTATATTTTGTTTAGGGTAATTTTTCATTAAGACAAAATTTCATGTAGCCGTACATATATGTATAATGAGGCTTGAGTGTAGCAACTTTCCGAATTTTGTTTTCCTTACAATTTATAATAGAAATTTAGACAGTAAGTATACAAGGCAAATTGTTGTAATATAAGATTTCATTTCATTCAAACTTTCAATGTTCATTCTGTATTTAAGTAAATCTGTATAAATCTGTAATCTCATACAGAATTTTAAAAACAGTATTTTGACCCTACAGTATTTCGACCCCAACCCGTTTTTTTTTTAGAATCGTTGCTCAATTATATTTGTCGCAGTAATCAAATAAGAAAGAAAGGAAAAGGAATTTTTTTGAGGAATCTTTTTTATATTTAATGCTCCTGTTCTTTCAAAGTGACGGAGGAAAATTACTGAGCGCATTTACTGCGCATCCAAAAATTTTTTAGCGGCTTACAATAAATTTTTTTTTTTTGCATTCCAAAACGTCAGACTTAGGCAATGTAATATTTCTACAAAGCATCCAGTGTAGTGCTCTCTTTTCTCTTCATCGATTTTACGTAAGAGGGAAGAGAACAATGTACTGCGAATCACTCCGGATCGCCTATTGCGGATTCTATAATCGACATGAATATTCATATTCCTACAAAAATAACAATTCAATGTATTGACCATTGGTTATTAAACGGCGCTGCAGCGGCGCCTGCTTCTTTTTAAAACGTGGGCTATACTATATACGGTGACCAACCGTCCCGGGATTGTCCCGTATTTCTATAGCCTGTCCCTGGTTCTTTTTTAAGAAACCCGGGACGTACAAATGTCCCGTATTTAGTTATCTGTCCCGTATTTTTCGCACATTTTCTCATGTATTTTTTATTTAATATTTTATATATTTTCTAAAACAAAATGTTTGATATACCTTAACTTAGGTTTGAAAGTGCAAATGTCCCCTAAACAACTTACAGCAAAACTATATAATAATACAAATTTATAAGTGTTTGAAACTGTTTTTTTTTTTTATCGCAAGACAAGTGTCCTATTTTTCTTGAAAGATTTTTAACAATCCTTCTTCTGGAGTCCTGCTATTTTTCATTTACTCAGATCCGACATACAATGAGTTTGCATGTCGGATTATAAAAGATCTTGAATTAAAATTAAAGAAGATAATAGACGAACAATTTGTGATTAGATGAGTCGAAAAAAAATTAATAGAACAAATAAGGAAATTTGAAGATACGATATTTAAATTTAAATCAGCGCGGTGCATAAAGAATCTAAAATTTTTAGTTGGGTAATTCTTCTTAGCGAAGATTTTGTGAACCAGAAGCGACAAAATTAAAGAAAAAGAAAAAAAAATTACGCTGTAAATTTAGCTTAATCTTTTTTTTTTAATTTTTTTTTTGTTTGTTTTTTTCTGCTATTATTTTCACCTCATTTAATATCTAAAATTAATGAAAAAACTAAAATTTTTTCATACATTTAAATTTTGTTACTTTTGTCCCGGGTTTTGCTCTAAGAAATATGGTCACCGTAGCTATATATCAGTTTTAATATGGATTATGTAATAACTTGTCAAAATTTTCTTAATTTTTTTTTTGTTTTAAAGGAAGTCAAATAGGGGCATATTATACATATTAGATATTTCAAAACCTTTCCGTCTACTTATACACACCTGTATCCATCAGATTGCTGATATCTTCCATCATATTCATCATTTATAAATGAAGTTTGCTGGACTTCACCTTTAAGTTCATTATTTTCTGTATTAAAATATCCATTTGGATTACGGAAGGGATTGAGTGTATTCGTTTCAATATTGTCTGAGGACAAATAAAAATTATAATTAATTATCTAACTTAAAAACTAATATTCTTCTTACCATTGTAGCTCTCTTCGGGGCATGTGTTCGGAACCTGTGAAAATTGTTGCGATTCGTTCTGTCCTGGCTGCTCATATTCACGTTTATCTTTATCAGGCATTTGTTGCCTAGCTGTCTGCATAGCTACATTGAGAACATTTTTTAAGGGTGGCAATGGTGTTGATTTTAATTTTGCAATAAAAGAAGACATGATGCTGCAGTAGTGAATATCGATTTATGTATATCTACTGAATTTCCAAACTATATGTAGGTATAATGAGAAAATTGCTATCAAAATTTTCATAGAGATGATTCAATGAAAAATTACATCAATTTAGGTATATTTTCCTTCAATAAATGCACTTTATACGAATACTGAGTGTTACATAAATATAAAATTAAAAAAAATGAAACGGTAAATGCACTTTTGCTTAAAGAATACGTAATGGTATATGTTTAATTTGCACTATCAAAATCATCTTAACGTAAATATATAATGTTTTCGAAGCGTTTAAATGGAATCGATAAGGAGATTTATAAATTTTATATCTTAACGTGACATTTTCTTACTTAAACTAAAAAATTAACTATGTTCTAAGACACATTTGAGATGTAACAAATGTCGAAAAGAAATGAAAAATGTAGCAAGGATAATTTTTGCGCATGTCATTGTCCTTTTTTGGTAACGATAAGAAAATCAAATATTGAAATTTCTTTGTGAAGAGAAGTACAAATGCGAGTAAGTTGGGGTGAATTCATAAATACAATTAACTTGCCGAAAATTTGTGTCGGGACATAAAGCCATGAAGCATAAGGACCGATAAATAAACCTGTAATGGCCTGAATATGGCAAAATACAGGTTTAATTTAGATTTAATTATGATGGTGTTAATTGATTTAAAATGAAAATTCTATTCATCAGCCAACCGCATCAGTCAAACGCATCGGAAAAAAATTATGACCGAATTCGCGCGAATTTTTAATTTTCACACCCTAAATTGATCTTCAGTTCGACAATATTATTGTTTTCACCATTTTGAATGAATTTGAATTCGAACACAATGTTATTTAGCCAGTTCACGTTTCTGAGATCTCACTGAGCAGAAGGAGAAACCTGAACAAATTTTTTCCGCTAGAAGTCAAAACCAATTTCCACCTCTTTTTTATTAATTAATCAACTGCGACAAAAAATAATTGAGCAAGCGAATCCAAAAAATATCAGTGTCAGTTTTTTGACAGCAAAAGTGAGGAATCTCAATGAGGAATTACGTTCAGATTTCTGAGATTGCTGAGGTCTCTGAGATCTCAGTGAGCTTGAGAAACCTGAACTGCCTATTATTAAACATTAATTATAGAGTTGACGAATTAATTATTTATTTGCCAAATAATCATGTCACTGATTTGCCGCAAATGTCAGCTGACAACTGACAGAGCGCACTCCCGGTTGTTGATTTTTTGAGTATTTTATTCAAAAAATGTTTTTGGCATGAAATATTTAATTGAATTTATTAAAAAATGATTTAGAATAAAAGAAGAGAGACAGCGTTAGTGTTAGAGTCAATGGTTTTACCAATTTTATCGACGTTGCCAGCCAAATCGACTAAGTGGTCGAATAGCAATCCGACTTTTTTTTCACATTGGAAAATCTACCAGAATTAACATCTACCGTAGCCTTTACCTCGTTTAAATTTCGGGAGACATTTTAAATTTTGTAACTGCAAGGAAATGTTGGAGTTCTTGCATTCGTTATACATAAGAATGAGAATTTCTGCAAAGAGATCGCTTGCAGTCTAGTAAATCGTACCGAAACTTCTTCGATATCAGATTTGCAAAAAAAGCATTTGCAATACATTTGCGATGAAGGAGCTCGCAAATAACCTGGTCGCAAATAGTATCGCAAACCGTATGAACAACTCGCAAATTAGTTGTTCACACGGTTTGCGACAGCATTTTAAAAAAATGCATTTGTAATCATCACGTTTGCGAGCTTTTTAATAATTTGTGTACCTACATGCTTTTATTTTTGTTGCATCTCATCTTGAGCGCTTGTTCACTATTTATAAATCAAAAATATAAAGTAGACGAATGGCTTAATATAAGTAGAAATAGAAACAGTTTATTATTATAAAAATTTTGTTAAAAAAATTACACAAAATGATGATTAGACAATTCTCTAGTTGGAGGCGAACAGATGAATAGATGCACAAAAAAACATCTCTTTAGCCTTCGCCATTTAAATTTTTTGTACACGAAAATAATACCTGTAATAAAAAAAAAAATTACACAATGATCTGAGCTCAGTCAATTTATTGAAGAGATTTGCTCGCAAATCTACGCATTTGCAGTGATACATATTTGTGTAGTCGCAAACGCTCACAAATTGTCACAAATGGTTCGCGTGAGTGTTCAGACGATTTGCGGAAAAGTCGCAAATTTATTTGCGATATGGGTCTTGCAAATCACCCGCAAATGATTTGCGAGCATTTGCGGACTGTCCCAAAGAGTTGTTCACACAATTTACGAGCAAGGATCGCAAATTGTGACGTAAAAATGACCTCAGGCTCGCAAATATTTGAGACTTTCGCAAATCGTCTGCTCGTAGCTGTAGCATATCATACCTAATATAATGTCGAATTCCTTTCAACAAAAAATTCGATTTTTTGGATAAGTTTGATTTTTTTTCTAAACAGAATCGATTTGTTTTTCTCTTTCAATAAAAAGAATTTGTCCAGAAAATCGATTTTTTCTTCTAAACAAATCGAATTCTTTGTTGAAAGGAATTCGACATTAAATAAACCAAAGAAATATCTGAACACAAAAAAAGCAACAGTAAAGGAGTCTGCTTTGTATTTTTTGCAATAAATTATTAATGCGTTCCGCTTTTATTCATATTATTATTCCTATCCTACAAGCTTTCAAAAAACAGTCCAGATATATGAAATTTAGCAGAAACTAATTTAAACTGGCGTTACGTTACACAACGACCGTTTGGTTAAGTATCCATGAAAAATATTTAGCCTTAGATATTATGCAATAATACGGTGCATAGAATAGGTGAAAATTTGCTTTGAACGTTTTTTTCACATAAGCCTTTAACATTCATTGGGGCAAACAATACACATATACTTACATATGTATATTGTTGATTATTTTTTTGTGTTCCGTATAAATCATTTCGTACAAAAAAGTAAAAAAAAATCTATAATAACAATAAATCTTTAGTTCATGTTTATGAAGGCGTGTATATTGAATACATTTTAAAAACTTTACACAGTGTGTTTCTTGTGTTAATATTTAGGAAATGATTTTTTGACATAATGATGATTTTAAATCAAATGATGCACATACTTCAAGTTCAAACCCATCAGAATAAGGAAAATTTTGATGAATTAGCTGCGTTGCCACCAGTATCAGAAGAAAGCATTGAATTGAACATATTTGACGTTAATTCAAAGTATGTACCCATGTTTTAAAAAAAAATATATACACCTTAGACATAAAGGCCCATTTTCTACAACACTTCAGGAAGGTTGGTATTTAAAATGGAGAAAATTATTTTAACGGCCATATTATTCACTCAATACATCTAGATTAAAACATTAATCTGGATGTAAATCATACAAATTCAATGTAAAAGTTTTAATCTGGACGTATCGAGTGAATAATATGGCGGTAAGAAAACCGCTTGGTTTTCTTGGTTTTCCCAAGTTTGATCTGCTCAGCTCAATTATTAAATTAAGAGATTATCCCTTTTTTAGTTTTTATTGCCTACCATCCGGTTTCTAGCAAATAATAAAAAAAAAACAGTATTAACTAGATTTCACCTTTTTTAGAAATATGTAAGTACTTTTCATTTTTACTTCCGATATACGTAGCCTATATGGATCGGGAAAAAAATCGAACTCGAGATAACAATCAAACTTGACATTAAGATGATAGAGATCACAAAAAAGTGGGTCCTGCAATTCCGTCTGTCTGTCTGTGTGTATGTCTGTATAACTGTTTGTATGTCTGCCTGTACCTCGGCCTACAGCCTAAACCCCTGAAGCGATTTTCTTCAAACTTGGAGCATAAGATTTTTTGGTGATTCCCTAGAGGGGAAATCAAGATTTTTTTTTAGCTCAAAAAATAACGGTAGGTACTTGCCATACAATCGTTTTAAAAAAAAAGTTATTTATCTCAAAAACGGCTCAAACGATTTTTTTTGAATTTTTTGTGTGTACTAGTAGTGGTATGGTTTTTATTTCAGTGAAAAATTACCAAAAACCGTTATTAACGGTACCTGCCATATAGAGCCGTTGTTTTTATTTTCGATTTTCTCGTTAACTGCTCTACCAATTTTGATAAAAAATTTTAATTAAGAGGTCTTATCAATTGTGAATAATACTGCATACAAATATTTTCAAAAAAATATTTTGTGGATTTTTAAAAAAAAGTTCATAATTTTTTTTCTAAAAAATATCAAGAAATTTAATATATAATAAATTATTTTTTAAGAAAACTGCTCCAACGACTTTAAATTTTTTTTCAGCAAAAATTCACATTGTTTCAAGAATTTAGATGGCGTTCTTCATTCTGAGATTAAAGCATTTTAAGTACTTATTTTATCAATTTAAAGAACGTATAAAATTTCCGTTCTTCAATCTATTAAATGGATAAATACTTATACATATAATTATTAATTATGTATTTTATATTGCACTCAATGTTTAAAATTCGAAGAAACTTTTACTACAAGAGCAAGTTCGTGCGACCCAGTCGTGCATTTTATTTTTTAATTTCTCAAAAACTAAGATACATTTTAGCATCCGGTTTTCTGTTTTTTATTGAAAATTAATAAGAGCATTGAACGTTCATTACATAAAATAAAAAATTAAAATAGTTTGAAATTAAAAAAAAAAAAAATTTTAAATTTTGAGTTTGACAATCAATTTTTCAAAAATTATTGACTAACACAGCTTCATTTAAAATTATTAAAGAAGAGATTTTTGGCTTTTCAAAAAGGTATAACATGGCATTTTAAGTTTAACCGTTGTTTTAAAATAATTTTTTTCTATTTTAAGTCAATTTTTTTTAGAAAATTGCCCCTCCCGCCTAAACGGGGGGAAATACATCCACACTTCTATACGTATAGAGGGGTCAAAAACAAGCATTTTTTACTATGGGAGGGGAGGGTGTATCTCGTCCGTTTAGGAAGTAGGGGCAATTTTAGAAAAAAAATTACTTAAAATTGAAAGCCAATCTAGCACTCCATTTTAAAATTTTGAAAGAAAATATGGTCTAAACTTTTTTTTAATTAAAATTTTGAGTTTGCATGCGATTTAAAAAAAAAAAAACTACAGATTTAAATAATTTAATTTAAATTTAGGATTAAAGAACAAATTTCTGGCTTTTAAACCCGGTATAGTACTTCATTATAAGTGTTGCCGTTATTTTTTTAATAATTTTAATCCAATTTTAAGTAATTTTTTTTTCTAAAATTGCCCCTACCTCTTAAACTGTGCGAGATAGCCCCCCCCCCCCCCCCCCGCACATAGTATAAAATGCTTGGTTTTGACCCCTCTTGTCCTCGCGCCCAACTCCTCGCTCTAGCTTTTTGTTGCACCTACCGATCATATTTAATTTGGGAGCACCCTGTAATGATTTTGTGTTAGATAACGAACGTATCAAATTGACATTTAATTTAAGAGCACCCTGTTGTATATACATATGTAGGTACAATTTATTGATACAAATATTTGTTTAAACTTCTATTCATTTCCTATTTGGGATTTGGCCACCGAGGGAACACCACCAGATGAGAGCTTAATAAGGCGAACTCTATGAAAAGTAAACATCAAAACACTCTTATCGATTTGTACACAAATAAACATTGAAAATCAATCAAGTTTTAATTTCTTCCACCCGCGACAATTAGTTGGCCGGTGGGAGCTTTTATTATTGCATTTGTCTTCTCTACTACCTTTTTATTGTTTACTCTCGAACATAACGTCATGTGTATACAAAACTTAGTTAGGTAAGTTCAGTAGGTAAGGTATATAGTATAGATAATAATAATAATAGAAACAAAACATCCTATAAAAACAGTAAATACTTATGTACGTCGTACATGCATCTATTGATAAAATTTGGCAAATATTTTTAATTTATCATGACATCAGAAATAACATTGAAAAGTCAAAATAGTCTATCAAAATAAATACCTATGAAGGGTAATGGTGGTGTTGGTGAGGGTATTTTAATAGCTTTCACAGTTTGTCAAATCCATACAGTTCAAAGTGCAAACTCTACCATACTTGTACTTTTTTCCAGTCTTAGTTTTATAACCAAAGCTTTTCAGTTGTTTTTTTTTTGTTAGAAGTCTTTCAACCAATTTTGCCTCTAGGTAGTATACCTACCTCTACCTACGTGTTTGCTGTTACTATTGCTTTTTTTTGGTCATCCCTGCATCGAGTACATATATGCCTACCAAAATTTGTTGTCGCCTCTAAGTCTATCTATAGGCTTCGCTACCCACATATGTACATAGGTAGATTATTTATTTAGTTCATATGTGAGCTGTGAGTAGTAGGTTAAAACTATCTATTAATTTTATAAATTTATACAAAACGTATGGAATTCATTTATGAATAAGGTAACACTTATTCATAATTCCATGGATTTTCTGACTGTTATTTGACTAAAAACATGGATCTATTACTACTAATTATTCATATACGTCTAGTCTGCGCAAGCAAGTACCTAAATTTTAATTTTATTTCTTTTTTCGCATTTTCATATTTTTTTTTGTAGCAGCTATAATTGGGGCTTAGCAATTTGAACCAACATGCTAAACCGAAGCGCGCATTATATTCACTCGGTGCACTCGAAAATAAACTCATCTTATCGCCTTTAATCCAATTTAATTTAAACATTGAACAGCCTTTCAAAGGACAGTTAAAGTAGTTAAACCTTAGGATCAGTGATGTTCAAATTCAAGTAAAAAACTATTTTTTACCTTTTTTACGTTTAAGTAGGTAAAAAACGCCTATATTGGTGTAAAAAACGTAAAGATCGCATAAAAAAAGTAAAAAAACTCGTAAAAAAGGTAAATAAGAAGTAAGAAAAGTAAATTACTGAGAAAAAAAGAGAGAAAATGAGAGAAATTATCACTATGTGTCAAAATTTAAGTACCTAAACAAAAAAAGTTTGCAGTCATTCAAGTAAGTTGAATTATTTATAAAGTGCCAAAAATAGTATTATTAAGGTTACTTCCTGTAAGAAAAAGCATTTTTTTTAAATTTGGATGGTTGACGGAAATAGATTAGGAAATCTGTTTTTATAAAACATATTGAAAAGAAAATGAAAACCCAAAAGTTTTTTTTAGAAACCGCACAGAATAATCAGCTTTAACCATCATCTTCAGTTTTGAAGCTATAATCAATTTTGATTATTTTCCACGCTTTATTTTACTTTTTTTACATTTTTTACTTTTTTTACATAAGCATGTTGAACTAACGTAAAAAACGTAAAAAACTATGTAAAAAACGTAAGGTAAAAAAGTCGAACAACACTGCTTGGGATTAAACTTAAATTTCAGCACACATATTGACCCATTTTGAGCAAAAGTGGAATTCAGCGTTTGAAATTTTTAAAAGAACTCCTAATAGATTACCATCCCATCGATCGCGCTTTAATACCATGTTTCCAACGAAACATAGTACAGTTTTACGGTAAAAAAAAGATTTGGTTAATCTTTGTAGTGTTTCCACCCGGCAAAAAGTTAATTTTGACAGCAAATGTCAAATGCAAATGTCATCGAACGTCAAGGCTAATTATTATTGTTTGAAAATTATTGCCGGTAAAATTCTTAAAAGCTTTAACTAATGATATAAAAATACTAATTATGTACCAATTGAAGTTACAAAAAAATTTTAAGAGTAGGTACAATGATTTTGTTGAACAAAAGAAGCAGCTTTAATAGAAAAAAACGACGTCAATACTTAGATAATATCTGTATCGCTATAAGGAAAGAAAGAATGAATCTTTTATATCCAAAAATTATCTAACACGAGAACTGTTTGGACAAAAGTATAGGTATGGTGCTAATCATAGAGTACCTATATTATCTAGAGAACCGACTCGTACCCCTCTTGCCTAAAACACCCGCAAAATTTATTTGAGATGAGTAAGAGAAAATTCTCTTATTTTACTCTTTTTTTCCTATTCGTGAATCAGTGTGAATCGTGGATTCAAACACAAAATGGCGCCATTAGCTCAGTTATTTGTTTTATAGAGTCGCGTTTTCAACATACATGAATATTACTAGATTTGAATGCTAAAAGCCAAACAACACTAAACAAATTTGTTTCAGTCCATTAAAAAGTTATTTAAAGTAATTTTATTGAAATTTTGTTTTTAAATTTCAATTTTTGAATTTAACGTATTCTTATTTTAAATATCTCAGCGCATGAACCCATCATAATTGAGCAAAAACGTGTATACTATTTGTTACAGCAGTGGTGGATGGGGTTCCATTTAAAATGCACGGGATCACTAATACATGCTCAACGAATAGTCGACAAAATAGTCCCATTATCTCACTACAGCTTGTAGGGTGAAAGAGAACGAACACCTTAACTGGCTGAACGGAATGGTGACGCAGACGGAAACGGAGCCGGAATAGCTGTCAAAATATTGAATACACGCAAATTCAATGTTGCGAACACAACGGAACGTAGACGCATACGGAACTGCAGACGCAGACGGAAGAGTTCACCAACTTTTAACTTTTGACGTACGGCACTTTTGACGTTTCAATTTGTATGAAGAAAAAAAACAACTTTTTGGGTCGGAAAAAAATATTGTGGTTATTTGTATCGGGAAAAAAAATATTTATTAAAAGAAAATTATTGGAAACAAAAAATGTGAATTCTGAGCTTGTACACAAGAATATTCTTTTGTTTTTCTTCAAAATACTTTCAAAGCTGTACAGCTGCATTGTGGGCAGGTAAAAAAAATAACGTACGACACTTTTTGACAGCTCTTCCAGTTCCGTCTGCGTCTTCAGTTCCGTCATTCTATTCTGTTCAGCCAGTAAGTCGGTTCTCTAGATAATTTTTTCAAAGAAAATTTCCGCATGTCACGACTCACGAGAGTCGTTCAACATTTTATGCCGCGAGTTACAAGGCTTCAAACTTGAAACAAACTATAGGAAATCAATCCCGCTACGGTAGTGTAGTGATTGCCTTATATGCCCTTGGATCTTCACCCGAATATCAGAAGCACAACAAATATTTTTGGAGTAGAAAAATGTACCGTAGAAAAACGTTTGAAAGAATTTTGACAAGAAATGTGGATTGTGGAGAGTGATGACACCCACTTATATACATACTTATCCGCCTACCCGCTTACGAAAGAAAAAATCCAAGCAAATGTGAAAGGCTTTCAAAAACTTGATTTTCCTCAGTGCTTTGGAACAATCGGTAAATCTTAATTTTATTGTGAATTATCTTCTTATATTCTAAAAAATATTGTAAAGACGGTTGCCACATCGGAGTCGGACCCCCAGCAGATGATGCCGTGGACTATTACAATTACAAATGTCGCTATTCAACCGTTCTACCAGCTGTGGTAGATTACAGGTACAGGTTTATTAGTTCGGGGATAACATTTAAAGAAAATAAGTTCATATTTGTCATCTAAAATTTATATTCTTTCAGTGATATGTATGTTTATTTTTTAATCGACTCAGGGTTTTTTTGCCCACACATTTTTGGACATTCCAATTTTCAGTTTTTATTAAATGTAGAATTTGACAGTAGTTCGGAAGAATGAAATGGGAAAAGAATGGCCTTAGAGGCACGAGTTAATGACCTCAGAAAACTTTTTTTTTGATAAAAAGAAATAGGTTTAGGAATTATCCGACACCCTAATGTACGTCGCAAGTATAAAATCCATTGGTTTGGTAGAAAATTTTGAAAGAACATAAATTTAAGACAAACGTGCAAATGTCAAGGTCCACACAGATGCCAATATAAGTAGTAGGTTACATATTAAAAGAGCAAGGGAGTTACCAAAAAATTACGCAGATCTACAAAACTTGGTTGTTTTTATAACAGGGTGTGCCAGGCAATTATTTTTTTTTTATACAAAGATAAACATTTTAAAAGGATGTATCTACCCTTTCTTTAGAAAAACTTTTACAAAAACCATTAACATAAGGTGCTGCACTGTCACAGAAGCAAGGTTAGGTTAGGTTTGGAGGGGTGATGATACGACAAGCCGCATCATCTCGCTCGGATCTCAGTGGATCCATTGTGCTCCCCACGATAAAGGTATGGTAGGTATAAGGACGGGTAATGAGAGGAGTTGGTGAAGCTTAGGGGTTAGATGTGGGAGCCCTCCTCCGCGTCTTCATCCTGACACCCTCTGCATAAGTCAGATGTGGTGATACCTATGTGGATTCCTATTATGTTGTGACCCGTTAGGATTCCAATCAAGAGGGAGAGTTGAGGTCTGCTTAGTTTCAGAAGGTAATCTTTTTTTTTTTTTTTTCTTAGAGATGTTGACCATCTGTCGTTTGCGGTTTTGAGGAAACTTTGGTGAATTCAATTTTTTTTCCTCTTCTAGTGGCATGGAAACAGAAAAATATGTTTGGCTCGGGTCGACAAGAGCTGACCCGTTCTTGGCCAATTCGTCCGCCATTTCATTTCCATGAATGTCACGGTGTCCTGGGACCCATCGCAGGGTAACAGTATTTGTTGCGCCGAGTAATCTTAGTTCGTTACGACAACGAATTACCAGTTTGGCTTTGATCGCCGCCTGACTGTCAATAAATAAGTCGATATTGCTGTTTAGTAGTTCAACTGTGGCAAGACTCCAGTTGTAGTACAAGCGTGGTTTGAAATTCAATCCGTGGCTTAGCAATCTTAACTAAGCCATTTTTACGTATTAACTGAGGTTCAACGATAATTCAGAAATGCTATTATCACATCTTACTTGAAACTTTAACCGTCGTTGAACTTCACTTAATCTGCCGAAGTCAGAGAGTTAAAATCACTGAATCACGAATTAAATATTGAACCACGTTTGTATAATTGGCCCTTAATCTAAATTAAAAACTCCTCCTCAAGTTCAAAAACTTTAAAAACTCATAGGAATTGCAAATGTCTAAAAATAGTAGTAGTAAAGGTAGGTATTTTTTCAAATTAAATACAAGAAATCTAAGAAGCCCATCTCTTTCAGAATTCAGGCCCTAAAAAATAGTCGAATAATTTTGTCTAGTGGTGGAATTTGTTTATTTCAGCAATTGCAAAAAAGTTAAAATTAAATGAGTTTTATTATTAAAAATATAAATAAATGTTTGGATTTTCTTAATTTATTTTGTTTGTGTTTACAGTCAAAGCTCTCTATTTTGAATTTTCGCGTGGCGCAAAACTATTCCACTTTAGAGGTACATTCAATTTTTAACACTATAAGAGAAGAAGAACATTAATTTTGTTTTGTAATAAATTCATGAAATACTTAACAGAGACATAAGGTCTTCGTCTTAGAGAGCTTAGATTGTGCGTATATATATATTTTTGGTACTAAAATTAAACTAAAATAATTTTATTGAACAAAATGGAGAAACAGGGATACAAATTTAACAAATTCTGCGGAAATCTTGAAAAATCTCCATTATAACCATAAGAAGCTTTTTTTCCAATATTTCATGTGTCTTGTGAACCCTCTCGAACCTTTTAGATCGAACTGAATTTTTTTTTCCATGATCCAGAGTCCGAATGGCACCCATCCTGCCTATGTATTTCAAAAAATAAGAAAACAAGATTTTTCACTCCACCCTAATGTCTATGTAGCTTTACATTTTCCTTTAAATTAATAGGGGAAAGAATAGCCAACCAAAAGGCAATCGACATTCAGCTCACTCTATCGAAACGATAAAAAAAATTGTCTCTTTATTTGCAATCAACTGCATCCCAGCCCAGCCCGGGTGCACCTCAGACTCAGCTGCAGAAATGTTGATCAAGTAAAAACCCTCCTACTTCATAATTTTAATTAAGTTTATCTTGTAGTATTACCTACCTACTTTATTTTAACCAAAGAAAATACAAAAATTACCGGTATTGGTCTGCTCTGGCTCTGATCTGGAGTTTTATGCAAGTCAAAGTGTAACAAACAATAAGTAAGCTCATGGCTCTCGCCAAGTAAGTACTTTTGCGTGGGGGTTTTAAAATTGAAATAAGTTGATCGTGTTTCTTGGCGCCTCAACGACGCACAAACCGCCAAATGATTCAAACTTAATTTTGCTACAGAGAGACATTGCAATAACTTTTTAAATGGTACCTACATAGAAATTTCCTAAGATCATGATGCCTTCCAATTCATAACATAAAAAAATACAAACAAAAATAAAAACAATATATTATTATTCATAAACCAGTTTACCAGTCTGTTGCGAATCATTCGCTGACCTCACATTTTCATCTTTCATGGCTTTTTAAGGAAGAGATCTTGTTTGTCACAGACACCCGCCAACTCATGTAGTTATACATACATATGGGTTTTAGTATGCAAGTAGTTATATAAATAGGTACATATATGTGTACTTAGTCTTATTGCAAGCCAAGTTGCGTATAGCAAATATTTATTTTATTTTATAAAACTGAAAAAAAATAATAAAAAATTACATATTCTTTCAATGAAATAAGCAATTGAGATTGAGATACTTTTATATTTATACATTATATACATAGGTAGTTCTTTGTATAAGAAAAACTGACATCATACTTCAAACTAGAGCCCCGGTCCAAGCTTTTTTTAAGCGATAATATTATAATGAAAATGTTTTTTTTATTTAATGCATGATACAAGGTCGTACGTTTTAATTTTTATTAACAATGAATCTGTGCATTATACACCTACTATGTACCTATTTACTGCTACCAGGTAGGTAGGTACGTATTTAGGTAATATGTATGGTACCTAACCTATGTACCTTACCTACATACCTAGATAGATATATAGATATTAGATAGGTATGTATTGTAGGTATATTATAAATAGTTTTGCGGTCAGCTGTAAGAATTTGAGCCGGTACATTTAATATGTACCTAAATTGTAATTTTGAATTGGTTTACCTATCTATCTACATACCTTTACCTAACCTACCTACACAAAATGTTAAACTAACTAGGTAAAGCTAAATACTAAACAGTGAATGTAGCCACCTTTAGCTAGCGGTCTGGGTTGTTTTTTTTTCAGGTACCTAACCTACCTACCTACCTATAGGTATTTATATCTTCCCATGCAACTTTCAAACCTCTATTCTTTGCGATTTAAAAAGGTAATAAATTCGTATAGGTAAGATCTTCAAGAAAAGGTGTCAGACAGGTTAAGTCTCTTTTTTGTTAGCTTCATTTTCGCAAAACTAAATTGAAATTAACAAACTTGAACACAAATGAGCTTTTTTCCAAAAAAACTCATGCAAAAGTTTTTTTTTTATATATACACGTTCATATAAACGAAATAGACATTTATTTTTTGGATTAATAGATTCAAGCTTTTGGTTGTTTTTTTATTTTTTTATTTGTTGGTAATCAAATGAATATCATATAGAAACAGCAAAAAGCACAGATCGTCGTTGTGTAGGAAGGCAGGTAGGCGCTCTTGGCCTACGCAGGTCTCCTCCAGATACGGTTGTGCCACTTGATTCAGATTCTCCAGCACGACTGACATTCAGTACGTTTTCAACTGAGTTGTGTGTCGGTCATATTTAGTTCGCGTTAGCATTTATTTTCTTAACTTGATTTTTAAATACAGATAGACAAACATATAGATATACAAATACCTACATATATTATAGTTATAAATTCCTCCAATTAAGACTAATTGTTGAGTCTGCGGTTCGTGTGGTAAAATCTTATGTGACGTTGTGAAATTTAATTCAATCTTAAGTGAATACGAAAAATTCATGTTTTGCATGCATGAATTTTAAGTTTGTATATTAAATAATTTAAATATATGTATTTATAAAAATATATATATATTATATTAATTATAATAGTTAAACAAAAAAATAAAATGGTGTCTAAAAACAGTAAGAAAAAAACCGGTAGTGTTGAGAAGGGTAATGATGTATCGAAAATATCAGAACAATCCATGAAAGAGACCCTAAAATCAACAATCGATAAAAATAAACCTTCCGATCAAAATTTTTCAGTAATTACTAAAAACAAAAGCAGCAGTCAAACAAGTAAGTTTATGCAGCAACAAAAAACATCGACTGAAATTTCATCAATATCTTCGGATTTTTCGGACCAAAACATTATTTCAAAAAATATATTATTAAGTGCGAACCCTTTAAATGAGGATTCTAGTAATTTACCATCAACTTCGGGTACTGGAATGGCATCATCAGATACAGATATGCAAAGTCTTAAAAATAAAAATAAAGGACTTACAACTATTTCATCCGAATCAAAGGCCGAAACATCGCAATCATCGTCCAAACTAATAGAAAATCAAGGACTCACGACTATTTCCTCATCAGAAGCGAAATTTCAAAAGTCTCAGGCATCGAGTCTTACGGAAAGCAAAGGACCAACGACAGGAAAAACAAACGAAAAATTCGGGACTTTTTCATCGAAATCAGAGCAATTTAAATCGCAGAGCTCCAATAAAAACACAAGTGAGAAAACTTCTCTAACCGAAGGTGCCTCCTTAATGACTGATACATCGGGCAGTGTCCTTACAAGCTTAAAAGAAGAAAGTTCAAAATCAGTAAATTTCATGAGTACCGAACAGTCTTCACACAGCGAATCACATTCATTCGATCAGCTTGATACTGCCGTTACGACGGATTCAACCTACACAAATTCAAAAGCTCATTCCTCATCGTCATCGTCGACTGTGCAACAATCGACATCATCATCAAATATACTTGCCTCCTCCAGTAGCACCTCCATTTCCAAGAAGTCCTCCGCATCGACTTCGATGTCAAATGAAAAAAATGTCATACAGCGCAAGTCTATTAATGATACTAACAATCAATCGCTGAGTCAGAAAACAATCGAATCTTTGGAATCAATTGCAAAGGAGCAAGTTTTCGACCACAAAACTAAAACCTGGACTGATTTTAATGAAAAGACAATAGTCAAAACCCAACCATCATTGTTACGTTACGTCAGCCAAGACTCAGATGGATCCTATAAAGTAACTTACAAGAAGAAAATATTTGACCGCAGGAATAATAAGTGGAAAGTGGTTGAACAGAAGGTGGTTGACAGTGCACATGATGTGGGCTACCCTGAAATAGTCGATGATGTCACCAACAGCACAACGACAACGTACACTACAAAAGTTTACGACACGAAACTTGGCAAGTGGAAAATCGTCGATGAAAAATCATATGTCGACCCAAAAGCTTTCGTTCCCACTGATATTGCTCGAGAGATTGAGAAAGATAACACCGATGTCGCTAACATAACAACTACAACAGAAGTGACAAAGGTAAGCTTTCACTTATTCTCTTGCAATTATTGCTCTCATTTATAGATAGTTTAGTGAGTCTATCATTATACACACATGCATACATACTAACATAATGTAGATTATATTGATTAGGTTTAGATGTATTTCTTTCTCAAAATATTATCAACATAATAATGTCGGAGAGCTAAATCCCATTCAGCTGATTCGAGCATAAACAAAACTCACAATGTATCTGATCTGTAAAAACAATTATGTATTATTTACATTAGAGATGTTTTAACAAACGTTTGAATTATTTACTTTGATTTTAAGTGACGCGACGTATAGAGATACATATGCCTATGCAAAAGAGGTCAGATAGATTACAAGTTTTTATTGAGTACCTACCTTATTTCAACTAGAAGTTTAAAACTAATAGATTTTACATACGATATGCAATGCAGGTACCTTTATGAAGGTGGAGTGTACCTTATTAGGTATTTTACAATACAAAAACTTTTAAAAACATACTTACACTTATGTCGTTTTCCGTTGGTCACTCCTAGCACTATTTTTTCACTCGATCCACACTCCAAACACTCCAAAAACCTTCCATTTGCTGTTCGGAGTGATGATTTAGGAGTGTTTTTTCACTCCGGATTTCATTAAGGAGTGCTAGGAGTGCACTCTGAAAACACACATACTTTTAAAAGTATGTGTTGGATTAATTGTCAAAATAGTAAATGCTTCTTCTTAGGATGTTCTGGAACTGAAATTATTGAAGAATTCATTTTAGTTTTAACTTCTACATAGATACACATATTACGGAAGAGAGTTTTTCATATTCCATTGGAATCAAAAAGGAGTGAAACACTCTGAAAATCCAATCGAAAACGACATTAAACTCAAATAGACTTGTCATATTGTAGATACCTACTACCTACATATTATAATAAATTGTCCCAAGCACTACTTGTTTGCTATTTCCAATGTCTGAAACAATCACTAAAGCTTTTTCTTTTGAAATTGAATGAGTAGACTATTGTGTCATATTCTACAATTATATCAAAAAGTCTGATGATTAACACAAAACAAAATACAAAAGTACACCAAAAAACACCTGTTCATTGATATGTGGTTAACTATATGAATATAGGTACATACTTATATCTATACTTGCTTATGGTCTATCCAGAAGTCAGATTATAATTTTTTTGTGAATACCAACTGTATGTTTATTTTGTCGGAAAAACATCAATTTTTGGCAAGAATTTTCTATTCTATTTTGCACATTATGTAGGTACCTACATATTATGTATGTAGGTATTTGTGTATTTAGGTAATGACTAACGAAGATGAAGAAAATTAGAAAGAATTATGTACTTCTGTTCATTGTGTGGAACTAATAAATATTATTCGATTCAAAATTCAACTGACTCAACCACAAAATCCGTTTTGCCCAGATTAGACAGTGGGTGTGGGATTGGGATCATCATTTAGATTCTGTCAACTCATCATTAGGTGCCAGTTATAGATATCATTGAAACACATCTTTGAACATCTTAGGCCCATTTACTGAAACGAAACTTAAGTATGTATTTAAGTTCAACATAAGAGCTTATGTGACAGTTTACGCTGTGGAAAAAGTAGAACATAAGCGTTTAGGTTGAACATAAATATTTAAGTTTTGTTTCACCAAATGGACATTAATGATCTATTTTGAGGAGTTTCGGATGTAAAATCTATGTAAATATTTATGTTTATTTTGATGCCAAAATAAAACTTGTTATTTAATAAAATATCTGCGAAAACAAAAATTATTTCGGCCTATAGTCCAGTAACCTTGTCGTCTTATAGGAGGGCGTGTTTGCATAAGATCCGGTAGTTCTGATTTTTTGTTGAGTCGTTTATGATATTGGTTTCATGAAAAACCCAAGTTCTCGAACTCGAGCGCCAAACGCATCATTGTCAAAAATCAAAAAAAAACGCGAAATTTTCGCGCTTTTTTCAGTTATTCGCAATTTTAACCCCAAAGGATTAGTTTTTCGATTATAACTTCGCTCTACGATTTCAATCTAATTAAATTTTCTTCAATTTGAGCCCAGAACCATCTGTGTAGATCCAACAGTTTCGAAAATACAGATATCCCAATTTTAGCAATAATAAATTTATAACAACAAGTAGTATAATTTTCAGTATAATAAAAAAAGATGGTTCTTGGGACAAGATGAATAAAAATACTAGGGCATATAAGTTGGGTCAAAAGAAGAAAAAAATCATCTGGAGGGGGTAGTCTATATCCCCCGTTTAATTGGGGGGACAATTTTTCAAAAAACTGACTTGAAATAGAAAACGACTCATACAAATCGAACTGGAAACTTCCTAGATTACGAATATGCATATATGTAACAGTTTTCTTGCATAAAAGTATCTTGTCTGGCACGCTGCGCGGGTTCCAAAGATTTTAAATCCGTTTTTCGCCCTCTGTACCAGCGCACGCAACTCCGTTGTTTTTTTGGGGTCATTTTTTAGGTGGTGGGGAAATTTTTTTTTGGGGGGGGAGGGGATGGGGGAAATTTTGAAAATTCTTTGCGTGAATTTGTTGTTTTTAATGTTTTATATTTTTTGAGCGTTTTCGTACTTTGTTCTCATAATTTAATGTTACGTCAACGAAAATAATTATTATTCTGAAAGCAGTGCAGTTTCTAACTGAAAAGCACGGTTTTGTTGCCGATGAAGGCAAAAAAGGTCCGAAAATTATATACATAATAGCTTAAAAGGCAGCTTAAGCATTTTATGGTATTAAATGTTCTTTTAAGGACTAAAAAAGATTGTAAAGAGCTATTAAATATTTGGTAAATATTTATTTTGATCAGGAAAACTGTCAGGCAAGGTATTTTGTGTAAGAAAACTCTTACATCGGGGCCTTCCAGGCGAGTTTACATGCCCTAAGCGGAGCAACGGAGTTTTTAGGCGAAAGAGGGAGTTAAAATCCTTGGAACCCGCGCTGCGGGAAAAAGTGTTACTTTTAATCATAACTGTTCAAGTGATTTTTTGTCGCCCTGAAAAGGACGGATTGGGATACGTCCGGGTTTTTGGTAATCATACCGTTTATGCGAGTGTGGAGTTTTGTTCAATATTTGATAAAAAGGTTATCTTATCAGTTGTTGCTCTTCTGCTCAATACCCTCTGCAGGTTTTCATTCCTCTTCATCGCCTTTGTGATTGGTGGGTCTTCTTCTCCTCGAACTTTATCAACAGCCAACTTGACAACTATTGTCTCCTTCGCTAGGTCGCTACTGAGCTTATAAAGCCCAGCGTGAGTATGGCCGACAACCACTTTTAAACGCCTTTGCCATGCCTCCACGCTATTTTGGGTCCTGGGAAAGTGGGTGTGGCTTGCAGAGACTCTCTTCGCTGAAAGGACAAGGTATTTGTCCAGCGGGATTATGTTGGCTTCAGAGTAGAGATGTTCGTTCCTGAAGTGTTTCCGCCGCTGCCGGTCAAAGTACAGGCCGGTGCAAATTCTGAGAATCTTCCTTTCGAATACTTGAACTGATTTTAATTCCGAAGTTGCTCCAGTATTTATACAAATTAAAAAAAAAAGTCGGAATGTTTGCCTCGAATGTTCACGCCTCGTTCTTGTTGATTCTCACACTTTAGTGTTCTTTCTGTTGAAGAAAGTATTAACATTTTGATACAGGGATGCCCTTTGCGTACTGGTAAATCTAGAAAAATAGTACGAAATTTCGTTCTTGTTGATTCTCATGGATTCAAGTGACCGAATACATGGGGATGGAAATATTTCATGGGATGTCGCTTAGTATTGAAAAAGTATCGAATTTGCGGGATTTTGTGATGTGGAATTTCGTAGCCAACCCATTTTCATTGTTGATCTAAGGCAACTCTAGCCGAGTATATATTTTCGACGTAAAAAGTAGTGAATTGGTACAAACTAGTGCGCAAACCGTTCCCGACATTTTGCCAGTTTTCTTTCTCTGTGAGAGCATTTCATCCCCACTACTCAAAATTTGACATTTAATTTATTCAGATTGAGTGCGAAAAATATCGAGAACAGACTTAATATTCCGCAGATTATTTTTTTTTTTTATTGAAAATTTCGATTTTGCTACCAAATTGTCCTAAGAATTAAGAGTCAATTTTTATTCCTCGAATGTTTAACTGACGATTGAAAAATCGGCTATAAATCAAGTTATTTCTGTCAATATTTTTCGAAAAAAATTGCTTTCAAACTAAGAATGTTGAGGAAAAAATAAAGCTAATATGCATGCCGTTTTTTTTCGTTTTTAATTATGAGATAAAGAATGCTTACAATAATAATAACATTAATTAAATAAATTTTTTTTTTTCAGATATTTGACGCCAGCATTAACGATTGGCGCGTTGTCGACGAGCGAACCCATACGGACGTTATAGAAAAAATTGTAGATCCACCGAAGAAAATTGTTTTCATTGACGAATTCACAAATATAGAAAAAGATACTCAATATCTTGAAAACATAAAAAATGTAACTGACATCTCTAACAAATACTCAGAACACAGACACATTTCGAAAAATATATACGATGAAGTGGATCATGTTGCCCGTGACACTAGAAATACTTCAATAAATCTCGATTCACGAAACGTAAGTCTTTATTTATTATACATATCTAATGTCGAATTCCTTTTAAGAAAAAAATCGATTTGTTCAGAAGAAAAAATCGACTTTTCTGGACAAATCCCTTGTATTAAAAGAAAAAATTCGATTCTGTTTAGAAAAAAAATCGAATATTTTTAGTAAAAGGAATTCGACATAAGTTCATATTACAGAAATAAGCTGACAGACTTTTAGAGGTTGACGGTCAGAATTTTGGTGTCTTGAATAAATCATAAAGCCTCTAATCTTTTGGACTTTTGGAGAATCCATAACTTTGTTTAACATGGGGTAGTGATGCCCATCAAGCCAAACAAAAAGCAGGGCAACAATTCTAACTCTTTCTTCCAGTTTCGTCGTATAATTAAAACCCTCATGGCCTTATATTCCTATTCGGCGTTGAAGAGCTCAAACTCTCAAGACAATAGTTAGCAGACTTACAATACACATTAATTTATCTAGTTTTTATACTTTGGATTATTAATAAATACATAACACGTCGATTTCGTCACTTACCAAATCCTCTGTGACACTTCCCTAAGTCCTAGAAAGCTGAAATTCAGTATGCAGTCTTATATTTGCACCACAAACAACAAAACAAAAATTAATAAACCTATAAATTTTATCCTCAAGCCCCTTAAATACCTGCAGTATTCCTAGCGGATATTATAGGTAATCCTACAAAAAAAAATGAAATCCCACCCAAATCATTTCATGTTAAATAAGTTGCCAAGGCCCATAAGCTATTATGACGCTCTCATTAAAAAAATATCAGATCTCTTGGAGAGCCACGAACCTCACTCTACAACGCCTTACTGCACTTCCTCAAACATTAGAAACCCCATATCGTGATCAAAAGGTCGAACATACACTCCCATGGACTTATGGTTAAAAAAAATATATGAATACTGTCATGCAATAGTTCTATGAAACAGTCAAGCTATACTTTTTGATAAAGATAACATGTATTTCTTATTCATCTACCGACTTACGAGCCCCGACTTTCATCTAAGCCATTTTAAAATGTGCTATCACTAAAACTAAAAAAACAAAAAAAACTGAAACAAAAACCGTCATAGAACCATAAGGACTAAGAAATCTCTCTAATGGGGTTTTCCATGCGTAAAAATAATTCAATTTATTTTTGATTTGGATCTGTCAAAAAGATAATTTCCCCTCTTTTTGCGTTCCATTGGGCAAAATAAATTAATTTATTTTTGATTTTAAATCAAATTTGCAAATCTAAATTTTTCGGCAGATTTACCCCTCCTTGTATTAATACCAACATAAATCCAGCTGTCAGTTTAAATATGTTTTTTTGTTGATTTTTCGGTTGTGAAAATTATGTTGAAAAATGTGGAAAATAATTGCTAATAAATAAATGGTAGCAGTTTAAAATCTAGCGGCAATTTTCTTCAAAAGTAAATCGGGGGATGAGGATTTTTTTTGAAATATTGACATAGAAGCAATAATGCACAAATACAGTGAAAAAAATATAAATCAATTTAAAATTGTGTTCCATTCGCCACAAAATAAATACATTTTTTGATTGAAATCTTAATTTACAAATGGAAAACCCCATAAGATTAAAATTTTTGGATGTTTTAAGAAAAAAGATTAGGTACCAGGTCATCTATTCTCTAGGTAACGTACTTCACCTACTCTAAAGCTACGAGCAGACGGCATATAAAAGTCGCATACGTTTGCCACTCTGACGTCAATCGTTTGCGACTCTGACGTGATTTTTGCGACTTTGATCGAAAATTGATTGCGGGTATCCGCATATGCTCGCAAAAAATTTGCAGATGCGATGCCCACATCGCATATAAATTTGCGACTTCTTCGCATATCGTGTGAACACCCTCGCATATAATTTGCGACAGTTTGCGAGCATATGCGATGGCATGAAAATAGAACATTGGATATTACACGCATATGCATTATGCGAACATATCAGTTGTTGTGATTCTTCATTTTACTGGTAACACAGTCGACAAAAATAAAATAAGTTGCTCGTTACATGAACCATCCTAATATCTTAACTACAATCGCATTCGTTGTATTTGTTGGAAATCATTTTTTTTCATATTCTTCATCATTTTATATCATGTCCAGAGTCAAATAGGAATAGCAGCCCACTTTTTTTCGACATTTTAAATTTATTTAACAGCACTTTAAATATTCGAGACGAGCTAGTCACAGTCAGTAATCACAACCACAATACCTACAAAACAAAATGTTTTAAAAAATTATTTAATGCTCGCAAGCCTGCATATTATGCATATCGTCTGAACACCAGCAAAATATGCGAGCACCTTGACCGCAAATGCCTTTGCGACTTTTGGAACAGTTTTTGCATATCGTGCGAACACCTCTATATGCAAGTTTGCAGCCACTGATCTGAATATAAAATACGCAACACATTTGCGACACGTGACGTCAGAGTATGCGACTTTTTTTATGTGCGGTCTGCTCGTTGCTTAACTCTTTGACCAACAACAAGAAGATAACTCTAATATACCTATTTCCTATTTTACTTAAGGGTAGGTGTACCCGACCAGCCAACTCAAATTTCATGTAAATGAATTTGAATGTGTTAGTAAGCTCTCTTCACCAAATTCGGCGTTCGAATTTTAATTATACCTACTCTTGTACTCTTTTTTAATCGCAAACGATGTTGCAGAGAGCAGACAATCACGCACAGGCACGCTCAAGCAAAAGAAAGGAAAAAAACAGGTAGCGAGCGAGTAAGCGCAGACGAAGCAAATGTACCTACTTATTATGTATGTAAATACAAGTGCCAGACATTCAATTTAGAGAAAATAAATAAAACAATATTCTGACCAGATAGGTAGGTATGGATGGATTTGTTTTTTTCTTATGGATATGGTGTGATGTGTGAATATGTATTATAATTATCTAAAATTTTAATTTACTTTACTACCTATATTATAAAGTAAAGTGTTGGCCACTCACTGACTGACTCATTCATAATTTTTACTCATCATTCTACAGGTTTTTGTGTTATAGATATATATATATATAAAAATTTTTTAAATAGCCTTATATATGTAGAGCTCCACTAAGAAGGGATTTTTTGAAATTCTCAAAATTAATAGGGTAAATAGGGGTAAATGTAGAGTAAAGTCGGTTTTCTATTTTCTAAACGGAATGAGATAGAGATTTCATTTTTTTTGTGTTTGATAGATTTTTTAAAAATTAGATTGACATATTTTGGGAAAAAATTTTAGAAAAATTATTTTCGGAAATAAAGTTGTTTGAAACTCAAAAATGCAAAAATCGATAATTGACAAAATAATTCTAATAAATCAGGAGATTGTTTGATTGATTTGAGGATTACGGCGATTGAAAGAAGATAAAAAAAAAGGTTGTCCATGTATCAGGGATTTTTTGTGGGCGTGGTATTGTGGGCGTTGGGAATTTTTGAAAAGACGCAATTTTTTCGGCTTATTTTTTGATGGTTTTTATTTTTTATCTTTTTAATGGATGTATCTAAAAAATTGAAATTTTTGGATCCTATAGAACTTATAGATTTTGATATTTTTGGATTTGGATTTAAAATTTCTAAAGTGCCGTTAAGCTGAGATATTTGAGTTTAAAAAAATGAGCAAATCAATTTTTTAAGGTTTTTTTCGATTATCTTTTTATAGAGTAGGAGTAGGGAGTTGAAATTTTCACATATGATAGGATTTATTAATCTTCATCGATTTGCATTTAAATTTTATTTTTTAATATCGTTAGACAGAAATGGCGGTAAATATTGACTTCTTGAATAAATTCGTTAATTACTTATCGCTGAGTGCACTGATTATTTTAGTTTTTCTTTAAATCGCATGTCCGTTTAACGACAAAAATTTTGATACCTCATTTGAATCTGTACGACCTCTAGAAGCTTCACAATCTTAATTAAAAGCCAATCAAGAAATCGATTAAAATGCATTAAAATTGCCTGTTTCGTTCATTGTCAACCACCATCGACCAGTGGGAGATGACAGTTATTTTATGAAAATCACAAAAATCAATTGATATTGTTCGATTAAAAAATTCATAACTTCTATACTATACGTCCGATCGATTAGGTTAAGGTCTTAAAAGAATCATGAAATGTCAAGCTTTAATTGTGTGAAAAAATTATTGCGTGAAAAGGAAGCATTCTATACGAAAAGGGGTCGGAAAGCCGTCATTAAATCGATTTTCATTTTTCAAAATGCAAAACATGATAAAAAATTTCGAAATATCGAAAAACAATATTCTACAAAGTTATAGCCCCATTTCTCATCTACAAAAATGTCAGTGGTTATATAGGGGTAAATTCGACAGGAGAGGCTGTAGGGGCCCTTTAATTGGTTTAATGACCAAAAAAGTATTTTAAATTATAAAAATGATATAAAATTATCGATTAGGCCATCTTATTAGGCTAATAACTTCGCTAATAATTATCGGATCTTCTTGAAGTAAACAAATATGAAAAGATAAAATGTCAAGCTAAATTTCTGTATAAAAATTATTTCAAAATCGTAAAAAAAATCATATCAAAAAGCTGATTTAGTCTGAAATCAATACGATTCTTATCATTTTAAATTCAAAAGTTGATGAAAAATTTAAGAATTTTGAAAAACTCTTACTATATATTCATTGCAAAAATCTTTGTCTACAATAATGCTAAACAATGTTTTAAGATTAGTTCAACAGCGGAGGCACTAAAATTAATTTAACGCGATTTTAAGGATTTTCATTAGAAAATGCAATAGACACGGTAAAATGGGTTTTTTTTTTATTAAAGGTCGAAAAACTACTTTCTAAACGGGAGAGGTTAGAACGTCAATTCTTATTTTAATTGATAGACCTTTAAAATAGAAGAAACTTTTAAATTTAAAAAAAAATTCTAAAAAATCTGCGAAGTGAGTTATAAAATGTTAAAAGTTGACTTTTGAATAATACGTCTTTGACAAATAATTCGCTATAAATCGGGGGTATCAGATACAGAAACAAATTTTACAACATTAGAAAGATAATGAAAAAAAAAATTACCCATTATTCAGGAATTTTTGCTAAGAATTTTTTTTCACCCACTTTTTGATTTTTGAAGATGACACATTTTTTTACCCATTTTTTTGTGGTTTATGATTTTTTATATTTTTATGGGTAAATCTAAAAATCTAAAATTTCTACAGCTAATAGAGATTGTTAATTTATAAATATTTTAAAAATTTTAAATTTTTTCAACAACCCCAACTCCAGATATTTACAAAATTAATGCTTTTTTTTTCAAGCCCTCACATCTTTTTACTGGATGCATCTACAAATTTAATATTTCTTTTACCAGCACCTTAGAAAGCTAACGTTTAAATTGACATCTCAACCAATATTCTACATCCTACACAACCCTCACAATAGTTTAAAAAGTTTTCATCAAAAAATTATACGAAAATCTTGAAAAATGGGTATGATTGTTCGTTGTCGCAAAATTAAATCAAAACAATCTTTCGGCAACGATTCTAAACATTTCAACATGACATTACCTACATATAAGAATAAAAGAAAAAAACAACAAACAGTGCATGACTATTACACGCAATATCATAGATTCCCTTTTGCAAAAGAAGCAGAAAAAAACTTCCATTCCAACGATGAGCCAACAAAAAAAAATACATATGTACCTTATGTATGTACGTACAAGGTACACAAAACTCAACCAAATCTCCTAGAAAGATACCACCGCGCCCGCGCGAAGTGAACACCAACTTCCAGCACGTCTACCCCTTGACAACAAAAAGACTGGCATACACATACATAATAACCTTCTTCTTTTTCTTTTACCTAAAAAAAGATCACTTGACATCCAAATAATGAACAGGATTACTATGTATGCTTTCTATAAAAAAAAAAAAAAATAAGGTGTAAAGAGTCAATACAGAACTTCTCTTGTAAGGAAAAAGAGAATTGGGGAAAAGAGAATGCATGCACAACCCAGTGGATTTCTTTTGAACCAAATTTCTTTGTGTGCGTGAGCAAAGATGTTTTTCCAGTAAAAAACTGCAAAATTGACAACTTTTCCAAAATTAGAAATAAAAAAACCATGAAAGAAAATACGATTTTGTTTTTTAAATCTAATAAAAAAAATACAAAAAAAAAATAAAAAAAATATGTGGTAATTGTATTGGCTGTCCTTACATTACAACGGCATTACAAATAATGTCATATTGCATTGCGTTTTCAAGCATGTTGTAAGGCAAATATTTTTTTTTCAAAGGTACTATTTAGTTCAGAACACATGATACTTTGATTTAAAAAACATTTAGAAAATTTAAAAAATATAACATTCAATTTCCCAGGCAATCGCGCAAAATAATTGAAGAAAAAGGAGTATCTTTTCTATTTTTGTCTCTAAAAAGTAACTGTAAAAAAATTAAAAAAATAAAATAAAAATTAAGGTAACTGCATATACATATAAGCTTTGTAAAAACGTTTATTTGACTTGCTTACCTAATATACTTCAAAAGTTTTATCAAATTATTCATTCATAAAATATAACGAATTTCCTTTATTTTTAATAGTTTTGTGCATTTTTTTTGGGTGAATAAATAAACTAATAAAAAG
The DNA here is from genome assembly GCA_947049315.1 of Epistrophella euchroma. Classification (NCBI taxonomy): domain Eukaryota; kingdom Metazoa; phylum Arthropoda; class Insecta; order Diptera; family Syrphidae; genus Epistrophella; species Epistrophella euchroma. The sequence goes on along the minus strand of OX346245.1, from coordinate 106,148,743 downwards.
AAAAAAAAGGTATTGCTTAGTTTTGAGATCAATTTTCTCCAGAAAAAAAATAAAAAAAAAATAAGAAAGTTATTTTTACCCAATTTCCCATCCATTTTTGTAAGCATCGTACTAAATTTTATGATTTTTCTATCTGTATGGCGGTTTTAAGGTTTAAAATATTTTTTATTTTTTTTTAAAGCCACACAAATATTTTACTTAACATATTTCCAATCGATGACCGTTTGTTTCATTAAAATATTCGCAAAATTGTGAACGCTATACCGATTAGCGCAGAACTCCAACCTATTTTTTCAAGGGACACATACCCTTAAAAAGGATAGAAAACTCGACATAAAAATAAATTGATTAACAGTTACCAGTTATGGTTTACGTACACGAACTCCCCTAATAGATCCGCAAATGATAATCAGAATCACAATCACTTAAAAATTAAACAAAAAAGATATAACTGATGTAATTTGACTTTGAAATAAAGCTGATTTCGCCTCTTTATCTTTAAAAAGCTTTAGTCATAGCTTATCTTATCCCTCCATTGATAAATTTTAATTTCACTTTATTTTGATTAGTCTGTAGAAAAGAGTAGGTATATACAAAATATTATGTATAAAGCCTAGTGCATACATGCTCGTGAAGTGAACAATTGGACAGTGGAGAAAGTGAATGTTTGACATTTATCGCTGGTACAGACTTCTGAATTCGTTTTGAATATTTGACGTTTAAAGCCAAATCGAAGCGTTCCCGTACATTTTGCACGTGAACTGGTTCACCGCTCGTGAACCAAAAATTCTCCACTTTTTGCTTCACACGGCTTCCCGAGCACGTTCACGAGGTGAACAGAAATGCAAATTTGTATGGCTTCACGGCATGGTTCACAAGTATGTATTAGGCGTAAAGCGTATGTTCCTATTTATTTAGTAACAGCCTCAAATCAATTATGTACGCAGGAAAATACTTCAAAGGGAGATATGAGAAGATTTGCACTGATCTGCGTCAAGCGATGTATCGTTTGAGGTTTGCTACTATAGAAATACATAATGAGCGTTTTTTTTTTAGTTCAAAGTTGGTTCAGAGGAGAGCACTGAATAGACCCTGAGCAAACGGAGTAAACTCTGAGTAGAGTATATTCAGAGCACTCCGATTTAGAGCCTGATTACACGATTCTTTTTTTTCGGTTGTTTCGTCTTTCGTCTTTTTGACAGATCGGGTGAGAGGCGTAGAAATATAAGGGGAATTCATCTACGTTTCTACACCCCCACCCAATCTGTCAAAATGGCGAAAGAAGAAACGAATGAAAAAATGATTCGTGTTATCAAGCTCTTAATTACGAAACACACCCGAGCACTCAATTGTCATATCTGTCAAGTTACATGGAAACTGTATAAAGTTGGCCGCGCTCCGTTTTTTACTCGTTCTGCTCGGTTACCGAGCTAATAGAGCGCGAACACGCTCTGAACGAAACACAAATTTGAACCGTTATACACTGAGTTTAAAAAGAAACACGATTTTCGTTTGACAGTTCAGGCTCTACTATGAACTAAAATTAAAACAAAAACGTAAGCAATAAATTGTAACCAGCGCCATTTCATCATCTCAGCTACAAAATTGTCAGTAGATCCTTTGCTATCATTTGGCCATCCAATTGCAAATGTTTTAAAAGCTCTTCCAAAATATAAAAATCATTTTCTTCACACAAATTTGGCAGTAAATAATTGTATACCACTTTTTTGACGTTTTCTGTTAATATTTACTCGTTGGGATTGTGTGGAAGGGCTTTTAAGAGTAGGTTTTTCGTTAAGCCCTGGCCTGAAGTCACCCTGTGGTCGCCCAAAAGGTTTTTCGAAAACCTTGAACTCACCCTGACAGTCAAATTTCAGGTTTTTTGAGACCTGTGCCGAGATTTAGCTATTTCAGCGAGTGAAGTGAGATGACTCGCCTAACTCGCCGACTCATCTCACTTCATTCGCAAAAGTGATTTAGCTATTAAAGTGAAATGAGTAATTTCGAATCTAGTTTCGAACGCATGAAATGTCATAACCAAAGACTATCTTTTAATTTGTTGTCTTTGATTTTGTTTGTTTGGGGTTTAATTTTACTATTTTGTATTTTTATTTTAATCAAACTTTATCAAAAAACTTTGAAAAATTAAATTTAATCAATGTGTGACTTTAGTGTGAAGTTAGTGTGCCCTACCCACTCCTAAACATTCTTCCAAAGTTTTGTAGTTTGTCCTGACGAAGTTGATGGGGTCGTCCTTGCGATGCTGAATTCTATTTTTCACTTGTATTAAATAAATGTATACCTACAATTAGAATGTAAATAACAAATTAATAATGTTCATCAAATATCTTTTTTACATAAATATATGTTTGTATAAAAATCAAATCTATTATGTGCTGCATACTCATTTTTACATACATACATTGTTGTTTTGCTATTTCATTTCACGTACGTGAATAGATATGTTAAAACTCCTTTGGAAAAGAACGCATACTTATGCAAAAGTGTAGATTTACCAACACATACACCAAGTCACCGCTGAAATATCCGGCGAGTAAACTGACGTTTCATTTCACTCGCCTACTCACTCACTTTTACTAGCTAAATCGATTTTCAATGAAAAGTGAGTCATCTCACTCACTCGCCATTAGCTAAATCTCGGCACTGAACTCGACCTGAAGTAGATATAGGTTTTTTGCTGGGGCGAGTTGAGGTAACGAATAAACTGCCAAAGTGACATAAGTTGTGAAGCATTTGTTTTGTTGAGAATTCGTTATTAGGTATACTTTTAAAATAGAAATTAGATAAAATAGTACACTAATTGAATAAAAATAAATAGGAAAAAAAATGGAAACGCTTTTTAGGGATTACAAAAAAAAAATTAAATTTTTAAGACCGCCATATTAGTTCCGTTATTTTAGTTTTCGTAATTGAAAAAAAAATTCTAAAAAGTAGAGCATTTTTCGATGAGAAAAACAGTCACCGGATTTTTTTGTTTTATTTCTGTCTGCACCAACAGGTCCGGTGGCCATTGACGTACTTAGGAATATTCTCTATAACTAGGGGGGACAGTCAGCAAGCTGACCGCAAGTTTAAAATCACGGTTATGAAATTGAGAATTGTAAAAATTTATATTTAAGGAGGTTTTCAGCCCTCATCGGTATCAAGTGTGCTTGAGCAGATATTTTGTTTAATGTGCCGGTGAGAGAAAATTAAAAACACATTACTTTTCTTAAAATTTTTCGTATTTTTGAAACGGTGTTAGGGGCCTATAGTATATACCTTCATATAATTTTATATAATTCATCTATTTAAATTTTAGCAAAAATATGTGGAATAAATTTTCGTTTGTGGTAGGTGTGCACAATCATTTTGAGGACAAGTGTGCGCATGGAAATCGTACGAAAATTCATGTTTCTGATTAAATTTGATTTTAAAGAAAAAATTCCCATGAGAACTTCTATGGAAATTCATACACTGATAGTAAAGTTGGATTTTTTTAGATTCTATAATTCAACTGAAATGTTTGTCGTGTTAAAGTTCCATTTATTTAAGCAGTTTTATTTATAATTTATTTTTTTTTTATTTTTTTTTTTGTTAAATAATATTTATTAATGGATTGAAAAGATTATAATTTAAATTTTTACTTGCGATATACATATGTAGGTAGTTTTGGCTTCGTAAGAAAATCGAACTCGAGATAACAATCAAATATGACATTACGATGATAGAGAACACGAAAATAGTTGATCCCGCAATTTCGTCTGTCTGTCTGTATGTATGTCTGTCTGTACATCTGAAGCATGAGATTTTTGGGTGATTCCCTGGAGGGGAAATTGAGATTTTTTTTAGCTCAAAAACTATAGGCACTTGCCATAGGACCATTTTAAAAAAAGTTATTTATCTCAAAAACGGCTCTAACAATTTTTCTTTTAATTTTTTGTTTGTACTAGTGGTGGTATGGTCTACATTTTGATGAAAAAAATTACCAAAAACCGTTATTAACAATACCGGCCATAGAACCGTTATTTTTTTGTTTTCGATTTTCTCGTTAACCGGTTAACCGATTTTAATCCAAATTTTTATTTTGGAGGTCCTACCAAGTTAGAATAATTCAGCATACATATATTTTCAAAAAAATATTCTTTGCATTTTTAAAAAAGATTTTGAAATTTTGGTTTAGTTGTATATTATTATATTCTTAAAAATGGCATACCAATTTTTTTTTTCTAAAAAATTTCAAGAAATTTTGTATAGGTATTATAGGTATTTTTTAAGAAAACCGCTCCAACGATTTTAAAAATTTTGTCTGCATAAATTCACATTTTTTCACACATTACACTCAATCATTTCGAAGAAACTTTTACTACAAGAGCAAGTTCGTGCGACCCAGTCCTGCATTTTATTTTTTTTTATTTTAATAATAATATTTTAGAATATTGAAATATAGAATTTTACTCATACAGAATTTTGATCATACAGAATTTTGTGTAACAAGAATTTTGAACTTAAGTATTTTGAAATACAGAATTTGAAAATCAGTATTTTGACCCTACACTACTTTCTCGTCTTTGGGTCATGCCTAATTTCAACGGAAATGTAAAATATTTTGTTGCTTGCTGTAATTTTTGTGAATTTTTTCTCTTCTTATCAATGCACAACCAGTGAAGATGAATGCAAATTATTAATCAATATTATGTTGAAGAATTTTAAATCTAGTATGCAGTTACATGCAGTACCAAAATCTATTGCTCTAAAATCAGAATTTGAAATCTACAGCAACTGTTTCCTGAAATATTAATATGCACGATAAGTTTGCCCAACCTTTAATAATGTATCGCACCCATCAAGAAAAACCTATCTGAGGAGTGAGGAGAAGTCATCAAGTCAGACATACATATTCTGCCGGCAGAATAATTGAACTTATGAAAGTCAATCGAACGCTTCTGATATTTAATTTTTTTTATTGATTTCTCCCCTTTAAACTTACATAAGTAAATAAATTAAAACCAGAGAAAAAAAAATTGAAAAGCTAAGCTAGCCTTGCCTACTTGGTCAAAAACTTCACTGGAAGCTCATAATTTGGTGATTTAAAATACAGTACAGTACCCTTGATAATGTGAATAATCGGTAATGTGAATTTCTAGATAACGTCAACCGCCAAAACTTTACATTATCATCTATATAATGTGAACTTTCTAAATTTTTAGACTCTAAAATGTGATTTTCTTTTGTTTTTTTTTATATTTTTCTTTTGTTAGTTTTGCATGCGATATTAGAGACTTTATTAACTGTTATTTGTCTAGACATATTTCAAGGTTTTGAATGCAGCTGCGGTCAAAAGAGTGTCTCGTGCCAGTTTTCACATTTTCGAGGGACTAGGTACTGTAACATAAAATATAGCAAAAACACGTTTGTTTGTTTTTAGCAGTTTTAATTGCAGTACAGTTGTCCCAATACACATCAGTCTCATCTCGTTAATTTAGTCATGGTCCTTAGATTGATTATTAACTTATTCAAGGCTGGCTCCAAAATAAACGTGCGAACTTGAGTATTAGCTTAATATTGAGTGTGCATGATGGTTTTGTGGTCAATGGTCATTGCGCCGGCCGCCCACCCCACGTGCGGTATGATGGGTTTTGAAATTTAAATTTTTTTCCCCCAACTTGCCATGTGTTAATAAATTATATATTTTTTGAGAATATAGTTCTTAAACCATCAAACATTCTATCTCTAGAGTTTGCAGTTATGGTGAAACATGTTTTTTATTTGGATACAAAATATCATTTTTAACATTCCTACATGTCGTATGGAGTTTTAAATTTAAATTTCAATGACAAAATTGATTTATTTTGTGGCGAATGGAACACAATTTCAAATTGATTTATTTTTGTCACTGTGTTTGTCCATTATAGCTTCTGTGTGAATATTTCAAAAAAATCTTCATCCCTCGATTTAATTTTAGAAGAGAAATATGAACTTGATAAAGTTGCCGGTTCATTTTAAACTGCTACCATTTATTTACTACCAATTATTTTACACATTTTTCAACATAATTTTCATAACCGAAATATTAACGAAAAACATTTGCAAACTGACAGCTGGATTTATGTTGGTATTAGTACAAAGAGGGGTAAATCTGCTGAAAAATTTAGATTTGCAAATTTGATTTAAAATCAAAAATAAATCAATTTATTTTGCCCAATGTAAAGCAAAAAGAGGGGAAATTGTGTTTTTGACAGATCCAAATCAAAAATAAATAGATTTATTTTACCAATGGAACACCCCATTAGTAATCTGTGAGATAATGTGGATGTGAAGACACAATACCTATACTTATATTACCTTAGATCTGTTGTTGAGGTACTTTGCAAAATTTTGAAATATATAGCACGGCCACAATACGCTGTTAAGCTACTGCAGCTATTATTATTTCCATAATAAGGATATTCCTAACATTCGAATCGAAGGATTTATTCAAGATATCATTCCGTAATTATTGCAGTAGTCAAAAAGAAATTAAGCACGATTTAGTTATACAAGCAAGCGTAATTGTAACATTATTTTCTTTTTTTTTCAGCTTGGAGTCGCTAACGTTAAGAAGAATAAGTCAACATCACATCAGCAGAACGATAAATGTATTTGTGAAATATGTACCTGCGGGTAAGTCAGTCTAATATAAGACTTTTATATTATATAAAACTGTAGGCCCACCAATACTTACGGCTCTTATCAGAGCATTCGTGTCTTTGTATAGAAAAGAACATTTTCTCATCGCTCTCTAGGGCCAGTAATAATGGTATATAAAAACAAATATATTATGATAGGTGCGTTTTATTGGCAATTTTATAGCTAGCGCAGTAAAATTTCCCATAGTGAACAATAACAAAACCAAAAGTGCCGATAAATTAGTCAGTAAATTAGTGAATATAAAAATGGACAAATAGTGTGGACTTGAACCTTAAATGTCGGTAACGTAGTTTGTTTTTCACTCAAAAAAAAGGGTATGAATACATCCAGAGAATAAAGAGTTAACATGAAAGTTGATATAGCGTTTCATTGAACTCGTATAGTTGCGCTAGCTATGAATTACCAATAAAACGCACTTGATATTGAAATCAAATCTAGTATTATGTTAATATAAGATTATGCAGATTGCAGAACTCCTAGAGATTTTCGCCATACCATCGTTGTGCACCCAAGTCTTTAAGTATAAATTAATAAAGGTAGATAGACGGATTGATCCTAAACAGATAGAAATATTTGCTTCTAATTTGGCACTGAACATTTGATTCCAATTCGAATTTAGGTACGTAATTTAACCTCTTCGCGAATGTCCGGTGTATAATGTTAGTTCCCGTACAGAGTCATTCACCTAGGTGTGGCAAAAAAACTAGAGCGTGTAGGTTAAGTCTCGACAAGAAAAAAACGTATGGGAGGATGTGGTCTGATCCTCCTGTTTACGCAGGAGAGGAAATTTTCTAAAAAATCGACTTAAAATAGAAAAAAAATCATTAAAAAACAACCGCAACACTTACAACGTCATGTTAAACCTGTTTTTGAAACAAGTGCTTTCATCGTATTTTTAATTCAAATCACTTAGAAGAATAGATTTTTAAAATTAATTTTCAAACTAAAAATTTTGAAAAAATAATGAAAAAAATTTAGTTAATTTTGTTCAAAATTGTATACGTTAAGTAGTGTTTTGTCTATAATAATTTTCGATGTTCCTATCAATTTCTAGTCAAACAATGTAAAGTAAATGCTCAAGTATTTTTTAGTTTTTTGATAAAATTTAAAAACAAACAAAAATAAAAAATAAACGGCTATCGTTACAACGGCATGCTCTACCTTTTAGTTTTTCAAAAATTAATTTTCAAACTTAAATTTAAAAAATTAAAAATTTTTTTTCTTCAAATTTTTACTTTATTAAGTAGTATTTTTGTGTTCAATGATTTTATCAATTTCTTGCCAAACACTAAAACCGATGTAGGTATTCTGAGTTTTTAAGAAAACTGAGAAATAAAAAAAGTAAGTTTTCATTAAATTCGACTTACATCAGTTACTTTGTTGCTCCAAAGATCATAATTTCTACTTTTAAATAATGAAATAGATTTCGTTATTTTCAATTTTCTCAAAATCCAAAAGACTTTTATGCATCTGGTTTTGATAGGAGCATCGTTAATTAACATTTTTGTTTTCAAATTTTGATGCTTTTATCAAAACCAGATGCATAAATGTCTTTTGGATTTTGAGAAAATTGATAATAACGAAATCTACTTTAATCTTAATTAGTAGAAACTAGATTGAACATAATTTTTTTTATTATTTTATCTTTGAGCTTGAAAATTAATTTTTCAAAAACTATTCACTCAAATAATTTTAATTTAAAACATAATAAAAGAACGGACTTCTGGCTTTTAAAAAAGGATAACCTGACATTGTAAGTGTTGCCGTTGTTTTTTAATTATTTTTTTCTATTTTAAGTCGATTTTTTTGAAAATCGTCCCTCCTATCAAAACGGGGGAAAAGACCCCTCCCACCCCTTAAATTTTTTTTTTTGTCTCGACTTAACTAAGTTGAATCCACCCTGTATAGAACGATTTAAATTTTATCAAGATTCCTCAAAAACTGCTTTATAACAATAATATTGATACATACGGACATTTTTTTTAATACAAAAATATAAACTTCACGAATCTGAAATAATTATTTTCAAGTTCTATAAAAATCTTCTTGAAAAAACCCAGGCCCCATAAAAAAAAAATTGGATACAGTTACTAAATAATATAAGGAATATTGTTGGCAGGAAACACTAATTTTTTGCGTTATTTGCATATACAACCAGTTCAGGTTTCTCAAGTCTGAGCTCTGAGATCTCATCATTGAGATCAATCATTGATTGATTCGATCTTTGAAAATGAACGATTGACACAGCTTTAAACTAGGGGCTTATTGCGAACCAATAGAATCAAGTTCGAATAGAATTATAGTTCACTATCGTCATTTCAAAATTCTATTCGTTAATACTTTTCTATTTGACTTTTAATATTTGTATTAATTTGGCCAGTTTATATTTCAGAGATCTCAGAGGAATCCGTATTCTCAGAAATATAAACACAATTCTTCACAAAAACTCCTCAGTTTTGCTGTCCAAAAACTGCGGAAGGTTTTTTGTGGATTTGTTGCTCAATTATTTTCTGTCGCAGTAAATCAAATAGAAAGAAAGGAAAACCAAGTGTTTTTGAGAAATCTTGTTTATATTTAAAGCTCCTGCTCTTTCAAAGTGACGGAGGAAAATCACTGAGCGCTCTGAAATATAAACTCACAGTCCACAAATCTAATGGCGATTTCCATGCAACAAAAAAATCGGTTCTGCTTAGAAAAAAATCAGTTTGTTTAGAAGAAAAAATCGAATTTTCGGGACAAATGAAATCTTTCGTTTTTAGCAAGATTTACACGGATTTGCACACACACTACGAAGATATGACATTTCTCAGGAGTTAAAAGTTTTTTGCTGCAGTGTTTAAGAAATATTCACAGTGTTCGTCGTGTGTTTAAATAGATTTAAAACAAATATATCTATAAAAATGTGTTTTATTTATCAAATAAGTGTGGATAATGAATTAAAAGTGATCAACAGGTTTAATTAACTGTAAAATTAAGTGCCCAAAGTCCATTTATCCCAGCTTGCCGATGCGTTCCTTGATTGATGATTTTCGTGTTGGAATTTGTTTGTTTTTTCTACTTGTATGAACGCACAACTAGTTTCGTTTTATTTTGCAACCAATTCCTGATATATATTTGCTTTAAATCGTACAAAACCACACGTAAAATTGAGTGCACTTTAAATAATTGTTAAACACTTTGTGCGTGCAATAATTGTTTACCTTTTTGCTTCAAAACTGCTGTCAAACGGTACACACACAATCACAAAAAAAAAATCGAATTTTTTACAGATTCCTTGCAGCTAAAAAAAATAATCGATTTGAAATTGTTGCATGGAAATCGCCATAAGGTAATATCTTGCGCAGGTTGTCAGAATTGAAACTGTCAATAATTAAAAAATGGTGGCTCGGCTCGAGTGCTCCCAAAAACTTCACACCGCAATATTAAAAATAACAACAAATATCGAAATTTGACATGTAAATGGGCACTGGATCCACCATTTTTGTAGATGCGCAGAACAGAACAAAAATGAAAACGCTAATATTACCTTTAATATACCGTGTATAAACTGACCAATCATTTTATTTTATTTTTCTATATATTTTAAATAAATTTCAATTCTGTCAAGTAGGCGCAATAAGCGCCTAATATTTTTGGATACTCTTGCTCAATATTTTTTGTCGCAGTTGATTAATTAATAAAAACGAGATGGAAATTGGCTTTGACTTCCAGCGGAGAAATTTTTTTCAGGTTTCTCCTCCTGCTAACTGAAATATCTTTATAATGACATTGACGTATTATTATGGACTTATTCAAATTCACTCGTATTCCACTTTACAGCGGCGCTCTTAATACTTAGTGCCAGTGGTAGTAGCAGGAATCTTGCCCTTAAGGTAATAATGTAACATATTATAAATAAATAAATTTGATGGCACAACAGCTCATGAAGAACTAGGGCCTAGTGACTTACAGCTCTCAACCATTCCTGTGTGCGTGTCTGCAGGAATGGAGGGGACCTACAGTTTATTGCCGAATCCGAACGGCTAACGAGCGGCACTTTTCTGTGACAGGAGATACTCTTGGAGGATTTGTCAATTCCTCGCAAGAGGCAGTAGCCGTTTTTTTTTTTTTAAATAAATAGGTGGCGAGGCTGGGGATCGAACCTTAGACCTCCGGCATGACAGTCCATCGCACTAACCATCACGCCACGGCTACTACGTATGTAACATATTGCCAACAAAAAATCTAATGCGAAAGATCACACAATGTTTGCCAATAAAGCGCGAAAAATTAAAACAATCAAAAAATGTTTTATGCAGATTCGATTGTTTAAGAGTGAAGTAAATTTATTCCTGGAGTAGGTATGTAGCCAAAGATTTATTTTTCCATCTCGTCAAGTAATTTTCGAGTTGTAATCATAGTATTCATGTAAGGAGACAAATTTCCGCGTTGTAGAAAAATATAAATTTCCGCCAGACGTTTGCATGAACGCCCCCTCATAAATACTATTTAGCATCTGGGAATCAATCAGGTGTTTATTATTCTTACTGCTAGTTATACTTACATAAAACAAATAAATTTAATTAAAATTTTAAATTTATTGGTTATTTTCATTTCAGTCGACACCACTGCAGTCAGACGAGTTCAACCTTTTCGGATGTTAATAAAAAAACTACAAGGGAAGAACTAAACATCTTGCACAGCGAACAACATGGTAAGATTAGAGAGTGAAATTATATTTTTTTTAATTTAAATGACTATATTCTTTTGTATTATTTACTGCATTCATAAGCAATTAAGTTTCTTAGTCTTATTTTATTGTTCTCCATTATTAAGACAAGGCAGTTGACACATCTGTCAGAGTTATAAGAGAATACAATATTTCTTTGAACCTTGCAATTACCATATTTTTTCTAAACATGTGTTTTTACCTCAAAAATTGTATTCCCAGTTATTATTGACTTTAATAATGCGATTATTTTCGGCAGTTAAGATTTTTTTGGCACCGATTTCATAAAGCTCTTTTAACTATTTAATAGGCTTTTAAATCTGTAAATGACATTTTGTTCATAAAAAAAAAACGTTATTTAAAAATTTAAAAGCTTGCTAAATGTTTGTAAATTTATAAATTAAAGGTAAAAAAGGTAATACTAAAGACTACATGAATGCTTTAAAGACTTTCAAAGTCTTTTATTTTATTTGTAAAGCTTTTAATTCCATTAAAAGTATTGAAGTATTTTGACCTTTTTTGTACAAGGGTTTTAAAAGACTTTAAAAAGCTCAAGCACTATTAATTGCGAATTACGTTTTGAAGTTAAAGTACTGAGGTGAAAAAAAATTTATTTAAAATAAGTCTTTTTATTCAATTATAACTGCAGTTCTAAAATGATTGCATTATTTTACAGCTCTTTTAAATACAGTAAAACCCGCTTGAGAGAAAAACCCGCTTATCTGAAACACTTTTTTCATCCCCGAGTATTTTCCGACCAATTACCTTTAAAACACTCCGCTTAAGCGAAACTCGCCTAAGTGAAAAACCCGGATACCTGAAACATATTATCAGTCGAATTTTATATTTTTCATTAAAAAAATCTCTCTTAAGTGAAAAAACACTGAATGAAAAATTTGCTGAATGCTTTTGTTTCTTCTTTATTTTTCACACCATTTTCACCACGAAAATGACATTTGAATTTCTGCTTATTTCACAAACGTTTACAACTACATTTTCATAATTCAAAGATAAATAAAAGACAAATACAATATTGTTTCTAGAATTAATTCCCCGCTTAATGGAATTTTTAGATCCGCTTAAGTGAAGTTTTTGTTTCACTTAAGCGGGATTCGTTTAAGTGAAAAACCCGCTTAAGTGAAAGAAAGACTGTGACATTTTGCAGTTTTTCTTAAGCGGGTTTTACTGTACAACAAACTACAAACTGATCTATTTTTTTATGTCGAGCCCTTTCCGCCAAATTATCGTAAGCGAAAAAAAATAAAAGTATCGTAAGCGCCGTTTTGTTTTTTGTTTGCTCAGCATGAAACCAACTATGCCAATTTTCAGCATTGAACATTAGTAACAATACTGTTACTGGCAGAAATCAAAAAGTCAGATTGCTTTTAATGCACAGGAAAAAAAGATATAATTAACTATATATGATAGTATGAAAATGTTGCTAACGATAATTTGGCGGAAAGGGGACGATATTTCCCATAATTCTCATGTTTAACTTCATTAGGTAAATATTAAGTTAAACCTAGGCAGATAATTAAGACTTGTTTCGCCCAGTGGCCGAAATTCAGCAAACAAAAAAAAAAAACAGTCTTGGATTCGTCATTGGATCTATTATAGCTTATCCATTGTTATATCCGAATGGAGACACAGGATGACACTCTAGCAAGGAAAATAAAAAATTAGATTATAAGAGAAAACTAATTCTTTTCGGGGTTTTACTTTTTGTTTTAGTAAAATCGATAAAATACAGTTGCATATATTTTTGATCTACCTTTTCAACATTATCTATAAAAAAATTCATCTGAAACAAACATTTTGAAACAATCAAAAAATTTAATCCTAAGGCTAAAAAAATATTCAATTTGCATATTTATGTGCATATGAGTTACAAAGTTCAAAATCGTGCCATTACTTGCTTAGTAAACAAACATACTTATATTTCCACTGTCTTCGTCACTCATCATCTGGCCATCAATAACCAATTTTGAAACTAATTAAAAATCTGGTGGAGTGTTGTACGCTATGAAAGTGCATAAAATGTTGTTTCAAATATATTTATTAAAAACTGATTTGGTTTTTAAATTTAAGAATTTGTTCACCTTTAAATTTTTTTCACTGAAGTCCCACTTTCTTTGAAATATCCTAATATCTTAAGGTGCCTTTTTTTTAGATCAACTCAATGAATAGCCGCCAATATATTATAGATACTCCATGATAGGTGGAAGTTTCTGGATACACTTCTTCGGGTTCCCCTTTATGTTGCGTATTTTTATTTTCCGCTTCGTCATCTCTTTACGACGGACGGTTTCAAAGCACCTCTACCAATAAAATTTTAAATTTTATGAATACAAATTCAAATAAAATATGATGATACTTACCATTTTGAAGTTTGAGGACTTGACCTATTTCGCGAAGACGATCACGCGTGCCCTCTAACTCAGTTACAATAGCCCTCAATCTATTTCGGCCTCTCTTGAAAATGGTGACGTGAAATAAGACCCAACAAAATAAAGCCAAAAATCAAAAATTTGGCCCTATTTCGTTTTCAATTTGGAAATAAGCCCGAATTTTTGATTTGGCTTTATTTTGCTTTACAAATTGAAATAAAACCAATTTGGCTTTATTTCGATTCTAGAATTTATATATTTCAGTTTAAGGCAGGGCGCTAACTGAAGTGGTGACGAGTGGTAATAGAGTGGTGACTAAGGGCCAGTTGTACAAATATTTGATCCGTGGTTCAGGAATTTTTACTCACCAATTTCGGGGGTTAACTGTGGTTCAACGATGGTTCAGGTATGTAATTGGCTTTTAGTGCATATTAGAACCTTGAACCATCGTTGAACCTCAGTTAACCCGCCGAAATTGGCGATTTGAAATTCCTGAACCACGGATCAAAATTTAAACCTCGATTGTGGATTGTGGGGGTGGCCCCGGCGCAGTGGAAGTAGTGCTTGACTGCTAACCTGGATGTGTGGGTTCGAGCCACAGTCTAGGCAGCATTCTTTTCTATATTCCCTCAACTGAACGCCACCCCTGGGATTTAATGAGATAATCAAAACCTTATTTCTCAGTCCACTGGGCCAACAAAAATCTATTCTATCCTTCTATTCCTTCTAACATTGCCTAATTTATAAGACCCTAGGTCTTACTGGCAAATATATGTTTGTGTTGTTTTTTTTTTTTTTTTTTTTTTTTTGTACAACTGGCACTAAGTGGCATGTTGAATTAATAAAACCTATGTAAACAAATGAAGACGCGCTCCAAAGTGGAGTGGCGGTGGCAAGATATTTTGAAGGTGGTGTGGTGCTAGTCTGGTACCATTAACTTATCTCGAACATGTTTAATTTTTAAGTGGCAAGCGAGTGGTGACGAAGTAGATTTTTTTAATTCTAGAAGATGCTTGTGATTATTGACTTAAGTATGAGTGGCACCATATGTAGTTTGCTACCTCAGTGTGCATTGGATCAGTTTCATATTACTTCATATTTTATCGCCTGGCATTCGACTTAGGGCCATTTTTTTCACTATTGCTCAACTTGAGGCAAACTCTCAAGTTGATCAACTCGAGAGTTTACTATAACTCGAGAGTTGAAACACAAATTTGAATTTCTTTTTATTCACTTGTTGTTTTCTCAACTTCCCAGTTGAATAATATCCCAATTTTAATTTTAATTTTAATTTATTATTAATTTGAAGTTTTTCAATATTATTTGTGTGTTATTTAGTGTTAAATGGTGCATTGTGAAATTATACTACGAAACGAAACATGGACAAATCGTCGGAAAAAATCGCGAATGCATTTACTGCTCAAAGAAATTGATGGCAAATTTCCAAAAAGAATTGCTTCGGAGCATTTCCTGATTTATTTTGTACCTCTTTTTGTCCGTAATATGCTATTGTTACAAAATTTAAATGAAAAACCAACATTTTTATGTAAACTCTCAAGTTTGCTCGGTCAACTTCTACTTTTTCCGGGAGTTAGAAAATCTAAAGTTGATCAACTCTAGAGCTGGAAATCGAAAGTTAAAAACGTCAACTTTGTGTGAATAAAAACAAATTCACAAGTTGAGAACAGAACTCCTCAATTTATGTTCAACTTTGAGTGAATAAAACGCTTATGTATAAGTTTACAAGCTTTACGAACGCGTCGACATGACAGACGACTTGAAGAGAACCTGAAAATCAAAATGAACCTACATAACTGTAATTTCGAATTTCGTTCAACAAACTATTCAATTTTTTTTAAACAACTTTCAATTAAAGGAATTTGTCCAGAAAAACCGATTTTTTCTTCTAAATAAATCGATTTTTTTGTTGAAAGGAATTCGAACATTAGTTCAAATGTCAAAACGTACGCCGAAGTTGATTTTTTTCAACTTTAACGTTGAGGTAGCTTTTGTTACGTTGGTTTGTGTACATGCTAATAGGTGCCAAATAGTAACATAATACCTAACCAGTGTTGTCATATTAAAATCCCAAATCCAGTCAATTCTGACTTGTTGGCTGGATTTTTCTCTTGCTAATCCAGTCAGAAAAAACAGTCAAACATAAGACATTCTTTTTCCAACCAAAAAACGGTCAAATATTAAAATACTTAAGTTTAATGAAAATAAAAATATATTTTATTAGTTGTTATTAACAAATATAACGATTTGTTTAGTTAAACTTTAATTTACAGCACGGTTAAATTAGTATAGTAAATAAATGAAATATTATATTTGAAATTATAAGATATACCTGTAAGGTTAAAAGCATAGTCTTCTGAATCTGTGGTTTCAAACCCAATTTCTATTTCGTCGTTTATTTCTATATTTTGGTATATAGCACTTGTTCCATTTTTTTTAAACATTCAGGAATGATAAAATTATTGCAGCATTGTTTATTCCGCAAATGATTCTTCACAGTCAAAATAGAATTTTTCCCTTCGATTTCGTTGTGTGGTTTTTACCAAATTTAATTGTCTGAAAATTCGACATAGCAAATTTTGCCAAATCTTTAAAATTTTCTGTTGTAAATCACACAAAATGGAAAAAATATGTTTTTTATTTGCTTACCGCTTCATTACTGAGTTCTTTTTTATTTTAATTGCAAATATACAAGTATATAAGTATACCTAAGTATAAGTATAAGTGATGGGAGAAAGAGACGGCCAAGTGAGGCAGGATTTTTATTTTTTTTTTTTTAAATTTGGATTTTTTTTGACGTTTTACTTTTGTGACATCTGTTTTGTTAGTATTAATTTTTTGTTTGGCACTTAAATACTACAGAATCGAAGTTTTTTCAATTAGAAAACTATTTTTTTAGTGAAATATTACTTTGGTGATTGAAAAATTTCTAATTAAATTCTCCAGCGATTAAAAGTTTGTGTTTTATTTTAACGACTGCTGAACGTCAGAGTGAATCGGTTGTGTGTGCCTGAACACGAGCTGAATGACTTATGCCAAAAAAAATCGTAAATCTGAGGCCAATGTGAACACCGTAAAAGAGACTTAAGTGGGGTACACATTATCGATCACGTATGACAGTCGGCTGACTGTCAGTCAGTATCAAAAAATTTTGTGAGCATAAGCTTGCTTGGAGTTTGCCTGACAAACCATCAAACAGAGTGTACACACTATCAGGCGTGAGCAAAACTGTCATACGTGATCGATAATGTGTACCCCGCTTTAAAAATGGATGTGTTCGTTGATAGCAGTATAACAGTTTACACTTAGCTTACACTGAAGTTGGAATGTATTTTAAAATATTTTTTTTAACGATAAGCTGCATATTTAATTATTAAATCCAGTCCAAAAATCAGTTACAAATCTAGTTGATTGGATTTGTATTTCATTTCCTGCTAAAACTGCGTTTTCATTAGAGCTGAAATGAGGTAATTAGGCAAATTACAAAAAAAGTGTTCACATTTCAAGATTCGTAATTTTGTTTTTGTTGTTTTTTTACATTGAATTCTGTCATTTTAAATGGGATCCACTTTGAATGGATTCCATTTGGGAGTGTTCATAAAAGTTTTACAGAAATTTGTGCAAATTGGGTTGAAATTACCTCATTTGGAAATTTGAATTTGTATGGGAAATGAGATGATTTCGAATTGAATTTGGAAATTTTGAATGAAATTACCTCATTTGCTCTAATGAAAACGTAGTATAAAGGCGATGAAATCCAGTCAAATCTGACTGGAAACCAGTCAAAATGGCAACACCTAACGCGTCATTGTTAACAATTTGCTTAAATTGCTATGTGTGAGCTTTCGCGTTGAAAGAAAAATCTATCAAAGCGCGACGCCCAACGCGGCATTGGAAATCAGCCTTAAATCTATTGGTCCTATGAAGATTTCAATTGGATTTATTTTTAATCTTCAATTAAGGAGATTCAAATTTTCATGGTAAATCAAGGGATTTGGGAGGATATTTAAGGTTAATCTACCTAAATCTCGGTTTAGTACCTATAGTCGGTGAAAACGTACTATTACGAAAAATCGATTCAAAGTTTGTTTATTTTTCAATGTGTTTTGTGTTCGTTTTTCGTTGTGTTTTTCATTCTGAAAAAATACCCTTAATCACTAGTTTATTATTTTCTGTTCGTACAATTAAAAAACAAAAAGTGTTCATTTATTTATCTAAACATGCATAGCTATTCGCAGTTTAAATTATTGTTAGTATTTCCTTCCGTTTGTACAGAAACCGAACATACATACCATTACAGTATATGCACTTCCGGCTTTTTACAGCTATAGCTTAAGTTTTTTTCTAGTAAAGGTACATTTCTAAACTGCTACGAATACGAACTCCATTGTCGATCACTATTTTGAGTCTAAGGCATCGGAGTTTTGCTGTAGAAAACACTTGGTCGATGAGGTAGATGAACGCCCTTTATGATGAAACTTTCATAAAAACATAATTTCCATGTCAAAACGTCAAAAACTCTGGAAGTAAACAAAATCATTTATCACAGACAATCGTAACAAAAAACAAAATTTGAATTTAATTCAATACAGTCCACTAAAACAACAACAAAAATAATTTTCTTTTGTTTTTGTTCATTCTCTTCTTCGTAAAAAACAAAACATACAAATGGCTCGGACGTTTGCTTATGTTAAATTATCGATACAGCACTACTTGACTTGAGATGAAAAATAATCTTCTGAAAAAAAATATTTTAAAGTAGGTACAGGTATGTCTATACATGGAATCTGAGAGAAAATAAATATTAAGCGTTTTTCAAACCAGAACTAGGACAGTAACTTGCCTATATATGTACATCTATACAGATTACTCTAACGGCCATATTATTCACTCAATACATCTAGATTAAAACTTAAATCTGGATGTAAATCATACAAATTCAATGGGTTTAAGTTTAAATCTGGATGTATCGAGTGAATAATATGGCGGTAAGTAAGGCTTTTGATCAGATCAACGCTCTTATGAAATTATGTTTAGGTTTCGTCTGGAATCATCGCTTAAATTTCTTTCTATCTCCGAAATATGTAGATCTTACCAGGGTATATTCAAAAACTCTTTCTCAAACCCTGTTATTGCCAAATTGTGAGTTCGTCACACCGGGTCTCCACCTGAAATATTTCATAGATTACTATCTGTCACATTCGTTAGAAAGGAAGAGCGATAGTATACCATAAAATGTTGGTTGGGCATTTTCATAGCTTACTATTTCATTTGTCTCAAAAATTTCACAGGGCAAAGTTATGATGTTAAAAGAGTTAAAATAATTGATTTTTTGTTAATTTTGTTCAAATCTACAAGAAAAAGACCAAAACTTCCTTTTGGCACCTATACATTATTTAACTACATTCGAAAAAAAAAAACACAAAACATGAATTTGGATAGCTCCTTCTTGCATTACTACCGCTTGAGGATGTATTTATTGTACCGTTGAGTGATTGCGATTCATTAAAAGTCACCGTTGAGTGACTTTCTAAAGTGATTCACTAAAAGACAAATAATTTATCTTATACGTACCTACAACTGCACATACCAATCTATGGCGTAAAGTCGCATGCTGTGGCCTCTTCGCGCGTCGCCTCGTTTGTGTAAAGAAGTATCAAAGATTCTAAAGATAGAGGTGACAACTGGGCGAACACAAGCGCTTATTAATTGTACAATGGTATTGAATTAATCCGATTTATTTTTTAGATTTGGCAAGAAATATTATTAAGGGCACATATCAGTTACATGGTCTAAATCGAATGTTGTCCATGTCGAGATGTCTTTTCTTTCATATCTTTAACGTTCCGTTATTTTTGCTTTCTTATTGAAGAAAACAATCTAATAATTATTTTTATATATTTCAGACAAATCTGAAGAAAAATCAACTATTCGTAGAAACACATGGACCAAATCGGATATTGAAAACGCAAAACTTGGCATAAAAAGCGAATCTTATAATAAAAATGACATAGAATCTCAAAGTGAAGCTCACAACGTTACGAAAGTTATTAATTCAATCGATCTGCCAACCGTTGTAAGACCAGGAGATAATTTAAAATCGGATGTTGAATATGGCACACTTATACAAGAACCGTACCATTCAACAGATCAAGCTGGTCAGATCATTAGATCTGACTTTTTACAAAACGAAGAAGAAACGACATTCCAACAATCAAATGATTTTATTACTTCACAAAGACGAAAACAAAATATTCCAAAGGATAATCTGTTCTTAGAAGGAAAATCATATTATTTCAATGAAAATACCTACCAAGTAACAGAACCTAATGAAAGCCCAATAACCAATGAATCCTCTGAAAATATAAGACGCCATCAAGAAACATTCCAACCTGCTGAAAGAACTATTCGCATTCTTCGGGAAGATAATTTGAAAACAGAGGGTGAAATGACATTTGAAGAGAAACGTGAATACCATTTTGTTTCTAGACCAGACCAAGTAAGGCCCATAGACAATCTGAAACCTGAAGGTGAATTTTACTCTCCAGAAAGAGAGAAGTTCCGACCAGCTGAGAGGCTGACACAAAAGAAACCTGAAGACAATCTTCGACCAGAAGGTGAGTTCTATACTCCAGAGAAAACAAAGTTCCAACCAGCTGAGAGGCTTAAACAAAAGAGGCCCGAAGATAATTTGCACCCGGAAGGAGAGTTCTATGCCCCAGATAAATCTTCATTTAAACCTGCCGAAAGGCCCATCCAAAAGCGCCCAGAAGACAATCTTCGCCCGGAAGGTGAATTTTACTCTTCAGAAAAAGTGACGTTCCGGCCAGCTGAAAGGCCAACACAGAAGAAACCCGAGGACAATCTCCGTCCTGAGGGTGATTTCTATACTCCCGATAAAGTCAAATTTCAACCAGCTGAAAGACCACATCAAAAGAGACCAGAAGACAACCTTTACCCCGAAGGAGAATTTACAGTACCATCAAAGGAATTATTCCGACCAGCTGACAAAACTGTTCGAATTGTTCGCGAAGATAATTTGAAGACAGAAGGTGAAATGACATTTGAAGAAAGACATGAGTACCATTTTGTTACAAGACCAGACCAAGTTCGGCCCATAGACAATCTGAAACCTGAAGGTGAATTTTACTCTCCAGAAAAAGAGAAGTTCCGACCAGCTGAGAGGCTGACACAAAAGAAACCTGAGGATAATCTGCGCCCTGAAGGTGATTTCTATACTCCCGATAAAGTCAAATTTCAACCAGCTGAGAGGCCAAAACAAAAGAGGCCCGAAGATAATTTGCACCCGGAGGGAGAATTTTATGCCCCAGATAAAACTTCATTTAAGCCGGCAGAAAGGCCCGTCCAAAAGCGTCCAGAAGATAATCTTCGCCCGGAAGGTGAATTTTACTCTCCAGAAAAAGAGAAGTTCAAACCAGCTGAAAGGCCAACACAGAAGAAACCCGAGGACAATTTGCGTCCGGAAGGCGATTTCTATACTCCCGATAAAGTCAAATTTCAACCAGCTGAAAGACCGAAGCAAAAGAGACCAGAAGATAACTTGCACCCGGAAGGAGAATTTTATGCCCCAGATAAACCCTCATTTAAGGTCGCAGAAAGGCCCGTCCAAAAGCGCCCAGAAGATAATCTTCGCCCTGAAGGGGAATTTTACTCTCCAGAAAAGGAGAAGTTCAAACCAGCTGAAAGGCCAACACAGAAGAAACCCGAGGACAATCTGCGTCCTGAGGGCGATTTCTATACTCCCGATAAAGTCAAATTTCAACCAGCTGAAAGGCCAAAACAAAAGAGGCCCGAAGATAATTTGCACCCGGAAGGAGAATTTTATGCCCCAGATATACTTTCATTTAAGCCTGCAGAAAGGCCCGTCCAAAAGCGCCCAGAAGATAATCTTCGCCCGGAAGGTGAATTTTACTCTCCAGAAAAGGAGAAGTTCAAACCAGCTGAAAGGCCAACACAGAAGAAACCCGAGGACAATCTGCGTCCTGAGGGTGATTTCTATACCCCCGATAAAGTCAAATTTCAACCAGCTGAAAGACCGAAGCAGAAGAGACCAGAAGACAATCTTTACCCCGAAGGCGAATTTACGGTACCATCAAAGGAACCATTTAGACCTGCTGAAAAAACTGTTAGAATTGTTCGAGAAGATAATTTGAAATCAGAAGGTGAAATGACATTTGAAGAAAGACATGAGTACCACTTTGTTACAAGACCAGACCAAGTTCGACCCATAGACAATCTGAAACCTGAAGGTGAATTTTACTCTTCAGAAAAAGAGAAGTTCCGGCCAGCTGAGAGGCTGACACAAAAGAAACCTGAGGACAACCTGCGCCCTGAAGGTGATTTCTATACTCCCGATAAAGTCAAATTTCAACCAGCTGAAAGGCCAAAACAAAAGAGGCCCGAAGATAATTTGCACCCGGAAGGAGAATTTTATGCCCCAGATAAACCTTCCTTTAAGCCTGCAGAAAGGCCCGTCCAAAAACGCCCAGAAGATAATCTTCGCCCTGAAGGGGAATTTTACTCTCCAGAAAAGGAGAAGTTCAAACCAGCTGAAAGGCCAACACAGAAGAAACCCGAGGACAATCTGCGTCCTGAGGGCGATTTCTATACTCCCGATAAAGTCAAATTTCAACCAGCTGAAAGACCGAAGCAAAAGAGACCAGAAGATAACTTGCACCCGGAAGGAGAATTTTATGCCCCAGATAAACCTTCGTTTAAGCCTGCAGAAAGGCCCGTCCAAAAGCGCCCAGAAGATAATCTTCGCCCGGAAGGTGAATTTTACTCTCCAGAAAAGGAGAAGTTCAAACCAGCTGAAAGGCCAACACAGAAGAAACCCGAGGACAATCTGCGTCCTGAGGGTGATTTCTATACCCCCGATAAAGTCAAATTTCAACCAGCTGAAAGACCGAAGCAGAAGAGACCAGAAGACAATCTTTACCCCGAAGGCGAATTTACGGTACCATCAAAGGAACCATTTAGACCTGCTGAAAAAACTGTTAGAATTGTTCGAGAAGATAATTTGAAAACAGAAGGTGAGATGACATTTGAAGAAAGACATGAGTACCACTTTGTTACAAGACCAGACCAAGTTCGGCCCATAGACAATCTGAAACCTGAAGGTGAATTTTACTCTCCAGAAAAAGAGAAGTTCCGACCAGCTGAGAGGCTGACACAAAAGAAACCTGAGGACAATCTGCGCCCTGAAGGTGATTTTTATACTCCCGATAAAGTCAAATTCCAACCAGCTGAAAGACCAAAGCAAAAGAGACCAGAAGATAATTTGCACCCGGAAGGAGAATTTTATGCCCCAGATAAACCTTCATTTAAGCCCGCAGAAAGGCCCGTCCAAAAGCGCCCAGAAGATAATCTTCGCCCGGAAGGTGAATTTTACTCTCCAGAAAAGGAGAAGTTCAAACCAGCTGAAAGGCCAACACAGAAGAAACCCGAGGACAATCTGCGTCCTGAGGGTGATTTCTATACCCCCGATAAAGTCAAATTTCAACCAGCTGAAAGACCGAAGCAGAAGAGACCAGAAGACAATCTTTACCCCGAAGGCGAATTTACAGTACCATCAAAGGAACCATTTAGGCCTGCTGAAAAAACTGTTAGAATTATTCGAGAAGATAATTTGAAAACAGAAGGTGAGATGACATTTGAAGAAAGACATGAGTACCACTTTGTTACAAGACCAGACCAAGTTCGGCCCATAGACAATCTGAAACCTGAAGGTGAATTTTACTCTCCAGAAAAAGAAAAGTTCCGACCAGCTGAGAGGCTGACACAAAAGAAACCTGAGGATAATCTGCGCCCTGAAGGTGATTTCTATACTCCCGATAAAGTCAAATTTCAACCAGCTGAAAGGCCAAAACAAAAGAGGCCCGAAGATAATTTGCACCCGGAAGGAGAATTTTATGCCCCAGATAAACCTTCATTTAAGCCTGCAGAAAGGCCCGTCCAAAAGCGCCCAGAAGATAATCTTCGCCCTGAAGGGGAATTTTACTCTCCAGAAAAGGAGAAGTTCAAACCAGCTGAAAGGCCAACACAGAAAAAACCCGAGGACAATCTGCGTCCTGAGGGCGATTTCTATACTCCCGATAAAGTCAAATTTCAACCAGCTGAAAGACCGAAGCAAAAGAGACCAGAAGATAACTTGCACCCGGAAGGAGAATTTTATGCCCCAGATAAACCTTCATTTAAGCCTGCAGAAAGGCCCGTCCAAAAGCGCCCAGAAGATAATCTTCGCCCGGAAGGTGAATTTTACTCTCCAGAAAAGGAGAAGTTCAAACCAGCTGAAAGGCCAACACAGAAGAAACCCGAGGACAATCTGCGTCCTGAGGGTGATTTCTATACCCCCGATAAAGTCAAATTTCAACCAGCTGAAAGACCGAAGCAGAAGAGACCAGAAGACAATCTTTACCCCGAAGGCGAATTTACGGTACCATCAAAGGAACCATTTAGACCTGCTGAAAAAACTGTTAGAATTGTTCGAGAAGATAATTTGAAAACAGAAGGTGAGATGACATTTGAAGAAAGACATGAGTACCACTTTGTTACAAGACCAGACCAAGTTCGGCCCATAGACAATCTGAAACCTGAAGGTGAATTTTACTCTCCAGAAAAAGAGAAGTTCCGACCAGCTGAGAGGCTGACACAAAAGAAACCTGAGGACAATCTGCGCCCTGAAGGTGATTTTTATACTCCCGATAAAGTCAAATTCCAACCAGCTGAAAGACCGAAGCAAAAGAGACCAGAAGATAATTTGTACCCGGAAGGAGAATTTTATGCCCCAGATAAACCTTCATTTAAGCCGGCAGAAAGGCCCGTCCAAAAGCGCCCAGAAGATAATCTTCGCCCAGAAGGTGAATTTTACTCTCCAGAAAAGGAGAAGTTCAAACCAGCTGAAAGGCCAACACAGAAGAAACCCGAGGACAATCTGCGTCCTGAGGGTGATTTCTATACCCCCGATAAAGTCAAATTTCAACCAGCTGAAAGACCGAAGCAGAAGAGACCAGAAGACAATCTTTACCCCGAAGGCGAATTTACGGTACCATCAAAGGAACCATTTAGACCTGCTGAAAAAACTGTTAGAATTGTTCGAGAAGATAATTTGAAAACAGAAGGTGAGATGACATTTGAAGAAAGACATGAGTACCACTTTGTTACAAGACCAGACCAAGTTCGGCCCATAGACAATCTGAAACCTGAAGGTGAATTTTACTCTCCAGAAAAAGAGAAGTTCCGACCAGCTGAGAGGCTGACACAAAAGAAACCTGAGGACAATCTGCGCCCTGAAGGTGATTTTTATACTCCCGATAAAGTCAAATTCCAACCAGCTGAAAGACCGAAGCAAAAGAGACCAGAAGATAATTTGTACCCGGAAGGAGAATTTTATGCCCCAGATAAACCTTCATTTAAGCCGGCAGAAAGGCCCGTCCAAAAGCGCCCAGAAGATAATCTTCGCCCGGAAGGTGAATTTTACTCTCCAGAAAAGGAGAAGTTCAAACCAGCTGAAAGGCCAACACAGAAGAAACCCGAGGACAATCTGCGTCCTGAGGGTGATTTCTATACCCCCGATAAAGTCAAATTTCAACCAGCTGAAAGACCGAAGCAGAAGAGACCAGAAGACAATCTTTACCCCGAAGGCGAATTTACAGTACCATCAAAGGAACCATTTAGGCCTGCTGAAAAAACTGTTAGAATTATTCGAGAAGATAATTTGAAAACAGAAGGTGAGATGACATTTGAAGAAAGACATGAGTACCACTTTGTTACAAGACCAGACCAAGTTCGGCCCATAGACAATCTGAAACCTGAAGGTGAATTTTACTCTCCAGAAAAAGAAAAGTTCCGACCAGCTGAGAGGCTGACACAAAAGAAACCTGAGGATAATCTGCGCCCTGAAGGTGATTTCTATACTCCCGACAAAGTCAAATTTCAACCAGCTGAAAGGCCAAAACAAAAGAGGCCCGAAGATAATTTGCACCCGGAAGGAGAATTTTATGCCCCGGATAAACCTTCATTTAAGCCTGCAGAAAGGCCCGTCCAAAAGCGCCCAGAAGATAATCTTCGCCCTGAAGGTGAATTTTACTCTCCAGAAAAGGAGAAGTTCAAACCAGCTGAAAGGCCAACACAGAAAAAACCCGAGGACAATCTGCGTCCTGAGGGCGATTTCTATACTCCCGATAAAGTCAAATTTCAACCAGCTGAAAGACCGAAGCAAAAGAGACCAGAAGATAACTTGCACCCGGAAGGAGAATTTTATGCCCCAGATAAACCTTCATTTAAGCCCGCAGAAAGGCCCGTCCAAAAGCGCCCAGAAGATAATCTTCGCCCGGAAGGTGAATTTTACTCTCCAGAAAAGGAGAAGTTCAAACCAGCTGAAAGGCCAACACAGAAGAAACCCGAGGACAATCTGCGTCCTGAAGGTGATTTTTATACTCCCGATAAAGTCAAATTCCAACCAGCTGAAAGACCGAAGCAAAAGAGACCAGAAGATAACTTGCACCCGGAAGGAGAATTTTATGCCCCAGATAAACCTTCATTTAAGCCTGCAGAAAGGCCCGTCCAAAAGCGCCCAGAAGATAATCTTCGCCCGGAAGGTGAATTTTACTCTCCAGAAAAGGAGAAGTTCAAACCAGCTGAAAGGCCAACACAGAAGAAACCCGAGGACAATTTGCGTCCTGAGGGTGATTTCTATACCCCCGATAAAGTCAAATTTCAACCAGCTGAAAGACCGAAGCAGAAGAGACCAGAAGACAATCTTTACCCCGAAGGCGAATTTACGGTACCATCAAAGGAACCATTTAGACCTGCTGAAAAAACTGTTAGAATTGTTCGAGAAGATAATTTGAAAACAGAAGGTGAAATGACATTTGAAGAAAGACATGAGTACCACTTTGTTACAAGACCAGACCAAGTTCGACCCATAGACAATCTGAAACCTGAAGGTGAATTTTACTCTCCAGAAAAAGAGAAGTTCCGACCAGCTGAGAGGCTGACACAAAAGAAACCTGAGGACAATCTGCGCCCTGAAGGTGATTTTTATACTCCCGATAAAGTCAAGTTTCAACCAGCTGAGAGGCCAAAACAAAAGAGGCCTGAAGATAATTTGCACCCGGAAGGAGAATTTTATGCCCCAGATAAACCTTCATTTAAGCCTGCAGAAAGGCCCGTCCAAAAGCGCCCAGAAGATAATCTTCGCCCTGAAGGGGAATTTTACTCTCCAGAAAAGGAGAAGTTCAAACCCGCTGAAAGGCCAACACAGAAGAAACCCGAGGACAATCTGCGTCCTGAGGGCGATTTCTATACTCCCGATAAAGTCAAATTTCAACCAGCTGAAAGACCGAAGCAAAAGAGACCAGAAGATAACTTGCACCCGGAAGGAGAATTTTATGCCCCAGATAAACCTTCATTTAAGCCTGCAGAAAGGCCCGTCCAAAAGCGCCCAGAAGATAATCTTCGCCCGGAAGGTGAATTTTACTCTCCAGAAAAGGAGAAGTTCAAACCAGCTGAAAGGCCAACACAGAAGAAACCCGAGGACAATCTGCGTCCTGAGGGTGATTTCTATACCCCCGATAAAGTCAAATTTCAACCAGCTGAAAGACCGAAGCAGAAGAGACCAGAAGACAATCTTTACCCCGAAGGCGAATTTACGGTACCATCAAAGGAACCATTTAGACCTGCTGAAAAAACTGTTAGAATTGTTCGAGAAGATAATTTGAAAACAGAAGGTGAAATGACATTTGAAGAAAGACATGAGTACCACTTTGTTACAAGACCAGACCAAGTTCGACCCATAGACAATCTGAAACCTGAAGGTGAATTTTACTCTCCAGAAAAAGAGAAGTTCCGACCAGCTGAGAGGCTGACACAAAAGAAACCTGAGGACAATCTGCGCCCTGAAGGTGATTTTTATACTCCCGATAAAGTCAAGTTTCAACCAGCTGAGAGGCCAAAACAAAAGAGGCCTGAAGATAATTTGCACCCGGAAGGAGAATTTTATGCCCCAGATAAACCTTCATTTAAGCCTGCAGAAAGGCCCGCCCAAAAGCGCCCAGAAGATAATCTTCGCCCTGAAGGGGAATTTTACTCTCCAGAAAAGGAGAAGTTCAAACCAGCTGAAAGGCCAACACAGAAGAAACCCGAGGACAATCTGCGTCCTGAGGGTAATTTCTATACCCCAGATAAAGTCAAATTTCAACCAGCTGAAAGACCGAAGCAGAAGAGACCAGAAGACAATCTTTACCCCGAAGGCGAATTTACGGTACCATCAAAGGAACCATTTAGGCCTGCTGAAAAAACTGTTAGAATTGTTCGAGAAGATAATTTGAAGACAGAAGGTGAAATGACATTTGAAGAAAGACATGAGTACCATTTTGCTACAAGACCAGACCAGGTTCGGCCCATAGACAATCTGAAACCTGAAGGTGAATTTTACTCTCCAGAAAAAGAGAAATTCCGACCAGCTGAGAGGCTGACACAAAAGAAACCTGAGGACAATCTGCGCCCTGAAGGTGATTTCTATACTCCCGATAAAGTCAAATTTCAACCAGCTGAGAGGCCAAAACAAAAGAGGCCCGAAGATAATTTGCACCCGGAAGGAGAATTTTATGCCCCAGATAAACCTTCATTTAAGCCTGCAGAAAGGCCCGTCCAAAAGCGCCCAGAAGATAATCTTCGCCCGGAAGGTGAATTTTACTCTCCAGAAAAGGAGAAGTTTAAACCAGCTGAAAGGCCAACACAGAAGAAACCCGAGGACAATCTGCGTCCTGAGGGCGATTTCTATACTCCCGATAAAGTCAAATTTCAACCAGCTGAAAGACCGAAGCAAAAGAGACCAGAAGATAACTTGCACCCGGAAGGAGAATTTTATGCCCCAGATAAACCTTCATTTAAGCCTGCAGAAAGGCCCGTCCAAAAGCGCCCAGAAGATAATCTTCGCCCGGAAGGTGAATTTTACTCTCCAGAAAAGGAGAAGTTCAAACCAGCTGAAAGGCCAACACAGAAGAAACCCGAGGACAATCTGCGTCCTGAGGGCGATTTCTATACTCCCGATAAAGTCAAATTTCAACCAGCTGAAAGACCGAAGCAGAAGAGACCAGAAGACAATCTTTACCCCGAAGGCGAATTTACGGTACCATCAAAGGAACCATTTAGGCCTGCTGAAAAAACTGTTAGAATTGTTCGAGAAGATAATTTGAAGACAGAAGGTGAAATGACATTTGAAGAAAGACATGAGTACCATTTTGCTACAAGACCAGACCAGGTTCGGCCCATAGACAATCTGAAACCTGAAGGCGAATTTTATTCTCCAGAAAAAGAGAAGTTCCGACCAGCTGAGAGGCTGACACAAAAAAAACCTGAGGACAATCTGCGTCCTGAAGGTGATTTCTATACTCCTGATAAAGTCAAATTTCAACCAGCTGAGAGGCCAAAACAAAAGAGGCCCGAAGATAATTTGCACCCGGAAGGAGAATTTTATGCCCCAGATAAACCTTCATTTAAGCCTGCAGAAAGGCCCGTCCAAAAGCGCCCAGAAGATAATCTTCGCCCGGAAGGTGAATTTTACTCTCCAGAAAAGGAGAAGTTTAAACCAGCTGAAAGGCCAACACAGAAGAAACCCGAGGACAATCTGCGTCCTGAGGGCGATTTCTATACTCCCGATAAAGTCAAATTTCAACCAGCTGAAAGACCGAAGCAAAAGAGACCAGAAGATAACTTGCACCCGGAAGGAGAATTTTATGCCCCAGATAAACCTTCATTTAAGCCTGCAGAAAGGCCCGTCCAAAAGCGCCCAGAAGATAATCTTCGCCCGGAAGGTGAATTTTACTCTCCAGAAAAGGAGAAGTTCAAACCAGCTGAAAGGCCAACACAGAAGAAACCCGAGGACAATCTGCGTCCTGAGGGCGATTTCTATACTCCCGATAAAGTCAAATTTCAACCAGCTGAAAGACCGAAGCAGAAGAGACCAGAAGACAATCTTTACCCCGAAGGCGAATTTACGGTACCATCAAAGGAACCATTTAGGCCTGCTGAAAAAACTGTTAGAATTGTTCGAGAAGATAATTTGAAGACAGAAGGTGAAATGACATTTGAAGAAAGACATGAGTACCATTTTGCTACAAGACCAGACCAGGTTCGGCCCATAGACAATCTGAAACCTGAAGGCGAATTTTATTCTCCAGAAAAAGAGAAGTTCCGACCAGCTGAGAGGCTGACACAAAAAAAACCTGAGGACAATCTGCGTCCTGAAGGTGATTTCTATACTCCTGATAAAGTCAAATTTCAACCAGCTGAGAGGCCAAAACAAAAGAGGCCCGAAGATAATTTGCACCCGGAAGGAGAATTTTATGCCCCAGATAAACCTTCATTTAAGCCTGCAGAAAGGCCCGTCCAAAAGCGCCCAGAAGATAATCTTCGCCCGGAAGGTGAATTTTACTCTCCAGAAAAGGAGAAGTTTAAACCAGCTGAAAGGCCAACACAGAAGAAACCCGAGGACAATCTGCGTCCTGAGGGCGATTTCTATACTCCCGATAAAGTCAAATTTAAACCAGCTGAAAGACCGAAGCAAAAGAGACCAGAAGATAACTTGCACCCCGAAGGGGAATTTACAGTCCCATCAAAGGAACCATTCCGACGTGCTGAAAAAACTGTTCGAATTGTTCATGACGATAACTTGAAGACAGAGGGTCAAATGACATTTGAGGAAAAACATGAGTACCATTATGTTACAAGACCAGACCAAGTTCGGCCCATAGACAATCTGAAACCTGAAGGCGAATTTTATTCTCCAGAAAAAGAGAAGTTCCGACCAGCTGAGAGGCTGACACAAAAGAAACCTGAGGACAATCTGCGCCCTGAAGGTGATTTCTACACTCCCGATAAAGTCAAATTTCAACCAGCTGAAAGACCGAAGCAAAAGAGACCAGAAGATAACTTGCACCCCGAAGGGGAATTTACAGTCCCATCAAAGGAACCATTCCGACGTGCTGAAAAAACTGTTCGAATTGTTCATGACGATAACTTGAAGACAGAGGGTCAAATGACATTTGAGGAAAAACATGAGTACCATTATGTTACAAGACCAGACCAAGTTCGGCCCATAGACAATCTGAAACCTGAAGGCGAATTTTATTCTCCAGAAAAAGAGAAGTTCCGACCAGCTGAGAGGCTGACACAAAAGAAACCTGAGGACAATCTGCGCCCTGAAGGTGATTTCTACACTCCCGATAAAGTCAAATTTCAACCAGCTGAAAGACCGAAGCAAAAGAGACCAGAAGATAACTTGCACCCCGAAGGGGAATTTACAGTCCCATCAAAGGAACCATTCCGACGTGCTGAAAAAACTATTCGAATTATTCGGGAAGATAATCTAAAGACAGAGGGTAAAATGACTTTTGAAGAAAAACGTGAATATCATTTTGTTGCAAGACCAGACCAAGTAAAGCCCATTGATAATCTGAAACCTGAAGGTGACTTTTATTCTCCAGAAAAAGAGAAGTTCCGGCAAGCTGATAGGCCGACACAAAAGAAACCTGAGGACAATCTGCATCCAGAAGGTAAGTTCTATACCCCTGAGAAAAATAAGTTCCAACCATCTGAGAGGCCTAAGCAAAAGAGACCCGAAGATAATTTGCACCCGGAAGGAGATTTTTATGCTCCCGAAAAGCTAGGTTTTAGTCCTGCGGAAAGGCCTGTGCAGAAAAGGCCCAAAGACAATCTAAAACCACAGGGAGATTTGGCACTTCCATTAAAGGAACCATTCCGACCTGCTGAAAAAACTGTTCAAATCATTCGTGAAGATAATCTTAAAACAGAAGGTGAAATGACGTTTGAAGAAAAACGCGAATACAAGTTTGTTTCAAGACCGGATCAAATACGGCCTTTGGACAACCTGAAACCTGAAGGTGAATTTTATGCGCCAGAAAAATTCAAATACCACTTAGCTGAGAAGCAAAATCAGAAGCGAACGGAAGTTAATCAGACGGAAAAATTCAGGGATGAAATTGACTCAACAACTCTGAAAAGGCAAACGTTGCAAACAATCAAATCTCCTGGACCTATTACCCCTTTTAAGCCTAAAGATAATCTTAAATCAGAGGGAGAAATAATTTTTTATAAGGGAGATCATTTTCAGCGCAGTTCTAAATTCGATAAGATTGAAAAATCATTATATGAAGAAAATTTCAAGTCTGATGGCTCGAACACAATCACGCGCATAGAAGAGCAAAAGCAGAACAGGAGACCAGATCAAATTAAACCGGTAGATAACCTGCGCTTAGAAGGTGAAATATATTCTAAAGAAAAACATAAATATAATCCTGCTGAAAAGCAATTTCCTAAAAAGCCGGTTGATAACTTGAAATTAGAAGGTAACCTGATTACTACCAAGAGTTCATCAAAAACGAATCTTTCAAGCAAAGAGTTAAACAATTTATCAATTTCAAGAACAGTAGCTACAAAGCCCAGGGACAACCTTAGATCGGAGGGTCAACTTGAATTTCCTAGTAAAGTCACCACTATATCAAAAACTAAAACAGATTCTTCTTCCTATAACAGATCTTATTTAACAAAATCGAAGCATTTGCATAATAAATCTTCAATTTCATTAGGAACTGATGAGTCCATTTTAAAGACTACAAATCAGATAAGCTTTGTCAATGCAAAGACAGCGGTTAATGCTAATGATATGAACACTGACAAGCCTACTGATGGACTAGTTGTAGTTTCGACAAAAAAGGTTACAACGGTTGTGAGCAACAAAAATCGTAAGGAGCCTGAAACGCAGTATGTTAAGAGGCAGGAAAAGGTTAATATAATTGAAAAATCTTCTAAGGCCAAGCAAGAAACGAACATTCTTAATTCTTCAAACACAAAAGAAGCTTCAGAAACTGTTACTATAAATAAAATAAGCCAACCAATTCAGTCATCTTCAAGTACTCAATTACAAAAAACGGAAAACGGAAATCTAGCAGTTTCCTCTTCTACCTGTAAGTCTTCAAATCAGTCTATAAACTCTTTTTCAAAGTCTTCATCAAGTTCTTCCGCTATAAATCAAACTTCAAAATCTTCTGCAACAACTCAAAACATTCAGAGTGGAAGTCAATCTGTAGATGCAAAACAGTTTCATCACAGAAAAACTGCGTTTACTTCAGAAGAGAATGTTGCCAATTCTATATTGCATAGAAAAGCAACATCGAATGAAAGCAATCAGTTTGGTGGGCTTAGTTCGAGTGGAAAAATTCAAAGGCGAAGTATTAACAATTTGCACGAGCAGTCTTCAATTTTCAGTAGTATAGGCGGCGAAAGGCAAAGCTATAGCACCATACACAGACAAAACAAAGAACATGATTCCAAGTCAATTTCGTCGCACAGTCATCAAAAACTTGTTGAGTATAACGGTATAGCGTTCCCATCTTACAGTCAAGACCGAGTGATTACTCGAAAAACTGGTAATCAATCAACATTTACTTTGGGAAGTGAAAAGTCAGTCTCGACCAGCCAGTACAAGTCAGAATATTCGACAATGCCAAAAGCAACGTGTGCTGTCCATGATATAAAAAAAGGTGCTTTCCATCATACGAGAGATACAAAAGATCACAAGTTCTTCAAAACTACTATGAACTGAAATAAGGGAGCTTCACTTACATGCCGCACCTAATCATAATATAGATATTATACTTATTATTTTACTAACAATTTTCACATACAAATAAAATGCATTTTTTTTTAAACTAGTTGCTCTCTATTTTTATTTTTCATTTGAGAATAGCGTTTCCACTTTGCGTTTTGCAAGGATCCAAGAAAGACCAGAAAAGTTGGGTCAGTGAATTGGTTTGAAGGGCGTGTTTACATACCGCCTCCACGGGTTTTAAGCCTAGTACACTGCTGATGCGAAACAAAATTTTTTGGTGGTCTCCAACATGACAACGAAATGCTTTCAAAAGCCACAACGAAAAATTACCCCTTAAAAGTGTCACCGTTTACAAAAATAAAAAATAAATAACACAAACGCATAAAAATGACAGAAAGCCATGTTGTGATAAAGGAAACAACAAAAACAAACCAAATGTCACATTTGTTCGCACACAATTAATGGCACAGGCAATTAATTCTGGGCGAAAATTCATTTTATTTTTTACTAATACATAGATACACATATTACGGAAGAGAGTTTTTCATATTCCACTGGAATCAAAAACGAGTAAAACACTCTGAAAATCCAATCAAAAACGATATTAATTTCCATACGCATCCAACGTTCTTCAAAATATGCATTTGTATTTCTTTTCATTAATAACCTACCAATACGTCAATATAAAATTAAGATCTGCGTGCGAACTCAAATAATCCAAATAAAAATCAGAACAAATAATTCAAAACTTCCATTCAGAGTAATAACCCTTCCACACTATCCCATCGAGTATTAATACATGTCAAAAAAAAAGTGTGATAGAATTTAATGTCGAATTCCTTTTAAGAAAAAAATCGATTTGTTCAGAAGAAAAAAATCGACTTTTCTGGACAAATCCCTTGTATTAAAGAAAAAATTCGATTCTGTTTAGAAAAAAAATCGAATCTTTTTGGTAAAAGGAATTCGACATAAGAAAATAATGTCGAATTCCTTTTAAAAAAAAAATCGATTTGTTTAGAAGAAAAAATCGATTTTTCTAGACAAATTCCTTGTATTGAGAGAAAAAAATGGAGTCTGTTTAGAAAAAAAATCGATTATTTTTGGTAAAAAGAATTCGACGTAAGAAAACGATTTTCATATTTCAAAATATGGAATACACACAAATTCAATGTTGCGAACACAACGGAACGTAGCCGCATACGGAGCTGCAGCCACAGACGGAAGAGTTCAGCACTTTTGACGTTTCAAATTGTATCAAGAAAAAAAACAACTTTTTGGGTCGGAAAAAAAATATTGTGGTTATTTGTATCGCGAAAAAAATTATTTATTAAAAGGAAAAATATTAGAAAAAAAAATTGAATTCTGAGTTTGTACACAAGAATATTGTTTTGTTTTTCTTCAAAATACTTTCAAAGCTGTAAAGCTGCATGTGGACACGTAAAAAAATAAATTAAATCTTTATGCATTGGTGTGCCCCTCCATCAAGCGCACCAACGAAGCGCAAACAAACAAAATGTATGCTATTGATCGTTCGATACGACTCGGCTGCATTAAGGGATGATTTATTAACTTTTCAATTTAGAATTTCAGGAATCAAATTCAATTGCTCTCCCATTACGTTTTTAGGGTGGAAGGGGGTACCCCTCCTCAAAAATTTTTAAACAAAATTGTTATCTTTGTTTTAAAATCGAATCACTAATACAACGAAAGATATAATTTTTTAAAACAAGCTTAACTTTGAAAATTTCCACAATTTTGCATTTAACGGACCTTTCTCCGCTGGTAGAATACCGAGAGCAATGAACCAAGCACACTTTTTCTATACAATTTTTCCGATTTCTCGATTAAGCCTAGTATGCAATTCGAGACAAACAAAAATTTTATATCTACATTTTTTTTCTCTAGACAAATTTTGAAGGTGTAGAGACAAAAATGAAATGGAAATGAGAACAGTAGCGTAGCTAGAAAATTTTGAATATGGAAAATAAAACTGCAGTATCTAATGTCATTGATATTCTGATGGTTTTTTATAATAACTTTGCTTTCCCTGCTGCGTTTTTGGTGTTGAATTGCATTTTAGTAAAAAAATAAAATAAAAATAAAAAAAAAGTCTATCTAGTCTGTTTAGGCTGTATCATCCATAAATCCTTTCTAAAAAATTCAGTTTTATTTCGTTCTTTTTCTAAAAAAAAATTCCCGCTCCGCGTTGGTGAGCACCCTTGAACCCTTTCCTATTAGCCACGCCACTGACTCCGTAAAAACGGCTGTTTTAATTAACGTACTTCTTGTTTTTAGCTTAGGTAAGTTCCCTTTTGCACGAAGATACTAGTTGCTGGAGATTTTTTTTGACGTTTTCTTTAAATCTTCTTAACAATTTCTTGTACCTTTCACACACAAGAAACAAAACCCGAAGAGATTTGCTTAGTCCCCTTTCACACAAAGCAACTGAGTTTCCAGCAACAATCAGTTCATAGGCGAGAAGGGCAGGGTAAACAAAATCTCCCCGGTTAACGGTCATTTTAATCTTCTTAGGACCAATAGTTTTACAAACCGAAAACTGAACAGATCTGTTCCTCTATTTAGCCCAATACAATACTCAAGAATCGAGAGAACAACCTGCGAGAATCGATTTTTTTTTTCATCTTTTGACACAAAGCAAACTTGCCATCTCACTTCCACTTTATAAGAAAAATGACCCACCATCTGCATCTTGAAAGATTCTGTCAAAATTAATCTACTTTTAAATCTTTTTGTCTAAAACACTATCTAGGATTTATGAAATCTAAACGAGATTAATTTTGCGGTGAAAACGTAGTATGACAGAAAAGATGATTGCTAAGTGCCCTATTACACGTTGACTCTAGAGTCATGACTCTTTTCAAAATTGAATAAATGCGAAGGAGAAAAAAGATCGGATTTCACCTTCGCACTCATTGAATTTCGAAAAGAGTCATGAAGAAAGAGTCAACGTGTAAGTGCCTGTTTACATTGTATTTTTGTGTGAGTAAGAAAGAGAAGGGTTAATTCCACCCAAATAACGCCGATGCGCCAATTTCAATAAATGTTTTTGGATTGATACATGATTGTTAAGGATGTGAGATAGGGATGGGTAGATTGAAATGAAAGGATTTTTTCTCTATAATGTAAACACGAGGAACATTTTGATGAACTAAAATATGCTTCATCAAAAATACAATGTAAACAGGCACTAATAGGGCACTAAGTCCCCTTTCACACAGGGCAACTGAGTTGCCGGCAACAATTAGTTTATCGGCGAGAAGGGCAGGATGAAAGAGGGGTAAACGAAATCTCCCCGGTCAACAAATTCAGGAGATTTTTTTGACGTTTCTCTTCACACTACGTTTGTGTGCGTTCAACCAAGGTAGTTTAAAAGGAAAATAAAGAAAATCTCCGGGTTTTTGTTGCTTGCGTGTGAAAAGTACAAGAGATTGTTAGGCCAGGCGCGCACATGCAACTTAACTGTTTGGTTTCGATTTTGAGCACAATGGGCTTATATGGGAGTACGCGCCGGTTTATGTGCGCGGACTCTCATATAATCCTATAGTACTCAAAATCGAAACCAAACTGTTTAGTTGCATGTGCGCGCTTGGCCTTAAGGAGATTTAAAGAAAACGTCAAAAAATCACCAGCAAATAGTATCTTCGTGTGAAATGGGACTAAGAAATATTAGTTCTCTTTGCTTACAAATTTCGTTTTCGAAGTTTGATATCAGAATTTTATAAAATTTCGAACTTTTGAATACCAATCATCTTTTAGGGTGAAGATCTTTTATAATTTATAACAGAAAATTCATAGCAGAATGAAAGATTCGACAAAATAGGTCTAATCATCTCTACAACAATAGTGTTAATTTTCCTATCCCAACCTTCAGGTCCTGATAAATTTTTGGCTTTCGTCTCATCATATATCCCTTGCAACCTGCAACACCGGTGCTAGACTAAATAGTGCTGTAGATGACTTATGTAACGTTTTGTGCAGTTTCGACTTTTTCGTCATTGGCTGAAATTTTAATGCCAGACAACACAGTAAACATATTGAAGGTAATATATTGCCCATCTTCGAAAATTACAGTGACCTGCCTGTCAGAATTTACAAAAACAAAACACAAGTGTTTTCGAATCGCAGTGACCCTCGTACAAAAACAAAATACAAGCCATGCGCAGGACTGAACAAAAATGAATACTCGGAAGATATTACCTTCTATGTGTACTGTGGCCAGACAATGCAGTTGTAAAATGGCTTGTTTCTCGAATATCCCTAAAACAAATGCTATCGACTTCAGCCTGGTTTTATTCTATAATGACGTAGTAAGAAATTGGTAATACTTTAAATAAAACTAACCCACAGTTTTTTTTTTTTTTTAATTAAAAAAACCATTAAAAATTGTTAAAAAATATCGAATATCTTGAGAAAACACAAAGATATTAACTTTGGGTTAATTTTATTTAATACACAAAATTATAGTTAATAATCGGTAGTTTGTATAAAAAAATTGAATTAACGGTTTTTTTTCTAGGCCAAAAAAACTGCAAAAAAATGCTAATAATTTTTAAAAATGTTTTTCGGCTCGAATATCTCGAGATATTATTAACTCCCGGATAATTTTAGTCTACATACAATATTTTTCTAGGAAAAAAAACTGCAAAACAAACTGCTAATAATTGTTGAATTTTTCGTGACGCATATAAAGCAAACAGTCTTCCCTTGATTGCACAGCTGATAAGTTTTTCGAAGATTTTAATTGGTAATTTTCTCATAAAAAATAACATCGGGTGTCGATTTTCAAAGGGAACCAATGGGAAGTTATCAGTGTGGGGCAAACCCAGCCTATGTTTTATATACTACGTTTATATTCAGGATCGAGTGCTCGAGTTGGATTAGGGTTGGATTTTCTACCCAGGTTTTTCGTTCATAGATTTGAAAGCTCGATATTGAGTTGAATTGAAATGGTGTTGAGATGACATATGCTGTTTCTCAAGTTAACTCCTCAACCCAAGTTTTTTAGCACAAATTTCGACTCGACTCCGCTCGTGAAGTGGAATCGAGACGGTTCAAGCTCATTTCAACTCGATGCAGGTATACAAAGGATCTAAGTGAGCTTCAAGCTCGCTTAAATACCACATGGAAACGTAGTAATAGACAGATGATGCCAATAGATGAAGATCTCGGAAAATGTTCCTAACGAAAAAAAGCTGCAAGGTCTAACATAAAAAGCTGGTCAAAAGAAGTGTGCAAGAGTGTTGTAAGACCAAGTAATAAAACAAATAAAAAATAGTGGTTGTATTCTCATTTATATTTGTCTTTGGATAACTGAAGCTCAGTGCGTGTATTTCTTTATTCCGGATAAAGAATAGAATGGATTGAAAAGACGAAATGTTTATCCAGAATATGCAGAATGAAAT
Organism: Epistrophella euchroma; assembly: GCA_947049315.1. Taxonomy (NCBI): domain Eukaryota; kingdom Metazoa; phylum Arthropoda; class Insecta; order Diptera; family Syrphidae; genus Epistrophella; species Epistrophella euchroma. Next base: position 106,109,863 of record OX346245.1, on the reverse strand, counting down.
GAATAAAGGAACAAAACTAACAAAAAGAATGGCAATCCAGTTGTTCGGTGAAATGTCAAAACAATTAAATAAATAATGTTTTTATTTTGGATATTTATGTATTCTCAAAGTCAAAAGTTTATTAAATTTTACATTAAATGCATAATTTATATTCTAGTCTAGTATTTGCGTTATCAGGCTGTTTTTAAATAAATTACACCAATGTGAATCTGCCATAATAGAGTATAATACTATGGCCGTGTGCGCTCCGGGATTTGAAGAAGATTTAGGTAAATCTAAAAAAAAGAACGTCAATTGTACTGAACGCGCCCAGTATTCTTTTATTCCCTAGTCCCCTTTCACACGAAGATACTAGTTGCTGGTGATTTTTTTGACGTTTTCTTTAAATCTCCTTAACAATCTCTTGTACCTTTCACACTGAAGCAACAAAAACCCGGAGATTTTCTTTATTTTCCTTTTGATTTACCTTGGTTGAACGCACACAAACGTAGTGTGAAGAGAAACGTCAAAAAATTTTCCAACAAAATAGTTAATCCGGAATATTCCGTTGAATAAAGAAACTATGGTATTCCGAATATTTTGTACATACCAGAATGATTAACTGCCTGAACAGAATAGAATTCTGGAACTGAAGCCGCAGACGGAAATGGAAGAGCTGTCAAAAAGTGTCGTACGTAAATTTTTTTACGTGCCCACAATGCAACTGTATAGCTTTGAATGTATTTTGAAGACAAAACAAAACAATATTCTTGTGTACAAGCTCAGAATTCAAATTTTTTGATTCCAATACTTTTCCTTTTGATAAATAATTTTTTTCGCGATACAAATAACCACAAAATTTTTTTCCGACCCAAAAGTTTTTATTTTTTTCATACAATTTAAAACGTCAAAAGTGTCGTACGTGAAAAGTTAAAAGTTGGTGAACTCTTCCGTCTGCGGCTACAGCTCCGTATTTTTTCGGGAAAAAATATCCGAGGTGAAACAATTTTTTTTTATGGCGTTTTCGATTGGATTTAGGGAGTGTTTTATTCCTATTGAATATGGAAATGTATTTCACTCCAGTCACTCCAAATTTTCCATATTCGATAGGAATGATACACTCCCAAAATCCAATCGAAAACGACATTAGTTTACTATTACACGGTGCCTCAGAGCCATGACTCTCCGATGTTTTGTCTCTTTCATAATCGTTTATTTATAAAGAGTCATTATTATCTACGGGTCTGGGTCGAAGTTATTTTTTAGCATGTAGAACAAGATCTAGGTTTCTATCGGGGTTTCATTCATTTTTTTGCACAAAACACTGTCCCTGGCATTGTTTTGCGCGAAAAAGAATCGTGGTGAGTATAATTTTTTCTTCTGGGGTTAGTTCACAGATCAATAAGAAAACTTTTCAACGGAAATTTTTTTTTTTTGGGTAAAAATCTTTTCGTTGAAGGACTGTATACTAGGCTTATACGGCGTTTTCATTAGAGCAAATGAGGTAATTTCGTCAAAAATTTCCAAATTAAATTCAAAATTATCTCATTTCCCATACAAATTTAAATTTCCAAATGAGGTAATTTCAACCAAATTTGCACGAAATTCGATAGAAAATTACGTAAAACTTGAACACACCCAAATGGATTCCATTCAAAGTGGAACCCATTCGAAATGACAGAATTCAATGTAAAAAACAACAAAAACAAGCGATTGACAATTTGGGCCTTCAAACAAAATTAGCAAATTTGAAATGTGAACACTTTTTTTGTAATTTGCCAAATTACCTCATTTCAGCTCTAATGAAAACGCAGTATTAACGATGTCGAAAACCATATCCCAGGTGGGATTGCTTTTAAAGATCTGATAATTAAAGTAGTCCTGCTCTATGCAGACGATATGGTTATTCTATCGGAAAACCCATCTTAAGACTTTCCCAAACCAACGTCATTATTCGCCGCGACAAACGAAAACAACAATAACAACACGTGGTTGTCAAACAAAACAACACATTGTTATTGTTTTTGTGGAAGATTTTTTACGACCTGTCAAATGCGTTTCGCCCAGGCACGACTGTTGGGCTCATCAGTTAGATGCTTCTATGACGCAATTTTTTCTTTATTCCGTCAATTTCATTGATTGATGATAGGGCTTGGCACCCCTTGAAGTAGCTATATCTCCAGCCAAACAAAAATAAAACGAATTAAAATACCACAAAAATTAATTCGTAAGCAATTGGTGGTAGCGCCTTTACGTTATTGTTCACAAATTCAATGATAATTTTCTTTTATTTTTGTTAATTCTCTTCTTCGTACATTAGCCAGACCACGAGCTTACAACAACAACATATATTTCAAGGTGCAAGAATGTAACCAATCAAATTTAATTTTTTAAAGCGTTTCTGAATAAAACAATAATTGCAGTAATTCACGCCCATTATGGAATCCGCAAAACTGCATCCGCCAGTGAATTGCAGGTAGTGCTCTCTTTTCTCTTCATCCATTTCACGTGTAAAGAAAAGAGCAGTATACAGCGATACTGCGGATATACAGTATATTGCGGATCCACTATTACGGATTCCATAATCGACATGAATAACAAAAAAAAAACTTATAAAAGAAAATGGAAGAATCGGATTGAAAATTGCCACTCCTTTCGAACCTGTCTATTCCCCACGCGTTTTACCACCTTGTACCTCATTTGTTCGTGTCCTAACGCAACAAACTGAATGCGAAAATCATGAATATTTAATTTAATTCGAAAGCGAACTGGCTCCGTAGCCATAAAGACGCGCGTCCTGACGCCTTGTCTAATGTGTTCAAATTTAGTGGATTTAATTTCTCTTCACAGCATCCATTCAGCTTTTGTTTTGACATATGATTGGAACTGAATGTTTTAAAAGGTGTGTTAGTTTAGTTCAACTCTGAATTGCAACTGGTTTTGGAGTGGTTTCATATAGAACTTGTAGTTTTCGAAAACTTGAGGCTAATCAAAAATGTATGGGAAAACTTGTGTTTTCGGCTAGGTTACCGCCCAAAACCCATTATTTCGCGAGAACCGGGTTTTGGGCTTGGTGTGAATAGCCTAACATGCCGCCTTCACAGGCCATGAACGATGGCAGGCGGATTATGAACATGTCTACAAAAAATCCAATGGATGCACAAAAATCTATGTCCATGTCATGAACATGTCGACGAAAACTAATTTTTGAACAAGACATGAGCTCTGTTCAAAGCTTGGCCATGAGATTTGACGTTCCATGTGTGTGAGAGAGGTAGAAGTAGTACTATAAGGAATTTTTGTGTGATTCTCTTGCTCTGACTTATTAGTGGAATTTATGAACATAACTATCGACATGACATAAAGTGCCCAGTGCGAAAAAACAAGCTGATTGTTGATTGGATTGTTGTTTGGATCTCGGGCATCTGTATGTCCTGTGGAGTCGGCATGTTATGACTAGTATTAGACTATGTCATATAAGTATGCCATTTTTTGTTCAATTTTTGTTCACAAATTTATTTTTCGTACATAGGAAAAAAAACCTTTTAAAACTTTCAATTTCGCAAATAATTTGTTTGAAAATATTGAAGGAAATAATTATTTATTTTTAATTTAATTGCAATATTTTTTTTTATTTAAAAAGCATATTTCCGACTGTTTCAAAATACTTAGAAATAGTTTAAACAGCCAAAAATCTAATTAATAAGACCATAAATATTTGACCAATAACGTTTCATTAAATTATATATTTTTTTTTAAATTCAAAATAATTCATGACTCTCATATATATGGAGTCATATGTATATATTTTGTCATATAAATTTGACTATCACACTGATATGACTGTTTTGAGCCATATTTATTTGGAAAACTTGCCATATATAATGCACTTAGGTGTATTTTTTTTTTGTTCTTTGTTTTAGCCAAACTCAAAGCTATCCAATATTTATAGTCAATAATTTCTGAATAAGCCTATTTTGTTTTCGCTAAACTAAAAGCCTTATTTGTAATAACTTTTTTTGGAAATGTCACTTAAATTGTTACTTTTATTTAATAAATTACCTACTAATTTTATATATTAATCTGTTTGTTAATGTTATTTTTTTTTAAACGGCAGACGGCCTATGAAGCTATGCTTTTTAAACGATTTATGTAATGTTTTTATTGAAAAAATAAAATAAAATTGAATTGAATGAATTGAAATTGAATAAACCTCAAAGCTAGGATGATCTCTCACTGAAAAACTTGGCCTTAAGTCGAAATTATGTTTCGTAAATATTGCGATTTCTATAAAACTTAGCATGTCATCTCATAGCAAAAAAATACTATTTTTCCATATATAAAAATTTTGACTTTTGTTTTTATCAATGTTTTGTTTTTTTCTTTAATTGAACCAAAAACTTTAATTGGCTCTCCTGAAATTAAGCAAATTTTAACGTATGCCACTCTGACAGAAAAGCGACGATAAGTTGGCAAAATGTGTTTCCCGCTTTGTATTATTTTTCATATCACCCTGTTGCTGTTTTGTATTTCGAGCGACATCTATTAGAGAAAGTTCTCAAATGATTAACAAATCTGTTCACACATCCAAATATCATCTCTGTGTCGTTCGTTGAGTAATGTTTGCGCTTGGGTTTACTGGTATTCGTGTGTCGCGTTGTATTCGTTTTTAGTTGCTTCCTTTTCGTCGTCGTTTAAAGTGGGTAAGAGGGAAATAACAGATTAGATATTTTACGTATAACCTTCTTTGTGTTGACACTACTTGCTTGGGTAGGAATAGGAATTAAAAATGGCGTCAGTGTGGGAACATAGTACTTTTTCAATGTGTAACTTTCCGCTCAAAAATCTTTAATTGTAGTAAGTTCAGATAGGTGAAAATTTCCGTGTTGTTTTATATCACAAATAAAAAAAATGAAAGTGATAATCTGATAACCCCCATATGATTAAATACCAAATAATATCAAAACAAAAAAAAATTGCAGAGAACTTCTTCACCAAATTCATGAGACACTAGATAATACGCATAGTTTCGTCAGAGAATGGTGGAAATTAATATAAGATGAAAATTCAATAAAAGACCAGTGAACAAGAGTGAGATGGGGATATGAAATTTTTAAAAGGAAAGAAATGGCTATTTCATTTTAAAATCGATATGTGGCTTGTGAATTGATAGCTGGTGATTACTCAATTAAAAAAAAAAATTGTCGATAATTCTCTAATAAAACAATTTAAAAAAAATCGAGTGTGGATATCGGGATTATATCAAAGGAGCAGCAAATAAACCGCGATGTGTGCAGCACAGAGTAACCCCCAATCCAGCTACGGCTACACTTGGAACTTCGCAGACAGTTCTCGTGCTGATTCCGTAGTTGAAATATCGCCCAATATAAACTACACAGTCAGCAGCGATGCGGTAAGATAACAAGAAACCAAACGGCTATAGCAGCACGGCGACAGCACACAAAAAATGTTAAAATAGCGCACGTATGTTCATACGTACATACATATCGTGTATACGTATGCATTTACAGCAGCGGTATACGTGTGTATACTACATAGCATGTACATGCCGTGTAAATATTCATGAACATATACACGCAACTTATATACATATAAGACGCAACAAAACACACATAAAACCTTGGATGACGATGAAAAAATATTTCTATCAGCTCAACTCAACTGATTTATCTCTTGCGAATTTTATTTATGAGTGATAAATTCGCAGGCAAATTCCATGATCTTTTTTGGCGCAATTCTTAATTCTTATTAAGAATTTGTTTTGAGCCTCCCACTAGGCATTTTCCGTTCGACTTAAAGTTTTTATATTTACTCTACATAAACGAAAATACATAAAGATTCTACACACGTCTTTCTGGCCTAATTATTGTCAATTTATCAAGTAATTTAGTTATTCTTTTGATGTTCTATGCCTTGGTCAAATCTAAAGCAATGCTTAAAAAGAAAAAGAATCTAAAATTTAGACTTAATTGAGCGCACATTACATCAATGACCTCCTGCTCCTGCAGCTCTTTCTTCATTTTTCAGATTACTTACCTTTTTATCTTATCTTACGCTGATTTGAAAACTTTCTGAGCTCAACGTTACTTTTAACTTCGTTTCAACTTGATAAATAAGTAAAAAGATAGGTTGGAGTTCAACCAGCTTTAAAGATAAGATAAAGTAGTACCAAAAAAAATATAGCCTAAAAAGGCAATCGGTGTATCTTCTATACAAACATACGTTGCTGAGAGCTATTGTAAATAATTTATTTATTAGCATGGCAATTATCAAGCATTGATAAAGTTGGAAGACTTTAACATTTTTTAACCAAGCCTTATCCCTATTAGTAAAGGCCAATTTTAAGTTATCATAATATAGGTCTTACCAAAAACTTTTGAAATAAACTTTAACAAACAATATACCTATGAGTTGTAGACATCAGGAACTTAAGACTGATTACACTATTAATCGCGGTTCTCAGACATTGGTATTCTAGAAAATGTTGTTTGCAGTCGCAGAATATTTTAGTTAAAACTGAATCGAAATAATACTCTTGAATTTTTGAATATTAAAGCAGACGTTCAAAAATATCAAATACATTATGTAGATGCATATTAGATCTACTATAACTTGTAAATAATGATGACAACAAGAAAACACGCCTTCATACCTATTTGAAGAAAGTCATTACAAACGAAATCCATGAAAAAATTGTTTTGTTGGTGAACGATGTAAATATTTCTGTTCACCGATCTCACCCACAAAATAATCGTCATGGCGTAATGAATCGCAATCTAAACAGGGTCTTAACAATCAACCTTAAAACCTATGCCTTCTTTTATTCGTTGACATACATCCTAGCCCAACAGACTGGGGCCTCATCACGTAAAATAAAAACGATTGGACGATATCGTTTCCACCATATTGCTATCTCGATCATATCTATACAGAAAAATAAATGTAGAACAAAAGGTATTAAAAAGAGCAACAGCTACATTATTAAGTCATGGAAGTTATGAGAAAATATTCATGAATTTCTATGCATTTATACAGGTTTACCTAGCCAGTGCTACATGCAATATGCTGTAGAGAATAAACTAATTGTTTGAAATCCTTAAACATGTCTTGCTCTTGTTAATATTGTTGCCTATCTCAAGAACGGACGTAAGCGTTTTTTTTTTATATTTAACAAAAACGGCTTTTTAAAGACTGTTCTATCTTGTTAAAAGTTTATATACTTATTGTTTTGTAATTTTGAATTCAATTTATCGATTGAATGGTTTAAAGAACTAAAATATGAGTTTTTCTAAGATGACGATTTATGATCAATTGAGTTACAAGAAGTTTAGTATGCTTCATAAGAAGCTCGGAATAACTTAATGAATCGAAGTGATTGGTATCGAAGATTTACGATATTAATATTTGAAAGATATTTGATATAATTATCTGTAATTGACCATTTGCTACATTTCGGTTTCGATCTGTAATTATTATTTTTTTTTTTTTTCGTGGCGTATGGATTTCAATTCCAGTGTTAAATCTTGGCAACACAACCAAAATCATCAAAAAAATATAAAAAGAGATATACCTACCTACCTATATTTTCTGCGTTAATACAAGATTCAGAAAAGGAATTTATTTATTCTTCGATTCAGTTTGAACTAAAATATTCACTTGACCCGTGTTATTAATCAAGAGGGTATCTCAAACTCAATAATAATTGTATTCGCAGATGCCGTATCTTTTTACCGATGGCTCATTAACGCTTCAGAAAGATATCAAAGGAACCTTAACAGCAAACAAAGGAAGTGTTGTCCGCCGAATGTTTGTGGTCAATGAACCATTCACAAGTGGAACTCAAAGGTAAAAATCATATATTTTTATTTTAGTTCACAATTTTTGTAATGATATTTTAATTTTTTTTTTGTTGTAGAGTAATAACAACAGGCGGTGGTTCAACTGTTGTCAAAAAACAAGAACAGCAACAAGTGTTAAGCATCAATTGTGATAAGAATTGTAAGTTAAATATTCTTTTTTTTTGTCAGAAATTAAGTAACCCTTAACAGAAATGTATATATGCATGTATACAAATAATTTACATACTTCCAAAATCTATAAGATCTCTAGCGCTGAATTGTCCATTTCTGTTAGGTACATTATAGGTTTGTTTGGTACCTTCTGCCTTTAAATCTGGATTTAAATTGCCCCATTTTTTCACGAAGATTTTTCCAGAAATCGCTGTGTTCTTTATTTTTATTGCTTTCCTTTTCATTTATCATTAAGATTTAATCACACCATAAAATAAACGGCACATTTGTACTAAACATACAGGAAGCTGGAAAAGAAGTGAAAGAGAACAGACTGGAAAACTCGTGTGATTTTTGAGGAATAAACAATTTGTTTCAACCTTATTACTTTTTACTCCAAAACAAACTAAAATGGCGACTAGAAAAATCGGGCAATCTAATTGGGATTGAATTTTTTTTGATGTCTCGTTGATCTTTTTCAGATTTCAATTTCCATTTAACCAAAAAAGTTGACTTTTTTCGCTGTGACGAACGAAAACAACTATAACAACACAATGTTGTCAAACAAAACAACACGTTGTTATTATTGTTTTCGTTCGTCGCGCCGAATATTAGCGTTGGTTTGGGAGAGCTTTTAAGCTACGGTTTTTGGTGGCAGCGATTTCTAATCGTGCGTGTAAATCTGGATTTACATTGCCCGATATATTCACGAAGATTTTTCCAGAAATCTGGTGAAATGTTTATATTGTCCGATTTTTCCAATGAGAATTCCTGTCGTTGCACTCTTCTATTTTATTGCTCTCCTCTTCATTTTTCATTAAGATTTGCTCACACCATAAAATAAACGCCACGTTTATACTAAACACACAAAAAAAACTGGTAGGGAGGTGAAAGAGAACCAAAACAAACTGAAAAAATCGTGTGAGTTTTGAGTAAGAAACGATTTGTTCTATCCCCCTAACTGTTTACCCCGCTCACCAAGGAACAAGAGATATCGATTGGCTGGAAAAATCGGGAAATTTAAATTCAGACTACGTGAGTTCAAGCGATTGATTGTTGAAACGAATTCACGCGAATGGGGTGGTTTCTGTGCACAGCTTAAAATAGCTAGATGTAGCGATCAATCAACCTTTGCTATGCTACACGTTTGTTTTCATAATAATTACAATGTGTCTAAAAATGAAATATACTCTACAAACTAGTGTTCTATACTAGTTTTAGTATGCCTTTACTTTTGTGAATAAAGGCCAGTTGTACAATTCTGGTTCAAATTTTGATCCGTGGTTCAGGAATTTTAATTTACCGATTTCGGCGGATTAACTGAGGTTCAACGATTGTTCAAGGTTCAAGTATGTGATAATAGCCAATTACCTGCTTAAACCATTGCCAAACATTAGTTAATCCACAGAAAACGGTTAATTAAAAATCCTGCACCACGAATCAACATTTAACCCACGATTGTCAACTGGCACTAAATGTATTAAGCCATGCGCATATCTAAGCGATTGCGGTGTTCATCGTGATAACAATGTGGATGTCGCTCATGTGATTCAATAGGAAGCCTCACATCTATGCGATATGTGGATTGCGATTACGTTCCACTACTGCGTTCAACTAAGCAACTTTTACTGAACGCAGCAAGCACAATTTTGGTCGCAGTATCACACAATTACAATTATAATTGTTTTGTAAAAATATTTAAAAAAAACAAAAATGAGCAATAGTTTATAACAGTAAAGCAGATTGATAAAATTAGGGAAGATTCAAATTCTGTACAATTTTTTGCACAAAGAATACAGGACGTAAAAAGCACACAATTTAGAATAAAATTGCCGTCTAAAATTGATTTATTGTGCCCAGATTTATTTGCTACTATTTTTTTTTTTTTTTAATTTTGTCTATGTTTTTTTGACAACTTGACCGTCACAAAAAAAATGTATTGCAATATCGCATTGATGTGAGCTGGTTTTTAATAGTACCTTTATCGCGCGATAAAGGCCATCGTGATCGCCATAGCCATTGCCTAGGTTTGCGCATTGTCTAGGGTATTCATTTAACGATATAAGTTTCCCCTTTGCAAAAGAATATAAATACTTGCGTAAATCTGGGAATCTATCGGCTGTTTGTTACATGTCAAAGTAAACTCATAAGAATATAGCCTAGTTCCTTTACTTTGAAGCTCTATGATTTTCTGTGCATTGGTGTGAATTTCAGTCCAACGTTCTGTCAAAGTTCATATAAAAAAAAATAAAATGGCAGTAAAATGCATAGAACATGAAAGAGTTTCAAAGTAAAGGAACAGACCTTATTACATATAAGTAAACAAGATCGTATTTCATTTGATATTTTGATTTTTAAAATTAAGAAGTCAATTTTTACGCTTTCGGCATCAATTTTTTTACATAAATTTATTAGGTCTGCAGAAATAATTTCCCATACAAGTTTTGACAGATCGTTTCTGCGGAGATAAAATTCTCTGATTTCTGAGGTTTATCAGGTTTTTACGCGCCGTTACATGAATAAAATTTTAATATTAATTTTTTCTCAAAAATCGCTTAAGTGGTGTTGAGTTGCACAAATTCTTCAATAAAAATAAGACACACAATTACAAGAAAACGTCGAAACTGGAACTGGTTTTACGTTCCATTAACCACGATTGATCTGTTTTCTCTCCCCCATATTTGAATGGTTGAATAGAAAACCACATTACTGGACGCTATCGCTTACCTATCCAAAGCTATCCGGATTAGTTTGAGGTGTTGTAATCCTTTTTTTTTTTTTTTTCAAAGAAACTATTTTTAAAATTGTATTTTAGAAAATTTATTTGAATTTATTTCCTTTCTGAAATGATTTTTTGGGATTAATTAAAACGAAAATCAAACAATCAAGCTTTTGATTTCAATTTTTATACAATTAAATAATAATCTTTTAATAAATAAATTGAAATCCATGTATGTGACCTCAAAATAATGGTGTTTTAATTTAAATTTCAATAAATTTTATATTTAAGAGATCACGGTTTATTCCAAAAACGTTATATTAAAGCAAAATTGGAGTTTTCTGTTGCTATAAATACAAAAAAGAAAAAAATTATGTATGAATCGGACTGAACTACCAATTCCAAATAAGCTGTTTGGTTTTCTATGTAACCAATTCAATTCAGAACGTAAAACCAAATTGACCTTTTTGTAGCTTTTTCGGTTTAATCCGGAAGAACTGTTCGGAATGCTTCCGGACGCTTTCGGAGGACCAAACGAAAAGGCTATAATTTTTCTATTAAAGACCTTCAAAAAAAATAAATCTTCTGGTTAAATAAAGAACCACATTATTTTGGCACTACCCATTTTACTTCGTTCTTGAGAGCCATCTGCCTTATTGTGAGTTTCCCCCGATAAATAATTTACCTTGAAATTTGTATTCGCTCGGATCTTTAAAAGCTATGTTTTGATGTCTATTTGACAGTGTTCCAAAAAAAAACTTATTCCAAAAAATAGTTAAGTGCAGTTGACCCAATCCTGTCTTTACTGTCTTCGAAAATAATATACATACATAAGTAATGAAAATGACTATAATGCCAATGTTAAAGATTTTTGTTTATAAAAGTAAAATGTTTATACTGTCAGTTATTTTTGTTTTTGATTTGATTATCAATTTTTTATAACATCATCACCAGGGATCGAATCTTGAGGCATTTAAAAATCTAAAAAAGGCAAAAAAAAAGATAAAACAAAAACAACATAAAAAAGGAAAAAGGGCATTTAAAATTTTATTAAGAAATTTAACGAAATTTATTCACAATTATAAAAACAATGTAAATACAAACATATTTATAAGTGCTTAAAAAGAGGTGAATGTTTTTTCGACATGAGATGAATCTTGTGATGTCCATGTTAAAGGTCCAACATGGTTGATTTCTATGTTCCCAGGGGTTTAGTGTTTATTATGTCACCATTTATTACTGAATAGCAGGAAAAACAGCATTTTTTTATAACTTCCTTGTCAACCGACCCCTTAGATTTTTATTTCTATTTCACACTTTCAATCACCTATCAATAAGATTTTCAAATATGAAAAGGAAGGAAATATATACGAACCGATGTAAAATTTCATAATTTAAACTTGTGTTCGTTTCTTACGCGACCTAAAACAAGTAAGTAGTGCTCTCACAAGTGTGGTGAATTAGGAGAATTTTAAGTTTTTTCATGTTTAGGTATTGGTATGTATTTTTTTTTTGAAAATAAAACCTGCAAAAAGTTGCGGGAAAAGAGAAATAATGTAAAAAAAAAAAAAATAAATAAAATGAATATATTTTGAATAATAAAATCACACCAAAAACATAAATATGGAAAAAGAGCCAAGTTCTATGTATACAACCTGTATGTAACAAGTCAGCCGTGAAAAGTAATGATATCTAAACGTTCGCCAGTTCTAAGTTTATGAAGGTTTGTTATCAAATATTTTAAATAGAGTAATATCGAAACAACTCCAAATTATGAGAGAAATATCTTATTTAATGCTAACTGACTAGAATTTGTTAAGTTCACTAGTCAAGTTTTTAAAACCTTTTGAGTTGTGAGTAATCAGGTTGGATAAAAGGAAAACTTGTCAAATAAACTTACTAAATTTTAGTCTGTAATCATTGAATAAGATTTTTCTCTCATAATTTTGAGTTGTTAGAACGAAGTTCTTTAGCCCAGGGTTGGGGGGTAAATCCAAAAAACGGCAGATCTTTTCCGACCCATGGTGGCGCAAGACGAAAAAATTTACGGGTGGTATGTTGTTTTCGTGAAACTCACCATAAGGCAAATTATGTATGTATAAATTAATAATCTTGTACCTAGCTCTTTTTTATGTGATATTCATATTTTCTAATCGTTTTTCGAAAGTCTAAACGAGAGCAAATTGCGTTTTAAAATGAACTCTGTTAAAAAATAATCCTTATATGGGATTACGCTGAAATTTTGCACACAGCTTTGATTCTGATGATGGTTATAATATCGATTGTTCAATCCCCAGGTGGCGGCTGACACGCAATTATGTACATATATGGGAAATTCGTTCTTACAAAATCTTAAATTTTCAATATTTGAATGCACGTGAGCTCTAACACTAACAATTCATCATCGTACAACAAACAAAAATAATTTTACAAAAGTCGGTAGATGCCATGCTCCCTGAATGATAAACCCCAATTTTTTAAGTTTTGCTCAGCATGCATTATAAACCCTACTGCTCCACCGAAATTAATAACTCTACAACAATCAGAAGTGCTTCATTTAATTGACAACATTCCTAAATGATAAATCTTAAATCTTTAATTTTTGTCTTTGCATGCATTGCAAGACCTATCGCTAAACCAAATTTTATCATTCTAAAACAATCCGAAGTATTATTATAATAAATAATAACAATTGTGAAGAAGTGGGCGGCTACCACGCCCCCTATACGGAAAACCTCAAATTAACGATTTTTGGCTTTGCACACGTTGCATGCTCTACCGCTCAACCGAATTTCATCATTCTACAACAATTTAGAGTAGTCCATATAGTTGATAGTAGCCCGTAGCGTAATGGTTAGTGCGATGGACTGTCATGCCAGAGGTCTGGGGTTCAATACCAGCCGCTTCCACATTAAGTTTTTTTTCGGAGCTACTACCTCTTGCGAGGAAGTGACAAATCCTCCAAGAGTATCTCTTGTCATAGAAAAGTGCCGCTCACCTTAGCCGTTCGGATTCGGCAATAAACTGTAGGTCCCTTCCATTCCTGCAGACACGCACACAGGAATGGTTGAGAGTTGTAAGTCGCTAGGATCTGGTTCTTTATGAGCCGTTTGTGCCACCAAATTTATTTTATTTATTTGTAAACTTTATTTCACTATCTTTACGATATTAAATCTAAGGCACTTTACAATAGGTCGGCCAAATGACAAATGTATGTACATATGTATCTCAATTTGTTTATTTTTTCTTACACTGTGTTATGTTATAACTACTTCCATCATTTCTTAAACTGAGCTTACAATCTTGGAATATGAAATAAATGCAAGTGCCCTTAGACGAAAAAACTGCGGCATTTTTTATAATAGTGTGAGTTTTATCACGAATACAAATACTTAGCTCAGGGACGGTGTATTCTGTGATGGAAGCGTACTAGGGCTCAAGAATAATGATTTGTTTTTGCACCTTGAGTTGTTTCGGTGATAGGTATGTTGAAAAATAAATACTATTTTTGATGAAAATTCAGTAGGGCGCCAAGAAAATGAAATTTAAGTGTATTATTTTCTGAATTCATATTTTTCAATAGTTAATTCAAAGCATACTTAACTTTTATCAATTAAATAGATAAACTAGTATATTAAAAATTAAATGTAGATTTTAAATTTTTAAATCTTTGATTTTTTTTGAAAATCAAACAAACTAACAAACTATCACGGCAATAATAATGTTTAATTTTTAATTTTTGCTCACATCCCTTTAAAACAAACCTGGGCCCCTATTCCGGGTCTAATGATAATCCGGTTCTCATAAAATGAAATGATAATTTTTTTGCCACGACATATTTCATGCGACTTTTTCATTTTATCATCTCATGTCGTGGGCATGATGTTGATCCATCACCTAAACATTTACAGCCATATTTATTAGATTTCACTAATACTCGCTTTAACTTACTCCATCTTTATACCACGTCAAACAAATTCTTATTTATAAAATATTGTCAAGATAGCTGAGTCCAAAATACTTTAATTAAATACACAGAACACAAAATATATTTCTTTTACTATTAATTTATTGTTTCGACTTTGTTACCGTCCGCATTCAACAACTTCTCGTTAACGACCCCATTTTGTATCTTATTGTAAGAGACAATAGAACGATTAAATGACAAGGATAGATAAAGGAAACTGGGTAAGATAGATACAGGGATGAGACTTAGGAAAAATGCAGAGATGACAATATATTATCAAAAAAATGACCAATCTAAAACTTTGGTTATTATAAACGTAAGCAAACCCCAGATGATTTCCACAATTATTCATATTATTGTTTTTATTATATCTAAATAAGTACCTATCTAATGAATGAATAAGCAAAATAAAAGAAAACGGTTTGGAAACTGCGATGTCGTTTGCACACCTTTTTGTAAATTTCACACGATGCCGATGTCATGTCAAAATGACATAGATATTAAAACGGCATAGATACTAAAACGGCATAGATACTAAAACGGCTTTATTCCTCCTATGTACTAGTATTTTTTTTATAAATAAATTTTCCAGGATTAGAGGTGTCGTAAGTCGGAGTAACCTTACACCGTCTCTAAAACGAGTTAATAATTAAGGCTGTTAATCTTGTATACGATGGCGCAAAATTTTAAACAGCCTGATGTTAAGGTATCAGCATGATACTACTTAAGAATTTTCTAACCTTAAAACTATTTACTAAAATATTCTTAGTTTTAAACATTTTTTAACTAGTATCATACTAAACCTATTTTTCTTTTATCTGAACACGCCTAAAACAGTGACAGTTCAACCCATTTTTGAAATTGTAGCTGCCAAAGTGACACTTGGATTTAGTATGATACTAAAAAGATAAAATAGACATTTGGCGATTTAAACTTTAGTAAAATGTTAAAAAGATAATATGATCCTAACTCGTTTAAAATTTGAAATTTGATATTTTATATTTTAACTTACAGAATTATGGAGAGTATTAGCTGAATCAAAAGCTATACGGGTTTTATCCTTGTCTCTTATTGGTGCTTTTAAAAAAATTATTGATGGGGAAATCAAATTGAATTACAACAATATGTTTTCGTCTAAATAAACGGAATTAACAAATTTTCTATTTGCGAAAGATTAAAAGAAAAAATTCATTTTTTAATATTTTTTAATAATACTGATTTCTCTCTTACACCTAATGTCGGCTACATGAAATTTGACTACAATGCAAAATGGCCCCAAACAAATAATAAAAAATAGCCATAAGGCTGGAGCTTTTTTTCATAATTAAAAATGACGCCGTTTTCATAAAACAAAAACAACAAATAAAAGTGGGCCCTTTTTTCATAATGAAATTCAACCCCATAATGAAAAGAGGCCCCCAAAAAAATGGAAAATTACGCCAATTCACAAAATTTAATCAATTTTCACATACATTTTTGAGGCCATTTTTCATTGGGGCCAAATTTCATGTCTTGTGGAAATGAGTTGAAAAAGCGGCGGGCTATGACATAATACAATTTTGAAAAGTGCGTTTTATTAATTGTTGGTATTTTAACTAAATTTCTGGTGTTGCCTCTTAAATTCAAATTGTCATTTATTGTGACATTAAAGTGTGTATGCGCTGTAGATTTTATTAAGAGTCGGTAGTCATCGACAATTTTCAAAACGTCTTTTTTAAGATATTTAGAAAACTGATTTGCTTTAAAAAAAAAAAAAAAAACAAAAAAAAAAAAAAAAATATAACGCTTTTTTACCATATATTAGATTTTATATAATTTGTAAGTATTGCCGTATTTATCTACATAGGTATGAAATTATGTAAATATAACAATTATTAATTTTTTTTTCTCAGGCCTGAAGAAGGGTGTAATCACACACCTGAAACGTTGCATAAAACATTAAATAAAAAAGAACAAAGAACTAAAGCTCACAAGAGCTATTAGTCAATTTTTTTTAACAAAAGGTCACAAAAATAGGAAATAATTTTATATTTATTATTATTAGTTTTATGTATAAAAAATGTACTTATTATATAAATTTTTTAAAATTCCAAGCAATTTTAACCATTAGAGGAAGTTTGTGCGATCTAGTCGTGGTCTCATGAAACGGTTCTGTTTTGTTCTGACTATTTCTTCATGAGAAAAAACTTCTGTCGTTTTTTATTGCTATGTGAAAAATCTCCGCTCAAGATCCAGAATTGCTCTTTTGAATGTCGGCATATAAAATTTGATCTTTAAAGCATGTCGGCCCATACATATTTCAGTAGTATCGATGAAGATAAAATTCACACATGTCAGACTGTGAATGCATTAAATAAAGATGTTTTCAATTTCACATGAATGGGTGAATCCAGATAAAACTCTCCTAAACCAGAATAATTGGTATATTTGATAAAGTGAAATTTCAGGCATAATGCATGTTTGTTAATGTGAAATTTTCACCAAATTTCCCACACTTGAATTTTGACAGTAAAATGTAAAATTTAGTGAAAATTTGTAAGAAAGTTCACGTTACCGAACAGACCAATAGTGTGAAAGAACTTTTAGCGGCATTTAAGGTGATGAGATGGATAAATTTTCAATTGAGTTAATTTTTGTTCGCCAGAAGCTAGGTTTTTCAAATGAAAGAAAATCACGTCGTGATTATTAAATATTAATATAGAAACATTTCCTATTTTAATTATAATTAATCAAATTGTCAGATTATGTGCAGTTTTCAGTTTGAAGAATTTTAGATGTTTTACTTCCAGATTTGCTTGTAGACCAGTCTGATCAAAACCATTCCATTGGAAATGGTATTGTTGATACAAAAACTCAAACTATTTTGACTACAACAACAGCGGGAAAAACGCACTTCAGCCCAATAGGACCACTCCATCTAACAGCCGAAGAATGTAATGAAATATTAATGAAGCGTGCGCTAGCAGCATCGCAAAATCATACAACCATTACAACAACAGATGGCCAAACAGGTAATATAAATTTAATATAAAAAGGTCTTGCCGAAACTCGAATCATTATTTTTATTTCTCATAGGAGATATTATACCTGGGATGTCCGTACATGTCCAGAAAGTTATCCAGGGTCTCGAAGATACTGAGGATTCACAAGACAACTCTCCCAATTGCAAATTGGAGCCTAACATGGAAATATCTCCTAAGACAGAACTTCAAGATTCAGTAATGTAATTAGTTCTAAATTAAGCTATATTTAATATTTTTTTTTTTTTCTGTAGAATGACCAGACTATTAATCAAGCGGTGAAGGAAAGACCTTACAGCTGTGAAGAATGTGGGAAATCATTTTTACTAAAACACCACTTGACAACTCATGCTAGAGTTCACACAGGTAAACTACATATTAGGTCTGTTTCTTTACTCGCCCGCGGGATCCCGTGGGATCCCAAATCTACCCAAAATGTGTTTCTTTACTTTTTTCTGGCACGAAAATGCCAGAGCTTTTGACTTTTTTTTTTTTTTATTTATTTAATTTCCCCTCCAGCAATAATCTACCCGAACATTTTACCTACTGCCTTTTCTTGCTTGTCAAACAAGCGAATTGAAAAATTTGAATTTTAGTTTGTCAAATAAGTAAGTGTACATTAATAAGACGGTCATTTAAAATCAAATGAATTAAAAAATATCTACTGCCTACTGAATTTCTTTTGTCAAATGTGAAGTTTACACAGAAAGAAATAAGAAACATCCCAGACGCGTTTCCTTACTTTTCATTTCTGGTCAAAAATTATAACAACAACATCAAAAAGCTCGAGCACAAACTTTTTCCCAAAAAGTAAAGAAACAGACCTATATATGCCAAAAAAGTGATATGTACTCCGATGGCTCGGCACGACTAACATGAAATTATGAACAGCTTTTAGATATATTAAAATACTTGGAACACCTAAAATATTCAGCCCGAGGGCTATCGCCTTCTGTGGGAGGGGGCAAAAAAAAAAAAACAGAAAATGATGCAACGTTTTTATCGTTTATGCGTCGCGTCAGTGAAACATTAAAAGTGTGTAACTCGATTATAAAAATTTTATGAGAGATTGATATTCTCTCCTCACTTTCTTAGTAACATGATATGTATATCACTGATAGAATTCTAATTTTAAAAAGTTAAGCAAATTGCAAAAAAAAATTAGAATTTTCAAAATAGAATTTTACCGCCTACATCACTTTGACCCTCTCCCAACGAAAATCCTTTTAATTTACCCCTGATGGATAGTTTTGGCAATATCTGAAGTTGACAACCAGGCTGTAGTTTAATAATAATTATTAATTTTTACTTTAACAGGAGAACGACCTCATGTGTGCGTTCATTGCGGGAAAAGCTTTGCTCATAAACATTGTCTTAACACTCACTTGCTGTTGCATTCGACCGAACGTCCTTATCAATGTTGTGAATGTAAAAAGAGCTTTACACTTAAGCATCATCTTCTCACACATTCGAGGGTACATAGCAGAGATCGACCATTTGTCTGTCAAGAATGTGGTCGAGCCTTTCCTCTTAAAAGACATCTAGTGACCCATAGCAAGTTCCACGCAGGAGAGCGACCGTATGTTTGTGAAGAATGCGGAGAGAGCTTTGCTCAAGAAAATCATTTAATAATGCATTCACGGTAAAAATAAATTAAGTACAATAAATCGAATCAATATTTAAATTTTAATTGCATCGTAGCTTTCATGGATCGGTTAATCCCTTTGTTTGTCCTGATTGTGGGGTAACTTTTCCCAGAAAATTTCAACTGGTTAATCACGGCAGGGTTCACGGAAAAGTCCCACATGCTTGCACTGTATGTGGCAAGGAGTTCCTTCAAAAGCGCACATTGGTTTCTCATATGAGGTTAATTTATTATATTTTTTTTTTTTTTTGATTTTGTTAAAAACAATTATAAATTCCATTTTATAAACAGAATACACACTGGAGATCAACCATATCCATGTACTGGTTGTGGTGACGGATTTCAATCGAAGGCGGAATTGAATCAACATATTCGTGTGGCTCATGGTGGAGTGAATCCAAATTCCATTCATACGACTATTGTTCCAACTAATACCGTAGTGACGACAACAAATCATAACACAAATCAAATTCAGGTATCTTATGTAATAACTTTTTACAATATTTGTTTTTTTTTTTAGAAAACAGCTTTGCTTACATTTTACATGCTAAAATTTTCGCATGTCAAAAATTATTGAGGTGGATACCAAAAATATTTTTTGGCATGCTTGTTTTATTGTTCCATTTCCATTTCACACTGTGCGAAAAGAAAAAATAAGGGGTTTACGATAGGAAAAAATAATGAACTTTCATTTTTCGCTTCGGTGAAAAGAAATTAAGAGATTTTACGTTGGCGGCTCATTTTTTTAAGGTTTAAGTACCTTAATACCTTAATTTTTGCGAAGATAAAAATATAGCCACCTAACGGCGTTATTTGCATGAAAAATTGTTTGCATCCTAAAAGAAATGTTTTCCATTTTTAGCAGTTCGATTAATTAAATCAGGATGAATTAAACACCCTACGGGTTCTTTACGCGAAGGCAAACATATTTGGCCGTGGACTTTATGCAATGATTAAATGCACAGATTAAATGGAAAATTATTTTGAAAAATTCGATTTTTTTTTCGCACGGAAGCGGTGCGGCCGGCGTCCCTTCAAATTGGGTCTCATAAACTATCTCGGTGTTATATTCAAACTTTCGTGAAGGAATATCATTATATTAATACGTGAACAAGAATTCTTTCCACCTTTTTTTAACTAATTTAATGGCAACATATTTCATTAATTTTTTTTTGTTTGAAAGGTATCGACGATCGCTCCACTACAATTTAGTTTTTATGTTTATCCGTTTAGGCAGGTAAATAAATTAAATAAAATCATGTGATTTCCCCTTCAAAACTTAAAGCGAATTAACTGACCATATTGAATAAACGCTTTACCCCATGCCACTGTGGCCTGTTTGGTCCGCCTTCACTCTTAAATTAAGAATTTTCATTTTTCGCTCCATATTCGCCTTTTCACACAACTGTAGACAAAGACCGTTCATACATTGGCATTTGGCATGTGTATTCAGCCCTTCGTTTTTTCTCATCCATTTCTCTTCTGTGTGTGTTGGTGGTTGTGTGTGAAAGGAGGTGGATAATGTGTTGTGTGTGTGTGCAACAGCAATAATTGCAGTGTCCGTTTTCTTTTGGGCAAATGTATTCAAGAGATGGAAAATGAACTCCAGGAGAGAAGGAACTGTTGAATTCGCTTTTAATTTGGTTAGTTATAGCAGCTACACTCCGTCCCGTTTTCGCATTTACGCAGTTCTGTTTTCCATATTGTTTGAAGTTTTACGGATTGAAGAGTGTTCTACGAATTACGAAACGATCGGATCTGCAATATGCCAAATATTGAACGTTTTCAATTCGGCTATCTTTTTGTTGGCGGATTGTAGATTC
Source organism: Epistrophella euchroma (assembly GCA_947049315.1). Taxonomy (NCBI): domain Eukaryota; kingdom Metazoa; phylum Arthropoda; class Insecta; order Diptera; family Syrphidae; genus Epistrophella; species Epistrophella euchroma. The sequence continues at coordinate 106,088,680 of OX346245.1, read as the reverse complement.
GATTGATCAATAATATAATTTATTATTGTTTATTAATAAAAAATATATATTATATTTAACATTTTACATATAAAAATTAAATTAAACTTGTGAAAGCATACCACACAAGACCAATTTCCCAAAGACCAGCATTTGACATTGAAATAAAGTACCAAACATAAAATAAGTAGTGGAGACTTTTTATACGCCACCCTAAAAAAAATACGTAACAGATGTAGAATGGGTTTCTTAGACAAAATACCAACTTTCATTTTTATACTCGTACTGGTTTAGTTTTTTTGACGCTTAAACTAACCCCTATAATTGCACACCTCCAAACACAAAAATTCAAAAAACTAATGATGAAGAAATTTAGTTCTGATTTTAGTGCAACTAACTTCTGAAATTCAAAATCAAAAACTCCACCATTTGACCTTTAAATTAAGTAACAAACACAAACAACAAAGTGGAGACTTTTTAAATATAGGTATCAGTTTGAAATTAAAAAAAAAAAAAAAATTCTCAAAATTTCGAGTTAGAAAATTAATTTTTCAAAAACTAATTGCTAATTCAACTAAACTTAAAATAAATAATAATTAAAGAAGAGATTTCTGGCTTTCCAAAAAGGTATAGCATTGCATTTTAAGTTTTACCGTTGTTTTTAAATACATTTTTTCTGTTTTAAGTCAATTTTTTAGGAAATTGCCCCTCCCTCCTAAATGGGGGGAAAATAGACCCCCTTCATATACGATTTTTTTTTCTTGTCTCGACTCAACCTACACGCTCTAGGTTTTTATCACATCGTACGTGGATCACCCTGTATATTAAAGATGCCATCTTAAAGCTGGAAGATAGTAGTTTCTGTGAAAAATATTTGAATTCATATAATAAACTTTTAACTGATTCCAATTTAAAGTGTACTGCACATATTGAGGCTGATAGAACGATTCTTCTTGTTTCATCTTTCGTCTTTTTAACAGATCAGGCGAGGGGTGTAAAAATGTAAGGAGAATTCATCTTCGTTTCTACACCCCTCACCCTATCTGTCAAAATGACGAAAGACGAAACAATTGAAAAAATAATCGTGTAATAAGCAAGCCTCATTATGTATCATAGAAGAAAACCAATCTATACGATCGCCCTACTTTTTATATACAAAAAATATTATTTTTGAAAATTTGAATTCTCGACAAATCGCAATTATTTAGATTATTAATGTTTGAGGCGAGATAAAAATATGAAACTCGGGCTATTTATAGCTCCACCTGAAATAAGTCTAAAATTTGTAATTGAATTTGGAGACTTATTTCACCATGAAACAACCACCGATTTTAAAAAGGGTGTCAGTGAGCGATCATACGCGATTTTTCATTCCTGAAAATTTGATCTCATGCAGAGTGAACCACGGTGCGCGGTGACTTTTTTGTTTCCAAAAAATCGCATAAATGATTCGATGAATAAAGGAATGATCATAAGCACAGCTTTTTTCTTAATTCATATTTTACGAATTTCAATTGTTTTTACGAAAAAATATTTTAGATTCATCAGACGCAGCAGCATCATCACCAACAGCAACAACAGCAACAACAACAGCAGCAACAACAGCAGCAACAACAGCAACAACAACAGCAACAACAACAGCAACAACAACAGCAACAACAACAGCAGCAACAACAACAACAACAGCAGCAACAACAACAACAACAACAGCAGCAGCAGCAACAACAACAGCAGCAGCAACAACAACAACAACAACAGCAGCAACAACAGCAGCAGCAACAGCAACAAGCGCAACCTCAAACGATAACAGTTGTTAGCAACCCAAACAATTCCGCGTTGTTAACCGTAACTTCAAATGATAATAACTCCGGAAATAGACCACAATTTGCATGTCGGTAAGTTTAAACGTTGGCATTGTGCCATTAATCAGGCGCTTTTATGAAATCACATTGTTAAATTATGCAACATAATAGTGTTGTTTACTCAAAGCATCCAACTTAAAACTCTGTGGCAACACTGAATTGTTTGTCATTTTAAAGCGGAGGAATGTAACTGGGTTAGCTTCAATCACGCGATAAAAGTTATACAAATTTACTTCGAAACTCGGTAGACGCGCCCTGAAAAACTGGGACACTTTATCGTTTCAAAATACATATTGAAAAATTCAATTTTTTTTTTTTTTTTTTTCAAGTCCAAATTTATTTAAAAAAACAAAAAAGTGTCACGGCTAAATAAAATAATTGCGCGGAAAAAACAGAATACATACTTGCATACTTTTTATCGATAGTTTGAATGGAAAATCAATTTTTTTTTCTGTGATGGCGTCGCTAATCGTCGATGTCTTTTTAACCAATTCCCTTACGGAATCGAAAAAAAAAACACGCCGGAGAGTTCTCAAAACAAAATTGCCAATTTTTTGACTGTCTCTTTGAAGATACATAGCTGCCTCTATACTCTATATAGAGAGAGAGTTAGAGAGAGCAATCGTCAAAACGACAATCACATAATTGAGCGATTGCCTTTTTCTAACGCGATACGGGCCCTGTTCTGATATGGTTTGTTCTTTTATTGCAGAGAATGCGGATGTGCCTTTAATAGCAAAGAAGCATTGGCACTACATTTGCGACTACACACAGGTGACAAAAATCTGATGACCGATTTGTGTGCGTTAACAGCAGCATTACCAGGCCATTACCTTAATACTACTAATCTTAATCAAGGTAACTATATATAATTGGCCCTATCGAGGTAACCATCGGAACGGAATTCTTTCCGATTTCCTACGAATCGGAGACATTTTGCTTCGAGGTAGTTCTCCGATCAGCAAAATGTCACCGGTTCGTAGGACATTGGAGAGAATTCCGCTCCGACGGTTACCTCGATAGGGCTGAATATTTACTTGTGACACATTTTTCAAAAAAAAAACAATTTGATTTCTGTCCTAAATAGCAACCGTAGTAGCTGCAAATCCCAACATTGTTTCTCAAACAGCTGTTCCAGTGCAAATAATATCATCAACCGGTCAAGTTGTTAGTCAGACAACTATGGTGCAAAGTGCTCCCCAACCACAAACTATTGTAACTGCAGTGCAGGCTGCTCCCCAGCAGCAAAACGCTACAAAGCCTAAAAGCCATTTTTGCGCCAGCTGTGGGAAAGGATTTGCTGCTAAACACGGTCTATTACAGCACAACCGAAGGCATCCCAATGGAGGTTGTACTGTTCGTACTCATGTATGTGATTGCGGCAAGGCTTTCTTCCAAAAGAACCATCTTATGCTTCACCAGCGTCAGCATTTGGAAACAAAACCAAGTAGCATTTCCCAACAACAGGTTTGTTTTATAAATAATTAAAATAATCTAATATTTTTAGCAGAAATTTATGTAAAACATGAACATATAAATTTGGGGTTCTCTTTTAGTGTAAAATAAAAATTTGAAGATTTGAGCTGCATTCAACCATCGTGTAAAAATGTCAAATTGAAAACAAATACCTTTGTTCAGTGAATTCTTCAAGAGCAATAGGTGTACCGCAAACAAAAAATTTAGGGGAGGTATTCTGCACTCTTGTTTTCAGCCAAAATATCGTAGTCACAAACAAGCGTTATCGTTTTTTATCGAATTATTTTGTTTCTGTTGATTTATCACTTTGAATTTTTCTAAAATTGTATTTCAAACAATTCTGACTAAATATTTTAAATTTTTGAAATGTTTTCTCGTATTCAACTAACACGAGTGTGGTATACAAATTTTAATTAATGTCAATTATTTCTGGTTTTGTTTTGCTCTGAACAAAGGAAAAAAAGGAATTCTTTATTTTCCAATTAAAACGACAAAATTTTCGGAATTATTGGAGAATTTAATAATTTCCACCACAAATAATCTTTTAGGTTAAGATTTTATATTTCAAAAACATTTTTTGTGAAAATGTTCTGCATTTAGCAGAAAGAAATTAATCTTTTAAAAACATTTTGATAATCAATCGATCTATATTGTTTCATCGTCGCCATCTTCGATGTTATTGTCACTCGCATCGGCACCACTTTGTCGAGTCACATATTACTCTTTTTTAGAGATTTGGTGGAGCAAATCTGGCTTCGATTTTAAAAAGTGGTAGAATTATGTGCATGTGTATGGCAAATTGCAATTTACAAAGAATATAATAGCGTTCAAAACACATTCCCTTTAGTTGGTTTCGGCATTTTTTTCAGATTCGAAATTATTCAAAATAATAACACTAAGCTAAGTCGAACAAATTTTCATACAGTGTCGCGCGGATAAAAACAATTAAGACAATGACAACTAGGCTTAGATAACTGTGTAATGTACATGTACATATAATCGCCGCATTTTTGGATCGTTTTAGGGTTTTCAAATTAATTCAAAACATTTTTCGTTTGAAATTTTCCGAGACTGAAAAAGGGATATTAAGATGATAACGCTTCACGGGATAGTTTTTTCTAAGTCAGAAAAAGGGATAATCCCGCGAAAAAAAGGATATCAGCATTAATTATGTAGCATGTGAAAACCACCGGAATCTTAAATATTGAAACCCAAATTATTTTTCTCTAAGAATTGAATTTATTAACATACATAAAAATTAAATTAAATCATGTACATATTTAAATATTTATGCAGGATGTTGTTATTCAACAACAACAACAACAGAACCAAGCGCAACAACAGCAAATATCCCAGCAGCAGTCGCAGCAACAGCAACCCCAGCAGCATCAAACGATGACAAGGGAAGTTTTAATTGGTAATCAGGCACTTCATGTTCAGGTCTTGCAGGGTTCAAACACAGCTCAAGTGATTAAATATGAAATAAACATACCGCAGGAGGGTCAAACAATTGAGTAATGTTTAGATACAAACTAACATTCTAAATGTATCGGGTTATAAATTAAATTAAGTTAGGACAAAAAATGCATATTAGCAATCAATATATATTAACCATCAATATGCAAATAAATAGAAGATTATAAATCTTCGCTGTAGGTTTATATGTAGTTGATTTATTGCTAAAAAAAGAAACGAAAGTTTATAAATACCTTAATATTAAGTTGTATTGTACAATTAAACTATTTGTATTTTGAAAAAAAAAAACTAATATTAATATTAATAATAATGAATGGACGGATGTAAATATACGAGTACGCTGGAAATTATAATATAATAAAAATTAAATATCTTATACAGAATCGGAGAGATAACATAAAATCCGAATAATTAATAACAATGAAGGTACATTTTTTGCAATGTGGCATTTTAATTTTAAATACTAATAAAAAGTTACTGCTCCTATTTGTAGGACAGTATCTCTAACACAGTGAACTTTTTTGGAGATGGTATAACTCGTAGTTTTTGTCTTCGGTTTTGTTATTTCGCATCAATAATCTCCAAAGGCGTTTCCAAAAGTACAATACAAATTAATTTTGTTTTCATTTATTTATTGATTTTATTGCCTAAGTAATCGTTTTTGATGCGTAGGCAGGCTATTAAAATATGTGTTTCAAAAGATTTTATTTCAATCATAAAAACTTAAAATTTTCTATGAAAAGTTCTGATACCGGTACTTTTTGTTGATGTTGTTTTAATTTGTTTTTTTTTTTTTTTTTTTTTTAACTTTACAAAACGTTAATTTTATTGCGTCATCTGTTGTTACAATTTTGAGAAAAAACGAGAAGATAAGACGATACCTACCAATACAAAATACGAGTTCGGGAACGGCGAGTTAACTTATCTCTACTTTTATATGAGGTATTCATGCAACGGCGCAAAACCATGGTAAACCACGTAAACTTCATAAATGGTAATAATTATCTAATAGAAATATAGAATCTGGAAAACTTAAACACATAACGAGGGTTTTGCGCTATTGCATCAATAAACATAGATAACATTTATTTCCCATCTTTATTTTTATTACTGTTTATAAAATTATTATCTAAGATAAAATTCGCACGAGTTTTCTAAAAAGTAAACAAATATTACTTTAATGGAATATTTTTTTATGTCAAGTTTTTAATAAGTTAGTTGTAACATTTTAGAATTAAGAACTCCAAGTTTTAAAACTTAACACACACACACACACACAAATATATTTGTATGTATATAGAGAAACATATTTATATATTATGTAAAAATTACACATGTTTTAGACATACATCTACGTATACCTTATAATAAAACGACATTTTAAAAATTTGATATAAATTAGATATACATAATCCGAAACACAATTGACCAAGAAAATTCGATTGCGCTAATTTTTGGTTGGTCACATATTTTTATTTAGTAAATTTAAGTTGAAATTATTATCAAAAAGTCGATCTGGCGATATTAGAATAAAGCTGTTGATTTTGCAAAAATATTCTCCAATTTTTTTTTGTTTTTTTTTTTTTAGAGGAATGTTTAGAAGAGTACATAGTTCGCAGTCAAGAAGATTTTGGAGAACGAAGAATTGTAAACGTGTTTTGTTACCAGAGTAATGTTCACCTGTTTTCCTCTTCACGAGAATGATGATACGTGAGTCAGCACAGCACATAGTCAGCCAAATCTCGAATTCCATCGTAATAGGAAACTTGTTACGATTCCCGAAAAAAAAAAATATCACAGAATCCATCTTAGTGGAAAATCCCATATTAAATATCCATTAAACCGGATTCGGTGATAGTTTTTGACATGGATTACATGTCTTTCTCGGAGGGTTGGGTGGTATGTAGCAAAAAGAGGACCGTCACTGTTTGCACTACAGACATCCTACATACCAATCGATAGATAAAGATTGCGCAAAGATTATAGGGAAATTGTTTTATAGCTATCGCCTCATAGTTTCTCATAGTTTGTGAGTAAATTGCAGCTAAATTAGGAGTACTCAATTTAATTTGAGTGCCACTGACGTCATTGATATCTCATTCGAAAGGGTTTAAAAAAGGGCATCCTTTCCGCATATTTCCCATATCGTTAATTCACGTTATAGCACATAAGACATGTAATCCATGTTTGGTAGGTGCCACAAGGGCGATCTACCAAGGGTATTTTTTTTCTTTTTTTTTTGGGATTCGTAAAGTTTCCGATTACGAGGGAATTCGTCAAAGGACTGAGCATCAAACAAAATCAAACCACTTAAAATGGGTTCCAACAAACATGAGTATAATGGAATGTACATGAACCGAAGGATGTGTAACGTTGATTAACCATCGGTAAGATAATATCCTATTTTATTTGGGTTAATGATTAGTTTTGTAACAATAGGGGTTATCCCTAACATAAATTTCCCTGGGAATGTTTCCCTCTTTCAAACATTGGGTACGTGAATGATGCCCAAAAGTTACCATCGGAATTTATTGGTATCGGGAATAAATTTTTTCAGGGGAATTTGGATGTCATTGCATTGTATTTTTGTTCGAGGTAAATTTATTCCGTGGGAGATTCATGATAGCAGAAAAAATTTCGCGGGAGTAAAATATTCCATGGGAAACAAAATTCACGTGGAGACTCCCGATAGGGCCTAATAAATCTCTAAGTACAAAGTTGTTTTTTTTTTTTTTTTTTTTTTGTCACATATATGTACATGTCTGTTCTCTTACTTGCCAAAGTTCATTAGGTAGAAATAAAAAATGTCAGTTTTGGACAAGAAAACGAACAGACATAGTAAGGATATTCAAGATAAATTTCCGCTTTGCAGAAAAATGTAAATTTCCGCCAGACGTTTTCATGAACGCGCCCCTTAGAAATACTTGTGTATGTGGGAATCAATCAGCTGTTCGTTAAAATAACTTGTGTGTGGGAATCGATCAGCTGTTCGATAAACATTAACGTAAACTCATACAAATAATTCTGATCAAAAACGTGTTATTAAATACATATTTTGATTTTCCAAATCTAGAAGTATAAAGAGAATCCCAAATAAAATACCAGCTTCGAGTAAAAAATGATTTATATGGAATGAAAGGGCATAAATTATAGATAATAAATACAAAATTATATTTAAAAGTTATCCCGGAGACTGGCTATGACGATTTTTTTATTTTGAATAACAAGTGTTTTGGGCGATGCAGAAAAAAAGGACAATGACGCTAGGGATCTAACATTAAAATAATTTTCAAAAAATCTTAAGATTGGTCTCGTCGCAGAACTTTAAACTATAGCATATCCGAAGTCTGGTTCTTTTGTATAATCGCTTTCTAATAGAGGTATAGTGGGGAGGTGGAAGTTTATTAATCTAAAAAATATTTTTCAGGTGAAACACACAATAAAACTGAATTCTTTATATATTTTTAAATTTTTTTTACAGAACTTTGTTCTTAAAAACAAATAATATATTTTAAGCGCATATTTTACGTTTTTTAGTGCATGAAAATACTAGCCCTAGTTATTTATATTCGAGATATAAATTCCATATCTCGATTTAGCCTAGCGGAAGCACAGGCGGCTATTAACCAGAAGGTCGCGGGTTCGAATCTCAGATGTACCTGTTCAAAGTCGAGAATTCCGGGAGTTCTTGATGTGGTGGATGGAAAACACATCTAAAATGATAAGGCCAAAAAGGAACAAACACTTCTATTTCTATTGTTATTTTTTTTTTTTTTTGTGGACATTTTTGGTCAACGACTTCCTGTAAGTAATGTCAAATACCTTTTACCAAAAAAAACTCAATTTTTTTTCTAAACAGAATCGATTTTTTTCTTTCAATACAAGGAATTTGTCCAGAAAATTCGATTTTTTCTTCTAACAAATAGATTTTTTTTACGAAAATTCCACTTTCGGAAATATCGACTGTCCATTCCTTCTTCAAAAAATATGTCTTCAAATCAACACTAATAACCTTCGATCGATCCCTCTTTTCAAAATAATCTATCATCGCACTAGCTATGGTGCCAACGAACCTTTGTCCCGTATGCTTCGCTTACTTCGCTTAACTAATAGCCTGCGAAGTTCCTTTGACTTTCATTTAAGCAAAGAAAGTCTTAAATCCTTACTTAATAGACCCGCCATACTGTTGTAACGGTTACCGTTGGTTTTTAATATTTTTTTTCTGTTTTAAGTCATTTTTTTTTTTGGAAAAATGTCACTCCCTTTATTTTTAATTTTTTCAAAACTAAAAAAAAATGTCATTCTATGCTTTTTTGTAAAGCCAGATCCTGTCTCTCATCCTGTTTGTCATCTTTTTTAGTGAACAGTTTTTGAAACAAACTCAAAATTTTGAAGAAAAAAATATTAAAAATAATTTTGTTCATACTTCACGTTATTAAGTAGTAGGTATTTTTGGTTTTAATAGGTTTGTTCGTTGAACTTTACCCAGGGCTGACCCAGGTTTTCTTGACAACCCCAAGAGTTGTCAAAAAAGCTAGAAAGAATTTCTGTACTCGAATAATTAAAACTTAAAATACGATTGAAACATGAATAAAAACAACTTGAAACGTTTCCATTTTCTTTTCCAATTTAAGGCTCTCCCAAACCAACGCCACACATTCGGCGCGACAGCGACACTTTCCACAATCTAAATTTATTTACATGGCGATTAATAAGAGTCCCACACTGCCGCGACGCGATTATTCACTGGCGCCATGAATAATCGCCATGTAAATAAATTTTGATTGCGAAAAGTGTCGCTGTCGCGCCGAATGTGTCGCGTTGGTTTGGGAGAGCCTTTAATTTTATTCAATTAGTGAACTATTTTATCTAATTTCCATTAAACAATCACGAATCTTCAACAAAATAAATACTTTACAATGTATGTCACTTGGCAGTTTATTCGTTACCTCAACTCGCCCCAGAAAAAACATAGATCTACTTCAGGGCGAGTTCAGGGTGACACCAGCTTTCAAATAACAGAGAATTTGATTGTTAGGGTGAGTTCAGGGTTTTCAAAAAACGCTTTGGGGCGACTTCAACGAACAAACCTTATATTAAATGTTTCTATCAATTTTTAACCAAATTTTTGAAAAAAATGAAAAATTTTGAGTTTTAAAATTAATTTTTCAAAAACTATTCACTAAAAAAATTAATTAGTATTAGACCCCCTTCTATACGATTTTTGTCTTGTTTCGATCAAAGCTACACGATCTAGCTTTTTGTCACACATACCTAATAGGAATCACACAGTATAGTAGATACCTACCTAATAAATTAATAATTATTTAATAATAATTATACCTACTTCTCGCAAAGGCCTACCTTTTACCTACCTATTTCATATTTTTTCATTTGTTCAAGAATTTTTTTTTAATATGAACTTTCTAGTGCAAAACGAAAGGTACCTACCTATAACAATATTTAATTTTTATCAAAATTGTGAAATTTCGTTTTGATAATTTTTTTTTTTTTAATTTTTCTTTTTTTTTTTTTTTAATTTCAATTTCGCCTCTGATGCGGGAATTCAGTCCCAAATCGCTTTGGATACAATCTTGAACGAGGCCAGTTGTTGACTTTCCATTTTGGCTGAGAAAGCAGGCACTATGTGATGATTTTCTGTGCATTTGTGTGAATTTCAGCCCAAAGTTCTGTCAAAGTTCATATACAAAAATAAAATGGCAGTAAAATGCACAGAAAATCACAGAGTTTCAAAGTAAAGGAACAGACATAATTGATATTCGAAACGAAGTGTGAAACTACTTCGGCAACACTTAACACGTATTGGGAACACTGATTGGGAATGACAGTTGAATATGATATCGATGACATGATTACATCAGATGTTTTCGATATCACATCGATTTTTCTTTCGCACTGAATGCAGTATCGGGCTGTCAAATTAAGAAGAAAAAAAAAAACCATATCGATGTTGGAACAGTTGCCCTCATACAAAAGCTAAACTACCAAAGGCTTATAAGTTTGTCGTCACGTCAATATAGTAGAGAAAGGCCTTGAGTGTTTTCATTTTTTTATTTTTTGTCCGATTTTGTGCGCTCTAATTAGAAAAGAAACTTTTTATTTTATTACAAAAATAATGTTAAAAGTCGCGGCTGCCATCTTCTATGAATCGAAGCAGTGATACAACTTTTCGCACTCGCGTAAATCGTTATTGTCGTCTTCAATCGCAAATTCGGGATCAGGACCATCATCCTAGTTCTTTTATTCGAAGGTGATTTGGGTACCTACATAATATAATGCTTGTTTAAAACTTTTGCATTAAATTTATATAAATGCCTGAAATTATCCAAATAGTATAGCAACTCTTTGCCAAGTAGGTACGAGGTGCGAATTGTCGATTGTGAAAGGAATGCTTGAGTGGCCTCCCGCTCTCTTGAATTCGAATCGCACACATCAAAACCACAATATTATAATTCCATAGAATGACGAGCAGCAAGCACCACATCATGTTCATAGTTTTAAACCATTGCAATCGAAGGAGGATGTCGAAATGCCCCCCAACTCGAGGCAGCAATATTATCAAGTTTGACGTTTTAAACTACAAATACAACAAACAGCACGCAGGCTTTTGGCTCGCTTTTGCCTATTCGGTTGACGGTTCGGCTGAATGCTGCTACTGCTGGCTCCAAACCTGTTGACCTAATTTCACACGCAGCTAACAGTCGAAAGTGATGTTGATGTATGATTTTGATTTTATGTGCACACAGCACACTAATACACTACTACAGATGCGCGCGTGTTCATCATGCTCATATCAGCGTTGTTATATTATGATTCTCTAAATTTGTTGAGTGTTAATCTAGGAAATTCAAATCTCAACATTCTACGTTTGTAGAGAGATCCAAGGTCATCTCACGCATCCTTTAGTTTCAATGTTTATCTTTTCTTCATACCTAACGAAAGATCTTTCACCAACGAGCTGCCAAGTGTGATCTTGCACTTATCCAGTTTAAATTCGACCCCTTTATATACTTGCATCAAGTTGGAATTAACACGGTCCTACCTCAAAAATATTGCAAGCTTTCTTTTGCTGCACAAGGCTTTTTTCTTGAAGTTGTATCAACGTGTGAGCCATGTCAATTTTTACTTCTGTCCCCTGACGCTTTTATTAAACATTTCGCATTTTCAACAATATTAGCACTGTTTTACTATTGCTAATAATCCACAAAGTTTGTCTCGTGCAACAGTCTTATGTAGGTATATACCATACTTGTATATGTTTGCTTATTTTTATGGCCGATTTCATAAAGCCCTTTTAACTATTTAACAGGCTAAAAAAAACCCGAAATGACGTTTATTCCATACAAAATATGTCATTTACAAATTTAAAATCCCGTTAAATATTTTTTTTTAAATCTATTATAAGAACCATTTGCTGAAACGTAACTTAAATATTAATGTTCATCTTAAACCCTTATGTTCTACTTTTTCCTCATCGCAAATTGTCACATAAGATCTTATGTTTGTTGTTGCTCCGAAGATCCTATTTCCAATAATTAAGTAGTAAAGTAGATTTTTTTATTTTCAATTTTCTCAAAAACTGAAAAACATATAGGCAACATTTAGACAGCATTGAATATTAAAAACAAAAACAGTACTTAATAACGTAGAATTTTTGAACAAAATCGGTTTGAACACAATTTTCTAATTTTTTTTCTTATAAATTTTGAGTTTGAAAATTAATTTTTCAAAAACTTTTCTCTAAAATTATTTGAATTTAAAACAAAATAAAAGCACGCACTTCTGGCTTTAAAAAAAGTATAGCATAACATTTTAAGTATTGCCGTTGTTTTTTAATGATTTTTTTTTTTCTATCTCAAGTCGAGTTTTTTTTAGAAAATTGCCCTTTTTCTCAACGGGGGGAAATAGACCCCCCTGTCCCATAGACTTTTTTCTTGTCTCGACTTAACCTACACGCTCTAACTTTTTGTCACATCTTAGGTGAATCACCCTGTAGAGTAGAATATCAATAACACAATTAAAATTAGATTTCAAAATAATAATTATACCTACCACTTTTATTGCACTCAAATAACGAATTAAAAAAAATTAAAGCCTAGTATATAGATCGTAGAGAAATGAAATTTTCATACAGAAAAATAGATTTTTTCCCAAGGGTGAAAAATAAAATAAAATTAAATGCAATTATTTAAGCGACAATGTGGAAGAAATTTGTTTCGAAGTAAAAATAATTTAACGTAATTATCTGAGCCAAATATAAAACAAAATTTATTTTCCTTGTAAACCTTTCGACTCGAGATTTATTGATGTTTCATTTAGACTTGGATTTCACTTCGCATTTTATTTTTTTTTTGATATACCTATCAACATTTTATGTGGAGCTTACAGAAATAACTCTCAAAAACAGGAGAAAACGAAAAGTCGATATAAATACATATAACAACACTGCTCACATTCACACACCCAGTCGTAGGTATTGGCAAATGGCAACATAAGTCCGCCTGCTGGCTGCCCTGCTGCCTTGCTTTGCTGCCCACTGCATTAAATTTTGATTTGAGTTTTATTTAGAAGAAGTTCAAAATAATTTGTGTTTCCGCGAGTCATTTTATATTCCCAATTAATTAACAAATTTCCATTCGTATAAGTGTGAAGCTGTGACAAGTGAGTTTGTGAATTTGTAAAAAAAAAAAAATCGACACGAAACAGTGCCCTCGTCTGAGCGAACACTTGCTCAGATATCCAAAATTGGGTCACGATATTTATCTACAGCTTACAAGTTGCAACTCGCTCGAACCCACCATCCAACAACTGCGAATAGTTTCACCTGTTTATGGCCGTTGGTAGGAGCAGAAGGTGCGATGAGGAGCTGGTTCGATTCCTAAGGGGAGCTCCTAATTTTCTACAAGCTTCATCGCTATCGATTGTATCCAACTTTCTTCTTCTTCTGCTGTTTCTTCCCCTTGCTCTCAATAAGTGATTTCTAAACTACATATCAAATAGATGACATTAATTCCCCCGCCGTCATCGCCACCAAAAAGAAAAAAAAACGTACTCGTATGAAGTAAAGATACAATCGATTTAAAAATTAGACAAAATAAAAAAATGGGTATTCTTTAAATATTGGGAGAATGTGAACAGGCATATAGGAGACAAAGTCACTAAAAGCAGCAAATAGCCAAAGAACGGGAAAGTGTGTTAATAAGAACGGAATTTATTATAAAAAAAAGTGTTTTCTGAATTCTATTCTACGTTCTGCTTCTGGGCTGTATGTACTTTTCGCGTCCTATTTTTTGCTCTGCTTTCGGTTGGGCTAGTGTTGTTTCTCATTTGCTTTAGCTTCGGTTTCGGTTGCTTCACCAATTGCAATGTTGTGTAGTAGAAGTGACCTAGTTTGGGTAAAAACTTGACCCAATGACTTAATTATGCTACCGATGATTCAAATGCCACACTGCTTTATTCGTAGTGGTGGTAGGTATTGGATATGCAGTAAAAGTAAATTTTGTTTGGGTATGCTGCGCTGGTTTCTTTTGTATTTTTAAGCAAACGCCTTATGTCGCTTCGTTACCTGACAGAGCAGATGCATATTCATTATCATTTTAATTCATGAATGATATTTTTTTTTTTATTTTGCAATATTCAAGATAAAGCCTTAAAATTACCAAATGCTCAATATTTATAAATATGTAAAATTTTGGTTAGGTAGGTTATCTATGGATCTATCGATCTATATTAGGTACATATGTACATATGTATATGTTCTGCAAAAATGCAAAATATTTGATATACCTACATAGCTAATTAGGTACGTACATACATATATTCTAATGCACATAGCTATAACTTCAAAGCTAACCTAAAAGATTAATAAGAAAATTCATAATTTGTTAATATTTGATTGCTATAATTTTCTGCCGGGTCCGCACGGCTGAGATTAGTTAATGGTAGTTACGTTTTTAGCAGGATATAATTGCAAGCAATTTTAACCGAAAATAACAAAATGAAGTTTTCCTCAAATTCGACTTTAATTTGTTGTTTCAAAGATCCTATTTCTACTAATTAAGTAGTAAAGTAGATTGCGTTATTTTCAGTTTTTTATTTTTTTCAAAAACTAAGTGATTTAGGCATCCGATGTTTAATGTTTGAATAAAAAATGATAGGAGATTGAATATTAAAAACAAAAATATTATTTAATCACGCAAAATTTTGAACAAAATTAGTTTGAATGCAATTTTTTTCTTAATTTTTTTTTTCTTAGACTTCTTTCACAAATAATTTGAATTAGAAACAAAATAAAAGAACGTATCAGCCCTATCATAGTATCCGATCGGAACGCAATTTTCTCCGTATTTTAAGAAATATTAGAAATATAAGAAATATCACTTTAATTTTTCCTTTTCAACCGCACGTTGAAATAATTTGTGTAACCGCTTTATGAGAAATTTGTATCATTTAAATAAAAATTAAAAAAATATTTTGTATGAGTCGGAGAAATTTCCGTTCCGATCGGATACTATGATAGGGCTGTATATCTGGCTTTAAAAAAAGGTTATGACATTATTGTAAGTGTCCAGGGAAATAGACCCCCTTATATACGACTTTTTTCTTGTCTCAACTCAACCTACATCTAGCTTTTTGTCACACTGTATGCGAATCACCCTGTATAGAGAAATGGTAGAAATTGGCAGTTTTGAGAACTTATCAAAAAAATCTGTGTTCCTTTTTTCACACACATCATAGCGCTTTTCAATCTTTTTTTTTCAATTCAAACTAGCATAAAATGAACGAGCAAATAGATTCACTGTTCAACAAAATTAATATTACATAATAATAAAAAAATTAAAAACAAACCAAACCTACCAGGACATTATTTTATGTTGTAAATATGCTAAACACATTAAACAGAGATATTGGAAAGATTTAAACAGAATTTAAAGGTAGACAATTAGAAACTTCAGAAACTGTTACGTTTTTTTTCTTGGTAGATACCTCGAAAACAGCAAAAAGAAAATTCAAATAAGAATATCTCAAAAACGTGACATGATAGAATATTTCCTATTTCGGATTCAAGTTCAGCACACCAAAAAATTTCGGAAAAGTAGGTAGGCTTTTGTAACAAAAAAATTATTTTGTTTGTCGCGCCGAATAATCGCGTTGGTTTGGGAGAGCTTTTAATCATAAATGATCAACAAACGAAACAAACGCACGTAAACACTTTTATTTTAATAAATTTAATCAGAAAAATATTTTTCATATGCCTTTATTGCACTGAAAATAGCATTTGTTTTCTGCATTTCAGGATTTTTCTTCATTTTTTTTTGTCTTTTTGTTTTTGCTTTAACTGTAAAAATTAGAAAAAGAATAGGACAAAGACAATTTTTGGAAAAGCTCTATCGTCAAATACGCAATCGTCATACTCTCAGACATGTGTACCTTTTGATGAATGTTTTTTTTAATAATCATTTATTAAAAAATTGTTCATCACTTTACTTACTGCACAGCTGCAGCGCAGTTGATGTTTGCGAATATGTGACTTAGCAAAATTTGTATTTGCGTTTTCGAACAAAAGACTTTTGCAGCTTGCGTTTAAGAACATTCTGCAAATGCATTTTTGACGCAGACGACGTTTTCGAAAACAGCCTACAAATTTCTTCGAATTTTCGGCGAAAATATTTAAAAGTCCCTTTGGAAAAAATTATTCGTAGAAATTCGCAGTTTTGGATAATATAAAACTAGAAACAATTTGCAAACAATCAGGATGGCTTTTGGTGCTGAAAACTGTAATGCATTTAGGGAAGGTACCCACTACAAAAATGTTTTAGCCATGTTTGAGGAATTTTCGATTTGATAACTTTTAATCTGTATCTATTTAGAATATGGGTTTAAAAATTAACTTTTAAGGGATGATGGATATTATTAATTCGAATTCCTAGAATCAGTTCAAAAAAAAAAATAATACAAAATAAATTAATAAACACTGTGGACTAACAAACTTTTAGACTTTATTTAATATAAAATATAATCATTTAAAAAAATTGGATGTTAACTTTTTTTTTTAATGTGCAAACAAATTAAATTTATCATTTCAAAATTTTATTAAAAAAAAAAACTGATTATTTCAAAATATATGTATGGAAGTTGCCAGAAACCAAATTCAAACAAATCGTACATAATCAATTTACATAAGTATAATAATTATTATTTTTAATATAATTAAAAAAAAAAAACAGAAGAAATTGTGAAAACCGACGAAACGTTATAAAATAAATTTGGATGTAAATTAACAACATTAAGTTTTCCTTTCTTCAATTCGACTTGAATTCGTTATTTTCATGCTCCTCCAAAGTGAAGAGAAGAGAAGCCCAATTCTAAAATTTCCGCGTTAAAAAAACTCACCGGAAGATAAATTCTTTCTATTACGAATTCACTGGTAGATTATTTTAACCTGCAAAAGCGGGAATGAAAGTTCTAAATGTTCGGAATAGCTTTTTTAAAAAGAAAAACAAATTTCCATTGCAAGTAAAAAATAAAATAAATTTGATGGCACAACAGCTCATGAAGAACTAGGGCCTAGTGACTTACAACTCTCAACCATTCCTGTGTGCGTGTCTGCAGGAATGGAGGGGACCTACAGTTTATTGCCGAATCCTAACGGCTAACGAGCGGCACTTTTCTGTGACAGGAGATACTCTTGGAGGATTTGTCAATTCCTCGCAAGAGGCAGTAGCCGTTTTTTCTTTTTATAAATAGGTGGCGAGGCTGGGGATCGAACCTTTGACCTCCGGCATGACAGTCCATTGCACTAACCATCACGCCACGGTTACTACTTTCCATTGCAAGTATTAAAGTAAAATCTTCTCAAAAACTAGAAAATATTTTACTATCTAGTCTTTTGGTGCATCAATTATTTAAACGAAAGTAGGTTCTACTAATTTTTCAAAGTAAAATTTTGAAGAAAATTAGTTTGAACACAATTTTTTCATTTTTGTTTATTTTTTCCAAAATGTTGGGTTTGAAAATTACTTTTTCAAAAACAGAATAAAAGAATGGATCCATTGCTTTAAGGTTACATTGTAAGTGTTACCAGTGTTTTGTTACCATTTTTTAGAAAATTGCTCACCCGCCTAAACGGTGGAAAATACTTCCTTTCTTTCCCTTCATTCCCACCACTTCATTCCAATAAGGTCAAAGTGCCATTGGGTGTGAAATTTTCGCATTGCCTTTGCTTGAGTACTGCTACAGGGTGTTTGGTATAAGGTGCACCAAAAAGCGAATAGGTTGGGTTAAGACAAGAAAAAAATCGTATAGAAGGGGGGTTTATTTCCCTCCGTTAAGGTGGGAGGGGCAATTTTCTAAAAATTTGACTTAATACAGAAAACAAAATATTTAAAACAACGCGGTAAAACTTACAATGCCATACTATATCTTTTTGGAAAGCCAAAAATCTCTTCTTTAATATTCATTTAATATTAAGTTGTGGTAGCGGTTTTGAAAAAAAAAATTTAATTTCAAACTGATTTTTTTCAAAATTTTACGTAATTAAGTACTAATTTTGTTTTCAAAATTCAATGCTCTTACTAGTTTTAAGTCAAAAATAGAAAACCCGATGCTAAAATTTCCTTTAGTTTTTGAGAAAATTACAAATAACGGGAGGCGATTTTCTAAATGAATTCACTTAATACAGGCAAAAATATATTAAAGATGAGATTTCTGGCTTTCCAAAAAGATATAGTATGGCATTGTAAGTTTTACCTTTGTTTTTAAATAATCTTTTTTCTGTTTTAAGTCAATTTTTTTAGAAAATTGCCCCTCTCGCTTGCTTTATCAATAATGGTTCTATTTTATTAAAAAAAAAACGGCCCAACAAGAAATTCCATATTCCAGTTTCGATTTTAGTAAACCATTGTAAACTAATTTTAAAACAGGAAGATTGCGTTCAGATACTATTTAAAGTAGGTTGTATGATGGTCCTTCCAATAAAGTTTTTGGTCCAAAATAATACCTAAATATTTAAAGCTATCAACGCGTTCAATCAAAAACCAATTTTTCTTGCAATTTATTTAATTGTTAAAAACCATATCTCCTAAAACAAATTGACTACATGTTGTTTTGTTTTCGGGAACTTTATCTTTATAATAACATCATGAACTTAGTTTTATTGCTCATTATTACAGTCATATTATTCACCTGAGGTATATCGGCCTATCGAACTCTCTCCGATTTCCTACGAATCGGAGACATTTTGCTGGTCGGAGAATTACCTCGAAGCAAAATGTCTCCGATTCGTAGGAAATCGGAGAGAATTCCGCTCCGACGGTTACCTCGATAGGGCCGAAATTTTTGGGTTTAAATGTATTTTGTACCCGTCAATTTAATCCGCTTATTTAAACCGGACAATTTACACTTATGTCCATAATATTCACTAAAAAAAGCCATCAAACTTGATGGAATAAAAATGAGTAAAACGCATGTTAAACTGTTTAAACTTAAATAATTGACAACTCTCTTAAAAGTTGCGTAATATCAATAATTTGACATTTGTAATTATATTTTTACTTTTTTATCGCTTGCTTTTGTATTTTATATTTTTATTTTAAACCCGAGTTCAATTTCTTTAACTGCTCTCTGGAAGTCTTTTTAAATTAAATCGAATTAAACTTGACAAGGTTTAAACCTATTTTTATTTCTTGCTTGGGTTTAAGTTACTTTAAACCCAGATGTACATTTAAAACCAGATTTAAGTCACTGAAAAATATGTCTGTTTATGAAAATCAAACAATTTTCTAATCATATTACTGTTTGAATAGAAAATGAGATGTATCATCAGCAAGTGCAGTTATTTTACCTTTAAGAGGTTGTTAAAATATCGCTGTACAGTTCATTATTGTATCTTCTCCTCCAGTCTTTGTTTATGCAGACGGGACCAAAAATCACTTGGAGAATCTTCCACTCGAAACAGACAAGAGCCTTCTCATCCACTTTTGACAAGGTCCATGCCTCCGAACCATATAGCAATACCGGGATGAATAGCGTCCTATACAAGTACACTTTAGTTGCTCGAGAGAGGGCTTTGCTAATCCATTGCCTTCTTAGCTGGAAAAGAAGCAGCGATTAACAAGAGTTATTCTTCGTATGATATCAGCGCTGGTATCATTGTCTAAGTCGATAGCGGTGCTAAGGAAGATAAAGTCCCTAACTTCCTCAAAGTTATAGCTGTCTATGGTAATATTTTGTCCAAGACGTCGTCGGTGTTGGGTGTCCTTTCTCGACGATAGCATATACTTGGTCTTGCCCTCGTTAACTGTTGAACACATCTTCTTTGCTTCCGATTTAATACTCAAAAAATCACCTCTGACTTCACGCTTTGTAAGACCAATTATGTCAATATCATAGTCATATTGGACGGACTTTTGAAAGGTTGTGCCTATAGTATTGATGCCTCTGTAGTTGACGCAGTTCAGAGGGTCTCCCTTCTTGAGAATCGGGCAGACAATGCTGAGTTCCCATTCATCGGGCATACTTTCCTTCGACCATATTTTGCATATGAGCTGGTGCATACTCCTTATCAGGTCATCGTCTGCCGCTTTAAACAGCTCTGCAGCAAGGCCGTCAGCTCCAGCAGCTTTATTCGACTTCAGTTTAGATATTTCTATCTTCAGCTCGTCTAGATCGGATGGACGGAATTGTTGGTCTACGTTGTCTATATTGAATGGTGCAATCTGTCTCACAGCGGAATTCAATTCATCGTCGCCGTTATATTAATTAATTGCAGAAATGGTTTTTCCATATCATCAGCATTGACTGCGATTCTACTATGATGTTCCCTTGATCATTCTTGCAGGCTTCGCTTTAGGGCTTGTAACCTTGAGAGCTTCCTTTTACCTTTTGGTAAAACTTCCCGACTTCATTTCCAAATGAACAGTCACTTAAAAAACGAGTTCTATCTAAAAATGATATTATTCTACATTTTATGCCTTTTTCAATAACTTTAGAAATAGGACGATAATTATTTAATGACATTGTAGGTATCACCTTTTTTATGCAGTGGTAGCCGTTATCAAGCTATCAGGAAAGCCTCCTTCTTGCACACAATAGTTAAAAATATAACATCAAAAAAATAAAAAGCGATATGTTCCAACATAAAGCTTGAAATATCATCAGTAGACGATGAATTAGATGTTTTAAGTGACGTTATGATTTTAGAAATCTCAATCGCAGAAAATTATTCAAAACAAAAACTAGCCTAGTTCCTTAACTTTGAAATTCTGTGATTTTCTGTGCATTTGTGTGAATTTCAGGCCAACATTCTGTAAAAGTTCATATAAAAAAAAATAAAATGGCAATAAAATGCAAAGAAAATCTTAGAGTTTTAAAGGACCTAATATTTGATTACTAGGATGTTTCTTAATAAAAAAAAAAAATTTCTTTTTCTTTTCGATTTTTTTTAAGTAACGACGGAGTCTTTAACTGCTTAAGATATTTTAATTTGTTATTTCTTTTGCATGTTATCTGACCACAGTTATTTATATGGTATTGTAATTTAATAAGAAAAAAATCAAATGCATCTGTAGAATCGATTGTCGAGTAAAATTTATCCCAAAACTCTTGATTTAAACGTGATCTTAAGGTGACAAAAGAAATTTTTTGAAGTTCGAAATTCTCAAATTAACTTTCCCTAAACGGACAAAAACTCAGTTGAATACGATGATCAGACAAGAATTTAAACAAATAGGTTTATTTATCACGGACTTAAAACCAAATGATGAAAACGAGGCTAGATAATTATAAACATCCGGTGAATCACACAGAATGTTTATATTAAAATCATCCAACAGAATTATTTTTTTTACTTTTTTGGCTATGCAAAAATCCCGACATCTTATCCAAAAAGCACCCTACTGAACACTTATGTAGTCTGTAAACACAGAAATTTCGCAATTAACGTTTATTATGTCTCAACTTTTAAATTTTTATTATCAATATACCGCGACGACGCGATAAATCGAATGTGTGAGTATTCGAACCTTCCGAAAAGTTTGTATAGATTACAAATCGAAAAAAAAAAACAAAAATATATTTAAGTGTGCTGTTCCAGAGATTAGCGCCAAAAAAAAACAAACAAATAAAAACAAAACAAACGTTCCCTTTTATTTTTAATAGTCTGGTAGATAGGATTGATTAAAATATAAAACTCTAGTATATTTATTGAAATAATAAACAATTTTTTTTTTTTTTAGTCGAATGGCTGACTCGGGGACCGTGGAAAAAACTGTTTTAATTAAACCAGAAGATCACAGTTTTGACGGCCACGATAAGGTCCTTTCTTCTACACTCGCAACAGAAGGAACAAGTGCCTCAACAAATTTTCGATGTGAACGATGTGATAACTTTGAAACCAATTCACGTCCATCTCTTCTGTTGCACATGGTGCAATGTCTGTCTAGCTCGTCAAGGCTGGCCGTACCAGTAGAGCAAGATCAGGACAGCTCGAATGGGGTAACAGATGCTAGCCAACCGGGAGAAACAGTCAAACAACAAAGCTCATCAAGAAAAGTGTTCGAGTGCGATGTTTGTAATATGAAGTTTTCAAATGGTGCCAATATGCGAAGGCACAAAATGCGACACACAGGCGTCAAACCTTACGAATGTCGAGTATGCCAAAAAAGGTAAGTTTCAATTTCAGTTAACTGCGACACATGAATTTAAATCGAATACATATTGTTTTATTCAGGTTCTTCAGAAAGGATCATTTAGCTGAACATTTTACAACACACACTAAAACGTTGCCTTACCACTGTCCGATTTGCAATAGAGGATTTCAGCGGCAGATTGCAATGCGGGCACATTTTCAAAATGAGCATGTTGGACAACACGATCTAGTAAAAACCTGTCCATTGTGTAGCTACCGAGCAGGTTCAATGAAATCCTTACGGATTCATTTCTTCAATAGGTATTTGATTTATTTTATTCGTGTTTTTTTCGTTATGAAATACGTTGTTTTGTTTATAGGCACGGAATCGACTTAGACAATCCAGGTCCTGGAGGTCCTTCTTCATTGTTACTTGCATTAGAGTCCCAAGGCTCAGCGGCGGCATTTGTGCAGAATCTGAGTGCTTCACAAACTCCTGCTCCAACACATAGTGATAGCGGTGAATCGTTGCGCTCAACGGACAATGCAACACCACCAATGCATTTTCTGACACCTCATGTTGAAATTTCAATGACGGAAAATGGGGAAATATTCAACGTAGGCGTTGTTCCTTATTTCTTGCATCTCTTATTTATTAATTGTGTGTTTGTTTTTCCATAAATAGAATAACCAGACCGAGGTTTATGTGGACCCGTTACACAAGATAAAGATGAGCAATGAAGCAGCACCAAATGCTGCAACACCACCGCCACAGGGAGAGCAGCATACACCAACTGCTGAATGCATTGCAAAGGCTCCAACAAGCACTAGCAATTCTACTGTGATGGTGGCGTCACCCAAGAGCAATAATCATCACGAAAACCACATCACACCTTCAATTAGCCTAATACCTATTAAACAAGTAATATATAACTACAATTTAATTTATTACACTGATTTATTATTTTCTCAATTTTAAGGAGCCTTCAAACGATGAAACGGTTGACATAAAAAACCTTATAACCCAGAAAAATAGTTTAGTAGATTCAAATAATGGAGACAATGAATCCGAAATGATGTCGCCAAACAGTAGGCTATCTTCATTGATAAAGGTAAATATTTTTAATTAATGCCATAATAGTTCCAAGTCTGACAGATTGGAAACAAATAATTTTTGTTTTATAATTTAAAAAATTGCCGATATCTTACCAATTATTTTATGTTTTTTTTCTGTGGTATAAAGCGACTTAAGGTATATCAAAGGAAACTTAACTTGTTGAACCAATGATCAGAGTAGTACCCTGGCGCTGTTTCGATACCATAATTAGGCTTTTTTACTCTACTATTCCTAAATCATCGTCAAAAAAAGACTCCCTAGACTTGTTGTAAAATTAGGTCTGTCATGCAAAAGTTCTATGAAACGTCCAAGCAATATTTTTGACCACGATTTGTAGATTTAGGCGGGCTATGCATTGTTTATTCTGTTTATGAAAATTGTTGTTGTTTTAGAGGTTTTGTTATACAGTCCCGCTTTTTGGGTGTTGGAGGGTGAAAGTTATAGATTTCTTAATTTTTTTTGTTGTTTGTGTGTAAATCCTAGCCTGCATACCAAATTTCAGCTTTCTAGGACTTCGGGAAACACCGTACCTATAAGTTTTTATGAGTGAGTGACAAAATCGACGATTTTCGGGTATTAATAAAACCCAAAGTTTAAAAGCTAGAGAGAAGAAACTTTGTGTTTTCTTATTAGTACGCACCTTTGTACTAAAAATTTGAGCTCTCTAGCATTTTTCAGGTGAAAGTTATAAGATCTTGAAGCACTTCGAAAAATGATAAAAAAAAAACAGCTATGAAAAATGTTCTTCGTCTTGAATATCTGGAGAGCAAATAACAAAATTGACCTCAAGATAATTTTATTTTACACACAATGTCGATAGTGATTATTGATAGAGTTTGGAAAAAAAATTCAGTGGGAAGACCAGTCTAGGTCCTTAAACACTTAGTCGTCTTGTATTCTCTGAATTGATTATGAATTCGTTTGGGCTTCAGGTCAAAATAAATGAGTGAGGAACCGAAGGTTTGCGTTTGCGTCGGTTACTGTGGAACAACCTATATAAATATTATGTGAACAAATTTTGGAGCGGTATATTTCAAACTTTGCTCATTTTTGTTTGCATTTTGAAAGCTCATTTTGGTGGTGTTAGGGCCGCTGACAGGTCACAAATATGCCATGCCATGGAACGGTATGAAACACTTTAAGCAAATCGTTCAAGGGCTATTAGTCTATGGTGCAGTTTATGTTATTTTCATTTATTCATATTCTGTAGAATCTGTAACAAACACAAAATCGATAACTGGACATAAAATTTCTCATATTATTGGATTTTCCGAGTATGTGTAGATACAAACATTCACAAAAAATTAAAGAAAAAAAAGTTGTCTTGTGAGGAGTCTACCTTAATAATATACCCTTGGTTTTGTTATTACAGAATTCAGTTCTTTTTATTATTTTGTATTTGTGTTGCTACTGTTTATGAGTTTTGAACCTTAATTAGAGAAATTAGAACAAATTGAAAACAATTGTCATTTGCATGAAAAATCTCTTAGCTTCAGATGCCTTCTGGTGGTTTTAAGGTATGTAACTACTTCGCTCATCTACTATCCTAGAAAGAATTCTGTAAAACCTAAAACGGCTTTAATTAGTTACTTGGAGCGAAAACCATTGACTAATTGTATTTTTCTTTACTCAGTTTATTAACCCAGTTTAGGCTGGGGAAATTGATAATACGTGTGTTCGAGTACAATCCTGTTCGCGTATGCAAATTTTGTGTAGTTTTGTGTAGAAGGGAGCTTTAGCGAGGGAATTTACTTTTAGTTCTATTTATTTATATTTTTGATTCTCAACAAAAATTTACCTCCCATATGGAGAATATAATCTCCAAATCCAATTGAATTTTCAGGAACTCGAGTGATTTTATTGATCCTTATACTCTTAAAACGTTGTATGTTTTTTTAGTTCGTTCGTCCTTGGAAAATTGTCCTATCATATGGTGCCCTTAATATAAAAATGCCATGCTAAGAATCGAAAAAGTACAGAAAAAATGTACTAAATTTGCACTCCGTAAATTGTACCCGTATCAAAACATGCCTTCGTATGAAGCGAGATGTAAACTCATTAGTGCCCTACAGCATAGAGTACCTATATTATCTAGAGAACCGACTTAAGGTGTTCGTTCTCTTTCACCCCAAGCTGTAGTAAAAGAATGGGACCATTTTGTCGACTATTCGTTGAGCACGTATGCCCTACACATAGAGCCTCTATGTGTAGGGCATAGAGTAGCTATATTTATCAAGAGAACCGACTCCTACCCCTCTTGCCTAAAACACCCGCAAAATTTATTTGAGATGAGTAAGAGAAAATTCTCTTATTTTACTCTTTTTTTCCTATTCGTGAATCAGTGAGAATCGTGGATTCAAACACAAAATGGCGCCATTAGCTCAGTTATTTTTTTATAGAGTCGCGTTTTCAACATAAATATACATGAAATATTACTAGATTTGAATGCTAAAAGCAAAACAACACTAAACAAATTTGTTTCAGTCCATTAAAAAGTTATTTAAAGTAATTTTATTGAAATTTTGTTTTTAAATTTTAATTTTTGAATTTAACGTATTCTTATTTTAAATATCTCAGCGCAAGAACCCATCATATTTGAGCAAAAACGTGTATACTATTTGTTACAGCAGTGGTGAATGGGGTTCCATTTAAAATGCACGGGATCACTAATACGTGCTCAACAAAATGGTCCCATTCTCTCACTACAGCTTGTAGGGTGAAAGAGAACGAACACCTTAAGTCGGTTCTCTAGATAATATAGGTACTCTATGGCCCTACACACGATCAATGTTTATTGACAATATTCATTGAACAAGTCATTTTTCGCTGAATATTGATCGTTCGTAGGCTCTTCAATGTTATTGTCAGTTGATGGGAACCAAAATAAATTTGGTTTTCACCAATGTAACTGTCAATATTTTGATGTTCTACGAAAGCAAAGATACTGAATACGGCAGTATCAAAGTTTTTTCTCAATTGTGATGTTGTTTTGTTTACTTGAAGGCAAAAAAATAATAATAAATAAAAGTTAGTAGGAATAATGTGTAATTTACGTCTTAAATCTCCTGAATTCTGAAGGACTTTTTTAAATTATTGTCAATATTATGTAAATAAGCTTTTAGCATTAGTATTTAACGGAGTAAATAAATAAATTTAAATAAATTTTCATTGATACGTGTGGTGGCAATCTTTCACCAATTTTTATTGACAAAAAATATCGACAAAAATATTGTCAATGAACATTCATCGTGTGTAGGACCCTATTGGCTTGAAAAAATAACTTGATAGAAGACAGTTGTACTATTTTGCTCTGTTTGCTCACGATATTATGTATATTTGGACTTATTAGGCGTGTCCTACCAAATAAAATCTCACTGAGCGCTCAATGTCAATTTGACGGAGGCGAAATCATTTCGTGGGACAACATTCTCCGCTCAATTGTAAAAAACTCAGGTTTTATAATAGAGGTTTTTAACAAACAGCAATATTATCTTTGTCTCGTTCATTTTTAAATGTCAAACTAAAATTCTTGGCACAATGACATTTTAGTGGCAGCCATTTGTTGGTTTTATTTTGGAGGCAAATAAATGTTTGGAATTGTTATTTCCTTTTTTTTTTTTAGAAAATCTACAAGTAAAAATGTTTTTATAATTTATTTAAGATATTTTAATCTTTTTATGGCCAAAATAGCTAGGTTTTTGTAATTAAAATAAGCCCGCCCTTTTTTTCTTTCCAATTTCATCTGTCATTGTGCCAAGTTTTTGCTGTCATCTGAAACTGACAATTTGGTAGAGATCTCTATTCTCGTACTGAAATTCTGAAAAAACACTTTCAACTTTTGCTTAAAATATTTAATTTTTGAAGCAGAAAACTTTTTGAAATGAATGAGAAATAACAAAAGTTCAATTTATTTTAGTTTTTATTAACATTCCGTCTTTATTTTGTATTTATTTATGCACTTGCGCATCACAAAAAAATTTCAATTTGATTGTCAAAAGAACAGCTGTTTTGGCTGAGAAAGAAAACTGAGAAATGAATCCAAAAAAAATTTCGTCTCACTTATCTCCGCAAAATATCTCAGCGCTCAGGTGAGATTTTTTGGCCTATTGTTTGTTCTTTCTTGCTATCTCAGTTAGGCATTATATACCTCAAAGATCTTTTAGACCTAGGGCAGACGAATTCTTTTATATTCCCAGACATTCTACAAATTATTCTCTAAACAATCCTGTAAGTAATGCCTGTTTTCATTTGAATATTTTTTGTTCATTTAATCAACTTTAATATTAATAGATAATTATGTAAAGCCAATATCTTCAATTCTTTGTAACTTTGAAGTTATTATATATTATTTTATATTGTATCTAGCGTTCTAAGAAAGTTCTGATGTACTTGATAGAATAATAAATAAATAAATAAATAATAACGTCAAAGGCATAATCGATCGAACGATACCGTTTTCATAAACTTTTACGGCTTTTGAAGCGTTGTTATCGTATGCTTATCCAAAAGATAAAGTTTAAATAAAATTATTATATTACTGTAAATATTTTTAGGTTTCGCCGCTAAAATCATTGCTGCGTGAGGATCTTAAACGTCGTATTTGTGCAAGAGCAAACAACAGGATCAACCGAAGTGCACTTCTTGATAATAACAATGTAATGCCAAACGGTGCGGCACAAATAGGAAGCTGCAACTCATCGAGCATTTGTAACGGCACCATAACATCAAGCGGCCAGGACACAGATTCTTCTTTGAATAATCGGAAACAAATTTTACCATGCCTCTTCTGCGGAATCGAATTTCCAGATGAAACTTTATATTTCTTACATAAGGGATGCCACAGCGAAAGCAATCCATGGAAGTGCAATATTTGCGGCGAGCAATGCAATAACGTCTATGAATTTAATTCACATTTGCTGAGCAAAAGCCATCAGTAGTAGTAAACTTACTAATTTGAAAATGGCTAAGTAGTGAACAAAAAAAAAAAAATAAACTCTTTGATTTAATTTAGGAAAATGCAAATCACATGTGATAGTTAAGCTTTCCTTTACACGAAATCATTTTTTGTCCTGTAGTACCTACACACACAATGGTAACAAATGGGTTACAGCATAAAACACTACCCTCTGCAATAGAAACATATATTTAGCCCATTTTGCAGTACAACTACCAAATGCTACACCTATTGCTATGGTGAACTCTGGTACAAATAATTTCAATAAACGGCACTAGAAATCTTCAAATAAATGTATGTGATCATAAACATGCAGGCATATACATATGTATATAATAATAATATTTTGATAGCAAAATATAGGAGTAGGAAATCAAAATTTTCAAAAAAAAAAAACAAAAAAAAAAAACAATTGTTAAAGTTATTAGAATTATAGTGTATAAACACATTTTATTACTTAGTACGTTTTAGGCTGAATACTAAGATAGAACCCCATGGTGAAGGTTATAAAATACTTAGATATATAAGAAACACCCTGCGATATATTCGTTTATTTAGCTCTATAAAGGTAATAGAGAAAAAATATTTATATTGTTGCAAACAATTTTATTTATATTTGTCAAAAAAAAAAAAAGTTTTGAAGCTGTAGAAAAGTACCTTACAAATTGTCAAAACAAAAAATACAACCTTAGAAGGATATTACATAAATATCTACAAAATAAACAAACAACAAATCGAACGAGAACAAAAATTATTACAATATAATATTTTTATATTTGGAGCTACGTAGATACCTACCTTCCATGCATTGTTATTTAAACTGGCAATAATGATATATACATTCAGATATAGATACGTATATGTATATATCTGGTAGATTTTAATAGAAAACAAGATAAAACATTATTTAATAGAATATTTATCATGTTATGAATTGTAATATAATTACCGTTAAATGGCCTTAAAGGCATAAAATTGTTATGTTTTCAGAGTTTAAGAAACAATTAAAAATACTTATACATACATATATATTAATAATAATAATGTAGAAAAAATTTCCAGAACGAGAAAAGTAAAATTTATAAAATCCGTCCAAAAGTTCACAATTTTTTGTGTGCAACAAGAAGAGAAATTGAGATTTTTATTTTCAATTTAATATTGTTGATTGTTTTATATTATAGCAGTTGCATTTCTATTTGGCCAATAAAAAATAAAGTTTAATCTAATGTCAAATATATTTCATCAAAATGAAAATACTCATTTAAAATACTAAAACCAAAACTAAATCATTTTGTTCTAGCACACGTATTCAATCAAAATTTTAAAATACACAAGGTAAAAGCATCGACAATATAATGCATATAAACGGTACTGCAGAATATACAAATTCACGTTACTTTTTACTATTTCTAGTAACTTTCTCCATAGAACAGACATTTCAGTAGACTATTTAAAATTTTTGTGATTTAATGATTGATAAAGATTGAAAACATTTTTTTTTTTGGTACAAAGGATTGACCTTTGACTAAATTTATGTGCAAGGGTTAAAAATATTTACATTTTGGTTAAATCTATTTGTCATTGCATTTAAATTCATTTGCTGTTGGAGCAAGTAAATGTGCGATTGTTGTTATATATAAATATGTATATGTTAAGAACTATTTAAATTTTATTTTGTTGTTTTTTTTTTTTTTAAACCTAGACAAATTTATTATTGAAGATTAAATTATTTTTATTGTTATAATTTCGTTGAATTGTTTTAAATAAACCTGGTTTAGCAAAATGATTTGTGTATATTTCTGAAAGAAATTATATTAACAGTAAATTTTTGGAGTACATCGGTCTTAAGCCCCATTCACACGAGAGCGACCAGCGAATGGCGAATTAATGAGTAGATGGGATTTTAAAACATTTAAGGACTATTCATATGAGAGCGACTAACGACCGACGAATGAACAAATAAATGTAATTTAAAACAATTTATAAACCTTAATTCTTCACAAATACTGAACAAAATCGTAGGAATATAGTATATTATAATGTTTAGATACTAAAGTCTGCTTTTTAATTGCTAAAACAAGATAAATTGGAGAAAAGAAATTAGTCGTCGCGAATTCCAGTTTGATTGCTACGAATTGTCTAACTCTATTCGCGTTCTACATACGATCCACACTTCAACGAACAAATTGTTCGCGCGCGACTATCCTCAAAATCACTTTTGTTTATGTTTTCTTAGTGGTGATTCGCGACGAATAAGAAAAGCCATGTGAAAGAAATGTCAAAATGGACGAATATTCGTTAATTCATTGGTCGTTGGTCGCTCTAATGTAAATAGTCCTTTAGACCCATTTGCTGAAACGAATCTTAAATATTTATGTTCCACTTAAACGCTTATGTTCTACTTTTTCCTCAGCGTAAACTGTCACATAAGCTCTTATGTGGAACATAAATATTAAAGTTTCGTTTCAGCAAATTGCCCTTGATAACCTTAATTCTTCACAAAATTTAAATAAAATGAAATGTAAGCTAGATTAATTTTTAATACTAAAATTTTCATTTTGATTACTAAAACAAGATAAATTTGAGAAAAAAAATTGGTCTTCGCGAACGGTTGAAATTCGTTACGACCAATTTGTTTTCTCAAATTTATCTTGTATTAGTAATTAAAACTGAAAATTTTAGTATGTAAACATGAATCGAATTTACTTTTCTATCATTTTATTTAGATTTTGTGAAGAATTTAGGTTATTAAAGGTTTTAAAATCCCATTTTGTCATAAATTCGTCATTCGTCGCTCTCATGTGAATGGGGCTTTAAAGATACAATCGTCGATGTGCTGTCTCTATTCTGAATTCAAGTCATACAAAATCTTTTTCAGCTTGAGGAGGTTGAGAATCAAAAATTGCGATCTTTCGAATTTTATGCTTTGTTTAAAATCACCAAAAAGGTAAAACAGCTATTTTTACACTGATCAACATAATTTAGCGTTTTTTTTATCTACTTTTAAATGGTTTTTGATGCCCTGAATTTGAACCAAATCTCAGAATTTATCCTCAAGCTCAATTTTCCAGATATTCCAGCTGTTTTCACAACATAATTGTATTTATTAATTTATAGCACACGAATAGTGGGTCAATTTCTGTGTTGCATACTCAACATATTTACTAACGGGGTTACAATATTGCAATCTAGAAGTTGACCAACTATGTCGTGGTCTAGTTTTAAGTCTTATTGTTACACTTTAAAATTGTGCCAAGTTTCAAAACTGTCGAATTTTTTCTAGGTGAAATCCTTTTTTTTTGAAAGTTTGGGAAATAACGGACACCCTATTGCACTATGGATCATTAGCGATAATAAAATAGGGTTTTTGACTAAGGGTTACTAACAGGGGTATTTTCGCCCGGAGACTCCAGGAATTTGATCGAATCTCCGGGCTCCGGGCCTACACAAAAGTTTCTCCGGGCCTACCGTTTCATTTATTTTATCCCTGAACGCATTCCTTAATCCAAATAAAAATGTTCAAATATTAATAGAAATTTGACAGCATTTGGAACGAAGTTTCAAGAAGTTTGTAAAAAGTTTCAAGTTACTAAACGGCAATTCATTCAAATGAAATTTATAAGAGATTGTCTGAAAAAAAATCGATATATACAGCCCTATCATAGTATCCGATCGGAACGGAAATTTCTTCGACTCATACAAAATGTTTTTTTATTTTTCATTTTAATGATACAAATTTCTCGTAAAAAGGTTACACCTCCGGAAAATTATTTCAACGTGCGGTTGAAAAGCAAAAATTAAAGTGATATTTCTTATATTTCTAATATTTCTTAAAATTCGGAGAAAATTCCGTTCCGATCGGGTACTATGATAGGGCTGATAGATTATTTACAGAAATCTTATAATTTAAATGAAAATCCAATGCAATTTTTGGGGTTTTTGAATACAATCAAAATAGATCTCATATAAGACGATATCATTAATGTAGTTAAATTCTTAATTTAATAAATGTAGATTTAGATGAAATTATGTTATAAATAAAACCTTACCAAATTTTTGAGAAATTCAAAACATATCTGTTAAATAAAGCTTGGGTTTCGATTTTTAAAAAGCTCAGAAGAATCTCAAATTTCCAAAATTGTTTTAAAAGTACTAAGCATTTCCGTTCGTAATGCATTTTTTGAATTAATTTTTTCTATAATAGAATCTCTTTGGAAAGCAAACAGAAACACGCACAAAGTTTATTTAGTTAATGCTGAACTCTATATACGAATCAATTTCGATATGGAATGTAAAGAATTTTTTTGAATTTATTCAATACTCGAATCCAAAGAAAAAAAGGCGTTTTTCAGAAAATTTCAAATAAACATGACTTTATTAACGTGTAATGCATACATACATACCTAATTAGGTAAAAATTTTGAGTACCTTGAATTTTCCTAAGTTATTTATATTTCATTTCATTTTTAATTATTAAAAAGAAGTTTTTAATTCGGAGTTTTGAAAAAAATTAATCCCTACTGGAAAAAAATCCTAAAATTAATAAAATGATCTTTAAGAAAATAAATCTTTTTTTTAATCTTGAAATGATGTGTGAACCCAGACATTTTTTTTTAATACAAACAAAAATATAACCATATTTTTTTTAATTTTGTGATAATATGCATGAATTACATATGTTTCGAAAAAAAAACAAAAATCTGCAATTATTAATTTAAAGGAGAATGCCTAAACAAAACTCAGATTAAAAAGTGACGTATGTGGATTGAAAGATCATAAATTGTTATTGTAGGTAGCTAACACATATGGCGAAAAAATTTTTAAACAGCCTGATGTTAAGGTATTAGTATTTTCTAACTTTAAAACTCTTTACTAAAATATTCTTATTTTTAAACATTTTCTAACTAGTATCATACTAAACCTATTTTCTTAAGAAACTCCAGTTGAACACGCCTAAATCAGTGACTGTTCAAACCAAAAATACTGAATATAAAGATATGAATCCTCGGCTGTCATTTGAGTTTGCCTACAAGCTCTATCAGATACAAAATGAGAAAGTATGTGTAAAAATGGCGGTATAAAGCTCACACATTCACAGTATTTATCACTCACACATTCACAGTACTTATCTTCACACTAGCCTGCTATATTGTTGTTGGATTTCACATCTATTCATCGACACAAAATTAAATTACAAATACAACAATGTAAACAAATGGGGTTTGGGGGGTGTTAGAAAATTGTTAAGTAGTATAATGCTAATACCTTAACATCAGGCTGTTTAAAATTTTGCGCCAGTGATTTTTCGGTTTTTTATATTTATCGTTTTATCGGACCAATTAATTTTATTGAAAAAAAAAATTATTTTGTGAAAAGGGAACTAAGATTTTTTAAAAGTGTCTGGGGGCATTTCTTTTCTGGATAGAGTCAAGAGTGGCAATAAAGGATTTCTGCTAAGAGTTTTTTTGATGACTAATTTGGAAATAGGTTTTCATCCTTTAGGTACTAACCTTGTTAAGATTGGGATGGAAAATATTTAAGCTGCTTTCGCGTAATCAATTTTTTTGATTCGTACTGCCCCGATTTTTTTTTTCATTTGATCTGAGTTCCAGGCCTTTCTTTTTAGCATGTAGTTACTAAACTTCCTCTTATTAAACAAGGAACATTTTTTTAAAATTTTTATAAAAAAAAAAAAAAAAAAACCAATAATATTTTGCCGCTGCTTTTAATATGAACCGGTGGCCATATTACCTGCATGTATAGGCAGCCACATTAGCTGCATGGCAATGTTTTTATAAAATCAAGCTTAATTTGTATGATGAAATCCTACGTTTAAATGACGGGACTTAGTTAATAAATAAATGATCAGTATTATCCTTTTCAAAAATTCTATATTTATCAACAAACCGCTAGTCTTCACACTCAAAATTTCACGGTCAAATAAAGTTTTCGTTTTGATGTTTTACTTCAAGAAGGAAATATTTTGTAATTTTATAGCTCAGAGCGCCAGTATTTTCCAAATAAACTATTTGAGTAGGGGTGCTTGAGAAAATTAAGTCCTCTTTCACACAAGGCAACTGGGTTTCCATCAGCAAAAATCAGTTTATGGCCGAAAAGGGCAGGAAGAAAGAGGGGTAAACAAAATCTCCCCGGTAAAAAAATTCAGGAGATTTTTTTGAAGTTCCTCTTCACACTACGTTTGTGTGCGTTCAACCAAGGTAGTTTAAGAGGACAATAAGTATATCTCTTCGGGTTTTGTTGCTTGCGTGTGAAAGGTACAAGAGATTGTTAAGGAGATTTCAAGAAAACGTCAACAAAATTCCCAGCAACTAGTATCTTCGTGTAAATGCGGATTACACTCCAATAAAAAAATGACGAGGAGGCAGCTAGAGAAGACATTTTGATTCGAATCAAAGCGGTACATTGGATGCTGCTGCAGATGACATTTTGGTTCCAAAGGCAAGAGTACGATAACTTAGGCGCCACGAAATGATAACGGGTTTTTGTATAACAGTCTAATACAAGCATTTTTTTACAAAGGGAGGGGGGTCTATCTCCCCCTGTTTGGACGGGAGGGGCAATTTCATTTAAAAAAAAGTACTAAGAATTAAAAAAAATATATAAAAAAATAACTGTAATATTTATAATTAAGTGTTAAACCTATTTTTAAAGCCAATACTATGTTTTACTAGATACTTTTTAAATCAAGTGAAGTCTATGCATAGTTTTTGAAAAAAAAAACGGTTAAAACTCAAAATTTGGGAAAAAAAATACATCAAAAAGAAGTTTGAAGTGTATTTTTTCAAAACTATAATATTATACACTCCTCGTCAACTGAATACGCACAAACATTTTTTAATATACTTTATCCATTTTTTCCAAACAGTGATGGTTATTATGCCATCTGTTGATGCTTACTATTCCCTTAAGATGTTAAGCAGATAATTCCGAAAGAATTATCCAAAAACAGCCGTGAGTTTTTCTTCAACCACTTGCAAAGTGTTTTATATGCAAAGTAGGAGTTTTTTTTTTAGTCAACTGAATAGGTACAACGCCATTTTCTTCGTTGTTTATAAGTTTTTTGGAGTGCTTGACAGTTTAAATTAACGATTTTAGTGTTTTCAGTAAAATTTAATTCTTGATTTCAAATTTTAACAGTGTTGAAAAAGCTAAAATCGATTTACTTAGAGACCAAGGCCTAACTGGACGTGCAATAGCTGATAAAGTTGGCCGAAGTTTTAATGTAGTTTATTCTTACTTGAAAAATAAAGATGCATACGGCAAAAACATGAAGGGAGGTAAGAAAACAGCAACAACAGCAGCTGAGAGACGAAGAATTTTAAGATGTGCATCAAATTCTTCTGATTCTGTGGCAAAAATAAAACAAAAAGTCGGCGTAAACGCAAGTTGCTCAACAGTATTAAGAGTAATCAACAACTCAAGCCATCTTAAACGAATGAAACTTAAGAAAAAACCACCACTTGACGAGAGACGGAAAATGTTGCGATTAGATTTTTCAAGACTTCACATGAGTTGGAAAAAAGAATGGTATCACGTGATTTTTTCAGATGAAAAAAAGTTTAATTTCGATGGCCCTGATGGGTTCAACTTCTATTTTCACGACTTAAGAAAAAAAAAAAGATTTTTAAAGCGTGAAGGAGGTGTCATGATATGGGGAGCAGTCAGTTATTATGGAACAGTTGAGCTCGAGGTTGTAACATCAAGAATGACAGCAGCTGGGTATAAAGTAATTTTGGAAGAAATTTTCCTAAATTTTCTAACATCTTTGGACCCATAAACTGGACCTACCAACATGATAATGCGCCTATTCACTCAGCGCGCATAATAAAAACATGGATAGAGGAGCAACAAGTGCAGTTGCTTCAATGGCCGCCGTACTCACCTGATCTAAACATCATAGAAAATGTCTGGGGACGGTTAGTACGCAAAGTTTATGAGGGTGGTCGTCAGTTCGAAGACAAAGAAACCTTAATTTCTGCAATCAAATTAGCGTGGAGCGAAATTTCGTTAAATTACATTAAAAAGCTATACGATTCCATGCCGGATCGAATTTACGAAGTAATTAAAAATAAAGGTGGAAGTACCCACTACTAAACTTAAACAAAAACTTGTTTCATTCCATTCCAATACCAATTTTAATTTTTGTACCTATTCAGTTGACTCAAAAAAAAACTTCTACTTTGCATAAGTTACACTTTGGAAGTGGTTGAAGGAAAAACTCACGGTTGTTTTTGGATAAAACTTTGAAATTCTGTTATTTATATGTTACGAAAATTTTTACCATCAACAGATGGCATAATAACCATCACTGTTTGGAAAAAATGGATAAAATATATTCAAAAATGTTTGTGCGATTCAGTTGACGAGGAGTGTATATATTATTTTTTTTTCTAAAATTGGTTGCTGTAATTACATCTTAATCAAAAACTGAAAACTAGATAATTTTATGTCATCTAAGTTTTGAGAAAATTAAAAATTACCGAGCTATTTTTGGTATTTATGTAATCTTGCTTACATAAATACAGTGCCAGCACTCAGCGTACATAAACCACGGTGTACATAAATAGTTAGTTATGTATGGGGGGGTCATGCTGCCCCCCTGCAGCCCCCCTACTGGGCTCACTATAGGATTTGGGGTAGGTGCGAGGTTGGGTGTATACAAACTTTCTTTTGCATTTAAATAATCTGGATTTAAAGAAGACATAAAATTATCGAGTTTTCAGTTTTTGATTAAGATGTAATTAGAGCAAGGAATTTCAGAAAAAAAAATAATATAAATATGAGTTTATAGTTTTTAAAAAATACACTTTAAACATCTTTTTGATGTTTTTTTTCTCCAAATTTTGAGTTTAAAACCCATTTTTTCAAAAACTATCCAAAGATTTGGCCAGAGTATTGGCTTTAAAAGAAGGTATAACACCTAATTATAAGTATTACCGTTATTCTTTTATATATTTTTTTAAATTTTTAGTACTGTTTTTAGTATGTTGACGATTTCCAAACTACACGACCAGACATTTCGTTCGCAGTGGGGTTTCTCAGCAAATTCAACTCTAATCCTGGCAAAGAGCATTGATCTTCAGTAAAACGAAATATGGGATATCTTCGAGGCACGGCAGGAGCTAAAATAATCTATAAAATTTCTGTAAATAACAAAATTGTTGAATACACAGATGCAGACTATGCTGATGATCCTGATGACAGAGTTTCTGTGAGCGGTTATACTTTCAAGTTGGCTGATGGCATTATAAGTTGGTCTATCAAGAAACAAGAAACAGTCGCACGTTCAACTGGCTTTGTGGCTCAGGAAACGTCATCGAGTGACACCATTATACCAATAGAACGTGACAACCAAATTGCTCTTGATCTTTCAAGAAATTCTATTCACCACTGACGAAGCATATTGATGTGCAGCATCATTTTCTTTGACACGCAGCAAAGAAAAAGCGTGTCGAGTTCTTTAAAGTGGTATTAGAAGTTATGGTTGCAGATTCATTAACAAAACCAGTCAATCATCAAAAGCATGAATGGTGCAGATCAGCTATGGGAATTAATATCAACTGAAGTTGGCAAAAGGGGAGGTCGAATACCTGTAGAACTCCAAGGGATGACTGCCATCAAGTGCTGGGGTCGAAATGAGGTAAATAATGCTATTTTGTATTTCATAAGTCCGGTCAAAAGTATGTTGTGAATGTGTTGTTTATATCGATAAATTATAACACCCTTACTTAGATTGTGATACAACGCCAACACCATGATTCATGAATATCGTCATGACCAGACTCGATCTTAAGAAAGCACTTCTACTGTGGCTTCTTTGGGTTGCCCGGTCAGAGCCCACATGATTGCCTGACGTCCTCGATCAGTTGCAAAAAAAGGGCCAATTGGTTCAAAGGATCTCTCATAGCTCGTTCTAATCCAACCGCAAAAGAACACGTTTAAAAAATTAAAATAACGTTCCAGTGTCATTCCCAAGTAACAATTTTTCTTCTGTAAGGTCCAATTTTTTAATTTCTTGAAGTTATTATTTCTATAGAGCTTGTTTTTAGTTTGTGGATCGAAAGTGTGAATTTTTTAGGCTATTCTTTCGTACACAGTTTCTTTTAAACCTATTAGAGGTGTAATTTTAAACTAAATACAAGTATGAATGTGTACAGTTTCCTTAGTTTTTCGATAAGGCCAACTAAAATGCGACTTTAGAAGCACGGGAAGTAAAAGCTAAAAAATAGCTTCGAATATAAGGCTCCCTCTTAAAGTTCATGTGAGTCCTGCTTACAAAAGGTTAAAAGAAGCTATTAATTGTTTCGGAGTTAAGGTCGAAAATTCATAAATTCGATAAGTCTTGTGTAGAAAGACTTATCGAATTTATGAATTGCCTGATAAAAGCAGCACATAAACGCAAGGTACTTATTTCGATAAATGTATCTCAGCGAAGTTGAGTCAGCTAATTTTGTTTTTATAAGTCCTGTGATCACAAGCCTGAAAGAAGTTTAATTTTTTGTACTGTCAACCACATGCTTAAGACATAATTATTTATATTATTTTGTCTCAGGGTAGTTGTCTGAACTAATTCTGTTCGTACGTATAAGTCCTGTATACACAAATCTGACACAAGCATATCTTTTGTACTGCCAGGCGCATGCGCGAGAAGCATTTATTACGATGAGTTTGGCCGCGTTCATCAGCACATTTGACAGTTCTGAACTGTCATTTTTAGAGCTTCTGATTGGCCAGCAGTCATAAAAATTCAGTTGACGTCGATTGACATTTAGTTACGTTTCTTACGTTTTTTTCTGAATTTTCAGATGAAAAATTCTATCTGAAAATTCAGATGACAGCTAAAAGCAACAAAAAAACAGTTTTTGATCCAGTTTTTTTTTTTGGTGTGTGGTCTGATCATCTGGGTCTTGTATCGATTTTCGGATTTTGATTTTAAAGTGCAAAAAATAATAAAAACAGAATAAATAATTTCAGACTTTTTTGTGCGTTCAGTGTTACGTTTTTCAGAACTGAATTTTTAGATCTGTCAAAAACGTTGTTATGAACGTGGCCTTTGTCTCAGCGAAGTTAATTCAAATAATTTGGTTTATGTTAGTCTTGTGTGCACAAGCCAGACACAAACATAATTTTGGTACTGTCAGGCGCATGCGCGAGAAGCATTTATTTCGATGAGTTTGTCTCAGGGAGTTATGTCAAATAATTTTGTGGTGAATATGGCCTACCTTGACTTTCTATGGTAAGCTATAGGTTTAAACGACAGGTTTTATTTCGCCTGAGAAACTCATTATTTCTGTTAAAAGCTGTAACTGCTAGATAAATTTTTAAATACGGTGACCACATTATATTTTCTGATTCATCGTAAAATAATTTTCACGTGAAGAAATTTTTCTTTGACGTTTTATTTTATTTATTATTTTTTTTTTATTAGATCGTGATCGCACTTGGCTTGCTATCAAATACACGTTTGCAAATTTTACACTCTTGTATTTTCCGGTTGCAATGCGATTGAGGTATAATAAAAGTGAAAAAGTGTTGAAAATGTTACACTTTTTCAACGATACTAGACCCAATTGCACCGGATCGTGAATACCTCAAATAATAATTATCAAACGCTTTGTTATGAATAGGTAATGAAGAGTGCAAATTTTAATACAAAAAAAAATATTATATTTTATTATACATGGTAAAAAAATATTTAAATTGTAAAGAATAGGAACCTTTGTTTTAAAAATAACATCATAGAAGAATAGCGTTTTTCGATGAAAAAAAAAAAATGATACGAATATTGAATCTCTTGTACAATGAAAAACAACTATTTATTTTATATTCATCTTTAAAATCACCTTATATGAAATGAAAAATGCCATAAAAAAAATATCAACGAAAATATAAATGAAAAATTTCGTTAGCTGCACAATTAGCGAAACGGAGAAACCTTACTATTCAATATCTTTGTGACCGACTAACAACAGGTGGTTACATTATCTTTGGGTAGGGTTGATTAGTACAAAAATAAAATCATTTGCAAACAAAAGGCCGATGGTCACCGTATTTTTAAAATAGTTTAAGCTTTGAGGAAACTTCAAAGAAGTTCTTGGGAAGCTAGTTTCGGTTTCAAGTGGTTCCGATTCGGTTCTAAGTTAGGATACAGCAGATTGGCGCGATGTATAAGGCACCTGGCTCTTAACCAGCACATCCTTGGTTCAAATCCCAAAAAATCCGTCAAGTAAGTAAAATGTTTTTTCATTATTAATAATTATTGTACATTTAATTTCAGAAGTAAATCTCAACTTGAACGAAAAAATGGAAGAAAACCACGAAATAAAAATTAACATTAAAGAAATTCATTTATTTTATTTGTATAGTGCTTCCAGTAAGCTTTTACAAGACTTATATGAGGTCTTGTAAGTGTTATGAAATGTCTTCTCTTTGAATACAATAGCCTGCGGTACCAAGGTTTTATACTTTTCTAGAGCTTTCTGATACAAATTAATAGCCTGCAGCAAAGACTTGTAAATTGTTTTCGTAAGAAAGCTATAACCTATTATATTTATTATTCTGAATGAAATTTGTTTCTATAAGGCTTTTTGGAAAGGCATTTAGTATCTCCCATCAACCTGTACATGATTGCAGTTTTGCTAAAGTGAAAATAGCTTCGATAAACCCTTATACAATAAAAATTGTTAGTTGGGTTCAAGAATATCCATTATTCTGAGGTCCAACTTCGATATCCCGAAATAGAGTTGCCTTCGCTTTAGTTCCATCCTAACTCTTATGTCGTTTTTGCTTGTACGTTGGGAGTAGTCGTTTTGAACTCTTTTTTTCTTTTTCTACTCCAAAAGCTTTCGATTGATTGGCTGTTCCGAGCAATGTTTTCGGAGTCTTTTTCTGTTCCGTCCTAACTTACATTACATCTTGTTTTTGTTAACATGACAGTATAGCCCAGGAGAAAACTACGAAAAATTTCGACAAAGCTGAATTTTGGTAGAGATGTTTATTTTTGTACCTTAAGCATTTTCCAAAAAGTACCCTAAATTTGGACTGTGGCTAAAATTTTTAGGGGGGGTTTAAGGGGTTGAATTCCAGTTTTTCGCTAATTTCCCAAAAACCATCGC
The DNA here is from genome assembly GCA_947049315.1 of Epistrophella euchroma. Taxonomy (NCBI): domain Eukaryota; kingdom Metazoa; phylum Arthropoda; class Insecta; order Diptera; family Syrphidae; genus Epistrophella; species Epistrophella euchroma. The sequence continues at coordinate 106,047,033 of OX346245.1, read as the reverse complement.
AATGTTTTTTAAAAAAATGTGAAGGCAAAAGTTGTAGCTTATGTAATTTTACATTAAAAATGTTATGACTGGATTTATTGAAGTTGCATGTTTTAACGGGCAAATATTTTTTATGTTATGTGTTTGGGAACATCTCCACATTTTAAAAAAAAATTGTCGGGGTGGGTGGCAGGGGCTAGCCATATTGAAACAGCTCGCCATTTTGTTTTCATTTGATAACTCGCCTGGATTTTTTTCTGTAACAAAATGGCCAATGAAAAACTTTAAGAGAATCAAAATACCTACAAAATGAGGTATTAACGGATCTCTGGGAGTTTTTTCATCTTTAAGTTATAGCTTCTCAAAGTTCACCTGCATGTAATGGGGTTCAGTAGTGTGTTTAGCTTTAAGACACCCGTCCTGCCTCTCCTGTGGCACTTACTCCATCAAAACCTATGACTTTGTAGAGGAGGGTTGGTGAAATATATTTGTTGAAGATAATTTCTTAAAATTGTAAAATTTTGCATTTTAAAAATCGAAAATCACATTGATAGCGGTTTCAAACACCCCTCTCATTCAAAATTTGTTACCCTCCAATAAAATTTGTATTCAAGAATGTAGCCTGATATTTTGGCTTAATTTAAAGACTCCAACCTTGAAGATCCAATTACTAGGACGAAAGTTATAGCCAATAATATCACTCGATGATGAATTATTTTTCATTAATTTTCACTTCAGTAATAATTCAAAATAGAGCAGTATGGTTGGCTTTCGAAGCTATAACTTTCATCCTAGTAATTGGATCTTTAAGGTTGGAGTCTTTAAATTAAGCCAAAATATCAATATGGCTGTTTTTTCCTAGCCTCTACCACCCTGACATTTTTTTTTATAATGTGGAGGTGTTCCCAAACACATAGCATACAAAAATATTTGCCCGTTAAAACATGCAACTTCAATAAATTTTTTTCAATAAATCCAGTACACTATAAAGTTGGTGCACGTTTTTCTCAAAACCTATTGATTGTACGAAAAAAGTTTCATAACATTTTGAATGTAAAATTACATAAGCTACAACTTTTGCCTTCACATTTTTTTAAAAACACTGATAGTTTTTGGGAAATTAGCGAAAAATAAACATCTCCACCAAAATTCAGCTTTGTCGGAATTTTTTCGTAGTGAAAGTCTAATTTTCCTTGGCTATTAAGATTTAGAGAATTCTTTTGTTTACTATCAAAAAATAAAAGCAAATGTTAAATTCATTAGTTCATTCAAGTTTGACAGATTACAGGTAGGTCAGTGGATTATAAGAGGACATTTTGAAATAACAACCCTGAATAGATAGACAACCGATGGAATACGTTTATTAATAAGAAAATTTCTAAAGCATGTCCAACTACTTAGACACTGTCCAGTTGTTTAAGTGTTGTCTTATTGTTAGTAAATCTATTAAATACGACTGTTAGTTTTTAAGGATTTAAAATCGTCATAAAGTTAAACAAACTTCTGGAGACGGAAGGGGGCCCCACCCTCTCTCTCTATGGGCGTTTGTTGCTAAATAAAAAAGTATGTTATATTATTTTAATTTTCATTACCTGAGTAGCTACATTTGGACTTATGATATACGTTATTTAATGAAGCTTTCTTAAGAACACAAAAACCTTAAAATAATTGATTATTCAGTAAGTTATATGTATCTGTTTTAAATCCATTTTTTTACATACAGATAAAGATACAGCAAGCATTACTCAAAATTTGAATTGCAAAATCATTCCTATATTATCCCAAGGAACATGTTCTTTGCTTTTAATTCCGGTTGGAAATAATATAAAACCAACAAACCCACAACTGTAATCCGAAATCCATTAACTTGGTTGCGGATTAAGCAGCTGATATTTTACCTTTCAATGTCTGCACTTAGAAACTTTTGTTAATTTTCCCCTTGTTTATTATATACTTATATCTCTTCTCTCTATATACACAGCTATACATATATATATATCTACCTATATAATATAGTGAGAAGCAGAATGTGATTCAGTTTCGGATTCAGATTGTAAGATATGTACAATGTAGGTACTTATGTAGGTATACCTTCGTAAAAAGCTATAAGGTGTAATTTCGTTTTGATACCTCCATATCAAATGCCTCTAATTAATTTTTTATTAAAACGTTTTTTTTTGGAATACATAATGGTATATACCTACTACATTTTTTTGAACTTATTTCAATTAGGCTTAAGTAAATGATTGGTACTGTGGAGTCACGACAAAGAAGTATCCCAGAGCTTCTGGAATAAATTTGCCGCAGTTTATATGAACAGTGATCATATTTTGTGCGTCATTTAAAAAGGGTATGAGAGTCAAATATAAATAAATAAACAGGATTTCTCATCTAGAACTTAAAAGAAACTCTATTCCTTTTCCTCCTATTGAAAAGAAATTAATCAACGTCCATATTATTGACTTTCGTCAAAGCTTGTTTTATAGAAAAACTAGTTCTATAGGGGTTTCGAGTTTTCCTTTTTTTTTTACAAATATTTACCTATTACTTTGACATCTAAATCAAAATATTCATACGTATTTTGACATCTAAATCAAATCAATAACGGCCATACTGTTGGCTTTCTTCAAAGCTAGTTTTGAGCAAAAACTAGTTCTATTCAGGTTTCGAGTTTTAATTTTTTCACTAATTTGTATTACTTTTACATCTTAATCAAAATATTCATACATATTTTGACATCTAAATCAAATCAATATATTTTTTTGAAAAATGTAAAACTTAAACCACTTATAGAACTAGTTTTTTAGTAAAACTAGCTTTAAAGAAAGTCAATAATATGGCCGTAATTGTTTTCGAAAAACTTAAAACTCGAAACCCCTATACAACTAGTTTTCCAGTAAAACTAGCTTTGAAGAAAGTCGATAATATGGCCAGTAAGTGACGAATAATTAATTTTTTTGTCCTTTGGGGATCACTTCTGAGCCGGATATTTTTTTAAAAATTTGGTTACTTATATTGTGAATCGGACAAAAAATGGTAGGTAGATATTCGATTAACTGCCTGAACAGAATAGAATGATGGAACTGGAGCCGCAGACGGAACTGGAAGAGCTGTCAAAAAGTGTCGTACGTTTTTTTTTTTACCTGTCCACAATGCAGCTGTACAGGCTTTGAATGTATTTTGAAGAAAAACAAAAGAATATTCTTGTGTACAAGCTCAGATTTATATTTTTTGTTTCCAATAATTTTCCTTTTAATAAATAATTTTTTTCGCGATACAAATAACCACAATATTTTTTTCCGACCCAAAAAGTTGTTTTTTTTTCTTCATACAAATTGAAACGTCAAAAGTGTCGTACGTGAAAAGTTAAAAGTTGGCGAACTCTTCCGTCTGCGTCTGCAGCTCCGTATGCGGCTACGTTCCGTTGTGTTCGCAACATTGAATTTGCATGTATTCAATATTTTAACAGTAGCTATTCCAGCTCCGGCTCCAGTTCCGTCTCCGTCATCATTCTGTTCAGCCAGTAAGTGAAAGATAATACATATACATTTTGGTGATGAGGGACCACTCCATTATTGGGAACAAGAATTATTTTGTTATCATAATTATCAAATTAATCGATTTTGCGCTTTTTTGGTGTTTGTTACATATGGTAGGTAGATCCCAACTAACAGGTCTTGGACCCCAATATTCATTAACTACCTAAGTTATTCAGCTCTTTTATTTATGTTTTACGTAGATACTTAGTATGTTTATTATTTGGGCTTTTGAAAAAAACGCATTTTCAATGCAAAATTACCTATTTCTTACAACACTTAAAAAATAAAATAAATTTGATGGCACAACAGCTCATGAAGAACTAAGGCCTAGTGACTTACAACTCTCAACCATTCCTGTGTGCGTGTCTGCAGGAATGGAGGGGACCTACAGTTTATTGCCGAATCCGAACGGCTAACGAGCGGCACTTTTCTGTGACAGGAGATACTCTTGGAGGATTTGTCAATTCCTCGCAAGAGGCAGTAGCCGTTTTTTCTTTTAAATAAATAGGTGGCGAGGCTGGGGATCGAACCTTAGACCTCCGGCATGATAGTCCATCGCACTAACCATCACGCCACGGCTACTACTTACAACACTTATTCACTTATAATTTAGATTTCAAAATTTCATATTCAAAAATATTCTTAATCCATGAAAAAATTGAATGCTTAAAAAATGATAATTTCAAAATTTAAGTAGACTTTATCCGTTTCAGGCCCATTTGCTGAAACGAAACATAAATATTTATGTTTAACTTAAACGCTTATGTTTGACTTTTTCCTCAGCGTAAACTGTCACAAAAGCTCTTATGTTAAACTTAAATATTTAAGTTTCGTTTCAGCAAATGGCCCTCAATAACATTGGGATTTAATATAACCTGGGCCATAATATGAAGAAATATATTATTTGCATGTGGGAACTCAAAACTTGTCGCCAATTTTACTGATGCGTTTTACTGATCCATCTAACTGGCTCCTATTTCAACCAACAGGTCAGATGCGGCATTTTATTGGTAATTTATAGCAGGCGAAACAAAACATATAGTTCCAATAAAACTTTAAGACTTGACTACATTCACTTGATTTAAGTTTGAACCACATTCAAGACTTTTTGCAAAAAAGTGAAAAACAAGAACATGCTCTAAAGACGCCTGTGCGAAAAAAAAATATTTCTAATCTTTAAATTCAATCTGAAATGGCAGATCAAACACAATTTTTATATGTTTTTTCCTGCACGGGCATCTCTAGCGCATGATTTTGTTTTTCACTTTTCCACTTTTTGGAAAAAGGCTTAAATGTATTTAGCGGCAGGGGGATGTTTGAAAGTTCTACCGAAGGGTGAGGCAAACTACCCAGGTTTACAAGGCCAGAACGAAAGCCTGCCAAGATGAGAGTGGGAATATGGTGGTAGCCACACAATCGGTGCTGAGGATCTGGAAACAAGACTTTTCTAGACTGCTAAACGGCGAAGATGGCCAAAATTCCGCTGTAAGACAGAACACTCCATTCAACCTGGACGATGATGGTCAAAATTTCCGTCCACCCGACCTAAATGAAGTGCGGTTAGCGATAGCCAAGCTTAAAACGTACAAGGCTGCTGGTGCGGATGGCCTGCCAGCCGAGCTATTCAAAGCACTTGGTAGGGAGTATACACCAGCTTTTTTCCATAATTTGGTCGGAGGAAAGTATGCCCGATGAATGGAACCTCGGTATAGTGTGCCCCATCCACAAGAAAGGAGACGCTTTGACCTGTTCCAACTACAGAGGTATAAGTCTCCTCAACGTCGCATACAAAATCTTGTCATCTGTAATGTGTGATCGCTTAAAACCGTTTGTCAACGATCTGATCGGCCCCTATCAATGTGGTTTTAGGCCCGGCAAATCAACCGTCGATCAAATGTTCACACTCCGACAGATTCTGGAAAAAACCCAGGAGTTTCAAATCGATACACACCACCTGCGGTCTGTGCAGAAGAGTTTTTGATATGTCATATCGGATGATTTTGACAAATGAAACGCAATCTTTTCGCACACAAGTATCTCGAGAGCATGTTTTCCTTTTTCACTTTTGCCACTTTATTGCAAAAAGTCGTGAAACTACAGCCTACTACTTTTTGTACACTTTTGTTTCTATGTTTACAAAGTAGGTATTCTTGGTTCCACAAAGCATAATTTTATGTATTGATGATAGGTCGTGAAATTGTATGTTGCTTTGAAATGTCAAAATATATAGAAAGAGTACTTAGTGCCTTCGTGTCGTACAAGTTGTTCTATGTTTTTTAAATTTTTTTATATATTTGGGAAAAAAAAACACAAACATAGAAATAATTGAACAACGAAATTGAAATTGTCACAACTACTTAATTAAAGTCTAACTTAATTTTACCACGCTTCTCGCACCGTAGCAGAGCGCTCCTTTAATGTATCTGCAATTCTCTTATGGAAATACTTCGAAATGAATTGCAAAGAACTTCCACAACCGCAGCTTTTAAGAGGAAATTATTTTTTGCACTTTTCGAATCACATTTAAATATTTCCACTTTTCTTTTTCCTTATAAAAATCTATTATATTATTAAAAATAATTAATTCTAGTAAAATTATAATTAACCTTGTTTTTAAATTTAAAAATTTATTATTAGGTATTATTTTTTTTTTAACATAAAATTATTTTATTATAAAGAAAACTTTGTTATATAATTTTAGATACTCTAAGGCCCACTTGCTGAAACGAAACTTAATTATTTATGTTCTACTTTTTCCTCAGCATAAACTGTCACAGAAGCGCTTATGTTCAACTTAAATATTTAAGTTTCGTTTCAGCAAATGGGACTTATCTATCTTTTAAATCTTAATTTATCATTGTAAACAAATGAAATAAATGAATTAAACTAAAAAAACTAACACTAACGCCAAATCATTAAGCAGATGTGTTAAAACAGGTATGTAACCTTTTCGTTCACTAACTTAAATTCTAGTAAACCTACCTATTTAAATATAGGTAGTAAGGCCAGTAAAAAACAAAAGTTAAAAAAACATTGAATAAAAAATTCGAAATTATCAGAAACTAATTAACGGAAAATTATCCAGTTAAAGACTTTTCAATCGGCGAATGGTGCTTTGATAAGTTAACTTTCAAAAAATTGGGCTCATGCACCTACCTTAAAGGTATCTTTAAATTTGGGCGAATTTAAAGCTGAGTTGTTTCTGGAAATGATCCGTACGTAGAAAATATTATTTTAAGTCTATTAAATAGAAACAAGGTAGGTAGTTACATAGGTATGTATAAAAATGTAGGTATGCACATTATTGTACAACCTTCCTTCCTCCATTCCATACCTATTAATAAATTTAACACTCAAGATGAACAAAAACTCACTCAATTTATGCGCATGGGTCGTCTATCCAATCCCTGAAAATAGTCTTGTATATAAATAAATTGAGCAAAATCTTGACAGGAACCTCCCCTTTTTTATACACAATTTTCATTCATGCGCACATTCTACTACTTTATATTCTATCTTATATACCCACTTAGTTTGATAAAAAGTATCTTTTTGTGTCAATTCTGGTATACGTGATGGAAAAAAATGAGAAATGAACTCAAGTAGTAGGTAAGAGGTACACGTACATTTGATTCCGAAAATTTTAAAGTGACCAAATAAGTCTTCAGCTTATGTAGTAACAGTTATTATTACAACAAGCAATCAATTCTCACTGAATTCGATATATCTATTGTTGGTCCTTGTTTTTCCCAATCACACAACTCGCAAAGCTGCTAAATCTACGCACCTAATTCGGAGATGTACCTACAGTGTGAGTGTACTACAGTACAACGACGCGGAAGAAGATTATGGATATCTATTTACGTATCAGTCTAGCATCTAAGTGCAGCTTATTCTATTGATGCAAACGCAAATGTGTTCATAGCAAATATCCTTTTTATTATTTCTCGATGTACCTACCTAACCTACCTACCTAGGACCTATTTAATTTTTAGGGAGAATTTTCATATTAAATCTTGCAGCTAGGTAATAGGTACATATAAGGATGTCACATGTCACAGCAGTTCAGTGAATGGCATATGTTTTCACTCGGGTCTTGTGAATGGTAAAGGATATACTTATATGCAGAGGATTATGCGCTTCTCTAATAGTGCGTGGTAAGTTGTTTGCAAAATTTGTTTTGCTGTCTATTGTGGCTTAAGGGATAATGCGTTATAATATCTTTATATTGGTTTTAATCCTAGAGCAGTAATTGCTTTGGAAGTTCACTATAAATACTAACAGATTAAGCAATCTGGGTATGAATGAGATATTAGGAGTCGACGGTTGTTTACAATACCAAGGGTTTTTCCACACCAAGCAAAGGTATAGGAGGTATTGTAAGTCAGTTTAATGATATTCAAGCTCTAATATTATATAGGGTTATCCTATTAAATAGCTTATATACATAAGACTAGATGCCTGCTGGATTTATTTCAACGTTTAGCGTAGTTCATTAAAAAATGTTTTTACAAATCTAATATGGCAGATTTGGGTGTTCCTAGACCGGAGCGATTAATATCGGTAAGACAAATATCTGGATGCATTAGGTATCTTCGTGTTATTTTAAAAATGCGCAATTTAATGATAGTGAAGTCGACATTCCAATAGAAATGAATATATTTAGGTATGGGTTGGGTACGTGGGTAATGCAGGTACTATAGGTACCTAGCAGACGATTATACATATTTTCATTAGTATATTAAAGTAAATTTAGATACTTACATTTCAGAAGCTGGTACATGATACAGATATTAAACAGGAAATCAAAATGTTTTTAAGTAAAACTTACTAAAGTAACAGGCAATTTCTTCGCAAGGTCATTATCAACTCATTGGCCTCGTTCAGGATTGTATCCAAAGCGATCTGGATAGCTTTGTGTTGTTGTAATCCCTTGTGAAAAAACAGCTGATGCAACAACAACCAAACGAATCTGAAAATTTTTGGATAGGTTGACACCGCCTTGGATAGGTTTCTGAACGCGAGGATTTATACAAGTAAGTTATAGTCCTGTCAATTTGATACTGATAGTAGGTATTCGTTTGGAGTCAGTATTACTGGCTGAACAGAATGGTGACGAAGACGGAACTGGAGCCGGAGCTGGAATAGCTGTCAAAATATTGAATACACGCAAATTCAATGTTGCGAACACAACGGAACGTAGACGCATACGGAGCTGCAGACGCAGGCGGAAGAGTTCACCAACTTTTAACTTTTCACGTACAACACTTTTGACGTTTCAATTTGTATGAAGAAAAAAAAAAAACAACTTTTTGGGTCGGAAAAAAATATTGTGGTTATTTGTATCGCGAAAAAAATTATTTATTAAAAGGAAAATTATTGGAAACAAAAAATGTGAATTCTGAGCTTGTACACAAGAATATTCTTTTGTTTTTCTTCAAAATACTTTCAAAGCTGTACAGCTCCATTGTGGACATGTAAAAAAAATAACGTACGACACTTTTTGACAGCTCTTCCAGTTCCGTCTGCGGCTCCAGTTCCGTCATTCTATTCTGTTCAGCCAGTTATAGGTATATCGTTGGAAAGGCTTTTTTGCATAGAAGTACAGAATCTATTTATTTATTGATTAACTGTACAACAAAGACTTAAAAAACAAAAATAAATTTTTACAATAAGAGCCGAGCGCGAGCAAAAGTGAGAATATTTTTGTTTAGTAAATTCACGACACTCGCAGTCGCACTGACATTAACAAACCACGGCACTTTTTTGTTTGTTTTAATGTTTTAATTTATTTAATAATTATTGTACCACAAAAACTTAAGACCGTGAGTGTTTTATTTAATTATATCCACAGTTCTGGACATAACCCAATTTTCTTTCTGAGTGGAAAGATCAATGGTACTTACGGTTGCCACTTTGGTCATTTGTGACCAAATTTGGTCATTATTTTTTCACTTGGTCACATGGTCATTTTTTAGTCCATTTGGTAATTTTTTTTTGAAATATCGATTTTATGCACATAATGTATATTTGTTTATATTAAGCTTCTACTTTGATCTCTTTTTAAAATGCTCTGAAAAGTTATTATTTTTATGTTTTTTTTATTTATGATTCGTTACTTTTATTTATTTATGTTAGTCTAATAATTTAATTAAGTTCATTAGGTACCTACTTTGTGAATTTGTTGGTTTCTGTTTTTTATTGTTTTTGTTTATTATTAAAGCCTAGTTTATAGATCGAAGCGAAGCGAAGTTTTCATACAAAAAAAATAGCTTTTTTCACAGGCGTGAAAAATACAATAAAATTAAATGAATTTATTTAAGCGAAAAGGGGGAAGAAATTTGTTATGAAGTAAATACAATTCAACGGACTTATCTAAACCAAATATAAAACTAAATTATTTTTGTTTTGAACACCTCTCGACGCGAGATTTATTGATATTTCATTTCGGTTTGAGTTTTACTTCGCATTGATATATAAACTAGACTTAATACATACAAAAAAAAATATGTCATCTGTGTAATATGAAGAATTATGTTAAAATAAATGCGATGAATTCATTGTTTTCTGTGTTTAGAGGTACAAATATTCGGACTCAAATTATTTTGGTCATTTTTAGCTACAGTTGGTCATTTTTATTTTTAATTTTGGACACAAATTTTATTTTCAAGTGGCAACCGTGATGGTACTTCTTTAAATCTGACATTTTGTTGCTTTGCTATCGTCTTTTTCCGTTCTCTTTATCACACTATTTTGTCTGTCGGGTAAAGGCCTGGCCTGGCTAGTTAGTAATAAAACACACGTTAGTTTTAACAAAAATGGTCGATGGCAAAGTTCGCTACTTACATAAAAACCTAAAATGAAATTTTATTTTGTGAAGCTATTTTAAAAGATTTCTAGATCAAAAGAAGTTGATAAAGCAATCAAATTTGGGTTATCAACTTTCCATACCATCAGGATAAAACCTTTTTTATCTTGCTTACAAGATTAAAGAAATGACAGTTAAAAACGGTCACCGAAAAACAAAACCTAAAAGAACAGGTAAACATGATTATTAGTAGTCTAAATTAATACTTTAAAGCTCGGATCCTGTAACAAATTTAAGACCATTGCCTGTTGAGAAAACTAAAAAATACAAAAGAAGGTCTTAAAATGCTGATTCTCGGGATTTCCTGGTTCATCATTCTTAAAAAATATTTACGAAAATTATATAATATGTATAATGAAATCGAAAATGAAACGGATGAAGAATTTACTGATGGAAAAGAATCTTGAGCAGAGTCCACTGAATAACTTTAAGTTGCATTATATGTGTTGATCATTATAATAGTGGTGTAACTCCATTTTAAAAAAGAATGGATTTTTTTGCTCAATGGTATTACATTTTTTTAATAGTTTTCAACATAAAAAGGAATCAACTCCAAATACGCATTATATTTTCGATAGTTAGGGTTTCTTGTTTTTAGAAAGATTTTTTTGTGTAACTGTTTACAATACAAGTAAAGTAAGTCATAAATCCGTTTAATAGTGAAGCAAGGGCGGATCCAGACTTTGAGTCAGGGGGGGGGGTCACACTTCAAAATGCAATCACGCTAAAAATTTAATAATTCACCTACCGCCTTTTGCAATTGATGAACACAGCTACATGTTTTTTTATCGACTTAGAGTGAAAAATGACTTTTTGTATGTAACTATACTTTCAGGCAGGCCTGTATAATTTACGCTTAAGTACAATAACAACTACAATTACCTTGTACTTTAATATTTTAAGTACAAGTACAATTTCATGGTAATTGTACTTAAAATTTCCAAGTACCAGTACCGGTACTTGTACCTGTAATTATAATTCCACAAAAGAATTGAAAATTTTGTACTCATTACTTTAGTACTTAAAATTGTTGTACTTCCCATACAATTTGTATGGAAAAAAGAAATTAGCGATGAGCAACCTCTAAATATTAATCTAAACGGTTGAAATTTTACCAGGCTTATTACTTTACTAAACTCTAACTAAAAAGCTAGTGGCATTGAAAATCGAAGACAATTTAATATAATAATATATACTCGTGTATTTGAGAGCACGTTAAATGTAATTTGTACTGTCAGCTATTGTTCTTCTATAAAGTTCTGTGGTTTTGCTAGACTTTTCCTACATATGCATATGATATGTAATGTTATTTTTCAGTTGTGCAAACAAGTGAAGGCTGTTTGATCAAAATATATGCGACACGAAAAATTTCAACAATTATTAAGGGCCCTCCACACTATGCCACTGAGTATTAACACATGTCAAAAAAGTGGGAATTAAATCCTGTATAATAGTGTGGAAACAAAATATGAAATTTCATCCCATCTCACACAATTTGACAGGTGTGAATACATGAAAATTTTTAAGATTGGTTCTAATACCATCACACATTCTTTCTCAGTTGACTTTGAGGTTATGGTGAATTGATTTTTTGGATGCAAGTGTGGAAGCAAAATATGAAAATCGTTTTCTTCACACAAATTTGGCAGTCGTAAGTAATTCTATCACACTTTTTTTTGACATGTATTAATACTCGATGGGATAGTGTGGAACGGCTAATAGCAGTTTCTTTTGCTGTTTTTTTGGCCTAGAAAAAAAAAAAACAGTTAATAAATTTTTTTACAAACCTTATCAATAACTAATTATGGTATTGTGTGTAGATTAAAATTATCTCGGAGTTGATATCATTGGTTATTCTCGAGATATTCGAGCCAAAAACCATTTCATTTTTTAACAATTTTTAGCAGTTTTTTTTTTACAGATATTTCGGCATAGAAAAAATCCGTTTATTGATTTTTTTACAAACTCTAATCGGTAGATTAGGTGTATACTAAATAAAATTAACTCGAAGTTAATATCTTTGTGTGTTCTTAATATTCGATATTCATTTAACAATTTTAAATGTTTTTTTAATTACAAAAAAAACTTTGGGTTGATTTTTTTTTAAGTATTACCAATTTTTCACTACGTCATTATGCACAGAATAAAACCAGGCCGAAGTCGATATCTAGAGATATTCGAGAAACAAGCCATTTTACAACTTTTTTTTAAATTACTGTGATAAAAAAAGCGCTTATTGACTTTTCTTTCTTTCCTTTCTAAATGTTATGACCTTATTATCTGTAATATAAAATTTATTTGAAGTCGATATCTCTATGTGTTCTCGAGATATGGTGAACGAAAAAAAAACTTCCGAACGTACGTACACAGACATCTCTCTAAAAACAATGTAATCCGACTCCAGAGACCTTGAAACGTCGAGAAATGTCAAAATTTTCAATTTCACAAATCGGACGGATTACAATAACTTCCAATGGGAAGTTAATAATTGCAATGTACAGCAGCAGATCTAGATGTGTGTAGTGTTTTTGATATGGCCCAGGGGAGGGTCAAGTTCTGGATTTATGTTATTTTTGCATGCAGTCTCTTTTTCTATGAATGTAATCAGTATTAATAAGCGAATGGATATGGCCCAGGGGGGGGGGGGGGGTTGTCATGACCCCCACGTCCCCTCCCCCCTGGATACGCCCTTGTAGTGAAGTACATCTGTGCCGAGATTTAGCTAATGGCGAGTGAGTGAGATGACTAACTTTTCATGAGTGAAGTGAAATGAAACGTCAGTTTACTCGCCGGATGTTTCTGCGGTGACTTGGTGTATGTGTTGGTAAATTTACACTTTTGCATAAGTATGCGTTCTTTTCCAAAGGAATTTTAACATATCTGTTCACGTATCTGAAATGAAATAGCAAAACAATAATGTATGTATGTAAAAATAAAAATGAGTATGCAGCACATAAAAGATTTGTTTTTTATACAAACATATATTTATGTAAAAATGATATTTGATGAACATTATTAATTTTTTATTTACATTCTAATTGTAGGTATACATTTTTTTAATACAAGTGAAAAATATAATTCAGCATCGCAAGGACGACCCCATCAACTTCGTGAGGACTAACTACAAAACTTTGGAAGAATGTTTAGAAGTGGATAGGGCACACTAACTTCACACTAAAGTCACACATTGATTAAATTTTATTTTCCTAAGTTTTTTGATAAAGTTTAATTAAAATAAAAATACAAAATTGAAAAATTAAACCTCAAACAAACAAAACCAAAGACAACAAATTAAAAGATATTTTTTTGTTATGACATTTCATGTGTTCGAAACTAGATTCGAAATTACTCATTTCACTTTAATAGCTTAATCACTTTTGCGAATGAAGTGAGATGAGTCGGCGAGTAAGGCGAGTCATCTCACTTCACTCGCTGAAATAGCTAAATCTCGGCACTGGAGTTGATTCGTTTTTACTGTGACAAATGTCATCTGACCACAGGCTTGCATAGGACAAAAACGAAACATTAAACGCCATATTATTCACTCGATACATCCAGATTTAAACTGAAATCCAGATGAATTTACATTGAATTTGTATGATTTACATCCAGATTTAAGTTTTAATCTGGGCCCTATTTCATAAAAATTGACAGGTGACAATTCTACAAATTTGTCACACTTGTCTGACAATTTTGTATTTCATAAAATATTGACAGGTGATAAATTTGTCAGAAAAATACAATGACAATTTTGTCATTGTCATATTTTGACACATTTGTTGGGACAATTTTGGCATTAGTCCAGTGCATTTATGAAGATTGTATATGGGTGACCCAGCAGTTTGCAGCACCCCCCTAATTTTTTTTCATCATTTTAAAGGTACTTCATCGGAGATCATTACCGTGAGTTTTCGCACTTGTGAAATTCACCTTTCGGCCACTATCTTGGATTTTAGTTTTCATTGAATATCTCTGTTTCAGTTAGTCCTACAAAAAGCTTTGTGAGACCAAAAGTGTGCAGCGGAATTTTAAAAAAAGGACTTGAAAGGAGATTTTTCGAGTCATTTTTTTTAAATTCCCATAAAAATCTAGGTAATGCCGCAGGTATCTGCCAATAATTTTTTTTAATAAAATGGACTTTATTAATCACTGTACCAAAGAGGCAGACATGCTGCTTTAAAAAAAAACTGCAATTTTTATTTTTTGGGAAATTAGCAGAATTTGTATGCAGATTTTTCGAGTCCTTTTTTTAAAATTCCGCTAAAAATCTAGGTACTGCAGCAGGTGTCTGCCAATAATTTTTTTATATAAAATGGACTTTCTTTATCATTATATCAAAGAGGCAGACATGCTGCTGTAAGAAAAACTGCAAATATTTATTTTGGTAAATCAGCTGAATTTATGTGGAGATTTTTCGAGTCCTTATTTTAAAATTACGTTAAAAAATAAGTACTGCACCAGGTGTCGGCCAGTAATTTTTTTTAATAAAGCATACTATAGAGCTTAACATATATAAAACTACATATATTTCTTTGAAGAAAGTAACATTTTTTTCATTTGGAACAAACCCTGAATTTTGTTTGAAAATTTTGAAGGGTTTTTCTTTCTCCAAAATTCTGTTAAAAAAGTAGGTCCAGGTGTCTGCCAGTAATTTTTTTTTTATTAAATAGACTATCCAAACTAAAATTTGAAAAATTCAGACTTATTGCTTTACGAAAAAGTATTTTTTTTTCACCTCCAAAAAATAACGTAATTTTTTTGTAGATTTTTATGGTATTTTTTTTTTTTCAAAATTCCGTTACTCGTGTAGGTACTACAGCAGATGTCTGCCATTAGTATTTTTGAATAATGGAAACTATATATACCTACGTGCTGCTATCACGTTTTAGAGTTCGAATTTTTGGACCTTTGAGACCCCCCCATTCCCATAGGTATACCATAAGCTGAAATTATGATGCTCAGGAGGTCTAGGACAATGACTACACTTAATATGAATCGTGCTGAAATACCGTAAGGCCGAAAACAGATGTGCAGCTTTTTCCAATGCAGCGAAAATAAATTTACACATGTTCTTATGAGAGCTGACATATTCCAGGCTCTGCATGCAGCCTTTGCTGCACGATATCTCTATTTCTAATATCGCTGCATGGGAAAAAGCTGCACATCTGTTTTGGGCTTAAGTCTGCCTGCGACTGGCTCTTGGGCTATATTGTCTATTCTCTCTCTATATATATTGGCTTGGTATTTTTTGTCAATACAAATCGGAATTCACAAAGCGCAAAGTGTGAATGTTTTTTTTTTTGCATACTCCCCACAAACACGAAATACTCCCCTTCCTTGAAATACTCCCATGCAAATTTTCAGAACGGCAGCCCTGGGACTGGACTAATATAAAAAAAACTTCTTATCAACTAGCAAAGCAGTACCACTCACCCACATAGGGAAGACTATAGGGATAATCTTACAGCATTTCCAGTTGGCAAGCAAACCTCAATAACGACAGTAAGTTTCGGTCTCCCTATCTCTTAAAAGAGGAATGCCTGAAAGGGTCGTATACAAAATCAATTTTCTTCCAGCAACCGGTTTCGCCTCTGTTTGTTTTTGATTTACTAGAATACCTAGGTACCTTAATATCCAATTCACAAATCAAATTATTTTTACAATAACGAGGATGCCTACATTCTTAGCTGCTGCGGTAAGTCATCAACAGTTTATTCATGCTGGCGTGTAATCAAATTTCACTTACGCTTATTATGTAATTACACATCCTGTCAGAAATTTCAAATGAAACAAAGTTTAATATTTCGTCCCTTATGTCAACATCAACGGCCCATCAGCTTAACTTAATTTTAAGCATAGACAAAGTGTAACACGTCATAAAATTTCCATGGAACATTTGTAAACGCAATCAATATTCGCGTATTCATTCATGTTCGCAGATATATTGTGAATTGCGATGCGAGTGCGAGTGCGGTAAGCAGAGCGCTATGGGTGAACCCTGTGTGTTTTTCCGCATGTCTTATTCCTACCCAATTATTGGTCCATAAAAAGACGATGCCGTCCTCAAATTACATAAAATTCAACATTATAGAGCAATTGCGTAAGTATACATTGGGATGCGGCCCCTGGTTGAAGATCATGGCTCTATATTATACTTAACAACACACAAACTAGGGGTTGAATATTCGTTTTGAAACCCAAATCTTGCCTGCGGGAAAACATTTTTATTAATTCATAATTCAATGTACTCTGACTTTGATTCAGCTCAAGTAATTCAATACTCCGTTGAAAAGAGATGTTTCCAAAATCTGTTTTAGCCCCGCTCCAGCATATTAAAATGCATTCATATTTTGGTAATGCGATTTGAATGAAGGCAAATTGTTATGCAAGCAGTCAGCTGTAATTGATATAAAGTAGTTGCTAATGTGTGTATAGATACAGCAGAAGAAAGATAACCAATAATATCTTTTAAAATATTTATTGACATAACCGTCGGAAAAAGAATTCAATACGATTTATGACATTATGGAGTTATATTTTAATTTTGTTTGGATGTTGTCAATATTGTGTCAACTCAAGTCTTTTAAATAAAAAAAAATTCATCTTCAGTTTTGAAGATGATGCCGACTGGAGTTTTTGCAGTTGCCGAAGGCCGCCGACGCGTCGAGCTATTAAGTGTTGTGTATTCTCTAAATGTACTAAAATGAAAATAAGAAATTCATTCATTCATCCCGCTATTTATATTGCAACCATTTTATCAGGGCCCGTATTATGAATTACGAAACAAACGGCAGAAAAAACGAAACCCATGGAAACGATATTCACGGCAAAAGCGATTATGAGAAACGAGAATTCAATCAAGAAAATGCTGCCAGATAAAATCGAAGAATAATTTTTTAAAAGTACAAATAACCCTGTTCCAGTGTTGATGGACTTTTTTTTAAATTTGATCAACCAACACCAAAAAATTCCTTTTTTCTAGATTCGTTTTATTTTTCTCAAATGTCCCACAGCAAGAAAGGTTGGATTAAATATACAATTAGATTTTTAATTCAGATTAATAAATAAAAAAACTTAACCGGTACACCCGAAAAAATGGCGTTGGACGCGAACGGAACATAAATCTATTATGAAATTGGTATATCACTGCATTTGTGATAAATTGAATAGTTTCATGACAACAAATGAGATTATTTACAAGCACTTGATTTAACACATAATGTGGAATATCCCCATAAAAAGGAATTTCTTCCATGATCCCCCATCACTGTTTACGGCTATAAAGATCTGTCAAAATATAAGCTTTTGTAAATTTGTTGTGAATGTAAAATTGTTATCCTCCGTATTTATTATTAAAGTGTACATATTTCAATATTATCTTTTTGTGAAAGTGAACAAACAATGTTAGAAATAAAAGTAAAGCCAAAGTGTACCAATTAGCTTTCGCCCGTCGCTGATCTGTTCATAAAGATACCTATTTCATTTGTTTTGTGTTGTTTTATTAAATAAATAAATAATAATAAACCCATGATAAATCTTGTGTATTGTTTATAATACTACTTAAATCTTGTGCAAAACCAAAATGCAATTGGAAAAACAAAACTAAAACGAAAGCCGAACGACAGCTACTACCATTCTTTGTTTCTCGTAATCGCAACTTAACGATAAAGAGGGATTTTGAACGATAATCGTAATTCGTAATACGGGCCCAGTTTATACGTCCAAAGTGGGAGCTTTTACAGAGCACGTGCAGTACCAAATTTAGTAGCGATAACAAGAGGCTTTACTTTGTTTTTCTTTTTTTTTAATTTTCTTCGGGATAAAAAATATTATTAAGGTGATATTACATTGTCATATATATATGGCAAGTTTGCCAAATAAATATGGCTCAAAAATGTCATATAAGTGTGATAGTCATATTTATATGACAAAATATATATGACTCCATATATATGACAACCATGAATTATTTTGAATTTAAAAAAATATAATGATTTAATGAAACGTGATTGGTCAAATATATCGGATTTTTTAAATATTTTATTTTTCGTAGCAACTGTGTCATATTTGTAAAAAAAAATTGACAGAAAAAGCTTGTGATCATTATATGGCATACTTATATGGCATAGACTATTAATACTTGTCATATATACAAAGATTGTGTCATATTTTATATGACTCGCATTGGTCATATATATATGACAATGTAATATCACCTTTATGAAATGTGTAAGTAGAATAATTGTGACATTTCAAATATAGGGCAGATTTTTTATTTGTCCAAAAAAATCACTTTTGGGACTTAGTAAAAAATCGTTGGTACCTTTTTGTTTCATAAAGGAAAAGTTTGACTTCTGGACATCGCTGAGCAATGCAATAAGGCTTTAAATTTAACTTACAGTATTTAGATTAAGTGCCAGTTGTACAATCGTGGTTTAAATTTCGGCGGGTTAACTGAGGTTCAACGAATGTTCAAGGTTCTAATATGCACTAAAATCCAATTACATGCCTGAACCATCGTTGAACCACAGTTAATCCGCCGAAATCGATGAGTTAAAATTCCTGAACCACGGATCAAATATTTGTACAACTGGCCCTAAGAGTCAATCAAAAACCATTGCGACCTTTTGCGACTTTTTTAGAAAGTGGAAATTCAAGATATTAAGAACATTGAAACGCTCATGATAAAGTTGAAGTATTGTGTCATCTCTAACCGCTACATTGAATTGCATACCAGCCTTCATTTTTTGAAACATTTGGTTTTATAGCTGCTTTATATAACGAATATCACTTGACGATTTCCACACAGTATTCTTTTAATTCATAAGTCACTAGCTGGCTTATGATTTAATTTTGTTTTAATTCGTAAGTCACCTACTGACTTATGACTTACATAGATTTTTTAATTCAAAAACTCGCAACCCTGCCCTCCAATGAAGACCAAAATTGTGTTATTAAATATGGTTCCAATATGGAGATGAAATAAATGTTCACTATTTTTTGAACGAGAAGATGTAGCATTTTTTTCTAATCGATATATTTTTTTAATTTATACATAGGTCAAAAATTCTGAAAAATCTAACGTTTAATAAATAATTTGTGATAAATCGGAATCGTAGTAGGTATGTTGTTGAGTTTTGTACTTTTGGAATTATAATAGACCCATGTTTGAGGAATATTTAATTTACTTGTTTTTCTCGCGGAGAGAATTTTTTTAAAACTATTTTTTTTCAAGAGAAAATTTTAATAGTTTTTTCTTTAAATTACATTTTTAATTAATATTTTGTGTCAAATTTTTGTCAAAAAGCGCAAAATCCATAGTATTTTTCATTTTATTTATGTATATATATTTTTTTTTCATATTTGGAATTATTAATAAGTGAAACCCGAATTTTCAAAAATTGTTGACATTTTTTTGGACAAATATATGTAGATACTTTTGCTTATTTACGAGTATACAAGGTGTCGCCTAATTCGTTGACTATGATTTGAGGGATGATCCGTGGGATCTTTTATGGCGGAAAAACTCTATCTTCCCTCTCTACTTTAGTTTTTAAGAAAATAAAAACAAATTTTTTATACTGGTTGTTTTATTTTGTTAAGTTTATGACGCATAAAAATTGCCGTTCATATTTTATACAATTTTTTTTCAGAAATTTTGACTTTGAAATTTAATTTCTCAAAGTCTATTCATTTAAACAACATAAAATATTCGATTTCCAGAAAGGTATATAGCACATCATTTTGTTTTTAAATATGTTGTTTCCATTTTCATGCAATTTTTCATACACTACCTGAAGGGGGAAGACGAATGTTTCCCCTATACAATTTTATTTCTTGGAATGATCCCAAGAATCATCCCCCCAAATATAGTGTACGAACTAGGAGAAACCCTATAGGTATACGTAAGTAGTTCGCATTAATTGAAATTGATAATAAATTATCTACTCCGTAAATATCTACGCAAAATATGAACAAATTACTTCGATCTACACACAATTTACAGCTTGTTTAAAAAAAAGGTCTAATAAATTGATTATTTTCATATGCTCAGTAGAGTGATTGTTAGCCACTTGGTGGAAATTAATTGTTCTAAACATTTTATTATAAATATTGATTATTTTCATTAGTTTTTTAGTTGCAAAAAAATATTTTTAAATTTATACCCAGCTATCAGAGCTGTAAAAGACTGCAGTCCTTTGGTAATGCAGTTAATAAAGTCGCAGTTAATTAACTTACCTTTTGAATGTAAGTTAATACTGTAAATAAGTACTTTAACTGCGAAACAAGCAGTCAGCAGTCAGTACTAACATTCCGACTGTGCAGTTAAAAAAAAAAGTTAATTAACTGTAAGTTAATTAACTGCAGTACTTTTTAACTGCTTTTAGTCTTTTTAGTCAGTAAAAAGTCTTTGTACTGCAATGATTTAACTTTTAGTCAGCAAATCTTTTAACTACAGTCAATTAACTTTTAACGTTTTCTATAGTCTTTTAACTAAAAGAAACAGGATGGAATAAAAAGAAAAGAAATTAAAAGAAAAAAAAGTTAAAAAAACTTACAGTTAATTGACTGTAGTTAAAAGACTTGGTGACTAAAAGTTAAATCATCGCAGTACAAAGACTTTTTACTGACTAAAAAGACTAAAAGCAGTTAAAAAGTACTCCAGTTAATTAACTAAAAGTTAATTAACTTTTTTTTTAACTGCACAGTCAGAATATTAGTACTGACTGCTGACTGCTCGATTTTAGTTAAAGTATTTTTGTAAGTTAAAAGACTTATTGAAATTAGTCTTTTTAGTCAATTAACTGCAGTACTGAAAAGACTGCAGTTTTTACAACTCTGCCAGCTATGCAAAACTGTAGTAGCCGTGGCGTGATGGTTAGTGCGATGGACTGTCATGCCGGAGGTCTAAGGTTCGATCCCCAGCCTCGCCACCTATTTATTTAAAAAAAGAAAAAACGGCTACTGCCTCTTGCGAGGAATTGACAAATCCTCCAAGAGTATCTCCTGTCACAGAAAAGTGCCGCTCGTTAGCCGTTCGGATTCGGCAATAAACTGTAGGTCCCCTCCATTTCTGCAGACACGCACACAGGAATGGTTGAGAGTTGTAAGTCACTAGGCCTTAGTTCTTCATGAGCTGTTGTGCCATCAAATTTTTTTATGCAAAACTGAGGCAATTTCCTACCGCACTAAACATCTACATTCGAAAGGTACATTTTTGAAATGTTCGAAGTTCATATTAATTGAAATTTATATGAACATTTTTTTGCACGAAACAGAATGAATTTCATCAGACCTAAACCAAAAAAGCGATTGAGTGCTCTGTTGAGGTTAGTTGAAGAAAACTTCAGTATTGGTCTTTTGCCTATAATTAAAATAGTACTGAAAGTTGAAAAGTGGTACTTATGTACTGGGAAAATTAAATAGTACAAAATTCAGTACAATAGTAAGCCTTTTTCCAACCGTGGTGTGAATCGTGGATTTAAACACAAAATGGCCGCATTAGCTCAGTTATTTTTTTATAGAGTCGCGTTTTCAACAATAATATACATGAATATTACTAGATTTGATTGCTACAAGCAAGAAAACACTAAAAAAATTTGTTTCGGGCCATTACACATTTGTTTAAAGTAATTTTATTGAAATTTTGTTTTTAAATTTCAATTTTTGAATTTAACGTATTCTTATTTTAAATATCTGAGCGCAGGAACCCATCATAATTGAGCAAAAACGTGTATACTATTTGTTACAGCAGTGGTGGATGGGGTTCCAATGGCCGCGTTCGGGGGGCAAGCCAAACCTATCCGGATAGGTTTGTGTTGTTGTAATCCCTTGTTGAAAAACTTCTGATGTCAGCTGATGCAACGACAACTCAAGGTATCTAAAAATTTTTGGGATAGGTGGATAGCCTATCTCACTACCACCCGAACGCAAGCATTTAAAACTGCACGGGATCACTAATACGTGCCCAACGAATAGTCGACAAAATGGTCCCAATTTTTGAGAAAATTGAAAATAACGAAATCTACTTCACTACCTAATTTATAGAAATAGGATCTTTTGAACAACAATATAAATGGAAGTCGAATTTAAGGAAAACCTATACTTTGGTTATTTTCAATTTTCTCAAAAACTAGACTACATTTTGACATCTGGTTTTCAGGGTTAAGTTAAATATTAAGTAATATTTTTGTTTTTAATATATATTCAATGCTCCTAACAGTTTTTGATCGAAAACGGTGTCTTTTAGTTTTTGGGAAAATGGAAAATAACGATATCTATTTTACTATACTCTCTATACTATGGAAAAAGGGGCTTTACAAAAAAGGAGAGCATAATATTTTAGGTGTTTTCATTCATTTTATTTTTTTTCCATTTCAATTCGATTCTTTTTAGAAAATTGGCCCTTCCGGTTAAACGAGGGGAAATAGACCCCCCTCCCCATTAATTTTTTTTCTTGTCTCATCCCAACCTACGCGCTCTATTTTTTTGTCACACCTTATGCGAATCACCCTATACCCATGTATATTAGTCATCCAATCATCATCAAAATTTTCACTATATTTTTGAAGAATGTGTTTGTTTTAATTTTTTTTTATAAAATATAATAACATCATAACATTTTGAAAATACTCTTTTTATTAAATTTCAAATTATTGCATTTGATTCCACTTCACACTTCATTTCATTTCGTTTACTTTGTCGTACGTGTATGGGGTGCTGACAAAGTACTCATTTTCGTGGCGTATACGACAAAATGATTTTGGGGAAAAATCTCTATAATTTAAATACTAAAACAGACTCAAGAACTTGGAATGCTTCAATCAAAAGAAGATATTTCACATAATATTTTATTTAAAATACAGAAAATTCTATCGGCTTGTTTCTTTTTTATTCAAACGTGAAACTTAAAATGCGATTTCCTAAAAATGCTCAAATGGCATATACGACAAAACTATTCTCGGGCGACGTAGTCAAAATCAACCACGTTTGCATAGTCAAAATCAACTACGTTTGCATAGTTAAAATCAACTACGTTTGCATAGTTAAAATCAACTACGTTTGCATAGTCAAAATCAACTACGTTTGCATAGTCAAAATCAACTACGTTTGCATAGTTAAAATCAACTACGTTTGCATAGTTAAAATCAACTACGTTTGCATAGTTAAAATCAACTACGTTTGCATAGTCAAAATCAACTACGTTTGCATAGTTAAAATCAACTACGTTTGCATAGTCAAAATCAACTACGTTTGCATAGTCAAAATCAACTACGTTTCCATAGTTAAAATCAACTACGTTTGCATAGTCAAAATCAACTACGTTTGCATAGTCAAAATCAACTACGTTTGCATAGTTAAAATCAACTACGTTTGCATAGTTAAAATCAACTACGTTTGCATAGTTAAAATCAACTACGTTTGCATAGTTAAAATCAACTACGTTTGCATAGTCAAAATCAACTACATTTGCATAGTTAAAATCAACTACGTTTGCAAAGTCAAAATCAACTACGTTTGCATAGTCAAAATCAACTACGTTGCATAGTCAAAATCAACTACGTTTGCATAGTCAAAATCAACTACGTTTGCATAGTCAAAATCAACTACGTTTACATAGTCAAAATCAACTACGTTTGCATAGTTAAAATCAAATACGTTTGCATAATCAAAATCAACTACGTTTGCATAGTTAAAATCAACTACGTTTGCATAGTTAAAATCAACTACGTTTGCATAGTCAAAATCAACTACGTTTGCATAGTCAAAATCAACTACGTTGCATAGTCAAAATCAACTACGTTTGCATAGTTAAAATCAACTACGTTTGCATAGTCAAAATCAATTACGTTTGCATAGTCAAAATCAACTACGTTTGCATAGTTAAAATCAACTACGTTTGCATAGTTAAAATCAACTACGTTTGCATAGTCAAAACCAACTACGTTTGCATAGTCAAAATCAACTACGTTTGCATAGTTAAAATCAACTACGTTTGCATAGTCAAAATCAACTACGTTTGCATAGTCAAAATCAACTACGTTTGCATAGTTAAAATCAACTACGTTTGCATAGTCAAAATCAACTACGTTTGCATAGTCAAAATCAACTACGTTTGCATAGTCAAAATCAACTACGTTTGCATAGTTAAAATCAACTACGTTTGCATAGTCAAAATCAACTACGTTTGCATAGTCAAAATCAACTACGTTTGCATAGTTAAAATCAACTACGTTTGCATAGTTAAAATCAACTAGTTTTGCATAGTCAAAATCAACAACGTTTGCATAGTCAAAATCAACTACGTTTGCATAGTTAAAATCAACTACGTTTGCATAGTCAAAATCAACTACGTTTGCATAGTCAAAATCAACTACGTTTGCATAGTCAAAATCAACTACGTTTGCATAGTTAAAATCAACTACGTTTGCATAGTCAAAATCAACTACGTTTGCATAGTCAAAATCAACTACGTTTGCATAGTTAAAATCAACTACGTTTGCATAGTTAAAATCAACTACGTTTGCATAGTCAAAATCAACTACGTTTGCATAGTCAAAATCAACTACGTTTGCATAGTTAAAATCAACTACGTTTGCATAGTCAAAATCAACTACGTTTGCATAGTCAAAATCAACTACGTTTGCATAGTCAAAATCAACTACGTTTGCATAGTTAAAATCAACTACGTTTGCATAGTCAAAATCAACTACGTTTGCATAGTTAAAATCAACTACGTTTGCATAGTTAAAATCAACTACGTTTGCATAGTCAAAATCAACAACGTTTGCATAGTCAAAATCAACTACGTTTGCATAGTCAAAATCAACTACGTTGCATAGTCAAAATCAACTACGTTTGCATAGTCAAAATCAACTACGTTTGCATAGTCAAAATCAACTACGTTTGCATAGTCAAAATCAACTACGTTTGCATAGTTAAAATCAACTACGTTTGCATAGTCAAAATCAACTACGTTTGCATAGTCAAAATCAACTACGTTTGCATAGTTAAAATCAACTACGTTTGCATAGTTAAAATCAACTACGTTTGCATAGTCAAAATCAACTACGTTTGCATAGTCAAAATCAACTACGTTTGCATAGTTAAAATCAACTACGTTTGCATAGTTAAAATCAACTACGTTTGCATAGTCAAAACCAACTACGTTTGCATAGTTAAAATCAACTACGTTTGCATAGTCAAAATCAACTACGTTTGCATAGTCAAAATCAACTACGTTTGCATAGTTAAAATCAACTACGTTTGCATAGTCAAAATCAACTACGTTTGCATAGTCAAAATCAACTACGTTTGCATAGTTAAAATCAACTACGTTTGCATAGTCAAAATCAACTACGTTTGCATAGTCAAAATCAACTACGTTTGCATAGTCAAAATCAACTACGTTTGCATAGTTAAAATCAACTACGTTTGCATAGTCAAAATCAACTACGTTTGCATAGTCAAAATCAACTACGTTTGCATAGTTAAAATCAACTACGTTTGCATAGTTAAAATCAACTACGTTTGCATAGTCAAAATCAACTACGTTTGCATAGTCAAAATCAACAACGTTTGCATAGTTAAAATCAACTACGTTTGCATAGTCAAAATCAACTACGTTTGCATAGTCAAAATCAACTACGTTTGCATAGTTAAAATCAACTACGTTTGCATAGTCAAAATCAACTACGTTTGCATAGTTAAAATCAACTACGTTTGCATAGTTAAAATCAACTACGTTTGCATAGTTAAAATCAACTACGTTTGCATAGTTAAAATCAACTACGTTTGCATAGTCAAAATCAACTACGTTTGCATAGTCAAAATCAACTACGTTTGCATAGTCAAAATCAACTACGTTTGCATAGTCGAAATCAACTACGTTTGCATAGTCAAAATCAACTACGTTTGCATAGTTAAAATCAACTACGTTTGCATAGTTAAAATCAACTACGTTTGCATAGTCAAAATCAACTACGTTTGCATAGTCAAAATCAACTACGTTTGCATAGTCAAAATCAACTACGTTTACATAGTCGAAATCAACTACGTTTGCATAGTCAAAATCAACTACGTTTACATAGTCGAAATCAACTACGTTTGCATAGTCAAAATCAACTACGTTTGCATAGTCAAAATCAACTACGTTTGCATAGTCAAAATCAACTACGTTTGCATAGTTAAAATCAACTACGTTTGCATAGTTAAAATCAACTACGTTTGCATAGTCAAAATCAACTACGTTTGCATAGTCAAAATCAACTACGTTTGCATAGTCAAAATCAACTACGTTTGCATAGTCAAAATCAACTACGTTTGCATAGTCAAAATCAACTACGTTTGCATAGTCAAAATCAACTACGTTTGCATAGTTAAAATCAACTACGTTTGCATAGTTAAAATCAACTACGTTTACATAGTCGAAATCAACTACGTTTGCATAGTCAAAATCAACTACGTTTGCATAGTTAAAATCAACTACGTTTGCATAGTCAAAATCAACTACGTTTGCATAGTCAAAATCAACTACGTTTGCATAGTCGAAATCAACTACCTTTGCATAGTCAAAATCAACTACGTTTGCATAGTTAAAATCAACTACGTTTGCATAGTCAAAATCAACTACGTTTGCATAGTCAAAATCAACTACGTTTGCATAGTCAAAATCAACTACGTTTGCATAGTCGAAATCAACTACCTTTGCATAGTCAAAATCAACTACGTTTGCATAGTTAAAATCAACTACGTTTGCATAGTCAAAATCAACTACGTTTGCATAGTCAAAATCAACTACGTTTGCATAGTTAAAATCAACTACGTTTGCATAGTCAAAATCAACTACGTTTGCATAGTCAAAATCAACTACGTTTGCATAGTCAAAATCAACTACGTTTGCATAGTCGAAATCAACTACCTTTGCATAGTCAAAATCAACTACGTTTGCATAGTTAAAATCAACTACGTTTGCATAGTCAAAATCAACTACGTTTACATAGTCGAAATCAACTACGTTTGCATAGTCAAAATCAACTACGTTTGCATAGTCAAAATCAACTACGTTTGCATAGTCAAAATCAACTACGTTTGCATAGTTAAAATCAACTACGTTTGCATAGTTAAAATCAACTACGTTTGCATAGTCAAAATCAACTACGTTTGCATAGTCAAAATCAACTACGTTTGCATAGTCAAAATCAACTACGTTTGCATAGTCAAAATCAACTACGTTTGCATAGTCAAAATCAACTACGTTTGCATAGTCAAAATCAACTACGTTTGCATAGTTAAAATCAACTACGTTTGCATAGTTAAAATCAACTACGTTTACATAGTCGAAATCAACTACGTTTGCATAGTCAAAATCAACTACGTTTGCATAGTTAAAATCAACTACGTTTGCATAGTCAAAATCAACTACGTTTGCATAGTCAAAATCAACTACGTTTGCATAGTCGAAATCAACTACCTTTGCATAGTCAAAATCAACTACGTTTGCATAGTTAAAATCAACTACGTTTGCATAGTCAAAATCAACTACGTTTGCATAGTCAAAATCAACTACGTTTGCATAGTCAAAATCAACTACGTTTGCATAGTCGAAATCAACTACCTTTGCATAGTCAAAATCAACTACGTTTGCATAGTTAAAATCAACTACGTTTGCATAGTCAAAATCAACTACGTTTGCATAGTCAAAATCAACTACGTTTGCATAGTTAAAATCAACTACGTTTGCATAGTCAAAATCAACTACGTTTGCATAGTCAAAATCAACTACGTTTGCATAGTCAAAATCAACTACGTTTGCATAGTCGAAATCAACTACCTTTGCATAGTCAAAATCAACTACGTTTGCATAGTTAAAATCAACTACGTTTGCATAGTCAAAATCAACTACGTTTGCATAGTCAAAATCAACTACGTTTGCATAGTCAAAATCAACTACGTTTACATAGTCGAAATCAACTACGTTTGCATAGTCAAAATAAACTACGTTTGCATAGTCAAAATCAACTACGTTTGCATATTTAAAATCAACTACGTACTAAAAATTAATGGGAGTATTGAATATTAAAAATAGAAGTACTAGTAAATAATGTAAAATTTTGAATAAAATCAGTTTGAACACAATTTTTTAATTTTTTTTTTTCAAAAATTTAAGTTTGAAAATTAATTTAAAAAAAAAAACTGTTCACCAAAAGAACTTAATTTATAATCAAAATGGAAGCACATATTTCTGGCTTCAGAAAAAAGTATAGCACGTCGTTTTAACCGTTACCGTCGTTTTTTAAATAAAGCCACATGTGGCTTTAGTTCCATCTCTAAATGGAAATAAGACCTCATTCATTAGTCATGTGGCCTTATTTCAATTTTTGCTGCGATATAACGCCCGTCTGGTCTTATTTCGATTTTAAAACTTCTGAAATCTACTTTCAATATGCAGTTTAAAATTGAAGAATAGGATTACACGATTATTTATGCAGACAAGCAAAATTTTTAAAGGTGGAATTTTGATAATGGATTTTAGAATTATAGAGTGTTGTGTAGAAAATTTGAATGCATTCATGTAGTAATCATACGCATTTTTGAATATTATTAGAAAGCTCTGCAAAATTAAAAAAAAATCACGCGTTTTTTGTTATTATTTTAAGATCTTTCAGCTTCATTTACAAAAACTGATTTATTCAAAATTTTTAAACCTCATTTAAATCTCAGTTTAATAAATTGCGAGATGTTTTTGATTATTTACAGAGCTTTCTAAGCTTAACAAAAATTGAACTACATATTAAAAATTTGTAAAACTTATTTAAAGCTCAGTTTTGTGAATTTAGCATAAAAAGCTCTTAAAATAAAGAAGAAAAACTGTATTTATTTTTAAGTTTAAAACAGATTCTAGATAAGCTGAAGTTTCAAAGGCAGATTTTTTAAAATTCGTTTCTAAACACTCTTCAAAATTCAGTTTTTTGCAAATCTCACTTTATCATATTCATATTATGCATATTTTATTGTCCATATGGCCTTACTTTTCTTTTAATATATGTGGCAATATTTCCATACTTAAATGCGGTCTTATTTCTTTGATTCGTTGGAAATAAGACCCGCCGGGCGATATATCAGTTTTTTTCATGGAAATAAGGCCACATTTTGAATGTGGTCTTATTTCGTCGGGCGTTATTTCACGTCACCCAAGGTATCGCTAACCTTTAAAAAGCTAACTTTGTATTTACAATGTAAGATAATCAGTTATTTTGGATTGTGTTGCGTTATGGAATCTGATTTTAATCATCTTTTCTTCAAGACGCTCGATTTCACCGTGTTGTTATGCTCAATAAATCTTCTTAAGATCGTCAGCGTTTTTAAAGTTTCGGTGATGATACAAGGAAGCTTTTGTCTTTTTCTGGTGATTTCAATTGTTTACTTAAAAGAATTTGTTTCAGGTAAATTTCAATAAAAGTACACAAAATAAAAGGCAATTAAGCGGGAAAGGTAGTTAAGCGAAAGGTATTCTTAGATATATGAAAAAACCTTTAAAATTTTGGTTCTCCAAAAAAGTTTTTATGCGGGTTAGGCCCTTATGGGATAGGCACTTATCTGGGTTTGACTGTACATATTTTTCAATGTTATCTATTCAGATCAAAATATCAAAACTAAAACTTTAATGCTTTACTTCAATGTTTCATTATTTAGGAATTAAAAAAAACTGTTTATTTTGTAAACAATGTTCGTTGATTGGTTACCTATTATAGGTACCTACTGAATCGAAAAGGAAGAATAAATGTTCACCATTTTGAAACACCTGACAAAAGACTCTCTCGAACCTTTTGATTGCTGGTTGGTTTTTAAATTACCCATGTGCATCGTTACTCAGCTCAATCGCCATTTTTTTTTCTTGTTTTCCTCAGTCTCATTCATTGTTAAAGACAGACAGACACCTTCGTATCTTTGTTTTGAAATAAAATATCAGTTTCTGGGCAAACAACACATGTTTTAAGTCACTATCCCACACTCGCAGTCGCAGTTGGAGTCGGAGTCGGAAAGCAAAATATTTCCATCCGCGAACATGGCGCCACAAATACCAAAATTTTAAAAGCCTGATCATCTTGAGTGGTACGGAAATTATAAAAATAGACTTGGCCAAGTCTGTGTGTCTACCTTTTAAATATACATACAAAAACGTACAATATAAAACGTTCAACAATCATCGCAGACTGGCTCTTCACAAAAAAATGCACCAAAAGTGACGCATCACTGTCAATATGTTGTATCTAATAATGTTGTTGTTTTGGCCCTCTGTTTTACGTCTACGTCTTTCAATCTTCCTATTTTCTCGTGGCCGTGGGTAGAGGTAGGTAGATGTTGTGTTTTTATTTTTACAGTGAAGATAATCAAGTCTTCTGTAAAGTGCTTCCTTATCTACCCCTCTTCTATTTCTTAAAAAAATATCTACATATTCGGTTCAAATTACAAGGTGAGTTCTATGTAATTATCTTCGACGATGAATATTTCAATGTTCTTGTGTGGTTGCTCCTGATGTACATTTTGACGGTAACGTCAGAAGTAAAGCAAATACAAAATTAACATTTAGAATGATGGAATGACAGTTTTCGCCAGCCAGACATCTCTGCCGCTGCCGCCGCCGCCACCACTGGCACTGTCGCCGAGGACATGAAGCAATAATGGCCGTCCAATTTGGTCCTGCAATTAGCGTCGCTATGCTGTTCAACAAATATCATGTGTAATGCTCAATAATTGATTACGCCTTGAGCAGAGCATATAGCTTTTACCTCTTTTTTTTTTTTTTTTGTCGGTGTCGACGACACGTTAACGCGCTGTAGCAGCATACCGCTCCGTATCTCCTTACGTCAACATTTAAACAATAACCAAATCAACCTGGTTAGCATTTTTAAGCGTAATTTACATTACTCATTGAGAGGGTGACATGTTTAAAAGACGACTCAATTAGATAAACCACAAAAATAAGCGCAGAGGTTTACCCAAATTAAATTTATTCACCCTCTTGTTATTAGTTGTCCTAGCTTCTGAACTTACTAGTCTTACAGCACCATGATGACGATGACGACTTCAACGTTATCATCAAATGAGCAAATGGAGTGTAAATAGACAAACGCGATTTGAATGGAAATTAAAAGTGTCGACCAGGGAATAGCAACCTACTTGGGCGCTTATGTTAAATGTCAACAAAGCGGATTAGTCGTTTAGACGCCCGTTCAAAGTTCGGAATCAATATTTAATTCTGCACCCTCAAACGAATATGGACCTTGTTGTTTAATTTTCGATGGGGATGCTGCACTTGTTTGAATACATAGCCTATAAAAACAAACACATCTCACATCCTGCAGGCGGCTTAGAGCATCCAGCAGCTCGAAAAACCCTTTTCATCCTTATCACCCTTTTCAGCTATAAGGCACATGTTAACAATGCTTAGTGTTATGTAAATACAAACAAAACGAAATACAAAGTTAACTGACAAATTCCATATAAATATATACTTTTTGTGTGTTTTTCTGTTTAAAAAAAAAATAGCAAGGAAGTTATTGTTTTCGTTTGTTATACTGTTTTAGTGTTACAAAAGCTTTTAAAACTGTTTAATAGATCAATAAATTTTATTTGCATACAAAATATTTTTAATGGAAAGGAATGGCGTTTATATTTAATCTACTGTACTTATCAACACATCGTTTTTTTTACCACTGCACTACCGACGGCATTTTAATATTTCAAATTAACCTTTCTATTATACACTGATCCCTCCAAAGCATCAATCAAAAAAATGTTGTCCTTTACCACATTCAGGGTCAATGTTTAATTTCAATGGACTATAGGGAAAATTTAAAAATTCCAATTTTCAATTACGTTGGCTAAAAATTAAATGCAAATCATTAAAAAAAACAATGCTTAAAAATACTTAAAACATTATCTATATGTTTTTTTCAAAGACCAGAAATTATAATCTTTTTAATACTTTTGAAAAAAAAAATCATAGTCCAAGTTTGTTAAAAGAAAATTAAAGAAATTATTGTACAGTCGAACTCGACTTGCCAATATGTAGCTATTATAACGAACTTCTCATACAACGAAGCTTCCCCTTTTACGAATAGATTTTAATGATACCAATTTTTCTTTTAGTGCCAATTATAGCTTTCATTTAAACTCATAATTGCAAATTTTTAATTTAAGATTTAGGGCACTTAAAAAGCAAAATCAGAACATTGACATTCATTTTGTCAATGATTGCACTACCTTACTACTGATCATTGAAATAACTAACAGAAGTCACTTCATGAGAAGAGCTGGGCCAAAATGAAAATTTGTTTTGGCCAGATATATTAAATAAGTTAAAAGATATTTTGGCATCGATTTCTTATTTTCAAATTTTAATTATGAAAAATACGAAAATCAAAATAGAACACTGATCTTGACCAATTGACTGGGCTGGTTTTCTTTATTTTGACCATAGGAAATCTACTTTAAAATAACAGGTTGGCTTTTTTAAATCTGCCAAGACTATTTTGTGGTCACTTCTGTATCTTTAAGCGTACCAAAAATTTTTTGTTCAATTTAGTAATTCCATAATTTTCTGAACTTCCAAATCACGAAACCACGCTCAAAGTAATCTTGACTTGTAAAACTAAAATCAGCCACTGCAGATTTTACGATACATAGAAAACAGCCCAAATTCCGATCTGGGGATTTTCAAAAAAAAAAATTGTTTTAATGTATTCAAAAATCTGCAAATTTTCAAAACCTTTTTCAGTGCAGAATTCTATTTTAGATATTTATTATAGGCCAGACGATTTTTGTCAGCTTTATTAAAGAATTCTTTAAAAGATTTATCATATTATGTGCATTGATCGACTATTTTCAAAACGGGACATTTTGCGTTCTTTGGGGACAGACAGCGGGGCACATAGCTCGAAAGCGGTACTGTCCCGCCCAAAGTGAGGCGTATGGTCACCTTATTCATACCCTACGCTATGCTTACGCGATGGTTGATATCGTCATCAAGTTGCTTCGATACTGGTGCCAAATTACCGCATCAGTGATTGGGACATACATATGTACGTTACTGAAATATTTTCCATTGGCAGTGCTGCTCAATTTAAAATGCATTGTAAACAATAGTACCAATTGAAATAATTCAATGACCTCAAGAGCCCACCGATACGATGATTTGGCCCCTGATCTAGATGCCAGACATTTAAACTTTTCACACTTGGGAAGTATCTCGTCAGGCCCTTCTTTTTTGGAGTATTTAAGTGCCTCACTAACTTGGCCTCCAGTAACCAATAGGTCTTTGAGTTATACGATATTTCACATTTACCGGCGGATCTCTTCGAGATTTACCAGTTTTTTGTACATGTTAGTTATGATAATATAATATTCTCTATAGATAAGGCAGAAGCACCCTATTTTTAAATTTGTAATTTGTGTAAGTAACGTGATCCCTTGATCTATTTGCAATACGGGTTAAATCCTACTTCACTGCAGTACTGCATATACAGCTTTTACAAACAAATATGTACATACACAGCAATAGTTGCTTTATGCAGATGACCATGTTCTATTAGCAGAACCACCTGAAAGCTTACAGTTGATGATCAACAAGGTCTATTATGTGGTTATTGTAGCTTTTGAAACACTTTTGTGAGTCTAGATCTAGATAAATCAAAAGTGATGATTACAGGAAGTGTGAGAGAGCGAAGCTCACAGCAAGAGCAGTGGCATGTGGTACTACAGTAAAGAAAATATTGAAATAGTCAAAAGCTACAAATATCTGTGGGTTAATATTACTTTCAACCTTCAACATGAGAACTCATCTAGCATCGAAATTGGTTTCAACAAATAATGCAATTAATACAAGCTGGCATCAACTACTAAAAAGGAAGGAAGTTCCTAGTTTTGTTAAACATAAGGTATATTAAGCAATAGCTTCAATTATGTGTTACGGAGTCCAAGGTTGGGGTTTTCAAAAGCATAAAGAAGTAGAAAAATTACAGAGATTTTTCAACAAAAAAGCGTTTCAACTCCCACAAAACACTCCAAATTATATGATTTATTTTGAAACTGGACTAGCCCCGCTTTACATATTCACCTTGAAACTTTACGTTGACTATGTACTAAAATTGATTTTGTCCTTACAACCATCAGAGAGTGCAACACATCTTGGGCTAGTACGCGCGGTTGAGAGGAACCACTCTTTTATGCAAAAATGGAAACAATTACCTGAGTACGGTGCTTTATAACTTAAAGTATGGAGTTGTAAATCCCTTGATATTAAAAGATCAATTGTACTCTATAATAGGAGAGTTAGATTTCAAAATAAGAAACTTTATAAAAAAAGCATCTGAAACAGAAAGCCGCCTTTTATATCCAACTTTAAACCATAAAAATATCATTGATATTTCGAGCAAGAGCTGAATTGCTTAACCTAATCGCAACGCCTTAAGCCGGCCATTCACGATCGACAAATTGGACTGGTGCATTTATAACCTGCTGAAAGTCCAAATGGCTCTAGTCCAAGAGCCGACCGTCGGATCACTTATCTCATCGGGTAAAAGGTTCTAATACCACTTAATCGATAGATATTTCTAAAACAAACTCAACGCACATGGGTTGCCTAGCAGCATTTGGGTGCGTGACGTCGAAAATGAGCCCTTTCCGGTGCACCCAGTTAAGAACAGCCAGTCTAATTTTTTTTATAGATCAGAGTCTAGGCTTTAATTTGATACATATATGTTTTAAGCTTGTACCTTTTGAAATTTCAATATAATTATAATTAGCAGGGTTGCGATGTACTTTTAAGATTTGCTGCAACTGCTTAATGTACGCTTTCATTAGAATGAGAATTAAGCTTTAATATACTAGTCCCGGTTTCCGTTGAGTATAGAGAAAATATTTTTTTTAATAAAAATCCTATTGAAATCTTTTAAGTCTGTAATGAAATATTTGTTTTAACCTTTTCAAGAAATTTTTTAAAACTTAAATTTATTTTCATATTTTTCTACAGATTCTCAGCTCTCATTTGGTGTATAATACATGGCTCAATTAAACAAAATAAATTAGTTGAAAGCAATGACGTGTTTATTACACTTTTTTCCCTCAAATAGGGTTGTCACTTTCATGCACCCATTTTAAATTTGCAGTACGATGTAATCTTTCATTTGAAACCAGTTTCAACCTTTTACCCGATGAGATATGTTTGAGTAAAAAAACAGTGATACGGAAATAGGGTTGCCAAGACCACGCACCCAATAAATTGAGTGTAGTTTGAACCTTTTACTCGATGAGATAAGTTTGAGTCAAAAAAATGCACCGGAAATGGCTCATTTTCGACGTGACGCATCCAAATGCTGCTAGGCAACCCATGTGCGTTTAGTTTGTTTTGGAAATATCTATCGATTGAGTGGTATTAGAACCTTTTACCCAATGATATAAGTGATCCGACGGTCGGCTCTCCGCCTACTCGGCCGAACCCATATACATGATGGAATTTGGATCGGCCGAGCCATTTGGCTCTATCGTGTATGGCCAGCATAAATTTTGCACACTATTGGCGTTTTTCTTTTTTAGTTCAGAGCTGAGCCCGAACTGTCAAACAAAAATGCTGTGTTTCTTTTTGGTTCGGAGCGATCAGAGCTTAGAATTTGTGTTTCTTTTTTCGTTCAGAGTGCATTCAGAGCGTGCTCCATGAGCTCAGAATAAAATAACCGAGCAGATGGAGTAAAAAACTGAGCGCAGCCAACTTCATACAGTTTCCATGTAATTTGACAGATATGACAATTGAGTGTTCAGGTGTGTTTTATAATTAAATCGGAGTGCTCTGAAAATACTCTCCTCAGAGTTTACTCCGTTCGCTCAGAGTCTACACAGTGCTCTGCTCTGAACTAAAAAAGAAAAACCCCTTATGTAACCTCAATGCTATAGGGACGATACTTTCCACTTTATATAGCTTTTTATCCTCTATTACGCCAATGTAGAGTTCAGTTTTTTGAAACTACGCTGACGTTGGATGAATGTAAAAAGCTCTTAAATTGTCCACAGTTGGATCAGAGCTGCCAGAAATCATGATTTAGCATGATTTTCATGTTTTTTCGAACCCAAAAATGATTTAATGTTTTCGAGACCAAAATCAAGTTTTTTCTTAATTCAAAAAAAAATGTTATTCTTTTTATATTTAAATTGCCTTGTAAAAAACATATCTAACCTACGCTATAATCTAAAAAAAACACGAACACGGCTATTCTATTTTAAAACAAACCTAGCTAAAATGACACTTTGACTCAAATGCCGAACTACAATTTTGTTTCTGTAATTTAATTTCTTGTCTGTAGATGTGAATTGACCATAAAAAATTCAAAAAGGAACCACCACACACACACACTTTATAATTTATTTTAATGTTATTTATTCCTTCCATTTTCGTATTTTTAAAAATACTCTCAATAAATATTTGAAAATATTGAATTTTTGAACAACAACAACAACTTAAAGGTGCTACCACCAATTGCTTACGAATTAATTTTTTGGGTATTTTAATTCGTTTTTTTTTTATTTTTGTTTGGCTAGAGATATAGCTATTTCAAGGGGTGCCAAGCCCTATCATCAGTCTCCTTTTATAGTGGTGCTGAGCTTTAATCCAATTTTATTTGAAAAACTTTCTACACATCATGCGGTATTTGAACCCGCGCATCAGATTTGCTCAGTCTTCGAAGCTGTGTACACTACGTACTCTGCCACCGTTGACCACTGACGTCACAGGTCTAGATGTGCTGTTTGTTTATCAATTGCATTTGGAGCATCAGCATTTTTATAAGCCCCATTAAGTATGCTGTCTTGTTCCGCCTCCATTTGAAAATATTTGTTTTACTTGACACAATGGGGTTTCAATTTTTGTTTACTATTTTCCAACTCAGAACTGTTCATGTTTTTTTTTAATTCGAATCATGTTTTTAAGCTATGTACATGTATTTTTTTAAATTTCTGAAGCAGCCTTAAAATTTCCTAGACTTATTATGTCTGTTCCTTTACTTGAAACTCTGTGATTTTCTGTGCATTTTACTGCCATTTTATTTTTTATTTATGAACTTTGACAGAACGTTGTACTGAAATTCACACAAATGCATAGAAAATCACAGAGTTTCAAAGTAAAGGAACAGGGCTATTGTAAATGAAGACTATTAAATCAAAAAAAAAAAAACTTTACAACATAAAGCTAAATTATATATGTATTCAAGTACATAAGCATTAAAATGTTAACCAGTAAATCAATCTCTAATCTATTCTTATCTAATGACAGCGATTTTATAACTAGCTTCTGACTAAACTGCTTTAATGTCCTTTATTTTTTATTAATAGCCTGTCATAAAAGTTGCCAAAAACATGGTAGAAAAAATACATTTCGTCAGCATAAAAAAATATTTTTTCTAGAGTTTTGCTTACCTTTAACACAGAAGTATTTATGTAAGCCTGATAGAAAATTTTCTTCCATTTTTTTACCGGTGTATCTATCAAAATCGACTTCGAGTATCTTGAACTTTGAACGTAACTTTTTAATTACGAACTAATTTGTGAATCTTCTTCTCTCTTCAGATTTTTTTTTGTACTTGACAATCATAAATGTCAACGATTCAATTGCCTTGACAAAATAATTGTTGGAAACTTGTCTACACAGGCGTTCTGTTTAATTTTGATTATTCTGCCTTTCATCGGGTTCAAGTGTGCAATATCATCTAAGGAGGTGTTAACGTTGGTTTCTTTCAATTGGGCTAT
Organism: Epistrophella euchroma; assembly: GCA_947049315.1. Classification (NCBI taxonomy): domain Eukaryota; kingdom Metazoa; phylum Arthropoda; class Insecta; order Diptera; family Syrphidae; genus Epistrophella; species Epistrophella euchroma. The sequence continues at coordinate 106,008,849 of OX346245.1, read as the reverse complement.
AAACTCATTTAGACGAATTAGTTGTACATTGTGCTTTTGTTCGCTGAACGGAAGTAAGTCGACCGACTGGGCGTTTTTCTGTGTTCACGCAGATTTTGGAATTACAAATAGACGTACATACATACCTACATATAAAGGAAATACCCATATAATATTCCACATTCACATTAGTCTCGGTTTTCTATTAATGGATTTCGTTTACTGCCTTTTCAAAATAGTTGTTTTGGTTTGTCTGTGGATTAGAAGAAAGTGTTTGAAATTTCAGAAGAGCATTTGCTATTTTTAAGGGATTAAGAGATTAAGGAGATTTTTTCCGATTAAGAACTTATACCAACTTATGGTATAGAGAAAAAGAAAAGCATCGAGATAATATCTTTTAAAATATGTGGAATATTTGTCGCCCTTTGGAATGCGCTTCATCATACTAAACCATTGTTATTGGGATTTGACAATTTTCTATTTGTTTATGCAGCTGCAACCCAGACAAAGATTTCTATAAATGTATAATGTTCTTCCTGCCAGACATACAAATGTGTGAGTGCCTGTTTCAACCACTGAAATGTACCTATTGGTTTTTCTCATTTAATTTGCATGAATAACATAGAGCCGTGGAGTTCAAGGCTTAAATTAAGTAGGTATGTATAACTACTCTAAAAAATTGATTTTTTTAAGTTTATGTTTTGATATATTGTTTTGAATAGAATAATTTAACTTTATGAGTAAGTAAACATAGGTAGTTTTAAAAAAATCGCCGCCCACCCGTCCGTTAAATTTAATATAACTCTATTCTATTATGGTCGTATTAATAAACATTGTCTAACTTTAGACAGCCGTCCAAGTTTTTAAAAAACCTTTTTAATTATTGCTTAAGTGATTTTTCGTTTTATCTTGCTTTAAACAACGTAATCTATTGTCTAAACTTTGAGAAATGCAATTTTTTTTTATTAAATAAAGCATATCCGACTGTTTCGAAATACTTAGATATAGTTAAAACAGCCGAAAATCTAATTAATAAGACCATTTAGTTTTTAATATATTAAAATACAAAATGTATTAATTGACTGCTGGGGTTATGAATAATATAATAAAATTATAAATAGTGAGACATATACATATGTATTATGTACATATGTATTATGTTATGGGCATTGATCTGAAGTTAAAATATTCGTCATTCGTGATTTTAGGAAAGCTGTTCACAGTCCAGCAAGATTTTATATGAATTACAAATACAACATCCGCACAGTAGGATTAATGCCAAAAATACCTGAACTAGAATCTTACTACCGATAATGTATTTGTATTCTTGAAATCTGAAATATAAAAACAAGGCTACTCTGGATAAATAGTTTTTGGAAATTTCTTACTACCTACTCAGAAAACATGTGGCTAAAGTTTTAGTGCCTGTTTACATTGTATTTTTGACGAACGGCGCATCCAGTGAGATGTGTAGGTTTTATGGTGAGTAAGAAAGGGAAGGGTAGATTCCAACTATTTGGGGGGATCTTCCCTTCTCTTTCTTACTCACATAAAATCTACCCATCTTACTGGATGCGCCATTCGTCAACAATACAATGTAAACAGGCACTTCGATTTGATTTAAAAAAAAAAAAACAAATAGGTATGTACAGACGGTAGCTTATCTATAAGAGAAGCGACCCGGGTCGGGTAGTAAAATAAACTGGCCTAAGCAGTATAATCTACTAGATTGTTAAAAACACGGAAACACAAACTGTTTTTGAGATATTTGCCAAAAACACCCATTTTCATGACTTTTTAGAGATTTTTTGACTTTTGTTGTAACTTTTTAACGGTTAATGCTATGAAAATGCATTTTTTGTAGAAATTAAATAAGCAACAAGGTAGAGGAATAAAATTTTTCTAAGTCAACCCGTTCCACATTCATGACTTTTCATCTCTTTTTTTTTTTTAGAGATTTTTTGACTTTTCGATTTGCTTTAACTTTTTAAGACTTAATGCTACGAAAAAAGCGAAAACGCATTTTTGTTGAAAATACTGCTAAAAAATTAGGCTACAAGATTGGGGAATGAAATATTTTTCTAACACAAACCGTTTTTGAGATATTTGCAAAAAACTCATTTTTAGACCCTCGGACCGGCTTAACAGTCATCGGATCGATAAGGTACTCTCTCAGTTTTTAAAGAGTCCCATTACCAATGTCCATGCCAAATTTCAGCCTCTAACTAATTTTTTCTTTGTAAAAGTCTATTTTTCGGGTCACCATTGTTTGGCAAAATTCATTTGGCATTTCTTGTTTCGCCTTAGTCGTTAAATATTTTGTTTAATTCGCAATTCTTAATTGGCAATTTACATTTTCTCTTTTATTCATTACGTTTTTCATTCTGCAAATAACATTCGGCGGTTTTATATTTCGCTTTTTGTTAAAAATATTTTCAATCATTTCGCAAAATTCATTTGGCAAATTATTCTTTAGTTTTTCTTTGTTAAATTGTTTATTATTTGGCCAAGTGTTTTTTCGCAAAATATTGTTTCGCCGTTTCATTATTTTGCGAAATAACGCTTCGCCGTTTAATCATTTCGATAAATATCGTCAAGCCGTTTTATTATTTCGCTAATAGATCATTTCGCCGTTTAATTGTTTTGATCGTTTGACCAATCATTACCATCGTTTCTTTTCAAGATTAACAGTTTTTCTGAACCGGTTGCTTAGTCGTGCTTGCGTTGGTAATATTTTTTTAGTTGTTTTGCAATTTTTGCCGTAATCACTTTCGCGATTTAGGATTTCAGTTTGTTTGCTTAGTTAAGGTAAGTACATAACAGAAAGAGGATTTTCACATTTTACTCCAAGGAAAAAAGGGTTTTAAGCAATTGGGCAGTTATTTTCGTAATGCATTATATTTTTTATATTCTCTATTCAGTTTTTTTTCGCGAAATTTTAAGGCATGTAATTTAATGAAAGCCAAAACATTGCCAAATAATCGAATGCCAAATAAAAAAAAGCTGAACATCAAATTGCCAAATAAAAAAAAGCGAAATAACAAAATGCTGAATGAAAAATAGCAAAATAATAAAATGCCAAATAAGAAAAAGCCAAATAAAAAATTGCCAAACCTAAATATGCCAATCAAACAAAATATTAAGTGAAAATTGCGAAATGAAAATTGCGAAATGATGGTTTGTCATATCATATAAAAAACCAAACGTAATTTGCGAAAATAAAATTGCTAAATAACAAAATGCTAAATAAAAAAATGCGAAACGAGAAACGGCGAAATGTACCACCGCGAAACGTTAATTTGCCAAACAATTCTGGCGAAACATACCATACCCCTATTTTTCCTGGACTATATATTGGAGATTCACTATATCGAGCGTCTACTCTATTTTGAAATCATTAACGAAGTTATAATTAAAAACTACATAATACATGGAAACAAATTAATAAATAAACCTTCATTGACTTTGAGAACAGGAATTTTGATTCCACGTGTAATAAAGCTATGTAATAAAACTATTGTGTTGTGGTATTGGTAAAAAAAAAACTGAAACTAAGCTGTAAATTAAGGCAAAAAACATATACATATGTAACAATGCCTTCAGGACTTTAAGAAGTAGATATACGTCATAGTTAAAGCATGTAAGGAAAAACAGTTTGAAATTGATACAGGGAGTAGGTATAGAACGAAATTTAAATTTTATATTATGCCCCCTTAGCTCTAATAACGGCTTTTTAACATTTTCTATTGACCTGATGAGATTCTTGACTGTACCTTGCGGTCCTGTTTCCTATTAGCTCACAGCTCACTTTTTCCCATAAGCCAGTAATCAGGATCACTTCCATGCAGACACATGTTGAGTTTCAAAATGATGCGCATTTGCTGCGGTCATACGAAATCCAACATTCATGACAAAGTAACAAGTTCCAAAAAGCATCCGAATGGTTTATGAATGTTTTGATTTAAAATATTATTTTATTTAAAGAAAAAAATCCTCTGCGAATTCAGAAAATATTTCGACCACTTTCCGCCAAATTATCGTAAGCGACATTTTCATATTGTCACATAAAGTTAATTATTTAATTTTTTACTGGGGATTAAAAGAGCAATCGGACCTTTTATCATCTGTCAGTAACAGTATTGTTAATAATGATCAATGCTGAATTTTTGCCTTGGTTCCGTTGCTGAGCAAACAAAAAACAGAATGTCGCTCACGATAAATTACCGGAAAGGGCTTGATTTGTTGTTATATTTTTCACTGAAAATGTGGAAATTGCTTAGTTAGGATAATACAGAATGCAGATGTAGTCAGTTTATTTGTTTTTAAAACTGTATACCTTTCATCGAAAAATTGATGTCGTTTTCGATTGGATTTTCAGAGTGTTTCACTCATTTTTGATTCCAATAGAATATGAAAAACTCTCTTCCGTAATATGTGTATCTATGTAGAAGTAAAAACTAAGGGGCTTATTGCGGATGAAATAGAATCTTGTCGAATAGAATTAAAGTCTACTATCGTTATTTCAAAACTCTATTCGTTAATATTTTTCTATTTGACTTTTAATATTTGTACTGAATATTTTATATTTTTTTCTATTTGAAAGAAATTTCAATTCTATCAAGAATTTTGATCGACTTTTGTCGAATAGACTTTTTTCAAATAGACTCTCGCAATAAGCCCCTAAAATGAATTCTTCAATAATTTCAATTCCAGAACATCCCAACAAGAAGCATTTGCTATTTTGACAATTAATCCAACACATACTTTTAAAAGTAAGTCATTTTTGTGTTTTCAATTTATCAATCCGAAAAAAATTACATTCAGCCCTATTCTGCTAAACGTTCGTGTGAAAGTTTGTATTCTGCTATCCGTCGCAGGGAAACGAATGTTCTATATTTCGTATAAGTGTCGATCCAAAATTAAATATAAAAATCAAGGTGCGATCAAAAACCAGCTCACATCAACACGATATTGCGATACGTTTTCTGACGGCCAAGTTGTCAAAATACCATACAAAAAGTGAGAAAAAAATCAGTAGCAGATAAATCTGGCTCAATAAATCCACCCGACAGCAATTTTATCCGTAAATTGTATGCTTTTTATATTTTGTATTTGTATTCTTTGTGCAAAAAATTGTACAAAATTTGGATATTTTTAATTTTATTAATCTGCTGTATAATGTTCTAAATTATTGTTTATTTGAATTTTGTTAATATTTTCACAAAAAAATTCAAATATCGTGGCATACTGCGATCAAATATGGTGCGTGCTGCGTTCAGTAAAGGTCGCTTAATTGAACGCAGCAGTGGAACCTAATCGCAATCCACATATCGCGTAGATGTGAGCCTTGCCTTCCTATTGATTTACATGTACGGCATCCACATTGTTATCGCGATCGCCACCGCCATCGCTTAGGTTTGCGCAATACTTTAATTATATTTCAAACATTTATGGTTCCGACGATTTGTGTATTTTGACAGAAAAAAACTTCTTTCATTTGTGTATATTCATACACAAATATGACATACATAAATCAATTTGTGTATAGATTTGTGGTTCAGATGATTTGTGAATTTCTATACACAAATGGAATTTTTGTGAAAATTTGTGTTTATGTCAGTTTGATTATTTATTGAAGTAATATTCGATGAAATTGAATAATAAAAAAATACTTGCTCGATTATTGTTCGATTTAGAAGAAAATGTGTTGAGAATATTTTGGATAGGTGCAAAAAGAGCTCTCGGAATCTTTTGTCAACGAGGATGAAGTGAAGTCGGTCCCATCCAGTGTCTTTTAAAAGTGCATTAAATGCATATTGACCAATTAAATTCAATGTGGACAGATTAAAGTGTTTCAAAAACCTTTAAATTTGTATTAATTTATTGAAAGTGCATTATTGAGGTGTTAGGGCCGGGGTAATATCTCCATTTTGATGATTAGAGTTTGGACAGTAACCAAGTATCTGAGTGGTATAGGTAATATGATTTTCTGTGGTTGCATTTTGAAGTGCATTATGGAGGTATCGTGGTATCGCTGGAATTTAATTTGGACACATATAAATATTATGCTAACAAAATTTTGAAAGTGCATTACAGTGGTGTTAGGGATAAGGTAAAATTGTCAAGTAGATGAAATTGAGTTTTGACAGTAACCAGGTATACTAGTGAACTAGTGAAAAACTATTTCTGATTTGTTTGGTTGTATTTTAATAGTGCATAATATGTAGGTGTTAAGGCCACGGTATCGCTGCCAGACTTATGGCATTTAATTTTAGCACATATATCTAAACATTATTTGGAGCGGTATAAAACACTTAAGCTTTGTTCATTTTGCTTGCATTTTAAAAGTGCATTATAGTGGTCTTAGGGCCAATTTGTCGCTGAAAGGCTGTTCTATACTTTTTCTCTTATATGTTAAACAAAAATATTCAAGATTCTTTTCAGCTAAGTAAAATTTCGAAAACAAAAAATCATTTTGAACATTTTAATTCATTCTTAAGGTTGAAAATCAAAGTCAAGTTCTCGGCACTAACCCTTTTAACAGGATCAAACTCAAGCGACCTCCCTCTAACTTCGGAACCAAAAATGTCAGAAATTTCAAACTCGCCATATTTGCTAACCTGGGCAAGAACACCAAATTTCCACTTCTTAGCATCAGTTGTTCCTGAGGACGTCAAAAATCGTGAAAATCGTAACTGACTGCCTCCCCTACTCACTGACTGACAGATCATCAAAATTATGGAGCACTTCCTGACTTGTTAAATACAGGCGTGGAATCGTCTAAGGTGATGATAAGTGATAGTAATTATCAATAAATTCCGTCTGCGTCACATTTTTGTGGCTAATTTCTGTGACAGCAATTTTGCTATCACTTTTATGTAAAACTTGATTATTTTTTCATCTTCAAGTCAAAGATCTTTGAATAAATTTATATTCAATGAATTAACGCATTTGTTTTTATTTCTCAAAGGTTAAAGCATTAAATACTTAATATTTTCCAACTCTAGAGAACTTTATTTTAACTTTCGTTTCACAAAAAAGTACTTACATTTATGTAATTCTTTCACTCAACAAATAATACTTTAATAAATCGTATTAAAACAAGATTATATATTTTGTAAACAAATACGAAGAATAGATTACATACTTTATAAACACAAAAGCCAACAGAAAAAAAAAATTTCAGAGAAAACAAAACAAAATTATGACAAATGTAAGTGTCTTTTACGATTTCTCGTAAAGTGATACCAAATTTTAACAAATTTTTTGTGATCACTTTACGTAGACGGCCCTTTAAGCAAAAGAGTCCGTTTTGGATCTGCACACGTAGTCAAGAAAGTATGGAGGACTCCGCGTACGGATCCCAATACGGATCCGCAAAACTGCGTTTGTCGGCTCCATTTCGTATGGAAATTAGAACCACCACTGACCCACTTGCCCATGTATTGTGAAAGTTAGAGTTCACCATACTCAGCGAAAACCGAAACTTAACCGGACCTAAAACAAATCGCAAAAAACGTACTTTCCCACTTGAGTTCTACATCTAGGCGCACGGTAGTGCGCCCGCCAAGACGAGCGGTAGCACTACTATATATTTTCTCGAAACGTTTCGTCGTATTTTCAAGCCCTCATAGCTTCGGTATAGATAGAGCTAGAGAGCTCAAATTTTCAGGATTAGATGTAGTCCACGGCATTATAAAACACACCAAATTTCATATTTCTAGCTTTTATAGTTTGGATGTTATTAATAGCCAAAAACGTCGATTTTGTCACTGACCACTCACTCATCAAAACCTAAAGGGTACTTCCCGAAGTGCTAGAAAGCTGAAATTTGGAATGTAGACTAGGATTTGCATACAAACAACAAAAAAATTAAGAAATCTGTAACTTTCACCCTCCAACACCCCAAAAGTGGAGGTTCATAATAAAACCTCAAAAACAACAACAATTTTCACAATCACACACAACAATGCAATGCAAAGGCAAACCCCGCCTATAATTGATGTGAGGGTTGTTTTTTTTTATTTTATATTCACGAACACAAAAAACAATGCACATATGGCTTTGCTTGAAATAAGGGTTGTTTATATATTGTATGATTTTCACCACGATCGGTGAACTTTCGTCTCGTTTAGTATGACGTATCCTTGGAATTGTATGTATGTATATGTACTTATATTCAGGGGTGTGCGATAGGAAATAATAATGAACTTTCATTTTTCGCTTCGGTCAAAATAAATAAAGAGATTTTACATTGACGGATCATTTTTTTAAGGTTTAAGTACCTTATTACCTTAATTTTTGCGAAGATAAAAATATACGCGTTACTTTTACTTATATAATTTCTAAATAAATGCGTTCATGTTTCTGGTCTTTGCTATGAGACTTAGCTCAGTATAAATGTTAAGTATGTAGGTAGTTACTTTATTCCGAGGTATTAGGCCTATTGCTACAATATTAATTGGGAAGTAGTTTCATTGGAATCAGAATCCCACCGTGAAGTATTAAAGGGAGGTTCAGGTGTTTTTCTTATGGATAATAGGTGATCCTACAAAAAGAAATGAAATCCCACCAAAAACATTTCATGTAAAAAAAGGTCGCCAAGACTCACATGCACATAACGCTTTCGCTGTGAAAAAGTTATGAGATCTCATGAAGAGCCAAGCCCATAACTCTACAAGGCCTAACTTTACAAGACCTAACTCTACCAACCCTACATCGTGGTCAAAAAGTATGGCTTGGCCGTTTCATAAAACTTTAGGCTGACAGACTTAATTTTACCGAAAATCTATGGAAGTGTCTTTGTTTTGTCTGCGAAATGGCCAAGCCATACTTTTTGACCACGATGTAGGGTTGGTAGAGTTAGGTCTTGTGGAGTTAGGCCTTGTAGAGTTATGGGCTTGGCTTTTCATGAGATCTCATAACTTTTTCACAGCGAAAGCGTTATGTGCATGTGAGTCTTGGCGACCTTTTTTTACATGAAATGTTTTTGGTGGGATTATCTATACAACAAAGCTTTTTTTCATTCCAAGTTTCTCCAATCGAGTTTACCTACAACAAACAAACAAAGCTTTTTTTTATTTCAAGACATTTTATTTTCATAAATTATATAAATACAATTTACAAACATATTTTATTGCACTACAAAGAAATGAACGAAAACCAGTAACATTTTATTTATGAAGTGACCATTTCTCAATGTTTCATAAAAAAATTAAAAAGAACAAAAAAAAACTAGGGGCCTTACCAATAATCAAATTTAATTATGACTTTAATATTGCAGTGAAATTAACCATAACGTTCTGGATCCTAAGTAATTAACCATACATTATATTTTAAATTGTTTTGAGTCAATTCGATATATGGTTCATTATTTATAACCTACGTAAATATTTAGGTAATACCATGCATAGTTTATTATTTAGAGCCCATTCCATTATGGTCCATTTACTGAAATATTTAAGTTAACTAGATTTGATTATTGGCAGGGCCCTATGTTTTCGCTGTTCCACTTGCAAAGATAAACTAAACAAAGGTGTGGGGAAAATGCCTGTAGATATAAAGAATTTTTGTAAGTGTTCGTGAAACACTCAGTTTTGCAAAGATCCAAGAAAGACCGAGAAAGTTGGGTCAGTGAATTTGCTTGAAGGCGGAAACTCAAATCCAATCACATGTGATGTGACTGTCATAAATGTGATGATCACAAATCACTTTACGCGATTCCACCCTAGGTTTTTTTTTGTATACAGGAGAACTTGGCTCTTTTTTAAGCATTAATTTTTTTGGTGTGATTAATTTTACAAAAACTGTTCGCTTAAACAATTTAACTCAAAAATAATGTTAAATAATGGGGCATTGTAAAAAGTCAAAACATTATACATTCAACGTGTCGTCGTTGTTTTTTCAATATCTTTTTTTCATATTTGGTCTGTTTTTTATTACCTAAATAATCCGACCGCATTCTTTTATGGCATCATATTTATAAATTCCTTAAAACAGAAAAACAAAATGTACTTATTTCGATAATTTTTATTAGTTTATTTATGTTATACACTTGTTTAGATTATGACTACGATTTAAATTATTTCTAATAATTAGGAATTTAGCATATATTATTATTACAAAAACAGTATCGGCATTTGTATATTGTATTAATATCAAAAACCTTTGATTTTAATATAGTTAAATTAAATATTTTTTACTGAAAAAAAAAATCAATAGAGTTAAATAAAAATAGTTTATTTATGTAGGTATGTAGTCATATATCACTATAGGCGAAGCATAAGGTCCCCTTAAAAATTGAACATTATTTGTGCTATATTGACCTTGTTCTCTTCAAGGACTTACAAATTAAAATCAAATGTTGACAATTTTAAGTTATTTATACAAGATTTACAATTTCAATTCTGCTGGGTAAGAAGTATATATATATATTTTAGATACCTCCTACCTTTAAAAAAAATGAAGGCTAGATACGAATGAAGGATTTTGCATATGGTTGATTCGATCAGAAAATTCTTCTTTATTTAGGTTATTGATTTGGGACTTGACCGAAGAATAACGATAAGCACGTGAGTAAATGCATTTCGCTGCTGTTAATTTAAAAAAAAAATTATTCATCCGTGTCTAGCCAAAACCAAACCGTGTTCACATTAAACGATTGCGTTTTCACGTCCAATAGCGCTAGTCAAGATACATGTATGTAGAAGCAATCATAGTACACCGTCCACTAGCAGCGTTGCAGTTTATTTTCGTGTGAAATACCCAGAACAACGACAAACAATGCATTTTGATTTTTTGAAAACAAGTTTTATTTTGGGTAAAAACGTTTTAACGTTATAAATAAGGATCTATCGCAAAATGCACTACGAGTATTTGAACGAAATAAAATTCTGTCGAGCGTTTAATAGATAATAATGTATACAGGGTGATCGGTATAAGATGCACCAAACTGCTAGAGCGAGTAGGTTGGGTTAAGACAAGAAAAAAATCGTATGGGAGGGGGGGTCTATTTCCCCCCGTTTAGGCAGGAGGGGCAATTTTCTAAAAAATTGACTTAAAACAGAAAAAAAAAATATTTAAAAACAACGGTACAATTTAAAATACCTTTTTGGAAAGTCAGAAATCTCTTCTTTGATTTTCATTTTAAATTAGGTTGTGTTAGTGAATAGTTTTTGAAAAATTAATTTCCAAACTCGAAATTTCGAAAAAAAAAAATGGAAAAAAAAGTTTCAAACTAATTTTTTTTTAAATTTAATGTAATTAAGTATAATTTTTGTTTTCAAAATTCAATGCTCTTATTAATTTTCAATAAAAAAACAGAAAACTGGATGCTAAAATGTCTTTAGTTTTTGAGAAAATTTAAAATAACGAAATCTACTTTACTACATATTTGGTAGAAATAGGATCAAAAATAACGGATGGAAGTCGAATTTAAGGAAAACTTACATTTGTTATTTTCAATTTTCTCGTTTTAGCCATCACCGTTGTTTTTTAATAATTTTTTTTCTGTATTAAGTCAATTATTTTATAAAATTGCTCCTCCTGTTATTTTCAATTTTCTCAAAAACTAAAAGACATTTTGGCAACCGGTTTTCTGTTTTTGACTAAAAACTAATAAAAGTATTGAATTTTGAAAACAAAAATTATACTTAAATACATAAAATTTAAAAAAAAAATTAGTTTGCAACTTTTTTTTCATTTTTTTTTTTTTTAATTTCGAGTTTGGAAATTAATTTTTCAAAAACTGTTCACTAACACAACCTAATTTAAAATGAAAATCAAAGAAGAGATTTCTGACTTTCCAAAAAAATATAGCATGGTATTTTAAATTGTACCGTTGTTTTGAAATATTTTTTTTTTTCTGTTTTAAGTCAATTTTTTAGAAAATTGCCCCTCCTGCCTAAACGGGGGAAAAAAGACCCCCCTCCTATACGATTTTTTTCTTGTCTTAACCCTTAAACCTACTTGCTCCAGCAGCAGTTTGGTGCATCTTATACCGATCACCCTGTATATAAATCGTTTTATGTGGACAAGATCTTAATGTTATTAATTATGAAACAAAAATGGAGGAATTCATTAAGCTTCAACGATATGCCTTAAAACTTTTTTATACAATCAAACAAATGATTATGATTCTTAAATTATTGTAACTAAATAAAAATAAGATAATATAATTAATATAAATCGAAAGCTAAGTGCCTAATTTCATGTTACTTCAGATGCCGTATGGGAGGGCTGTGGTGATGTTGAAAAAGGTCTGTGTAAAAACTGCGCGGCAGAGTGATGATATGACATTTCTTGAAGCGAAGTCATCGAATTCGAGTTGATACTGTTGGCCGACGAGTTTAACTTCTCTGGCGAGTTAACCCGAATTTTAGGCGGGGGCGTGCTATCTACTGCATAATTTGGCGTCGTGTACGAATGAATTTGATTTCCATTTAGAGTAATGGTTTGTGGAAGCTGTGGGTGCGGTCTTATTACAGTAGGCTGAATTGGAAACTGTGACATTTCTTTTAGATTTGAAAAATTCTGCAAATAACAACCGGCATTCAAGAAGCTTGCAGCTGTTGTGTCGAGCTTAAATGGTTGCATACAGGATATTACAGCTGGATATCCAGCGTTTGTATTGAGAGAGCTTGTCAGGTCTCGTGGTTTATCATCGTCTATACAAAGATCTCGGTCATCTCGATCATTGCCACCGTTCGACGTTGATCCAGGACTATGTTGCAGGGGTAAACTATTAGGTACAGGCGAATGGGTTCCCAGCGATATATCTGAATCGGACGTGTCAGATGGAGCTGGCGATGAAGCACCCTCTGCTCTTCGGCATTGGAAAGACATACCTGGGTTGTTTTGATTGTGTTGCATTCTGAAATGAAAATAAAAATATAAATATTTAAGTAATGTAAGAACACTCTTGATTTTTAATGAGAATAAAATATCTGTACACTTAATTCAAATCGGGAAAAGTCAAGGACTCACAGAGTTTTATAAATCTAACTGAGAGGAAGAGTTCGTCAGACCAACACTAAAATAAAACAAAATTTATTCGTGTAGTCGAATATACTTTGTTATGCTGTCGAAAATTGCTAGATTGAAGACTACGAATAAATTTAAAAGCTCCAGAGGAAATTCATCAACAAAAATTATTCAATTTTATTCTATAGTGCAACCTAAAGGGTTCCCAACTTTCTGCAAAATTTAATGAGGAAACAATTTTTCAAAATAAATAAAAAAAGCTCATTTTTAAAAAATAAATAAATTCCTTTTTGGTGTAAATTAAAAAAAAAAAAGATAGAAAATACAAGATAAAATTTTATTAATTCCTTTAATCATTACTATTATATAAAGACGAAACAAATATTTTGTTTGTCCGCGTTTTTCTCAAAAAGTATTCAACCGATTTACTTGAAATAAATTTTATAATTTTCCTTATTCATGTAAATAAGCATGTAAATAAAGATTTTTTATTTGTTAAATATATTTGTTGAATTAGATTATTAACTTTTAAGAAAATTTCGTACACTTTTTTGTCGAAGTTGACCAACATATTCATTTATGCTTTTAAACCTGCTTGATATTTTACAAAAATGGGATTTTTTGTATAAAGTCAATAATTTAATGCAAATTTTAAGCCCTAAATCATTTCTTAACTGTACTTACAAGCTGAAAAATAAATTTATTTACAAATTATAAATTTATCAACTTTTTGTATTTTTGCATTTATGAATTCGATTCAATCGCAATGACTAGGTTGCTGCTTTGTTCCATTTCATTATCGTTCCGTGTTTTGTGCATTTTCTTGGGTGTATTTGCTTGTTCTGAATCTTTGTCCACTCAATTGTTCGCTCATCCACTCATTTAAATTTGTATTCCTCCTTTCATTCCACTCAATTGTTGACTTTTTGTAACGACGAAGCGTAGTGTGTTTGTTTTTTCCTTCTTCTTAAGCGAACTAAAATGTTACATATGTACATACCTACATATTTTAAGTATGGGCACCACTGCCGTGCGCAATGTGTTTATTTTTTTCTTCTTCTGCAGTGAACCGAAGTGTTACATAAATGTATATATTTTGAGAGGAAAATGGGCAGGGCATTCAGTAGAAAGCAGCATGAAAAAACGGTTTACTGAAAGCTGCTAAAGATTTTGAAAAGGAAACATTACTGATTTCAACTGAGTGGAGTTAGGAATAAAATACAGTGCAAGCTCCCTTAGCCGGAGAGTGACGGTCGCAACATTGTTGTCCGTCTAAGGGAGTTTCCGTCCAAGGCAAAAAATAAAAAATAGTTATAAAAGGAAATGTATAGTTGGCATCATGAAACTGTTTCAGTGAGAAAAAATAAAATTCTTTATTTGGTTACGGAAAGCATATGGATGTACCTATGTATATAAAATTTGTGTTATAGTAGAAATTGCGGTTAGTCTCATGAAGCATTTGATATACTTTTATTTTGCGAAGCAACGCGAGCACGGGTCGGCTAGTGTTTTATAATTATTGGAAAAGTATGCACGACTGAATCGCATGATCTTACTCTTCTATGTTTTATTGTTAGTTTTAACTAATCAGAAGCACACGACCAGAAACATAATCACTAAAGCCATTCAAAAAGCTGCATGTGTAATGTGTATATCCCGAAAATTAGACAATTTTGTCAAAACGTCATAACATAAAAATCAAAAAATTCAAAAGCTTTTCTTTGTATTCATCAAATAACATTTAAAACCTAAATATTTTTGGAAAACAAAAATAAGTTTATTTTTTATTCCTGCTTCTAAAATTTTTACTTGTCTTGACTTTTTAAGTAATTTCTGTCTCTTAATTTTTCTCTATTTCCTCGTTTCGCTATTTAATATTCACTAACAAAATAACTATTTCACAAAATGTGGAGTATTAGTAAAAGAAATGTAAGGAAGGACGGGACAACAAATAATTGAAAAGGAGGACTGTACTCCCAAATGGAGGAAGGTTGGGAACCCTAGTGCAACCACACATCTTTTATTTGGAAAAAGATGTTTTCAAGAAATATGGGTTGTGGCATGTGTAAATGTTCAAAAATGCAAGCTGAATGTTTTGCATGCACTTTTTAATTGAAATAAATCGATTAACAAAATAGAAGGGGTTAAATGGAAGGAAAGACTGGCAAGGGGAATATACCAAATTTGTTACAACTACCGTACTGTATTGCATGCTAGGAAAATTGCTCATGGAGGCTACTCATAGTATTCCATAAAAAAATTTCTTGCCACATATTGCTTTGCTCATAGAAAGCTATGAATAGTATTCTATGAAGAAGCAATTTTCCCTTTGACATCTGTGGGTTTGTTTCAATTTAGTTTTGTTTTATGTTTTTTCGAATGTAATTAATTTATTGCAGGTGCCAAAAGGAAGTTTTGGACTTTTTCTTATGGATTTAAGTAAAATTAACAATAAATCAATTCTTTAAATTGTTTTAACTTCATAACTTTGTCCTGTGAAATTTTTGAGACAAATGAAATAGAAAGCTATTGAAATGCCCAACCAACATTTTATGGTATACTATCGCTCTTTCTTTCTATCGAAAGTGACAGATAGTAATCTATAAAATATTTCAGGTGGTTGGTGAAGATTTGAATACAAATTTTTAATCAGGGGAACCTGGGGCATAGCGGGCACTTGGGGCATAATGGGCCCCCCTTCTATTTCTACGTCGAATAAAGGGTCAGCTCCGAAACACAATCTACCAGTTTCAATACATGGGATGGGCACCCATTTTGCCTTATATATATATGCTAGCTTTTGGTGAAAATAAAAGTAAAATTACCATTTTTATGGATTTCCGCTTTTTTTCGAAAACGAAGAAGCTATGGTTTCGATCAATTTTTATGAAGAATGTTTTGATAAAGTTATTTATTTATTTTTATTATCTACCAAAATTTTGAAATTTTTCTAAAACTATTTTTGGGAAACTTGGCGCTAAGTGGTTTTTTAACACTATCTTAAATATTTTGAATAAAAATTGTACTTATAATCAAAATTAATGGTACCTTTTAAACAAACAAAATGTAAAAACTGTTGCAGATGATCTAATTTTTCTCGTTAATGACTTCTATAATTTCCACTTAAATATATTATTTGCTCAACAGTCGCCATCGCCATGACATAAATTATCTTACATAAAATATTTAAAAGTGGAATACGATGAGATCCCAAAACTGCAGCTCTATTATTGTAAAACTTCCCCGCCTGGAAAAAAAATCTAGTTTTCAATAAGGCCCTGGTGATGGTGAGTTTTTCATAGTTACTAACAAGGGTCTAGCAAGGGTTACTATAGGAATTCGCTAGGCCCTTGCCAGTTATGTATCTTTTTGCCTCGTCAGTTATGTTCTGCCTAAGCCCTGACTAGTAAAAACTAGATTTGTTCCAAATATTTCAGTCAGTGTCTGGTACCTACAGTTGCTTGTTAGTCTGTATTGTTGACGGGAGACAATTCCTTGATGACAGCCAGCAGGATGAAACAGTTGGTGCCTCCACGAAAATTCTCCATGGTTTTTAATTTAAGAGGCACTTCTTGTTGTTTGTTATATTGATTGCTTCAAAGACTACAGTGTGTGTGAAGATTTGTAGGTATGTTCATTGAGGCTGTTCGGAACAGTTTGGAACAGATTAGAACAAAAAGAACAAGCTGTTCGGTGAGTAATGTTCTGTTCTAGTTTGACTTGCTGTTTAGTGATTCTGTCAACATTTTTGGTTGAATGGAAAGTGAAATATGAAAAAAGATCAACGTGACCCCCAAAAAAATTTGTATACATTACATATATATTTCGTATTGAATTCGAAATTCGTTTATTTATTTTATATGATAATTAAAGAGAAAAAATTTCACAAGATTATTAATTTAAACTAGTACCGTCCTGTGTCAAAATTCGACACATTCAATTTCGCAAACAATTTGTTTGAAATTATTGAAGGAAAAAAATATTTTTTTAAAATTTTTAAATATGCACAGTGTTTAACAGTACAAAAACAAAAATGACCCACAAAGTGTAAATGCATGTCTCAAGTATATTCTGCACATCTCCGCACTTATGGCTTTCCAACCATATAAAATTTATCGAAATCGGTCAAATACTTTTTGAGAAAATGGTATCACAAAATTTATTTAAGCCTATTTATATATAGATGTTGCATTGTCTTTTCATAAAAAAACGATATTCAAATTTGTCTGCAGCTAAGATTTTACTACACACCGCTTCAATTTAATTATTTGAAATTTGCACAGCTAATAAACAACGACACATACATTTTTATTATTATTATAATTAGATCCCCCTTTTATTAATTTTCATAAAATGACTTCACTCTATACTAACATAGCTACTATCAAGACCAAGAGCCTCACCAGTATTTTATTAAATAAATGTACTCAGTGAGGCACTAATAGGGGCCTGTCATGTTTTCCTTACCGAAATCTTGCCAGGGCCTTGCCTAAATTTGCCATTTTTCCAGGCGGGTCACTTCTATCTCTGCTTTCGTCAGAAGGAAACGATTTTTCTAAATTTCGTATACAAATCTCTTGAATGAATGAATGAATGAATGAAAATTTTTGGGTGTTATTACACTGCGACCTTAAGATCTATTGTGCCCCCCATCAAGAGTTGTGTGATGAGGTTGCTCATTTACAGCTCAACCTCCAAATTAGATTCCTTGAGGAATTTTAGTATTTGGGATATTTTTAGAGAGGATAGTCTGCTCACTTCTATCTGGTGATGTCCCAGGTATCTATGTCTTTGGTGCATGAGTGCATCGCAGTTGCCTAATAGGTGGTCTAGCGTCTCCTCATTGGCATTGCAGAATCTGCAAGTGGCACTGCTCACTAGGCCAAGCATACTAAGATGTCTTCTTAGCTTACAGTGGCCAGTGAGGAGGCCCATTATAATGCGAAGTTTATTTCTACTTAAGCTGATGCAGGATTCCTGGTTGTAGTTACCAATAAGGAGTTTCGCTTGCCTCAGCTAAGGGAGTTCTTTCCAGTTTTTTAATCTTTTGTCCTCCTCTTCTGCTTTGATTTTATTTTTGATCGCGTTTTCTCCTATTCCGCAGTAGGGTTCTGGCCCCGTTAGGAGTGTGGCTGCCCCTATAGCTTTGCTAAGAAGTCTGCCTCTTCATTGCCCTGGACGCCGACGCGACGTGGCCTGGTACCCAATGAAGTGTGACATTATTGTTCTTGCCTAGTTCGTTTAGGCTGCCCACATACTCCCGTACTAGTTTTGAGCTGATAGTATATGAGTTTAGGCCTTTGAGAGCGAATTTACAAATCTCTTGCGAACTACAAAATAAATAATAAGATTTGCACTCGAAAGATATAAGATTTAAAAAAAATTTCAAGGTAAATTGAATGAAACATTCACATGAATCGAAGGTTTCGTTTTTTAATTATTCAAAAATTCATTAATTTCACTTAGTTCGTTCGGCTTTATCGATACAAAAATACTTTTTCAAGTTTATAATTATATGTTCTGAAGTCTAATAATGCGGTTGAAAACAAGTCTCATTTAAAATCTGATATTATCCTTGGATAATTAAGATTTCTTTTCAATTTTGACGGAGAATTATAAAGCTCATATGAATACATTTGTACGTATGTACATCTGAAGCAATCATAATCAATTTAACGTAGCTCTCTCCTCCTTTTGATTCAACAAAACGTCATGTCTTCATTCATAGCACATATCAAAAACTAAAGAATCCCTTTTAACAGATACATATCTTCCTCGTTCCTCTCGGGATATGGGAATCATTTGAAAACACAGTCGTTGATTTGATACACATACGCGGGAGCGCGATCAACATGAGTCCGAACACATGCAATGTCTCAGTGTCAGCTTAACAAATGAGCTCGTCAAAGTTTTTTTTATTTTTTATTTTCTATTTTGAAAGCGATCGGTTGAGACATCAGCACAGCATCATATATAGCCTACAGTTTGTGAAAAATTGTTCACTATCCCCCGATTCCCGTAATGATCCTAATGACGATTTGATCTTTCTTGTCTTTCCTCTTTTGTTCGGCTTTGACTTATAGGCATCAAGCAACAGCACCACATAACAATGAAAAATGTACTACGCTTCCATGCTGACAAATTAGATTGAGCCGTCAAAACTCCAGCGCACTTATGAAGACGCGAAGACGTATGTAGATACCATGGATGCCCAGGTTTAAAACTGATGGGGTTATCTAGAAATTGGCATATTATCGTCCACTTAGGTGAGAAAGTGATTTGCGCCTAATATCAGTTGAAGCGCTCAAGCGAAATATTACTCGAATACTAATTATTGGTTATACGGTAAGTTCTTCCGTTAATGCCCCGCACCAATAGTCTGGGGTGTCATCATTAATAATTTGTTGCCCTGTGTGTAGTGTGTGTAGTGTAGTGAGTGTTTCTCGCGCGCCTCCTTTTGATTTGACGTCTCATGTTGAGTGATTAATGATGATCATCAACTGCAGAAGGCACATGAATTAAGCAACCAACCTGCTGTTTGCCCTAGAGCCAAGGCGCACTTTTCAAAGCAAAACTAAAAGGGGACTTTGAAACGAACCATCAACAAAAATTATGTGTGAAGTATGAAATCGTTTTGCTTCAGAAAAATGATGGATATATGCTGTCTGTAAACAGATAACTTGCAGAGTGTAAGTTCCTCTTTTTTTACCTCTTGATGGTTATGTCCAACATTAACAGCAAAACCGTCAATCAGGGTGAATGGGCTGCGGCTCTGGCCGGCCCGGCAGTCTCACCTTCTGAAGATGTGGTAACGAAAATGAAAGATTTATCAAAAGAGAAGCAGGAAATATACTCGTAGGTATAAAGGAATAGGATTGTAAGATCATTTACATCAGGCGACCGACCGACGACGCAACGGGTAACGAACGTATATCAATATAAATGTCCACTTCGACTTTCGAACAGTATATGTGTCTTTATAATTTCATAATCTTCCTATATGATTCGGTCCATTTAAACACACATGCACCTTGCTGGGTAGTAGCAAGAAACCATACGCCGCGTCGATGTCATCACAAGTAACGTATCCTTCTCACCATTGCATAGCCATCGGTCTGAGTCTGATGGCATGTCTTCTTCCGTTCTTCATGTTCACTTGGGATGGGCTTAAGTCCAAAGGTGTCTTGATGACTTCCACGATTTGTCTCGGCAACGAGAAAACACATTTGATACTGTTTTTTTTTTTTTTTTTTGCCATGTTATTAATGAATTTTTCTGCGGATTATCGATAGTGGGAGGAGGATAACAGGTAATATGATTTGGGTCTATCGAGAAAAGGTACTTTTTAAAATAAATCCAATCCGTCAGCTTGTGCAAAGATTGCGGATGATGTATTCGGTCGTCGTCGTCGTCGTCGTCGTCAGCGGATATGGTATGGCCACTCATTTTTGCCGCATTATTAATTTGGGAAGCTTTTGGACAAGAAATCGATAGCTTGTGTGCCAATTCAAGGAAAGACAGACAAGTTTTGCGAAATTTCAAGGCTAATGAAACGAAAAACTACCGATCAGCCGTCCACCAATATACATATACTTATTTTCCACACAATTGACTAAACATATCATCAAGTAACTTAAACTACCGAAATCCGATATGCTGGCACCTACCTAAGTGTATGTAATTACAATACCCTTAGATATAGCTAAAATGTAATTTAAAACTTGGAAAATTCTTAATCGGCTCATGTCATGAGTTAATACGTTTTAATAATGCTGTAGAATGTAATATGATGCCGAAATCTTTTCATTCTTTTGAGTTTGGAAGGGGTTAACGCGGAGCTTTTCGATCTTTTTTTTTTTTTTTTTTTTTTTTTGATTTAAAGTCTACCTATACCTACTACATACGTATGTATATAAAAAGGTGTGTATATATTAGTATAAGGATAGGAATTATATGAATGGGGAATGGATTGTGTTATGTGGTTTCTTTCAGTGGTCTTTGCATTTAACCCATATGTACCTATATTGTTATTGTATTCAATACAGTTACTTTAGATTAAAAAGGGATTTTATTTAGATATTTGAATGTCTTTTCGAGGGCTGTCTTTATAGGAAAGGATTATAATAATAAACATATGTGTGGCAACCATTTTGAAAAGAATTTGAATGTAAATGTTTTTGGATTTATTTCTAAAATACCTTTTCGGATATCCATTGCTTATTTTGATATTTATAAATATTTTGGTATAACCGGTCATCTGACACTATATTCAGTAAAATAAAATGAAATACATGACTGGGTCGCACGAATTTGTTCTGAAGAATGAAGCTATACGTAAAAGATATGTATTTTAATGGTTCAATTTTGAAATCATGTTTTTAAAAGTGTTTAGAAAATTAATTTTTTGTTTGATAATTTTTTTTAATATTTTTTTTTTTATGTAATATTGTTCGAAAATCTCATAAGCACCAAATTGCAAAATTATAACAAATTCAGTGGAGCCATTAAAAATCTAGACATAAATAACTCAAAAATAAGGATACGCGTATCAACTTTGCATAAAGTTGTAAAATAATGGCCTGTGAGGCCATGCTAATGCAAAATTGTTTATATAATTATTGTATTGCTTTGTTTTACTATGGAAAAATGAAAAACACAAATTTTTTAACCTATCTAAATCTTAGCTTAGATAAATAAGTGAGAAATGCCCAGTTTAAAGTTCTGGTAAGAGATCAAGTGTCCTAAAAATTTTCTAACAGCACAGACTTTTTGAATAAGCAAAAAATTTTTGTAATGTAGAGCCACGTGGGGCTTAAAAATGTTGCCTATTTTTTATAGAATAGAATAGAGAATAGAATAGACTTTATTTACATGATGATTTCCAATGCCGCGTTGGGCGTCGCTTCAGATTTTTCTTTCAACGCGAAAGCTCACACATAGCAATTTAAGCAAATTGTTTACAATGACGCGTTGGGTATTACGTTACGATTTGGCACCTATTAGCATGTACACAAACCAACGTAACATAAGCTACATCAACGTTAAAGTTGAAAAAAATCAACTTCAGCGTGCGTTTTGACAGTTAAACTAATGTTCGAATTCCTTTCAACAAAAAAATCGATTTATTTAGAAGAAAAAATCGGTTTTTCTGGACAAATTCCTTTTATTGAAAGAAAAAAATCGATTTTTGTTAAAAAAAAATGGAAAAGTTTGTTGAAAGGAATTCGAAATTACAGTTATGTAAGTTCATGTTGATTTTCAGGTTATCTTCAAGTCGTCTGTCATGTCGACGCGTTCGTAAAGCTTGCAAACGTATACGTAAGCGTCTTTGACGCGAACGCGCCATTGGAAATCAGCCTTAATGGTGTTTGTTTACAAGTCTTTTACGACCTGGTTTAATAACCGTCGTCGGTCAGATTGACAGGAAATAATTTTATTGATTTAATATTTGTCTCTCATCATCAAAATTTAATTACATATTTATTAATTTGATGAACATTTCATTATGATAATACATATAAAAGAATTTAATCAAAAGCTTTCTGTTAGGATCCTACTTCTGTAGGCCATCGCCATTCGGATAAATCTATAAAGCTTGTCCCAACCTTTTTCGCCATTAAGAACATCTATTACTTCCTCAACTTCCTCAACTAATTGATTCGTACCGAAATCGTCACGTCGAACTTCTTGTAGAATTGGACATGAGCCTAGAAAATGTTCAATATTTTCCCTTTCGTGAGTATATTGCATAATTCACATTCAAGAGGTAAGTCTGGTCTATGGGGAATAAAGTTCAAAGTAAGAATTTCACCTCTAGCCCGAAGAATACTCGATATCATATCTGTGGAATGATTGTCGTTGAAGTAATTTGAATCGCCCAGTTCGAATTTGAGTCTTTTAAAAAATTCTCTATATAATGAGATTCCTTGGCCTGGTTGATGAAGTTCTTCCAATATTTCGTGTCAAGCTTGGATAGAAGAGTGTAAAACTGTTCTTCTAGATGCGTTACATCTTCCATGTCAAAATTCATCATTTCCCCCAAAGATTGAGATAAGCTTACCCAAGATCTTACAAAGTTCAGTTTATTTGCAATCGTCACTAGCCGTGACGAATCCATTCGAAATATTTTAAGGACACAATCAAAATGCATTTTAAGTGAGTCTTTAAATATCGGAGGGACTGCAGTTTCAATGTGAAGCATATAATTTGGAGTAGATGACGGAAGGGCAAAAACTCGTTTTAAAAAGAAACGAAGTAATTTTTCTGCATCTTCGTATTCTTTATGTCCCCACACTTGCGCGCAGTATATAGTATAACAGACTTCGAAACAGCTTGAAATAATTTATATATTGCGGAGGGGTTAATTGATTTATTAGAAATACAGTTCTTCCATGATACACATATAGCTGCCTTGGACTCCTGAAGTTTTGCCTTAACGTGTTTTTTCATGCATAGGTTACTCGAAATTAACATACCAAGATATTTCAATTCCTTCCACGACATTAACTTTTTGTCTGCCTGATAGCTCCATTTTTTGTTACTGACAAATCTTCTCCGCCCTTTTCCAATAATCATAATGTTTGATTTGTTAAGATTGACTGATAAGTTCCAGGTGCAGCAGTATTCTTCTAACTTGGCGATCATTTCTTGAAGTTGATGAGGTGACTCTGATAATATAACGATGTCATCCGCATACAATAGAACTGGAATAGACTCCTCAGCAACTCTCACTCCTGTTCCCAAATATTCCACTACTAGCCGACCCATGCTCGCGTTGCTTCGCAAGCTTTAAATATACTTATTAACATGAGTAGGTAAAAGTATATCAAATGCTCCATGGAACCAACCGCAATTTCTACTATATTATTAACAAAAATTTTATATACATACTTCCATATGCTTTCCGTAACCAAATAAAGAATTTTATTTTCTCTCACTGAAACAGTTTCATGATGCCAACTATACATTTCCTTTTATAACTATTTTTTATTTTTTCCCTTGGACGGAAGCTCCCTTAGACGGACAACAGTGTTGCGACCGTCACTGTCCGGCTAAGGGAGCTTGCACTGTATTTTATTCCTAACTCCACTCAGTTGAAATCAGTAATGTTTCCTTTTCAAAATCTTTAGCAGCTTTCAGTAAACCGTTTTTTCATGCTGCTTTCTACTGAATGCCCTGCCAATTTTCCTCTCAAAATAATATGTACATTTATGTAACACTTCGGTTCACTGCAGAAGAAGAAAAAAATAAACACATTGCGCACGGCAGTGGTGCCCATACTTAAAATATGTAGGTATTGTATGTAACATTTTAGTTCGCTTAAGAAGAAGGAAAAAACAAACACACTACGCATTGGCCGTCGTCGTTACAAAAAGTCAACAATTGAGTGGAATGAAAGGAGGAATAAAAATTTAAATAAGTGGATAAGCGAACAATTGAGTGGACAGAGATTCAGAAGGCCAATAAACAAAAGAAAATGCATAAAATACGGAACGATAATGAGATGGAACAAAGCAGTAACCAAGTCATTGCGATTAAATCGAATTCATAAATTCAAAAATACAAAAAGTTGATAAATTTATAATTTGTAAATAAATTTATTTTTCAGCTTGTAAGTACAGTTAAGAAATGATTTAGGGCTTAAAATTTGCATTAAACTATTGACTTTATATAAAAAATCTCATTTTTGTAAAATATTAAGCAGGTTTAAAAGCATAATTGAATATGTTGGTCAACTTCGACAAAAAAGTGTACGAAATTTTCTTAAAAGTTAATAATCTAATTTAACAAATATATTTAACAAATAAAAAATCTTTATTTACATGCTCCAAAGAATAAGGAAAATTATAAAATTTGTTTCAAGTAAATTGGTTGTATACTTTCTGAGAAAAACGCGGACAAACAAAATATTTGTTTCGTCTTTGTATAATATTAATGATATCATCGATAAAAAGAGTAAATAAAAGCGTGCTCAAAGCACATCCTTGTTTTAATCCCATTGATGAACTGAATTCTTCAGATAAATTTTCACCGTCCCATACCAAGATAGAGTCTTTTCGAAATGCCTCAATTGGCAAGTTTAAAAAACAAAGTTTCTTTGTCGATACTATCGAAGGCTGCTCTAAAGCCCACAAAGATGGTATAGAGTTTATTTCCTCGATGTAGGAATGTCGTCGCTATGTTTAAAAGTAGAAAAACTTGGTCCGTGGTTGAGTAGCCTGAACGAAATCCAGCTTGTAGTTCACTGAGTTTTTCTTTATCATTAACCCATTTAGTTAGTCTTCGAAATATCATACTGGTAACCAATTTCATGGACGAATTTTAAAACGAAATTCCTCGATAGTTCTCCGCGACAGATGCATCTCCCTTTTTAAAAAGTGGAAAGATTATTGAAGACAAGAAACTTGCTGGTATTGAACGGGTGTTAAAGATTTCATTGTAACATTTTTTATACACGAGTAAAACCATTTAAATGAATTTTACCAAAAAAGGATACATGATATGTGATTTACCCTGACTTCATACATACATACAACATGCATAAAAATCACTCAAATATAAACTTATTAAATAAATCCCATCGACTTTTTAGAGATTGAAAACAATTAAAGAACAATAAAAAAAAGTCTGAAGAACAAAGTGGACAAGGTCACTTAAAGAGCTTATATTTTGAGTTCTATTGATCGGATTGTCATTTTTTCGTCTTTGATGACAAAGGGAAAATGACAGGACATTAATTCTTATTTTCAGAAATGAATTTAAGGTGTTATAAGCTTGACATTGCAATATTAAACCCCCTACCTGTGAAAAAAAAAATCTGCTAGGCATTTTTATTCGATACAAGGAGGCATATAGAGCCTTACCTACAAACTTATACATAAGCTATGCTCATATTGTGGATATAATAATACTCCCAAATTTTGCTGTCAGCTCTTTATCTAAAATGATGATTTTTAAATTTTTTAATACGGACAGGAGGAACTTTCACACACGAAAATTAAATTAAAGTAGATTATAATCTTTGGAACCCTAATAATATTCATTCCAAAAAGCTTGAGCAAAAAACTAGTGGAACAACAATTTTTTAAGGCGATTTTATATAGAATGCATCTTGGTTTAAACCTCCAAATATTGGTTATATAAACTCGGATCCTCATTTTCATTTGCCTATACAAGCCAATAATAACGTGCGGGGCCATTGAAGATACTGTTGTCCATGAAAATTGTTGACATTGGCGCCTTCCTGGCGTCGATCTATGGAGTATCATGAGCGTTACAGAGGACCCAAAGATAGAGGGTGTATCAAATGCAAGGCATACGAGTGGAGTGACTAGAAGAAAGATATCATATCAACGAGACAGCTATATCTCTCTCTGAGAGCAAGCAAGCGAGATTATCTTAATGGAAGCGAATTCAATTATTTTATATGTATAAACTTTGTACAATGAAGTTTAATTCAGGCATCTTCCGACAAACCTCTTGTGCAAGAGGCGCAGCTAAATAAATGTTGGGTTTTTCTATAATTTTGCCAACAATAAAAAACGACAAAAATAAATAACGACTTATTTGAAATAAAACGCACATATTTTACGTTTTATTTAAAATAAGTCGTTTTATTTTTGAACCCTCAAATTGGGCCAAAAAAGGTACTGCGGGTAGATGGATGAATACAGCGTGAAATAAGACTGCGACTAGTTTTTTTTTTTATATCTTTTTATTTAATTTTCAAAATGAGAATCTATTTTGAATTTAAAGGGAACTAAAATCGTCCATATTCTTTGTAACTGAATTCCCACCTTGTATGGGAACTAAATCCACTTCAACAACAGTGAACAATATTGAATTTATTTCCCACTAAGGCCTATAGTTTATAGATCGAAGTGAGGTGAAATTTTAATACAAAAAATTGATTTTTTCCCAAGCGTAAAAAATACAATAAAATTAAATGCAATTATTGAAGCGATGAAGAGGAAGAAATTTTGTAAAAAAAAAAAAAATAAATTTGATGGCACAACAGCACATGGAGAACTAGGGCCTAGAGACTTACAACTCTTCAACCATTCCTGTGACCGTGTCTGCAGGATTGGAGGGGACCTACAGTTTATTGCCGAATCCGAACGGCTAACGAGCGGCACTTTTCTGTGACAGGAAATATTCTTGGAGGATTTGTCAATTCCTCGCAAGAGGCAGTAGCAGTTTTTTCTTTTAAATAAATAGATGGCGAGGCTGGAGATCGAACCTTAGACCTCCGGCATGACAGTCCATCGCACTAAACATCACGCCACGGCTACTACGAAGAAGAAATTTTGTATCGAAGTAAATAAAATTCCAAACTAAACATAAAACAAAATTCATTATCTTTGTAAACCTTTCAACGCGAGATTTATTTATGTTTCATTTCGTTTTGGATTTAACTTCGCATTGATGAGACTAGGCAAAATTGAGAACAAGTTTATTCGATGAAATTTGTTCCCGTAGACGTAGTTGCCTCATTTATTTACCGATAAATAACTTTTGTCAAAAGTCAAAACATACATCTGAGCTCATTACGGAATATTACAATATAATGCTATCTGATAGCTTTGAATAATAGTAATTTGAACATGGCTATAGTTATTTGATAAGTAAAACTCTTATGTATTCAGAGTGTTATTTGAATCCTTCAAGAACTGCTCAGTATTTTTTTCTAAGCTCATAGAGCACACTCTGAGCATGTTCTGATCTTGCTCTGCACGAAAAAAAGATCTAATCTAATCTCTAATCTAGAACACTAACTATCTTTTAAAAGTCAGGTTCTACTCTGAGTCTGAATAAATAAATAAAACGCTTAATAAGGGCCAACACAATATTAATGAAAAGGTTAAAGTTTGGACGTCAGCTCTTTTGTTTGAATATTTTAATTCTTCGTCGCACGTACTTTTTCTTAGTTGATCGTGGTCTATCATTTTTTTTGTTTTCAGTCACATCAAACTGAGTTAAATGTCAGTCCATATAGTGAAAAAATTTCACTTTTAATCAAAGAGTTTGTACTTGTACAATGAACATGCTTGTTTAATTAAGGACGCTTTATTGAAAAATGACATGTAGTTCCTGGGTGGTCATCCTTATCATCAGCGGGTTCTGATGGTTGGTAGTGTTGGTGATGACTTTTTTGCTGATTGTACAAGAAACTGGTCCAGTGGCTTGATTTTGGCTTCTTCGTAGACTGTCTTGTTGCTATAGTGTTTCCGCCGTTGACGATCGAAAATGAATCCGGTGCATATCCTCAAAATTTTCCTTTCGAAGAGTAAGAGCTTTTGCATGGCCGTCTTTGAGATGGTGTACCACACAGGAAAGCTGTAGCTGATGACTGGTCGGAGCAACTGTTTCTATAATATAAGCAGTTTCGTTGGCTGGCTTAATCCAGTCCTTTTCTTCAGAAGGGGTGCAAGCGATGGAACACAATTTTTCCCTTCTTTAGCACTGCACTTGAGTGAGAGTTGAATTTTAGAAGCTCGTTTAAATGGACTCCGAGGTACTTGACGATATTTTTGGCTGCTATCGTTGATCCATCAGAGGGAGCTTCGGGACCAAATTTCTGCGGTTTGCTGCGAAACGACCACGGCCGCTGCCATTAGTGACGGGTCTTCTGAAGCACACAAGTTCCAACTGAACCGAAGCTCAAATTACAAACATTTAAATATATTCTATTTCACTACTTAGAAGTCCAACTGAAAAAATGACATCTATATACCTATTATAATAACATATGTATAATTAAAGTAGCTATAACCTTTCACTTGTAAGAATATGTCATCCAAACTGATATTACTATAAGTAGAAGAAGTATATTACGTGTACACAATTATATGAGTACCTTCTGTCAGGAAATTAACTCTCAACATTTTACCTAAGAACTGACAACTTGTAAATCGCAATATTAAAATCTCGAAGAAATTACTCTCAAACAGACAGCCACCGTTATTTGAAGAGTAACCCTCGAAAGTTTACTAGCGGAAGTACTCTTAAATGGACAATCACCTCAAATTTGATTGGACTGTAATTTACAGTAGGCACATATTTTTATCGAATATCTGTTGGATAAAAATAGCTCCTGGCCTACTGGCAAATTTAAAGCTATTCCACCGATAATAATTTATAACAATAGAAACTGTTTATCAAGTACCTACTGCATGTTACTGTTCACATGAAAGATACATACACTTAACTCTAGTGCTTAAAAATATTTTTTTATAAGTTTTAAAACGCGTTTAAAGTGCTCTTAAGAAGAAGGCCAGAACAAAGACAAACAATAATAAAACCCAAAAGAATGTAAAACATAAACGAAAACAAAAAAATTATTAATTTTCAATTTCATTGCCCACGCAACGCGACGTGGTGTATTTCAATTTCTTATCGAACGAAACACAGAAGAAAGAGCTTTCAAAAAAATATACCTATTATTTTAATGTTGCGTGTATAGGTATATCAAAGAACATCACAAAAACATAGATCCGTGAATTCACATCAATCGCGTTTTATGCTTCCGTTTACGCTATACGTTCCATACCGCACCAGTCGGAAAAAGACATACAATTTGACATAAACGTTACAAGTAATTTAGCAACACTTCAACACCAACCGATTACTTTTCCGTTTCCCCTTGTCGGCCGGCGGCGTGGCGTCTTATTCGTAAATGTCAATGATCAATCAAAATATCTAACACAACCAATTTCCTTCTTTGTGCGTCGAGTATATTTGCTCTTGTTCAGAAGCTTCTAATTCTCCTGGCATGTAACAAAGGTCCCTGTTTATTTAACTGCCGTTACAGTAATACTACATATCTAAACGCGTTAAACGGCAGAAATAAAAATTAAGGTTTCGAATATATTCAGCACCCTATTATTCTCCTCGAACGTCCGTCTTCGTCTTCCAACCCGGTCGGTCGGCAATTCGGCATCGTTGTAGTGTCAATGGAGATAAATTTTCCTTGGGGTATTAAAGGTTTTTGTCAGCTACTACCCCTTCTCTTATTTCTTTTTTTTTTTTTTTTTTTGTACACAAAAATCAGGAACAACAGCAGGAGGGTTGAATTTGAATTTGCACTCGAATTCGAAATAATGTCAACATGGTAGTTTACCGTTAACAAAAAAAGGTACGCACGGTGGGATAAGTTGATTTGCCTACGTTCATTTAAATTTATTATGATTTACATCCAAATATTTGTCTTGTGACAATTTAACTGGAAAGCATCAATATAACGGGATATATTGAAATGAAAGAGCATCACCGTATGTATTTATAATATAAGACAATTGAAGTGTGTGTACTGTGTATATTGCACAATTACGTATTGGTACAACCTCACAAAAAAATATAAATGGGGTTGTTTTTCGATGACATTTTAGTTGTTGTTACAGTTACATGCAGGTATACATACGTGTGAAAACTACGTGCCTGTGCCATGAAGAGAATGGCGCACTATACTACTTAACAATTTTTTAACTTTAAAGCTCTTTACGTTCTAAGTTTTAAACATTTTCTAACTAGCATCATACTAAACCTATTTTCTTAAGAAACTCTAGCTGAACCACGCCTAAAACAGTGACAGTTCAAACCATTTTTCCAATTGTACCTGCCAAAGTGACAATTGGATTTAGTATGATAATAAAAAGATAAAATAGGCATTTTGGGATTTTAACTTTAGTAAAATGTTAAAAAAAAATAATACGGTGCTAACTCGTTTAAAATTTGGAAAAGCCTGTTTTTAATCTAGCATCATACTAAAAATAATTTAACATCATGCTAAATCGTTTAAAATTTTGCGTCATTGTCTCTATTTATTATCTTGATTAAGTTGAAAGTTCTGGTGTCTTGTTATATTTTATTGTATTTTTGTTTTACCAAAATATAGTAAAAACTGTTGAAAATAATGAGAACAAGAATTTAAAGTTCCCAAAAAGTGAGTTGTAAAATTATAATTTCATTTCAATTATACATATTTGTAAAACTTTATGTATTGTTTCTATATTTCAGTGTTTAATTTATGTAGATAGATTATTTGTAGGAGATATTATAAAGGTGATAAAGAAGAAAAAGCAATTGCATCGAGAGCAATGTTAGACATGGAAATCTGATAAAATGGGCGATCGGAATGATCCAGATTATATGCGAAATGACGCATTTGACGAAAGAAATTTTTGGTTTACATTTATGCTTTGAAATTATTCTAATATAATTTTGTTTCTTAGCGGATTAGGAAGACATTGAATTGATGAAGCTGTGTCAGAGGCATTCGGACTGATAGAAAATTTGCCTAAACAAGATAAAATTGATGAATCAATTGAGCATGTCCAAGAACCATCCGTCGGCTTCAGCGTCGAATGAAGAGTTTTTTTCTTACCACCATATTATGGATAAAAAAGAGTCGGATGCAGCAGTTTTGTCTCATATCGTATTCAGATATGGTGGAATTACTGGCATTATGAGAAGAAATTTGCCAGTTTTCTGAGTAGTTGCCGAGAGACTGCCCCGTAAATCTAATATTTTTATCTGAAAGGTCTTTTACCATCAGACCACTTGCCACATTTATCCAAGAGCAGAGGATAGGAAGATTCAAATCCGATGTGATGTTTGTGGAAAATACTGTTGTTTTTATGGTGGTGAAAACAACAGTATTATTTTCGTCAAATGCCTTCCAGAACCTCCACTCATTGCAGATTGATTGAAGGCTGTTTCACAATGCGACGAGGAAACGAGACGTGAACGTGACGAGAGCTCGTCGTAGCTGTCAAACCAATTTCAAGCAATGAGAATATACCAGAGTATTCACAATAAAGCGTTTCTCGTCGTCCCGTCACGCCATGATTTCGAAAAATTGAAAAAAAGACGCGACGATTTTCATTTTGACAATTGAGAAGAGGACACCGAGCGTATCTGTATTTGTATTTATATTTATTAATTGTGTAGATAAATAAATAAAATACCGAAAATGGCGACCAAATATGTGTTTTTATTTTGCGACTAATTAATTTTGTCTTCATTTACATTCCCACCGTCTTCTTCTGCTCACTTTTGGTTTTTTTTGCCTTTTGTTTTTTTGTAAATAAACACTCCCAAAAGTACTGAAAGCATTTTTTTTAACATTTTCATTTTCTTTCAAATTTTGTATTTTATTTCCCAAATTCACTGACAAACACGAATAATTCTACGCTGTCTCTGTGAATAACTCGCTGCATTGTGAATTGAGGAACGATGTTATAACGAGAAAAAGATGTAAGCGTTTCTCGTCACGCTGACGTCTCGTTTTCTCGTCGCATTGTGAAACAGCCTTGAGGGTTTCTCTACTACTATTCATATTCATTTTGTCAATCACCATCCAATGCCATGCGGGTCAGAATTCTGGCTATCAAAATCCTGTATGACCAAAATTCTGTTTTTTCTTTTTTTTTAAAATACTGTACGACCAAAATTCTGTATTTCAAAATTCTGTATATCCAAATATCTGTATATTTAAAATGCTGTAAGTGTAAAATTCTGTTTACCAAAATGCTGGTTATGTCCAAGTTCTGTTATTAAGAAAAAATTGTTAACAATATCATTGTTAAGCACGTACATCGTACCAGTATAAATAGAATTTTTTGCATCTACTTGTACAAAAATTCTATTGAAAAATAGCCCCAAACAATAAATTAAAATTTTCCCCAAAAATTTATATAAAAGCAACAACAACAAAAATTGATAAGATTTTATGAATTGGGGTCATTTTTCATTTTTTTAGGGCCTCTTCATTTTTTTAATTTTTCGGTTAAATTTCAGTATGAAAAATGGCTTTTTTTCATTAAGCTGCGGTCATTTTTTCATTACAAAATGGGGTAATTTCTCCAATTTTGGGGATATTTATGTATTTTTTTTTTAGGGTAATTTTACATTATGACCAAATTTTATGTATAAGCCGTACATAATCTGCCTTATTCATAAACAAAAAATGGTTATTTTAACTCGCGTGTAAAATGTAAAAAGTGAGCACTTTTTTACATTATCAAAACAATTTTTTTTAAATACAGAATTTTGAAAAGCAGAATATTGAAATAAAGAATTTTACTCATACAGAATTTTGAACATACAGAATTTTGTGTAACCAGAATTTTGAATTACAGTATTTTGAAATACAGTATTTTAAAAACAGTATTTCGACCCCAACCCTATTCAAATAAAGTAGGTACCTAACCTAAATACGTATTTGATTAAAATATTTTGTTTGCCTCGGGATTCGCACGAACCCCAAGTTTAGTTTGTGACTTTTTTCCAGAAAATTATCTAAAATCGCTATGATGGATATAAGACAAAAATTGTAAAGAAAAATTAATTTCGTTCACTGAGTTTTCATTCAAGGTCGAAAATATGATTTAGAAAAAAGTTATAAGCATTCAAACATCCATAAACTAAGGTTAAGAAACTCTACCTGGAACACGTCTAAAACAGTGACAGTTCATCCTATTTTAAATTTAAATGGCTTATGTTCGTTTTTACAAATATTTAAAAGGTTTTTAAATTTTTAAATTACTTAGGTATTTTGTATAGAACAAACGTCATTTTAAGATTTAAAAGTCTGTTAAAAGACTTTACGAAATCAGCTAATAGAATAAAATAATAACTTGTGCAATAATTCAGGAATAATATTCGTGTCAATATAATGGTATTTCCTTCAAAATTTAAAAGTGTTATTGCGATTTTGATGATTTTATATATACAAAAAACATTTTTGGGTGTTTTTTGTTTTGAATCCAGTACTTTTACTTGATTTTTAACAACACTTATGATAGATATCATAGAATAGAACGAATTTTGTGGTACAACGCGGTTTACAAAAGGCGATGGTATATGAATTATAAATCGTTGGAAAGGTTTTGTCTTTAGTGCCACAGAAGCGCAGAGAATATAATTTTTTTTTTAAATTATTTAACCGCAACGAAGTTAAATCAACAAAAGAAAATTTATTATTAAGAGTAAGCGAGAAAGAAAATATTTGTAAAAAGAAAAATGGGATCGTTGTTCATCTTCCACGGAGCTTCAGTGAAGAATCGTTGGTCGTTTTGTACAAAATCTTAAGAACAGCCGATTCTATGCGATTCAGAAGCCTATAAATTTGGTTCTAATTATCAGATGGTCAATATTAAGATATTCAATGAAATCTGAAATGTCAGGCTATAAATCTGTATCAAAATAAATTAAAAAATACTAAAAACGTGATAGCAAATATTTTCAAGTGTTTAGGTAGGTATATAGTGGGAGCGAGCTGAAATACTATGAATGACGGTAGAATTGAAGTGCTTTCAAGATAGAGTGTGTGAAGTTAGCCCCCCTTTTTTTGATTTTGTTATTTTTGAAAGTTGTTCCCGGTTGTTCCGGATTTGTTCCGCATTGTTCCAAATTTTTTTCGAAAAATATTCAAAAATGGGGGTTTTAGACCCCAAAAACCATTTTTGACCTAGCCCCCCTTTTTTCGAAAATCGAAATTTTAAAAGTTGTTCCAGGTTGTTCTAGTTGTTCTGAACATTGTTCCAACTTTTTGGACCTCTATGTTCAAAATATCGTAAGTTATGGGCAAAATTCGAAAAAATTCTAGCCCCCCTTTTTTTGAAATTCGAATTTTTTAATTTTTTTTCTGGTTCCAAAAAGTGTTCTAAACATTGTTCCAAAGAATTAAAAATTTAGAAATTTTATTTTAAAAGATAGGGCTTTTCAAAGTTTTTTTGAAAAATGCAAAATACGGCTCTCGAATATTTTTTTTTTTTTTGAAAACCTTTGATTAGGATTACTTGGCTATATATACATGTGTAGAGAAAAAATTGTATCCCTAGATGCATACTGTAATCCCGAAAACCAACTTCAAAAAAAAATCTTAATGTTTTTGAAATTTGTAAAAATTCCATGAGCCCCCCTTTTTCAAAAATCCAAAATCGCAAAGTTGTTCCAAGTCAAACCTTATTTTGTGTGTAATATCCCAAAATTTTATCCAAAAATATAAATAACTAAGGGCTTAACCCCAACAAAAACTAGTAAAGCACTTTTTTCACTCCCCTGACCCCCCCTTTCAAAATTTCAAAAATCCAAAACTTGATTATGATTTCATTACCAATTATCTAAACGGCTTCAAAATCTTGTTTATTTAAAACACACACCAAACAGGCAAAATACCCAAAAACCCCCCCTGACCCCCCCTTTTGAAAAAGCCTTTATTAAAAATAATCTTTAAAAAGCAATCTAATTAAAACCCATTGTTCCAAAATTTCATCAAAAAATATCCATATTCAAAGATTTTACAGCCAAAAAACGATTTTTACGATATTAAAAAAACATTTTTATTTTGCGGCCCGCTTTTGAAAATCGAACAGTATACATACATACTGCCTCATTTTTTATACGTTAAACTTAACATTTAACTGAAGAAAAAATAATTACAAAAACATACACATTAAATAATCTAAATAAATGTCCACCCCCTCCCCCCCCCCCCCCCCCCCCCCCCTAAAAAAAAAATCCAAATTTTAAACCGTATTCCGAATTCGAACTGACGAACATAGACAAAAACTCATTGTGCTATGATTTCACACAAAACAATAAAATATAAAATCTTAAAAGCATGTAACACCATTTACGATATTAAATACAAACTCTTCTATCGCATCCATTTTTAAGAAATCCAAAATTCAAAAACTTGTTCCAGGTTGTTCTAGGGCTCTTCTAAATTGTTCCAGGCTTTCGCTTCTTAAAATTGATTTTTGCTATGAAAAATTTCAACAAAATGCTCCCCCGCCCCCCCCTTTTCCAAAATCGAAAATCTAAAACTTGTTCCAAGTTCGAAATCACTCAAATCCAATTGTTCCAAAGATTCATGCAAAAATATTGAAAATTTAAGATTTTAAGCCCAAAAAACACTTTAAATGAAAAATTCTTATTATCCTTGCGCTGGCCCCCCTTTTTAGAAATCCAAAATTCAAAAACTTGTTCCAGGTTGTTCTAGGGCTCTTCTAAATTGTTCCAGGCTTTCGCTTCTTAAAATTGATTTTTGCTATGAAAAATTTCAACAAAATGCTCCCCCGCCCCCCCTTTTCCAAAATCGAAAATCTAAAACTTGTTCCAAGTTCGAAATCACTCAAATCCAATTGTTCCAAAGATTCATGCAAAAATATTGAAAATTGAAGATTTTAAGCCCAAAAAACACTTTAAATGAAAAATTCTTATTATCCTTGCGCTGGCCCCCCTTTTTAGAAATCCAAAATTCAAAAACTTGTTCCAGGTTGTTCTAGGGCTCTTCTAAATTGTTCCAGGCTTTCGCTTCTTAAAATTGATTTTTGCTATGAAAAATTTCAACAAAATGCTCCCCCGCCCCCCCTTTTCCAAAATCGAAAATCTAAAACTTGTTCCAAGTTCGAAATCACTCAAATCCAATTGTTCCAAAGATTCATGCAAAAATATTGAAAATTGAAGATTTTAAGCCCAAAAAACACTTCAAATGAAAAATTCTTATTATCCTTGCTCTGGCCCCCCTTTTTTGAAATCCAAAATTCAAAAACTTGTTGCAGGTTGTTCTAGGGCTCTTCTAAATTGTTCCAGGCTTTCGCTTCTTAAAATTGATTTTTGCTATGAAAAATTTCAACAAAATGCTCCCCCGCCCCCCCTTTTCCAAAATCGAAAATCTAAAACTTGTTCCAAGTTCGAAATCGCTCAAATCCAATTTTCCAAAGATTCATGCAAAAATATTGAAAATTGAAGATTTTAAGCCCAAAAAACACTTCAAATGAAAAATTCTTATTATCCTTGCGCTGGCCCCCCTTTTTTGAAATCCAAAATTCAAAAACTTGTTCCAGGTTGTTCTAGGGCTCTTCTAAATTGTTCCAGGCTTTCGCTTCTTAAAATTGATTTTTCCTATGAAAAATTTCAACAAAATGCTCCCCCGCCCCCCCTTTTCCAAAATCGAAAATCTAAAACTTGTTCCAAGTTCGAAATCACTCAAATCCAATTGTTCCAAAGATTCATGCAAAAATATTGAAAATTGAAGATTTTAAGCCCAAAAAACACTTCAAATGAAAAATTCTTATTATCCTTGCTCTGGCCCCCCTTTTTTGAAATCCAAAATTCAAAAACTTGTTCCAGGTTGTTCTAGGGCTCTTCTAAATTGTTCCAGGCTTTCGCTTCTTAAAATTGATTTTTGCTATGAAAAATTTCAACAAAATGCTCCCCCGCCCCCCCTTTTCCAAAATCGAAAATCTAAAACTTGTTCCAAATTCGAAATCGCTCAAATACAATTGTTCCAAAGTTTCGTGCAACTTTTAAATTTTAAACCTCATTTTCGAAAAAATAATCGAAATTTCCATTTGCGAAATAATCTAGTTTTTATTCTTTCAATGTTCAATTTTTTTTTTGTTTGGATTATTTTGATGGATTCCCTTAAGTAATTACGTATAAATTTGTGCAAATAAAAAAATATTAAATCTTTTCGATGTGCTCAATATATTTGGCTACTTGGCTACATCGAAAAATTTATACGTAATTTACTTAGGGGAAAAAAATAGGGTTATTTTTTTTTTGGAATCCTGGATTTGAGCGATTTTGAATTTGGAACAAGTTTTAGATTTTCGATTTTGGAAAAGGGGGGCGGGGGAGCATTTTGTTGAAATTTTTCATAGCAAAAATCAATTTTAAGAAGCGAAAGCCTGGAACAATTTAGAAGAGCCCTAGAACAACTTGGAACAAGTTTTTGAATTTTGGATTTCTAAAAAGGGGGGCCAGAGCAAGGATAATAAGAATTTTTCATTTAAAGTGTTTTTTGGGCTTAAAATCTTCAATTTTCAATATTTTTGCATGAATCTTTGGAACAATTGGATTTGAGTGATTTCGAACTTGGAACAAGTTTTAGATTTTCGATTTTGGAAAAGGGGGGCGGGGGAGCATTTTGTTGAAATTTTTCATAGCAAAAATCAATTTTAAGAAGCGAAAGCCTGGAACAATTTAGAAGAGCCCTAGAACAACCTGGAACAAGTTTTTGAATTTTGGATTTCAAAAAAGGGGGGCCAGCGGAAGGATAATAAGAATTTTTCATTTAAAGTGTTTTTTGAGCTTAAAATCTTCAATTTTCAATATTTTTGCATGAATCTTTGGAACAATTGGATTTGAGTGATTTCGAACTTGGAACAAGTTTTAGATTTTCGATTTTGGAAAAGGGGGGGCGGGGGAGCATTTTGTTGAAATTTTTCATAGCAAAAATCAATTTTAAGAAGCGAAAGCCTGGAACAATTTAGAAGAGCCCTAGAACAACCTGGAACAAGTTTTTGAATTTTGGATTTCTAAAAAGGGGGGCCAGCGCAAGGATAATAAGAATTTTTCATTTAAAGTGTTTTTTGGGCTTAAAATCTTCAATTTTCAATATTTTTGCATGAATATTTGGAACAATTGGATTTGAGTGATTTCGAACTTGGAACAAGTTTTAGATTTTCGATTTTGGAAAAGGGGGGGCGGGGGAGCATTTTGTTGAAATTTTTCATAGCAAAAATCAATTTTAAGAAGCGAAAGCCTGGAACAATTTAGAAGAGCCCTAGAACAACCTGGAACAAGTTTTTGAATTTTGGATTTCTTAAAAATGGATGCGATAGAAGAGTTTGTATTTAATATCGTAAATGGTGTTACATGCTTTTAAGATTTTATATTTTATTGTTTTGTGTGAAATCATAGCACAATGAGTTTTTGTCTATGTTCGTCAGTTCGAATTCGGAATACGGTTTAAAATTTGGATTTTTTTTTTAGGGGGGGGGGGGGGGGGAGGGGGTGGACATTTATTTAGATTATTTAATGTGTATGTTTTTGTAATTATTTTTTCTTCAGTTAAATGTTAAGTTTAACGTATAAAAAATGAGGCAGTATGTATGTATACTGTTCGATTTTCAAAAGCGGGCCGCAAAATAAAAATGTTTTTTTAATATCGTAAAAATCGTTTTTTGGCTGTAAAATCTTTGAATATGGATATTTTTTGATGAAATTTTGGAACAATGGGTTTTAATTAGATTGCTTTTTAAAGATTATTTTTAATAAAGGCTTTTTCAAAAGGGGGGGTCAGGGGGGGTTTTTGGGTATTTTGCCTGTTTGGTGTGTGTTTTAAATAAACAAGATTTTGAAGCCGTTTAGATAATTGGTAATGAAATCATAATCAAGTTTTGGATTTTTGAAATTTTGAAAGGGGGGGTCAGGGGAGTGAAAAAAGTGCTTTACTAGTTTTTGTTGGGGTTAAGCCCTTAGTTATTTATATTTTTGGATAAAATTTTGGGATATTACACACAAAATAAGGTTTGACTTGGAACAACTTTGCGATTTTGGATTTTTGAAAAAGGGGGGCTCATGGAATTTTTACAAATTTCAAAAACATTAAGATTTTTTTTTGAAGTTGGTTTTCGGGATTACAGTATGCATCTAGGGATACAATTTTTTTTCTACACATGTATATATAGCCAAGTAATCCTAATCAAAGGTTTTCAAAAAAAAAAAAAATATTCGAGAGCCGTATTTTGCATTTTTCAAAAAAACTTTGAAAGGCCCTATCTTTTAAAATAAAATTTCTAAATTTTTAATTCTTTGGAACAATGTTTAGAACACTTTTTGGAACCAGAAAAAAAATTAAAAAATTCGAATTTCAAAAAAAGGGGGGCTAGAATTTTTTCGAATTTTGCCCATAACTTACGATATTTTGAACATAGAGGTCCAAAAAGTTGGAACAATGTTCAGAACAACTAGAACAACCTGGAACAACTTTCAAAATTTCGATTTTCGAAAAAAGGGGGGCTAGGTCAAAAATAGTTTTTGGGGTCTAAAACCCCCATTTTTGAATATTTTTCGAAAAAAATTTGGAACAATGCGGAACAAATCCGGAACAACCGGGAACAACTTTCAAAAATAACAAAATCAAAAAAAGGGGGGCTAACTTCACACACTCTTCAAGATAACGACATCGTGATAAATATATAAATATAGGTATCTATGTGTAACAACAACCAAAAAAAAAGTTTACTATCCAAAAATAAGGTTTTCTAGAATTTAATGTCAATAATCGTTTGTGAAAAATTTCAGTCTCGTCTCGGTCTCGCCTAACCAAGTTTCTTATCGATTTCGGTCTCGCCTTTTTCTCGTGAAAATTTTAATGTGTCAGTCTCGTCTCGGTCTCGGTCTCGGTATAGGTCTCGGTCATGGTCTCATCCTAAGTCTTGGTTTCTTTCGTGTTTTTTGGTGGTAAAAAGATATAAGATAAGACGCCTGTTTAGATTGAATCTAGGCAGTTTGTTGGTAAAAAAAATGCGGTGGAGTCTTGTGTCAAGCACGAAGAAAATGTATAAAACAGACTCATTAGTCTGTTTTTTTTTTTGTTGTTGTTTCAGACAGTGAAATTGTAAAATTGTTGTTTTTTCTTTCAATGTTTTTTGAGGCGAATCAAAGTTTTTAATGTAAATACAATGAAACTTGCCAGTCAGTACTCATGCTTCCCATTATCTAAACAGGGCCAAATGCATGCAATAGTTAACAATAGTTTATAAAATAAAAAACTATACGACTGGGATGCACGTAATTGTTCTAAATACAGTGAAAGCTCCCTTAGCCGGACAGCGACGGTCGTAACACTTTTGTCCGTCTAAGGGAAAAATTAAAAAATAGTTATGTAAGGAAATGTATAATATACAGTGGCATCATGAAACATTTTTGCACCCACAAGTCATGAAATTCATTCAAACTAAAAATGAACATGAAGATACAAGAAAAAAGATACAAAAACAGACTACAGCTGCAGAAATAAAATCCGTTATGAATTTGATCACAGACTGTAATTTGGTGAAATCGCATCTATGTCGCTGTAAACCAGGGGGACCGTTTTTAATGCAGAATAAATTTATGTAAAAGTATTACTAAAAATAATGGTTGAAATTTACATACTAAAAAAAAGTTTTTGTCCGCCTAAGGGAATTTAATTTGACAAATCGCGGCTAATATTCTTGTCCGCGTCCGGGTAAGGGAGTGTCCGCTTAAGACATCATAAAATGTATGGAATTTACATCCAAGATCCATGGTCGTGAGAATTTGTCCGCCTAAAGGGATTGTCCGCTTAAGGGAGTTGACCGCAATAGGAGCTTTCACTGTATACATATCTTTATCAAGTGCATTTAAGAGTTTAATACTACTTTTATATTCAGCATCAAAAAATCGATTTGGATCAGACTTTGATATTCAACGCAAGTTTTTTGAGTTGAATGCTCCATTTTGAGACCCAAAAGGTCAAAAAAATTTCCGGCGGGGACAACAAAGTCTGAAAAATTGAACATGAGTACCTACTACAAAATAATTAAATAAGAAAATATTTCGGCGAATTTCGAGACCGGCGAGACCAGCGAGACTTTCGGCGAATTTCAGTACCAAAAATAAGGTCTCGTCTAAAATTATTCCTTCGAATAAACGTTAGACGGTATTCACATTGCGACTCTTTTATGCGATTCATTTAAACTTCTCTTTTTTTTTTATCTCACTCCCGGGAATGTACGAGTAACATGTCGAAAATATATATTTTCCGTAATATATATTTTCTTCTAATAATGATATCTTTTAGATGATAGTCAAAAGAAAAAAATTGTTGATGCTTTTTGTATAACAGATTCGACAAATTTTGTTAAACAAAAAATTGGTAAGTACATCCCCACTTATGACCACCGCTTTCCATCATGAACACTACTTAGTTTGTGAAAAATATGGACAAGTTCTGATATAGGTACACACATTTTAGTCACTTGGACAGAATAGAACTTAAAAATTTGCCTCCCTCAAACATCGCCGCAATGTTTCATGTCTCTCGTAATTGTTTATGGGTATTTTTATAAACGCAGTGTTATTATGAGTTGCATTATTTACTTACTTTACTTTAGATGGCGCTCACAGCCCAGGATAGACTACGGCCTCAAACAACAAGCCCCTCCAGCCAGCTCGGTCCCTAGCTAGCTGCCTCCAGTTACGCAATCCATGTTGGTTGAGGTCGTTCTCCACTTGTGTGCGCCACCTAAGGTGGGGTCTTCCTCTGCTGCGCAGACCGTCAGGGGTAGATTCGAAGACTCGTCGGGCTGGTGCGTTGGTGTCCATACGCTCCACGTGTCCCAGCCATCTCAGCCGCTGTATTTTAAGCTTTTTGACCAGGTCGACGTCGCTGTAAAGCCTATAAAGCTCGTTGTTGAATCTTCTCCATACTCCACCGATACAGACTGAACCGAAAATCATCCGAAGAATCTTCCTTTCAAAGCACCCAAGCAGATTCTCATCCGTTTTTGTCAGGGTCCATGCTTCTGCCCCATACAGCAGAACCGGGATGATAAGGGTCTTATATAAGGTCTCCTTGGTTCTTTGAGAGAGGGCTTTATTACTCAAATGCCTTCTTAGCCCGAAGAAACAGCGATTGGCAAGAGTAATTCTTCGTTTGATCTCTGCACTGATGTCATTTTGCGTTGTTATAGTGGAGCCCAGGTAGACAAAGTCTCTGACGACTACGAAGTTGTACCTATCCATCGTGACGTTCTGCCCGATTCGACGATGTTGAAATTCCTTTCTCGATGATAGCATATACTTCGTCTTGTCCTCAGTTGC
Organism: Epistrophella euchroma; assembly: GCA_947049315.1. Taxonomy (NCBI): domain Eukaryota; kingdom Metazoa; phylum Arthropoda; class Insecta; order Diptera; family Syrphidae; genus Epistrophella; species Epistrophella euchroma. The sequence goes on along the minus strand of OX346245.1, from coordinate 105,966,246 downwards.
ATGTTGAGTTGCATTCCTCTCCTTAAAAAATTCCACCATAATATATATCTACTCATACTTCATGGAATGCATCTAAGTTTACCCTTGAGCCCAACACTTTGGACATATTGTTAAGTAAAGATATTTTTTTTATTCGCGCCAAAGAAATGTGGAATGCTTTACCTGATGGTTCTATTTTTCCCTTCCATTTTAATATTCAATTATTCAAATCTACAAAACCAATGTGCATCGGTATCTTATTTTAAATCCTTCCCTATTTTCCAAACTCTCGCACTATTTTAAATTATTTTAAGGGTAGTAAAAACTCCTATAGGTGTGCGCAGAATGCATGCCTACCTGCATATGTGTACTGAAAAGGTATGTATGCATGTTGGTGTATAAACAAAATGGTTCTGTAAACTCGATGTTTTATCTACTTGTAAAACAAACATTTAGATACAATAAAGAACAAGTTTGACAGTGGCGTATACAAAAAATGAAACTCAAGATTAGAAAATCGATTCAAAATGGTTTCCCTAAAAATATTTGTCTACCTAGCTGTCCTTGCTTGCAGCGCATAAACTGGAATTAGGTTATTATTTTTATTAAACATTTTACTCAATATTTTTTAAATTGATTTCCTATTGGGACTTTTAAGCTTTAACGGCAACTTCATGTATGGGTTATTTAATGTTAACAAATGTACATTTACATGTGATTGATTGTCTTCTTAAGACTTTTTAGATTTAAAAGCTTAAATTCTTCACAAAATTTAAATAAAATCATAGAAATGTAAGCTAGATAAAAAAAATTAAAAAAATAATATTGGTACATTTCACAAACTTCCAAAGTATCTCAAATGCTGCAAAATAAAATACAATTTAAGATTATATAACATCTGTTCGTATATAATAGTGCTAAGTTTGACAAATTTTAATTAAAATTTGAAAAAGGGAAATATTTAACAAGTGTTTACAATTTTTGCTATTAATGTTGAATGGTTAAAGGCACTTAATAAAACAAGAATAGTTTTTTTTGTGTTTACCATTTTAGTTTGGGTCATCTGAGATATTTTACAAGTTTATCTTGCGATCCTTTCTATAAAAAAAATTAATTTCATTCAAATGAAACCATAAAAATCGTATGTATGTTTGAGTTAAAACATATAATTTTGTCAGTATTTTATTTGCTTAGAGCTTATATATAATTTCTTACATTAATTTAATCAATGAATAAGTTAATTAAATATTATTTAATAATTTCCCTAATTTGTTGGTTCCAAAGAATTTCCCAGCAAGGCTTAAACTTGATGGTAAACGCGATATGAATGCTGATCAGTAGCAGCTTTTCTTTGAGGAAGATAGACTATATCAAATTTAGAATGTAACTGCAGGTTAGCAATCACTCTGTTTCAACCACGGTACCCTCCTTTAAAAAACTGAGGTGATATTGCATCAAGTATAAGCATGGACAACAGGAAGCAGGTCACTCAATGCAGTACGGGCAGAAAAGCAAATGTTTTGATGCTCTGCGGAGCATAGAAAAACAAGCAAAACCAGAATGTCCGAATCTTCTGTATATCAACTACCATTGGTTCCCCACCTACTTTATTCTACCTAATTTTCATAAAAAATAAATAATCAGATAAAATAGCCACAACGTTAGCCTCAATTCACATAATTACGATTTTTATTAAAAAAGGGTACTTATATTCGAAATCTTCTTCCACATAGGTAAATATTTGTTTCTACATATATTTCTAAAAATGAGATTTTCTGTAGAATTTGTTACTTAAAAGTATACATATTTTTATTTATTTTTTATTTAAATAGTTTACAATAAAACCTAACTAAACCAACCTCCATTATGATTTTTCTTCAAATATTTGACTTTTTCTGAATTTTTAAGAAGCTTCTGTCATAAATATATAATTTTTAATATTTTATTATTTTAGAATAAACAATTGTCAATCATTTGGTGTATACAAATTTTTTCTAGACAAATTCTAAGATAGCCATTTTAATAACATGAAGATTTCCCGAAAAATCAAAAAATATTCCCACTAAAATCCCGTTATTTTTTTTCCTCAACACCCACAGTTGGGGATATTTTTGAAAAGTTTTATAATTATATTAAGTATAATATATGTTACTGCCGTGTTAAGAGAAAATGACGTATCTGACATTTGTCGATTTTTTAGTTAAGGCAAAGTTTGAAATATTTGGGATCGTTTTTATTAATAACTAAAGCCGTATCTCGTAGTAGCCATGGCGTGATGGTTAGTGCGATGGACTGTCATGCCGGAGGTCTAAGGTTCGATCCCCAGTCTCGCCACCTATTTATTTAAAAGAAAAAACGGCTACTGCCTCTTGCGAGGAATTGACAAATCCTCCAAGAGTATCCTTTGTCACAGAAAAGTGCCACTCGTTCGCTGTTTGGATTCGGCAATAAACTGTAGGTCCCCTCCATTCCTGCAGACACGCACACAGGAATGGTTAAGAGTTGTAAGTCACTATAGACCCTAGTTCTTCATGAGCTGTTGTGCCATTAAATTTAATTTAATTTAAAGCCGTATCTCGATTTTTGAGCAGTAAAACAATCGAAACACATCCTCTTTTTGTTAAAAATAAACTTTAAACTATTAAAAAAAAAAAACACAACGTAAGCTCCTATAATCATAAAATTTACAGATTTCACTCATAGAGTAACCATGGGGACATTGAAAATGACTTTATTTAGCTAGATAAACAAAAAACATGACTAACCTTTACAATCTTGACAAATTAATTAAAACGTAATAAGCTGTTTCAAACACCATTATAAGTTTTGAAGTTTCTAGGTGTAGGTATTTAATGTCACTTTCCATTTGGCAAAAAATAAATTTTGTTAATTTTCTTTAACTAACCCCACCATACTTTTCTATTCAACCAAAAAAATCGTTTTTTTTTTTAATCTGATATCAAAACTCACATACCTATTAGGGCAAACAAAAATATGCCCTAAAAACAGTTTTAAGCGCTTATAATTATGCCCTTAAAAATCAATTACATATATATGCCCTTAACAAGTAATTATATGTTCACAAAAAAAAGATTAGAGCCCTAAAAATATGCTCAATATTGCTTGTAAAAATATATTCTATGTAGGTATGTATACCTATGTAATGTATTTTTAAAAACTGCACTAAAAAGAACGACATAAATCTAAATCTAGCATAAACAATAAACATTAGCATAATCAATTGAAACCATAACTAGAATTTTGTGCTCTTTTTGTGCTATTTTTGTATGAAAGTCTCGATCTTTGTGCTAGCATAGTTTTTGTTTTATTTAAATCTACATATATGTTACCTTAATGTTAAGCTAGCAAAACTTCTAAACCGCTTAGCATAATCAGATGAAATAAAAACTAAAATTTGTGCTATTTTGTGCGGAAGTCCGGATTTTTGTGTAAGCATAGTTTTTTTTATGCAAAGTTATGCTACCCATATAAAGCTAGCAAAACATACGAGTAAAACAAAACTATGCTAGCACAAAAATGAGAACTGCCACACAATAATAGCACACAAATAGCACAAAATTCTAGTTTTTATTTCAATTGATTATGTTGAGCAGTTTAAAAGTTTTGCTAGCTTAATATTAAGGTAGTATAGATTTACATAAAACAAAAACTATGCTAGCACAAACATCGAGACTTCCACACATAAATAGCACAAAAAGAGCACAAAATTCTAGCTATGGTTTCAATTGGTTATGCTAATGTGTATATGCTAGCTTTATACACGTTAAATCTAAAAACAAACAAAAATATGTAGTGTACAAGTGAGATTGTCGAACATAACGTCAATTTGCTGGGGCTAAAAGCCATTAAAACCTATTTGAAATAGGTACAAGATTAATTTAATTTTTGACACTAGTGAGGTGAATCTGTAGGTATGTGTACGTACAAACTTCAAAATTTAATTTAGGATAAAATTTATTCGAAATTTTAATTCAATTCACACACAGCCTTACAATATTTAGAAGCACTAAATTACAAAATTGAATAAAATCGTTCGAGTCGATTTTACCAACTCAAAAATAGGTTAATTTAAAAAAAAAAACAAAAACTCCAACCCAAATTTTCTTAATGCCAATTTTTTCGCCATAAACTAAAGTTATGTTTTAATTTTTTTGTAATGCCTACCCCATAGACCTTTTTTATTTATTGAATAAACATTAGAAGACATTGTACAAGTTATGATTTTAATGAAAAATATACAAAAATACGGCAAAACATGCACGTTAAACGTAAATATACACAAAAATATGCATTTTCGACGAAACATGGCGCTTAAAAGACAGTGGGCCTTACCAATAATCAAATTTAGTTATGACTTAAATATTTCAGTGAAATTAACCTTAACGTTATAGATCCTAAATTATTAACATTATATTCTCAATTTTTTGAAGTCAGTTGATTATATGGTTCATTATTTACAGTCCACACGTAAATATTTAGGTAATACCATGCACGGTTTATTATTTAGAGCCCATTCAATTAGGATCCATTTTACTGAAATATTTAAGTCATAACTAAATTTTATTATTGGTAGGGCCCAGTAGGTATTTCCTATAAAACTGATTTCTAATCTAATCTCGTCTTAATAGTGTTGCTAGAAAAAAACATGCTCTGGCATATTTTTTGTTGTCCTACATATTACATAGGTAGGTATATCGATTTCAAGCAAGCTCTACTCCTGCTTGCACACTCAACTGCATCACTGGCCTAGGCCTTTCTTATAAGACCGCATTGTATTCTGTATGGAATAAAAATATATACCTATCATTTTCATTTTCAAAAATCACAACCTACCTACCTCCATAACTAATGTAGATGCATACACACAACATACAAAAATGTGGCAGAATACTTATCCACTTTTGTTGGTTGCCTTGTCTGTTCATTTGTCTTCTTCTGAATACTTGTACTTGTTGTTTTTTTTTCTCTTTTTGAATATTCTTCATGACCATTCTCCACTGAAGCTTGCCTGTTGACGACGAACAATACTTTTCTTCGTTTTTTTCCCGTATACCTACGCCTGCTGTAATTCATCGCTTGTGTTCGTTTGTATATTTTTATCATTCTAGTAATGTTTTAGTAACACCAACCAAAAATTTGATAGTTGTCCGTGTCCCCCAATACGCTGGAGTTCATTTTTCATATTCTAACTTCATGTGTTCATTTCAATCATTTCGGTCATTTCTTTAGTAACACCAACCAAAAATTTCGTTGTGATGCCCTATACGCTGGAGTTTATTTCTGATTTATTGAATTTATTTCATTTAATCATTTTGGTAACACCACAACTCTCTCAAAACGATCCTATAAACATTTTCAATGTTAAAAAAAATGTAGATACGTCAATTTCAGTTAACACGGCGGTGTAAGTATGAAACCTATTACCAACATTTAGAAGTTTGTATGGAGCAATGTTTTTGTTTCCTGGGCTAATAGTATTTATTCAATATTTTATTAAAACTGTTCTTTGCTCATTTCTCCATTAGCTTGTTTTTTTAGTGTTCTATAGAACAAAAGAAACCAAAAATTCGACTAACAAAAATTACAAATACAAATAGTCTTAAAATAACTCAATCAATATTTCTGTATCGAAAATACCGATTGCCGCCGCTAAAACTCAACTCCAATTGACTACTGGTTATGACCTGAGAAGCTAAAAAAACATAACAAAACATTTTACTCGTATGAGTGTGTATAGTGATTCGTATATCTATACATTTACAATACCTCGATTTATAAAACACTTTTTGTGATCTTCAATTTCCAGACATAACGAAATGAAAGAACGCAATGAAATTGACAACTCCTCGTTATTCTTTCGAGTCTCCACTTCAACTTTTGTGAAATATTTTTGCGCGCATAATACCAGTTAACTCTGATGCTGCGTCATCTTTTCAGTCATCATCATCATCATGGCATGGTATTCGTATTCTGACGGTTCCACCAGTCTTTACTTTAATAACTCTTGATTGCACAATATTCTGAATTCTGGTGGTGCCTCTGCCTCTTCATTTAATAACTCGATGACTTTCAGAAAATACTTCAACACGATAAGTAAGATGTAATGGTTATACTCAAGTATGCATGTTTGTAGGCGCTTCTGCTTTTATCGAAACATTCATATACAATATATAAGATGACTATCATCTGATCTTCTCATTTTCACGTCAAATCAGTAGTTATGTAACCCCATCCTTATTCAGGCAGCCCCAACCCACGACAGCGATAATGGTTGAGAACAGGTAGACATCAGATACAGATACTGATAGGTATATAAATGTACATATACATTGGTACAATCTATTCTCCTGCCAAAATGTGTTTTGTGTTACTGCTATTAAAGGAAGCAACAATGAACAGACTCCCTTGGTTGAACAAGCTATCCCATCAGCAGCAAAGTCAACCAAGCCAAGCACCCATAACACAATAATAAATGTATATGCACTACCTGTATGTCATCGGGTGTATGGGCGACCAAGAAGCCAGTCCTTTTATGAACAATTTGTCGACGTGAAGTGAATCTTTTTGAGAAGTTATTTTAAGTGGATCGCTACTCTTGCAATAGAGTCAAAACCAAAGAGTTTCAATCAGGAGAGTTAAAACCTTCATGCCCCCCCCACTTCACCAGCCATTTGTTTACATAGCTGTTTTTGTAATTTCAATCAATATCCAAGAATTGGTGCAGGATGCAACAAAAACACAACCAGCGACGAACTAGAATTTCGTTGAGGTGTTAGTGTATTATGCTGTGTGAGTTTTTTCCCATAAACTTTGCAGTCATTAAGTAGGTTTGACAGTGTTGAGCTGGTGGGCAACACGAAATGACGTCACAACTTTCATATCTTCTTATTGTTGATACTCTTTGGTCAAAACACAAAAGGTTAGGTGATGTAGTTCGGAGCATCCAGTTCAGTATGTGATAATTATTATTTTTAAGTGTTCTTTGGGATTTTTTTTGTCTGGTCTTGCTTTCTGTCGGCAGATACAGTAATGAGAAGGAACTTTTTACTAAATATATATTCATGGATGTATCTATGTATATATATGTTACCGTAAAAAGCCGAAATTATGAAATTCTAAAATTTACCGGTAACTCCTACCTCACTGTTTATACGACATGGGATACATTCAAAGTGCTTTTAAATCCAGATTCTTAAAATGCAAAAGAAACTTTGCAAATACACCCAACCTCGCACCTACCCCTAATCCAAGCAAAGGGATTGCAGGGGGGCAGCATGCCTCCATACATACCTCGCTGTTTATACGCCGTGCCTTAATGCTGGGTGCTCTAAAATCTACCTGTAAATTCTAGAATTTCATTATTTCGGCTTTTTACAGTAACATAGGTATATATAAACCAATACAAGATATTATGGCCATGAAAACCCACCTGTCAAATAAAATTTGATATTTGCACTTTTTTATTTACAATACATTAATGTTCATAGGAATTTTAAGGCACTTTCTGCACTCGTAAAAAAGAAGAAATTGGGATTTAAATCAAACGTGGAGTCACTAATCACAATGATAGAGAAAGCTTACGACAAAAAATTGGTCCGCCACGCCGGCCCCAGTCTATGTGTGTGTTTATGTTTGTTGGCAGTAGACCAACAGCACTAGCACTAAACACGATTTTCTTCTAACTTCCCCCGAAGCTTTTAAAGTACTTAATAGAGGACTCATGAGTCTATTCTGTTGTTGTTTAACTGTATTTTTAGGCCCCTTAAAGTTTCGAGAAAACACGATGAGGCTAACTTACCAATCCGTACTCAATCTCTTCCCAATCTAAACAGGGTCTTTATAGGCTTAGTATCTAACAGCTTTATTTATTAACTCGTTTTAGAGACGGAATAAGGTTACTCCGACTTTACGACACCTCTAATCCTGAAAAATTAATTTATACAAAAATACACGTGGAATAGAGGCGGAGTAAGCTAAAACTGGTACATAGGAGGAATAAAGCCGGAGTAAAGCCGTTTTAGTATCTATGTCATTTTGAGATGACATCGGCATTGTGTGAAATTTATAAAAAGTTTTGCAAACGAAATCCCAGTTTTAAGGCCGTTTTCTTTTATTTTGCTTATCCATTCATTAGATAGGTACTTATTTAGATAAAAAAAAACCAATAATAATTACTTTAAATTAATAATTTGTGTAAATCAGCCATGTTTATAATAACCAGAGTTTTAGATTTGTCATTTTTTGATAATATATTTTCTAAATAAGAATTTGTTTGACGTGATGTAAAGAAGGAGTAAGTGCTTAGACTCGATTTAACTACTCCGAGGCACGGTTGCCACTTTGGTCATTTGTGACCAAATTTGGTCATTAATTTTTCACTTGGTCACACTGTCATTTTTTATTCCATTTGGTCATTTTTTTTTTAATATACTTGTTTTTATTAAGCTTATATTGGATCTCATTTTGAAATGCTGTGAGAAGTTATTATTTTAATACGAAGATTTTTTTAATAATACAAATTCTATATACTACTGAAATAAATCAGCCGTTAAAAGCTATATTGAATCAATAATTCAACAAGTCCAATAAAATAGTGCTAAGTCTTCTACTTGGCTGATTTATTTCAGTAGTATATAGAATTTGTATTATTTAAAAAATCTTCGTATATAAACATTGCCAGGCCACGGGCACAAAAAAACTTCTAGCTCTAATGATTAGGAATTCTAATCTGGTTAGATATAGTTCACACTAGGTATTCACCATGAAATCTATGTAAGATGAACTGAACTTAATGGAAATTGCGTATTGACAAGGCCCTCACTAGTCAACTGATGAGTCCAAGTGAGATCGCCGGGACGAAACGCCAGAAAATTTTCATGGATTAAAGGCCGTTAAAAGCTATATTGAATTAATATTTTTTTGTTTTATTTTATTTATAATTCGTTACTTTTATTTATTTATGTTAGTATAATTTAATTAAGTTTGCTAGGTACCTAGGTGCTTTGTGAATTAGTTTGGACCTGTTTTTTTTTAATGTTTTTGTTTATTATTAAAGCCTAGTTTATAGATCGAAGCGAAGTGAAATTTTCAAAAATAGCTTTTTTCCAAGGCGTGAAAAATACAATAAAATTAAATGCAATTATTTAAGCGACAAGGGGGAAGAAACTAGTTTCAGTAAATATAAACACAAATAATTTTCTTTGCAAACCTTTCGACGCGAGATTTATCGATGTTTCACTTCGATTTGGATTTCACTTCGCATTGATGTAATAATTGAAAAAATAGTATGTCATCTGTGTATTATGAAGAATATATTGAAATAAATTTGATGAATTGATTATTTTCTGTTTTTCCGAGTATTTCAAACTTAAACTATTTTGGTCATTTTTGGCTACAGTTGGTCATTTTTATTTTTTATTTTGGACACAAACTTTATATTCAAGTGGCAACCGTGGTTAAAACGAGTATTAGTGAAATCTAATAAATAAGGCTGTAACTGTTTTAGAGGCGATAATGTTTGCTGTCAGTGTTGAAATCAAATTTTACCCAAAACGTACATAACTACTGCCATTTTTTTTTTTTGCGATTGTTTCCAGCAGTGATTGAGCATGTTTACTTTTACGAACTCGGGGTTATAGCGAGTTCAGGTTTCTCAGGATCTCAGAGAGCTCATTAGCAATAAAGGAAATCTGAACGTAATTTCTCAGTAAGATTCAATACCTTTTCTGTCAAAAAGCTGAGACAAATATTTTGTGGACTCGCTTGCTCAATTATTTTTTGTCGCAATTGATATGGTGGGGAGGTATGGTGTTAGGAAAAAAAATGAATACATAATTTCTTAAATCATTGTTTGTTGTTTTTAAAAAGAGTTTTCCTGTAGCCATCCCAATATTATTTCGATTTGTGTTATTTCGCATTTTATTATTTACTTTTCAATATTTTAGATGCCACATGTTACGGCATTATTTTAACGTGAAAAAAGTAGCCTTTTACATTTAAACCCACGTTCACAAATAAAATCAAAAAACAGTTTCGGACGGCGGAATAACGAAATGGCCAGAACGGAAAATGTCAGATAACGAAACGGTCCACGTAATGACGAAATTGTGAGATACCAAAACGAAAGCAAATAGTTAGCAGAATACGATTTTGCAATACAACAAATTGAATCTAACCCCACGCCTCCACAAGCAATTGATAATTTCTTACCTAATATCATAACTTATTTTAGAAATTTGTAAAGTGATCAAATTATTTCATGAAATCTCATTTGCAATCAACCCGCTAAAAAGAGAACAGCTTGACGTCTATGCTTCAATTTGATAATTGAGTATAGAGGCGAACAATATACACCACCTAAAATTTCAAATCAACTCCTCAACCAACATGTAAAGGTAAAAAGCACACATGTGTCAGTCCATCAACATGAAGTAAACGTCAAATTATTTCTTCATTCATTTCTACTGCGATGGTATGAAAAAAATGAAGAAATTGATTTCATGAAATCTGTAATTTCATGAAATTCGAGGTCTCCATCGGAAATATCCATTTCTTGTTCAATTTTATGAAATTAATTATTTCATGTGTAGGCCCAGGATTAGAATATGCGGTTTGATTCAAAAGCAAAACGAAGATTAGCAAACAACTATAGCAAGTAGATTAAGATCTATTTTGGCAATCGAAACCCAATATGCGAAATAGAAAAATTTCTTGCAAGCGACTGGCCCCTCGAAATATTGATTTAATTAGATAACTGAAAAATAGGATTAAAGAAGCAAAACCAAAAATAAATTGTAATATTCAAAAATTTGCCTAGGAAATATTGTATTGGCAAGTTTTATTTTTTTGCGCAATCCCGTGATACAGTTTTTCAGTGCGATATCATCCCAGTTTTGAGATTAAATTTAAACTCAAGATAACTTCTGACGCTCATGTTCTTGAAGGCTGATTTCCAATGCCGCGTTGTGCGTCGCTTTGACAGATTTTTCTTTCAACGCGAAAGCTCACACATAGCAATTTAAGCAAATTGTTTACAATGACGCGTTAGGTATTATGTTACGATTTGGCACCTACTAGCATGTACACAAACCAACGTAACATAAGCTACCTCAACGTTAAAGTTGAAAAAAATGAACTTCAGCGTGCGTTTTGACAGTTAAATTATTGTTCGAATTCCTTTCAACAAAAAAATCGATTTATTTAAAAGAAAAAATCGGTTTTTCTGGACAAATTCCTTTTATTGAAAGAAAAAAATCGATTTTGTTTTAAAAAAAAAATGGAATAGTTTGTTGAAAGGAATTAGAAATTACAGTTCATTTTGATTTTCAGGTTCTCTTCAAGTCGACGCGTTCGTAAAGCTTGTAAACGTATACGTAAGCGTCTCTAACGCGAATGCGCCATTGGAAATCAGCCTTGATTTATTTTATAACTCGCGTTAACTCGGAGGCCACTATATTTGGCGAGTTATCTCGGCATAGATATTTTTGACATAATGTAGTATGTAGTTTCAAAGACCAATAAGCTCTAAGAAATCAATAGATCAGGATCATTTTTTAACACGTAATACAAAAACAATTTGGGATCCTGCTCTCTATCTGGATCTATTTCGAAGATCTAAATATTGATTCTTACTCTGGCGTGTAGATGGCTTTTATGGTAAGGTAGTGTTATTTGCAGTGTAATGAAAAGAGACAGGAAACAACTGAAAATAATTAAAACGTAAGTAAAAAAGAGATGTCCATATAACACTACTGTCATTGTGATCCATATCGTTTTATTTTCAGGGATGATCCTGATCCAGATCCGTAGATAATAAAACGCGGCTAATATTTATATATGTTGGGTTAGCAAACTATCGAGTTTAACTCAAATAAAACTTATAACTGCAAAACTTAGTCTGGACGATTTTTATGTAAATGCATCAAGAACTAGTCTTATATCGCATTGCCAAGCCCTAAATTAATAGATACTTACTTGACCACTAACAGTAAGCTCTTATGCAACCTAGTCGCACATTTTATTTCTAATTAACTGTATATACTACAATACCTACCTACAGAAGTTACATTGTTGAAAACAGCTTCATAAACCGATGTATAATGTAATGCAAATCATTGTGCGTTTTTTTTTTTTTTGTAGAAAACTGCGATTGTAGCGTTAGCTTTGATCTATTCGGATCTGTCATAATTGTCATATTAATATCATGCAAGAATTAACAAGAAGCTGGAGCCGTGTTCTTGAGTTATGTGGCGGCTTCTTTATGATTACATATCTTCCCTTAGATGTGTGCTTTTTCACCGCAGAGAAAACTGAGAACTTTATAAAAACTAAACTATAGAAGTGCGTTTATCGATAGATAGTGAACTATACATACATATATGATACTGTCGTTAATGCTATAGCCAGGTGGTTCGGCAAACTATACAAGCAAAAGATGCAATTGATCGGAATTCAAGAATATCAAGTTGCTGCGCACAACACAAAATGGGTTCAAATTTCTCTTTGCACAGATTTGAATGTGAAGTTCTGTTTTACTGGAATTTCTCTTTGGAGAGTGTATGATGATAGTTATATGTACTTCAAAGGAAAATAAGCACGCGCTATAAGTTTCAGTGTTATGAAAGGGTCATGGAAAACTGCATTTAAAAAACTATGAACCGAATCCTGAAAGTGTTAAATTTTATTTTTGAAGTTACAAATTAACTCACCTGAACAAAATTAATTTATCATAAATTTCTAGTAAAACATAGGTTTTTAACAAAGAAAAATGTACCTATAGGCCATAATGAGGAAAAAAAAAAAAAAAAAAAGTAAAGATTTTTAAACGTTATTATCTGTTTTGATACAGAAATTCAGGCGAAAAAGTCCATTGCCAAACCTCGCCTGCTACATGTCGAAAATATTGATTTTTCAAAATATTTTCAACATAAAGTCCTGGGCTCAGATCGCGTAAGACGATTCGATTGAACGATAATCGTTTTGACGATTGCTCTCTCTATATTTCACCTCACATGTGATAGAGAAAGCTATAGCCAAAATCGTTCAATCGAATCGTCTTACGCGATCTGGGCCCTGTATAACTTTTTTCATAAAAAAAATGTCACTTTGTTTTTTTTTTCCTCATTATGGCCTATAGATAATTTTTTCTTTGTTAAAAACCTATATTCACGAAATTTGACATTTTTGAAATATCAATATTTTGTAAATAAATTGTCACCCATATGGAAAAATGTATCATAATATTTTTATTCTAAAATATGATTATCATGATTTGAGTATAAATTCTTTTTCAAAAACTTCTTCAAAACCAAGTTTTTTTTACTTTGACCAAATTTTTTCATAATGATTTCTTAAAGATGATAGTCTAAAATTTTTTTATTGAGGGTAACACAAAAATTTTGTAAAACAAAAAATAGAAATAAGTTACCGTTTAAGAGTTACATATGTGCGAATAACCTATATTTTTGGGACTTTGTTTTTTTGAGGGAGCAATATCTTGTAACTGATAGCTCGTATGGAAAAAAGTGTTGAATATGTTTTTTGTCAGAAATCTTATATTCTATAAAATAAGCTTAAAATATTTAAAAAAAAAATCGAAATTTCAGAGTAAAAAGCAAAAAACCAGTATTTTTGACTTTTGACCAATATTTTTAAATGATGATATTTTTTGAACGGTGAATGTTAGAAGACAAATGTTAATAATTTTTTTTATAATATCAAATAGTCAACAAAATTTCTATAAATATGTTTTCAAAACAACACACTATTTAGAAGTTATGTGCGAGAAACCAACATTTTCGTCATTTTCCCTTTTTTGAAATAGCCATATCTTCTAAAGTCTAAACGGTAAGTCGGAAGAAAAAAAGTGTCATAACCTATTTTGTATAAAATTGTATGGTCTACAGTTTTTTCATGAAATACTTTTTTCTATCTTTTACCGATAAGAAGTTATATGTAAAAAACCTTGTTTTTTCGACATAAAACCCTAATTACTTTGTATGCAAACCAGTTTCGACAATGAAATTTTTAGGCAATATTTCTTATGCTAAAATAAAGATAATTGCGTTTAAAAATCTTCATTTGCATTTTTTCCGCAGTAAAAATTACATTTTTCCTGGGCTAACAATGCAGTTTTCAAACCCGTTTGCCGCGGTGTTAGCCTCTACTTTTTCGTCTACTATTTTGGATTTTGCCTTCTAGATACATGAGTATTAAAATAAAAAAAAAAGGTATCCATGTACCTTATGATTTTTTTTCACTAATTTTTTTGCAACTTTAACGTGCGTCGTCTGCCGGCTTTGGCCTCACGCAAACCGTCTGCCATTTTTGTTTACGCTTATTTACGACGGAATAAAGATATTTGCGGAATCAGAATCCATGTACCTTATTACTTTTTGTTCACCAAAATTTTGCAACTTTGGCCCCACCCTCCCCGCCACCCTTTAAGCCACTGAATCGCGCTGGCAGACGTGCAAATCCGTGCTCAGCTACTCTGAATTATTCTCTCCAGTGAAAATAAATCGTGTACCGATGACTCACTTTTTTTTTGTTGCTAGCTGTCCGTCTATTGCTTAATATCTATTATTTATTTACGCGGATAATCCGAAAACCTTAAAAACCTATTTAAATTTTTAAAAAAATTTAACACATGCCTTAAATACAAAATGGTGAAATCTAGTTAATCCAGTCTATATTTTTTTATTATTTGCTAAAAATATATTCTATAAAAAAGGCTGGATGGCTTATCAAAAAGGTTATAGCATGGAAATTTAAGTTTTACTGTTGCCAATTTTTTTTAGAAAATTGCCCCTCCCGACTAAACGGAGGGAAATAGGCCCCCCGTCCTACATGATTTTTCTTGTCTTTACCCACCCTACTCGCTCTAGCTTTTTTGTGCACCTTACCAATCACCCTGTATATGTATAGGACTTTAAATATTTAAAAAATTCTCTCTAAAAATTGAAAGGAAAATATAAAACAAACTTTGATAATCGATAACCAATTTAATATAATATATTCACAATAATTTACCTGTTTTTGGCTGCAGCCGCTCGATCTCGTTGCCTTCGATTTTTAAACCAATTACCTACTTGTGTAGGATTGAGACCAGTCGCTTTTGCAAGCTCCCGTTTTTTCGTTGGATTTGGATATGGATCTTGAAGATACCACTCCCTTAGAAGACTCCTCGTTCTTTCTTTAAAACAATGCGTTTTTTGTTCTCCATCCCATATTGTTGGAGGTAAGGGGAATTTTTTACGCACTCTATATTTGTCAACAGGCCCTAAAAATCAAAATCAAAAGTTATTTATTAATATTTTAATCTACATAAATTATATCTTTTAAACAGATTTACCTAACGAACGCCCACGTAGTTTTTCAGCTTCTATGTAATGAGCTTCCAACCACATTGCTTGTAACTTTCCATAAGATGCTTTCGTAAATTTATGATTTTCTATTATTGCATATAGTTCCCTGTCAACAAAGTAAAACAAAAAACAAAATTCAAAATTGATTAGAAAAATAACATTTTATAAGCAACACATATTTGTGGTAAAGTAACGTAAATGAATATTGAAACGTTGATGCTGCTGTTTTGTTTGACTCGATAAGGGGGTTATATAAAAGTCGGTGCAGACGTATATATGAAGCGCATAGACACGTGTTAGGTTTGCACTTTGATAAATGAGAATGTAATAAAATAGGAAGAGAAAGAATAATACTTGTCTGATTGTGTATTTGTGAAGTGAAGATTTAAGGGATTGTTGACGGAAAGCAAATAATCCTTACTGAGCTATAATTAACCTGCAAAAGTGTTTGAAATTGACTATAGAAAATTGTTTACCCATCGATTTGTTACAATACAGTATACCTACAATACATACATTGAAATCAGAATTCCATCTGAAGTTGACACCTCTTCTTTTGTTAACATTTTAATTATAAAACTTCTTAGATTTATTGAAGGCTTACATCAGCACTAATTTCAGAGCAAGGGCAGTTTTGAATATAATGTTGTTTTATACAGATAAATAAATGTTTTATAAAATCAAGAGAAAGAACCATTTGTAAACTTAAGGAAATTAAAGCTTGTTAAAGTAAATGCAATGGAACTGCAGCCGCTGATACGACTCAAGGAGTTAAAAAAATTTTATTAATTATGCGCGTTAGAGCGTGCATCTATTGTGTTCAGCCAGTAAAAACGAACGTATAGGTTCGCTTCAATTTTGGTTCGGGTGAATGCGGCCGGCGCGCGGCGGCGTTCTCTTAGAAACCTACCTATTTATTTTTTCGGCCTGTAAGTTGTTTACATTTAGTCCAGTGCATTTATGAAGATTTTGTATGGGTGACCCAGCAGTTTGTAACACCCGCAATTTTGTTTTCATCATTCGAAAATCGAAAGGTACTTCATCGGAGGTCAGAACCCTGAGTTTTCGCACTTGTGAAATTCACCTTTCGGCCGCCATCTTGTATTTTAGTTTTCATTGAATATCTCGGTTTCTGTTCGTCCTACACAAAACTTTGTAAAACAAAAAGTGTAGAGAATTAAATTTACTTTTTTTTATGTTATGAACATTTTTTCCATATTTGTGACTATTGAAAAAGGTTTAGGCCAATAAAGTGAAAAAATTCAAAATTTTCAAGAATTTTTCAAAATTTTCAAGAATTTTTCAAAATTTTCAAGAATTTTTCAAAATTTTCAAGAATTTTTCAAAATTTAGCACATAAAACATGAACATTTATGTACAAAAAAAATGTATATCAAAATTGTAGAGAAATTAATATTCTATAAATTTGTAATACATATTTTATGTGCTAAATTTTGAAAAAAACTTGAAAATTTTGAATTTTTTCACTTTGTTGGCCTATAACTTTTTCAAAAGTCACAATATAGAAAAAATGTTCATAACATAAAAAAAAAAGTAAATAGGAAATTTAATTCTCTACACTTTTTGGTTTACAAAGTTTTGTGTAGAACGAACACAAACCGAGATATTCAATGAAAACTAAAATCCAAGATGGCGCCCGAAAGGTGAATTTCACAAGTGCGAAAACTCAGGGTTATAATCTCTGATGAATTACCTTTCGAATGATGAAAAAAAATTTGGGGGGGTTACAAACTGCTGGGTCGGATTATATATGCACTGGACCAATTGTGAGAAATGGAAAACTTTACTTATGTGGGATATTTCACATAAAGGGTTATCTAATTCATGGTACGGATTTAACATCCCTGTTTCGATCACACATCAAACTGAAATGTCCCCTTTCACACGAAGATACTAGTTGCTGGTGATTTTTTTGACGTTTTCTTTAAATCTCCTTAACAATCTCCTGTACCTTTCACACGCAGATACAAAGTTGGAGGAGACTTGCTGTATTTTCCTTTTGAACTACCTTGATTGAACGCACACAAACGTAGTGTGAAGAGAAACGTCAAAAAAGTTTCCTAAATTTGTTGACCGGGGAGATTTCATTTCCCCCTCTTTCTTCCTGCCCTTCTCGCCTATGAACTATTTGTTGCCGGCAACTCAGTTGCCCTGTGTGAAAGGGGACAATGTCATCCGAGACTGTATGAGAATATATGGTCGAGAAGTAAAACTTCGGCAACACTGCGACATTCAAGTCGGAAAATTGTGTTCACTATTTTAGAAGCACTGATATTTTCCCTCAGCACTAAAACCTAATTTTGCCCAAAATGTACATAGCTACTACCAATTTTTTTGCAATTTTTTTTAGCAGTGATTGAGCATGTTTACTTTTACGAACTCGGGGTATGTTTCATGTTTAGTTGAAAGTTTTCCATTTTAGTTGGATGACCAATTTTAACACAGTAGATACGTTAAAAAACAAATATGGGGAAGTGAAAATAAACATATGTAGCTGTCGAAAATCCATAGCATCCACAAAAAGTCAATGTATTTTTATCCCAAATCTACCTGATTTTTTTTAGCCTCAAATCAAAGAAATGGATGTGGAAGATAATTTAGTTTTAACATTAGACGGTGCCACTTCTCAAACAACACGACGCGTTTTGGCTTTATTCCCTGAAAAATTTCCTGAAAACAGAGCTATATGTATATGTAACTATCATATCGGGAGAATGGACTATAGCCCGGGGCGGCAAGCAATTCTTTCAAATGTGGTTCACTCGGGCGTATACGCACTTTTTTTTTTATTAAATCTTTAACAATTTCAATTCAATTTGAATTTACTACAATTGTTATTTTCGCACGTCAAGTTGGTTTACTGCGATTGAAAAAACTATTTTAATGAATTGTTTTTAACTTAAAAAAAAATTTAGACGTGGTTTGGAGCTTGCGGGCAAATACTAATTCAATTTAAAAAGTTCTCCTTTAAACCACAAACTATCTATCTACTGCTGGGTACTGCAAGCAGTTATGCTTATAATAGTAATGCTATTCTCTCCAAACATACGACAGAACAGCCCTATCCTCATTCAGCGGGAAAAACCACAATCTGAGAAGCTGCAACCTCAAATTTAAGCTGGAGCATTCGACAAACAGTGAAGGTACGGTATGTTATTATTTTCTTTGATTTATATTTAATGTCAAAGTTTTGCGACAAAATTTTGAAGAGCGGAGGGTGTGGCAGATTTGAAATAGTCGAGGCCGAGGGTGGCAAAAAAACCTTAATACGCCAGTGCCTGTAAGAGTTATTGGTGATGTGTTGCCATCGCGCCGTTAGATTTCTTTTTATAGAGCAAATGATAGTGTTTATGCACGCAATCCTTTAAGATTTGAAAACGAAGATTCGTCAAGTTATAGCGGAGCTATTGCCTAATGCGTGTCAAAAAGTCATAGAAATTTACTTTGTCAGGCTAAAGTTCTGCCTGCAAGAACTCCCATTTGGAGGATATTTGATTGGAATAACTCTTTCATAATGGGAAAATCCAAACAATATATTAAATTTTTTTTTGAAATTACAAAATGAATGACACTGAACTTTGAAGATATCATGGAAAACAAATGAATTTTTAAAGATTATAACAGATTGGTATAAACGAAAAGTAAAATGAAAGATTAATGCCAGATTTCATAAAAGAGCATTAAAATGTTTTTTTTTTGTTGGTTTCACAAAATGCTTTTAAATCTAAAATACTTTTAAAAGCCTATAAAAGCTCATTTTCTTCTCAGTAAATTTTAAAAGCGCATTTTACTGCCTTCATAAAAAGTATGGTTAAGTTTCAAAATATAGAAAATGTTTTGATGCAGAAGTAATGTTTACATTTTTCATACGCATCAGCGACGCAAAAGAAAACTTCTAGCTCACATGAAGTTGCCTCCATGCCCTCGATGCGCGTGCATTCGACTTTTAAGCATTTTTTTTTTGTGGATTCTTCTCATTAAAAAATAAAACCGTAAACCGATATGAATTTTAGTCTTAGTTCTTAGACCGAAAGGCATTCGAATTAATATAGCTTAACGTGAAAAGCTCGCATAGGGCTAGTAAGTTAGTTGTAAGTTATTGATATGCAGACTAGTTTTTAAGAATTTTTGTCTAGCTTCAAGGCATAGTAATTATTATACATAAGTTTAATGAAAAATAAAAGTGAATTTAAAAAAACATTTTTTTTAATAGTGCAGAGCTCTCGCAGATTGCCGTAAAAGAGTGAAGGTCCAAAGAATGAGATAGTTATTTTTTTTTTGTCATTTCATTTATTCCTTGAAAAAAATGTTCACAAGATAGTTAATCCAATATTGTACAATATAATTCGGAAAGCCTAGATAGGAAATAGACATTTTACTGGATTCGAAAATTGCATACATACATATTTCAATTTAAGTTTTTAAAAGATGGTACTTTATTTAATTCAAATAAAGTTTGTTTTGACAAAATTATATGTATTACAATTTGTATAGTTATGGGCTACATGAAATTTGGCCCCAATGAAAAATGGCCCCAAACAAAAAATGAAAAATGGTCCCAAAATTGTATATGGAAAGCAACAAATAACAAAAAATTGATTAAATTTTGTGATTTGGGGTCATTTTTCATTATTTTAGGGCCTTTTTTCATTTTTTATTTTGGGGTTATTTTACATTATGAAAAATGGCCCCACTTTTATCTATTATTGTTGCCTTACGTATATATTTTAAGGGCAAATTTTCGATTTGGTTTGAGTATTTCTTACTTTTTTTGGTTTTTTTTTTTATTAAGTTTGGGGTAATTTTTCCATTTTGAAATTGGGGTAATTTTTCATTATAAAGAAAATCCCCAATTTTGGGTCTATTGTTCATTTTTCGTTTGGGGTCATTTTTCATTGGGGCCAAATTTCATGTAGCCTTATTTTGATTATAAAAAAAATAAGTAACTGACAGTAAAAAATAAGCACAGTAAAAAAAATCCAAACATAGTAAAGCCGTTAAGGACTATTCACATGAGAGCGACTAACGACCGACGAATAAACAAATAAATGTAATTTAAAACAATTTATAAACATAAATTCTTCACAAATACTGAACAAAATCGTAGAAATATAATTTTTCAAAATGTTTAGATACTAAAATCTGTTTTTTAATTGCTAAAACAAGATAAATTGAAGAAAACAATTCACATTTTTACTATTTGAACACGAAAAGAACTCTCCATTACAGATCGGTTAAATCGTGTTTTAAATAATCTAAGCCTCAAATCGCATGGAATCAAGAAAGAAGTTTTTATCTTAATATTCGTATACCACTGTAAATCTTGCTTATCATAAGCTTACTATGATCACATCACTTTAAACGAGAGTTTATGACATTCCCAAGACTTGTCGCCTTACTATATTGATCGGTAGAGCAGTTCCATTTAAATTAACAGAGTTAATTTCACATTGTTCAGGATCTTTATAAGGCATTTTTCTTTTTTAGTTCAGAATTTGTTCAGAGCAGAGCACTGAGTAGACTCTGAGCGAACTGAGTAAACTCTGAGCAGAGTATGTTCAGAGCAATCCGATTTTATTATGAAAAACACCTGAGCACTCAATTGTCATATCTGTCAAATTACATGGGACCTTTATGAAGTTGGCCGCGCTCAGTTTTTTACTCGGTCTGCTCGGTTATTTTATTCTGAGCTTAAGGAGCATGCTCTGAACGCACTCTGAACGAAAAAAACACAAATTCCAAGCTCTGAGTGCTCTGAACTCAAAAAGAAAAACAACATTTTTGTTTGTCAGTTCGGGCTCAGCTCTGAACTGCTCTGAGCTAAAAAAGAAAAACGCCTATAGAGAAACATACATTTTAACTTAACTGGATTAATAAGAAGCTTATTCCTATTTGCCCACAAATTTTTGAGCTCTAGATCTTCATTTATTCGGGTTACGAGGTCTTCAGAAAAACCGATAGGACGGCTAAGTTATAATTGTTAATCATTGGCATACAGATGAATGTTTGAGTTTAAATTGGTTTCAGCTAACTGCCTGAACAGAATAGAATGCTGGAACTACTGGAGCCGCAGACGGAACCGGAAGAGCTATCAAAATGTGTCGTACGTTAATTTTTACGTGCCCACAATGCAGCTGTACAGCTTTGAAAGTATTTTAAAGAAAAACAAAAGAATATTCTTGTGTACAAGCTCAGAATTCACATTTTTTGATTCCAATAATTTTCTTTTTAATAAATAATTTTTTTTCGCGATACAAATAACCACAATATTTTTTTCCGACCCAAAAAGTTGTTTTTTTTCTTCATACAAATTGAAAAGTCAAAAGTGTCGTACGTGAAAAGTTAAAAGTTGGTGAACTCTACCGTCTGCGGCTGCAGCTCCGTATGCGGCTACGTTCCGTTGTGTTCGCAACATTGAATTCGCGTGTGTTCAACATTTTGACAGCTATTCCAGCTCTGGCTCCAGTTCCGTCTCCGTCACCATTCTGTTCAGCCAGTAAGTCATTAATAAAAACAGCAAGTAACAAAGGACCACTACGCCTCAAGTGGGGCACAAAATTGAACGGGTATACCTAAACCAACTTAGTGGGTGAAATTTGATGAAGCCAGCTAAAGGCCAAACTGGCTGGTGGCTGAAAAAGGAGCTAAGGACAAGTGTTAGAACCATCCTTCCCGGTGTACCGGTTGTAACACGATGAAAGGACTGTTTTAACACCATATAAATGTATGACGATAAAACAAAATGGAGCTAAAGTCAAATTTAGTTTTAAAAATAAATAAAAAATGCATCTTCTTATTTGAAAGTTAATTCCAAAAAGATAAAATCAGCATTCCCATTTGATATCAGCCTTGATGTTAAATGGAAATGTGTCTTATAGCATTGTTTTGAATTCATCTGCAAAAAAAAACTATATTCTGAGCTATGCATCCAGTTGCTGAATAAGCAAATGCACCACGATATATGTATGTGTGGGCTTGTAACACAAAAAATTTATATTGTTGTTGTAAGATGTTAAAACCGTCCACACAAAAATGTAACAACCGTCCACTCCACACTTTTTTATAAACAAAATTCTATAAAAACGAAACTAATAATCCGATCGAAATAAGATTCACTCCATTCGATGCAGGACAAAAAGAAGTAATTATTATCCAATAAATGAAGAATTTATTTTTTTCAAAACATGTAGGGGAACCAGGGGCATAATGGGCACCCGGGGCATAATGGGCCCCCTTTGTATTTCTATATCGAATAAAGGGTCAGCTCCGAAATGCAATCTACCAGTTTCAATACATGGCTCGCTATTAGGGGAAATTCCTTTTTTGAATAAAACTCGCAGTTGCTTTTCGTTTTAAACGAAACAAAATTTTTGATAGTGTTTTTATTATTTTGAGGTTTTGAATATTGGATTCTCTTTATTTGATACCAAGATATGTAAATAAGTTTATATACCTAAGTTTATTTTTCCATTAAGGTTAATTTTTTAAATTATTTTTTTTTAATTTTTATTTAAAAAAGTGGTTTGGGTCAGAATGGGCGGGGCATAATGGGCATGGGTGTCCATTTTGCCCCGTTCATGTCTTTAGTATCAATTTCTATATGATTTTATCAGCATGTCATACATTTTCTCAGATGTTTCGTAATTATGACAGGAAGACCAAGTGACAAGAATGAAGCAAGAATAATGTGCTTTGGCTATAGGGTTTAAGTTTTAATTACGTCACATAGCAAAATTTGGGAAAAACAAGAAGGAAGCAAATTTAGAAGACGAGAAGTTCTTGTATTATGGGTATTTATAGTTCCAGTCCACAGGTAAATGGGTTTCCTGCAGAGCTTGTTGCAAGTGGTATAATTTTACTTGTGCTGGGTGAGGCTAATGTTGAGGAATCGATCCAAACATGCTGGCATTGCAATCCAATTTAGCTTCGTGCCCATTATACCCCACATATATGCCCATTATGCCTCAACACCGTGGCGTAATGGGCAAATTGAATGACTTTTTCAAAGCAAAAAAAAATATACTTAATAATTTATTTATTAAAAGCCTTCTTTCTTATACTTGTTCCCTAATAAATTTTCATTTTTGAATTCAAAAATGAGCTCATGCAGATCTTGTTATTGGTAAAAATTGA
Source organism: Epistrophella euchroma (assembly GCA_947049315.1). Classification (NCBI taxonomy): domain Eukaryota; kingdom Metazoa; phylum Arthropoda; class Insecta; order Diptera; family Syrphidae; genus Epistrophella; species Epistrophella euchroma. Next base: position 105,942,727 of record OX346245.1, on the reverse strand, counting down.
ATGTTACAACTGAACTGATCAACCGTTACTTTCGTACCCACTCTCCCCTACCTAGTTAATTATATTAGAAATGTTTTATATTATTAGGTCTATTAATAAAAACATCCTTCCTATCGTATATACGAAATCGAATAACTGGGTATTATTGCCATAAAAACGATCATAAAAAATATTTTTTCCTAATTTCAATTAAAGTAGGGATAATTCGTTATGATGAAGAATATATCTCTTTGAAAATAATACACAAATATATCATAAACAAAAAAATTAAAAACAAATGATCCAAACACTTTTTTTTTTTGCAGTGAGGATCATCAGCGTCTCATGCCATATGAATGAATTAATAAATTCAATACATTTCCGCTTGTTTAACTAACCTGAAGTAGAAGTTTGTGCAAAGTATTGAATCTTGGTATTTGGCTGGGAACGGCAGGACTGGAATTTCGCAAACTAATACGATCATAAAATTCTATTGTATGATTGTTTGGGGTCTTTAATTAGTAAATTAATCCCATTGTTTATTAATTGAACCCATTTATTGTTGTATTCAACCGTGTTGGCTTTGTGTGTGCTTATAATAATAAAATCGCTAGTGGCAGTGGCTATCAAATATCCGCTGGGTAAATTGCTATGTGCAATATGGCATACCGTGATCTTGAATAGGAATTGCGATCATTCACTAAAAGGGGTTTTTCTTTCGAAGAGGAAATTGTATTCGAATATACGTAATATGAATTGAATGGAGACCCTACATGAGCATTAATTTTTTTTTATACATTTAAATTGGATTTGAACAGAGATTTTTTTTTAAGGAATGTTGTTGTAATGTTGTTAGCTTTTATAGTTTAGTTGGCATAATTAATAGAGTAAATTAGTTGCTTAGTGGAATAATTTTTGTTTGCATTTTTATATACAGTCACATAGTTAAACGAAAGATTGCAGTCGCATTGATTTTATGATTGGTAGATATATATTGACCAATAAAACGTTAGCAGTCTTGTTTTTTTTACGTTGGGTTAATTTATTCAGCACTTTTTATGAAAATATGATCACAATAAAAAAGGAATAGTTATTCTTTACAATCGCTAAAAGGTTAGTTTGTTTTTGTATAAAGCATTCACCGTATCATATGGTATTTCATCTTTAACTTTAACACATGTTATGAAGGTCCTTTGATCGGATTTCTCTTGAAAATAACTGATTTGATTGAGATTTGAAGTCATTTATTTGTTAAGTGAAAATTTTGCCCCAAAATAGTTATTCGCAGGTAAAGCCAAAAAAATACATAAAAAATATAATAACAAGAATTTTATTGAACAACAACAAACTTGTGTGTGGCTAGTTGATTCAAATCTAGTTGTCAAACAATAAAAACTACGCTAGATCGACGTGATCACGTGACCATCGGTAGTGCAATGCGTAGTGCACTTGTCCCGGAGACGCTTGGTCTATGGTTCAATCCTCAGTGACGGCAACAAGTTTTTCAAATAAAATTGAACATACATAGACTAAGCACCAGCGTTGCCGATGTGGAACGATCGTGCACTTATGGCACTTTTTCATTTAAATGGCACTTTGCGACTTAGAAACCTAAAATGGCACATTTCTTTTAGTGCGTAGTAAAATAAAATAATTTAAGAACCCATAGTACAAATCGCCTTTCCTATAAAAAGTAATGAAATCACTTTTAATGAAATAATGAAAACTGAAACTGGCCATCATTTTATATTAAAAAATATATTAGTAATTGACTATACTAGTGCTTTGCTATAAAATTATAATACATAATGCCTTTTGTTTATATTTTTAAAATTTATTTCTTGTTTCGTTTCTTTTTCACTAGCTTCGTTCGTGTACTTTCTGCACTAAAATTCACAGTCTATCAAATATTGAGGAGTGGGGATGAAATTCTCTCAGAGAGAAGTAAAACTGCGAAATAGTACACGAACGCTTTGAACAAATAAATTTTACCGGTTTTTTAACGTCAAATATTTGAAAACAAAAAAAATAAATATCGTCATCATTTCTTTGAAAAGATTTTTTAAATAAAATACAAAAGTAAGAAAAAGTTAATTTATTACATTAAATTAAATAAAACAGAGGAGTATAAGAAAAGAGATGTTCTGGCAAATATCAAAGTGACTTTTGACTTAACTCATATTTCTGCTCGAAGAATTTCTTTGGGCTGAAATTAGCAGAAAGGGGAAATAATTTACTCTCTCGAGAGCGCTCTCTTCTACGAAAAACTACACATTTTTTGCGTAAACGAACACAATTTGCGTTAAATTTGTAGAAATTCGTAAAAATTCGTAGATTTGGGGGGCGAACGAACCTATACTATTTTCGTTAATAACACACTAAAAATGGCACTTTCTTCACTTATTCTTCAATAAAAACAATACTGACGAACAAAGTATTCAATTCTTGATTCTGAACAAAGGTTTGATTCATTTTTGAAAAATACTAGAGTATATTAAGCTATCAGCCTTATCCGCCATTTCAATATTTTCTTGTATAATTATGGTTATTTTTCCTTCTCTCCAGCAAACATACACTTAAATACAAGCTGTCAATTTTCCATCTCTCCAATATTTTAATGTTTTTTCTTTTTTTCGCTTCTGTTAGTGTGGGGTTTTCCTCAGAATGCTCACTATTACTAGTTTTCTTGTTAGTGCATTATGAATCTAAAAAGAAACACAAATTTAGAGCTCAGGTCTGCTGAACGCTCTGAACCAAAAAGAAAGACATACACTTGAATTTTGTAAGACAACTTAGGCGTTGTGGTGGTGGGTATTTAAAAGATATGGACATGAGCGCTGTTGAACTGCATCTAGCAATGGGAATAAGGTACCAAGCACGTTAGTGATAGTGCGGTGGTCGGATGCGCGTTGGCGTATTGGACGCGATACGAGAGATTGTCCTTTTATGAGTACAACTGACAACCGATTTCAATCTTTTACCGCCATATTATTCACTTGATACATCCAGATTTAAGCTTAAATCCAGATGAATTTACATTGAATTTGTATGATTTACATCCACATTTAAGTTTTAATCTGGATGCGCATTGAGTGAATAATATGGCCGTTACAAAGCAAATAAAGCTCTAGAGTCTAGACCCAATACATATTCTATGTGTATATGATTTTTGACTCCAAACACTAATATAAATATTTGTAACTAGGAGGCCCGTGCTCGTCTTGCGTCGCGTCGCATGTTTAAATAACTTTATGATTGCTTAATACTTTTGTATTTGTTTTTTGATATTTTTGAATATCTGACATTTCAAACGATTTATCATTTTTTTTTTTTTATATTCCAACTATTTTTTGGTAAACTGTTGTAAATCATAAAACCAAAAGTAGTCTATGTCCATCCTCATGTTCCAAGCTCTCGCTCTACCAATTCTCATTACAATCAATTATGTAAGTATTTTCGGAGATTAAGAGGAACAAACCGATAGACAAAAAAACTTTAACATTAAATGTATAATATTAATTCTTCTATATGAATCCCTTTTTGTCTTCGTACGCGCATAACTCGGCTAAGTCCGCGGTTGGGGATTTTTTTGTTGGATTTATATTAAACCAGATTGACACACAATTTGACCTAAAAATTAGGAAAATCATGAAAACGCCTTGAAATTTTAAAATATCTGAAATGAAATTGTGTTAGTACGCGCATAACTCGGCTAAAAATCATCCGAGTTGGGAATTTTTTTGTTCGATTTGTAATCGGATTAACACACAACGGAGCCGAAAATTGAAGAGTTTGTATGAAAATTAGAAAATTCGACCGGCAAAGTCAGAAAATCATGAAAACATATGAATCTCTTTTTGTTTTTGTACGCGCATAACTCGGCTAAGTTAGGGATTTTTTTGCTGGATTTGTATTAAACCAGATTAATACACAATGGAGCCCAAATTGAAAAATTTTAACGAAAATTAGAAAATTCGAACTGTAAAGTCAACAAAATTGTAAAAAAATCTTGAAATTTCGAACTTTCTGAATAGTTTTTTTTTTCTTACGTGCAGAACTCGGCTAAACATCATCCATATTGAATGGGTATTTTTTTTTTTTTATTTGTATTGAACCAGATAAACACACTATGATAAAAATCGGAGAATTAGGCTGGAAAAGTCGGAAATTTGTGATGACAATAAGTTGCATACTTTCTGAATTGTTTTTTTGTTCGAACGGTCTTTCTACATTGGCGATTGAGATTGATAGTGCATCGATACAAAAGCTTATTGCGAAAGTATATTAAAAATAGATTATTCAAATAGATTTAATTCATACTGTTGTTATATTAAAAATCTTATCGTTAATATTTTTCTATTTGATTACTTCAAATTTGTATTAATTATCTACGTGCGAATGAAATGGCCGATTGCCGTGCAAATCCCAATGAAGATGAAGAAGCACGATGACGAATGACTAACAAATGTACCCGTCGTTCAAATGCGCAAACACATACGCCAATTTTCAATTTAAATACAGCTGAATTTCGCACACTCGCATACAAAGATCTTGCGCGTGTTAGTATTTTGCCGCTTAACATCGATACCACGATCAAACATTGAATTTGTATTAAACCAAATAAATACACTAAGGAGATTAAAATTGGAATATTAGGCCGGAAAAGTCGGAAAGTCGGGATAACAATTGGAGCTTGCTCGACTTTCGAAGGGAACATTAATATAATTTAATCGATTATAGGTGGAACGAAGTTCGCCGGGTCAGTTTGTAGGATTGTAATTGAATACCCGTTTCGCATAATTTTATAAAATACTAATTTAGGTTATAAATGAAGTTTGTAGTAGCCCGTGGCGTAATGGTTACTGCCACCTAAAAGCAAAAAAACAAATTTTCAGGGGTTCGCTTTTGACAATAAACTGTTGGTCCCCTTCATTCTTGCAGACACGTACACAAGAATGGTTGAGAGTTGTAAGTAACTAGGACCTGGTTCTTCATGAGCTGTTGTGCGGTTGTGCCACCAAATTAATTCATTTTATGAAGTTTGGCCCCAATAAAAATGGCCCCAAAAAAACAATGAAAAATGCCCCAATAATTCATATGAAAAGCAACAATAACAAAAAAATTATGCAGAACTTTATAATTTTCATGTTCTGGCACTTTTTTTAAATTTTTGTTTTTGGTTTAAATTTAATCAGGTATAAAAAATGGCCCCCAAAGAAACATGATTTTGGGATAATCTTTTTAAAAATCATAAAAATTCGTTTTTCGCTGTTTTCGAGCTAATGTTATAACACGAGTTAATTTGTTTCAGTATTATTTCTAAATTTCTTCTTTAAAAATCAGCTTTTTATTTTTTCGATTATTTTTTTTCTTAAAAAAAAAAAACAACTAAAGATTTTCTTATATTATATTAATTAAAAAATATCTATAGTTAGAAAATGTCGTATGTCTCTATAATACCTCGAGAACAAATAATGCTATCGACAGGCTAATAATTCCAAACTTTTCTTGGTTTTAAAAGTCCAAAATAATTATGAAAATGATACATTTCTAAAATTTTATCATTTTTGCTTGAAAATTCTAAGTTTTACCGGTAACTTCTAGAATTTCCATTTCCGTGTCTTACAGTGACATGAATGAATACACCTAACAAAAAAAATATATAAAAAATCTATGTAGATTTCTTTTCATTATATTAAAATTATGCACATCTTGTTTTCATTTTTTTTTATGTCTTATCCGCGAAACAAGTTCGTCTGGTAAGTGAGTATGGCGAGTTTGTTTATAAAATGATTTTGGTTTGCTTTAAAATAAGCGAATACCGGAACAGGAAGTTTTTTAATGTTATATTCCAGCAGCGGGTTTTATTTTTTATTTACGGCTATATTGTTGACTTTCTTCAAAGCTAGTTTTACTGAAAAACTAGTTCTATAGGGATTTCGAATTTTAAGTTTCTCAACAAAAATTATTGTTTGATTTAGATGTCAAACTATGTATGAATATTTTGATTTACATGGATGTCAAAGTAATACAAATTTGTGAAAAACCTAAAACTCGAAACCGCTATAGATCTAGTTTTTCTATAAAACTAGCTTTGAAGAAAGTCAAGAATATGGCCGTTAGTTTATACGTAGGTATAAGATCATTGATAATGCCATTTCCTAAAAAAATTAAGATCTTAATCATCATATCACAATGCCATGTGTTTTTTTTTTTTTTTTATTCTCGTAAGCCCACAACTCGTTCCGATACTAGGCGTATTTTACTACCTAAAAACTATAGAGTAAAATTGTTCCCATAATCTTTTTCAGATCTCAAATTCAACTTTTTCAAAAAAATTATTATAAACATAAGAAAATTTTAAAATCTTTAAGATCTTTGGGACTTATTATATAATGGTGTTTTATATTGGTTAAACAAACAATTTATTTTTAATTTTATCGGTCAAAAAGCCAATGTTGACCAGTTTTTTTTTTCAATTGGAAAAAAACAATTGATTCATTTTTTTGATTTAAAATAATTTTTTTTCAATTGGACAAAAAAAACAATTGATTAATTTTTTTTTTGAATTAAAATAAATTTTGAAGACCCTTATTGGTCGGTAGATTTACCCCTCCTTGTATTTACACCAACAAAATTATCAATTGTCAGTTTGCAAATTTGCTTTTTAATTTATTTAATTTTATTTATAGGTTGAAAAAATTGTGTTCGAAATATTTAGGAGAAATTCACTTAGAATAAATGGAAGAAGTAAAAAATGAATCAATATAATTTCAGCATGTAATTTAAGCTCTTCTTTCTCTTCTAAAATTGAATCAATGGATGGAGATTATTTAAAAAATTGACAAAGAAACGAAATGTCCTACCTACACAGATGCAATGACAAAAACAAAATTAAATCTACTATTCCATTGGCCACCGAAACAAAAAAAATTAATTTTTAAATTGAAATCAGATATTGAATTGGAAACTGTTGAGTAATTTCTGTGTGCAAAAATAACAGTTCTATTGTCACATGACAGTGTTATGTCTCTTATTTATTTATATTTTGGAATGTTCAGAATAAGCGTTTTCAGTTTCTTTATACAACGGAATACTTAGATACTAAGCCATGGCGGACGGCGGTTTTGTGGGTGAGATCGTTGTGAAGCTATTATTTTCCCTCACCGATTTCACCAAAAAACTATCGTCCTTAGGTAAATATTTTGGCTTTTTTAGCAATAATTCTTTATTCTATTCCTTTTATCTGGAATCCTACACTTATAATACTTTTTAAGAAAAATCTCAAAGAAATTTATATTATTGTGGCTGGTAACCTGTCATTTAAACCCTGTTGAGGTTTAATGTAGCATCTATTTATCACTAGCAGTCCAGTAGAAAGTGTGATTACGCAAAACAAAATCGGACAAACTGAAAGGGTTTTGTGTGATAACACACGCGCAGTGTATAGGCTGCAAAGCTTTTGCACCATCATATTAATACTTAAGGTTTGAATGAAAGAACAACAACTTGAGTGAGACACCACCAAGTTTTATAGGCTAGAGTTATAGCTATATCACCGTCTCCAGGCCGATCATCTCATCAGACTCCTGTTAGTGGTGCTAAGTCTATGTACATATGTTAAATTCTATTTGAAAAACTTTTTGCCGTCACTGGGACTCGAACAGACAAAGTGTCCCGGCGCCAAGTGCACTACGCACTGCGCTACCGAAGGTCACGTGATCATGTCGATCGAGTGTAGGTTTTATTGTTTGACAACTGAGTTCGAATCAACTAGCATTTTTACAAGCCATATACATAAGTTTTTTGTTGTTCATTCGGGTTCTTTCTTTTTCTCCATGCTCCAGCCACCAATTACTTGAACTATTTAACTATCTTCTGGGATAATTACAAGGCTAAATACAAGGGGGGGGGGGGGGGGGGGGCTATACAAAAACCTTAATTGATTTAAATTTTCTGAAAAACGGCCCACAGATTATTAGAAATCATACTCTTAGTAATTTCCTAAGTAATTATTATAAAACTACGTTTCCTGTTTATTTATTTAATGATCCACTATAGTGAAATGCAAATGCAATATTTTCTATTCTGTAGGAAAACTGCAGAAAATTGACGGAAATTCACAAACGATAATAATATTTATAGCGTGTAGATGGTAGAAATGGCGGCCAACGAACCAGCTAGCTCGCTGACCCAATTAGCGCAGAAAAGCGCCGTTTTGATAATATATATGCATACATAGCGTGTAGATAATCAAATACATATGTATGTAGAAACATGAGTAAAAAAGAACAATCTCTAATTTTTTGGTGCAAATAAGTAAAATATCACATTTACTTTTGAATTCTATATATTGACCCTTTTCCGACAAATTCTCAATCAATTGGGCCATTTCTCAGCTTCAGTAACAGTACGAGTACCTATTGGTAATAATGTTCAATGATTAATTTCGACATAGCAAAAAAACAATTTATCGCTTACGATACTTTTTAGTTTTGTCGCTAACGATAATTTGGCAGAAAGGGCTCGATAAGTATAAAAGATTATTTTTTATCTTTTTTTTCTTTCAAATAAAACAATAACTTAAAATTCAATGTCACGGTCACCAAATTAAGATTTTGCTCAAAAAATTAAGTGATTATTTTTAGTTTACTGTTTTCCTTACAAAATATATTGATATTTCAAATAGATTTCGATTTCTATTTCGGACTATAATTTGTCTATTAGAGAATCCAATACTTTTTCTTCTCAGAATTTTCACAGGGAAACTGAGAAATTTTGCTGAGGAATTCTGTTCGTAACTGAGATTGCTGAGGGCTCTGAAATCTCACTTTCTTGAACTTTTAGAAATTTCCAATAAATGTGATCTAGAAATTTATCTTTTAAAAAATTCTTGAAAGTAAATTAACACCACAGATAAAAATAAGTAATTTTCTGCTCTACATCCATAGAATTTACTTAATTAATTAATTATTATAGAAAACATGGCTACGTTCATCAATGGCAAAGACAAGACGGTAGTTATAAGTTATTTAATTTATCAGCCAGTGGGGATCCCCTGGCTCAATGGCTCAAATTCTGAATGCACCCTTGTATACGTAGAATATTTTCCTAATGTTTTTGATTCTTTAAATCCAAATCGGACTTCAACATTCCTCGAAGGGTTTTCTCAGAAGCCCTACGCTATGGAATGATTTCTAGGTCGGATTTGGATTGGAATCAGATCATCCGAAAAAACTTATTTTTTTTCGGCAACAGGTTGTTAAAATTTTGTTAGTTTGTGTTTCCATATCACACTCTTTCAGATTACATCAGCAAACAAAAACCTGATTCTTCAAATAAATTGACCTTCTAAAAAACTCCTTTTAAAGAGAGTATTTTGTTGGTCTAGCTTACAGATTTTAAATTACATAAAAAGGCAGTAGTTGATGAAGTCAGCAACAATTAGAATACATATTTTAATTTTAAGCTAAAAAAAAATTGCAATCATGATTGATAAAGGCTTTTATTAGTTTTAAAAGTATCAGAGATACAACATCCACCTGTTATTGACATAATGAAGCATAATGAAGCAGTCATTTCTGTTCTTGGTCCGATCCAAACCAAAATACCTATGCAGATGCAGGTCTCTGTGCGCCTGCATCCACAGTACATACAGATTGGTTATAATACTTGGTTTATTAAAATTTCTGATAAATTAAATTGTTAAGCGGGAAACAGATTACAACAGCAACAGCGGCTGCAATTAATTTAGTTTAGTTTAGTTTAGTTTAGTTTGACAGTTTTGCTCACGACTGATAGTGTGTACAGTGTACACTCTATTTGATGGTTTGTCTGGCTGAACAGAATGGCGACGGAGACGGAACTGGAGCTGGAATAGCTGTAAAAATATTGAATACACGCGAATTCAATGTTGCGAACACAACGGAACGTAGCCGCATACGGAACTGCAGCTGCAGACGGAAGAATTCACCAACTTTTAACTTTTCACGTACGACACTTTTGACGTTTCAATTTGTATGAAGGAAAAAACAACTTTTTGGGTCGGAAAAAAATATTGTGGTTATTTGTATCGCGAAAAAAATTATTTATTATAAGGAAAATTATTGGAATCAAAAAATTTGAATTCTGAGCTTGTACACAAGAATATTCTTTTGTTTTTCTTTAAAATACTTTCAAAGCTGTACAGCTGCATTGTGGATACGTACAAAAAATAACGTACGACACTTTTTGACAGCTCTTCCAGTTCCGTCTGCGGCTCCAGTTCCAGCATTCTATTCTGTTCAGGCAGTAAGTCCTGAATTTGCTGTTGCTGGTGTGGGACAACAAAGAAAATTCTTTGATTTGATATGTCAAACAGATACAAATGTATGTGCTTTTGCTGGTGGTATGTAATGTGTTTGAGAAATTTTTACTGGCCAGCATGCTGTTTTCTGTTGACGGTGCTGGTGCTGTTACTGGTTAAATCTGTTTCATGCATTAGGAAACAATATTATTACCGGCGGCCGGCGGTTACCTATCGTACCTATGAAATATGTATGAAATGTCACGCAATCTGAACTTAATCTTTTGGATGTGCTCAAAATGAGCTGATTTCTGTTCCCACGTTTCTTAGCTCAGCTCACTTTTGAGCTAACAACGTGAAATTTCTTTCAAATTTTCACAATTTACTGTTTAAACTCACAGGAAAAAAAATCAAGTGTGGAAATCTTGGTGAAAATTTCACAGGCATAACAGGTGAGTTAATATTGAATTAGGGTGGTATGAAAAAAAGCTTGTTTTACTCAGATACTTAACTGTCAAGTGTGAACTTAGGGCCAGTTTGTTCGAACTTAGCTGTCTTTAATCAAGGATCATCAGGGTAAATCATTATCTTTATCCAGGTTATGGGTTAACTTTATCTATGCGGATCTGGATCAGGATCATTTTTTAATACAAAAACAATTCAAGATCCTGCTCTCTATCTGTTTCTTATCTATTTCAAAAATCCATAAATTTTCAATCTTACTCTGGCGGGTAGATGGCATTTACGGTAAGGTAGTGTTAATTGTAGTGTAAAGAAAATATACAGGAAATAATTACAATTTAAAAAAACGTATATATCTAAGTAAAAAAGAGATGTTCATATAACGCTGCTGGGATGATCCTGATCCACCAGATCCGTTGATAATAAAACGGGTTTACTGTCAGGGGGGTGTGTGTTGTGAGATGTCAACTTAAGTCATTGCACCCCGTAAGCCCAGATATTTTGATCAAAGTAGCTTTTTAACTTGATAAATTTGTAAAGTGGGAACACTGATAGTCAAATCAATTATAAGTTTGTCCCTGTTTTTTTGTATTTAATTTTGCAGGTGTCATGTTTAATTCCAGTCATTTTTATGTTGCAGGCTTGCGGGCTCTTTCTACGTTAGCTGTATTTGAGTTCACATCACATATTGCAAAAATATTGTTGTAGGATTTTTTCCCTCATATCAGATAACTTCATTAGAAGAAAAGAAAGAAGCATCTGCATTTTGAGTGAAGTTAAATATACCTAGATAAATAGGGAGATCTATAGCTATACCTTTCTCAAAAATATTGAAAATTCTTTTGGCAACCAATTCGAAGGGTCCTGGTCTTGGTTCTACGTTTAGGTACCCACATATAACTACCAACTATTATTAGAAACTAAAATTATTTATTAAATTAGGTCCACAGATTAGGTACAAACCTGAAATTTCCAACGTGATAAGCTACAACAGCTCTCGCCCGGAGAACTGCTTCTGAGTTTAATATTTCGTGCATGTTGGGTAAAGCCACGGGCAGGCTCCAAAGGAACCTCGCTAAACGCTCAATATCCCCTGAGTCCTCAAGTGTTTTGCACACAATTTCCACCTGAGTGGCCGAAAATGCCAACGTAGGAACCGCCAATATCGGACTAGGTGCTATAATCTGATGGTTTGGCGAAAATGTCTCGGAAGGAGGATTTTTGCCCTCCGTCGGTCCAACGGCCATTTTGTTAATTGAATCCACTGTGAACAAATTTGCATACTATACTTAAGCAATTTGTTATTCAATCATTAATTTCTTGTTTGCATTTAGTCAAAAAACTCATGGATAAACATTTGACAGGCGAAAAACACTTTTTAAAAATTTTGTCAAAATCACAAAGCGAATGATTTTTCTTTTAATTAAAAGAAAAAATATTTAATTACACACATTTGATTATTTATTTTTTTTTTTCACGTATTGAGTAAAACGTATTTTTTTTTATAAATTCTTTTGGTTAAACTACCGTTTTCGTTTCACCATAGCGAAATTAAGAAAAAATCATAATTATTTCGAAACCGCACTAGGTAACTATATTATCTCACAGTACAGACGTCTGTCAGTATAAGCAAAGTATCGCCTTCGCTGTAGATAACCAGCTCATTAGAGGCCAATTCCGTTTCGTTACCGTCCGTTGCCGTCGTCGAAACTGCCTTCTCCCCTTTTTACTGCGATACACAAATGTCGTGATACACACACGTATCCACTTAAACCAATGAGACATAAACAGATATCCGTTCGTTTTTGTACACGACGTGTAATTTAAACATTGCCCGTTGTTGGTTAAACTGGTAGCGAAAACGATATCAACAGTGTTCGTCGCCGCGCACTGACTTCTACCATCGAACAGAAGCAGCAGTCGCAGTCGGGCTGGATACTCAAAAGTGGGAGTTCAGCTGAGACGCAAAATTACCGGACGCCGAGCATATACTTGACTAAACTTCACAAAACCAAACCAAACACCACGCTATCCAGACAAACTTCTCCGACCATCTGACGATAACCGAGCCATGGGCTATGTGCATGCACAAAGCCCAACCAGATTCTGGAGGGCGTTACCATTCTGTTAAATCTCCTCCCATTTAAATGCTGCTATCCCTTTTAGTTGTATACAGTGCGAGCGAGATGACTCGCATACGGCTATTGTGGATTGTGATGAACTAAAATAAGAGTGTCGTCGTTGTCTCGAATTGGACGGATCTAAATGATTCACAAGCAATGAAGGAATGAAGGGTAACAAATCAAAGAAAAGACACTCTAATGCTATCGGCATAGAGTTCGAAGGATGGCGATAGATGGCTCTCCTAATCATGGCAGTGGTGGCTGGTAGAGCAGGTTCTGATTCTGATTCTGATGAAGTAGTGAGAGGTAACTTAACGTTCTCAATCTCACACAAATCGAGTGGAAGTGGAACTGCCATTGTGAAAGCAGGCGAACCACACAACGTCGTCGAAATGAAAACGATATTAGGGTGTTAACAGATTAGTTGTTTACATGCCAAAGTAAATGAGTTCGTCGAATGAATCATGAATGGATACGTATCTGAATCGGGAGATCTGATGGATTTTGGACTGGAAGCAGTAGTGGTAGCCGAAAAAGCACCGCATCCACCTTACGCTGCCCTTACTTTATACAAATAAATATAAATGCTTAATGTATCCATCTTAGCTTCGAATTGGAAGTGTTTTTTGGTTTTTTTTTTTCTTTTACTTTTGCTTTAGCCGTTCTGGTATCTGCTTCTGGATATGCGCGCACAATAGGAGTAATATGATTATTGATAATTTGAAACTCGGAAAGTGGTGTCTGTGTATAGTTTAGTTTAGGTATCGTATAAAAGACAGCAATGGCAGTTTGGTTTCGTGCTCGGTTCTCGGTAGCAAATGAATCGGCGACAACCGACCGACGTATTTTCAACAATGCCACCAGGTTTCAAACACGTCGTCGTCGCCATCGTTTCTAGTCGAATAACAAACGAACAGAAAGGGCTCCGGCTTCTATTCTATTGTGTCATGGATTCATGTCGTAATGGCCTTTGTGTATGACGTTCGTTCAATTTGTTACTTTTCCCCATTATTATTAATTTTGTTTTGTTAATGTAACAGGAAAAGGATCATTGCGTTGTGCAAGCAGGGAGTTGCTTTTATAAAAGTTCTAGATAGGTATAGGCATGTATGTATATAAAATAACTATTGGGGTTGTTGGTAGATAGGTGAGTAAGTATAAATGCAAAAAATGAAGAATGGTAGTGCTTAGAATCGACTCTCTTTAGCAGACCCATTGATTAATTTTTAGATAGACAGCATAGGTATAAGGTAGGTACATACAGAAAGTATATTATATAAATATCCATCATTTACAAATTTCTACCCTGGAGCTTCATCCCTGGAAATGGAACAATATAGAAAGGTAGGTATTGTTTTTTTTTTTGTTTAAAGGGGGATGGGAGCGTCAAGTAAATAAAGCATTTTTTATTTTGCCTTTATCACAATGGGTTTGTTATAGGAAATTGGACGCTGAGAATCTTTCGGGTTCACTTTTTTCTAACAACATACCTATTTTTGATGTATCAAGCTTAGCTGCGACCTATGTACCTATACCTTACCTATTACCTACCTAGAGACAAATTTCAACAAAACATTCATACTTATACCTGATTAGTTATTATCAAAACAACATTAGCACATAATCCGTGAAGGATTGGCCGAGAACAATTACATATTTAAATCCTGTTATTCTAAGGTGTGTTAAAATCAGTTTGCACTTTGCACCATATAACATTAAGAGCATTAGGTCTGTATATCTAATAGTTATGTCTACTTATGTACCTATTAGATATAGTATACCTAGTTAGGTAGTTTGCAATAAACAAGGCAAAATTTCCTTTTTTGATTTTGATATCCGTGGTAAAGTTAATGATTATGCTTTTAGAAACCTTCCTTCCTAAATAAGGCTAGATGCCTAACTAACAATTCAGCTTCAATTAGGCCTAACTGAAAAGGCGCTTGTAAAATTTCTGTAACCATAAAAAGGAGAACGTTATAGAGACCTCTATAAAAATCTTTGTACGGTTTATAAGAAGCCTTTTATACAACCCTTATGGAGGTTGAAAAAAAAAATAAAAAAAAAGTTATTTCTTATTTTCAATTTCTTTGAATTGATTTTTATTGTATTTATTCCATTTTTAATCTGGAACTATGTTTATTTTTGAATTAATGTATTAACAATAATCTTAAAACACAAAGATTTTTATACCTGTCTATGTATCGAACTCGAAACTCCAGGGTAATAGTCCACAACTTTTTTTTTTTTTTTTTTTTTTTTTTTTTTATTTTTAATCAAAACTTATAACTAACTTAAAGCTAGACAAAAATTCATAAAAACTAGCCTACTTATCAATAACTTACAACTAACGTTTATTATTTACCTAATCCGAATGATCAAGTAGCATATATTAATTCTAAAATAGTTGATCTTTTTAACGATTTCGTTCCTCTGCGCACGAAAACACGAAAACCCGGTCAAAGATCATGGTTTTACACCTGAAATTCGTTTGCTCATTATGCGAAGAAACGAAGCGTTTAATACCTGGAAACGTAATAGACTTGAGGAATTTCAAACTATAGAATCCTTCGTAATCTTGTTGTAAGAAAATCCAATCTGCTAAAAGGTTATTTTATAGTGCGAATCTCAATTCATCCGTGAATGGTCGAAAACTTTGGAAAAACTTGAAAGAGCTAGGAATAGGTAGTAAAAAGAGTTTAGTTTTTTCGGATGACATTGATGGTAATATTTTAAATCAAAAGTTTGTCGCACTACCTTTCCCTTCACTTCCTGGTTCATCATCTTCTCAAGATGAAAATTTGCCGTTAAATGAAAATTTTTCGGTAGATTCATTTGAATTTTCAAGAATAGAAAGTACAGATGTCGTTGAATGCTTCTTATCGATTAAATCGAATGCCACCGGTATAGATGATATATCTCCGAAGTTTTTGAAAGTTATTTTACCGATCTTATTGCCACACATCACGTACATATTCAATACTATTTTAGCAACAGGGTTCTATCCCAATGAGCGGAAAATGACTAAGATTTTACCTATTCCAAAAAATGAGTATGATTTTAGACCAATTTCAATACTTCCCTTCCTATCAAAAGTTTTCGAAAAAGTTATACAAATCCAAATTAATTGTTATCTCCGCAACAAAAATTTCTTATCAACAAAGCAATCTGGATTTCGACAAAAACACAGCTGTTCTACAGCACTTATAAATGTTATAGAAGACATAAGAGGGGCATTAGATGAAGGTAACGTAACATTTTTAATAATTCTGGATTTTTCAAAGGCATTTGATACAGTTGATCATTTGAATCTTTGCCAAAAGTTAGCGCAATTGTACAACTTTTCAAATTCTACGGCTCGTTTGATTTATTCCTATCTAACTGAAAGAAAGCAGGCTGTGATGGTGAATGGTAGGTTATCGAATTTTCTTTCAACATCAAGAGGTGTACCCCAGGGATCGATTCTGGGTCCCCTTTTGTTCTCCATATACATAAATGAACTGCCTCAAATCATTTCACAAACTAAAATACAAATGTACGCCGATGACGTTCAATTCTATAAAAGCTGTCCTCTTGGATTGATTGAAGATTCTGTCTCAGTCTTGAACGAAGAATTACAAACTATCTCCTCTTTCGGTAAGAAAAATGGCTTGTTCTTAAATCCAAGCAAATCTAAATGTATTATCATTTCCAAGAAACCGGTAGACTTGTCACACTTTTCACAAATCTTTCTCGATGGTCTTGCTATAGAGTATGTAGAAACCGTGAAAAACCTAGGAATGATATTTAATCGGAAGTTAACTTGGGACACACATATAAATAGAACTGTAGGTAAGGTATATGGAGTGCTTCGTACTTTATGGGCCACCCAATACTATACTCCACTTAAAACTAGAATAATGCTCTCCAAAACGTTAATTATTCCTATACTGATTTACGGATGTGAAATATACGGAAATTGTGACTCCATAAGCAGAAGATAGTTAAACGTTTCTTATTTAGAGTATGGCTAGATATATCTTTGGTTTAAGAAGGTATGATAGAATATCTTAATTTTCAAAAGCAATATAAAATCTCACTCTCGATAATCTCGTTCGCTATAGGACATTAATCTTGCTGTTTAGGATAATGCAATCTCATCAACCTTGCTATATTTATAACAGATTGCATATGTCTGCATCAACTAGGTCACCACATCTTCTAATATCTCGATTTACTTGCTTAACCTCTGAGCGGCAGTTCTTTATTTTTGCGACTCGGTTATGGAACGCACTTCCTCGAAATTTAAAAAGAATTAGTGACATTAATATCTTTAAGAAAGAGTTAGGGGTACATTTATCTCAACATTAATTAATTAATTTTCTCATTTTTTATATTTTATATTTTGCTCAGGGTAGATTGAGGGAAAGAAACATGAAGAATATTAATGAAAATTTCATAAATTTAATTTAAGTAATAAAGTTCTCTAATGGATTGGAATAGTTATTTGAAAAGCTGTATAACATATTTAAATTTAAATTAGCTTATAATAAACTTGTATTAGTTTATAAGATAATGTATCTTAAAATGCAAGTATACAAATCAAATAAATAAATAAATAAATAACTAACTTACTGGCCCCATGCGGGCGCTCTAAGCTAAACAATAACTTAATGCTAATTCCTTTCGGCCTAAAAACTAAATTAAGACTAAATTCCGTATCGGTTTTATTTTTCACCGAGAATAATTTTCCAAAAAACTCGGTTTCATATCGTTGTCTTTTTTTTTATTTTATATAAAACTTACAACTAAATAAAACTAAACTAAAGCTAATTAAGACTAAGTACTTACAACTACTTAAAACTATACTTAAACTACTTAAAACTAGAACAGCCACAGCAAGCATTTTTCGGTTTTTTTTTTTTTTTTTTTTTGGTGCCACCCTGACTGTCCCTACTTATACCTAAATCACCTTAACCTATGTAAGCCGGCCAAGACAAAAAGCATTAGTCAGCTTTAAATATCATTCATCAGATATCAGTTTTTAACCACCAGAACTGGTTCTCCTGCCTTACCCTATCTCTTCGGTCCCGATCGGACACAGTCCTACTGAACCGAAGGCGCTCAGCGCCACCTTGTGCGAGGACGTCTCGGTTGTAAAGGAGTCGCCTGTCTACAGTTCTACGGCCGACGTGGTAGATTAGCGGAACTGCCAATCTATCCTGTATCAGCCCTCGACTGTCTATAAGTAGAGGAATGCATATCGGACGGAATAAAGCCGCTTAAACGCACACTCTCATAAATTTCTTGGTTGGGGTAATAGGCCCCCAAAAAATTAAACTGTTTTTCGAGGACATCGCTCTTGCAATGTGACCCCTAATCAGCTTTAACAAGAAATTATCTATTCTGTTTATGTTGGCCCCGTTGTATAGAGCCTGGTTGGAATAATAATGTTTGTACTCCGACTCTGGTGTTCTGTGTAATCCAAGGCAGCGTCTAAGGCACTGCCTCTCAAACACCCGAATCTTTTCCATTTGAGATGGGGCAACGTTGCACCAAACCGGGCATCCATAAGCAATCATTGGCCGGATGAGGGCCATGTAGCAAATCACCTTCACCCTGGTGTCAAGCCGGCTGCTATAAAACAACCGTTTTGTAAGGGCAAAAGCTCCCCTAGCCCTGGTCAGAGCAGCATTTATATGTCTGTCGAAATATAAATACTGATCTAACCATATGCCAAGGTACTTTACTACACTTTTACTCGCCAGTGGATGTCCATTTGGCCCTACGATCACCAGCTTGCGCCAGTTCTTTCTCGTATCCCTTATTGTGGCTCCATGCAACGGAGTCCTAAACAGAATAGTTTCTGATTTCTGAAAGTTAATTTTTTAACTTCCAGTCATCGCAATATCGCTGAATCTTGTCGAAGTCACGCTGCAAAAGAATTCTGATGAACTCGACTTTTGGGGCCGTTCTGTACGCAATTAGATCGTCGGCGTACGCAATTGCACGAGTTAGACTACCTATCAGATCGCTGGTGTAAATGCTGAAAAGAATCGGCGAGTTCACTGCTCCCTGCTGAAGACCATTTTTAACTTCGAAGATTTTGGTAGAAGAAGCATGTCATAAAGCATATACAATAGCGGTTTACTTATGCCAAGTCTGGTCAGCTTTAGAAAGCCTTCTCCAAATCAACCAGACAGGCACCTGTACACTGCTTTTTGGATTTGTTCCACTGGATATCAGAAACGAGTTTAGACGTGGCATGAATGGTGTCATGTCTCACCTTAAGTCCACATCCATACGCACTCAACCATCTTAGATATACAGTAGTCCCTCGATAATGTGCATTTCTCTAAAATGTGAAGAGCCAAAATTTTACATTGTCATCTCTATAATGTGAACTTTCGAAATTTTCGGACTCTAAAATGTGAATTTCTTTGGTAAATTTGTTTATATTTTTCTTTTACTTTTTACTTTACTATTTGCTATTTGTCTAGATATATTTCAGGGCTTTGAATGCAACTGCAGTCAGAAAGTGTCACCTGCCAGTTGCTTAGGTACACTTTCCTATGAGAGCTTTGCTTCCAGCTTAATGAGAGGTGTTGTATAGGGCCTCCAATGTCAAAAAAGCACCTAAGGCCTTTAATTCGGTGTTGAAGCAACCTATAGTGTTTGTGACTTTCATATAGGGTGGTTTCTATAGATCATCCCACTGTTTAAGCATGCTGGGCGTTGGTATAAAGAGACATATTTATTTATACTTTTGATCTAATGAAGTTATCAATTACCTATTCCAAGGTTAGGTTAGGTAGAAGTGGCTGTCGGCAAGCGACTCATATAGGCCAATTATTGGCCCGTTGTGATACCAAGTAGATCTAGGAGAAACTTCCCCTACTCGTTGAACCATTTGGAGCTCCTAATGAAGCGTGCAAGGTTACTTATTTCAGTATTAGCCAGATCACTTGAATCATTATAGAAGAAGTCACCCAAATAGATTCTACGTCTTTGGGATAGAGCAGGACATGTACAGAGAAAGTGAAGAACTGTTTCCTCCTCCTCCTAATCCATGTAGCTTCCGCACCGCAACAAAAACGCCAAGTCGCGTGGCGTGCCTGCCTATAAGACAGTGTCCAGTTAGGACGCCTATAACGGAGCTTATGTGCGATCTGTTTAAAGAAATCAGACACTTGGTGCGCTTCAGATTCAGCTTTGGCCAGAGGAGAGGTAATGTTGTTCCACTTTTAGCGAAGTTCCAAAGACTTCAGTAAAACGGACGTTTGACTTATTGGCCTAAATGACTTTGGATATGTTGTACCTTTTTGAGAGTACAAATAGTAAGACATTTTTATATACTCTGTGAGATGTGAGAAGATTTTCTTAGGATAAGACTATCTCTAGTTTTGTGGTCAGACAGGACAGACAAAAAAAAAATACCCTTGGTATCGGCCTTGTGGCACCTACCGAACATGGATTACATGCCTTACGTGCTATAACGTGAATTAACGATATGGGAAATACGCGTAGGGATGCCCTTTTTCAAACCCTTTCGAATGAGATATCAATGACGTCAGTGGCACTTATATATCTGAAGAAATTGAGCTCAAATTAATTTGAGTACTCCTAATTTAGCTGCAATTTACCCCAAACGCGATGACTCATCACCTGAAACTATGAGGCGATAGCTACAAAACAATTCCTCTATAATCTTTGCGCAATCTTTATCTATATCGATTGGTATATGTATAGGATGTCTGAAGTGCAAACAGTCACTTAGCAGTAGGGCGCGAGCGGTACATGTTTTCGTGACGGTCCTCTTTTCGCTACATCACACCCAACCGTCCGATAAAGACAATGTAATCCATGTCAAAAACAGGGTTTGTTGTAGACTTAGATTTTTCTCGATATCAAAGTCTTAAAAGTTCTAAACATCAATTTGGTTTACATTGGTTGTATGCCAAGCGTTTGCATTGCATCCCACCATCAAGTCACCACCGGCGGGCGGCGGGGCCGGCGAAGTAGACTGCTGCTACCAAAATCGTGCGGTAGCTCTCATCAATATAAATTTGGGACTGTTTCGGCACCAAATGCCGCATCTAATACTACGTTTATATACAGGAACAGGATCGAGAGCTCAAATTGGATTAAGGGTCGGATTTTCGACCCAGGTTTTTCGTTCACAGAGTTGAGAGCTTTTGAAGTATGTGACCCTAAATTTTCATAAAGATAATCTTTATTTCCAGTTAATTTTGCAGGATTTTCTATTATCCCCAAAAGGTAATGCCCGCATTCAAATTGATTCAAATTACAGAAACGAATTCAGCATAATTCTCCATTCTTCCCATTTTCTTTTCTGATCGAGAAAAATCACGATATGAAACATTAATTAAATAATTTATTTTCTATATTTAGAATCAATTTAAAATAAATTGTATTCTTTTTGGAAACATTCGCAATGAATTTCTTAGTCCCCTGGATAGTTCAGTACTTTTATTCATTGAAAAGCCAGGGGACTGATAATTTTCAAAATTTTTGCACGAAACACATACTAAGGTTATAATTTAGAAAAATTAAAAAAATATTTAATATTATAGTTTCATTTAGCCTATACACTGCTAACAATAATGCCTACTATTATACAAATTCGTTTTGTAAATACTTACCAAAAAACTGATTAACTTAACGATCGCTCATACGAATGCCTTCTTCAAAACTCACATTAAAAGAAGGAGCGAGTTGGTCACACGATTTTATTTTAAGGAGACTCGAAACTTGACATTCCTAGCGTTGGATATTCGATCGATATTTAGTTATCAATTTTTTCGATTGTTTCAATATTCCAGGGTACTGATTAGAAATGCCGCGGACAATGTTTAATTATTTTTTTTTTGCAATAAAAACAATTGTTAAAAAATATTTATCTATTTCATAACGAAGATTTATTATTAGACGTAGGGGGAAGGGGTGATGGTTTAAACACGGGGCACGTCACATTGTAGCTAGTCGGTACTATTTTGTACCAAATTGCATTCGCCAATACCTTCGGAAAACGAAGAAAACAACACTATGTAAAAAGGGTTCAGCTGCGAAATCAAGCTGGCATTTGATACGCAAAAAACTGTTTTGGGAGTCCAATAGTTAAAATTGGAAAACGAAAAATATTTAACCTATTTAAAATGCGAGTGCATATAAAATATTGTATTTTCGTATCAATTTGGTAAGTATTTAATAAGAACTTTTAATCTTTACACCTTAATATTTTTCTTCTTTAGAAACCGTATATTTCATCTTAATTTAAATAAGCATGAATTTAACTGATTCATCTAGCGATTCAAACTTATATGACAATGTGTCATCGGATGATTCAATGAGTTTTCCAAAGGAGCTGCTACGAACTGACCAAAAGGGACGACCAATATATTGCGTTGGGAAAATAATTAAAGTTCATTAAGATTCGTATATTTCCATTGATTGAAGATATTTCAATCGTTTCAAGAAGTGATGTAAAATACGTGTTTCTCAGTCCATTTATTCAAGCCGTAACATCTCGAGCTGTACTAGATATGCCTTCGAAGTTGATGTGGCAAATTTTGTGAATAGATAAATACTTTTCTTTAATAAAAAAACATAAATAATATAGTGTTTATATACTTACCCCATACCATACCAATTTCTGCTTTGTTTACACTTACCCCCCTAGTGGGCCTAGTGAGGCACATGTAAACGAATTTGCTAACTTTTTAAATGCGAAAAATTTGTATTAAGGCTTTAATTTTTTTTTCTTGCAAATGCAAATAAGACGCCAACATTACAAAATTGTATTTAAAAAAAAAGTGACATCAAAAACTGCGTTATTGTTCTACAGTCAATTATATGAAAATCGTTTACACCATCCCCCCTTCCCCCTAAGTATGGGTGGCTTCATTTTAGTGCGAAACCTGAAGTAAACGAACGGTAATGATTTTTCTTTGCGAAAACGCGAAGAGGACACGGGAGGGGACTGAGAATCAGGCACTTTAAAGATTTTTTTGAGAAAGAAAAACAAATGCTACCCTAATAATTTTGTTTGCGCATATAGATATCAACAATCAGATTTAATTTTAGAAAGAAAGATCAGATTAAATAATTGAATGGATTTTAAAATATCTTCCGAGCCACCGAAAATTTCATCATTTGTAGCATCACCCGGGAAGCACTTTACCTTAGCCAAACACAAAAATTGAGAAAAATTATTTTGAACAAAATAATTCATATTTCAAAATTTTGAAATCGAGACGAATTTTTTCAAAAAATATTACATAACTATAAAAATTCGATTTATACTGCGTTTTCATTAGAGCAAATGAGGTAATTCCGTTCAAAATTTCCAAATTCAATTTAAAATCATCTCATTTCCCATACAAATTCAAATTTCCAAATGAGGTAATTTCAACCAAATTTGCACGAAATTTGATAGGAAATTACGTAAAACTTTTATGAACACACCCAAATGGGATCCATTCAAAGTGGATCCCATTTAAATTGACAGAATTCAATGTAAAAAACAAAAAAAACAAGCGATTGACAATCTGGACCGTCAAACAAAATTACGAAATTTGAAATGTGAACACTTTTTTTGTAATTTGCCAAATTACCTCATTTCAGCTCTAATGAAAACGCAGTATTAGACAAAAAAAAAAACGAATGGGGTAACTAAATTCCTGACTGAATATTTTTCTTTTTATCTAAATTCTTTAAAATTATAATTCTGCCGTTGTTTTTCAAATATACATATGTATGTACATATTTTTGTTAAATAAATTTTTAGAAAATGACGGTGTGGGGGCCCTTTACAATTTTTCTTCGTGGGTAATGAGAAACTGTATATGACTTAAATTCATGGAAAGAAATTCTCGAGAAATGGTTCGCTTCTTCAATAATAAATCCTTGTTCAAATAGAATCAAAGCAAACTCTGTTGTAATTCCGTTCTCTAAGATTTTAATGTCGAAAGTTTTTACTTGACACATCATATAATGGCTCTGCTCTTTAACGACAAAAGGCAGCATTAAGTTATTGAAGCATTCATTTCTAGGTGGTTTTCATTTCTCTTTGAACAATGCTATCCAGATGAGAATTAAGCAAACATAAAGAAAATAACCTGAAAGCTGAGGGTGGGGCTGAGGGCACTGTGGTCTGCAAAATAGTTTAATGGATTACAAATTAGAGCCCTGTGGTACACCAGCATTTATTTTGCTAACATCCAGTACAACTTTTTTGTATTAAAGAAGAATAAAAGATTCATCGAAAAAAAAACAATAGCATTTTCGATAAGAAAGCTTGATGCCAAACTCTTTTAATGTAAATATTGGTTCCACTGCTCGATCAGACAAACCATAAGAATACCAATTGTTACGAAATCCATATTCACAGAAGAATATCCAGAGTAAAAATCTTTAAAAATGTGAAAAAAGCGAATGAGTTGTGATCTTAATTTAACCTTAGTGGAACGCCTTTCTAGCAATCTGACAGCTCTCGCTTCTAATTGGCAAAATACATATACTTACATACAATCATTTGCTTTTGCTTACCAAAATTGCCAATTTAAGTCCAAACATCTGTCAAATTTAAAGCTTTAAGAATTCATTAAAGATCTAGCCATAGCTTCTATTAACATCGTCTATTTAATAAAGTTCATCAGATATGTCATATGTAGTTGATCATTTCATAACTATAACTATACAAATGCAGTTCAAAGGAAAGGCTTTAATAAATGTATTAAATGAGTTGAAATCACCATATCAAGTTTTAGAACAAACAAATTAAGTTAAGTAAGTAATTATATGTATGTATGATGTATTTATTTATTGGTACACGATTTTCTATCCAAAAAGACGAGGTCAAACAATTCGTTTTAAGTTGTTTTGGAATTTATGTAGGTATTTAAATAAGATCATATTTATTATCATACGAATAATTATAGCTATTGTGGTTCATGATCATTTTAAGATTAAAAGGAATGAGACATAGTTACAGCCAGGGTCGATAATCCAATCAAAATATCACCCAAAACAATTATTGAGAGTTGACTAGAATTTTTCAGATTTCCTTAAGAAGAAACTAAAAACTCAAGTGAATTCTCTTGCTGCATGAAATAATATAGTATGATGAACTATTTTATCTATCTTATTCGGATGAACCAAACAGTAAATTAGTTGCATTTAAGGAAAATGATGAACATACATGTACATACACTGAACTAATAAAACTGAACAATACAAATACGAATATACAGGGTGATCGGTATAAAGTGCACCAAAAATGAAGAGTGAGTAGGTTGGGTTAAGCAGTGTTTCCCAAACTTTTTTAATTGCCGTACCTCTTTTAAAATTTCGTATCGCTTATGGTCCAGTCATATTAGACATTTGACTTCGGAAAAATCGCCGGAAAGCTGGATTTTGGAATACAGCCTCCTGATGGTGTTTTTAAGAAACTGTAAAAAGTCCCCATCGATAGGAGCGCCGCTAACAATTTTGCGGGGGGTTAAAGGCCCCCCAAAATGGTTTTTCAGCAATATATCCCTAATGGTACCTTTTACAGAAAAAATGTTAATGACAAATTTTTATCTTAGAAAATTTCCTACAAAAAAGATTATGACATTTTTTTTCATCAAAGTAACGGTTTTCGAAATAATTCAATCGGTAGAGTTAAGGCTTTCAGTTTTCTATACAAATTGAGAATGCATATTATATATACAGGATGATTTGAATGTGGTGAAAGAAAACCTTAATCGTATAGGTTGAGTCAAAACAAAAAAAATTATATGGAGGGGGGGGGGGGTCTATTCCGACCCGTATAGGCGGGTGGGGCAATATTCTAAACAATCGACTGGAAATAGAAAAGTGATCATTTAAACACAACGGCAATACTTACAATGTCACATTACACCTTTTTTAAAGCTGGAAGTCTGTTCTTTTATATTTTTTTTAATTCAAATTATTTTAGAGAATAGTTTTTGAAAAAACTATTTTCAAACTCAAAATTTGAAAAAATAATGAAGAAATTGTGTTAAAACTATTTTTTTTTTTCAAAATTTTACGTTATTAAGTACTATTTTTGTTTTTAATATTCAATGCTCCTATTAATTTCTAACCAAACACTAAAAACTAGATGTCTAAATGTTTTTTTTTTAGTTTTTGAGAAAATTGCAAATAACCAAGTCTACTTTCCGCCGATTTTTCCGAAGTGAAAAATGTCCTTAATGACCTCGCGATACTAAAGTAGACTTGGCTATTTACAATTTTCTCAAAAACTAGAAGACAAAATACTGTACGACCAAAATTCTGTTTTTCAGAATTCTGTATGTCAAAATTCTGTATATCCAAATATCTGTGTGTTCAAAATGCTGTAAGTGCAAAATTCTATTTTCCAAAATGCTGGTTATGTCCAAGTTATATATTTCTAAGAAAAAATTGTCAAAAATATCATTGTTAAGCACGTACAAGTACAAATAGATTTTTTTGGATTTACATTTACAAAAATTCATTTAAGTACGATCTCTTTACAAACGAGTAAAAAACTTATTTGTTACCAACGTTTTATAAATTCTATTTTCGTGAATATATTTCTTTTAAACCTCGATATGTGGAAATTGTAGAATTTAACGATGAAACCTTAAATTCTTCAGCAATGTTGGTAGATACAAGTCTGAAATGTTTTATTTGCAAAATTCCTTATAGAACTTGAGTTTTTTAAGGAGGTTTTACATTGACATCTTAATATTATGAATTTTTAATTAAAGGTACAAAATAGCTACATGAAATTTGGCCCCATTGAAAAAAAGCCCTTAAACAAAACATGAAAATTTTCCCCAAAAATTTATATAAAAGCAACAACAAAAATATGATAATATTTTATGAATTGAGGTCATTTTTCATTGTTTTAGGGCTTCTTTTCATTTTTTTAATTTTTCGGTTAAATGTATTTTTTTCATTTAGTTGGGGTAATTTCTCCAATTTTTTTTTTCATTTTGAAAATGGGTTAATTACTCCAATTTTGGGGACATTTATTATATTTTGTTTAGGGTAATTTTTCATTATGATATATGATAATATGTATAATGAGGCTTGAGTGTAGCAACTTTCCGAAATTTGTCTTCCTTACAATTTAATACAAATTTAGACAGAAAAAATACAAGAAAAATTGTTGTAATATAAGATTTCATTTCATTCAAACTTTCAATGTTCATTCTGTATTTAAGTAAATCTGTATGAGTAGAATTCTTTATTTCTATTATTCTGTATTTAAAAAAATTGGTTTTGAAAATGCAAAAAAGTGCGCACTTTTTTACATTATCAAAACCAATTTTTTTAAATACAGAATTTTGAAAAGCAGAATATTGAAATACAAAATTTTACTCATACAGAATTTTGACCATACAGAATTTTAAAATACAGAATTTTGTGTAACCAGATTTTAAATTACAGTATTTTGAAATACAGTATTTTAAAAACAGTATTTTGACCCTACAGTATTTCGACCCCAACCCCCTGAGTAAAATGATGCGGTCCGGTCTGCCATATTATTACCCCTTGCAACATAAACTAGTGACATTTAAGGTGACAAAAATTTAATTTTTAAAATATTAATGCATTATATATTTATTTCTTCCTATAATGAGCACATGATTCACAAGCTCATATAGTTGTTATAGTTTAAGAAAATGCTTAGTAAATAGCTGAGATCGCCAACCAAGGGACATACAAGCATCACTTGCTGAGACTGAGAATCACCCATGCCATATACCATATGCCTGCCTACCCATTTTGATCTTCACTCATGCTCATGTATTCATCACAAGCATTCTAGCAAACATATTATTTAGTGGGGAAGACACACACAATAGTCATTTAACTTTATTTTTGTTGTCTCATGAGCAAGTTAAAAGGCATAAATTGTAATCTCTATTTTAATTTACTTTTGAAAAGACCAATCTACTTGATTCAATTAAATTGAGGAAGATTAATTACAACTTGACTTGCATCCTCTTAAATGTAATGGAAAACTTAGTGGTTCTTTGATAAACTCTTTACAAGGAGCAGTTTTATTTATAATTTTAATGACATTGGGGCAGGAAAAGCAAAAGAGTGAATTGGCCTGAAGCTTTATTATTTATACAAAGTCCCTTTCGATGTTCGCAGTAATTATCTAAATTCTGTGGTTAACCACTTAATAATTATTATTAAAGCTTTGATATTATTTGGAGTGAAAATTTATTTGTCCCCAAGGTATAGGTAGGCCATACATATAGGTTTTTACGTAATGTTATTCCATCGATTTATTCGTCTAGCTTTTCTGTCATCAGCATCTCGATGAGTGCTTTTGTCCACCTGTTTTAACAGGAAAAGGATATACATAAAAACCAACAACGTATCCATCAAATTCACTTACGATGAATGAAACGTTTTATTCATGTTTTTTTTTTTTTTTTGTATTATTATTTTATCCCTAAAATATGTATGTAACTACATATAAAGCAGAGAAAATGAAAAATATAAAAATAAATGATAACACACCCTAAAGCCTCCAGAAACACGCACGGTTTTAGCAACATCATGTAATACGACGGCATCTAAGCAGGTAGAGACTAAGTTATGCTGATTCACGTCAGGAAAGTAATTCCATCCCTTTCTTTTCGTCCTGAAAACGATGTTATAAAAATTAATATGTGCCTTTGTTGCAAACAATCGTTACACTGAAGGTCGAGTAGAGCGAATGTCGCAAGTCGCACAAGGGGATGTAT
Source organism: Epistrophella euchroma (assembly GCA_947049315.1). Taxonomy (NCBI): domain Eukaryota; kingdom Metazoa; phylum Arthropoda; class Insecta; order Diptera; family Syrphidae; genus Epistrophella; species Epistrophella euchroma. Next base: position 105,914,123 of record OX346245.1, on the reverse strand, counting down.
GCCGTGCCGCAGGACATCTATACTTACTTGTACAGGGAAGGTCTGTTCTCATTTTATCATCCGTGATGCGAAATAAAATTTGAATCCTCAATTTTGACAACAAATTAAGGTTTAACTTCAACTGAATTACAAAGGGATCGAAATTAGATTTTATCGTTAAGAGTATTTGAGATAACCTCATATTGGAATTGAATATATTTTTTAGATGCCACCTAAACCTTCGTATGCTTTTGTACATACATTATACATTGAGAACTTGATTGTGTGGAGAAATCGATAAGCACTTGGGTATAAAAAAGTGGGTTTGTCTGGAATCTTGGTGTGTTGGTATAAAATCGCTGCTGGCGACCAATTTAAATCAAAAATAGTACATGTCCTTTGAATGGAAAACATTGTACTGACCTCCTTAAAGAGCATTAAATTGAACTGATACACCTTAAAATATACAAAGTTACCTTTTAGGCTTTTGTATAGCCTGATGCTGGACACTTGTTGTATGTGTTAATACAAAATAAATGTCATCTAAACATATTTTGGACATGGGGTCCTTTTAAGGATATTTGATGATAAACTCCTTGAGATTTAGCAATTGTTAAAATAAATTGATTTAAAAGTGGCATAAGAAATGTGTGGTAGTGGGAGAGATTAGTAGGCGAATCTTTTATTTGTTTTGAAGATTGAAAGTTAATGCCACTGGAGTTTTCAATATGGCGTGACGATGACATGTTGCACCATATCCTCGCCTCGTCATCTGTGTGTATATTGTCCGATAAGAGAACATGCAAATTCCACAACGTGGCATATGTATGCACCACGCCAGAACCATACCAAAACCATAAGCCAGTTCTATGTGAATTGGGCCTTAGAGTATTCAAATAGTTCACATTACAATAATAACATATAGTCTAAGTGCCAGTTGTACAATCATGGTTTAAATTTTGATCCGTGGTTCAGGAATTTTAACCCGCCGATTTCGGTGAGTTAACTGAAGTTCAACGATGGTTCAAGGTTCTAATATCCACTAAAAGCAAATTGCATGCCTGAACCTTCGTTGAACCACAGTTAATGCGCTGAAATTGGTGAGTTAAAATTCCTGAACCACGGATCAAATATTTGTACAACTGGCCCTAATACTAATTTTTAATTTTGTTTTGGAACTACAAAAGAAAAGAATAAATATATTTCTATAACGGGGGTACTCATAATAGTCCAGTCATATTAGACATAAAAACAGCCAAATTACCGAAAAATCGGCGGAAAGCTGGATTTTGGAAAACAGCCTCCTGATGGTGTTCTTAAGAAACTGTAAAAAGTCCCCATCGATAGGAGCGCCGCTAACAATTTTATGGGGGGTTAAAGGCCCCCCAAAATGGTTTTTCAGCAATATATCCCTAACGGTACCTTGTAAAGAAAAAATGTTGATGACAACTTTGTAGATTAGCAAATTTCCTATAAAAAATATTATGACACTTTTTTTCATTAAAGTAACGGTTTTCGAAATAATTCAATCGGTATAGTAAAGGCTTTCAGTTTTCTATACAAATTGAGAATGCACATAAGGTCTGAAACGATCCACCCCTGGTGGTAAGGTAGGTAAGGGAAGGGATCTTTGGAGCCTCCCTGTGGAACCATCTTTTTTTGTTCAATTTTTCCGCCGTTTCATTCCCCTATAGTACCCTATTGGAGGATCATTGTATTAGTCGTACTGAGAAGGCTCAAGTTCAACTCGTTACGGCAACGGTTTACCAGTTTAGATTATCTTACGACAGCGTTGCCCCCTCCCTTCAATAAATGCAGTGCTACATTTTTTTTTCATAAAGAAGTCACTACTAATGTTATTTTCAATATATTTTTGTTATAATATTAACGTTTTTATGTAAAGTTTTTGTTAAGACATTACAAAAATAATATTCATATTGAATTCGTATTATAAATATCCTCGTATACATTTTAAAATACCCTTCGTAGTCCCAGTCGAAATAAAGCTTTTAACATACATACATGTACCCCCGTTTCAATAAACGAAAAACAACGGAAAGATAAGACTAACACATCTGTCAACTTTCAACTCCTATCAATAAATATGTAATGGTTTGTGACATGGTGACAGCGAGCGGATAACTTTAACTCACCAAATTTGGCGTTTAAACGATGGATAACTTCATAATCCACACATGCTTACATTTTATAATAAGCGGTTCAACCACAAGCATATTTTTAATCAATCAGATCATGCGTGTGACACATGTATAAGAATACTTCCACGATTTGATGAAGTGTTGCCGTACTTTCAATGGTACAGACTGGAACGATAATGATATGTTTATTAATAATAAAATTTATTCAACGGGCAAGTTCTCTATCCGTGTGCTAGCTAACACGTGTGCTAAGGAGCGTACAGTGACTTATTATTAATAGGGCTGTTAGAGTTTAATATCTTTGTAATTTATTTATTAAAGTTAAATTTAGTACCAACCAGTTTATATTAATTTTCAAGTAGATTTAGTAAAAATATATTCAAGAACAATTCAATTTAATTTAAGTTAGGTATAGCTAGATAAGAAGTGGTTAGATGTTGCTGGATCGGTGGTTTGGATATCAAAAAACTTGAGCTCAAAAATATTTTTTCTTCTAAACAAATCGATTTTTTTCTAAGTAGAACCAATTTTTTTGTTGCATGGAATTCGACATTAGAAATACTCGGATATCTCGAAAATATCTGCAACCTCTGCTCAGAGGTTAATGCACCTCCTCTTTGCTCTGTTGAATTCCCTTAAAAGTAATTAGAAAGCCACTGCACATTTTCTTTTGAGAACCGAAACATACTATGAAAGTCAGCATCACTGATTTCCGACCGTTTTTTTTTTATAGAATTTCGGTTGTCTTACGCGTATAAACTCAGCCATATTCGCACTAAAACTGAATACAATAATGAAAATAAGAACTAATCATACTTTTCTAGACAGAAATGAAAGAATCCAGAAATTTTTATAGCTTTTATTATATTATTATAGCTTAAGCTATTTTTATTCACACAAATTGAAGTTAATGCTGGAAAAACAAGCTAAAACTAAATGAATTTAGCTTTGGCTATTTTAAAATAGCTATTAATAGAAAGGATCTTTAACTAGATAGCCAAAGCTACTTTTTATTCATGCAAAAATCAGCTTTTACTTAACAATCCAAGTTTTAGCTTTAGCTTTTGTTTTATTCACAAGACCCAATATATAACTTCTATATATTTTTGATTTCTTATGCAAACGCTCAACTATTTTGTTTGAATTTCATTCACTTCAATTTTTTTAAATATTTTTTACGCTACATTTGTATATGTATGTACATAGATATTTACGTTTTTTTTTTTCAAGGGCTTCCAATAAATTCGTGTAATCAATAATAGCCCTGTTCCTTTACTTTGAAACTCTGTGATTTTCTGTGCATTTGTGTGAACGTTCTGTCAAAGTTCATATAAAAAAAATAGAATGGCAGTAAAATGCACAGAAAATCACAGAGTTTCAAAGTAAAGGAACAGACATAATATCTGATACACCATTTAAATATGAAATATGAAATTTAAATTTTTACAAGAACGATAATTCATGATCAAACACTTTTCTAGTTTTCATAAAATGGAATTTTATAATTAAATACTTAATAATGTTTATCATAAAGAAAATAGATGCCTGTTTGGACATTAATAAATCGTTAACTTAAAATGGAAATTGAATCTACTCACTCCGCCGGAGTAAGGAGATCTAACAAAGGATATAGAATACTCACGTAAGAATTACTCGTAACAAACAAAATTTAAAATTAAATTAAATCATTCGTAAATATGCTTCTAAAACTCAAAACATTGCAGCAATTTAACATTTTAGTCTTGAATGAGGTCTACGTAAAATAAAACTGAATCCGTACGGATTGAAAAAGATTGTTTTGACTTTCGAACGGATTCAATTTGCAGTGCAAGTAACTTGAAATAAAAAAAAATCGAAGTCAGCAGTGTCTGTTCTGAAGAGCTGTCAAACGAGTTTTGATTTTAATGTACATATGTACATACATAGTTGATTTCAAATCAAAAGTTATTCTTTTATATTATTTAATTATTTAAAAGGTTTTATTGGGTTCTTTAGCGTGTGGTTTTAAGAGGTGAGTTAATTCCTTGTTTAAAACAAAATTAGAAGATTTATGTTTGTTAGTTTCGTCTCAAAGGTTTTTGTATTTGATTCGGAAGATGGATGTACCTCTTTGGATTTTACTCGAAGAAGAAGATACTGTTACATCCATCCAGAAGCATCCCTCCTTGGTAGTCCTAAGGCATTTAAATCATTCGTCAGTTCTTCCCACAATCTATCAATATATTCTGGCCTGTTGTCAATTTTAATCCATCCTCTCCATAGGTCGGGATGCTTTTCCATAAAAGCAACCAATACGGCGAATTGTTGGGCTACATGATATTTGGCACCAATGAAAAATTACCCCAAACAAAAACTGAAAAATAGCCACTAAATTGAGGCTCTTTTCATAATGAAAAATAACCCCATTTTCAAAATGAAAAAATTAACCCAAACCAAATGAAAAAAAAGCCCCAAAACAGAAAGAAATACTCAAACCTAAAGCAAAAAATGGCCCCAAAAATGTATACATAAAGCAACAACAACATATAAAATTGGGGCCAGTTAACCCCAAAATGAAAAATGAAAAGAGACTCCAAAAAAATGAAAAATGACCCCAATTCACAAAATTTAACTAGATAATTTTGTGTTGTTGTTCCTTTCTATATGAAAAATTCTTGATGCCATTATTCATTTTTGGTTTGGGACCATTTTTCTTTGGGGCAAAATTTCATGTAGCCGAATGAATTGTTATTGTGTTGTATGCTTCCTCCTTATTATTATTGTTAAATATGAGATTTTTTATTAAAAAACAATAAAAACTTACATTTATCATCAACCGAATCTGCGATCCGCCAACAAAAAGATGACCGAAATGAAAACGTCAAATTTTTGGCGGATTGCAGATCCGTTCGTTTTGTAGAACACCCTTCAATCCGTAAAATCTCAAACAATACGAAATACAGAACTGCGAAAATTCGAAAACGGGACTTTTTGGTATTCGAACGAAAATCAGAACAGCCGTGATACTGTGGAAACCATTCATTTGTCGGATCTTTTTTCTCTCCATAAACAATGACGAAACACTTGTACACTGGGGCGTATACGTACTTTTTTCTTAATGATTTTTTAATTCTTTTTTTGTTTGTTTGTTTTGTTCTCAAGCAACTTGGAGTGCGCAGCTGGAGACAGATAGCTAGAGACCGAGCTAGCTAGAAGGGTTGAGGACGTAATCCATCCTGGACAATAAGCGCCATCTAAAGTAAAGTAAGCAAAGCATCAGTTGTACTATAAGTTCTATATTTTTTTAATTGAAAAATTTATTATTATTGATCGAACATCGAACTAAAATGTAAGCGACTGAAATGATTTTTTAATATAGAGCAAGAATTGGTTTCTTGTAAAAGAAACATTTCTAGGTTGTTATAAAAATTGACACTAAGAAGATTGATTGATCTGATAAACCGATGCTCGCCATTCCGTCTGACGTTTTACGCGTCTCTGTGATCATTGTAATTTGAGCTAGGACCTTAACGGCTGGGCCGATTTGCTTCAAATTTGCTACAGGTACTGGAAATTTGTATATGTATGTTTCTGTCAAGGGAAATCTCGATATTTTATTTATCCGTTTTCTCAAAACCCAAAACCAATTTTAAAGTTTTCTATTAAACTTTCGTACTTGCAAATGATTGGTTGTAGAAAATTGCATCTGCGCGATTTTTTTTAAATCCAGCAGCATAATTTTTTATAGGATCTTATAACACGTCCCATCACAACTGGGTCGTAAGTTGTTTTGATAATATATACAGTGCTGCCAAAAACATTCCGGATTTTTTCCCATAGTAATGATTTTCTTAATACCAAGTAGAAAACTAACAACTTTCCATAAGTTTTTTAATAATTTGTAAAGAGTATGAGACAAGTTAATTATAACCTTAAAAATTTAATTTAAATTTACAAGAACAATAAAAAAAAAATTATTTTAAAAAGTTACTCAGTAACATGCCTGTGCAAAACTAACCGGATTTCAAGAAGATTGCAAGTCTCGATGTTAAAGTAACGGTTTCTTCGAGTCTTTTGACTCAAGCCGTAAATTAAAACGTTTTTACAAGTTGAGAGCTGTGTAAGTTGAAAGAATATAGTGCATAAAATGGCTAAAACACCTTATAGCAACGCGATTCGATACGAAATAATAGAAAAGTTCCAAGCCGGTATAAAACAAAAAGTAAATGCTGAAATCTTTAAAATTCCAACGTCAACGGTTTGCGACATCATTACAAAATTTAAAAGTGGAAAATCAGTAGAAGCAGATCATTTTGGTGGACGCCCTCGCAAAACAACAATTAAAACTGATAGGCGCATAAAGAATTTCGTGCTTAAAGACCCTTTTGCGACTTCAAAGACAATTTGTGATGAACTTAATCTACCCATAGGGCCAAGTACGGTCAGGAAGCGTTTAAGAGATTTCGGTCTTTTTGCATTTCGACCAGCTAAAAAACCTCTTCTTACTGCTAAACATCGTAACAAAAAGGTAATCCGTAAAAAGTAATTGGGAAAGACTTAAAATTCCTAATCAAAACATTTAAGCCAGGGTTGAATTTGCAAAACATCATCTTAACCGGTCTTTAAGCAAATGGAGGAGTGTGCTTTTCAGCGATGAAAGCAAATTCAACTTATTTTACTTCGATGATGCAAGGACAGTGAGGCGCTCAAAAGGTACGCGATTAAAGCCTGCAAATGTACTCCCTACAGTAAAGCACGGTGGAGCCTCGGTGAATGGTTTGGCGCTGTTTTTCAGGAGCAGGCTGCAGTCCTATACACCAAATCACAGGAATTATGGACCGTTTCCAATATAGAGACATTTTGTAGTCAGTAATGCTTCCAAACGCAGAGGAAGAAATGCCTCTGCGTTGGGTTTTTCAGCAGGATAATGACCCCAAACATTCTTCAAAGCTGCTAAAAGAGTGGTTTGTAACTAAAAATATTCGTGTTTTAGAATGGCCATCTCAATCACCCGATTTAAACCCAATAGAAAACTTGTGGGCCATTTTAAAAAGGTGGGTTGGGAAAAAAAGAGCACACGTCAACAACTTCTCTTTTTGCAGCTTTGAAAAATGAATGGGAGAATATTCCTGCTTCTGTTTTCGAGAATTTAATCCAGTCAATGCCTCGTCGATGCCGAACTGTGATAAAAAACAGGGGTTACTGGACAAAATATTAAATAAATAATAAAAGTTAATTGCAAAAAAATAAAATCCGGTTAGTTTTTCACATTAAAATTTTGAATTAACTTTAATTTTTTGAATCCTTTTTTGTTTTGATGGGTAAAGTTCCATGGTTTTTGTTTCAAATAATAAAATATATTCAATAAAAATGGGAAAAAATTGCAAACATTTGATTTTTTAATTTTTACATCACAAACCAACAATCAATGCAGTTTTCCAAAAAAATCCGGAATGTTTTTCACACCACTGTATATCGAGTTCACTCTGCCACCAGAACTTGTCCTATGTTTCCTTATTGAAATAACGATTCTATTGAAAACTTTTTCTCTTCGCTGTAGTAATAAGATCTAAAAGGTATAGAGTAATAAATAAAAGACTACAAAAAATTGTTTAAAAACATTCCCAGGCAAAGCATCAGTTGTACTATAAGTTCTATATTTTTTTAATTGAAAAATTTATTATTATTGATCGAACATCGAACTAAAATGTAAGCGACTGAAATGATTTTTTAATATAGAGCAAGAATTGGTTTCTTGTAAAAGAAACATTTCTAGGTTGTTATAAAAATTGACACTAAGAAGATTGATTGATCTGATAAACCGATGCTCGCCATTCCGTCTGACGTTTTACGCGTCTCTGTGATCATTGTAATTTGAGCTAGGACCTTAACGGCTGGGCCGATTTGCTTCAAATTTGCTACAGGTACTGGAAATTTGTATATGTATGTTTCTGTCAAGGGAAATCTCGATATTTTATTTATCCGTTTTCTCAAAACCCAAAACCAATTTTAAAGTTTTCTATTAAACTTTCGTACTTGCAAATGATTGGTTGTAGAAAATTGCATCTGCGCGATTTTTTTTAAATCCAGCAGCATAATTTTTTATAGGATCTTATAACACGTCCCATCACAACTGGGTCGTAAGTTGTTTTGATAATATATACAGTGCTGCCAAAAACATTCCGGATTTTTTCCCATAGTAATGATTTTCTTAATACCAAGTAGAAAACTAACAACTGTCCATAAGTTTTTATATAATTTGTAAAGAGTATGAGACAAGTTAATTATAACCTTAAAAATTTAATTTAAATTTACAAGAACAATAAAAAAAAAATTATTTTAAAAAGTTACTCAGTAACATGCCTGTGCAAAACTAACCGGATTTCAAGAAGATTGCAAGTCTCGATGTTAAAGTAACGGTTTCTTCGAGTCTTTTGACTCAAGCCGTAAATTAAAACGTTTTTACAAGTTGAGAGCTGTGTAAGTTGAAAGAATATAGTGCATAAAATGGCTAAAACACCTTATAGCAACGCGATTCGATACGAAATAATAGAAAAGTTCCAAGCCGGTATAAAACAAAAAGTAAATGCTGAAATCTTTAAAATTCCAACGTCAACGGTTTGCGACATCATTACAAAATTTAAAAGTGGAAAATCAGTAGAAGCAGATCATTTTGGTGGACGCCCTCGCAAAACAACAATTAAAACTGATAGGCGCATAAAGAATTTCGTGCTTAAAGACCCTTTTGCGACTTCAAAGACAATTTGTGATGAACTTAATCTACCCATAGGGCCAAGTACGGTCAGGAAGCGTTTAAGAGATTTCGGTCTTTTTGCATTTCGACCAGCTAAAAAACCTCTTCTTACTGCTAAACATCGTAACAAAAAGGTAATCCGTAAAAAGTAATTGGGAAAGACTTAAAATTCCTAATCAAAACATTTAAGCCAGGGTTGAATTTGCAAAACATCATCTTAACCGGTCTTTAAGCAAATGGAGGAGTGTGCTTTTCAGCGATGAAAGCAAATTCAACTTATTTTACTTCGATGATGCAAGGACAGTGAGGCGCTCAAAAGGTACGCGATTAAAGCCTGCAAATGTACTCCCTACAGTAAAGCACGGTGGAGCCTCGGTGAATGGTTTGGCGCTGTTTTTCAGGAGCAGGCTGCAGTCCTATACACCAAATCACAGGAATTATGGACCGTTTCCAATATAGAGACATTTTGTAGTCAGTAATGCTTCCAAACGCAGAGGAAGAAATGCCTCTGCGTTGGGTTTTTCAGCAGGATAATGACCCCAAACATTCTTCAAAGCTGCTAAAAGAGTGGTTTGTAACTAAAAATATTCGTGTTTTAGAATGGCCATCTCAATCACCCGATTTAAACCCAATAGAAAACTTGTGGGCCATTTTAAAAAGGTGGGTTGGGAAAAAAAAAGCACACGTCAACAACTTCTCTTTTTGCAGCTTTGAAAAATGAATGGGAGAATATTCCTGCTTCTGTTTTCGAGAATTTAATCCAGTCAATGCCTCGTCGATGCCGAACTGTGATAAAAAACAGGGGTTACTGGACAAAATATTAAATAAATAATAAAAGTTAATTGCAAAAAAATAAAATCCGGTTAGTTTTTCACATTAAAATTTTGAATTAACTTTAATTTTTTGAATCCAAATAATAAAATATATTCAATAAAAATGGGAAAAAATTGCAAACATTTGATTTTTTAATTTTTACATCACAAACCAACAATCAATGCAGTTTTCCAAAAAAATCCGGAATGTTTTTCACACCACTGTATATCGAGTTCACTCTGCCACCAGAACTTGTCCTATGTTTCCTTATTGAAATAACGATTCTATTGAAAACTTTTTCTCTTCGCTGTAGTAATAAGATCTAAAAGGTATAGAGTAATAAATAAAAGACTACAAAAAATTGTTTAAAAACATTCCCAGCTCAAATATCTCGAGCACAAACAATGACATTGACTTCGAGATAATTTTATTCGACAGATAATGCCATAGTTGACAACTGATGAATAAAAATCAATTGACAGTTTTTTTCCTAAGCAACGAAAATTCAAAGAAACCACATGAAATTGTTGAAAAATATTTTTCGTCTCGCATATACAAAGTTACCAAGTGTGGGTCGCATCCAGCCTCTTTTATTTAATTTCAGTTTGTGTTGTCAGATAAAGAGTCCATTTCAACTTTGGAAAATTATATATTTACAAATTTGTAGGTAATCTGTATTTATTTTTTTACAATTTTTTTAAATATTTTTTTACTCACCCAACAAAATACGAATTATGATCTTTCTTCAACTTACGGATACTTCACACGGTATAAATTTAATTTTACTTTGTGGTTATACCTACCTATACAAGTTCAATCAACCTTATTTAAGATATTTCTTTTATGTCATATCCTTAACCAAAAAGGAAAACCTAAACAAAATATACTCTCTTTCGTATTGTATGAGGAAAATATTTGAGAATTCCTTAAAATATTATTTAATATATTGAAATCTCCAACAATTTTAAACTGCATTCCACATTTCATATATTATTGATGCACATACTTTGCAACGAGTCGAAAGATTTGCTTTCATCGCGAATGTGAGAGGCGGACTGTGGAAACAAATGTCAAAAATGTTGGCAAAAAACAATTGAATTCTTATGATTACTATGTCTTGATTTCTTATAAAAATATGGAAGCATGAACCTTGCGAAATGTGGAAATAATTGTTTTTTTTTTTTTTTGACTTCGCATTTCGTTGTTTGGCCTTTCTTATAATTATTTATTTTACTCCGATTAGTTTTACTTTGTTTTTGTTTTACTTTCTTTTTTAATCACTTCGCTCTAAAATCACTTCGCATTTTATTCTCTCTATTTTTATTGGTTATGCGATTTCGTTAAAAGTTCAATGAGTCATCTCGCTAACGGTTTATTTCGCATTTCGTTTTTTTACTAAAGATATTGGCCTATTATACATTATCGAACTAAAATAGGCAGTGTAGGCAAGATAGGACGTTTGCCTTTCATTCTGGCTACAGTAGATTACATAAATCTGTCCTTCATTAAAGCTCTCACAGGGTTGTCGTATTGTTTATTTTAAATTGACCCAAATATGAAAAAATAGTATTTAGGGTTACCACCATTTTTTTTTTAGAAAAAAATTTTCATTAAAATTTGTATTTATTAAAATTAAAATACATTTATCTTTTTCAACACCACCATGGGGTAAGATAACACGCGCCTCCTCAAAAATACACGAGTTGAAAATACAAAATGCATAAAACTTAGAAAAAATACACCTTTTAAAAATACAATTCTTTACTTCACAATAATTGACCGCGTGCTAACGAAAATCTACGCATAAAACTTGGTGGTAGCTCACTTAAGTTGTTGTTCTTTCACTCAAACCTTCAATATTAATATGATGGTGCGAAAGTTTTGCAGCCTACACTGCGCGTGTATCACACAAAAACCCTTTCAATTAATTCTATACGCAAATAATATTCTTGTTTAATGAAAACAGCTTAAAATTTTGTAACTGCATTAACGTATTTTCCAAACATTAAAAGAAATACAAAAGATAAAAACGCTCCACGACAACACTTGTCATTTAAAACTTTTTTTTAAGCTCTAAAATCAAAAGCATCTCAACAGAAACCCAAGGAAAAAAATACTAAAGGAGTTACTAAATGGACACGGGTAACTCTGAATGCACATCATTATTTAATGGGGGTTGAAGTTGAATAGCAGCAGCAGCCTAGGCCACAGCAATTCAGTGCGCAGTGCGCACTCAGATGTGCGCTCAATAGGACGTTAGGTCTGCGTCAGATGCAATCCGAAATTCACGGGGGCAAAAACTTTTTATGGAGGAAGGAGGAGTTCTTTCAAATTAGTATGGTGTAACAATATGGCACGCTACTGATTTTGAAAAAGCTTTCCCATAAGACGTGTACTGCCTATTTATGTTGGATAAACTATAAATGCATTAGCTACATTATTCACGCGAATTTTAATGCCCTTGGTCTCTTTCCATAAAAAAAATAAAAACGAAACAAACCTTCGCCCTCGTTTCGAAATCGAAATGAACAAAAACCAAAATAATCGAAAAACTAAATAATAAAAGGCGAAATGAACTTAAAACGAAGTAAATAAAATACTGAATGATTTTTTTCCGAAGCAAATATAAACCAAGTAATTGAACAAATTTTGATTAAGATGCTGAAACAATGAAATACGAAGAAACAAACAATCGACTTATTGAAGCATTCGATTAATGCTCAATTCCTCCAACATCTTTACACCTTTTTCTTGTTTTCATTGAGGGATACGTAAGGCCGCTACTCTAACTGTTGACAAGCCAACAACAAGGGAAGCTTTAGAAGACAACATTATTTTTTTTATTGATGGAATGTGACCAAAGACATTATTTTTAAGAAGTAGTCAAAAACTTTTTACTTCAAACATACCTTCTAATAAAATTTTGGTTTTCCAAGCTCAACAATGAATAATTAAGTCTCGGTAGGTGTTTATCCGTCTTCCCATATGAAGCGCACCACTGTATAGCTGCCGACGCGACGCGTCCATGTCCACCATAATGACGGTAACATTAAAACGAAGATATACTCTTAATTTGGATCCATCTGAACTAGCAAATGTCTTCATAAAAGTTTTTTTAGCTCTGCTTCTTATGAACGTTCTGATGGATCGCCGAATACTTCTTCTTTTACGCTTGGCATACCTACAACAATGCCACATTTTGCTCCTTGCTTAAGCAATCGAAGAACAGAAAAGAGTGTTGCATAGCATATCGCAGTGCAACTGCGCCATGTCATCAACGCCACAGAAGCGAGCACGACAAAAATATTCTTAATTTTTTGCCAGTCAATTATTCAAACAATGCGTCATATCGATATTCATTTAATAAATGTTTTTTTTTTTGGAAACCTTGCGGTCCGAGTCAAACACAATCAATTCAGATTGGCGTCACATCTATTTATCTGACTTCTGACGTATACTCAGAATTAGAAGGGAACGGGATCGGGAACATTCATTCCTGCCCTGGTGCAGTAGTTAGTTTTTACTGGCAGGGAATAGCTTCTTAATATTGATGTACCTCAATCATGCTCCACGTCCGCCACGGAATCGTGACGGAGGAGTAGAGAAGGAGATGTTTCATTATGGAGTCGTTGTATGTGCGTTTGTTCATCTCATGGATATACATACGTTTGGCTCATTGCAATCAGCGGAATACTATACTTCTCCAAATGAGGAACAAACTAGCAGAATTAAAACCGATTTCATACTATCGAGTTAGTTGAGCAATTTGGAATGCGAGGAATTGAAAATCGCCAGGCACATTAATTAAGTTATTCACACTCGTATGCATGGGGAACGGGTATTCGAATTAATCGCGGTTATTTCTTGACCAAAAACGAATGCAAAAATGTTTGTCCGTATTTGAAAACTATCGTTTTGGTTATCGTACCGTCAAAGCATCTGATCTTAGAACGATTGTTTATAATTGACCAAGTTTTGAACTTTAAAAACAGAAAACTTAGGACCCTTCCCGCCTCTCAGGTGCTAGTTTTTACGATTTTAACCTCAAATATCCAGAATTCTGACGTGATAAAATAATTTTGATTTATCATTCATTTTACAAATCCAAGGGTTTGTTTTACAATGTCTGATTAAAGTTCCCCATAAACTATCCGACACATAAATTATCCGTAACTTAAATCCTCTCATTAAAAAACTTTGCGTTTCACAATCATAAATTTATGTGTCGATTATCTGGTTGTCAGTTATTCCAGTTTTCCAAAAAAATTGACTGATTGAAAGTATTCAATCAAATAATTATTAATTTAATTCTTAAATGTGAATTTTGAAGTGTCTTAGATAAACTTTTTAGACCGCGAAGTGGACCGAGGCCCGTGGTATCGTTGCAAATTGATATAATTCAGTTTTAACCGTCAGAAATTGTGCGTGGATAAGTGAACTTGAGTGGCTAAATGATTTTTTCATTTTGAAAGTGCGTTTTTGTGGTGTTAGGGGTGCTATTTTTATCGTGAAGTAAGTGATTTGGTCATAATGCAAAATACACGATTTCTTCTCGTCTCCGTTATCCAAATATTCGTCATATATGTAAGTCCAAACTATTAAATTTATGCATTTGTTGTATGAGTCACATTGACAGCTGTAAATATTTTATTTGCCAGTTTAATTTGTTAATCAGCACTTCAACTGGCCTGTAAAATATTCAGAACTTTAAGTGCCACTTAGACCTATTCAGATATTGTGAAACGTAAATGTGGTTTTTAAATGCCGAATAAGTTCCAAATAGCTTAAATGAAACTTTAATCAGACATTGTGAAACAAACCCTAAATCTTCTATATACATATATATAAAAAATTAATCCCTATTTGTGTTCGTACATGCATAACTCGGCTAAACATCATCCTATTTGGTTGAAAACTTTTTTGTTGGATTTGTATTGAATCAGATTAAAGGCTCTCCCAAACCAACGCGATTAATCGCTGCGACAAAAGAAAACAACAATAACAACACGGGGTTGTCAAACAAAATAACACGTTGTTGTTATTGTTTTCTATTGTCGCAGCGATTAATCGCGTTGGTTTGGGAGAGCCTTAACTCAAAACGGAGCTGAAAATTTGAAAATTTGACCGAAAATTAGAAAATTCGAACGGCAAAATCAGAAAATAGTAAAAACATCTTGAAATTTCAAACTTTCTTAATTTGTGTTTGTTTTTTGTTCGTACGCGCATAACTCAATTAAACATCATCCAAATTGTATCGAGATTTTTGTCTTGGAATTTTATTTAACTAGATAAATGCACTACGGAGATAAAAATTGGAAAACTAGGCCGAAAAAGTCGGAAAATCGTGATAACAATAAATTGCATACTTTCTGAATTTAACCTCTTCGTTAGTGATTAAAAAAGACACAAAAATATATGTGCCGAAGGTAGGTAGGTAGGTAGAAATGGCGACCAACGAACAACTAGCTCGTTGACCCAATTAGCGCAGAAAAGCACCGTTTTGATACCATAAACTCGTTGGAACCTATTAATGGAAGGGTTTAGTAGAAGCTGGCGGGAGGCCATCCGCTCAGTGTCAGACATTTTAGTGTCAAACTAGCCACTACGTCCTACAAGCTTACGGTTACCCTGCCCGTGTCCCCTCCAGACTCGAAGTCTGCATACTAGCAGTCTAGCGGATCAGAAGGGGGTCGATGCAAAGGCTACCGTTATATGTGCCGAAAGAAGTAATATTTTAGTGGGATACAAGTTGCAATCGATTTCAATTTTTTTAAATAAAAAAGTACGTATACGCCACAGTGACTCCAATAATGCTTATTTTGTATTATTTATCTTAAAGGGTCTGTAATGTTATACACAGGAAATAAAAACAGGCAATGATTAATAAAGAGAATTTTTTCACCTCTTTCTCTTCTTATATCCACATGTAATAGATTACAAGATCCGAAAATTTATCAGTGTATAACACGTTTGGCTAGATTTTTTTAAGGGTCATAGCACTTTGTTATTTCCTTCATCACCTGATGGTAAATCCTCTAGAAGTAGGAACTCATTTTGTTTTATTATCTATTCCAGTTCAAATGCATTTCTAAGACAGGACAACGTCTGTCGGGTCAGCTAGTACAAATATATCTTTGGAATTAAACTAAGTTGCGGGAAAGTTTTAATGTGGGTTGGCTGCGTTATTAATCTTGCACTATAAAAAATTCTTTAAAAAAAATAATTTTAAGAAGTGGAGGCATTCCACTGCAAAGCCACATTATCATTATGACAATTACTTGCTGTTTTTTTGTAATTGAATAAGAATAATAAAATATATACATTACATACTGTTAAAGAATTTTTTAATACTTTGAAACAATTTGAATTTTTTTCAGGCAATTTAATAAATTTACAAAAAATAAATAACCAACCCAAATAATCGTCCCTGATTGGTCAGCACTAGGAGGAGTAGCATTAGTTGTTCCCTTTCCTCTTCAAGTTTTCTTTTTTTACCGAAGAAATTGCGGATATCCATTTTCAAATCAGCACTTTTTTAATAAAAAAAAAAAACTTCGGTATGTACTAAACTTTATTTTAACAATCAAAAAAAATAACTTTAATAGTTTAAAAACTAAAAAATAAAAATGCAACACGCGGCTTGGATACAGAGAGCCTACAAATATAACAAATATTTATGTCTTTCACATATACCATCAATCAGTTGTAAAATCCATTTTTTCACCAAAATTTAATACAAGCTGCTTCTTACCAATTCTAAATAGGCATCTTAGTTGTACTTTCTGGAAACAAAAAGAATATACCATACTGGTATATTAATAAGAGACTATCAAGAGTATCAAGATAACCTACCTTCGAATATACTCAAATTTTAAATTAAAAATTAAATAACCAAACATTTGTGGTATGTGGGTGGATACTGGATATCTCGAACGACAGACCGCCTGACACGTCGCTGCCGTTTTTTGCTGCAATGATTGTGTGTATTACAAAAAACAACGAAACGACGGTAATTTTGTAATTTTGTAATTTTGTAGATAGAATAAAGGTAAAATAAGAAAATCATACAAACACGTAGTTGATGGTGATTTTTAAGGTAGGGCATTTATTAAGGTAGGGCATCGGCCAGTTTAGGGTAGGGCATAGCCCCTAAATGCCCCCCTCCCCTGGCTACAGCCTCGTGTATCAGCGATAACTCTGTGTATATATTTCTTTTGTCCAAGAAGTCCAATGTCTCAAGTTTAGAATATTCTCATAAAAAATACCAGTAATGATAAAATTTTCTTTGTCAGCATTGTGTCCTCTCTGTTTTTTTTTTCTTTAAAGATGACAGTACTTTGTCCTCCTTTTACTAAATTTTCCTCATATGGCCTCTTTCCCCTTTCACCACTATTCATCTACGATTAAGAACACATTTTAATTTTTAATTAACTTTAACATAAACAGTCATATCTATAAACGCTGTCTAACTTTAAGGCTAAGAAAAACAATTATAGTTTTTTGTGAGTTTTTTTATTTTTGAATTAAAGATGACATAAGAAAAATTTGAATTTTCAATATAAATAATGTTTTCAATAAAATATTTACAAGAGATTCGTGATCGTGATTCAATATGCGGATAACGACATGACACTATTCTATTAATCAGGTCATGTCGCACGCGTCAGGTCGTCACACGCGCCGGTCGCGGCTCAATATGCGCCTAGCCTAAACAGAGTTTTGAAATTGTTGAATAATTAAGTTTGTTTTTCAAATTTATCTTTTAAAGCTCTACAAATAATCAAAAATATTACGCGATATTTTGCAGAATTTTCAAGCACTAATTTTTAAAAAAATTAAAAAATTTTCAAAGGATCAATATTTTTTCTTAAATTAAGATTAAAAACGGATTTTAGATAAGCTTAGTTTTAAAAGCGCATTTTTAAAAAATCTTAAACTAAGAATAATAAAAATTATCGCCATTTGTGTTTTCCTTCTTTTTAATTTTCGTTGCCAGACCACGGATATACAACAACAATTTTTCTAGGTACAAGAATTTAACCATGTATCCCTAGAAAAATATATAATTTCAATGCATATACGCTGTAGATTTTATTTAAATTCGGTAGTCATCGCCCAAAATATTGCTTCGTAGAAGGGTACGACAGCATCTAACTGATAAGTAAAATGTTCTTTCTTTCGATTGGTGAAAATTTTTTAACTGCCGCCAATAAACGACGACGGACGATCAAAAGCATTCTTCCTTCAAGTGATTACCCGTTTTAAAAACTGACATAGTTTATGAAAAAATTATTTCAAATTTTCAATAATTTCTATTCAAATTAAAAATTTCTGATTGTACAAAACTATCCATAGTACACATATTAACAGATGTCAATATTTGTTTTTGTTTTGTAATGTGAAATGATCTACAAAAATACCCAGTATTTAGCCGAGAAAAACTAAGGCTCGTTGCGATAACTAAAGGCAGAGTATTACATTGTCATATAAATATGGCAAGTTTGCCAAATAAATATGGCTCAATAATGTCATAAAAGTCTGGTAGTCAATTTGATATCACAAAATGTATATGACGCCATATATAGGTACATGTTATTGTATATGGTGGTGATGAATTTATTTTAATTTTAAAAATATATATATAATTTAAAGAACCATAATTGTCAAATATACATCATATTTTTTAAAATATTTGATTTTTCGTAGCTTGTGTGTCATATTATGAACATATTATGCAATTGACAGACACAAGTTGATCATACTTGTTCCAATATTTAAGGCAGGTTCTAAAAATATAGTTGAAAATTATATAGAGTTATATGTTAACTCTCACCCATTTCCAAGCTTTTTGAAAGTTTGGTAAGAAATAAAATAGAGTTTTTGACAAAAGAATGCTTCGGCTTCGTATCCGGTCGCTCCACCTTGGCGGTATTCTCGTCTTATATCTTAAATGCAATGGAGGATAAATGCCAAGTTGATGCTGTTTACACCGACTTAAGTAAGGCATTTGATTCGGTAGATCACAATATTTTATGTAAAAAGCTCGAGTATTTTGGTTTTCATTCTGTGATGCTTAAATAGATTTCTTCGTATCTGAAGAATAGAACTCAACGTTTAATTATTGAGAACAAAGTTTCCAGAATTATAAAATGTACCTCCGGCCGGCGGCGTTCCACAAGGGAGTCATCTCGGTCCTTTACTTTTTATAATATATATTAACGATATAGTCAATGTAATACATACATAATTGTAATTATCTGATTATGCTGATGATTCAAATTTTTTTTTTTTTAATAAATTGTATTGACGATTGTGTAAGAGTTCAACATGACTTAGACCGTATTTCAAATTGGTGCTCTCTAAATAGTTTAAAATTAAATATTGGAAAATGCAAACCTATATCATTTTCCAAATCTGTATCTGTTCTTAATTTTTCTTATAAAATTAATTCTAATCCTTTTATAAGAGTTACCGATATCAAAGATCTTGGCTTTATTTTTGATTCCACACTCTGTCCCAAAAAACATATAGATTATATTGTTTTGAAGGTGCCGTGACTTAGGGCCAAGTGACATAAGGCCCAATTTGGGTGTTTGGCCTTATGTCACTTTGCAATAGCGACATAAGGCCAAATTTTAAGAGTTGGCCTTATGTCACTTTTGAAAAGTGACGTAAGGCCAATTGGGCCTTATGTCACTTTGAACTGTTTTCTTTAAAACCGAAACTATATTGAATAAATTCGGCATGTCGCCACGTACATGTACCTATATTATTACTGTAAAAAGCCGAATTTAGAATTTACCGGTAAATCCTACCTCACTATTTATACATAGGATACATTGAAAGTTTCTTTAAATTCAGATTCTTAAAATACAAAAAAACTTTGCATACACCCAACCTCGCACCTACCCCAATTCCTATAGTGGGCCAAGGAGGGGGGTTGCAGGGGGGCAGCATGCCCCCCCATACATACCTCACCTTTTATACGCCGTAAGGCTGAGTGCTCTAGAACTTACCGGTAAATTCTAGAATTTCATTATTTCGGCTTTTTACAGTAATATATACATATACGTGGCGACATGCCGAAGTTATTCAATATAGTTTCCTTTTGAAAGATGTCCGAAACCTCTTTTACTGTAAGGGGAGCTTTTGGGAATGTTATATAATTATATTTGGCCTTATGTCTCAAAGAAAATTGGCCTTATGTCACTTTAAAAAAGCGACATAAGGCCAAATATGTAAATTTGGTCTTATGTCGCTTTTGTAAAGTGACATAAGGCCAAACACCCAAATTTGGCCTTATGTCACTTGGCCTTAAGTCACGGCACCGTTTTGAAGGTGAATAATCTAATCGGATTCATTAAAAGAAATAGTAAGGATTTTACGGATCCTTATGTCTTACTAACCCTTTACACCTCACTGGTATGAGTATGCAGATGTGATTTGGAATCCATAGAGTTCGTTCTGATATAATTGAACAGGTTCAAAGGCGCTTTACTAAATATGTATTTCGTAAAATACGTTGAAACTTTAGTCCTGACTATAAAGCAAGGTGTCTGTTGCTCAGGATAAAATCACTTGCATCCAGACGTAATATTCACGATGTAATGTTTGTGTAAAAAGTCCATTTTTGCTATCTTTGATTTCCTTTTATGTACCAACACAGTTTAGAACAAGTACAACTGCATTGAACAAATTATGGCAGAAATGAACCAATGTGTAGAGCTGTTTCCTTGTTTAATTAATTTTGTGTCATTTTTGATTTACATTTATCTCGTGATAAATTTAAAAATGAACTATTGTTAAAATTCGCATTCTTTTTTTTTACTATTATAATTTCTATGTTTTTTTTCTCCATATTATATCTGTTAAGTAATATACTTGTAGATGAAATAAATAAATAAAAAAATAAAAAAATCTATGGCATAGTCTAATGGAGTTTTCCAATTGTAAAAAGATCAATTTTTTTTGATCCAGATCTGTCAAAACATCGATTTCGACAATTTTTGCCTTCCAATAGGCAAAAAACATTATTTTTTCAGAAAAAAAAATCAATTTAGGAAATCTGGATTTTGCGACACATATCTATCCCTGTTTTTACTTACACTACTATACACCAATCAATTGAAAGCTACCAGTTTGACAACACAATGTCCACAGACACGAATATTATGACCAAAAATAATAATTAAATCTGAAAACGTACTCCATTCGCCACGAAAAAAAATCAAATTTAAAACAGAAATCTGAATATACCAAAGGAAAACCCCATAATACTAGTTGTCATCAGGGTTGTCACTTTGCTGCAATTGCAGTACTGCAATTTTTTTCTCAAAATAAATCTACTGCCTTTAAATCAAATCCACTGCATTTTTTGTTTAGAAAAAAATTGTCCGTAAGCAAGTAATGCAGACATAATTTTTTAATTCTGTCATTGATTGCAATCATACCAATTCTTCTGATACTCAAATCCTGCTTATTTGCCGAAAAGTGGCAACGCTGGTTGTCATATACTAATATTGTGACATATTTTATATGACTACAGCATTGCGGTACGGTACCATTGATTGGCAATCGCAAATTGATAGACGGACACTTAACATCCGACGATTGAGCGCTGGATTTTTAAGTGCTAAATATTTCATTGCCATAGTTTTAACTGCCAGATTTTTCGTGTCTGGATTAATGGGTAATAGATAATAACTATTTATTTTTATTGATTTTAATAACAAAAATAACAAACCGTACTCTTTTTCAGCTTATTTAACCATTTGCATTTTATTTAGAAGATTGTCCAAAACAGCTACCTTTGCCGAAAAAAAAAATACGAACAATAAAATTTAATGACGCAAATTAATAGAAAATAATTTAAAAAATACTTTTTTTTATTGGCATTTTCCATGCTTTATTTTAAAAAAGCACTAATAATATAGCAAAATGTAGTAGCCCGTGGCGTAATGGTTAGTGCGTTGGACTGTCATGCCAGAGGTCTGGGGTTCAATACCAGCCGCTTCCACCTTAGGTTTTTTTTTCGGAGCTACTACCTCTTGCGAGGAAGTGACAAATCCTCCAAGAGTATCTCTTGTCATAAGAAAGTGCCGCTCACCTTAGCCGTTTGGATTCGGCAATAAACTGTAGGTCCCCTCCATTCCTGCAGACACGCACACATGAATGGTTGAGAGTTGTAAGTCGCTAGGCCCTGATTCTTCATGAGCCCTTTGTGCCACGAAAATTATTTATTTATAATAATAGTAATAGCAAATGAGCTTGGCGAAAAATCTGTATTCCATTGTGACTAACCACACTTCTAACCAAAGAGAAACAGGTAATTGAACAATTAACACTGCTTTACCTTTCTGTAGGCAGTGTTTAAAGGTCTAGTGGTGAAAGAACGACAGCGAAATACTCGGTGGCGAAACGCTGTAGCGAAATTTCCAAGCACTAAAAAGGCTGGTGGTCAGAAGCTGGGTGGTGAAGTTTCCAAAGGTGAAAGTTCGGCACTGAAAAGTCCTGCTTCGAGAAAACTATTATCAGACTATTCTATGCCCGTAATATTCACGCCGTTTAAAATCGGTTTAGATTCAGAAGTCGGTTTAAAATTTTTAAACCGACTAATCGGTAATATTCACTTACTTAAACCGACGTTAACCAAAATTTTAAACCAATTGATCGGTTTAACTACGATAAACCGACTCTAACTTAAACGAGGCATTTTCGTGTCGTTTAGGTACGGTTTAAATGGTTTTAGCTATAATATTCAACATTTTATTGGTTTATTCAGTCAGTGCAAAATATTCAATCGTGTTATTTTCGGCGATGATGGCTATTCAAACACATCATATTTGTGCACGTTATTCACACATCGGGGTAGAGTTGACCAATTAACCAAAAAAGGCTTGTAGACAAAGAGCTGGTAAACGATTTGCTCAAAATGTTTAATATCGCTCCAAAACTTGTGGGCATGGCACTTGTACTAGTGCAAACTACATGCCTTACTACTAGACCTTTTAGCGATATCGCGGCCCTAAGACCATTGTAATGCACTTTCAAAATTCAAAAAATGAGTGAAGTTTATGTGTATTATACCGCTCCAAATTTTGTGATCATAATGATTATATGTGTCCAAATTAAATGCCATCGGTCTGGCAGCGATACCGTGGCCCTAACACCTATATATTGCACTTTCAAAATGCAACCAAAAAAATCAGAATAGTTCGTGGTTACTGTCCACACTGAATTTCATCAACTTGTCAGTAATACCTCATACCTAGCACCACTATAATGCACTTTCAAAATGCTAATACTATTTTCTTGTTAGGAAAGTAGTGCATAATGGTAGTGTAATGTTCACGGTATCGCTCCCAGACCATAAAATTTGGAGCGGTTAAAAAAACTTTTGTTGCAATTTATATGTGCATTATGGAGGTATTTGGGCTGCGGTATTGCTGTTAGGTTGATGGAATTTAGTTGCCATCGTGCTTAATATAATATGATAGACATTGGAACCGAATTCACGACCGACGCGGAACTGCAACCAGATCAAGAAGAATTCAACTCGCAACAAATCGTTCATGGAATGTTTAGAAGACGCAATGCGGTGGACGTTATCGTTGACATTTTTTCGCAACGTAAAACACGATAAAGAGGAATGAAAGACATTTCTAATGCGTATTTCTGTTTGACACAAATTAATTAATTTATTTTATTTAATTTTTAAATATAAAATGACAATTCAAAAAATAAATGTCAAGAAAAGCCTTTTTTAGTTTTTTTTCATACTTGCGATGCTATGCGACGTTCGGTTTAAATGACAAATTTAAACCGACGTATACCGAATGGAATTTTTTGCTTAAACGGAGTGAATATTACCGATTTAAACGAGATTTTGTTGTTTAGATTCTATCGGTTTAGTTCGGTTAAATGTAGTCGGTTTAAGTGCTTTTAAACCGAGTTTTAAACGGCGTGAATATTACGGCAGTTAGGATTTCAGACTCATTCATTACGGAACACATTAATACAAAACGATTTTCTAAAATTTAAAAAACTTTATTTCTGTCATGCATATATAAAATTTCATAAACACCATTAAATGAATTACGAAAGATTTTATTTTGTTTTAAATTGAAATGTGTTTGCACAAAGTAATCAGGTAGGTACACCTACTTACAATCTTACAAGTTAATTGTTCAGTAACTTTGTGTGATAAACCATACAGCACGACTATTCGTAGGTACTAAAAAAAAAACAGCAAAGCCATGTTCATAGGTATTTATATTTAATGCTTAAAAATGGTCTTCAGATCATTAATAATATCTTATGTTTTTATTGCCACAAAGCATTGCTTTGAACCTAATTACGCGAAAACCATTACTAGAAGATAATTTTTCAAGATGGTTATCGTACCAACATTAATAGCGGTGTAGCAGCGAGCCTTCTGAAATCATGCAACCAGGACCAGAGAAGTGCGCATGAAGGTTCGTACTCTGCTGCACCCTGCACACTGCCACCGACTTGCGTCTTGTCTATGGAATTGCTCAAGTATAATAAATAATAAAAATATGTTACGAAAACAATAAATTGCACGTCACATTTTCAGGTGAGAAAATTACAGCTAGATTGAATGATGTCTACAAGAAGTTCCGACAAAAGAAATGACGCAAAACCTAAGGAAAGTTGGTTCAGTCCGGTGTGCATTGATGTGTGTTTTGACTGATTGCCATGGGTTTTCGTGACATGTCATCAGGATATTTGTGTAAATGTCTCTAAGCACTGACATTTATCAGGAGCCATGGACTTGGAGTTTAACAATATTAGCACCATTAAAATAAACACATTTTTTAACTTGACTTTGTTGATGATTTTAATGCCCGAATTTGATGAATAATCATCATGTTGATGAACAACTACAATAATTAAGTAAATGTGTGTGAAAAGGGGGTTTTTAATGGATTTAATGTGTAATTAGGAAAAATCATGCACCGTTCGTAATAATTTTGACCAAATTCATTTAATATTTAAAAATGTCAAGTTACACGTTCTCAGATCTTCAATAAATATGTGTACCTATATATGTAGGCAGGTATAAACATTCTAAAATTATTAATAACTGAATTAGTCCAGTAAAAATAGACGAGAAAATGCGAAGAAAGGAAATAATTAGTTAGAGGCTGAAATTTGGCATGGACGTTGGTAATGGGACTCTTTAAAAACTGAGAGAGTTCCTCATCGATTCGATCCCGATGACCGCTAGGTCTGTTATAAGGGGTCCAAGGGTCTAAAAATGAGTTTTTTGCATAGATCTCAAAAACGGTTTGTGCTAGAGAAAAATTTTGTTACCCAATCTTGTAGCTGAGGCGATTTCCCATAGAAATAGTCCTGTCGGTTTTTTCGTATCATAAACCGTTAAAAAGTTACAGCAAATGAAAAGTTAAAAAATCTCTCAAAAGGGGCCAAATGTCATGAAAATGGGAGTTTTTTTTTGCAAATATCTCAAAAACGGTTTGTGTTAGAGAAAAATTTCATTCTTTAATCTTGTAGCCCATGTAATTTTCAACAAAAATAGCTTTTCACCTTTTTCGTAGCATTAACTGTTAAAAATTTACAGGAAATCGAAAAGTCAAAAAATCTCTAAAAAGGGGGCAAGTAGTCATGAAAGTGGAAGTTTTTGGCAAATATCTCAAAAACGGTTTGTCATAGAAAAATTGTATTCTCCTATCTTGCAGCGCATATAAATTTCAACAAAAATGCATTCTCACTTTTTTCGTAGAATTAACTGAGTTAAAAGGTTACAGCAAATGGAAAAGTTTCGCGGGAGTTTTTGGCAAATATCTCAAAAACAGTTTTTGTTAGAGGAAAACAGTATTAGCCAATCTTGAAGCTCATATAATTTTAAACAAAAATGACTTTTTTTTTGTAAGATTAACCATTAAAAAATTACAGCAAATCGAAAATTCAAAAAATCTCTAAAAACAGGGGCGAACAGACATAAAAATAGGAGTTTTTGGCACATATCTCAAGTGTTGAAATTCAAAGATAATGTTCTTTTCAGCAGCTAAAAGATTTGTAAAGTGGTCTTAATAAAGTCCGCCCACTAGCCACCCCAATATTTACAAAGTTTGAAATTTACAAAAATAAACTTATTAATCAAAACTTATAACGCCCAGTGGCCGAAATTTAGCCAACAAAAACAATACACTCTAGCAAGGAAAATAAGAAATTAAATTGTAAGAAAAAATTAAATCTTTTATTGTTTTTACTTTTATTAGTAAAATAGATAAAGTACAGTTGCATTAACCTTTTCAACATTTAAAAATTCATCTCAAACAAACACCACCCTGATTATTGGTGAATTATTTGGCAAAAATATATATTTCCTAAAATTTTTGATTTTCGAAAATTTTTTAATTTACTGATTAACTTATATTTTAAATTTAAATTAACTTTTTAAGTATCTATCGAATCGACTAATAAAAAAAAATTCGAACATGCATAGGGCTGAAAACAAAGTGTCTTGGACCTACATTTTGATAATCAGAAGATCCTTACTAAATTTTGGTGTACCATTCACTTATTATTTGAAAAGACCAATTTTTTAAGGTTTTTTGTTAAAAAATGCATTCAAAAATACTCAGCCTCTGGCATAAGGCTGAAAACAAAACGTCGTGGTAATAAATTTTATATTGGTAGTTCATTTGGTTATACCTCAAAGGAAAGAAGTTGATTTCCTGGAAACTAAGAGCCGTCAGCTCTTGAAATCGCTCACGGAAAACGAAAAGATAATATTTTTCGAATCCGCCTTCCACCCCTATACTTGTATACACATCCTACATGGCATCCAATCTCTCTAGATTACTATTGGACAGATCACAAATAACAGCGTCCGACGTTCAACTTTACCTAATACAAAGATATTGATAAATATATAAATAAAGAAAGATAATAAAATAAAATAAATTAAAAAATTATAGAAATTTAATACAAAAAAAAAATGATATAATAAGTAAGGAAAAATATAAGGAAAAATCTACTACTGATGGGGTAATAGTTATTGGGATAGATTAGAAAGCAGAGAGTTACGAACGATTGATTTGGAAATATTGAAGTCGAAAATATTTGACGAGTTATTGGCATTACGTAGCATACGAGACAGTGGAGAGGGGATGCGGAAAAAGGGTACTGACCTGAGATTACACCGATTAGTGTTAAAAGATATTGCACTTAGCAGAGAGGTGATGTTAACATGACCTGACTACTCATGAGTAGATGAAAACTATATTCTAGTACTTTCATCTACTCAAGCTCTCATGCGCGAGTACATAGAGTACCTATATTATCTAGAGAACCGACTTAAGGTGGTTGTTCTCTTCCACCCTACAAGCTGTATACTGAAAGGATTTGCCCATTAGATTTTGTATGGGCTAGTTGTCCCGTGCATTTTAAATGGAACTCCAACCACAATATGTATACAGTTTGCCCTATATTTTGAGCATGTATTAGTGGTCCCGTGCATTTGAAATGTAAAATAAGAGAGTTTTCTCTTACTCAATTCAAATAAAATTTGCGGGTGTTTCAGGCAAGAGGGGTACGAGTCGGTTCTCTAGATAATATAGGTACTCTATGCGCGAGTAGATGAGCAGAGTAGTTACGCACCTAAAATCCCTCAGAGGGCATCTGGCTAGGTTAAGAGATTTGTCATGTGGATGACATTTCTTTTCACTTTGTTTACCTTTTTTACGTTCACCAATAACAAAAATAAAGCAATAAATCAGGTAGAGTGAGAGTCTTTACAAGACAACTTTCCATAGGTGTATTTTACACACACTTTCTCATTTTATATGAGTTTTTATATACATGCGTCGAAAAATCATATAAACTGAGAAAGTGCGAGTACAATCTCGCAAACTTTTTGGTGGTACAGATTCCACAGATTATAAATAATTATCAATCACTTAAAATTGTAGTAGATTTCTACTAGGGAAGTGAATTTTGTGCGTTCCATTGAAAATTTCCAGCAAAGTACTCATGAGTAGTTCGCCACTCCCAAAGGAACACGGCTTATATTGTAAATAAATAATACATCAGCAGTTTTATGACGCTTTTCGAGGGACTGAAGGTTGATCAGCAGTAAACCATAACTATATGGAGGTAATCGATTATTATCTTCCCATGGAAGACTACGCAGAGCGAAACGAATGAACCTATGCCGGACAGCTTCAATGCGTTTAATCTGGATGGTTTGGTATGGGGACCAGACTTGGGAGGCATATTCGAGAATCGGCGTCACTTGCCTGTCTCTTTCTCACCACAAAGTGGGAACGAGAAAAAGTATATAGACGTAAAAAAAAATCCAAGGAATAAGTCCAATGTGAAGACCGTCATGGACAATATTATACGTCGCGTGTTCGCGCGTCGAAAAACCATCATCTTTGTTTATTTACGCACCACAAAACAAAACAAAAAATATAGTTTATCAGAAAGCTTTAAATTGATTAACAGACTGTATCATAACTGTTTGTGTCTGTCAATATCAAATTGAAACCTTATAAATAGCCAGTATTTCAGGAAAACTCTGTTTTGTAAGTAAGCAACATCATGTGTAATTAATCGAAAATAATAATAAAACTTCATTCATACCGAGCATTTTTTTTTATTAATTATGGATTCCTTTTGTTTGTTTAAGTTTATTTTATACAAAAGTTTCGGTCTTTTATTTATGGATTGAGGCAGTACGAAGTCTGCCGGGTCAGCTAGTCTACATATATAGTTGATTGTCAAATCGTCGCCCGAGAATAGTTTTGTCGTATACGCCATTTGAGCATTTTTGGGAAATCGCATTTTAAGTTTCACGTTTGAATAAAAAAGAAAAAAACCGATAGAATTTTCTGTATTTTTAATAGAATATTATGTGAAATATCTCCTTTTGATTGAAGCATTCCAAGTTTTGAGTCTGTTTTGGTTTTCAAATTATAGAGGTTTTTCCCTTAAATTATTTTGTCGTATACGCCACGAAAATGAGTAGTTCGTTAGCACCCCATACACGTACGACAAAGTAAACGCGTGGAATCAAGTGTGAAGTGGAATTAAATGCAATAATTTCAAATTTAATAAAAAGAGAATTTTCAAAAGGTTTAGATATTATTATATTTTATAAAAAAAAAAATTAAAATACACACATTCTTAAAAAATAGTGAAAATTTTGATGACTAATAAACAAGGGTATGGTGATTCGCCTGAGGTGTGACAAAAAGCTAGAGTGTGCAGGTTGGGTTGAGGTAAGAAAAAAAATTAATGGGAAGGGCGGTCTATTTCCCCGTTTAGCCGGAAGAAGCAATTTTCTAAAAAAATCGACTTGTAATGAAAAAAAATAAAAATGAACAAAAATACCTAAAATATCATGCTCTCCTTTTTTGTAAAGCCCCTATTTCCATTAATAGAGTATAGTAAAATAGATAGATATCGTTATTTTCAAGTTTCCCAAAAACTAAAAGATTGCAAGTTGCATAAAAGTTTTTCATGCAAGTTACATGCAAGTTTTTCATGCAAGTTGCATGCAAGTTTTTCATGCAAGTTGAATGCAAGTTTTTCGTGCAAGTTGCATGCAAGTTTTTCATGCAAGTTGCATGCAAGTTTTTCGTGCAAGTTGCATGCAAGTTTTTCGTGCAAGTTGCATGCAAGTTTTTCATGCAAGTTGCATGCAAGTTTTTCATGCAAGTTGCATGCAAGTTTTTCGTGCAAGTTGCATGCAAGTTTTTCATGCAAGTTGCATGCAAGTTTTTCGTGCAAGTTGCAAGCAAGTTTTTCATGCAAGTTGCATGCAAGTTTTTCGTGCAAGTTGCATGCAAGTTTTTCATGCAAGTCTCATGCAAGTTTCTCATGCAAGTTGCATGCAAGTTTTTCATGCAAGTTTTTCGTGCAAGTTGCATGCAAGTTTTTCATGCAAGTTGCATGCAAGTTTTTCATGCAAGTTGCATGCAAGTTTTTCGTGCAAGTTGCATGCAAGTTTTTCATACAAGTTTTTCATGCAAGTTGCATGCAAGTTTTTCATGCAAGTTGCATGCAAGTTTTTCGTGCAAGTTTCATGCAAGTTTTTCATGCAAGTTGCATGCAAGTTTTTCATGCAAGTTGCATGCAAGTTTTTCGTGCAAGTTGCATGCAAGTTTTTCGTGCAAGTTGCATGCAAGTTTTTCATGCAAGTTGCATGCAAGTTTTTCATGCAAGTTGCATGCAAGTTTTACATGCAAGTTGCATGCAAGTTTTTCGTGCAAGTTGCATGCAAGTTTTTCATGCAAGTTGCATGCAAGTTTTTCATGCAAGTTGCATGCAAGTTTTTCATGCAAGTTGCATGCAAGTTTGTCATGCAAGTTGCATGCAAGTTTTTCATGCAAGTTGCCGACCGACGCCTCACCGACAACCTGCGTAAACTCTAAAAGTCGCCTTTACTTTCATGTTTTTTGCATTTTTATGATACGTAACATATACGCCGAAATAATTCTTCGGTTTCATTTGAAATTTTGGGCTCTCGGTCTAAAACGGTTGAAATTTCACCAGGCTTATTATTTCACTACACTCTATCCCCCGTATCAATTAACAAAAAACAACGAAAAGATAAGACTAACACATCTGTCAACTTGCAATTCCTATTAATAAATATGTAATGGTCTGTGACATGGTGACAGCGTCACAGCGCGCGGATAACTTTATGGCTGATTTCCATAAAGTTAGAGACGCTTATGTATACGTTTACAAGCTTTACGAACGCGTCGACATTACAGACGACTTGAAGAGAACCTGAAAATCAACATGAACTTACATACATAACTGTAATTTCGAATTCCTTTCAACAAACTATTCCATTTTTTTTAACAAAATCGAATTTTTTCTTCCAATAAAAGGAATTTGTCCAGAAAAACCGATTTAAAAAAAATAAAAAAAAAATAAATTTGGTGGCACAAACGGCTCATGAAGAACCAGGGCCTAGTGACTTACAACTCTCAACCATTCCTGTGTGCGTGTCTGCAGGAATGGAGGGGACCTACAGTTTATTGCCGAATCCGAACGGCTAATTTGAGCGGCACTTTTCTATGACAAGAGATACTCTTGGAAGATTTGTCACTTCCTCGCAAGAGGTAGTAGCTCCGAAAAAAACTTAAGGTGTAAGCGGATGGTATTGAACTCCAGACCTCTGGCATGACAGTCCAACGCACTAACCATTACGCCACGGGCTACTACTAGAAAAACCGATTTGTTTCTTCTAAATAAATCGATTTTTTTGTTGAAAGGAATGCGAACATTAGTTTAACTGTCAAAACGCACGCTGAAGTTGATTTTTTTCAACTTTAACGTTGAGGTAGCTTATGTTACGTTGGTTTGTGTACTTGCTTATAGGTGCCAAATCGTAACATAATACCCAACGCGTCATTGTAAACAATTTGCTTAAATTGCTATGTGTGAGCTTTCACGTTGAAAGAAAAATCTGTCAAAGCGACGCCCAACGCGGCATTGGAAATCAGCCTAACTTGCTGAACAGAATGGTGACGCAGACGGAACCGGAGCTGGAATAGCTGTCAAAATATTGAATACATGCAAATTCAATGTTGCGAACACAACGGAACGTAGACGCATACGGAGCTGCAGACGCAGGCGGAAGAGTTCACCAACTTTTAACTTTTCACGTACGGCACTTTTGACGTTTCAATTTGTATGAAGAAAAAAAACAACTTTTTGGGTCGGAAAAAAATATTGTGGTTACTTGTATCGCGAAAAAAATTATTTATTAAAAGGAAAATTATTGGAAACAAAAAATGTGAATTCTGAGCTTGTATACAAGAATATTCTTTTGTTTTTCTTCAAAATACTTTCAAAGCTGTACAGCTCCATTGTGGACATGTAAAAAAAATAACGTACGACACTTTTTGACAGCTCTTCCAGTTCCGTCTGCGGCTTCAGTTCCGTCATTCTATTCTGTTCAGCCAAAAGAGCAAATTCGTTGCAGATGTAAATAATTGATAAAGATAGCACTCCAAGTCAAGATTCAGACTACCTCAAATACTTTCAAAATTTTTGTAAAATGTTATGTATGTAGAAATTTATCTTTATAACAAAAAATACCTGAAAGAATAGTTATCTACATACGAAAAATCATTTTTCACTCTAAGGCGTTATAGCTTTCATTGAAACTCATCATTGAAAATTTGTAATTTAAGTTTTCAGGCATTTAAAAAGCAAAATTATTATTTACTATGATCCCAATATGAAGCTGACGACTCTTTTAATATTTATTGCCAACAAAAATTCATTTGAGCCCAACCTTTCATATAAATCGATTTAATTATTTCATATCACTGCCTTATCAATGATTATTGAAAAAAGACATTTCATGAGAACGGTTGGGCCGCAATGATTTTTTTTTGGCCAGATATATTAAATAAGGCATAATCTTTATTTTGGTATCAAAATAAACATACATTTTGCATCCTAAACGTCTTAAAATACATCATTAAAATTTTGAATGATGAATTTCAATGATAACTATAACTGGCGCAATGATTCATTTTAAGGCGTTTAGAAGTCGAAACATTTGATTATGTTGATGCCAAAATAAAGCTTATGACTTAATTAATATATCTGGCCATAAAATAATTTCGGCCCAAAGTTTCTCATGAAATTACTTTTATTATTTCAATGATCATTGATAAGGTAGTGCAATCATTTGAAAAAATGAAAGTCAATTTCTGTGGAAGGTTGGACCCAAACGAAATTTTGTTTTCGCAATAAAAATTAATTGAGTCGTCAGCTTCAGATAAGCATCAAAATAATTACTGATTTTGCTTTTTAAGTGCCCTAAATCTTTAATTAAAAATTCCATAACTGGCCCCTAAGTCCATAAAAAACATAGCTGTGTTCATCAATTGCAAAAGTCGGTAGCGTGATTGTATTCTGAAGTGTGACCCCCACCTGACTCAAAGTCTGGATCCACCCTTGTTGATGGTAGACTGTCTATTTACTTTTATGAATACAATTTTTTCCATATTCATGCATAGATAATTGTGTTTTTTTACAATTATGATGGCAGATTTTGCAGGATTTCAGAAGTTTTACAATTCCGACCAGTTCCTTTTTGTTAATTTTTCATACAATTTCAGTTTATCTTTCAATAAAAAAAAATGTTTTATGTTGAATTTCTTAATACTTTATGCTGATAAAATAAAACTTTACATTAAACATTTAAAAAATACAATTTTAACAAATATAAATAACCTAGCTATTTATAATTATATAATATATATATATATAAATATATTATATATACGAGAGTCTAATTAAAGGGTAAAGGGTTAATATTTATATAAATGGAGAACTAATTAATATATATAAATTTCCTTGAATTATATTATATATATATAGATCAAATCATATAGTTTCATTGAAATCCATTTATATTTTGGAATTACATACATTTTTAATATGGATCATCTTGACCCAAACCGACACTTGTTGTTTCATTTTTCCAATATGTGCTCGCGGGATAATTACATACTCAATTATTTCTTGTAGCCAAAAAAAAAAAACGTTAATTTTGGCCAAACTTTCCAAATGAAAAACCTTAAAAATATATCTCAGTGATAATTGATTGACAAAATGATTAATAAATAAATAAACGGTTAATAATAAAAGTAATTTAATGAGAAAGATTGGGTCAAAATGAAACTTTTTTTTGGGTAACATAATACTTATTACCTACTTATGAAGTTAAAATCCTTATTTTATTCAAGTCCTTAAAATTAAAAATTTATGTTTTAAATGAATTTCAATGAAAGCTATATCGTGCCCATAGAGTACCTATATTATCTAGAAAACCGACTCGTACCCCTCCTCTTGTCTAAAACACCCGCAAAATTTATTTGAGGTGAGTAAGAGAAAATTCTCTTGTTTTACTCTTTTTTTCCTATTCATGAATAAGTGTGAAT
Organism: Epistrophella euchroma; assembly: GCA_947049315.1. Lineage (NCBI taxonomy): Eukaryota > Metazoa > Arthropoda > Insecta > Diptera > Syrphidae > Epistrophella > Epistrophella euchroma. The sequence continues at coordinate 105,880,473 of OX346245.1, read as the reverse complement.
TGTGGATTCAAAAACAAAATGGCCGCATTAGCTCAGTTTTTTTTATAGAGATGCGTTTTCAACATAAATAATATACATAAATATTACTAGATTTGAATGCTAAAAGCAAGACAACACTAAACAAATTTATTTCGGTCCATTAAATAGTTGTTTAAAGTAATATTATTGAAATTTTGTTTTTAAATTTCAATTTTTGAATTTAACGTATTCTTGTTTTAAATATCAAAGCGCGGGAACCCATCATAACTGCGCAAAACGTGTATACTATTTAGTTACAGCAATGGTGGCTGTGCTCCCATTTAAAATGCACGTGACCACTCAACGAATAGTCCACAAAATGGTCCCATTCTTTCACTACAGCTTGTAGGGTGAAAGAGAACGAAACCCTAAGGTCGGTTCTCTAGCTAGATAATATAGGTACTCTATGATCGTGCCCTTAAAGTGAGAGATTCAAAAAAATTATTTAACAGTAAAAAATGCCATACCTACTTACACAGATTTTCGTACAACTGAAAATTAGATCAGAACCAATGAATTTTGTTTTTGTTTATTTTCCCTTTGGGTCCTGGCCGATAATATGTATGTCAAATTGTTTTATTCCTTCTTTTCTCTCATTTGCGTTCAAAAACGAAACTAATTTCGCATTGGTTAGGCTGTGAAACCACTTAATTAGACCACTTTTCCTTACCTATGTATATAGAAATGAATAATGCCTTAAGGCTGATTTCCAATGGCGCGTTGGGGGTCACTTTGACAGATTTTTCTGTCAACGTGGAATTGGGTGAAAAAAACGATCCCGGTGCTAAATAGTTTACGTGTTAAATGCAACAACAACTAAGCCCATTCGGGTTTAGCTAAGCACGGAGAATTTTCGGTGCTTAACTTAAGCACGGAGAAAAACTGTGTTACCGGCATGAATTCCATACATGTTATCGATAGTTTGTATGGAAACTCCATGTTTTTTCTGTGATGGCGGCGGTAATCCCCAATATTGTTTTTTTCGATCAATTTTCTCCGAGCTTGCAAAAAAAAACGGCTATAGGTACTATAGGGCAAGTTATGGATTCGTGAAAAAAAAATAGAAATGGAGACAGCAATCAAACTTGACAATACGATGATAGAGAACACGAAAAAAGTGGGTTCCGCAATTCCGTCTGTCTGTCTGTGTATATGTCTGTCTGTATCTCGGCCTACAGCCTAAACCACTGAAGCGATTTTCGTCAAACTTTAAGCATAAGATTTTTAGATGATTCCCTAAAGGGGAAATCGAGATTTTTTTAGCTCAAAAAATAACGGTACTTGCCATACAATCGTTTTAAAAAAAGTTATTTATCTCAAAAACGGCTCTAACGATTTTTTTTAACATTTTTTGTATGTACTAGTAGTGGTTTGGTCTATATTTCAGTGAAAAAAAATTTACCAAAAACCGTTATTAACGGTACCTACCAAAGAACCGTTTTTTTTTTTATTTTCGATTTTTTCGTTAACCGCTTAATCGATTTTGATCAAAATTTTTAGTTAGGAGGTTCTATCAAATGTGAATAATACTGCATACAAATATTTTGAAAAAAAATTTTTTTGGATTTAAAAAAAAAAGATCAAAATTTTTTTTTTTAAATCATTTTTTTTTTTTTTTTGAAAACGGGTTGATGAATATTTTTGAAATTATGGTTTTAGCTGTATATTATTATATTCTTAAAAATGGCATACCAATTTTTTTTTTCTAAAAAATATCAAGAAATTTTATATCTATATAAAAAATATTTTTTTTTTTTTAAATTTCAGCAAAAATTCACATTTTTTCAAGAATTTAGATGGCGTTCTTCATTCTAAAAAGTCAAAATTTAATTTTTTCTTACTTTTACCATAATATTAGCTAATATAGCACGCTCGCTTAGCCATTGATGGTTTTTAAACTGCTGCATTAGGTTAGCAAATAGGCAGCTATATGTATATTAATATATTTACTGGAATCTCACCATTTCAAACTTTCAAAAACTGTTTAGCAAAACTTTTTGCAGAAGTATAGTTTTGCAGTTGAACCCTCATGTTTGTTGAAAGTGTATATTTTGTAACCTGTCTCCATAGAATTGACGCTTTCAAACATGCGTTGAGTTCATCTGCCGGTGTTGGACGTAGTAACACTGATGGCAATTTCTGACTAAAGTCTGTAAGTACAACCAGAGTGTTATTATTTACGTTTGTTATTTATTAACGGCGGCGTTCATGAACCAACATAATTTCAAAATTTAGGGACAGTTAATAATTTCCTTTCTACATGTTGTCCATCCAATCCAAAGATTTTATGGGAAAAATATAAGGATTGTATGACTGATAATGTTCTGCATCGACATAACGCAGAAGATGTTTAAACTACGAAATGCAATTCTCATCCGAAATATATAAGTCATTGATTTTGATTGAAGACAAATGTTTGACAATAGCTAATAAAGAATTGTCCAATCCAAATTGGGAATGATATCACTTAATCGGTTGTTAAATAATATATGTATGTAAATAATGTGATAGTGTATTACAGCGCGAAAAATGTTTCGGCATAAATGAATTGAGTACATTTGTTGAATCAAATATTCAAAAATTGATTCCAAAACAAAAACAAATTTATGATAGCATAATGCGCGCAATAACTAACGATATCAGTGGAATTTATGTATTTCTTTGATGCGCCAGGCGGCACAGGTAAAAAATTTCTTATTTTTCTGATATTGGCAACCATGCGATCAAGAAATAATATTGCATCATCTGGAATAGCGGCAGCTTTATTGGATGGTGGTCGAACGTCGAACAGCTCAGTCGGCACTTAAATTGCCATTGAACATTCAAAATATTGACACCCCAACATGCGGTATTTCATCTGGAATGGGTAAAGTGATCCAACAATGCAACATAATTATTTGGGACGATTGCACAATGGCACACAAAAAAGCGTTGGGTCGAATTATACTTGCAGAAAGTTCCTTTCTCCAAACTTTACACTTTTTTACAATATTTATTTTTTTTTTTTTTGGCAGTTATAAAATTATTTATTTTTTTTTTTTTGGCAGAGTTTGTTTGCAATGAAATTTTGATTTATTTAACTAAAATTAACTAAACAGTATTAGTTTAAATAAAATGTAATAAAAGGAGGCGGTACAGTTGACCGATTTTACTCAAACCATTTTTAAACCTTCCCACCGCTAGTAAGGACAAACGTTGAAAATTTCAGCGAAATCTGTTAAGTAGTTTTTGAGTCTATTAAGCACAAACATTTTTGAGGCTTCTCTTTTGTTATATGTAGCACATATTAGTCCAGTCAACGAAGGAAAAATAAATGAAATAAATCGTGTAGTCTGGGATATTTTTTTAAGTGGTAGGGGTGACCCTCAGGTCCAACATACCAAAAGTCCCCAGGCCAGAGCCGCGAGCTTAATCCAGGAGAGGGGGTTAAAGGTCCCCTTTTTAAGTTTTTCGCGAATATTTCGAAAACTAAGGGCTTAAGTGAAAAAGTCTGCGCCAATGAATTAAAGTAAATTAAATTTCCTACAAAAAATGTTATATTTATATTTTCGCTTGGAGCAACACTTAGGAAGATGCAGGGTGGAGAAATGTTAAGAAATCTAAAAAATCGGTAATAAGCCTACAAAATTTAATGTTTATTGATCAATTTTACACATAAATAACAGAAAAAGTAAGTATATATATTCAAAATTATTCCATTGATGACTTGGAAAAAAGTTTATTGGGTTAAAACAGGTGGTGAGGGTTAGAATTTTCTAATTTAATTTATTTGCTACAGTGTTTGCATTCACTATGAAAATACTGTTTCTTCAAAGGTAAAAAGTATAATGGATTTTTCCAAGTTACTGACCATGACTTTGTGAAATAATTTTCAGATATGTACTTAGAAAAAAATCGTTTAGGATAGGGGGGTCTATGTCCCCCCGTTTATAAGGGAGGGACCATTTTCTAAAGCATTGACGTAAAGTGCATTAATATTTATTTAAAATCAATTGAAGTACCTATAATACAATACTATAGGTTTTTGAAAATCCAAATACCTATTCTTTTATTTGGTTGCTGAAACAAGTTTTTTTATTTAACAGTTTATGAAAAAATTTGAATTTGAAAAAAAAAAAATATAATCATTTTATTTTCAAATATTTTTGTAGCAAAGTGCTAAATTTTAGTTCAGTATTTATTGCGTTGTTAATTCTTAGTCGAACTCTAAAAACTAGATAGATGTAGGTTTTTCAGTTTTTGAGAAAATCAAAAATTATGAACACTACTACTTTCTTAAAAATTTTTTCTAAAGAACCTTTACCCCCCTCCTGCCTAAAGCTCGCGGCCCTGGACTGGGGACTTTTAGTATATTATACCTGAACATCACCCCTAACTTAGGAAAAAATAATCCAGACTAAATGATTTTTGCTTCGTTCGCAAAGTGACGGTTTGACAAGTGAAATAATTGTCTAAAAAAGTAGTACTGTTCATAATTTTTGATTTTGTCAAAAACTGAAAGACATACATCTAGTTTTTAGCGTTCGACTAAGAATTTAAAAATTAACAACAGCAATAAATACTGAACTAAAATTTAACACTTAGCTACAAAAAAATTTGAAAATAAAATCATTATAATTTTTTTTTTTCAAACTGAAAAACTTGTTTTAGCAACGAAATAAAAGAATAGGTCTTTGGATTTTCAAAAACCTATAATATTGTATTATAGGTACTTCCGTTGATTTTAAATAATTATTAATGCACTTTACGTCAATGCTTTAGAAAATGGTCCCTCCCTTATACACGGGGTGACATAGACCCCCCTACCCTAAATGATTTTTTTCTAAGTACATGTCTGAAAAATATTTTATAAAGCCATGGTCAGTAACTTGGCAAAATCCATTATACTTTTTTTACCTTTAAAGAAACAGTATTTTTCATAGTGAATGCAAACACTGTAGCAAAAAAATTAAATAAGGAAATTCTAACCGTCACCACCTATTTTAACCCCATAATCTCTCTTCCAAATAATCAATGGAATAATTTTGAATACATGTACTTACTTTTTCTGTTATTTCTGGGTAAAATTGATCAATAAACACTAAATTTTGTAGGCTAATGACCGATTTTTTAGATTTATTGACATTTCTCCACCCCGCATCTTACTTAGTGTTGCTCCAAGCGAAAAAATAAATAAAACATTTTTTGTAGGAAATTTAATTTACTTTAACTCATTGGTGCAGACTTTTTCACGTAAGCCCTTGGTTTTCGAAATATTCGCGAAAAACTAAAAAAGGGGACCTTTAACCCCCTCTCCTGGCCTAAGCTCGCGGCCCTGGGCTGGGGACTTTTGGTATGTTGGAACTGAGGGTCACCCTTACCACTTAAAAAAAAACCAAGACTACACGATTTACTTCATTTATTTTATGATTTTAGGTCTTCGTTGACTGGACTATATATGTTTTATATTACACTCAATCTTTAAAATTCGAAGAAACTTTTACTACAAGAGCAAGTTCGTGCGACCCAGTTGTGCATTTTATTTTTAATTCATAAGTCACCAGTAGATACATGTGATCTTTAGGAAAAAAAGAACTTTAGCATAACCAAGCAAGCTTTAGGTAGGTGCTTAGTATGATGGTTTTCCAAAGTTAAACAATTCAGTTTTTGTAAATATTAAACCAAATGTTCTAAGTAAGTTCCTAAATACGTACATCTTTTAGCTGATGATATCTAAAACCATTGTCACAAAAGTAATGTAGGTATTTTCTTGCCAACCTTCTTTTTGTACTTATCTAAATTTACAATCTTTATACCAATTTATGGGTGTTTGACACGTCTTCGTTATCGCTATGAATCATTTATATTGAAGCATACTGTTTCTTTTTTTGTAAATTTCATTTAGGTTAAGGTACTGAAAGTTTTGTATCCCTCGTTCTATCGACATCTTTTGTAATATTAATAAAGTAGTGAATAGAAAATGGATATTATTATATGCACCCTTGATAGATTTAATGAATTAGTGGTTAACAAGAACAGGGAAACTTGAGCTCATTTTGGTTTTTTTTGTATAAATGTGATACCTTACCTAGTTATAGATACCTATGTGGTGTATCCCCTATACCTTTCTACATATCTGAGCCAATGCCAGTATCTATCAATATAATTTTTTATACGCCTTGGTAGGTAGGTAGGGGCATTTACCTATATACACAAAAATATTTATTATTGTAATCTTAAAGCAAGTAAATTTGACACCAGACCAATCCTCTTTTCTAGGCAATGTGCAATAAGAGAACAAATTTGGTGCATGTAATTGACAGTACAAAAACAGAATTGTATGGATTGTGGGTTCTATCTATATCTTATCATGCATTTAGGTGGGAGGGGCGATTTTCTTGGAAAAAAAATTACTTAAAATAGGAAACAATAATACCTGAATAAATCATTAACAACAATACCTACCTACAGATAATATTTTTTCTTTTGTTTTCTCACATTTCATTCTCAGATCATGCGATTTAGCTGTTACTTATAGGTCCATATCTTAATATTTGAGTTTTAAAGCCGTTATCTCAGTATCGTCTTTAGCACAGCACAGACATAAAGCCACATAAGGAAGTCCTGACCCCAAATTGGATTATAATTTGCCTTTTGTATGCTATTCCAGGAGAATGATGGGAGTTTCCTTGCGAACAATGGCCGTGCAGCACACAACCCTTCAAAAGCATTTTTATTTAATATCATATTTAACAACGTGTACTTTAACTGTAACAGTTTTTTTTTTTTTTTTTTTTTTTTTGAAATGTTCGCCTCCGTGCACATTATCTAGGAATCATAGCCCCGAGGCCATAATATGTGCCATTGCTTTAAACAGGGGGTGTGGTTACAGGCACCCTATATGTGTTCCCGTACAACACCTACTGTGCGCTTGCACATAATGTGTCATTTTAATACCCAAATACTTCTACCTAGCCACTCGCAAGTTCGTTGCGCTATAACAAAGGCAAATAATATACCTACGTTATGATTTTTATCCTCTATAGTGGATACCCACTTGCAAGGTTTGTTTGTAGGTTAGTCGCATTGGCATAAAGAAAAGAGAGTATTCATTACACCATATTGCACTGATATATTATATATTAAATAAAGTGGAGGGAGAAAATAAATAATGTATGTATTGACTTTGAGTGACTGTCATATGGGGCGGGGACTATTGAAGACACACCTTTTTTTTTTTGAGTCGAGAAATAACTATTATGTAATGAAATAACTTGTTTTTCTTTTCGAAGTAAAATTATGAATTAATAAGCACTCTTACTCTGGTAGGGTTTATTGAGTCAAAATTTAGCGTTTGCACTCAAAAGCGAATAAAATTAAAAGAGAAAGTAAGTACATAGTACTCATGGATTTGGATTTTCAAAGAAATTGTAGCATACCTAACTGTTGGAATGATCAAATAAAAAATACTCTTAAATTGCCCTCAAAGAAGCTCGGGAGTTAAAATTTTTTAATTGATACTTAGAAACAACTAGGTACCTACCTATATCTTTTGCATATACTTTTCTACACCGTCCGTCAGATCTTTGCCTTAGTACCTACAAGCGACATCTTGTCACCAAAGATTTGCCAACACAAAACAAGAGTGTTAGTTTGATGAGTGTCAAGTAAGCGAAGCAACATTCGCCGATCGAAAGAATATTAAGTTAATTACTTGTTAATTAGTTGTGATAATTTCGGATTAGTCGTGCGTTGTTTTCTATGTTGCTTTGCTAAGTTGATATAAATTTGTGAAGCACCAAGCCCCATATGCAGAGGAGGCTAGAACCCCCCCCCCCCTTTCATTAATATAGTCAGTGTACTCAGTGGTATTTATTTGATATCTGATTTTTTTAAGCTGAAATTGCTGATGAAAATTTTTGTTCTGGGGAGCCTGAAAGACCTCAAACTTGAAGATGTGACCATAAAGTTGAAAAATTTTCCCCAAAATCCAATGCATATTGCTTTGCTGAAGATTCTGCATGTAAAATTTTGATACACATCAACTGAAGCCTGTTGAGGTCTTAAATAATGTTTTAAGAAATAAATTTGAGTTTTTCGAGAAAATCTTTGCGGCACGTTAGTTTTTATGAATCTAGAAGCGACTAAATAATGCGCTTTGTGACACACCGTCTATTTTGTCAATGCAATAATAATATCAATATGGCAACCAGGGTGTATTTTCAATAAGGACAATTCCAATATATAACGAAGTAAGTAAATTTCATGTGGCACAGTCATGCCGCTCTTATTTCCCTCTTGACATTCCATATATCACTGATCCAATATTAAAAGTATAACTCCAAAAAACACTATGTGCTATGAAGTACAAGCTTCATTTAATAATAATAATAATTTTTTTTTAAATAGCTTTTAACGGCCTTTAATCCATGAAAATTGGCGTTTCGTCCCGGCGATCTGACTTGGACTCATCAGTTGACTAGTGAGTGCCTTGTCAATACACAATTTTTATTAAGTTCAGTTCATCTTACATAGATTTCATAATGAATACCTAGTGTGAACTATATCTAACCAGATGAGAATTCCTAATCATTAAAGCTAGAAGTGTTTTTTGTGCTGTGGCCTGGCAATGTTTATATATACGAAGGTTTTTTTTTTCTATTTCAAGTCGATTTTTTAGAAAATTGTCCCTCCCGCCTAAACGGGGGGAAATAGAACCCCCTCCCAATCGATTTGTTTCTTGTCTTAACCCAAACTACTCGCTCTAGCTTTTTAGTGCATCTTATACCGAACACCCTGTATACCTATTACGTTCTAATACTCTAACAGCCCTATTAATTAAAAATCACATTAATAAACATATCATAATAGTTCCATCAGTCTAAACCACTATCGGCCATATTTTTGACTTTCTTCAAAGCTAGTTTTATTTAAAAGCTGGTTCTATACCTAGGGGTTTCGAGTTTTAAGTTTTTCTCAAATTTTCATTACTTTGACATCTAAATCAAAATATTCATACATATTTAGACATCTAAATTAAATCAATATTATTTTTGAAAAACTTAAAACTCGAAACCCCTATTGAACTAGTTTTTTAGTAGCTTTGAAGAAAGGCAATGATATGGCCGTAAAAGTATGGCTACCCTTCATCAAATCGTAGAGGTATGCTTATACACCATGTGTCACACGCATGCACTGATTGATAAAAACTATGCTTGTAGAATGAAGTTATACATCCCTTAAACGCCAAATTTGGCGAGTAAAAGTTATCCGCTCGTTGTCACCATGTCACAGACCATTACAGATGTGTTAGTCTTATCTTTCCGTTCTTTTCCGTTTATTGATACGGGGGTAATAGCATTGAAATAAAATAAAATTATTGTTTCCGTATGCATTTTGCCCGAAAATAGGAATTTTTTAATTTATTTTAGCAATCTTCTTCCGAATATATTAAGGTAAGGGCTATTATCAATAAACTAGGTACTAACAAAAGCCAGGCGCGGATATGGAGGAGGGCAATGGAAGCAATTGCCCCCTCCCCCCCCCCCTTCCTGGGGCTCAAGAACGAACAACAAAGTTAAAAATATAAATGGAAAAAAAATGTATCGTTCCATATTTATAAAATTTATTTTTAGAAGCTATAGCTATTAGCTAGTTGCTACAATTTCGTCCTGTAGTAGAAACTATTATATACTTCCTTGGGCGGCCAAATTTTTCATTTCGAGGACACAGAAATGATGGAGCTAACTGCATAATGATAATAGTGATATTCCCACTGCGAAAACGAAGGAAATTTAAGAGAATTTTTAAGGTTGCGCTTGCGAGTATCTGCTGACGATATAAAAAACTAGAGCAACATTTGCAGTCAGCCTCCTCTAATGCTACACATATAAGATATAAGCAAGACAACACAAAACAGTTTATTTCATGCTGCGGAAAAATCTCTCAAATTTTAAGTAACGTGCGGGCTTCACGGTATTATTTAATACATTTTGATGAGACAACATATATCTCACATCTCCTAGCTGAGCCTTACGATATGTTCATGATGGTGAAGATTTTGTCACTTTCGTGAATGCGTTCGAGGAACTAGCTAATGCTAAAACTGGGGAAGAATACGATATACGACTCCGATGGGAGAGAAACCATAAGAATATTTATTGCCGAAGCGAAGTTGGAATAGAACGCCATTGGCCAAATTATCTTGTCCCAGCTCCCAGCTATAGAAGGGGCTGAAACTTCGACTCGAACTGTGTGTGGGAATAGGGACTGACGGATGTGCTGTTATGCTTTCCAAAGTTCGAAGTGCTATGCAGGGCTGCCGAAGTTAGTACTAAGGGAGTATTCGTACTCCCCTGGCATTTACTGTACTCCCGTTCTCCCCTCACTATAATTGTACTCCCCTCCAACATATCCAAAACATTTATAAAACTGTGAAGTTAAAACTAAATTAAAGATTGCATTTCGGATTCCATCTGCTGCGCTCCTTAAATGGCCTGTTTGTATTCATTCTTATGATTCTGAACGGTGAACTAAATGTCATAGACCGCGTTTGGTTGGCAATCCGATAGGCTATCTAGGTTAGTGTCTGGTATGTTTTCGAACGAAAAAGCCGAAAATTAAAGTTTAATTTTGTACCCAATATTTTGGTTAATTTCATTCCAAATCACACTGCATTGCATATCAGAGCTGTAAAAGACTGCAGTACTTTGGTAATGCAGTTAATAAAGTCGCAGTTAATTAACTTACCTTTTGAATGTAAGTTAATACTGTAAATAAGTACTTTAATTGCGAAACAAGCAGTCAGCAGTCAGTACTAACATTCCGACTGTGCAGTTAAAAAAAAAAGTTAATTAACTGTAAGTTAATTAACTGCAGTACTTTTTAACTGCTTTTAGTCTTTTTAGTCAGTAAAAAGTCTTTGTACTGCAATGATTTAACTTTTAGTCAGCAAGTCTTTTAACTACAGTCAATTAACTGTAAGTCTTTTAACGTTTTCTATAGTCTTTTAACTATAAGAAACAGGATGGAATAAAAAGAAAAGAAATTTAAAAGAAAAAAAGTAAAAAAAAACTTACAGTTAATTGACTGTAGTTAAAAGACTTGGTGACTAAAAGTTAAATCATCGCAGTACAAAGACTTTTTACTGACTAAAAAGACTAAAAGCAGTTAAAAAGTACTCCAGTTAATTAACTAAAAGTTAATTAACTTTTTTTTTAACTGCACAGTCAGAATATTAGTACTGACTGCTGACTGCTCGATTTTAGTTAAAGTATTTTTGTAAGTTAAAAGACTTATTGAAATTAGTCTTTTTAGTCAATTAACTGCAGTACCGAAAAGACTGCAGTCTTTACAACTCTGTTGCATATTAAGGTATTTTTATAATATTTTATTCCTTTAAAAACAACGAAAAACGAACAGCAAACGACGCGACACCAGCAAAACAAAAGACAACTGCAAACGTAATCCTCGAATTGCCAATCGGATATAGTATACCGAAAATATTCGGATAATTTGAGATTTGTTTTTTGATAAGAGCTATTTGGTTCATCAGCTAAATTTTCCTATAGAATTACAACAACACGAACCTATCCGGATAGCTATGGATTGCCAGCCAAATGCGCCCAATGTCAATATTGCCAGTTGCATACGTGAAAAACAAATGGCGGTGTTCCAGAATTGTATCCAAATTTTTTTTTTGCGGACTCCTCATAAACACGAAATACTCTGAAATACTCCTATGCGAACATTCAAAACGGTGCCCTGGTGCTATGACGGAGATCCAGAAGAAAGCCAAAAACGCTGTAAAGACACCGTGCTACAGCTACAAACTGAATAACTCCATACTCCATTTCGCGAAGTTCCAAAGTACCCGCTGTTCGAGACGCTGAGACAGTTATAAAAGAGGTAATTGCTTTCTTCAAATTTCAGAAAAACTGTTCTCATGAGCACCTTGGGTTGTGCACTCACATCGTTTTTTGTGTGTAGAGCGGCATGAAGGTGTACTCCAATTTTCTGTAAACATCGTCAAGATTGTGCAATCTTTGGAAACAATTTCGCAGTGGCGTGAACCGAGCACAGCTGGCAAGGCTTCTTCACTTGTTACAACTTTATGTAAACACACAATTCATTGTGTCAGTATCTAAAGTTACAGTTGTATATAGTTTTATATATTTTAGCGAAAAAATCACACATACGGACAATATTATCAACAAAAGCATAGTATACTTTGCTTAAAACGAGAAAGACATGTTTAATTTAAAATAATAATAATTAAAATTAATTGTGTTACGAAAATGATTTTTTTTTGGAAAAAAGGCAAAAACTTGCAAAATTTGAGAGTGCTCACGAGGGAATAAAACATTTCAGCTGTACGGAAACCCGACAAACCCTTGCACACAAAAATCTTCGGACGACACAGTCTCGGAAGCAAAATCATCGAAAATCCAAATCTCCGCAGCGACACATCCCCGCAAACATAATCAAGCAAGCCATATAACCGTGGTATTTTCACCGTTGGACTTTCAAAGTGGCAACAATAAGATAAAATGATGTGGTATAGCAATAGGTAGGTGATAATAAAATTTAACGCAAGTGGAGAAACGAATACAAAAAATAGGGTGCTGTTTTGTGATTTGTCCATTAGTAAGAGAGATTGGGTGGCGTGTGGGATGTGTACAAGTACGGGGTCGGATTCGTTGTTCCTTGAGCAATTTTAATGAAACTGACACATGTTATAGCCAACGGCTCTAAAACTTCTTTCCTTAGGGGTATCACCAAATGAAGGATACATACAAAATTAAGTAAAAATCTCCTGATTAACAGACGATTTGTTTTCAGTCTTATGCCTGCCAAACGCAAATCAAACATTTCAGAAAATAACTCATCAGTAATCAAGGTGCTGTTTGTTTGATCAAAAATATATGGTTTCAGTTTTTATATATGTGGGCAACTGTACTTTAAAAAAGGATTCATAAATGCAAAAAAAGTTCAGTCCATCAGAAACGCAACAAAAATCGTGTTTTTCGTGGCTTCTGTCCGGAGTTTAGCTTCATTCAAAACGTTTCTCAGATTCATATTCGCACTCTGCAGTGCCGAGATACGAATCATTGTCGTTAAGTTTTTTATTTTGAGCAAATTAATTCCTTTGATGCACTTTTTGTCTTAACTAAAAACTGCAAAATTAATGCATTTCTGTTTTTTCTTTTATAGATACCGAGGAAATAAAGTGGGGTTAAAAGCTTGTTGATTATGACGTTTACATACATAGGTAGGTACTCATAAATGTCTGTTGTTTGCAGCAAGCTATATGGTTGAATGCGGATTCGCGAAAAAGCTTGCAGTGAAAATAAAATTTATCCCAAATTGATTTGAATTGCATTCCTTTATAAAGTCGATTCAAAATTTCTACCCAAATAAGTATTTTTAATGAAATAAAAATGTTGTTAAACCGAGTTTTAAGTCCCTAAACCCCTGAATTTGAGGATCTTAAATTTATCGAAGTTCTATCTCAAACTGAGATCTAAATCGAAGTTCTAACGCGTGAGAACTCGGTGAAGAAATGAAATAGAACTCAATAAAGTTCTAATTTTTCGATAAACCGAGATTTAGGGGCTAGAACTTGTCAAAAATTTGGCCGTAAAAGAATTAGTTTTATCTAACAATTTAATTTTTATTTTCCCTGCTAAAGTGTGTCAGTTTTTGTGGACCAAATTTTGGCCACTGGGCGATCGATACTAGTTGTGTTTAAGTAATGCATTATCTTTTACCCATTCTCTAAGCAAATTACTACAAACGGGAGCACTCGATCTTAATGGCAACGCTATGCACATGCCGGTAAAGAATACAATATCTGTTCTTGCTTACTCGCCGAGAAAATATGGATGCTAGTCTTAACAACGCCTAACAGCGTGCAAAAAACTTTGCTGATCAACTAGGTGTTGAGCTGAAGATTCCTATAATTCCTCGTCATGATAAACGTCAAATTTATCGCGCCAACTATGAAATTAATTCAGCTGAAGAATACTACCAGGTTAAAAGATTTTTTTTTTTATTTTTAAATAAAATTAAAATTTATTCTAATATATCACAACATTAATTTATTTGATTTTAGCGACGCGTTTCGGTTTTAGATAACCATCATCGGGCTTAAATGCGTTGACTCGGAATGAGTTTAAGCCCGATGATGGTTATCTAAAACCGAAACGCGTCGCTAAAATCAAATAAATTAATGTTGTGATATATTAGAATAAATTTTAATTTTATTTAAAAATAAAAAAAAAATAAAAAAAAAAAAACTTTTAAGTTGTTTAAATTTTATTTTATAACTTTATTTCATAAATCACATAACATGGAGACTAAACCACAATTAAATACTACCAGGTGATCAATATATGCACATTTACTGGACCTTGTTCTCACAGATCTGCGAGAATGATTCCAACCTGAAACCTTGGATGTGTTTCATTTCAACTAACACTTTTCATTAGGCATTAGGCATTATCCTGGCTGAAAGAAAACGTTATATCTTGTAAGGATATACGCATCTTCTCAGACAGCCAAGCCGCCCTCAAATCTCTCGCGTCTGTGTCCACTAACTCAATCACAGTCCACGACTGTCGATCATCTCTGAACGAGATGACATAACAGTTTAACATTCACCTCATTTGGGTGCCGGGCCACAGGGACATTCCGGGAAATTGCAGGGCTGATGAACTCGCCAAAAACGGAACACTTCTGCCCACTGTTATACAGAGACACAACATAGGAACATCACTTGCTACATGCAAACACCTTTTCAAACAATATTCTCTAGAATCAACAAATGCTAGATGGTTACAGGGCACCACCTGCCTAGCAACAAAACAAATATGGCCATGCATGGACCTGAAGCGGTCAAAAGGCCTGATTTCCCTGAGCAGACAAAGTATAAGCTCCACAATTGGAGTCATAACAGGACACTGCCTCATAGGTAGACACGCTATGAGGCTGGGGGTCTACACAAGTGACTTCTGTAGAAGCTGCATGGACGAGGAAGAAGAGGAAACAGTCCAACATATTCTATGTACATGTCCGGCACTCTCCAATAGAAGGAACACCTACCTCGGTAATCCCTTCTTTGATAATACCAGCGAACTGGCAACGATCGACACAAGATGTCTCTCAAATTTCATTAAAAGCACAAAATGGTTTGTTTAATTTTGTAACTCTCCCATGAGTAACTTTCTTTTAGTGGTATCACAATGGACCCTTGGGGTCTAAGTGAGTCAACAACATCTAGACGGCCACTCTAACCTAACCTAACCTAACACTTTTCATCCCAGAAAATATCAATGGTGAAGTCTCTACTCGAACGCTTCGAGCTCTTCTTCTAAGACATAAATAAAGAACCTCTTTTTTCTTCAAACAAACAGATATTCAAACAAATTTAGGTATTAAAAAAAAATAACAACACAAACATATATTTGTAGTATACCTATGGACTATTTTTATGGGGTGTCATTTTGAATGTGGAGGTCGGAAAATGAGTTAAACTAAGAACTTCTTTATAAAAATGGTGCATTTATTAAATTTCTTTATAAATAATTTAATTAGCCTGGGTATTTGGTAATATTATGTATTAAAAAATTGAAACATTTATTTTGGACATGGTATATTATATAAAACTGGTTCAATTCTTTTTTTTAATTTTTAATGAATTTTATAATCTAACGCTAAAAATATGGAAATTCCCTCCCTCCTTTTATGATTTCTGCTCACGGGCCTGGAAGCACCCTCTCTAAAAGGGCTAAAAACTTCTTCTATCGAATGGTTTATTGCTCTATATTTTGCCGTTCATCACTTCTAAATTAGTTGTAACAAATTCAATTGTGTAGTGCAATTATTTTTCTTTCTTCTTCTTCTTTTTTTTTTTTTTTTTTTGTTTTTTTGTTGCTTTGCTAATTTGGTGTAAACTTAGCGAAGCAGCCCCTGAAAAAGGGATTCAACCTTCCTAATGTGAATCAACCTTCCGTTCGTCGTGAATTAGTTGTATTTTACTTTTTCCGTGCGTTGTTTTGTTTTTTTTCTTGATAGAAACATAAGTACTTATCTTCTCTTGCAAAATATTATATACCATCAATAAATTTAGTGGCACAACGGCTCATGAAGAACCAGGGCCTAGTGACTTAAAACTCTCAACCATTCCTGCGTGCGTGTCTGCAGGAATGGAGGGGACCTACAGTTTATTGCCGAATCCGAACGGCTAAGGTGAGCGGCACTTTTCTATGACAAGAGATACTCTTGGAGGATTTGTCACTTCCTCGCAAGAAGCAGTAGCCCGGAAAAAAACTTAAGGTGGAAGCGGCTGGTATTGAACCCAAACCTCTGGCATGACAGTCCAACGCACTAACCATTACGCCACAGGCTACTACATTCACATATTATATATTACATACTACCGGTTCAATATTTTTTTACCAACACGATGGCTTCCTGTGCTGAGCAACATTGCACCACCTCACTTGCGCCGCCTTAACACCCTTTTAAGGGAGCGCAATAAAATGCTGATAAACGCCGAACCTCCCATTCATGATGACATTGCTACTCTCTGGTCACGCCAGCAAAGACTAAAGTCTCGCCACCCAACCATAAAGCTCGCTGATGAACTGGCAAATGATGCCTTTAACACGAACTCTGCTTGGATATCGAAATGGGCATCTGCTATGCAAGCTGACACTATTACCCTCTGGAACCCATCATGCCAACTCTTTGGGTTCGACCCAATGTTGCCGCTGTGCGACTTTAGTCTCATTTTGACCCCTTTTTGAGCCTCATGCGACGACTTTTTGGAAAACTGGCTTTTTTGACCCTTTTTAAAAATCTTGCGACTTTTCTGAACCTTTTTCTAGAAAATTACTTAGACTATAGATTTATTGTTTTCCTTTTTGTAAAAAAAAAAACATTTTTTGTTTCACTTTGATATTCGTCACAAAGAGATCAATTACCTAGTTATTTCGTCTAAGAGTAATGAATTTTCGGCGAAAAATCAATTCGCTAACCGAAATACGAAATTGCAGGCCATATCGTAAGCGAATGTTCAATTCGCAAACCATAACAAAGCACTTTATTTTATAATTGAAAAAAAAAATGTTATAGTAAAATCCAGTAGGACATATGTACATACGTAATTACGTACATATATCCTACATGTTCCCCAAAAAAATATCAGCGAATTTGTTCGCGATGGGAGTTCGTATGAATTTTTCTAAGTGATGGATTCTGTGATAGCTTCCTTTTTCTTATTTCGTAACAAAATTTTAATTACGATGGAATGCATTATGTAGCAACAGGGCTGACTTTATCTAGGTACCTATATACTCACAATCACAAAGGGAAGACGTTTTTACTTTCCCAAATTTAAAGAAGGTAAAGATAAAATTAAGAAACCTTAAGTTTCTCGCCACTATAATGTCAACTGATAAAAAACGGATTTTTTAAGCTATATATTTTACGAAATTTTCTGAATGCGACTTTTTTTCCTCGTGACCCTTTTTTGCGACCATTTCAATTTTTTCAGCGACAACACTGGTTCGACCTACCTCGCAACCTCTGGTCGACTCTAATCAGAAACCGATATCCGAACAAACCATGGAAAATGTGCAGACTCTCTGTTCCGATGGGGAAGCGTCTGGGGAGTAATAAGGACACCAAGATATTTATACTCTTTAACTTTTTCTAACTCTTCATTGTTCCAGGTCCAAGTGTCATTTCTAGCATACCTTCCTATTCCATTTCGAAAAACCATAATTTTTGTTTTCCCAGTGTTAAGTTCTAAATTCCACAAAGAACAATATTTGGGCTTTCTGTTAATATGACAGCATAAAGAAGTTTTATATTCAGCCCAGCGACAGCTATTTCTCCCGGCAGAAATTCTACAAGGTCATCAAAAAATAATGAAAATATAATAATGGGCTCAAGAGGTAACCTTGTTTTACCCCTGTTTCCATTTGAAACCATTCTGATAAGAAATTTTCACTCCATACAGCAGTAACATTTCCATCATAGAACGTTTGCAGTACAGATAATTCAATTGGAATATGCGAAAGTTATATCAATTTTCAAATAAAGATGGCGGTGCTGTGCTTTGAATGTCATGAAAGTTCTCTTACTATAATTGCGGGTAAAATATATTAGGTGTAATATCTATATATTTATGCCATGTTCTTTTCTTCAATAATTACTCTTTAATGCTATGTTGAAAAACAATAAGGAAGTCAAAAGAGTAACATGATGCCTTACAACAAGAAAAGACTGTCATTTTGTGGCCTCATCTCCTTGGGCTCGCCTGTGTCCATCGGTATCGTAGAATTGTATTTGAATTAAATTTATAAGTACATGATTCCGCTAAGCTTAAATATCTACTATCGTTGTAAGTTGTTGGGTCGCATTCCGTTCAATCCGAGTATATGTATACTAAGTGTCAGGTAACTTCTTCTCCAGTAAGCCGATATATACCCCATAAAAATTTCACAGAATCTGTATACTTATCTTCCTAATTTTCTGCGTAAATATAAAAGCAAACAAAATCGCGCTGTTATACTTCCTCAAGAAAGCTGGGTGTATAAAATTTATAGACAGGTATATGGCTTTCGGATTGTCCACGTTTAGTATTTTGAAAGTGTCAGATTTTCTTTGATGATCAGGTTACACACACGTGAGAGTAATTTTGTTGCAATTACAATATTATGTTAAAGGGTAATTGAAGAATGGGTTATCCTGGAAGCACGTGTCTGTTTGAGCATACCGCATCGGCATCAGCATCAGCATTTCTCAGGACCAAGTGTTTTTTGTGAGGTCGTGTAGGTGGAACGTCGTCGTCGGCTGTGGAGAATTGTGTGTGGCGTTATACCTATCTCCTGTTGTTTCCTGAATTTCAAAAGATAAAGGGTAATTCTTAAGGGATCACGAAGCGCTTAAAAGGACTTTCTATTTAATAAGTAATTTTTGAAATCCTTATGATTATTGTTTCTTGAAAGAAACTGGAAAATTACACAGTTTTGCGAGCAGATGGAATATTTAAGGAGAAATATTGATTTGGACTGAATTTTAATTTAGCGGTGCGTGCAAAGATGTAAAAGTTAATTTGAAGTAAAATGTGGAGGGTAGCGTACAGACGTGTACGAAGTGATTTTGAAACTGTTCAATATTTAACTTGTTGTTACACATGAATGGGCAAAATGGGATATTGTTGTCAGTTTGAAAATACTTGAAGGGTGAAATGCATGCTAACGAGAATAATATAGATGCAAGAGATGAGAGATATTGTTTACTTATGTAAGCGACATGCTTCTCAAGTTCACACTTCATTGACAATATTGAAGACGATGATTATGTCAGTCAAAATAAATTGATATTAATGACATCAATAATGTTTGACTTTTAAATGTTTATTTTAATAAACAGCCCCAATTTATGTAGTAGGATTATTCGAAATTCAAGAGAATAAACTAAAACACAAAAAAGAATACCAACGTTTTAAGAAATATCGATTTATTTGAAAATTGAATAAAGCTGGGTCTCTTTCTTTGAATAAAAATGGTGCAAAAGAAATAAAGAGGGTGGTTTCTGGTTTGTTTTGTATAAAATTTAAATCAGCGACTGAAAAAATTAAATATGTAAATTAATGGAGACCAAGCGTCTAGTTACTTATAATTGTGTGTGTTGTTAGATAGTGTTCAGGAATATAGAAGGGGCCAAAAATTTGAAAAATTTCAATATGGTACGTTTTTTGTTTCCATTATTTTACTCAAAATAAAGTAAATTTCAACAAAATTTAACGGTCCAAATTCCGTAAAAAGTGGGCAGAAAAGCACATCATTTTTGACCATTGGCGTAGTTAGAGATTTTCCTTAGGGGGGGCAACCAGCCAGCGGACCAAAAGTTCGAAATCGTGTGTTTTTGCAAACGTTACCAAATTTTTGTTGGGTTTTTAACATTATCTTCTGTTTGCGAGTGTGTATACTTTATACCACGTACTTTATACTAAGTACCACGATTATGCGGTGTTGAAGCTAACTTGTTTTTACGTAATTTACTATCGAACTTAAGTCAAAAAAAAGATTACTAACCCATTTTTTTTTAATTAATCGTTGAAATATTTTAGATCTATTTCTCTATAGATCTTAAGAAAAACACAAAAAATATTTATTGCATAAAAAAGCAAATACCTTCAACAAAACAAAAAGGGGAGAGGGGTGAAGTTCAAATTTGTGAAAATGCACAATCAAGGAGGTTTTCAATACCCGATATCAGTTGTAGAGGAGATATTTTATTTAATATGCTGATGAGAGACAATTCAATTAAACTTTACTTTTCTTATAATTTTTCGTAATTTTCAAACCGTGTTGTATATTTAAAGAAATATGCCACTAATTTCCTTAAATATACAATTTTAGTTTAAATTAAATGCAAACATTATATAGCATAATAATTCAATAAAAATTGTATTCTTTTTATAATTCATTTGTTTAAATTTTAGCTAAAATAGACAAAATCTTCGTTTGGGGTTAATGTGCGCAATCATTTTGAGGGCAATTCTGCGCATGGAAATCGTATGAAACTTCATATATTTTTGCTTAATTTTAATTTTAAAGAAAAATCCCCATGCAAACTTGTATGGAAATTCATACATTGACAGTGAATTTGAATTTTATAGTTAAATTGTTAAATTTAACTAAAATGTTTAACGTGTTAAAGTTCCATTTATCAAAGTAGTAAGGTTTCTTTGAAATATTTTTTTTTTCTTAATGCGAAATAATATTTATTTATGGATTGTAGAAATAGTTAAATATAAAAACTGGTCTTTAAAGTTAATTTAATTTTAAAAACGTTGCTCTAAAACTCTGTGCTGCTTACTGCTTACACTCACCTAATAAATTTGTCGATATTGATTATTTTTTAATTGTTTATAAAGTGCGAAAACTTATCCCAAACTAGAGCGTACTGTATACAGGGTAATCGGTATAAGATGCACCAAACTGCTGGAGCGAGTAGGTTGGGTTAAGACAAGAAAAACATCGTATAGGAAGGGGGTTCTATTTGACCCCGTTTAGGCAGGAGGGGCAATTTTCTAAAAAAAAATTGATTTAAAACAGAAAAAAAAAATATTTAAAAACAACGGTACAATTTACAATGCCATCCTATACCTTTTTGGAAAGCCAGAAATCTCTTCTTTGATTTTCATTTTAAATTAAGTTGTGTTAGTAAATGCAATTTTCCCGTGTGTTTTGTTTCAAATACAAAAAAAACACACACAAAAAAAGGTGTATTTTAATTCCAAAGAAATGATTGTGTATATTGTGTTTGTGTATAACAAATTTGACTTTCAATAGCTTTATTTTTACATATAAATCAATCTATACTATTATATAAAAAAGTAACTTTTTTTGTTTGTCAGTTTGGCTGTATGTATGCACTAAACTCACAAACAAACAAAAAAACTCTTTTAAAAAATAGATATAATACAAATTTCACTTATCTGGTATGCTATAGGATACAGCAGAAAAGAAAATTTTTGTTAAATACAGAATAATAAACAAATTAAAAACTTACCACAAAAAAAATCGTATGGAAATTTTCTAAAATCAAGCATGTAGGTATTTTCCTTGCAAAATTCTGTTTTATAGATTTTCAACTCACATTTACTTCAAGCTCAATTATTTATAAGGAGGAGTTGTTTTGCCATGGAAAATTGCCTTTTGTGGCAGAAGGGGGATTTGACCGGTAACTTTCCGGTTGTCAAATCCAATTGTTTGGTTTGGTGGTGGGTGTTTGCTGGATTTGGTAAATGGAAACGAACTTATAGGCAAGGGGCGTGCACAAGGAGGGGTAATGGGCATTTGTACCCCTAATAAAAATTATTTTTAATTTTGTTTTCTGAGTAAATTAAACAATCAAGGGCGCACGTAAATAGGATGGGGGTGCTTATTACATGTAAATCGGCTTAGTTAATTCACAACTTGAGTTCTAATTGTTGGATTTTAAGGCAAGACTGAAATTGGTTGGTTTGGCGGTGGGTGGTTGGTTTTTAAATACTTTATTTAGGTTAGGTACAAATTTTTTCATGAGGATAAGTGATGGTGGGGTGGTAAATATATGTATGCAGGTTTTTTGGCAGCGAATTATTCTTCATCGTCAAAAAATAAAAAAAAAACAATTCAAACCATGTGCAAAGTGCCTTGGTAGGTGGGAGCGAGATAGTGAGTAGAGTTGACTGTTTTCGCGTTTCGCCGTCGACGAATCGTGGTGATATTTTTGTGTATAGGAAGGTATGGTAAAACAAAACAAAATATAAACAGTCGGTAGGTATTTTCTATAGTGTAGTAAGAAATGATTGGAGTAGGTATAGGTATGAGTAGGTAGGTATAATAGGCAGCAGAAAAAAATGTTCGTATCTAATCTACTAAAATTGGTTGGTTTAGCGGTGGGTAGTTGGTGATGGTGAATGGAATCGAACTTATTTAGAGGCAAAGGCGTGCACAAGGAGGGATAAGGAGGCATTTGCGCCCCTTATACAAATTATTTTCAATTTTTTTTTCTGAGTAATTACACAATCAAGGACGTACGTAAATAGGATAGGGGGATGCTTATTACATGAAAATCGACTAAATTTACAACGTGAGTTCTAATTGTTGGATTTTAAGGTAAGACTGAAATTTTTATTGGTTTGGAGGTTGGTGGTTGGTGATGGTGAATGGAAACGAACTTATTTAGTGGCAAGAGCGTGCACAATAAGGGGTAAGGGGGCACTTGAATCACTAATACATTTGTTTTTCTAATTCATTTTGTTGAGTAACTATGGGTTGGGTGGTAAAAAATGTATTCCGGTTTTTTGGCACGGAATTATTCTTCATAGACGGCAATAACCCTTGCTGGGAAAAAATGCTTCGTTTTAAGAATATGGTAGGTATATGGTAGAGAAGAAGAAAAAATTTAACATTTCATTGATAAATTATTAATTTCTTTGTCAAGTGGTTACTAACAAAATTCACGGTCGTTCGTTCCTTAGGGGGTAATGGGAGGTACGCATAACATTACATACAAATAGTCTGATTTTCAAAGTTGTCTTAAAATTACACTATAGGCAGGCAGGTAAGGTACATAATTAGGTGCATTACATTTTTATTCAAATGCAAGCCCGCACAACCCACACATATAATTTTAGGAAAATAATTGTCAATGTTCATTGATACGTGTGGAGGCTTATTTTCAATGTTACCTGACAAAAAAAACGTCAATGTTACCTGACAAGTAACATGGATGGTGTGTAGCGCTCTTTAAGCTGAACATTTTTCGAGTGCTGATTTTAAATCATCTTTTTGGTCGATATTTGGTTGTCAAAGGTTTTACTAAAGAAGACCCGGGCAACGCCGGGTTTTATCGGCTAGTGACAATATATTTAGACCAACCGATCTCGTTGGTAGCTTGCTGACGACTTTACTTTTGTTCTAACAATTTACTGCAATGTCAATTATGTATTATAATCGTTTGGCAAATTCAAAGACCAGAGAGAGAGAGAGAGTAAAATTCATTTAGACAGTTATGATCGTTAGCAAAAAAAAAAAAAATGTTACATTCGTTTTAAAGAGAACAGTATAAGAATGAAAGTAAGTGAATAAATTGAATTTAGTGTAAGGTGCTACAATTTATGCTTTTTTTTTGAAATAATACAATACAATGTTGATTACTTATCATCCAGATCCCCCCCCCCCTGAAAGCCTAGGGCCTTTTAGAAATAGGTAAAGGGGATAACTTGGTTATTGGTCGAGTATAATCTCCATACTTAGTGTGAACTGTAACAACTCTGCAAAGCTTGTCAGAACCAGGATGAATCTGGATAACATGTCCAAGAATCCACTTAGATGGCGGCATGTTTAGCTCTGTTAAAAGAACGACATCATCGACTTCCAAGTTCAGATGTAATCGCTGCCATTTTGGTCGCTCTAGCAAAGAAGTAAGAAATTCTTTGTGCATAGTCAAATACACGACGACGTTTGCATAGTCGAAATCAACTACGTTTGCATAGTCAAAATCAACTACGTTTGCATAGTCAAAATCAACTACGTTTGCATAGTCGAAATAACTACGTTTGCATAGTCAAAATCAACTACGTTTGCATAGTCGAAATCAACCACGTTTGCATAGTCAAATTCAACTACGTTTGCATAGTCAAAATCAACCACTTTGGCATAGTCAAATCAACTACGTTTGCATAGTCGAAATCAACTACTTTTGCATAGTCAAATTCAACTACGTTTGCATAGTCAAAATCAACTACGTTTGCATAGTCAAAATCAACTACGTTTGCATAGTCAAAATCAACTACGTTTGCATAGTCAAATTATTGCATTTTTTCTCTTCATACAAAATTTTTCCCAGGACAAATTTTGTCTTTAGTTTTTTTCCAGGCAGTTCAAGCGCAAAATAATGACATTTGTACCCGCTGTAGGGTGAAGTCTCCACTAAATTTTACCAAATTTTGTTCGAAGCATTATTTTGCGGGAAAAATTTTGATAGGTCAATAATTTTGCACGATAAACACGATCAACTATTATCTATCGATAATTTAACAAAAAGAAGAAAAAGAAAAAAAACATTAATTTTGCTCGATTTTTCCATCGTTTTTGTAGAGATTAGAATTGTAGAGATAAAATTTGTCTTTTCCCGATCTGCGTACTAGGCTTTACTCTTCATGAACTTCTCCTAGATGTCAGGGCGAAAAGATAAATTTAATGTCCGATGTTCGTTGAATTCCCGAAATTTGCAATTTTAGTCTAATTTAATTCTTTTTTATTTAAATGAACTTTGACATTTGTTACTTCGAAGTAAAACTGGTAGTTTGGGTAAGCAAATAAACAAAAATAAGAGTTTTCGATTTTTCTAGGGTGGACAATTAGTTTAATTAGTGGGTTTGGTATTTGTTTGTCAAGAAGTAGGTAGATACTTTTTTTGTCAAGGAAAAATTCCCTCAGGTGTTACTGCGATCAAGTACAGAAGTTAAGTCTTATCGATTTTTCCAGGGGGGGCAGAAATTTTTCTAGGGGGACATTGCCCCCCCTTGCCCCTTTTAACTACGTGCATGATCCAGTCTTTTATCGCAACTATGCCCCAATTTATTTTTTTCATCATTCGTGATCCTAAAGGCTGTTTCACAATGCGTCGAAACGAGATGACAGCGCGACAGGATCTTCTCGCAATCGTTCTCTTTCAAAAACGAAATACAGTGAAATAATACATAATAAATAATTTTTTTGTCGTCACATCATAAAGTTCGAAAATTGAAAAAAAAAAAAAAAAAAAAAGACGCAACGTGACGACACGCCACGAGAAATGCTTCATTGAGGGTAAACATTATCCGAGGCTTTCGTGTCTCGAATTAATATCGAATTACAAAACTGATGGATATTGTCATAATAACACCAATCTGTGATTGTCCTTTTCCTATAGCACCCAACCATCATTTCATTTAAAAAAAAAAAAAATTTAGTAAAGTAAACAATTAAACTTTAGTGTGGCTTATGGCAACTTTTATTTAAGTGGTTCTCTTTCACGTTAAATACTTACATTTTAAATTATAGCATTTTTTACATTAATACAACGACAAATATGTAGCTCCAAAGATGCATTTTATTTTAATTGTGATCAAATAACATCCAAACTCCAATCTT
The DNA here is from genome assembly GCA_947049315.1 of Epistrophella euchroma. Taxonomy (NCBI): domain Eukaryota; kingdom Metazoa; phylum Arthropoda; class Insecta; order Diptera; family Syrphidae; genus Epistrophella; species Epistrophella euchroma. The sequence goes on along the minus strand of OX346245.1, from coordinate 105,854,770 downwards.
AAACGAAAGGAGTTATAAACTAACATTGAAAATAAAGTAAACGAATAATATATTAAATAAAAAATACATATACATATTACATACATATGTTTATGTGTGTAATGTATACTGTAAATGTATATTTTTTTTTTTGGTAATAAAATAAAAGTCACTGCATTTGGACTCTGACCCAAAAAATTGTTTCCAAATACTAGCAAATTCTATTTTCTTACCAACACTAAAATTTTGTATGTAAATTCTATCTTCAAAACAATAAAATACATATGTAAATATTTAGAAAACTTTTAGTTTTTTTTTAACTGAATAACAAATGTTATCATTGATATGTTAAAGTTGATATGTTCGAGTATTAGCTTAACGCTTGTTATTATTAATTAAATATAATTAAATACAAATTACTTTTTAAAGAACACAGCTCGTCCTAGATTATGTTTGTTTTTTTTTTTTTTTTTTTTTTTTTTGTTAAAGTGATATGTTTTTTGATAAACAATGTCTTATTTTTTAAATAAATATCTTTTCCTGCTATATTTTATTATTATTATATATTTAGGGCAAACTACTTATTGTATAGTCAGTTCTTGCAATTTATGTACATTTCCCGTTTTTGTTGTGTTGATTGATATGTATCTTTTTGTACAGCAAATGACAATATTCTTAAAAAACTGTTTAACACCACATCTTTAATGTTCGATAAAGTTATGATTGTATTTCACACCAATACGAGTAAAAAACATTTTAGGTAAAAAAATTTACATTTAAAAATTTTCTAACATTTAAGTAAGAATACAAAATATTCTTTTAGCAAAAAGCAAAAAAAAATTCAATTAGCCATTATTGCTTGATTAAAAAAAAAAAAATGCTTAGACAATAGATAAACACGTCCATTTTTAGACATTTTAGTAACGAATTTTTTTTATATTAGGTACTGTCTGTCATGTCTTGAATAAAATATAATGTTTAGGAAGTGATTACAAAAAAATACATTAACATTATTGTATGATTTGAAGTATTTTTTTTTTATAATAAATATGATTTTTGTATATATAATTTTTCCGCAGGGCATACACGAGTGTATTTTCAAAAAATCATCAACATTTTTGTCGTTTTTTTTTTTTTTTTTTTTTTTTTGTCTAATTTGTTTACTTATAGCAGAAGCTGATTCTTTAGGCGAATCTAAAAGGCCAAAGTTTGAAAAGACATATATTAGCAATGATGTTGGTGTTCAAAACATTGCTAACACCCATTGATGTGGATGAACTGACCTTTTGTCCAGCACAGTGCATTTTTTCCAGCGGCATGGCTTGAACAAAATACTCGCGATTCTCTATTGGCATGTGACATAATGGTTTTTTCTTCTGAGCCATTTCATCGTCACGGCTTTTTAGATCTTGCAATAGATTTGGGAACCAGATCAATTCACAGGAACATATAAGTGGGTTATCTAAAAAAAGAGATATTGATAAAGTTTTATCTTAAATGCACAAAATCTTTGACACACATCGTCTGTCATTTTTAATAAACAAATATTATGTACACATATTCCAGAATTCGAAATATATAGGTACAAATAGGTAACAAAAATTAAAGAAGGGATTTTGTCCTGGCCAGGGAGTCTCAACTATTCTTTAATTTATTTGCGTTGGGCGCCATGAATTGTATGCACATTGGTTTTCATTAAATAACTTTATACAAAAGTTGTAGGAAATTTAATCGTAACACAGTTGTCCATAAAATTTATATTTTGTGACTTATTTAAAAAAAAAATGTTGTTCTATTTTTTCATTCCTTAATTTAAATTAAGCTTATTCAAAAAGTATTGAACATTTTTTAAATCCAGCAGGTCACTTTTTCCGTTGCATGTTAACAAGTATATAGTAATTAGTTGCTAATTAGTTACGCAAAAAAAAAAATTAATTGCTCTGTTGGTTTGCGTAAAAATAGGTGTCCTGCTAAGTTGACGTCAACTTAGCAAGTCAACTCTTTCAAAAACATAGATAACCGGCCCGAGAGTGGATATATATTGAAAACTACTGGATTGCTAATTAGTTACGCCAAAAAAAATTAATTGCTGATTTAGTTTGCGAGAAAATGGGTGTCCTGCTAAGTTGACGTCAACTTAGCAGGTCAACTCTTTCAAAAACATAGATAACCGGCCCGAGAGTGGATATATATTGAAAACTACTTGATTGCTAATTATTTACGCAAAAAAAAATTAATTGCTGATTTAGTTTGCGAGAAAATGGATGTCCTGCTAAGTTGACGTCAACTTAGCAGGTCAACTCTTTCAAAAACATAGATAACCGGCCCGAGAGTGGATATATATTGAAAACTACTTGATTGCTAATTAGTTACGCCAAAAAAAATTAATTGCTGATTTAGTTTGCGAGAAAATGGGTGTCCTGCTAAGTTGACGTCAACTTAGCAGGTCAACTCTTTCAAAAACATAGATAACCGGCCCGAGAGTGGATATATATTGAAAACTACTTGATTGCTAATTATTTACGCAAAAAAAAATTAATTGCTGATTTAGTTTGCGAGAAAATGGATGTCCTGCTAAGTTGACGTCAACTTAGCAGGTCAACTCTTTCAAAAACATAGATAACCGGCCCGAGAGTGGATATATATTGAAAACTACTTAATTGCTAATTAGTTACGCAAAAAAAAAATTAATTGCTGTTTTGGTTTGCGAGAAAATGGGTGTCCTTATATGACGTCATCCCTGCTTATTTGAAAACGAAAAAAGTGGTTCAATTTTATTTTGCGTAACTAATTAGCAATTAAGTAGTTTTCAACATATATCCACTCTCGGCCCGTTTAATTATGTTTTTGAAAGAGTTGACTTGCTAAGTTGACGTCAACTTAGCAGGACACCCATTTTTACACAAACCAACAGAGCAATTAATTTTTTTTTTGCGTAACTAATTATCAATTAAGTAGCAACTAATTACTATATAGTTTTAAATCTGCAATGGAAAAAGTGACCTGCTAAGTTGATGTAGGTAAAAAAAAAGTAGACGTGTAAATAGACACATTTTACTAAAATAAAAATTCCTACCGGTGTATTAAGAACATGTTGTGAAAATGTCAAGGTAAATGGCATAACGCGACAAGAATAAATAAATTTTATCCTAAAAATTTTCAGAAAAAATTTATGGAAAATAAAATTTCTAGCAACTTTTGTTACAAATGCATTTTTGGTCTTAATTTCAAGATGGCGCCCAACGCAACTGAGCCACATATCTCTACCCTTGGTTGACCCACTGATCTCTATAATACACTGGATAGCGCATCCATACAAGAAAGTTGATGCCATTTGAGAATTGTTATAATGTTGAGTTGCCAATTTTTTTGTATAACGGTATAACTGTATAACATATTGAAATGCAAATTTTTTTTACAAAATTGCAACTAAAATATCTTAAATTCACTTTTACAATTATTTTACGTTACAAAAATTCAAATTTACATACAAGTGATGGTTCTTTTGCTTTTTTTTCTTAGAAATTCTACTTTGGTTTTTGCCCCTCTTCGGTTGTAGTAGAATTTTTGAGATCTCAGCAACTTGAACTGGCTTTCTCAGCCTCACTGAACATATCTAAAGTGTTGAGTTGACTACGTACTTGTCATCTTCAATTGGAAGTAGAAAAACTGTTATACTTTGTAGCGAATCCACTATCCAGTGTATTATAGAGATCAGTGGGTTGACCCGGGTTTTTATGAGTTTTCAGTTCTCAAAAACAATCAAGGGCTGACAATTGTGATGTTTGAATTTAAAGCAAGAAAGAACTTCTGTACACTAATATGTAGAAATTATTTTAAAAATGAAGAAGAACAACTGTAAAACGTTTTCATTTTCTTTCTGTTCCAGAGTCTCAAAATACAGATTTGTCAGGGTGAGTTCAGGTTTTTCAAAAAGCATAAAACACATTGGGTCGGCCCACGAGTGACTTCAGAGCCAAAAATAGTTAGAAAAGCTACATATATATGAGGCTATCCAAATGTTACGGACTTAATCAATTGATTGAGGATTTTTAAAATATAAATAATGTACAAAATGTTTTCAAACCTGTTATGTCAATCACATGCAACGTATCCATTATTGGTTCCATAATATCCTCTGGGATCCGTGGCAATTTATTGTTTTGTATGTTTAAAGTTTCCAACGAATTCAAATTCTCAAAGATCATGGCTGGTAAAACTTTTATACTTTTTTTTTTTTTTGATAAAAGAAAATTATTAAAACTATTAAATTATTTTAGAAATTCAAATTATTAAACTTACTCATTCTTCTGAAGGTTGAGAAACGTCAAAGAATCTCCATATCCGGTAAAAGAATCTTCACTCAAAAAACTTATATTGTTGTTTCTTAAATCAAGATGGCGTAGACGATGGAGGGGACGTAACGCATCGCTTGGAATACTATGAATGTTGTTATCGCCCAAACGTAAATATTGAAGGTTTTCTAATTTTGTGTATAATATATAAAAATATAATCAATTAATTTAAAATTAGTACAGTGTTAGTGTTTTTCATATTATGGTGATTTCATCTTTTATATGCATTAAAGATGGTAGATATAGTCATTTTTAGTCAAACTCTCTTTATCTTTTGGGCATCCACTTAATATTTTATTTAATCATTAATAATTTTCAACATATCAAAATAGTTTAAAAGTCAATGAGTAGTCCCAATAATATACTTAAACCAAAATAGAAAAATTTAAATATATTTGGTTTGGTCTGATTTTTCATATTTTAAGGCCTTTTTAAAATTTTTCAGTTTATTGTGAAATTTGATTATAAAAAATGTCAGCACTGACTTTTTGTGTATCTCTTATGATTATTTTATCAGATTTTTATAAGTCATAAGCAAAAAAGGTCAATTTTAACAATTATTCACGGAACAATTAATAATTTTAAATTTTTTAAAATACATACGAAAATCTGCGATTTTATTAAAAGGATAATTTTTTAAATTCTTAAAATTATTCGCCAAAATGAAATCACCACATCACAATCAATTTGAAATTTACCTTCTAATCCTCGGAATGCATCTTTATCGATGACAGATATTTTATTTCCTTCCAATTCTAACGAGTTAAGAAGAGTCAAATGGGAGAAAACATTTCCGGGAACAGTGCTTATCATGTTATGTGCCAAGATCAACGAATCCAAGTTTTCCATTCCTGTGGATTAAAATCGTTACAAAAGTTTAATAAATGTGTCAGGCTTAAGAATGCAAGTTATATAGAATTCATTATGTAGCACAGATTTTAATGCAGTAAACCTTATCGCCTAAGCTTTAAGCGGTGTATTAAATGGATTAAAACTTCAATAAACTTTTTTTTCCCGATTAAGCCCCCGATTCTGGCGTTGTGAGGTCTCACAAGTCACAAGCTGTGAGGTTGATTTCTTGTGAGGTTGATGTGATCGATAACATTTTTGGTATTGTCAGACAATCTTCACAAGAAACCTCACAACAAATTCACCACCGTAAAATTGAAATTTTTATTTTGAATCTCAACCAAAAATACTGAAATAAAGATATGAATCCTTTATACGTTTCACCCTCCAAAACCCATTTGTATACATTATTGTTTTTGTAATTTCGGTGCGTGTCCATGAATGGATGTGAATTGCAACAACAATTTAACGGAGTAGTGAACTGAGGCGCTGCTTATATGTTTGCGTTCAACGTGATTTTTCACACATATATTTTGAAAAGCTTACTGGCTGAACAGAATGGTGACGTCCGTCTCCGTCAATAGCTGTCAAAATATTGAATACACGCAAATTCAATGTTGCGAACACAACGGAACGTAGACGCATACGGAGCTGCAGACGCAGACGGAAGAGTTCACCAACTTTTAACTTTTCACGTAGGTACGGCACTTTTGACGTTTCAATTTGTATGAAGAAAAAAAACAACTTTTTGGGTGGGAAAAAAATATTGTGGTTATTTGTATCGCGAAAAAAATTATTTAATAAAAGGAAAAATATTGGAAACAAAAAATGTGAATTCTGAGCTTGTACACAATAATATTCTTTTGTTTTTCTTCAAAATACTTTCAAAGCTGTACAGCTCCATTGTGGACATGTAAACAAAATGACGTAGGACACTTTTTGACAGCTCTTCCAGTTCCGTCATTCTGTTCTGTTCAGCCAGTTATGAGTCAGCTGATTGCTTTAGCTTGTAGGCAAACTGGAATGACAGCCAAGGATTCATATCTTTATAAATCAGAATCTTTGGTTAAAATTTTACACAGAACGATTTGACCAAAGATACTATGAAATATAAAGAGGTAAATCCTCGGCTGTCATTCCGATTTGCCAACAAGCTACAGAAATCAGCTGATTCAAAAGATTTTCAAAGTATGTGACTGAAAAACTACGTAAAACGCACACATATAAGAGGCTCCTCAGTTCACTACCCCGTTAAATTGTTGTTACAATTCACATATTTTCATCGAAATAAAACGTACGTAGAATTCATATCTTTATATTCAGTATTTTTGGTTGTGACTTTCTCAAAAGGAGATCACAATTTCGATAGTTTTGTGAGGCTCACAAGTTGTGAGGTTGTCGCCAGAATTCGAAAACCTTACAAAATCAAGTTCACCTCACCTTGCGAGGTTGTTGTGACTTGTGAGGCATCAGTGAGGTTTTCCAGAATAGGGGGTACATTTCAACACTTCAACGTATAGATTCACCTCAACAGTGCCTAAAATTAGATTTAGGGTATATAAAGCCAAAGAGACAAACCAAATTTTACCTCTACATTTGTTCTCAAGACAAATTTTGAAGCGGTAGAGATAAAAATGAAATAAGAACAGTAACGAAGCTAGAAGATTTTTAGTATGGGAAATAATATTGCAGTATTTAATATCATTGATATTCGAGTCTGAGTTTTTGGTGTTGCATTCTTGAATTGCATTTAAGTCAAAAGATGAAATGGTCGTGACTTCTCAAAGATTGAAAAATAACAAAATTCAGTTTGAAAAAATGCATTGCATATTGCTCGCGGTATACATTCGGTCACCGATATCTCACTGAATACAAACACTTTAATGAGCCCCTCCTGACTTGTGCGGTATGTGCGGAATGGGTACGGTAAAAAACTGTCATACCGAGCCTCGGTACAAAGAAGCAGTAATGTTTCGGTATGTACTGCAAGTAAACATTCTTCTGATGAGAATATTCTGATTTATTGCGACGTCAAAAACAATTTTGCTTCAATATATACTGAGAACGCACCGATAAGTCATCAGGAAATGACGACGACAGCGGAATTCGTTCGGTAAAGCGGTAAATACCGTCTACAGATACCGCACCGACAAGTCAGGGAGCGGTCTTACTTCCCTTCATATTTTATTTCATATTTTTCGGTCATCATTCACACAAATGTCTTTTAATATTAAAAAACTAAAACAGGGATATTGTATTGAACTGCATGATTCTGGCAACTCTGCAGTCGATGCCTTTTAAAATGATGTTAAAAGCTAATGTAAAACTCAACGAAAGAGTAACGGCTATATTATTGACTATCTTCAAAGCTAGTTTTACTGAAAAACTAGTTCTATAGGGTTTTCGAGTTTTAAGTTTCTCAAAAAAAAATTATTGATTTGATTTAGATGTCAAACTATGTATGAATATTTTGATTTAGATGTCAAAGTAATACAAATTTGTGAAAAACTTAAAACTCGAAACCGCTATAGATCTAGTTTTTCGGTAAAACTAGTTCTGAAGAAAGTCAAGAATATGGCCGCAATCAATGTAAAAATGTATAACGAGTTTTAGTTCAAACCAGAGCTCCATAAGAGAAGGTTGTTGGTGAATGAATAAATCAGTGGTTTTTTACAAATACTTTTTCCACTCCGAAAATTGTGTTTTATTTATTTCAATAAGTGACGGAAAATCTTATTATAGCGAAAGACATTTCCCGTCAAGGGAACTCGGTTGGAATTATTAATTTTAAAATGTTAAACTGAGCTACGATACAGATATGCTTTTGGTTAAGAAAAACGTCATAAAACGTCAACATTTGTCCAGCAAAATAATGTTTCAAACATTAATTGTCTGGAAAAATTATGTAAAGACTTTTACACATGTACATTTTGAAACAAAAATTTAGATTTTGTGCCGAACTCCGTACTGCTCAAGAAAAATCTCAGGGAAAAATTTTTTTATGACAAATAATTTTTTCCTGATCTGCGTACTAGGCTTAATTTCTGTAGTTCAGGAATTTTTACTCGCCCATCTCGGCGGATTAACTTAGGTTCAACTATGGTTTAGGCATGAGATTGGTATGAAATACTTGAAACATCGTTGAAAGTTAACCCACCGGAATCTAATTCACCGATTCCGGTGGGTTAACTTTGCTGAACTTTGCTTTTAATTTGCTGAACCACGGATTAAATATTGATGAAAACATTGACTATTTAATAAATAGGATAGGGATTGGGAAGATTGAGTAGTATTCTATGGTTAAGAAGTTTTGCGGTAATTCATGGGTAAGCGAAGGTTTGGAGTATTCACGGTAGTTTGTGGGTAAGAAAAGTGCGGGGATTCTTCACTCCGCACTGCTCATGCCGCAAACTGCTGCGATACTGGACTCAATTGTCCCAATCTAAGCATCATCGTCTAGGATCAAATCCGATCTCATTAAATTTCGAAAACAGTAAGTCCCCTTTCACACGAAGATACTAATTGCTGGTGATTTTTTTTTCTTTAAATCTTCTTAACAATCTCTTGTACCTTTCACACGCAAGCAACAAAAACCCGGAGATTTTATTTAATTTCCTTTTAAACTACCTTGGTTGAACGCACGCAAACGTAGTGTAAAGCGAAACGTTAAAAAAATCTCTGAATTTGTGTACGGGGGAGATTTCGTTTCCCCCTCTTTCTTCCTGCCCTTCGCGCCTATTAACTGATTGTTGCCGGCAACTCAGTTGCCTTGTGTGAAAGGGGACTAAGTCCCAATTCCAAGAGGCATGGTGTAATAGGCGATTTTTTTCGTTCTCGCTTTTACGTTGGAAGTAGGTACTCCTTTTTCACTCAAACTTATTCGTTGAGGAATGAGGAATTAGTGGCATTCGGTAGTGTTTTTGTAAATTTGGGAAGTCAATGTTTTCATATTCGATTGGAACGAAAAAGGAAAAGAACAGTCCGAAAATCCAAGCGAAAACAACCTAAGCAATAAAAAATTCATAGCATATCGCGCCCTTTCCGCCAAATTATCGTAAGCGATATTTTCATATTATCACATAAAGTTAATTATTTCATTTTTTTCTGTGCATTGAAAGTAATCGGACCTTTTGTCATCTGTCAGTAACGATATTGTTAATAATCTTCAATGCTTAAAATTGACCTAATTGGTTCCGTTTCCGAGCAAAAAAAAAACTAAGTGTCGCTTACGATACTTTTATTTTTTGTCGCTTACGATAATTTGGCGGAAAGGGCTCGATATTACAAATATACAAATTTAAAACTACTAAATTTTGTATTATTTGCGAATCGACAATAAAAATCAAGCAGAAACATTTTTTTCTTACCTTCAAAATCACCTTCGCGGATGGTTTTTATTTTATTCTCTTGTATTTCTAGTTTCTTCAGTGTGTCAAGAATAGAAAGTGCTTTCTGTGGTACCAGACTTAAATCATTGCCGCCTAGATTTAAACGTTTGAGTTTTCTGTTGGAAGGAAAGAACACATTATTTTTAAACTAATTAATATTCTTCAAGAACATACTTTTCCAATCCTCTAAAAGCCTCTGGTTCAATAGAGCTTATTTGATTTTCATATAAAGTGAGTATTTCTAATGTGTCGAGACCCTCAAATGCCTTGTCATGGATATTTGTTATTTTATTGTGATTAAGGTTAAGAATCAATAAATGATGAAGATTTTTCAATGCTTGGGAAGGAACATTTCGAAGTTGGTTAAGAGAAACATCCAGTTGAGTAAGACCTTTTCCTGAAAATAAATTAAAAAAAAAAAAATGTCACTTTTTTTTAAACAAAAGTTTATTTTTGATTGATCCAAGATGACGAACAATAGCCTAGTTTACTTTAATTTGAAACTCTTTGATTTTCTGTGCATTTCTGTGAATTTCAGTTCAACGTTCAAAGTTCATATAAAAAAAATAAAATGGCAGTAAAATGCACAGAAAATCAAAGAGTTTCAAAGTAAAGAAACAGACCTAATATGTATTTTGGAAAAAAGAATAGTTTTGAAATTTTAAACAAAATGTCTGTCAATTTCCTGAACTTGGTTAGAAATAAGTTATTAATAACCAAGTTCTGGAAATTGAGATTTTAAATATTTCGCTATTCGATCCGCAAGTAAATTTCAATTATTTTTTTTTCGTCAGGATTTTGATAGCAAAACTGAGAAATTTGAAGAATCCTGTTCAGGAAACTGAGATAGATACGAATTAAGTATTCGTAATATGAACCTAACTGCATCCATTTAGAATCCTATTCGTGTCAATTTGACGGAGGCGAAATCATTTCGTGGGACAACATTCTCGTACTGAACTTCTGAAAAATAACTTTCAATTTTTTCTTTAAATATTTAATTGAAGCAGACAATTTATTGAAATGAACGAGAAATAATAACAAGTTCAATTTATTTTAGTTTTTATTAACATTCCGTCTTTATTTTGTATTTATTCATCACTTTTGCACTTGCGCACCACAAAAAAAAATTGAATATGGTTGTCAAAAGAACAGCTGTTTTGATGGCTGAGAAAGAAAACTGAGAGAGAAACATTTGCTTTTTTTTGTTGATGATTTATTAGAAGATGAGAAACTTGCACCAAGATCTTATTTAAAAGTGAATCCTTAAAGGTCCAACTATAATAGACCGAAGCAAACGGATGCTAATGTCCGAAATGAACGATCCGTTTTCTTCCGATCTGTCAAGTACATAATATACCCATATAATTGATTTAACCGAACGAAAGCACCTGTCAAGCTATTTTTGATAGTAATAATTGTTTTAGTCCGTACGTTCAACATACATCTGAAATTTCAGATTTCTGAATTTTTGGAGCTTCTGATTGGCCAGCTCCAAAAATTTAGAAATCTGAAATTTCAGATGTATGTTGAACGCACGGATTAATTTGTTTGTGTTGTTTTGTGTAGTTTTAAATTTTTGAATTGTGAAAATATGAACAAACAAAAATATTACCAAAATAAAACAAAAAAAAAAACTTAACTTTTTATTAATATACCATCTTGTTGCTGGCAAATAATGAGGAGGGGGTAGAGGATTAGGAAGTGTCGGCAAGGCAGATGAACTGAATTGCCAAGGTAGGAACAAAAGTAACGGAAAAGGGACCAAAGGGGAAAGGAGGGAATGTCTAATCCCGAGGACGTGGCCTGCTTGCTTAGCGCCCGGAATAAGACCTCACCAGCAGCAAAAAACACATAACAGGCACAAATATAGGAAAATTTTTCAGCAAATAGCCATCTGTCAAATTTACGGACGCAAGGTTTGGTTGAAGGTCGAACTATAATAGGTGGACGCTGTCGGAAACTAATGTCATAAACGAACGAAAAATTTCTTTCCGAAACGTCAAATGCACACGTAAACCATAATGCACGAGAGATTCGAGACTAGTTTACTACAACAATTTACATGTAGCTGTCAATTTTCTTCCGTAAGGTGCGCTCGAGAAGCGCTCTTCCCCTCCGAAAGCAAAAATGAACGAAACGTAACAAAACGCAATTATGTGTGCGTCTATTGAATAACTTGTATTCGTGTGGTTTCATACGGCTGCGTACGCTGCGTTCCAACAATTATAGTTCTATCTTGAAAGCGCACCTTTTGTAAGAGTGACCGAAAACTTAACGAATCTGAGCAATCCGTTCATTATGGGTGCGTTATATGATTTTCCTGTTTTCGCTACGTTTTGTACCACAACTACTATTATAGTTGGGCCTTAAGAGTCATGTATTTTCAGTTTTATTTTTAAAACAACCCTACTCTGATGTGTTCACTTTGTCTTTACTTTTATCTTATTTTGCTAAAATTGCATACTATATGGTATGTACTTGTACATGTCTAATTATTCAAAAAAAAAAAAAGAAGACGACTGGCGGGAATTCTAAATTCAAATATTTACATATATAATGTTGAGCAAATATACGTATTTAATAATATGTATTATTTACACAAAAATTAACTTAAAGGAATGTTTTAACTTAAAACAAAACTTAATACATTAAGTATGTATTATAGTTATTTATATAAAATTAAAATTAATTATTACAGATAAATATTTTTTCTAAGTAATATTTAAGTTATAATTAAGTAAAACAAACTAAATTATATCACATTTATAACTGCATTAATTTGATAAACTGTTAAAATTATTTTGGGCGTTGTATATACCCTTCTCAGGGGAGTAAATAATTTCCTCTATCTGTGACTTTCAGTCCAAAAAATTTCTTTGGACGGAAATTCACAGTTGGGCAAAATATTATTGCCAGAGTAAAAGAATGAAAGCTAATTATCGTGTCGTATGCCACAGTCACATTCGGCAGTGAATTTTCATTCTTGTACTTTCGCTCATTTTTTGCATTTTTGAGATTTCATCCATGCTATTTAAAATTGGACAATTTGCAAAAAGTTTAGAATCGGAGGCCATGTTTTAACATATACATATGTCATATTGTGTCAGATGGACTGTCGTCGAGTTTCATTAAAATTTTTGTATCCAAAAATTTAACCGAACGTAAAAGTATGTTCCCACAGAGCCTGAAATTGCACAATTTCGAGAACTCAATTTCAAAATTACGCAGTGTTCACACTGAAAATGAAACAATTTCTTTTGACAGCTTACATTGGAAACCATTTTGATCATTGAAATAATAAAATTGATTTTAAAAGAAAGTTTTAATTCCCTTGATACCAAAATGCCATCAACTTTCTTTTTATAAGTGCCTCAAAATGGAAAGACAAAATTTACCATGATGGTTTTCATCAATGAACTATTTTTTTTTTGGCATTCTTTGTAGTTCTGTTCGTTCACTTTATTAGGAAATAATTATTATAACTGTTATAAAACGCAATTTTCTTCGCCATTTCATTAAAATTGAGGTGATCGGAGATGGTTTTGAAATTGCGTAATTGTATGGGAAATTGTGCAATTTTGAAGATGATTTCGGAAAAATAATCCAAAATTGCGCAATTTCGTTCAGTGAGAACAAAGGTACTATACAAGATAAAGCCTTAACTACATTAGCCAAAAAAGTGAAAAAGTACAAAAGTGAAAATTTTCAAACTCATTTTGGGATAGTTTTTCTCACTGGAAAACTTATAAAACTGATGCAGAAAGCTTAAATTTTGGTTTAAAAAGAATTGTATACATTGTTTTTCACAAAACAACTGCGCTAGCGGGAAAAAAAATATTTTTACTTTTGTAATTTTGCAAAAAGTGGCCAATGTAGTTAAGACTTAAGGCTTGTATAGGTACTCATACCCACATCCCACATATTAAAATAATTCATGCTTGAATTCGAGCTTACCTAAAGAACTCAGGGCATTTTCTTCAATTGCTGCTAAACTGCTATTATGTATGGTTAGGTGGCGAATATCCAAAGCTAGAAATACGAATCCCTGCAGCTTAGGTAGATTATTGTGACGAAGTTTAAGATAAAAAATAATCGGGCTCTTTCCTTTTAGTATACCCATGGCCACGTTAATATGCTGCAGATCTGTCGTTTCACACAGAATGTCCAGTCCGTTTTTCTTCACGGTACAAATACAAGGTGAAATATCGCTTTGTTCGGGACAAACCTGTTGCTGAGGTGAATTTTGGGCATAGATTCCCGTAATTGCAACGAAGAGAGCAATTACGAATAAATACCCCTCGAAGAACACACTACCACTTTTCATATTTGAAATCATCTCGACAATTTGGAGCTCACTTGTGTATCTGCCAGAGAAAAAAAAAGAAAAAAAAAATATATTAAAATAGATTGAATTAATCACTAACTAGGCTTTGCATTCGGATTCCAAAGAAATTGTATTTGTTAAACATCAATGAAGACAACTATGTGTTCATTACATGCATGTTGTGTCTAAATCAAAAGTCAGTACAGTATTATTACTCGTATGGTGTTGTATACTCTTGCTCCAGATTTGTACTTTTATAAATACGATACTGTGTACAAAAGGATCGATTAATACACACATACATATATGCATGTAGGTGTTGCGCAATCTATTTCTTTTTTTTTTTATATTTAGCAAAACAAATTTAAATTCTTTGGTAAATAAAATGTGGAAAGGACAGTGTAAAAAAAGGTTTAAACTCACCAAAGGCTTAATGATCGCTCAACTAAAGTTGCTGGCACATTAGTTAGATGATACTTCATATGGAAACGAATCAAAAAAAAATATTATTTAGTCCCCTTTCTCAATAAGAACATCTTCAACTTGATTTGTGAGTAGATTTCGAATCGAAAATCTCTTCGCATTCAGGACTTACCAATACCACTGTTATTCCCTCGCTAGCATTACCTAGCATTAAAAATAGCAATATTTTTACATAAACTTTGGAAAAGTTTACTAGTTGCTTACTTTAGAATTGTTGGAAGCCTTAATATATAACTTAACGGTGTTTTGTGGTACGCGGAAATGGTTCGGGGCGAACAGTTATGTTGGGAGTTTATATATAAAACAAAAGCGTTTTAATTCAAAATGAAAGTCATACCAACTATTATAAGTCGGTTAGTATGCGTAGGTATATGTATAACAATGAAATTTTCGTTTTGGGGGAAATCGATATTTTCAGGGAATGAAGTTGTTGCTTCCATGAAAATTTGGCATTTCCCACAGGAACTTTCTTATTATTTGTGTATGAGAGTTCACTTACTCTTACACTTATTGCATAATGAATTTATTTCAAATTAAATAAATTAAATTTTTACTAAGCGAACTGCACAAAAATTTCTCTAAATATTGAACTTAACAATTTGTCCTCCACCGACACCAACAAGCGCGTACTATCTATCGAACCAACCTTTCCAATATGAGAGTTCGTTAGGTGTTAGGGGTTGAAGTGGAAGTTAAGTGTTCTATTTCAAATCGGTTTATGTCATGTTACACTGACATTCCAGTTCAATTTGACAAATATTTCTCAATTTCCCGTTTTTTTTTTTTAATATTTGTTGATTGAACTAAAACAATAGATCCATATCCACTAACACTTTCGAGGATTTTGGTGGAGTTTAAAGAATAATTCTTTATACGAAAGGATTTTTTTTTTTTAACTCTTTTTTTTTTTTTTTTTATAAAAACTAAATTGAATAATTCTTCGTTAGTTCACTAAAGTAGATTTACGAGTGCATTACACTTATCTCAATTTTATAATACGCAGTTCAGCCGGGGAAGTATCAAGCGCGGTTGTAGATGAATAAATTGCTAGTTAATAGTGGGTATGGTATGTGTACTTACGCTACTAAATATGTTTGTGTGAAACGTATAAATTGTATCGCATGATATTTCAGTTGCATGATAGAAATGTTCTAAAGAGATGTTAGAAGTGATGTGCGTGCCATCTAGTTATTCATAAAAGTAAAAGAAACTGTATTATTGTTTAGGTTTGTATCCAGGGAACAACTTCAAACAATTTAACGAATAAACGAATACAGAATCAATTGGAAGTCGGTAATGTAGGTTTACAAAAATAAATGTTATTACCGATGTATACAGGGTGATTCACCTTAGGTGTGACAAAAAACTAGTGTGTAGGTTGGGTCGAGATAAGAAAAAAAAAATAGTATGGAGGAGGGTCTATTTCCCGGGGCAATTTTCTAAAAAAAAAATTGACTTAAAACAGAAAAAAAATTATTAAAAAACAACGTTTACACTTACAATGCCATGATGTACGTTTTTGTAAAGCTTCTTCTTTTTTTTTTGTTTTTAAATAAAGCTGGTTTAGGAAATAATTTTTGAAAAATTAATTTTCAAACTCAAGATTTTGAAAAAAAAAACGAAAATTTCAAACTTATTTTTTTCAAAATTTTACGTAAGCAGAAATTTCTGGCTTTAAAAAAAGGTTTAACATGCCGTTGTGACGGTTACAGTTTTTTTTATTAATTTTTTTTCTGTTTTAAGTCCATTCTTTTATAAAATTCCAACTGTTCTCAAAAACTAAAACAATTTTTTTTCGTTCAGAATGCGTTCAGAGCGTGCTCCATGAGCTCAGAAAAAAATAACCGAGCAGTCCAAGGGCGTACGCAGGATTTCGATTAGGGGGGAGGAGGGGGAAGGGGACAAACCCACATTTCATTTTATTTTTGTAAACAAGATATCGGTCGGTAGAAATTGTATCTAATAAATTAGTGATAAAATAAACAAAGGATATTTTTAGTTATTTTCTTAAGAAATCTTATTTGGCTTAGGCTAAACGGTTCTATTTTTTTGAATTTTGTGAACAACAACAACTACTTAAAGGCGCTTGGAATTTTTAATTCATTTTATTTTTTGTTTTGGCTGGAGATACAGCTATTTCAAGGGGTGCCAAGCCCTATCATCAGTCTCCTTTATAGTGCTGCTGAGCTTTAATCCAATTTTATTTGAAAAACTTTCTACACATCATGCGGTATTTGAACCCGCGCATCAGATTTGCTCAGTCTTCGAAGCTGTGTGTACTACGCACTCTGCTACTACTGACCACTGGCGTCACAGGGCGCGATGTGAGGTTTGTTTATCAAAGCATTTGGAGCATCAGCATTTTTAAGAACTTTAAGAACTGTATAAAAAGTGTATGCCCTACAGTAAATTTATAGACCAAAAACAAACTTGGCCGAGCTCATTCAATAACCCGTGCCTCTAAAACCATACAAATTCTTACGGAATTTATGAAATTTTTACGTATTTTCTTTTTTCCTCCCGAACAACTGCAGATATTCTTAATTTTCTTGTTTATTTTTACTATATAAACATCCATTTAAAAAACATCATTTAAACCCAATGATCTGCTTTGAACCAACTCTGAATTAAAAAAGAAAAACGCCTTATGTTGGACATGATTGACAACCCTTTTTGACCACCCCTACTAGAATTTTTTTTTATTTTTGAAACAAAATTGCAATTATTTTTTCGTTTTCTATTTTCTTATTTCAAAAATTTGAAGATACAGATTGTTTAGTTTGAAATTATACTTTCCGAGTCTTTGAAGATTGTTAGATTGTCTTTGTGACGCTCAATATCATTGTCCATCTATGTATAATATTGCAAGGTTGTGCAATATATTGAACAAATCAAAACCCTTTTGATATTTATTTGCACAATATAAAGTAAGGTTCGAACACTTCTTTGGAACCACGAGCAGAGGTGAGTTAAATGGAGTTCCTCTACCTGTTAAAGCCCTTCCACACTATCCCGTCGAGTACTAATACATGTCAAAAAAAAAAGTGGGATAGAATTACTTACGACTGCCAAATTTGTGTGAAGAAAACGATTTTCATATTTTGCCTCCACACTTGTATCCAAACAAATCAATTAACCATAACCTCAAACCCTCAAGTGGGATAGAATGTGTGATGCTTTAAGAACTAATCCTAAAAATGTTCATGTCAAAGTGTTCATGTCAAATTGCGTGAGATAGGCTGTCATGTGGGATGAAATTTCATATTTTGTTTCCACACTATTATACATGATTTACTTCAAACATTTTTGACATGGTGTTAATACTCAGTTGGATAGTGTGGAAGGCCTTTTAGTTTAGTTGATTTAATTGTGTATTCGGGAGTCTGTAGTTTTTTCTTATATAAAAATGGTTGATATCTGTCATAGATATCTTTTCTTTGTAAAAATTATTTACTCTTAATGAGCCTCCATCAAAATGAAAATAGTCAGCAAATTCTTTACATAAGTATCTTTAATATTGATTGTTTTGCCTTATTATCCGATATGTCAATGTTTAGTTCTTTTCTTAATCTCGTATATTGATGTTTTTTCTTATTCTTTTCGCAATTTTTCTTGAGATCAAGTGGCATTAATTCTGGCTTTATGGTTTTTATGATTACATCATGATCTTAAGTGTTCAAGAACGCAACTTGGGTAATACCTTTTGCTGGTATGATTGCGTTGGCAATGAATCAGTGGCGGACTAAACTTGTTAAAGGCCCGGAACGGGCGGCAATGCTCAATGAGGCTCCTTTAATTTTCGTGCTGTCATTCATAATGCGAAAAAAATCACTTACTGGAACCAATGTGCTGCGCAGGTCTACTCTAACTCAAATTACAGTGAACGCACGGACGCATAGGTACAAAGTCGCAGTGACAGACTGACTGACGGACGATATGATGAAACATACTTCTTCGGATCTCTACATCATAGTAGTGTCAAATTCTTTTTTACATGGAACTAAAATTTGGCCTTTAGAGCAATTGAAAAATAAAAATGAATACATATATAAAATAATAAAAAATTGGCGTTTGTTGCCTTAATAATAATGAAAAAAGACATACAAATCTAAAAATTCAAAAGCTTTTCTTTGAATTCATCACTATTAAAATTACATTTAAAATCTACATATTTTTGGAAAACAAAAATGTTTTTTTTTTATTTATTTATTTATTTATTTAGGTATCTACGATATAAAATCCACAGATTCGAAATACAAATTCAATTACTTAATAACTAGAATTAAATTTATGGTTTAAATAAGCCAATAACAAGTTCTTAAAAACATTTCTTTGTAAACTTATATCTATGTTATAATAAGCTTCATTAAAAATTTTAATACACAGGCTTAAAGGTTCACGTAATCCATAGGAAGTTCTGTGCGCAACCTCAAATAGTAATGGCCTTGGTCTTAAAGTTCTTGAGGGAGCATATATATTAATTAAGGCAAGTAAATTTTCAGTCTACAAAGCTGCATAGAACATCCCGTACAAACAATATACTATATATTTCTCTGCGTAAATGGAGAGCCTGTATTCCTAATAACAGGCATTTAGAACGATATGAATGGTGTACAGTGATAATATTATCAAAGAAATTTCTCAAAGCAAAGCGTAAGAAGTTTTTTTGAACTCTTTCAATTCTAGATATATCATTTTGAGTTGTTGGATTCCAAACAACACATGCATATTCCAATGAAGGCCTTACAAGACTGCAATAAAGTGATTTTAGAGTATAAGGGTCTTTAAATTCTGACGAGTTTCTTTTTAAAAATCCCAACATTGAATTAGCTTTCGAAATAACCGAGTTAATAGCTGCATTTTATTTTCCCCCAGATCTAATCCGGATCAGATCATGATAATAAAACAAACTGGATCACAAATTTATTTATTTCTCACAGTTGGCTTTATTTGCACAATAAAATTGACAGAAGGAAAATTTTCACAAATATTATTTGAAATAATATTTGGTATTGAATGTTTGAAATGGAACAGTTTTATTTTTTTAGTTTAATTTTCATTAAGTTAATAGTTTTTATGTATTTTTTCCGTGCCTCGCGACGCGTCGTCTCTATTGAAGAAGAAAAACTCATAAAAAAAAATTGGAATGATGGCGGAATTTGTTTGATTTCGAGAATTTTTAATTTTATTGAGTTTTTTCTGTAAATCTCAGCAGTGTTACCAACCTATAAAATTAAAATATTGCTAGGGAAGTGTTCAAAAAATGGATTTCGAAATCCAAATCTAGAAGCAGACCTGGATCTTGTGTTGTTTTTGTATTACTTGTATTTATGTTTCCAAATCCAATCCGGATCAGATCTGGGGGAAAATAAAATACAGCTAATATGAAGTTTAAAAGTGAGCTTTTCATCAAATATAACACCAAGATCCTTAACATCATCTGCAAATATAAGGCATTTGCAAAATTTTAACGTATGAGGTATGTCGTTGACATGCAACAAAAAGATAGGAGGACCCAGATGATTTTTAAGTTAACTCGGCTAAATGCTTTCGTAAAATCAGTATATACTGCATGAACTTGTTTATTATCCTCAAGAGAGTTTATACAGAAATTCGTAAATTCAACCAAATTAGAGACGGTAGATCTACCCTTCCAAAATCCGTGTTGAGAATTACTTACGTGTCCTTTTATTAAGTTGTTTAGACTTTTGAAAGTAATTTTTCTTTCAATTTTGTCTCTATTTCCTGATTTGCTATTTTATATTCACTATCTATATGCGCGCCTACATTAAATTTTTAATTCATAGCAATTAGAAATATAGTAAGTAACCTCTCTATTTAATAATAGCCAACTAAATCCAACCATTTGCGATCGAGGACGCAAATGAACCTTCCAGTTTCTCTCACATAATTCCAAAAATTTCCAGGCCCCTCCCATTTTTACTTCCACTCTTCTCATTTACTGGCTGAACAGAATAGAATGACGGAACTGGAAGAGCTGTCAAAAAGTGTCCTACGTCATTTTGTTTACATGTCCACAATGGAGCTGTACAGCTTTGAAAGTATTTTGAAGAAAAACAAAAGAATATTATTGTGTACAAGCTCAGAATTTTTCCGACCCAAAAAGTTGTTTTTTTTTCTTCATACAAATTGAAACGTCAAAAGTGCCGTACCTACGTGAAAAGTTAAAAGTTGGTGAACTCTTCCGTCTGCGTCTGCAGCTCCGTATGCGTCTACGTTCCGTTGTGTTCGCAACATTGAATTTGCGTGTATTCAATATTTTGACAGCTATTCCAGCTCCGGCTCCGTCTCCGTCTGCGTCACCATTCTGTTCAGCCAGTTAATTGTCAGCTGTTTCCAAAAATTTGACAGTAGGTAGCTGTTTGCCGTCCAAACGAGTTGTTTTTCTTTTTTTTTTGTGTTTATAGCTGTTTGCCGTCCAAACGAGTTATTTTTTTTTGTGTTTAAAGTATTTGCATTTACCTATGTTGCTCTTAACAAAAAAAAAAGTAAAAACATTTTGATAGTGTGTATTTTTATTTGCCGAAATTGAAGAAGATACCTAATTACTTGCAAATTATTTATGTATTTACATTTTCTTTCAATCCGCCAACAATAGAGATCTCTACCAAATTGTCAGTTTCAAATGACAGCAAAAACTTGGCACAATGACAGATGAAATTGGAAAGAAAAAAATAAGGAGGGCTAATTTTAATTACAAAAATCTTGCTATTTTGTGCAATAAAAAGATTAAAATATCTTATATAAAGTATAAAAACATTTTTACTTGCATGTTTTCTATAAAAAAAGGAAAAAAACAACTCGAAATATTTATTTGCCTCCAAAATAAACCAAACAAATGGCTGCCACTTAAATGTCATTGTGCCAAGAATTTTAGTTTGACATTTAAATATGAACGAGACAGAGATATATTGCTGTTTGTTAAAAAGCCCTATCCGCCACCTAGACACCTACCGCTTTCAAACCCAAAATGACATATTGTGGGAACTTTCGCTTTGGCATTTAAAGCCAATCGCTTTTGAGAATAGGAAAATGCAAATCCGCCATCAAAGGCGATCCGCCGCGCATTTGAGAATAACCCCCCTGGAATTTTAAGAGCTATTGTGAGTTTCGCCCGTACAATATGTACGTTTTCCACCTAAATGCTCCCTCTTTCGCCTACTAAAGATAGGTGAAAATTTAAGCTGTCGATGTGTGAAGAATTTTTTTTTGTACGAGTGAGATACGGTTGTTAAAGGATGTGAGATAGGGATGGGTAGATTAAAATGAAAGGATTTTTTCTCTATAATGTAAACACGATGAACATTTTGATGAAGAAAATATGCTTCATCAAAAATACAATGTAAACAGGCACTAACTTAAGGGGAGTTGGAGAGGGGTAAAAGAGAAAGAAGGCGAAAAATGAAGAAGAGATGCAAAGTATGATAAGAAGACTGGAGAAGTGTTTGGAGGGAAAATACTTGAAGTAAACGTTAGAACTGGAGATGGAGGGAAAAGAAGCTAGAAAAAGTAAAAGAATTTAAATACCTGGGATATGTGTTCAAAAATAATGGAACACAGGAGGTGCATATAAGAGACAGAATAAAAAAAAGGCAGCAGAGGTCATGAAGGAAGCATGGGTGATTGGAAGAAGGAAATTCGACAAGGTATGGGAGAGGAAGATGTAGCTTTTGGACACCCTGGTGTGGACGGTGATGGGATATGGGGCGGAAATATAATGGGAGACAAGAAATGGAAAAGACGCGAGAGGTACCTTACATGGACGTTACGGTAGAATGGCAAACTCCGATACATGTTGAGGGAAAAAAAAAAGATAAGAAAACGATATGAACAGGGAGAAGGGCATGGAATTGTAAAGAAAAATTGGCCAAATTCCTAAACGCAAAACTTGCGCAAATTATGCTAAGCAAACAGTTCCAAATGCAAACGTAAACATCCCTGCCCATAAGCGTACAAGATTTTATTTTTATTCGCAAATGCAAATGTCAAAAATATCTTGCGCACTTCACTTGCATTTCAATTTGTTTTTGTTTCAGCCTGCTTTTTTCATTTGCTTCGCATGTGTTTTGTTTTGCAAATGTTGAGGGATGGGCGAGTGACAGGATCACGATGAGAGAAACGATGGGAAGGAATGGCAAAAAGAGAGGACAGTGCAACTAGATACGAAAGAGTGGAAGACAAGAGAGCAGGAAAGACGGGAACTAATAAAAGAATTTAGATACAACAGGTGGTATAAAGAAGTAATTCCAAAGGGGATACCGCAATATTTGGAAGCAGAATGGAAGACAGAAAGAGCAAGGAGAATAACAAGAGTCAGACTAGGGACTGAGGTGAGAGAAAGATGGTACTGGAAACGAGAAGAGAATGTGCAGAATGTTTGAGGATGAACAAGAGACGTTGTAACATGTGATAGAAAGATGCAGATTAGGCGGATATGAAGGAGAATCAATAGGGGACAAAATGAGGGAAATAATGGACGAGGAAGTTGAAAAGAGTGGAGGTGAGAAGGTATAGAGACAGAGAGAGAGAGAGGAAGAGAAGAGGGAGAGTAGGATCAGGGACGGAAACGGGATGCTTGTTCGTATATTTTCTGCAGCGTTAACACAATAGACAAAGTGCGTTCACGATCTACTAAAAATTTTGTTTGCAATTTTACTGGATTTGTTGCACCGGATCGTGAATACCCATTACAGTTAACTGTTGTTGGAAAAAGAACGCACCACGTATATTTTCAAGATGTGTTCCTATTAAAGGGTTACCACCTCATCGAAAATATAATTCCGCTGAAAAAAAAAAAATAATAACAAAAAAACCTTCGATTATGTGATTTTATTCAGTATTTCCTTAAAAAATAAAAACACAAGAAATGGTTTTGAAATATTTTTTATTATATCTTCATATCATTCATTTTATTTTATATAATCGTATATATATATAGGTTATTTGGGATTTTCTCATTTCCTTGTTTTGCGTTTGTTGTTGATTTTTTAACTTCTTTTTGTTCTTTTTTTCTTTTTTTATTTTTATTTTTTTCGTCTCCTTCTTTTGTTTCATCTTTTTACTTTTTCTTTCATTCATTCTTTCCTCAATTTTTTTTTCTTTTTTTTGTATATCTTAGATTTCTTCTTTTTTCTTCTTATTTCTTAAAATATTTTTTTTTTTTTTAATTTTTATATATTTTCGACCCATTCAAAAAACATTATAGTTGAAATAATAAGCGCTCGTTAAACATAATTATGTTTATTTTATGTATAATTTATTTTTTAGTTTGTTTTCCTTAGTATTTTTTTTTTCTTCTTTTATGAAATCTTTCATTTTTTATTTTTTATTCTTCTTAATTGCCTTCTTTTGTTGTGTTTTTTTTTTAAATATTTTTTTTCCTTTTTTACTAACTAAGAAGACATATAATGTTTTTTGAACTATATTTTTTTTTTCTTTTCAATAAAAATCTGAAATAAATTGATTTTGTTAAAATTAAAAGTGTAAATATCTTAATAACTAACATGCAAGCTGATACTATACAGATGTGATCGTGTTAACTTTCATATATGTATGTTTTTTTTTTTTTATAATAAGCAAACGAACAATTAACTCATAACATTAGAAATAAAATTATATGGTCATGAAATTGTATGTAATTAAACAAATAAACTGACATGACACTTTTTGAAATAAAAACAAACAATTTAAAATAAAACAATAGAACAAAAGCAACAGTGAAATCAACATGAAAGCGCAAGGCGTGTTGTGGTGCTCTTTCAATTTTGTAGAAAAAATATTAATTTTTTTATTTCACCTAGTCTGTTTCCTTCATATTAATTTTAATCAGAGAATGTGATCTTCTGAAAAATTAAATAAAATAATGATACCCCATTAATTTTATTTAGCTAAAAGATGTTGTAAAATATAAATATGGTATCTATTAAAGTCTAGTAAAGCTTAGCCCGTATTTCAGAAAAACAGCTCAGAAAAATACTATGTATACAAATTATTTCGAAATTTTGACATGAAACTATTATTAGCGAAAATTAATATAACGGATAAGCATCACTTAAAGGAGTCTTAAGAAGATTCAAGAAACCCTATATTTATTATCCATCCTATAAACATGGCAAACAAAACTATTTTATTTTTTTTATTTTTTTAAATTATAAATTATAAGTCTAAGATCCCGCCATAGAACGACCTACCCTCATCGGAGTACCAGATAAGAAGTATACAGTTTTTTAGGTACATACAGTGCTGCCAAAAACATTCCGGATTTTTTCCCATAGTAACGATTTTCTTAATACCAAGTAGAAAACTAACAACTTTCCATAAGTTTTTTAATAATTTGTAAAGAGTATGAGACAAGTTAATAATAACCTTAAAAATTTAATGCTACGATGACAAGAACAATAAAAAAAAAATTATTTTATAAAGTTACTCAGTAACATGCCTGTGCAAAACTAACCGGATTTCAAGAAGATTGCGAGTCTCGATGTTAAAGTAACGGTTTTTTCGAGTCTTTTGACTCAAGCCGTAGATTAAAACGTTTTTACAAGTTGCGGGCTGTGTAAGTTGAAATTATATAGTGCATAAAATGGCTAAAACACGTTATAGCAACGCGATTCGATACGAAATAATAGAAAAGTTCCAAGCCGGTATAAAACAAAAAGTAATCGCTGAAATCTTAAAAATTCCAACGTCAACGGTTTGCGACATCATTAAATGATTTAAAAGTGGAAAATCAGTAGAAGCAGATCATTTTGGTGGACGCCCTCGCAAAACAACAATTAAAACTGATAGGCGCATAAAGAATTTCGTGCTTAAAGACCCTTTTGCGACTTCAAAGACAATTTTTGATGAACTTAATCTACCCATAGGGCCAAGTACGGTCAGGAAGCGTTTAAGAGATTTCGGTCTTTTTGCATTTCGACCAGCTAAAAAACCTCTTCTTACTGCTAAACATCGTAACAAAAAGGTAATCCGTAAAAGGTATTTGGGAAAGACTTAAAATTCCTAATCAAAACATTTAAGCCAGGATTGAATTTGCAAAAAAACATCTTAACCGGTCTTTAAGCAAATAGAGGAGTGTGCTTTTCAGTGATGAAAGCAAATTCAACTTATTTTACTTCGATGATGCAAGGACAGTGAGGCGCTCAAAAGGTACGCGATTAAAGCCTGCAAATGTACTCCCTACAGTAAAGCACGGTGGAGCCTCGGTGAATGGTTTGGGGCTGTTTTTCAGGAGCAGGCTGCAGTCCTATACACCAAATCACAGGAATTATGGACCGTTTCCAATATAGAGACATTTTGGAGTCAGTAATGCTTCCATACGCAGAGGAAGAAATGCCTCTGCGTTGGGTTTTTCAGCAGGATAATGACCCCAAACATTCTTCAAAGCTGCTAAAAGAGTGGTTTGTAACTAAAAATATTCGTGTCTTAGAATGGCCATCTCAACCACCCGATTTAAACCCAATAGAAAACTTGTGGGCTATTTTAAAAAGGCGGGTTGGGAAAAAAAGCACACGTCAACAACTTCTCTTTTTGCAGCTTTGAAATAATAAAATTGTTCAATAAAAATGGGAAAAAATTGCAAACATTTGATTTTTTCATTTTTATATCACAAACCAACAATCAATGCAGTTTACCAAAAAAAATCCGGAATGTTTTTCACACCACTGTATGTCTAAACAAACATTTTGCGCAAGAGTTGCATAGCTTTAAAGGTCAATTTGATTTTTTTCAACTATCTGACACCGCTAAGATTGTAAGTCTGAAAACATTTTTTAAAAAAATATGAAAAGAAATTTTATTTAAAAATTTCCGAATAGTACATAAATAAATAAATGAATTTGGTGGCACAAACGGCTCATGAAGAACCAGGGCCTAGTGACTTACAACTCTCAACCATTACTGTGTGCGTGTCTGCAGGAATGGAGAGTTTATTGCCGAATCCAAACGGCTAAGGTGAGCGGCACTTTTCTATGACAAGAGATACTCTTGGAGGATTTGTCACTTCTTCGCAAGAGGCAGTAGCCCAGAAAAAAACTTAAGGAGGAAGCGGCTGGTATTGAACCCAGACCTCTGGCATGACAGTCTACAATTTCCGAATGCGCTGTTTTTTAAAAATCGAAATTTCAGAAAGGTAAATTAGGGTAAATAAAGATAAAAGTTTAGAATGTATTTTCTAAACGAAAAATGATAGAGAGTTGGTTTTTTGTAGTCTATAGATTCTTTTAATATAAAAAAGTCATGGACATATACACTTGTCAAAACAGTAAGGGGACAAAAAATCACTTTTTTTTGTGTTTTTTGAAGAGCTGTATCTCTGTGAAAAGCGGTCGTATTGAATTAAAACAAGAAGCTTTATATTTTTTGTATTAAGAAGTTTTAGCAAATGATTTTTTTAAGTTACCGTTATTGCACAATCATAAGAAGCAACACGACCAAAAAATCTTAATCTAATTTTTTTTTTGAACATTGTCATTTTCTTTGAAAAATTTTTTTGAGCCAATTTAAGAAGATTTGGTAGTCAAAGTCAAAACTCTGTTTTTTCAAGATATATTCTTCTGAAAAAAAAAATTGTAGAATGATAAAAAAAGACGAACTTAAAGCTGAATAAACAATTTATAGAAAAAAAAATTAAATTGGCTCAAAAAAAATTTCAATGAAAATGACCATGTTTAAAAATTAAAATTAAAATTTTTTGGTCGTGCTGCTTCTTATGATTGCGCAATAACGGTACCTTTAAAAAATCATTTGCTAAAATTTCTCAATACAAAAAATAAAAAGCTTCAGAATGCTTTTTGTTTCATCTCAATACGACAACTTTTCACAGAGATAAAGCTTTTTAAAAAACAAAGTACGAAAAAGTGATATTTGAGTTTTATTCGTGTAGGTGTTTGTTATTTCTTTGATTAGAATATCAAGGCTGTTCTGTTTTCCGACCCAATTGTAAAACGGAAACAAAAAATGAATCCGTGCGGATTGAAAAAGATTGTTCTGACTTCCGAACGGATTCAATTTGCAGTGCAAGTAACTTGAAATATAAAAAAATATCTTTACTTTCCGAGAAATCACAAAGGCAAAAAATAATTTACAAGGGTGTTTTTGAAATGACAGAATAGGTGTCTTCTTCAATCTGAACACCTTCGTCAGAAGGGGTAAAACCAAATTTAAATGCGAAAACGTATGAAAATTGTGTTTAATCAGTCATTTAAGGTTTTGATTTCATAAATAAATATTTAAGTCTTAATACTAAATCTAAGCTACTGACCAATTGACACTTTTTCTAGCATTTTTTGTCATCAAATAAGATTATGGCAAACATTTTTGTGTTTCCTTTCCAAATTTTTACAACTTGACAGCTTATTTTGAAAATAGACAGTGCAATTTTTGTTTTGTCACAATTCTTCCAATATTTTTTTTAAATAAAATAGACTTTATTTTTTAATTTATGAAACAGGCAGACATGCTCTGCTTTAAGAAAAACAACAAATTTTTTTTGGGAAATTAGCAGTATTTTTATGGAGATTTTTCGATTTTTTTATCTGCCAATCATTTTTTTAATAAAGCATACTATAGAGCTAAGCATACATACATATATATGTAAAAACTAGACATATTGCTAGTCTTCAGTTTTGAAGTTGTAAAATTGTAACGTTCAACAGCCGGCAGAAGTCACGGCTGTCGACAAGGGCTTGGCATCGAAAGGGGATAAGTCGCCAGTGACAAACATCCACATTAACAAAAAATACAATAACAAAACAATGCTGAAGTTTATTTGTTTTCTATTGTGTTAAATGCCGGGCGCAAAACGAACACTCCATATAAGGTATCGAAAACTTTTTAAAAAAAAATTGCAATTCATAACATCTGAACAAACCCGAAATGCCAGCATTTAACAAAACAAAAAACAAAGGTCGTACCCACCATGTTTGATTTCTCTGCTTCAAAAGCTTCATTCCGCAGTAGCACATTTTCGTTAAGATGGCAATAAATGCAATTTCGTCGCGTTCATTTTACAAAAATTCAAATTAAAATGTAGCCAAAAATAAGTAAGTTTAAACAGAGCAAAACGTCAAACAAAATTTTGACATTGCGCTTACACCATTGTGGACGACCTTCGCTATAAGTGAGCGATTTAAGTGACAGCTTCTGCTATAGCGATTCTTTTCGCTACCAGCGACTTCCCATTCTGTTCTGCCTGCTACTGGCTCTTGGACTACCTAGTGTTTACCGATCAAGCTAAATAAAAATCGATGTCAAAAATACATAGCACCTAGAATCTTTTTAATGTGGTTTTCGATTCAACCATTTCAGATTTGGGGGTCAAAACACAGATCAATCGTTGCGAATCGAACGAATCTGGATTGTTTTTTTTTTCTTTTTTAATTGTGTGAGTTCTTTGTGTGGAGATTGGAAGGTAGTCAAAACACGTTTTTCCGTAATGAATATGAAAAAAAAACTTCACTAATTGCACTAATTAATCGAGTCCAATTTATTTTATTTTTTATTTTGATTTTATTTTATTATTAACACGGACCACAAAGAAATTCTTGCGAATGCAAAATTGAATACCTATTCAAACTGACGCTTCGTTATGCCATTTATTTGGTGTGTGCGCAAGTACGTGTGAGAATCTGTGTAAATCTGCCATAAAATCGAGATTTTAAAGATCAATCGAAAAAAAATATATACGACGCCAAAAGTGATCTTTTTTGGTTGAATCGAAAACCACATAAGCAAGCCAGTTTCGAAATTGGACTTTTTAGCCAAAAAAAAAAAAGATTATTGCGTTAATCTTCACAGAATGTGCTTCTTTTTGCAAATTTTTCCCGGCTATTGCAGGTTCGGTTTATTTTAATTTTATTTTAATGAAATAACCTTTTTTCGTCGTTTTAACAAAGTTTTTATTGTTTAATGAATAAATTATTCCATACTTGAAAATATCATTTATTCACATCTATCGAGCTACACTTGGGGCCGGAAACCAACTTGGCGGAGAAGGGCCCACAAAAATAAATAAATTTAGTTACACAGCAGCTCATAAAGAACTAGGGCCTAGTGACTTACAACTCTCAACCATCCTGTGTTCGTGTCGGCAAGAATGGAGGGGACCTACAGTTTATTGCCGAATCCGAACGGCTAACGAGCGGCACTTTTCTGTGACAGGAGATACTCTTGGAGGATTTGTCAATTCCTCGCAAGAGGCAGTATCCGTTTTTTCTTTTAAATAAATAGGTGGCGAGGCTGGGGATCGAACCTTAGACCTCCGGCATGACAGTCCTTCGCAGTAACCATCACGCCACGGCTACTACTCGCAGTACCGTCTACACTTTTTATATCTTGTCGAGGCTTTAATTTTTTACCCTTGCATTTATTTCATCGTAAAGATATCAAGTATTAGATAAGCATAGACAAGCAAACAAATTTACTAACAAATACTGTCAAGAAATATTTATAATATACAGAGTGATTCACCTAAGGTGTGAGCTTGTAGGTTGGGTTGAGATAAGAAAAAAATCGTATGGGAGGGGGAGGTGCAATGTTCTAAAAAAATTGACTTAAAACAGAAAAAAGTTGTTAAAAAACAACGGCAACACTTACAATGTCATGCTATTTATATTTTTATTTTTTTAAAGCCAGAAGGCAATTCTGTTATTATGTTTTTAATTAAAATTATTTGTGAGAATAGTTTTGGAAAAAAATAATTTTCAAACTCATAATTTTGAAAAAATAATGAAAACAAAAATGTGATTCAAACTAATTTCTTTTTTTTTCAAAATTTTACGTTATTAGGTAGTATTTTTGTTTTTAATATTCGATGTTAATTTTTAGTCAAACACTGAAGACTAGATGCTCAAGTGGTTTTTAGTTTTTGAAAAAATAAAAATAACGGGAGGAGAAATTTACTAAAAAAAAAAAATTTATTTAAAACCAGAAAAACACCTTTTTTATAAAGCCAAAAATTTCTTCTTTTATTTTCTTGTCAAAATAAATTGTTTTAATGAACAGTTTTTTTTTAAAATTAATTTTCAAACTTACATTTTTGAAGAAAAAAAATTAAAAAATTATGTTCAAACTGATTTTGTTCAAAATTTTACGTTACTAAGTAGTATTTTTGTGTTTAGTATTCAATGCTACCATCAATTTTTAGCCAAACACTAAAAACCAGATGCAAAAATGTTTTCTAGATTTTGAGAATATTGAAAATAATAAAAGTAAGTTTTCCTTAAATTCGACTTTCATCCATTATGATGATCCTACCTCAACTAATAAAGTAGATTTAGTTATTTTCAATTTTCTCAAAAACTAAAAAAAATGTAGGCATCCGGTTTTCAGAGTTTGACTTAAAATTAATAACAGCATCAAATATTAAAAACAAAAATGCTACCTAATAACGTAAAATTTTGAAATAAAAAAACACTAGTTTAAACACAATTTTTTTCATTATTTTTTTTGAAAATTTTGAGTTTGAAAATTAATTTTTGAAAAACTGTTTTCTCAAATAATTTAAATCAAAAACTTAATAAAAAAACGGACTTTTGGCTTTAAAAAAAAAAAGTATAGCATGACATTGTGAGTGTTGGCGTTGTTTTTTAATGATTTTTTTTTTTCAATTTTAAGTCGATTTCTTAGAAAATTGCCCCTCCCGCCTAAACGGAAGGAAATAGACCCCCACCGATACGATTTTTTTTTGTCCCAACTCAACCTATACGCTCTAGCTTAGGTGAATCACCCTATACATATATTTGGTCTTATTAATAAACATTGTCTAACTTTAGACAGCCGTCCAAGTTTTTAAAAAACCTTTCTAATTTTTGCTAAAGTAATCTATCTTTTTATCTTGCTTTAGACAACGTCATCTATTGTCTAAACCTAGAGAAATGCAATATTTTTTTTTATTCAAAAAGTATATTTCCGACTGTTTCAAAATACTTAGACATAATTTAAACAGCCAAAAATCTAATTAATAAGACCAATCCTCTTTTTCACTATCTCCTCTTAAAATGCTGACAAGAAAGAGAGACTACACCTTTTTGTTTAACTTCTACCACATTTCTTCCTCTTAAAGCTTACTTAAGTTTACCACCGTATTTGAAAGAATGAAAGGAAAACATTCCAGATTTCCAACGGCGAAAAACCAGAAAGCGTCATAAAAAAATTGAAACAATTTGGGGAATAAATATTTGGCCTCATAATATTTTAAGCCACTTTAGCATGTAAAGAAGCGTGAATTGCGAGCCATACGTCGTCGTAAACAAAAAAAAAAACTTATATACAAAATTTATAAAAAATTTTATGTTCTACAACTTTTTACTAAATTCTTTTTTCGTAATATAATAACAACCGTTAAGGAGATATAAAAAAATACTAAAAAAAAAGCATACTTTAACCATACCCTAACTCTGAAAGTTAAACTCCTATAAAAAATGTTTTATGAAAAAACAAAGATAATTAAATTTCCCGTAGAAAAGCGGATTAAAAATTTTGTGTGCTATGAGCTGTTCTCGTGATATTGGCTAAAACGCGTTTTCACAATGGCGATTGACGCACAACACTTCCAGCCGCGCCATTTTTTAGTATACTTAGAAAAATTTGATCATATTGTTTTTGCATTATGGAAAATCTATTTTTTTTATTTTTATTATATTTTGTTCGTTCATAGAATGTTTTTACGTGAATAACCTTATAACGAACAAGATAGAAGATCAGATTTCTGGAATTTTCTTTCTATTGAAAATATAGTGAAGAAAAAGGAAAAATTTTGTTGAAGACAAAACTTCCCGAAAAGTATTCCTTTCCCAAGATTAATAAGCCCAAAACTGATGTTTTCTTGAAATTGGCGGCAAAGTCAATTTAACATTACTAAAAATTGCATAATGCTGGTCCTGGTGTACTCTAACATAACTGCTAGAGACGACGTCTAGGCTTATCTTTCACGCGGTAGTCTAATGTTGTATCCACGTACATGCATACATATTTTGTAGATGTATACATATTTACATAGGCAGCAGACGGTGGTTTGACATTTAACATCGAAGAACACAAATAAGAAAGCTGTTATATGAAATTATTCAAACCAATGATGAAAATAAAGGGTATGCCTTTATAGAAAAAGCTAAATCTTCAATCGAGAGATATTACTACGCCAAGGTTAACTACAATCTATGCGACCGCAATTATTTCAACTCCAATTTGTCAAGTGAGGCCATTGGGACCATCTTTAAAGTACGAGGGGAAATGTTACGTCTCAACTTCATGCCGCATAGAAACGATTTAATGACTGTCTGCAGCCTGTGTAATCTACGAGCTAAGGAAGACATTGGCCATTTTCTTGGGATATGTCCAGTTCTACAGGAAATAAGAAGAATGCACTTTGGAAAAAACGTCCTGAATGAAAGTGAATTATTCGATCTGCTCAATGGATCCAACTGGTTGATGCTATTCAGTTACTGCAAAATTGCTTCATCATACCGTTTAAACATTATTAATGAATATTTCTAGTATTTTATATTTTCGTTTTAGCTAAACTCAAAGCCCTGAGGCATATTATATTTGTATAAATGTCAATTCGCCTCACTTTAAATAAGTTAAATTGGATTCTTGTTCGAAATTAAACATATTTATATTTTAATTCCTGTTTATAAAAAAAAAAATATTTCAAATAAGGTATTATTTCTTAAAAGCTACTCAGGCTGACGACATAAATTGCCAAGTCTAAAATTATTCAAACTGTAAGCTATAATCAATGAAACTTAAAATTGTTTTTCTCTGTGAATAAAAATCTAATCTAATCTAATCTAAATCATATCAACCTACTAGTTTTCAGTCATCAAATTGTGAGACAAAAGCTTCGAAATTTGCTTTAAACTGACAAACTGCGAAGTGATTTTCTATACCTTTTTTATACTTTATTTTTTTTTTCGATATCCTGTCAAATCGGCAAATTTGGTGGGATAAAAGATATCAGCATTACTCCATTTCTAACCATTACACAAAAACTAAATTTCGGGCCAAAAAAACCCATTTCCCTTCGTCCTAAAAAACACCTTTGGAACGTATATATTTTCATAGACGTTTTTAATTTTTAATTCTGGTGTAAAATAAAGCATTTTTACCAACTTTCCTCATCGTACCATATTTTGTAGCCATATTAATCAGTCAATTAAATCTGGTTTTAAATTTACACCTGGATTCAATGTCAGTTAAACCCAATTGCAAAACCCAAACGCATAATATTCATCCGTTATATCCGGAAAGATGAGTTTTAAAGCTCACTTAAACCCGATTTACACCCGAAGTGTATTAAGCGCTTAAGATTAGCAATTGGGTTTAACTTACTGGGTTCAAACAGTTGTACATTTAAAACCGAATTTAAACGACTAAATAGTATGCCTGTTTGTATCTGTGTATTTTAAATTATAAAAAAATATGTGTGTACAGTACATACATATTTCTAAGGTAATTGTGAAGTCGATGGCTCGTAACAATGAAAACGGGAGGCCAACGAATGAAAACAAACAAATATATCGAAGTAATTTCTTATTTCGAAAATTTCACAATTGAAAATTCCACATTATATTATTATAATGGCTATTTTCTATTTGAATTAGTTAAATTCGCACGCAAACAAGTAATTAAATTATTTAAATGCGAGATTATTTCAAAATCTTATGTACATTACAAATTTGTAGTATTATAAGATTTTGATATAAGAAATATTGCAGTTAAATTTTGTAATTTCCATAATATGAGATTTTTTTTATGCGAGATTTTAAAACCATACAACCAACCCATACGATAGCACTTCGGAGTTCGGTTTTATACAGTGGTGGCCACACAAATAGAAACAAAAATTTTCAATGTATTTAATCAATCAGATTATTTTTTTTTTAAGCGCCACTGTGTTTGGCTAGTACCGTTAGTCTTTGAAGGCTGACATGTACATATGTTCCGAAAATGAGTTTGCCTGAACGCAAACAGTTTCTAAAACGCAGCTACTTTAGGAAATTCATTTATAGTCGAGGTTTTCTCTGGACAGAAAATTAGAAACGACAACAAAATTAGTTGATTTTTTTCAGTTTATTTTGATTGATTGTGTAATTTTTGTAAAATGGGCATAAATAAATCTTGCAGTCCAGAACTCCCAAAAGAAAACCCAAAGATCGAAAAACGACCCCAAAAGAAGACAGATTGATATGCCGAATTAGCCAAGCCGACCCTTTAATGACTTCTGCTAAAATAAGAGAGGTTGTTTCGCCCCAACTGGACCAAGAACTTTCAGCTAGAACCATTAGACGTCGACTTTAAGAACAAGGTCTACATGGATACATTGCCAGGAAAAAACCACATGTTTCCGAGAAGAACCTGAAAAGACGTTTAACATTTGCTAAGCTTCACGCAAATAAAGTATTGCGATTCTGGAAAAACATACTTTGGAGTGATGAATCTAAGTTCAACTTGTGTGGATCAGACGGTAAAGTTTATGTTAGACGTCCTCAGAAAAAGGAATTGGATCCAAAATATACTCCGTTAAGCATTGAGGAGGAAACATAATGGTTTGGGGTGCATTTTCGTGGCATGGTGTTGGCCCATTAGTTAGAATAAACGGTCGAATGGACCAATACGTTTATAAAGGCATCTTGGAAAATGTCATGGAGCCTTATTCATTTGCACACATGCCCATAACTTATGTTTTCCAGCACGACAACGATTCAAAACATACAGCACGAATTTTTAAGCAGTGGTTTGCAGACACAAGAACCAATGTTTTGGTTCGCCCAAAGTCCAGACTTGAATCTTATCGAGAACTTATGGGAAGATTGTCGAGAGACGATTAAAGTCGAAGAACCCAAAAAAATTCTGAGGAACTCTTCGAAAACATAAAGGAGGTCTGGGAGGATATACCACCATCAAGATGTCGTTGATGTCAAGATATACCACCATCAACATGTGGTTGCAAGTACGCAAGTAAGATTGGCTGGAGTGATAAAAAAAAAAAGATTTTGACAAGATTTTTATGTTCTTGTTTTTAATTGGCAGGCGTATCATTATTTTTATTTTTTTTATTTACGAATGAAATTTCTTTGGAACGAAAATCTTTAATAAATAAAAGATTACAAAACAAGTAAAATAAATTTGGTGGCTCATGAAGAACCAGGGCCTACAGACTTAAAATTCTCAACCTTTCTTGTTAGCGTGTCTGCAGGAATGGTTGTAGGACTCACCAGTTTATTGAAGAATCCGAAGGGCAAAGGCGAACGGCTCTTATGTATGGTTATGTATGACAGGAGATATTCTTGTAGGAATTCTCACTTCCTCGCAAGAGGCAATGGCACTTAAAATTTATTTAGTATTTTAGGTGGAAGATTCTGGGATTCGAACAGTGACGAACATGTGGTTGCAAGTACGCAAGTAAGATTGGCTGGAGTGATAAAAAAAAAAAGATTTTGACAAGATTTTTATGTTCTTGTTTTTAATTGGCAGGCGTATCATTATTTTTATTTTTTTTATTTACGAATGAAATTTCTTTGGAACGAAAATCTTTAATAAATAAAAGATTACAAAACAAGTAAAATAAATTTGGTGGCTCATGAAGAACCAGGGCCTACAGACTTAAAATTCTCAACCTTTCTTGTTAGCGTGTCTGCAGGAATGGTTGTAGGACTCACCAGTTTATTGAAGAATCCGAAGGGCAAAGGCGAACGGCTCTTATGTATGGTTATGTATGACAGGAGATATTCTTGTAGGAATTCTCACTTCCTCGCAAGAGGCAATGGCACTTAAAATTTATTTAGTATTTTAGGTGGAAGATTCTGGGATTCGAACAGTGACAGCCCAACGCACTAACCATTACACCACGGGCTACTAGTTAAAAAAACAGGTGACATCTAGTATAATAATTTGTATTTAAATACAAAAGAATATATATGGGACTTTAAAAAAAAAGTTATGACATTGCCCCTCACAGCAGTTCAAAGTATGTGTTTATTACATGAAAATTTTGTTTACTTTTCATTAAAAACAAAATAATTAGCCAGTTCACGTTTCTAAGATCTCACTGAGATCTCACTGAGCAAGCTCCGTCAGCTCCACTGAGCAGAAGGAGAAACCTGAACAAAATTTCTCCGCTAGAAGTCAAAACCAATTTCCATTATTAATTAATCAACTGCGACAAAAAATAATTGAGCAAGCGAATCCAAAAAATATCAATCTCAGTTTTTTGACAGCAAAAGTGAGGAATCTGACTGAGGAATTACGTTCAGATTTCTGAGATTGCTGAGATCTCTGAGATCTCAGTTAGCTTGAGAAACCTGAAATGGCTAAATGAATACAAATCTATTAGTTCATATATTGGTTTTATTAAATTCTTTTTAGAACCTAATCCCTTAGCTACGGCGTCAAATCTTAATGGAAATATTTTAAAAATTGTGCAGAATATTTGATCGTAGTAATGTACTTCGCCTTTTGATGAATTTTAAGTATAATTTATAGTTATTAACTATATTTCAGTACAAAATTTGTCAACTTGTTGTAGTACACAGAATGTGCGTCACCTTCCTTCCTTGGTAGTGCTAATAATATAGCATGGTATTACAAAGAGTTTTCCTCAAATGTCACAAGGATCTCCACCCACGAAACAAAAATTGAAACAAAATTCGACGATGATTTCAAACATGCACAATCTACACTCTTTAATATTTACGAGTGTTAAATATGTATGTAAAACTTTTCAGAATAAAATCTACAAGTCAAGGTATAAATATGAGCCATTTAATAATATGTATTAATATTGATCAGAATCAAAGAATTTATATAACAATTTCAACGCAACATACCGTGCAGGGCAAACGTGATGGACGCCAACTAACTTATTAGGGGGAAAAATTTTAATTAAATGAAAGCATGATCAGAAAAATGTCAAAACCACCCAAAGTATGTTATTTAAGCTTTAATGGTGATTATTTTAAATGATTATTTGTCTTTTTGTCGATAATTTAACAAATACATATTATGTATATTAGGTAAGGGACAATTATGGTTTAATCCTTTAAGCTTATCTACACAAAAAGCTTCAGATAAAAAAGATCTTGTTCCTCTGACACCATCTAATTTCTTGATCTATAATAAAATAATTAAGTTAATACAAAATACTTTCGAAACTCGATTAATCTTAATAATTGTTGCTGTGTGCATCCCGAGCTTTCGAAAATCCCTATCATTGTAGAGTTAATACTTGATAATATGAATGAATGGCAGTTAAAATGGCTGAACAAAAATCCCGGCTGAGAGAATCTTGTTAGTATTAACATCAGAATAAAACATGAAATTACATTGAAAGGACCAGTGAATGACAGAAAAAAAACTAATTTTAGATTCTAATACCCGCCGTGAACAATAAATTCAAAGCTACCAACATCAAATATTTTCTCGTGTGCAGACTTGCCTTCTACAGTACAATAATTTAAAAGTTTTATAGTGGTGATCACACCGAATATCATTTAGTGGAACCTTTATATATAATTTACAATTTGTACCTGTCATAAATCAGTAAAGGCCATTATACAAATATTTTAACCGTTGTTCAGCAAATTAACATTAAATTTTTATACTTCTATTTTCCTAACAATCTTTTTACAGAAACATACAATTTCATTATCCATTAAAAAAAAAAAGGAACTAGTCAGTTTATTGTCATAAAAAGCAAACACTAAATAACCATTTTACTTTTTCCCATTTTACATGGAAAAATTTAATCCAAATATACATGAATGATTTCATTTTAAGTAGGTATGCGCATGCAGTCTAAGTTTATCCAAAATAAACATATATATATATATGTATGTATGTACTAGAAGTAGTTTTAATAATGTTAAGTAAGAGTTAAGCTTGCTTTCCCACCCGATTTTACAGCCCTTCATTAT
This sequence comes from Epistrophella euchroma, assembly GCA_947049315.1. NCBI lineage: Eukaryota > Metazoa > Arthropoda > Insecta > Diptera > Syrphidae > Epistrophella > Epistrophella euchroma. Next base: position 105,816,453 of record OX346245.1, on the reverse strand, counting down.
GCTTACATACATAGAAAACTAAAAAAAATATATGAAAAGAAAAAAAGCACTTACCTTAAAAATAAGAAGGAAAAAGCAATAATCAGTAAGGTGCGTAATAGTTTGCCCTGCCACGGTAACCCCTTCTAAAACGAAATTCAAAAGAAAAATGGAAAAAAGGAATTAGTTTTAAGGACAAATTTATTTCATACATCCTAAATTACATTGGCCGTCTTGCGCCCCGAAAGGTACTGTGACAGCAAGCACGGGAAATTCGGGTACCTCTGCCTCTGAAACTTCCACGAGAAAAGCGGTTAGTCGTTGATAGTCCTGGACGGTTTGTTCTCTTCGACATAACCTGAAAATTTTAAATAAGGTAATTAGTAAGAATTAACATTTGATTAGCTTTATGCTAATCTAAGAATTAAAGTTTAATTACAAAAGGACTATAAATTGCTAGCACCTATTTTTTAGAATCATTAAAAACGTTTTTTCGCCATGTTTAATTCGAAAAGAAAGTCTTCTTGCAATTTCCAGCCCATTTCACAGTATTTGCAATGTAAAAAATAAGGTTCTACTGAACAAAATATCTAACGAAAAAAATCTATTTTAATTGGATGGACGTGAATTTTTTTGGTGGGAGGACGAGACGTCCTATCTATTTTTTGAGACTCGTATCAGGCAGGCTTTTATCGACTTTACCTTTTTAGTACAATTCAAAAACGTATATATAACATCCGTTTATTACTAATTAAAACAAAATCTGTTGGTTTTGGTGGTTTTCTAAAATCGAGCTCCAGTGAAGACTCGGTAATAGCAGGATTTTCCTCTTTCTTGGACCATATCACTAAGGTTTTTATGGTTTGAGGTAAGATATAAAGCAATTTTACATATTAGTGAGGGCAGTACAGAAACCCATATTAAAAGCGAGTGTAATCACAAACATAAATAAGAAAACAATGTTTACCAAAGATATTGCCCAACCCACTTTTCCAACAAAAAAATATTACAAAGTACTTCTGGCATCAGAGCCTGTTTGCGAATAGGCCTGCAGTTTTTAGCATTTTTTTAAAGATTTTCCAAAAAGCTATATTGGATTTTCCAAATAGGTATGACTGTTCTTTTTTTTTCGGAATTCCGTACCAAGTTTCCGATTATGTTTGAATTTTGCAGTACTCTATTCCAATAATTTTGCAATCAAGTTTTGCATGCAGTTGACCAATCAATTACAAATGCATACTTAAAAGCTATTGCATTCATTAATTGCGAATCTGCTGAAAATGTAATCAAGATTTCAAATCAATTAAATGTACACTTAAGGGGAAAATTATTAAAATTACACCAGCTGGAGACGAAAAATCTTATGTGTTGAAAAAGAACTAAAAAGAATTATTTTGGTTCCATGAGAATCGAAATGCAGAGGATTGAACAATAAGAACATCAACGAAATTCGTTCGAAATCATTTTCTTATAGAATGTAAAAGCCCTAACTGATTAGGAATTAGTCAACAGTTTGTCTATTAATAAAGTTAGGCAAAGTTAACTGCAGCATAGAAAGTACTCGAGCATTAAAACAGAGAAAAGATTTCTTAATGTACATTTCCATATTCCGCCATAAAAGAAAAGAAAATGGCCGCGTTCAACCTACATCTAAAATTTCAGATATCTGAATTTTTGGAGCTTCTGATTGGCCAGCTGTCATAAAAAGTTAGATGACTTTTAGTGACTTTTAGTTACGTTTAGTTACGTTTATTCTGAAATTTCAGACAAGAAAATTTCATCTGAAAATTCAGATGACAGTTGTTTGTGGTGGGGGAAGTGTAAAAAGAGCTGAAGTGCTACACATCAAATTGAACTTTATGATTTTCGGTGTGGTTAGTGGTTGATGTGTGCTTAAAGTTTTTATAATAAAATTGTAATATTTACTTATTTAATTAAAAGAACTTTCTGTTAATTGTTTAGTGACTCTTTGAATAAAAGGAATGATTTGTCTTCGAAAAGTATTCCCATAATTGTCCATCGGATTATTGTGGAACAATTATGCATTGAAGTTATAATAAATTTACTGCACAATAACAAACAAACCTGTTGCTAATCTTAACAATTTACGAATATGTAAAGTTCTCTTTTATTTCCATTCTATGCAAATTCAATAAGTGAATACGGGAATTTGACAGTGGCTTTTGACTGAAATTTCAGATTTTTTTTGCGTTCAATAAAAAAATCTGAAATTTCAGATTCTTTGCTTTGAACGTACCCAATCTGAACTGGATACTGAAAAAACATTAATATTTTTATCGAAAATTAACACGGTTTAATTGCAACCACATTTACTTGAAGTGTTCCAGCAATCAGAAGAAACAAAAAATTGAAAAGGTGATACCTTTACAAAAATACTACCTGATACCTGATACAAAAAAAAAAAAAAAAAAAAACAAAGAGCGAAATAAATTAATTTCAAGATATTTTTAGGAATATCGACATCTCTATAACATTTAAAAATCCACGAATTTATGATCCCAAAGTAAAAAATCCTTAAATTAAAATTCTCGAATTCAAAATGTTCAGGTATAGCTCTTGAATGAGTTGCCACCAAAATTTTATAAATACATATTTGATGATTGACAGATCAATAATCCAACAACTTTTAATTAAACCTATTATGTTAATTTTAATTTAAAAAAACTTTTTCCCTTCACTGAGGATTGATATGGAATTCGCATCCTGCCTCCATGTAGATACCATTATCGCTTCCTTTCTTCAATTTTTTTTGGAAGTGAATAAAGAAATTGTTGAAAATACTGTATTTAGATTTTGTTAAATACTACTATATTTAAAAGTTTCGTTATAAACTTAGTTGTTTTAGTTTTTCGTAGCAACGATTTTAAATTTTATTTTCATTCTCAAAATACTTCTAGTTGAATAAACATCTTTTAATTAAGTCTCGTTTTGTTATTTCGGATGATTACTTTTTGGACCACTTCAACTAATAATATCAATAGAAATGTATATTGATAACACTTCTGCTTGTAAAGGAATTTATTCATGCGCTTCTGTAAGAGGGTCAGGGCCATTAGCCATTCCACTTGATTTTAAAAAAGGGATACAATTTAATTAGCCAAACCAAATGGAAGATTTTACTCGATGGGAGAAAATAGTGATAAACAAAACTCCTACTCTTAATTCAATTATGTTTCAAAGAAAATTATTAAAAAATATATATCAAAAAATTTTATTATAGCTCCCTAGCAAATTAATAAATGACATGAAACAATTTACATTTTTAAACCCCCAATTAAATTGGATAAAAGTCACTTTGCACTTCTTCCATTTTCTTTTTTAGTAAAAAGTTTCTTGAAAAATAAAAATAAAGATTTTTAATTTATCCGACATTGCAATTTAAACATGCCATTTAATCATGTTAAAGAAACAAAAACTATTAAATTTCATAACTATGTATGTATGTATCTAATTGAAAATCGACTTCAATAAGAAATAAATGTGAAAATTTAACCCTCATCATTATATTGCTTCTTGGTTTTCGTTCAAAAAAAAAAGAAAAGTCCTCTTTCCATCATGTTAATATTTAAACATTTTGTTTGAAAAAAAAAAAAATATTTTAACTTAAAGCCAAAGTTCTGTAGTAACAAAAATTTTCGTACCTTTATTTGTCGGCCTCGGAACAATGTTTCGTTCATTGCTAGAGCGGTCTCTACAAATTCCTTAGAGCCGAATTCGATGTACGCAAATCCCTTTGGGTGGCCGTCGGCCTTATTACATAATATTGTTACGCGATTTATAGTTCCACACCCATGAAAATGAGACTCCAATTCTTCAGCCGAAGCTCCATAATCAACGTTGCCGACGTACACCGACCTTGTATCGATTTCTTGTTTCTCTTCGATAGAAAGAGGTACTGTAGCTATGCCAGTAGTGGAGCCGGCCATTTGCTTATCTACTTCAGACTGCATTTGTTTAATTTTTTCAGCTTCTTCTTCCATTTCTTTAACTCGAGCCTTAATTGCTTCTAATTCTGGATCAATTTGCATATTGGATTCCTCCTAAACAAATCAGCCAACAAGACAAAAATTGTAGATAAACTTTCTTTAAAAAATAACATCCAGAAATACAACTCACCTCGTTTAAAATTTCCGACTCTCCGTTGGCATCATCCAAGTTATCCAGAAGTTGATCTTCGTTCAGTGATAGGTCTTCGTCTGCCATTTCTTGTCGCTTTGTTTTTCACAGATATAGGCTTTTTAATGCAGCACTAGTTATCTACTTCGCGACGTCGCGTTAAATTTGCCTTCGTTTAATAAATATGCGAAAACACACCAAAGAAAAGAGCACAAGCTGAAAAATATCGATTCACTCAAAATGGTGGCCAGCAACTAAACTTTTATACGTAAGATCAAGATTTTTTTAATTCTAGCTGAAAAACTTATGATAAACACAAAATAGTATTAAAAATGGTTATGATTTTATTTATACTATCGGAAAAACCAAGAATATAACTGTGAAGCTCTTTATAATATCAGATGCTTTTAGATTCTTTTCTTTTTAATTTGCCTTGTAATTAGAAAAGTATAATAAACTAAACGTAGGCAAAGGCAAATATTTTTTTCCCGGTAGAAGTGGATCAAAGCATAGTAAAAAACAAACAAATATGGCGACGTGTCGGCTAAAGGCTAAAAAATTAGTCAAGTCCACGTTATTGAGATTTGAGGGTCTGACGCCAGTGCATACGTTCTGTCCTGGGACATTGGCCGCGTTCAACAGCACATTTGACAGTTCTGAACTGTCATTTTTAGAGCTTCTGATTGGCCAGCAGTCATAAAAATTCAGTTGACGTCGATTGACATTTAGTTACGTTTCTTACGTTTTTTTCTGAATTTTCAGATGAAAAATTCTATCTGAAAATTCAGATGACAGCTAAAAGCAACAAAAAAACAGTTCTTGATCCAGTTTTTTTTTTTGGTGTGTGGTCTGATCGTCTGGATCTCGTATAGCTTTTCGGATTTTGATTTTAAAGTGAAAAAAATAATAAAAACAGAATAAATAATTTCAGACTTTTTTGTGCGTTCAGTGTTACGTTTTTCAGAACTGAATTTTTAGATCTGTCAAAAACGTGGTGATGAACGTGGCCATTGACTTAAGCCTTATACTACGTTTTCACTGCAAGTTAATCTCGTTTAGATTTCATAAATCCCAAAGTGCCTGTTTACATTGTATTTTTGACGAACGGCGCATCCAGTGAGATGGGTAGATTTTGTGTGAGTAAGAAAGAGAAGGCTTAATTCCACCCAAATTACGCCGATGCGCCAGTTTCATTAAATGTTTTCGGATTGAGCAGGAAGAGTTTTTTTTGTGTGAGTGAGAGATACATGGTTGTTAAGGATGTGAGATAGGGATGGGTAGAATGAAATGAAAGAATTTTTTCTCTATAATGTAAACACGAGGAACATTTTGATGAACGAAAATATGCTTTGTCAAAAATACAATGTAACCAGAAAAAAAGATTAAAAAGTAGATTAATTTTGACAGAACTTTTCAAAATGCAGGTGGTGGGTCATTTTTCTTATGAAGTGGAAGTGAGATGGCAAGTTTGCTTTAGTCCCCTTTCACACGAAGATACTAGTTGCTGGTGATTTTTTTGACGTTTTCTTTAAATCTCCTTAGCAGTCTCCTGTACCTTTCACACGCAGATACAAAGTTGGAGGAGACTTGCTGTATTTTCCTTTTAAACTACCTTGGTTGAACGCACACAAACGTAGTGTGAAGAGAAACGTCAAAAAAGTTTCCTGAATTTGTTGACCGGGGAGATTTCATTTCCCCCTCTTTCTTCCTGCCCTTCTCGCCTATGAACTATTTGTTGCCGGCAACTCAGTTGCCCTGTGTGAAAGGGGACTTAGCAGCTTGTATTGCGCTGAATAGGGGAATAGGTCTGTTCGAATTTGTTTCTGTTTTTTGTTTTTTATTTTTATTTATTTTTTATACACTGTTATTTGGTCTATAAACTGTGCCAACAAGTAAAGTTCCACCACTACCTAAGATATTTATGAACAAGTAATCAAACTCACAACCCAATGCGGACCTACAATTGAACTTGCAGGGTATATCATTCCGAACATACATAGCAACACCTCCACCTCTTTTTCCAACTCGATCTGCACGAAAAATTTTATAACCCGGCAAGTTATACAACCTATCGTTTTGTTTATCAGAAAACCAGGTCTCGGAAACACAGATTACATCAACATTTGAAGCCTCAAATACATCTCTAAACTCATCGATTTTACAATATAAGCTTTGTGCATTCAGATGACATACCTGAAGACCAGCTTTTTGTTTGGATAAGATTTTCACCATCGAACGCAAAACCACATCAACAGCTCCAGACGGAAACACGTTATTATAATCATTATGAGCTATAGCCATCATATAATAGCAAATAGATCATGAAGGGCACAGTGCGGTGAGAAGGAAGTACTAACACAATCGCAGGACCATGCAACAGTTTAATCATTGTATAGATAAGAAGGAAATAATGGATTGAAAAGAAAAAAGAAGAAAAATTTAATGAAAAAAAAAAATTTAAGGAAGCTAAATGAATGAATATAAATATGTACCTATATGTAAAAAATAAAGAAATAAAGAAAAAAAAAAAAGAAAAGTGAAAATAAAAACAAAAAATCAAAATAAAAAATAATGCTTAAAAAATTTTGAAAAATCCTAATTATAAATGACATCATTCTGGGCTGGCAATTCCGTCAAGAGTTTCTATGTTTTCGATGTGTATCCCTCTCTCATCTGACTGCTGACGTTTGATGTAAACAAGTCCTCTGATCGTATAAACTGTTGCTATTATTTTTTGTTTTTTAAGTTGAAGTGCCCTTCGAAGAAGCATGTTATTCTTATTTGATAAACATTCACGAATATAAATTTTAGAGGAAGAGTGAAGTCCCACGTCGTTTAAACAAATTTGCGTGTTTCTTACTTTTCGGGCCTTGGCAATAGAGGAAAGTACAAAGTTTTTTTCGTAAGCCGATCTAAATTTTAAAATGATTGCGGTGTTCACGTTGTTTTGTTTTTTCGGTCGAGTGCGAAAGATATCAAGCAACGCTGGTGGTTTGATGTCGATGTGATGACACAAAAGGTTGAAAAGTGACCTAAGGTTTTCATTAGGTGAGTGTGGAATGCCAAAAATAACCGCGTCGGCTGCAACCCTCTTATTGTCCAGGTCGTCCTGAGAGTTTTTAATTTCATCTAAGGATGTTTCAAAATGGACCAATTTACTTTTAAATTCGGAGATTTCATTGTGGTGGAGATTAGAATGCGTTTTTATATCTGTTTGTTCATTTTTTACAAGAACAAGTGACATTTTAAGATTATCGATGTCTTTGACAGATAAGTCGAATGATGATTCCAGTTGGGAAACTCTCTTGATGACATCTGATAAGTTGCTATTAAGTTCGGCAAGTTGATTTTGAAGTTTTTGTGCGAGTGCCTCAGTTTCTTCTTTAATTTTTTGTGATAAGAGAGATATGATAAACTCACTTTGTTGTTTTAGTTTTCCATCAATTTTATCCAGTAATATACTTTCTTCGGAATTCATTTTTGGTTTTGTCGAGGTGCGAGGTGAGCAAGTGGATTCTGTTTTGTTGTTTAGTGAATTCACTCGTTTATTGTTTTGATTACTCATATTATAGGAAGTTCGAATTAAGTAATTGTTGGTTTAAGCGTTTTAATGAGAACGAACAAAAGAAAGTTTACATATACAAAGTTATATATATTCGAAGGAAATTGAAGCAAATATTAATTTGTTAATTTATCACTGTTTTCATAGAATATAAAAACACTTTTAACGCTTTTTGTGGGTTTTTAGATAAGGTATCAAGTGCGTATGGAGAGTGATATTTGGAAACTTATATTTTCAAAAACTTTGCAAAAATGCCCGCCACAAAAAAAACACGTCTAGTTGGCAGTAATCTTCATACTACTCGTCTCAATGGTGTTAGGTGACTCTTTCAATTTTACCTAGCAAGATTTAAATGAGATTTATTTTAAATCTTGATTTGAGGAGATTAAAATTTGTATGGTAAATCACGGGATTTGTGAAGAGATTTGTGGTAAATCTACCTAAATCTCGGTTTAGTGGTCGGTGAAAACGTAGTATTAACTACATAAGCCAAAAAAGTGAAAAAGTACAAAAGTGACAATTTACAAACTCATTTTGGGATAGTGTTGCTTACTGGAAAACGTATAAAAATGATGTAGAAAGCTTAAGATTTTGGTTTAAAAAGAATTGTGTACATTCTTTTTCACAAAACATTTGCGCTAGCGGGAAAAAAAATATTTTTACTTTTGTAATTTTGCAAAAAGTGGCCAATGTAGTTAAGGCTTTAAGCGTAAACTACATAACCCCCAGTTTAGACAGGCGAGTAGAACTAGTAGCCTTTATGTGTGTTAGTGTATCCGTACACGAAAGAGCCGACTAGTAGCTTTAATAGCATAATATTTTTGCCTGCGAGTTGGTTGCTAATTAGCCTGCTAGTGATTTGACGTTTGTGTATTGTTTTCCTTTTTACACTTGTGCAGTATTTGTTTTCCGTTTCAATCGAAGAAACATTTTTCGTTGGAAATATATTTTTTGCAGTTTTTCGATTTGAATTTGTCGTGTCGTAGAAATACAGAAACAATCAAAAGGATTTATCCATCTTTTTGTTTTTTTTATTTTCTTTTTCAGCATTTTGAACTTCTTCTAATTTTTGATGTAATACCTATTTCTAATTTTTTTTTTTTTTTTCGAATATCTTCCTTTTGAATTATTATGAAATAATTATCATACTAGTTGATCGAATGCGCAATGAACTACTAGTAACACATACATTTACACAACTAACACTACGATACAAATCCTACTTGTTCTACTCGCTTGTCTAAAGCCTTAACTACATAAGCCAAAAAAGTGAAAAAGTACAAAAGTGAAAATTTTCAAACTCATTTTGGGATAGTGTTTCTCACAGGAAAATTATAAAAATGATGCAGAAAGCTTAAATTTTGGTTTAAAAATAAAATGTATATATTATTTTTCACAAAGCAACTGCGGTACCTGGAAAAAAATATTTTTAAGCCTTAACTACATAAGCCAAAAAAGTGAAAAAGTACAAAAGTAAAAATTTTCAAACTCATTTTGGGATAGTTTTTCTCACTGGAAAACTTATAAAAATGATGCAGGAAGCTTAAATTTTGGTTTAAAAAGAATTGTATACATTCATTTTCACAAAACAATTGCGCTAGCGGGAAAAAAATTATTTTTACTTTTGTAATTTTGCAAAAAGTGGCCAATGTAGTTAAGACTTTACTTTTGTAATTTTGCAAAAAGTGGCTTATGTAGTTAAGGCTTAAACCGGGAGTAAGCCACTTTTTGCAAAATTACAAAAGTAAAAATATTTTTTTTTCTCGCTAGCGCAATTGTTTTGTAAAAAAGAATGTATACAATTCTTTTTAAACCAAAATTTAAGCTTCCTGCATCATTTTTATAAGTTTTCCAGTGAGAAAAACTATCCCAAAATGAGTTTGAAAATTTTTACTTTTGTACTTTTTTGGCTTATGTAGTTAAGGCTTAAGAAAATATGCAAACCAAACAAGAAATACTAAACTGTAATAAGTGTTATAAACGAAAAAAAAATCTGACGCTGTACCTCCTCACATTTATAATATTCCCTTAACTTGCTTCAAAATTTTTATATGAATCCATGTCAGCTATTACACGTTGACTCTAGAGTCATGACTCTTTTTTCGAATTCCACTTTAAAAATCATTCTGTGAGTCGCGTGCTATTACACGCTGACTCTCGATTCATGACTCAAATTTGACAGTTCTCTTTTAGTTTTGTTGTCCGTGTTAATGCTCTTTGTCACCGCACCATACAAGTATACATGTGCTCTCGACAAGAAACGAACAGAAATGAAGCGACATGGTAAAATAACGAACAAGAGAAAAGGAAAACGTCAAAAAGAGTCGCCGAAAATTTGGCCCACGACTCTCCGGTTCACAGATTTTCCATCTCATTCTTTTTCTCTTTCGCACTCATTACTTTTGAAAAGAGTCATGACTCTATAGAGTCATCGTGTAATAGTAGACTATCCAGTGGTTTACATTGTATTTTTGACGAACGGCGCATCCAGTGAAATGGGTAGATTTTGTGTGAGTAAGAAAGAGAAGAGATGTGCCAGTTTCAATAAATATTTTCGGATTGAGCAGGAAGAGTTTTTTTGTGTGAGTGAGAGATACATGGTTGTTAAGGATGTGAGATAGGGATGGGTAGATTGAAATGAAAGAATTTTTTCTCTATAATGTAAACACGAGGAACATTTTGATGAACGAAAATATGCTTCGCCGAAAATATAATGTAAACAGGCACATAGAGATCAGTGCTCTGTGGGATTTACTACGTTTCCATGTGGTATTTAAGCGAGCTTGAAGCTCATTTAAACCCTTTGTATACCTGCATGGAGTTGAAATGAGCTTGAACCGACTCGATTCCACTTCACGAGCGGAGTCGAGTCGAAATTTGTGCTAAAAAACGGGTTGAGGAGTTAACTTGAGAAACACCATAATTACTACGTTTATATTCAGGACCGAGAGCTCGAGTTGGATTTGTGTCGGATTTTCGACCCAGGTTTTTCGTTCACAGATTTGAGAGCTCGATATTGAGTTGAATTGAAATGGTGTTGAGATAACATAATATGGTGTTTCTCAAGTTAACTCCTCAACCCAAGTTTTTTAGCACAAATTTCGACTCAACTCCGATGGTGAAGTGGAATCGAGTCGGTTCAAGCTCATTTCAACTCGATGCAGGTATACAAAGGGTGTAAGTCACTGATGTCTATAATACACTGCATAGTGGATTCGCTACAAAGTATAACAGTTTTTCTACTTCCAATTGAAGATGCCAAGTACGTAGGCAACTCAACACTTTAGGTATGTTCAGTGAGGCAACTCAACACTTTAGGTATGTTCAGTGAGGCTGAGAAGGCCAGTTCAAGTTGCTGAGATCTCAAAAATTCTACTACAACCAAAGAGGGTTAAAAACCAAAGTGGAATTTTTAAGAAAATAAAGCAAAAGAACCATCACTTGTTTGTAAATTTGATTTTTTGTAATTTAAAATAATTGTAAAAGTGAATTTAAAATATTTTAGTTGCAATTTTGTAAAAAAAAATTGCATTTCATTATGTTATACAGTAATACCGTTATACAAAAAAATAGGCAACTCAACATTATAACAATTCTCAAATGGCATCAACTTTCTTGTATGGATGCGCTATCCAGTGTATTATAGAGATCAGTGGTGTAAGTAAGCTTCAAGCTCGCTTAAATATCACATGGAAACGTAGTAAATGTCCTCTCAACACCATTTCAATTCAACTCATATCGAGCTCTCAAATCTATGAACAAAAAACCTGTGTCGAAAATCCAACTCTAATCCAACTCGAGCACTCGATCCTGAATATAAACGTAGTAATTATTGTTGAACAACGAAACTGAACTCAACTTAGGTATACAAAGGTTCGAAGAAAGTTTCATGTTCGCTTTGGTTTGAAATTATTTTATGTCCGGTTTGGTTGCCGGCGTCGGCAAGCAACGAAGTTCTTTTAATTCTTTTTTTAATTATAGTTAATGGGTTCTGTAGGTTGCCTTTTTTTTTAATGTTTTGTGTGTGATCAATTATAATTATGAATACTAAAGATAGTACATGTGATTCTGATTATGATGAAGAAGAGATTGTAGTTTTTGCTGATTTTAAGAACAATATATTAAATGAAATCGAAGCCGGAAATCCATTGGTGAAAATTATTGGCATAGACTCGCAAAACCCCATTGCTGAAGTAAATGGTAACATATATAAAGGTAAGTTAAATTAATTGCTGTTAATAATTGAAAATAGTTCTATATCTTGTATTGTATTTCGCTTTTCTTAGAATGTGTTGTAAATGGGAGAACGTTTCTATTTTGCTAAATATCATGATAGCTTTGTTTCACCTTTTCCAATTTTTCTATTCCCGTACATTAACCTAGTGCCTTGTCTCGCGTGGTTCTATCAGCCCTACATAACAGTTTTACCTCTAAGAGCTTCATGTTTATGATTAGCTAAGGTCTTTTGCAAACGAATCGTCTTGCAACAGACGCTTAAAAGGTTCGCAATGATCGTTTATTCACAAAAATTAATTAACTTAAGATTTATTAAATAAAACATTTGGATGGACATGTGGATGTAGGTAACTGGCTGAACAGAATAGACTCTCGGTCGACCGCGCAAATCAGCTGCCGCCGCGATAAGCGACGCTTCCAAAAAAAATTGAATACAATGGAACTGCGAACAGCGGATGGAAATTTTTTGTTTTAAATTGATTTTGTAGTTATTTCTTAAACTTTTATTTTGCATTTTTAAAATTAAACAGGTAATATAGAAAGCCGCGACGCCAGACATTGGTTTACTTCTATCTTTTGCCGCGCGGAGTTCGACAGATAAGGAGAGAGTAACCACAGCTACATTTAATGTCATCTCGGAACTTTCTATACTATCTTCTTTATTTAAAAATTGCAAAAATACACATTCACAATAAATGTTCAAAATAAAAGTTTAAGAAATAACTACAAAATCAATTATAAACAATAATTTCCATCCGCTGTTCACGCGTTCCATTGTATTCAATTTTTTTCGGAAGCGTCGCTTCTGGCGGCGGCGGCTGATTCGCGCCTATTTTGTTCAGTCAGTTAGCCAGTTCAGATTTCTCAAGCTCACTGAGATCTCAGCAATCTCAGAAATCTGAACGTAATTCCTCTGTGAGATTCCTCACTTTTGGTGTCAAAAAACTGAGACTGATATTTTTTGGATTCGCTTGCTCAATTATTTTTTGTCGCAGTTGATTAAGGCGGAACATACATATGACAGTAATTTGGCAATGTCCAGAAAAATTGAGTAGATATGAATATTCGACCTATATAAATGACCCGAGCCTTTGAAACGGAATGACTATGTATGCTTGACAAATATCCTGTTCTATTTTTTTTTTATATACCTAGGTAGTTGAATGTTGAACATGCCGGAAGCCGGATCATAAAAGAACAAGTTTTTGCTGTTCAGTAAGAAATTTTTTGATCTAAACTGTTCTTAGTTTCTGTTCAGTGAGTCTGCTTACAACAGTTTAAAGAATGTTTTTCTCTACTTGCTTTTGACGTAGAACAGCTAAGACCAGAGGTCTCAAAATTTTCAAAATCAGTTGGAGCATTCCTTGGTCACGCACAGACAAATTAAACTATTTTTCTGTGATTAGTCTGTTATTTCCGATACGTTAATTAGATATTTCAGATATTCAGCCCTATCACGAATTCCATCGTAATCGGAAACTTTACAAATCCCGAAAAAAACTATCACCGAATCCGTTCGTAAATCGCAATTTTTATGAGATTTTCCACTACGATGGAATCTGTGATAGTTTTTTCGGGATTCGTACAAAGTTTCCGATTACGATGGAATTTGTGATAAGGCTGATTAATTTTTTTCAAAAGTTTTTACATTAGTCTTTGATTATTTGCAAAAACTTTAAAGGTTTCCCATTGAATTTCTTAGAGAAAAAAAGAAAAAAATCTGTCACGTACAGACGGGTCGAGTCAACCAATATTATATATGTTTATCTTCGATTACAGCAAAACTGTTAGGCATCAATGATAACTTTGTCACTTTTGATAGAAAAAAAGAGCGATAGTATACCATAAAATGTTGGTTGGGCATTTTCATAGCTTACTATTTCATTTATCTCAAAATTTTTACAGGGCAAAGTTATGTTAAAACAATTAAAAGAATTGATTTATTGTTAATTTTGCTAAAATCGACAAGAAAAAGACCAAAACTTCCATTTGGCACCTACAACATTAATAAAGAAACAACGTTGCCATTTATAAAAAATGATTGTTAACTAGTGCAAAACTGTAAAAAAAAAAAAAAAAGTGGGCAGAAATTGTTCTTTTCGTTTCCATTTTGATGACAATTTCACAATGTTTATGAACAATTTCACAATGTTTATGAACCACCCAATTTGTTCCATTAATTGGTTTTTACGACTTTGATCATTCGATACGTGAAAACGCTTCAATGTAAATAAATAAATTAAATTTGTTGGCACAAACGGCTCATGAAGAACCAGGGCCTAGTGACTTACAACTCTCAACCATTCCTGTGTGCGTGTCTGCAGGAACGGAGGGGACCTACAGTTTATTGCCGAATCCGAACGGCTAAGGTGAGCGGCACTTTTCTGTGACAAGAGATACTCTTGGTGGATGTGTCACTTCCTCGCAAGAGGTAGTAGCTCCGAAAAAAACTTAAGGTGGAAGGGGCTGGTATTGAACCACAGACCTCTGGCATGACAGTCCAACGCACTAACCATTACGCCACAAGCCTTTACGCTTCAATTTATTAATTTGAAATTTTACAGAAATATGGTCTATAGTTCCTTAAAATGTCTTACCAAATTAAGTCCTGCCTGTCAATATTTGCAAAGCAGTAAAAGATTTACAAAAAGTCTTTAAAAAGTCATTTTTTTTACCTTTCCTGAATGTAACGGTGAGGAGCAAAAAAATAATAGTTATAAAGTTTTAAAAAAATCTTGTAAAAAATTAATTCCAGTTTTTAAAAATACCCTTAAATTTTCCGTGTCGTCATTCCTTGCAAAGATATTGGTAGTCGGTTTTTTAATTCAAAGCCAAGTTCTGAAAAAAAAATTGTAGAATGACGAAAAAAGACACATAAAAGCTGAATAAACAAGTTATAGAAAAAAAAAACATTAAATTGGCTCAAAAAAATTTCAAAGAAAAAGACAATGTTCAAAAAAATAAAATTAAAATTAAAATTTTTTGGTCGTGCTGCTTCTTATGATTCCGCAATAACGGTACCTTAAAAAATAATTTGCAAAAATTTCTTAATACAAAAAATATAAAGCTTTTTGTTTCATCTCAATACGACCACTTTTCACAGAGATACAGCTCTTCAAAAAACACTAAACAAAATATTTTTTTTTGTTTCCTCAATTGTTTTGGCCAGTGTATATTAAAATAGAAAATAGTCGCATCTATGCTATAAAATCCAAAAAAAAAAAAACGCTCATCTAAAATGACTACAAGAGATAGGGTCACTTCACTTTGATAAGAAAAGCAAAGGCGAATCCTTTCATGTCCTCAAAAGATCTGCAGCGAGAAGGCATGGAGGTGGTAGCATAATGCTATGGGGTTGTTTTTCTTGGTGAGGCGTTTGTCCAATAATTGTTATAGATGGTATTAGATTAGATTAGATATAGTTTATGTAGCCAAGGCCCGTTTGCAGCTGTGTGACGCCAGAACCCCGACCTCAAAATTTTTTGACGAAATATGTCGCATTCGTTTGTCCATCGTTTGTCCACGTTTGTCCAGGCAAAAAAATCGTTTGTCCACCCTCAGGAAAAAAGTTATTAAGCTTTTCTTTTTTATAGCAAGTACCCCAAAATTAAAAAACGCCTCTACTGTCCACAATTTTGAACTTAGGAGGTCCGGACCAATTGCAATCGTTTGTCCACCGGCTCCTTATCATTGTCCACCAAAAATTTTCGTTTGTCCACCCTTAGTTCAAAAATTATTCAACTTTTCTGTTTTATAGCACAGGGCATAAAAAATTAAATTTTTTTTTTGCGGAATGGAACCAATTGCAATCGTTTGTCCACCGATTGTCCACGTTTGTCCAGAAAGAAAAAAAAATTTTCGACCCTTAGTTCAAAAGTTATTCAACATTTCTTTTTTATAGCAACACCCCCAAAAACAAAAAGTCCCCTAAAATCTCCAATTTTTAACTTAGGTGGCCGGGACCAATTGCAATCGTTTGTCCACCGGCTCCTTATCATTGTCCACCAAAAATTTTCGTTTGTCCACCCTTAGTTCAAAAATTATTCAACTTTTCTGTTTTATAGCACACGGCCTAAAAAATTAAATTTTTTTTTTGCGGAATGGAACCAATTGCAATCGTTTGTCCACCGATTGTCCACGTTAGTCCAGAAAGAAAAAAAATTTTTCGACCCTTAGTTCAAAAGTTATTCAACATTTCTTTTTTATAGCAACACCCCCAAAAACAAAAAGTCCCCTAAAATCTCCAATTTTTAACTTAGGTGGCCGGGACCAATTGCAATCGTTTGTCCACCGGCTCCTTATCATTGTCCACCAAAAATTTTCGTTTGTCCACCCTTAGTTCAAAAATTATTCAACTTTTCTGTTTTATAGCACACGGCCTAAAAAATTAAATTTTTTTTTTGCGGAATGGAACCAATTGCAATCGTTTGTCCACCGATTGTCCACGTTAGTCCAGAAAGAAAAAAAATTTTTCGACCCTTAGTTCAAAAGTTATTCAACATTTCTTTTTTATAGCAACACCCCCAAAAACAAAAAGTCCCCTAAAATCTCCAATTTTTAACTTAGGTGGCCGGGACCAATTGCAATCGTTTGTCCACCGGCTCCTTATCATTGTCCACCAAAAATTTTCGTTTGTCCACCCTTAGTTCAAAAATTATTCAACTTTTCTGTTTTATAGCACACGGCCTAAAAAATTAAATTTTTTTTTTGCGGAATGGAACCAATTGCAATCGTTTGTCCACCGATTGTCCACGTTAGTCCAGAAAGAAAAAAAATTTTTCGACCCTTAGTTCAAAAGTTATTCAACATTTCTTTTTTATAGCAACACCCCCAAAAACAAAAAGTCCCCTAAAATCTCCAATTTTTAACTTAGGTGGCCGGGACCAATTGCAATCGTTTGTCCACCGGCTCCTTATCATTGTCCACCAAAAATTTTCGTTTGTCCACCCTTAGTTCAAAAATTATTCAACTTTTCTGTTTTATAGCACACGGTCAAAAAAATTAAATTTTTTTTTTGCGGAATGGAACCAATTGCAATCGTTTGTCCACCGATTGTCCACGTTAGTCCAGAAAGAAAAAAAATTTTTCGACCCTTAGTTCAAAAGTTATTCAACATTTCTTTTTTATAGCAACACCCCCAAAAACAAAAAGTCCCCTAAAATCTCCAATTTTTAACTTAGGTGGCCGGGACCAATTGCAATCGTTTGTCCACCGGCTCCTTATCATTGTCCACCAAAAATTTTCGTTTGTCCACCCTTAGTTCAAAAATTATTCAACTTTTCTGTTTTATAGCACACGGCCTAAAAAATTAAATTTTTTTTTTTGCGGAATGGAACCAATTGCAATCGTTTGTCCACCGATTGTCCACGTTAGTCCTGAAAGAAAAAAAATTTTTCGACCCTTAGTTCAAAAGTTATTCAACATTTCTTTTGTATAGCAAGTACCCCAAAATTAAAAAACGCCTCTACTGCCCACAATTTTGAACTTAGGAGGTCCGAACCAATTGCAATCGTTTGTCCAGCGGCTCTTTATTATTGTCCACTAAAAATTTTCGTTTGTTCATCCTTCATTCAAAAATTATTCAATTTTTCTTTTTTTATAGCACCCAACATAAAAAAATATTTTTTTTTTTTGCGGAAGGAAATTTTAAAAACTGTTCTCTGAAATAATTTGACTTAAAAACATAGTAAATGAAAGGTGTCCTGTTTTAAAAAAAAGTATAGTATGTAAGTTGATTTTTTAGAAAATGTGACCCCATGTCTAAGAGAATCATTCTGTACATATATTATGAAATCTTTCATTTTCTACAAATTTCTTTTATTTAAATGAAAGGGATAGGAGCCAGGCTATTTTAAAATGTGATTTTTTCTTAATTTAAGGAGTATATCAATTTTTTGTTGGTGGTCGACAAACGAATTTTTTGGGTGGACAATCACGAGCAGCCGGTGGACAAACGAATCCACTTGGTATTATTATTTGTATTGTATTATTCATACTAGAATGTCAGTTTATTAGACTTTACCATTCTTTATTCCGTCAATTTCATTGAATTTTGAACAACAACAACAATTTAAAGGTGCTACCACCAATTGCTTACGAATTAATTTTAGGTATTTTAATTCGTTTAGTTTTTGTTTGGCTGGAGATATAGCTATTTCAAGGGGTGCCAATCCCTATCATCAGTCTCCTTTAACCTCTTATGTTAAAAATTGGGAATGTTAGATGACTTTTTGTTTTTGGGGGTGTTGCTATAAAAAAGAAATGTTGAATAACTTTTGAACTAAGGGTCGAAAATTTTTTTTTCTTTCTGGACAAACGTGGACAATCGGTGGACAAACGATTGCAATTGGTTCCATTCCGCAAAAAAAAAAATTTAATTTTTTATGCCGTGTGCTATAAAACAGAAAAGTTGAATAATTTTTGAACTAAGGGTGGACAAACGAAAATTTTTGGTGGACAATGATAAGGAGCCGGTGGACAAACGATTGCAATTGGTCCGGACCATCTGAGTTGAAAATTGTGGATTTTAGAGGACTTTTTGTTTTTGGGGGTGTTGCTATAAAAAAGAAATGTTGAATAACTTTTGAACTAAGGGTCGAAAATTTTTTTTTTCTTTCTGGACAAACGTGGACAATCGGTGGACAAACGATTGCAATTGGTTCCATTCCGCAAAAAAAAATTTAATTTTTTATGCCGTGTGCTATAAAACAGAAAAGTTGAATAATTTTTGAACTAAGGGTGGACAAACGAAAATTTTTGGTGGACAATGATAAGGAGCCGGTGGACAAACGATTGCAATTGGTCCGGACCATCTAAGTTGAAAATTGTGGATTTTAGAGGACTTTTTGTTTTTGGGGGTGTTGCTATAAAAAAGAAATGTTGAATAACTTTTGAACTAAGGGTCGAAAATTTTTTTTTCTTTCTGGACAAACGTGGACAATCGGTGGACAAACGATTGCAAATGGTTCCATTCCGCAAAAAAAAAATTTAATTTTTTATGCCCTGTGCTATAAAACAGAAAAGTTGAATAATTTTTGAACTAAGGGTGGACAAACGAAAATTTTTGGTGGACAATGATAAGGAGCCGGTGGACAAACGATTGCAATTGGTCCGGACCTCCTAAGTTCAAAATTGTGGACAGTAGAGGCGTTTTTTAATTTTGGGGTACTTGCTATAAAAAAGAAAAGCTTAATAACTTTTTTCCTGAGGGTGGACAAACGATTTTTTTGCCTGGACAAACGTGGACAAACGATGGACAAACGAATGCGACATATTTCGTCAAAAAATTTTGAGGTCGGGGTTCTGGCGTCACACAGCTCCCGTTTGCTGATACGGAACATAAATACTTATGTTCCACATAAACTAAGTGACATTATTGCTTTGCACCAAACGTAAACTCAAACATACACAAATATCTTTAAGTAGAACATAATTTAGGTGGAAGAAAAAGTGCCACCTAACACATTTATGGTAAACACAAATTGTCTTTTACTGTTGTTTTTAAATTATTTGCCAAGAACTATAAAGAAACTGCTATAAGATAATATTAAAAAATTTAAAAAAAAGTGAACTTTGGACTGTCGGACATGATCAAAATGAGTTGTGAGTTCTGGAAATTCTAAAAGTAGGATTTCCTCGTCAATTCTTCCTTATTTCGATTTTGTAGTTGTTGTAGAACCTCTTGAGGGATCTGTTATTCCCTCAAGATTCCAATTTAATGGTCCTGGATGGGTTTTAAATTTTTCAATTTGATATGCCAAGCATTTTCTTCACGTTTCTATATTTCACAGTGTTTTTTGTTTTATTTTTAATAACTTTTTTGTCATCAAAAGAACAAGAAAATGAAGCGTTTTTTAACTTGTAGAACAAAAAATTCTATCGACTTCGGCCTGGTTTCATTCTATGCATAACGACGTAGTAAAAAATTGGTAAGACTTAAAGAAAAATCAAGACACACAAAAGATATAAACTTCGGGTAAATTTTATTTTATACACAATACCATAGTTGCTAATCGGTAGAGTTTGTAAAAAAAACTCAATTAACGGATATATTATCAAACAAATTACCAATCTAAAACTCCGGTTATTATAAACGTAAACAAACCCCATCTGATTTCCACAATTATTCATTTTAAGTAGTTATTATTGGTTTTATTTTATCCAAATAATTACCTCTCTAATGAATGGATAAGCAAAATAAAAGAAAACTTTCTGAAAACTGGGATTTCATTTGCACACCTTTTTGTAAATTTCACACGATGCCGATGTCATGTCAAAATGACATAGATACTAGTTTTAGCTTACTCCGCCTCTATTCCGCGTGTATTTTTTTTATAAATAAAATTTTCAGGGTTAGAGGTGTCGTTAAGTCGGTAACCTTAACCCGTCTCTAAAACGAGTTAATAAATTGACCTGGAGCCTGCTTAAAAACTTCATTTTGTTAATAAATAAGGCTGAAAGTATTAAGTTGTTGGTACTTTAACGCTCAATGTTTGGATTAATAACTTGAATCAAGTCGAGTCCGTTTAGTTGAAAATATGTAAGCTTAAAAATAAGTGGTCATGAATCAATCCTAGTGAAAATTCGTGTTAGTAAAACAAATGTTAGTAAAACAATAAAGAACAACATACAAGTGTTTAAACATGAAAAAAAAATTGTATTTAAATCAATTTTACAAAACCGGCTCGATTTTAGTTAATAATTCGAATTTAAATGGTGTTAAAATGTGAAAAAGAATGTCTTAATAAAAGTGTTCGTGAGATGACTTCCATTAAGCTTTTATAGCTCAGAAAGAATTAAATATTTTAAAAAGTTACAAGTCCCATTGCTACCAAAAAGCATCTATTTCTAATCTTCCCCATTACTGGGTTGAATACAAAGTGTAAGAAACTTGTATAAAAATAGGCTTCAGTTAGCAAAAAAGTTTTATACCTGCAATAATTTTTTTTTTTATTTATTTGGGGAGAGTACGATAACTTTGGCGCCAAAAGTTGGTAACTGTTTATCGTAGAGGGGTCAAAAACAAGCAAAGAAGGGGTCTATCTCGCCCCCGTTTAGGAGGTAGGGTAAATTTTAGAAAAAAAAAAATGAAATGGAAAAATTATTCAAAAACAACGCCAACACTTACAATGAAGTACAGAAGAATCTCGAAAAGATGACCAAATATAAAACAGGCTCCGTTTATCTTTTCGAATTGTTCATCTTTCCCAGCATCGTGAATTAGTTGAAGAAAAACATAGCTATACATGAAAACATTGGGACCTACCAATAATCAAACTTAGTTACGACTTAAATATTTGAGTAAAATGGACCATAATGGAATAGGCTTTAAATAATCAGCTCAATTCTAAATTATTTGTCTTCTACAATTTGATTTATGTGTCAAATACTGAAAAAAAGCTGTTTGTATCATTCGGAACTCGGTTGAATTTTTTTACGCTCGATAGTGGGAATTATCGAGCGTAAAAATATTCAACCGGAGAATTCGGAATCGGAGTACTTTACTCCCGAAAGAATGCGTCTCCCGGGGAGTTTTTTCCCGGGGAATATTTAGAATTGGGTTGAATAAACCGTGCATGGTATTACCTAAATATTTAGGCGGACTATAAATAATGAACCATATATCAAATTGACTCCAAAAAATTGAGAATATAATGTTTGGTTAATTATTTAGGATCCATTGCTCTGCAAATTTCAGGCTAGTGTTGATAGCTGAAATGGCCTCTGCTGTTTTTTTTTTGCTTCTATAACCTCGACTAAATTTTCTTCTGAGGAAAGCTTATCTTCAACATCCTTAGGCAGCTGAACTACACAGCACACTTTTGTTTAAGGTTTAAAAACTTAACTTTACCTTTCACGGGACGGGAGGCATCTTTCCTCTTTCCTATTCAAAATTATTATTTAACTAAAGGATTTCCTGAAACTATAAGGTAAAACACGCTCAAAAGTACCGTTACCAAAATGTTATACAGTAACTAAAAAAAATGACACGATGAAATAAAGGGGAAGAAATAAAAATCTTATTAGAAATAAAGCGTTCATTTTTTCGAGTGCCCAGATTTCAACCCTTTCATCTTTTGTAACACTGCAATGATGGGAAAGCGCTCATCTTTCCAAACTGTTCATGCTATGTTTTTGAGATTCTACTGTACTATTATACCGGGTTTAAAAGCCAGAAATCTGTTTAGTTTTTAAAAAATTGGCATGCAAACTCAAAATTTTGATTTAAAAAAAAAAAAATTAAAACAAAAGTTTAGACCATTTTTTTTTTTTTTTCAAAATCGTGAAATAAAATGCAAAATAAACTTTGCTTATATCAATTCTTAATCGAACACAAAAACCGAATGGTTCTATGTCTTCTAGTTTTTGATAAAATTGAAAATTACTAAAACTAATTTTCTATGAGATTTTTGTTTTTGGTACCTTTGGTGATCTAACTTTGAGGATTAATGTTGATGATAGATTATATGTATATTGTAAATTATTGAGATAGGAAATGAACTCAATTTGTTTGAAAAAAGTTACATGACGATTGTCCTCTAACGCCCAATTTCTTCACATAGTTACTAAGCTAGCTTAGAACCCGGTCTAGCTGGACCAGGTACTAGCTCTGGTACTGGGTCCTGACGAAAAGTTAGTACCTGAGCATTTCTTCACATCCCTTCTTATTCAAAATATTTGAATATCTATTTTGTGTTTGTGGTAATGATTTCGCCGAACTTGTGACTTTTCGTAGTATTTTGAATTAAGTCTTGCGTGTTCGCGTTTGACCACGGACCTACTAAATGGGTTAACCAAATTCGCCGGCTTCAAAATTTGTGCGCCTTATTCAAATATTGGTGAAATATTTAACAATGTTTAGTCCGCCAATATTTTCCGGTTACGTCAAGGGTCAAGGAATCGGTAAAATGCATAAGCAGCTACTTCACACTCTGAAAATGTTGCTGGCTTTTATCCAAAGTTGAAAATCTAAAAACTAATAAAATTTAAAAAAAAAAAGCGCTCTGATGTTACATTTATTTAAAAAAAAAAGAAATGGTCAAGAAGTTATCGAAACTGAGCAATATCTCTCGGACGAACAAATTGTCACCACCAAATACACAAAATTAAAAAAAAAAACTAGAATTAACAATGTTAACAAAAAAACGCACTTATAACCTATTTCTTCAGAAAAAAACAGGCAAGAAATGGTCAAACTAAATGAAATTAATTGTATTAACCTGCTAGACTGTCGATTTCGAGGTCCTAGCTTAAACCAAGCACTAACTAGTACTCGGTACCAAATTGACAGGACTAAGCCTTAGTACTTGTGTGAAGAAATGAGTTGATACCGATTTGAGTACTAATTTTAGGGCTATTACCCGTACTAGCGTTAGGACTCTGTGAAGAAATTGGCTGTAAATGTTCTCTAATTTTTGTTATACCGAACCGCTTTATTCGCCAGTCTTTGGATCCCTTCGCTGATTGAAACAAAGCCCTATTTCTTCTTGTTTTAATATAAGAAATTGTTATCTTTTTATTAGTGTTTTTCCCATTTATATCGATCATCAAATTTTCAAAAAAATATTTCTTTGCTGAATAAAAGATCTTTAATGTTTAAAAAAAAATCAACTTAAATTTTAAATTTGATAGCTTTTTTATGTGTTTTTAAGGTAAACTCTTTGTAAAGAACCAGATCACTTCAAAGGTGCATTGGACACTGAAGCATATCATACACAACGGGGCAGTAGATCCTTTTATAATGGAAGTAAGTATTGAATGAAATTAAACAATTGAAATGGAGTTTGGTCTTATAAAATATAATCATTCTGTTTCCAAAAGAAATGCATATCGCACGTTGAGAATAAAAATAACGCCGCAACCGGAAATATGATTTTATTCCTCTTTCTGAGTTTTTAATTTTGCTACCCTTAGGCTACGTGCACAGTAGTGCGTGTAAAAGTTCAGCGGACGTGATTTTCCGTGTTACTGGTTATGTAAGCTATTACTTTTCTTTTCTGAAATCAGTTTATTTTTCAAATTTTTTGCAATGTTTACATAAGTATGGGGGAGCAAAACCCCCACTCAAACTTAAACTGCTTAAGTTTTTTGGTTCTCCTACAATCTCACAAACATCTTCACAAAATTTGAGATTTTCTGAAATCAGATTTTTTTCATCACTTTTTTACGTCCTTGGGCGGCTGCGGCAGCCACACCCACCGAAATGATGAATTCACTAAACTTATTAGTGAAACCAAATGAAGCTAATAGGAAACTATGAGCTTTTCTGAAATCAGTGATCACAAACGGTCGCTGGTTCCAGGATTACTAGGCGATATTTTTAGGCGACAGTTTCTCTTTGTGGATTATTTTAATTTATTTTGAAGGACACAAATGTGAATACTTTTCTCGCACTCGAACACTCTCGTACCACTTTTCGCATGGAGTTGGGGTTTCCTAATACATATCTACCTGCATTTGACAGTATAAAAAAAAATATTTTTAAGATATACAAAAGTGTTTATAGTTTTCTCCGTTACTGTCAAGCCGGCAATTCGCTTCTTTTTACTTTATAGACCTTATAAAATACATCATATTAATATGTATTATTTAATTTGTGGTACAATTTACGCGGTCTACAAAAGCTGAAGACATATAAATTATATCGTTGGAAAAGTTTTGTGCCACAGAACTGCAGAAAATATAAATTTATTAAATTATTTAAAATTAATTAAAGAAAATTTCGATTTAAGAGTGAGCGAGAGAGAGGGAATATTTGTAAAGTTAAATGTGATGGTTGTTCATGGTCCACGGACGAGCTTCAATGGATTGTCGTCACATAAAAAAAAGAGAAAAACAAAACAACCACAAAACAATTCAACATAACATGTGCATGTGTTTGGGGAGGTAAAAGCGGGAACGAGATAGAATATAAAGTCAGTGGAGTAGTCTGTTTGCACCGTCGCGTTGGTAGAATCCACAATCCACATGTCAAAAATTATGGAATTTTATATCAATTACAAAATAAGTTTCTGTCAATTAGGGGATGTAATTAACACTCGAACTTGGAGGGCTGGACATTCTAGTTAGATACTAATACATTTTTTTTGGACAAGCATTATTCCCTGGAAAAAATAATTTGCTTTAAATTACAAAAATAAATTGGTCTACTCCGAAGACAATCCGGTAGGCTCATTGCAGAAAGCGCGGCGTATTTATTGAAAGCGATAACTCAATTTTGACCAGGGCATCTACGCTTCGGGTTATTTCCAAATGTGAACAAATTTGCTATTCGTTTGTGGGCCAAAAGTAGATTTATTAAAAATTTTGCAATTTTGTTGCTCTTTATTCAAAAATATGGATGGACTCCATAAGTTTTTTTTTTTTTAAATGCTGAACGTGAAAAAAAATAAGAGCAAATTCTTAAACGCAACATTTGCAAAGCAAAAAACATGCAAAGCAAATGAAAAAAACAAGCTGAAACAAAAACAAATTGAAATGCAAGTGAAGTGCGCAAGATATTTTTGACATTTGCACAAATACATTTGCATTTGCGCATAAAAATTAAATCTTGTACGTTTATGGACAGTCTGCTTAGCAGGGTTGTTTACGTTTGCATTTTGGAATTGTTTGCTTAGCATAATTTGCGCAAGTTTTGCGTTTAGGAATTTGGCCTAAGATTATATTTGCAAATTATCTAGGAAGAACATTAAATATTCTGTATTATAGCAATTTGTTTTGGGTTTACAATCCTCTCTGTACAACGGGAGCCGGAAGTTATGTACCAAGATTTCGCAACATTTACCTTTTTGGTGATGTATTCCACATCATATATGTATATGTACATATTTACGTTTGAATTTAAAATTCATGATTAGGTTATTAAATTTTGAATATGAATGATATTGCATTGTGCAGATTGTCCGTGATGTCTTATCTTATACATTATCATGTCTGAAAATTTCAACCGTCTACCATTCAAAGTGCATCTCCTTGCGGCAATAGATACAAAAATCTTCTTTTATTTTTTTTAGTTAATTTATTTAATGCTTATATTAATTTGTTTTTCGTATTTCTATTTGCAGGGAATTATGATTTTTCAATGGGAACACATGTTATTTTTGAAGAGCATCAAAATCCGCAACATATAGACCCTATTTACGAAAAGTACTCAAAAAAAACATATAGATTTTTAAACAAAACCAATAAAGTACTCAATTTCTCTCGAATTTTTGTCGAGTCTGAAAATAACACAACGGAAACAATACCAAATAATAATTCAACGAATAAGCAAATTGAACAAAATCCTCTAATCGTCGATATGACATATGAAGAAGCTCTTAAAAAACTGAAATACGAACAAAACTAATTTAAAATGGATAAAATCTACAATATATCTAAATCGGAACCTGTAAGTTTTCGTAAAATTTTACAGGAATTCAATGATGAACTTAAAAGAACTGAATTTCCTAAAACCGATGAAGATGTACAAAGACTGATGGGAATGGAAAAAAAAAACATTGAGTACGAAAAAGTTAAATCTTCAACATCTTTGGAAATGCTAGACTCACCAGACGATGTACGAGTTGCACCGTATGTGCCAGGAGTAAGTGAATTTAAACGTAAAACTACAAAACAAAATTTGACAAATGATGCGACGCTCAGCTCGGTGCAAAAGTTGCTTAAAGAGAAAGAAACAAGTTATTGTAGTCCATTTATTAAAACGCAAAATTCTTTTAAACAAGTTCATACATCTATAAACCCAGATGATCATAATTTGGAGCCGTTCAGCGATGTAGTTGTTTCAATTCGTTTTTATAGGCCAAAAACTGATACACCTCTTAAGCGTCGGACCTACCCAAATTTCAGCGAGGAGTTTAAATGTCTGGGTTCCAATTTTCTTACGGAATTACGTGATAAGATTTCTTGTGTCAGTAATAAGAAGCGCTTCTTTGAGCTGAGTCAAAATCCAAAAGTTGAGAATCCGGAAAAATCGAGTGACCCTGGTTTTTTTTTTATTGAAAATACTTTTTACAATGACATGCGAAATCCAGCTAACGCCGATTATTCTGAAGTTATACGAGAATGGTCGATAAAAAAAGCTAAATCTTACGACAAGCTACGTTTTCAGACACGACGCATGGAAGAGACTCGTTTAATTGATTTAGAAGTAAGTCTTGGTTTTCCACAGTTGTACCAGCATCACGGAAACTGCGAGCATCTATTTACATTTTCCTATGTGGAACTGCTTTCGGAACATAACTGTCTCGTGCGAGAGTTATATCCACTTCTCAAGTCTGTGAATGCGTACAATGCAAAGTTTTGCCACATGTGTGGAAAACGAGAATACGTCTATGTTGTAAAGAATAGTAAAAGGCAATTACATGATCCAGCTTATCTTTGTTCGGTGTGTTTTATTTCATTTCACTATGTGAACGGTAAAAAAGTTGACGAGTTTAATGCATACCGGCTCGTATCGTATAACGAAAAATTGGATGACCATGAATGTCTTACTGTTGAACACCTAGAAGCCTTTGACGAGATTGACGATGGAGATGAAGAAGATGAGCCTGGACCGTCAAAGATTCAAAAAAGAAATCTAAAATAAGCAGTTAAATTACTTCTTGATTTTTATTTAGTTTATTGAATCAACTAAAACTTTTTTCACTTGAAATTTTATATAATGTTTAAAGAATTTTTTGAATTATTAGAATTAAAAATAGACCGAGACATGCCAAAAAACATCACCTGCATAAACACAACTGTTTTTAATTGACATGCCTTAAAATAAAAAAAATGTGCAAATAAAGGTTTTTTTTTTAGTTGTCAAAAAGGAATGGCAAATGTTACCAGAATTCAAAACCCAGACTGAATGCGAACTTGTAAGTAATTATTGTGAAAGAAAGCTTGTCTTATTATGTAAGACAACTGAGACTTAAGTTGAGTTGTAATGCAGTAATCGGTATTATCAAAAGGCAACAAGGAGACAACTAACAGATGACTGCCTTTTTGGTTGTCTTTATGTGTTATGCAAGTCAGTTGAGCTGTGTTTTAGTTGTCTTATGTATCGAAATCAGACAACTGCTATTTATCAGTTGTGTAGTACATTTTTCGATTAAAAAAAACCGTGCTTTAAGTGAAATATTGGGGAAAAGACTACACGGTTATAATGCAATAGGTTTTAAATTTGGGCTAATTCAAAACCACAGCGAGTGAGTGAGATGAGTCTTTTTTCATTGAAAATCGATTTAGCTAGGAAAAGTGAGTAAGTGAGCGAGTGAAATGTCAGATTACTTTTGCAGTATTTGTTCCTTTCTAAGTGAATTTTTACACATATGCACGTTTGTGAAATGAAATTGCGAAACAACCTACATTAAAAATGTGCACATATGCATGTACTAGATTTATTTTTATATACACTATCGGCCCTACCGAGGTAACCGTCGGAGCATACAATACATAAACCGAATCGGAGACATTTTGCTGGTCGGAGAACTACCTCGAAGCAAAATGTCTCCGATTCGTAGGAAATCGGAGAGAATTCCGCTCCGAAGGTTACCTCGATAGGGCCGTATACACATTTTGCAAATTGATGAACAGTTTTTTTAATTTGTTGTTTATTGTTTACATATTTTTCAATTCAAATAAAAAATAATTCAGCATCGTCACCAACTAGAAGACAATGGGCCTTACCAATAATCAAATTTAGTTATGACTTAAATATTGCAGTGAAGTTAACCATAATGTAATGGATCCTAAATAATTAACCATACATTATATTCTCAATTTTTTAGAGTCAATTCGATATATGGTTCATTATTTATAGTCCACATAAATATGAAAGTAATACCATGCACGGTTTATTATTTAGAGCCCATTCCATTATGGTCCATTTTACTGAAATATTTAAGTAGTAACTAAATTTGATTATTGGTAGCGCCCAATGGATAAAGATTTAGAAGACACGAAATTTACACTAAAAACACTCTTTGATTTAGTTTTGATTTCCTTTTTTTTTCAATTTTGTTGTCCATTTAATTGAAATGATGAGTTCGAAACTAAATTCGAAATTACTCATTGCACTAAATCACTTGCGAATGAAGTGAGATGATTCGGCGAGTCATCTCACTTCACTCGCTGAAATAGATAAATCTTGGCACAGATATATTCGCTATTGGTTTGAAGTTGGATTTTTCCCAGGATCTACCTCTGTCTTTTCCACTTTCTAATTTTGACAATTATGAATTTTGTTAATCAAAATACGTTTACGTTACCAAATTAAAAAGGATTTATATTATGATTTAATTCCATTTAGTATTAACTTTTAACGGCTTTTATTTCAAATCAAGGTATTAATTTGTGTGAAATGTCTTGCGTCGAAAAAGCAACTCACTATTACTTAAAACAAACCTTTCAAAAGTATTGCTGTGTCAATAAAGTTAAAATTTGGTAATGAACATTTTTACAGTCATGATGTGACAATAATAAATGATGAAGATATTTTGTTGCCAATTCGGTAATTTTTTTTTTTTTTTTTTAAATAAAAATACCACAACTTGGAAGCAATTTGCTATTCAATCAATTGCTACTTCAATCAATTTCGGAAAGGTACACACATACATTCGTCGACCTTATCCTTATTCCCTTAACGCCCTATAAATTAGTAACTCCCTTCTGCCATTAAACACAGCAGTGGCAAGCTTAAAATAAACGGAATCGCTTTAGAGCGCTTATCTATATATAAATAGCCTTAAATAAATTTTGTGGTACTATTTTCTATTTTCACTATTTTCTCAAAAAGTATTTGACCGATTTCGATAAATTTGGTTGGAAAGCCACAAGTGCAGAGATGTGCAAAAATATACTTGAGACACGCTGTGGGTCATTTTTGTTTTTGTACTGTGAAACACTGCATATTAAAAAATAAAATGTTTTTTTCCTTCAATAATTTCAAACAAATTGTTTGCGAAATTGAAAGTGTCGAATTTCGACACAGAGCGATACTAGTCATGATAAAAGGATATTTTGATTTGATTTAAAACATCCGCAAAAGCTTCTACCACCTGAAGTCAATTAAAAATTTGAAACCTAGAAAATATTTGAAAACAGCTGTAGGTAAGCACAAATCCTTACTTGGTGTTTGGGAAGTTCCAGTGAATTCGATTTATCCCTTTTTACTGGCGCTATATGTATATGTAGGTAAAATAAAAATAAATAAATAAATTTGATGGCACAACAGCTCATGAAGAACTAGGGCCTAGTGACTTACAACTCTCAACCATTCCTGTGTGCGTGTCTGCAGGAATGGAGGGGACCTACAGTTTATTGCCGAATCCGAACGGCTAACGAGCGGCACTTTTCTGTGACAGGAGATACTCTTGGAGGATTTGTCAATTCCTCGCAAGAGGCAGTAGCTGTTTTTTCTTTTAAATAAATAGGTGGCGAGGCTGGGGATCGAACCTTAGACTTCCGGCATGACAGTCCAACGCACTAACCATCACGCCACGGCTACTACATGTATATGTAGGTAGGTACTTTATGGCAAATTTTGGATTCGTAAAAAAATTGAACTCGAGATTTGGATCAAACTTGCCATTACGATGATAGGGGAGACGAAAAAAAGTGGGTCTCGCATTTCCGTCCGTCTGTCTGTCTGCCTAAACCCATCGGCCGATTTTAATTAAATTTGGTATATAGTGTTTTTTGGACATTCCGCCGACATACACATATTTTTCTTTTTAGGACCAAAAAACAAACAGTACCTGCCATATAAATTTGTTTTAGCATTTTTCCAAAATCTTATTTTTCTCAAAAATAACTTGACAAATAGGCTGATTTTGATATTTTTTTATGGAGAATCTTCTGAGAAATTTAAATAGTTAACCCTATCACGAATTCCATCGTAATCGAAAATTTGTTACGAATCCTGAAAAAACTATCACAGAATCCATCGTAGATTCGTAAGGTTTCCGATTACGATGATTAAGCTTAGTAGTGTATACCAAAATGTTCAAAAAAAACTTTTTTTTTTGATTTTTTAAAAAAGTTACAATTTTTGTTTTTTTTTGAATACCAAATATTTCGAAAACGACTTGGTTGATTTTTACGTAACTTGGTACCGAGCGGTTTTTTAGCAAAATATCTAAAA
This sequence comes from Epistrophella euchroma, assembly GCA_947049315.1. NCBI lineage: Eukaryota > Metazoa > Arthropoda > Insecta > Diptera > Syrphidae > Epistrophella > Epistrophella euchroma. Next base: position 105,785,413 of record OX346245.1, on the reverse strand, counting down.
TATTTTGAACAAACGTATTTTTCTAGCTGACACTTGGATTTAGTATGATACTAAAAATATAAAATAGACATTTGGCGATTTTAACTTTAGTAAAATGTTAAAAAGATAATACGATGCTAACTCGTTAAAGATTTGGAAAAGCATGTTTTTAACTTAGCATCATACTAAAAATGCTTCAACGTCATACTAAATCGTCTAAAATTTTTCGCCTTCTTTATTTTGGATTATCTCATTATGTGTGTAACCAATTTAAATAATAAATTTATACAAAAGCTCCTCAAAAAATTCGATATTTCAAAAACTGGTAGATATTTTTTTTCGGAATTTAATTTTTAATTCAACATAAATAAATACTAAAAACTTGTGTACCTTTTCTTAAAAATGTTAACAAAATTTTATATATTAAAAATTTATTTAAAAAAAAACCTACACATTTTTTTTCAAAACTAAGATTTGTTAAAGAAATCAGGGGCCCTATTATGTATTACGAAACGAGCGGCAAGTAAACGATACTAAAGTAAACGATATAGACACGACAAAGAGCGATTATGTAAAACGAGAAAGGTTTAACAAAGATGTTGCCTAACGAAATCGAAAAAAAACGTGTATTTTGAGGCACAACCAAACCAACTCCACTTCTACTCTGCATTGTCAAAAATTAAAAAACGACAACGAAAGCTAAACGATAGCCAAATAGCAGTCGTAAGAAATAACGAGTATCGTTAAAACTGAAACGATTCTCGTAACACGTTATCGCTTTTAAACGATAACGAAGTAATTTCAACGATAATCGTTTTACAAAATATGGGCCCAGATGGTTTAGTTTTTTCAGCTCTCAAAACCACCAACTTTACACACAAACACCTCATCTCCAACGGAACGCCCCCGCTCAGCCACTTCTGCGAGACAAAAACCAAACGCTTACCATAAGTCATCTTTTGTCATGTATTCAAATAAATTTAAAAAGTCCAACTCTTGTTCTCAACAAATTATCCGATCTTTTAACAGAAATCATATACATATAGTAATATAAACAATGTATATAAACTAATGTCAGCACTTAATTTAGAAAAACTTTTATAAACCTTATTACTAGCTGAAAGCCTTAGCAGCTCTAGCTTTATATTAAAAATTATTGTCAATGTAATTGAATTTATTCTTAATAAACTTATGATAATAATAATAATAATTTTTCAATTTAAGCTCTAAGTCCCATGTATGTATTTACATATGGAGGGCTCACAGCTGTACCGAACTAAGTCATAAAAAAGAAATTGCAATACTAGTGCTAACTTGTGCGCAAATGTAAAGTCTATTCAGGAATATAATGAATTAAGTCAGAAAGTGTTTCGTTCCTAAGTTAATGGTAAAAAAAAACAAGTCAGTGACTTAAGTTTCAATTTCTTTCGAAGCATAAGCGAACCAAGTCAGTGATATTCAGGTTTTAAAAGTTTTAATCGCGAAAAGACCGTTTTTTTTTTTTGGAAATTTTCATTAATTTGCAGTTTGAATATTATGCGAGAGATCGTTTTCATTATGGAAAGTGATCAGAGCAGTGGATATGATCCTACCTCGAAATTTTCGGATGATGATAATCTAACAGGTCATAATTTTTCATGGCTCTAAATCAAGTGGCTTCGATTTGAGCGCAATTCACCTTTTTCATTTAAAAATAAGGAAACACGCGGAGTTCAACAAAGTTTACTTACAGCCTCTACCAAACTCGTCGTGCAGTTGCGTCAGAGAAAAAAAAAAGATTCAAAACTCAATAAAACATGTTGGCATCAAAAAATTTCATCTTAAAAGCATGTCAGCCCATGTCAGTGACGATTATTTAATTCAATTCACTTAACAAATGATTTTTTTTTTACAAATCGACGTTGGTTGAGTACTTAAGCGTTGTATGTATGTCAAATAATTTTGTTTTGAGAAAAAGGATATCAAAGTTGTAGAAGCCTTGTTTACTATAAAGACTGTCCCAAACCAACGTGAAACATTATGAGAGACGAAGAAACTTTCGCCTTTCTAAATTAATTTACATGGTGATTAATAATAGTTCCCACACTGCCACGATGCGAATCTTGGTACACTTTTCAGTCCTCATAGATTCGCACCGAATATTTCGCGCCCATTTGGGAGATCCTTAAAACCGAATTAAGTGTATCAGTTAAGTATTGATATAATCTAGTCACAACATTTAAGTTTTTAGTTCAGTTTGTGAATTATTGTGATTTTTTTGTTGGTTTTGTATTTATTTGACTTTTGTTTAATGACTTTAGTGAAATTATCTAGGTTTAAAATAATTATTCATGTTTCAGCCGACTATAAATATTAGAATAAACTAATTTAAAACTAAAATCTTTTGACTTTCGAGGAGCGGTATAGAAGTATATTGTTTTTTGGTAGCATTTTGAAATGCATTATGCGGTATCACTGCAAGATCGATGGAATTTAGTCTGGCCACATATACATACAAAGGTACTATGCTCACAAAATTTGGAGCGGTATAAAACACTTAGCAAAGGTCTATAAGTTAATTAACTAAAGTGTAATACGAATTTAAAGGTTCATGTCTTTTGGCTTCAAACATAACAGTACATCCAAAATGCACCATTTGTTTCTAGCTTCAAAACAATCGATGAGTTTTTATTGTGTTGGGTTCGAATACCCGAATACCAAAATTCCGAATATTCAAAAAATCCCGAATGAAAGAATTCCGAATGGTATTTAAAATCGCGTGCTCGATCCGGGATTCTAGCTTTCAAAATATACTTTGTTTCATTGTTAATGTTTTAGCTTTTTTGCTTATACGTAGATACTAGTTGTGCATTCGGGATTATGGGATTCTCATTTTCTGCCATTCTTCTCGCTTTTATTGTAGCATCGTTACTCAAAAACATTTTTTTTATTTTCTCAAAGGTTTTTTTTTAAAGATTTATTCGTAATATGCAAAACAAATACCTAAACAGCATACGGTTGGTCTTGGCCGTCATCATGATACTTAATGTATGTCTCACGATCTGTGAAATCTTTTGTTCCCTCCAATCTTCCCCGAGGTGGAGCCTTGTTATAATCAAAAGCTTTCTGGGATTTTCCAAATAATTTATTGGACTCCTCGATCTGTTCCCGATATTTGCTTCCAACAACTTTTTTGCCAGTAAGGGGATCTGTTATGTCACCCATAGGATAGACGACTTCCTCAACGTTGTGTGTTATTAAGCGGGTTAACTTTTGTGGTAATTTTCGTATTAGGACGATATCTCCAGTTTTACACAACTTTTGTGGGTCGTGTGCAAAGAAAAATTCGTCTTTTTTGAAATACTGTATAATTCAGAATAATGTTATTTTTTGTAATATATTTTTTTTATGATTTTAGTTATCTTACCATGTTAAGATTTGTATCTAATACCATTCTACGAATACGAACTTTAGAAGCAGTTCTCTTTATACATGGAACGCATTGTCCAAGTAAAATTGATCTGATGCTTGACATAGTTTTTTTTATATAATAAAAAGTGTACTTTTATGTGATAGTAATGCGCGAAATAAAAATTATAATTTAAATAAGTGGGAAAACGATGAAAACAATTTTTTGACAGACACACAGCCCTCCTCAGTGCTCAGTCCAAACCAAAGACAAAAATCAACTACTAGCTTGAACCTCACTTAGACCCTTTGTATACCTGCATCGAGTTGAAATGAAATTGAACCTACGATATTTTTGTTAAAAAACATGGGTTGAGGAGTTTAATCGAGAAACACCATTTAAAGGCCTTCCACACTATCCCACTGAGTATTAACACATGTCAAAAAAGTGGGAAGTAAATCGTGTATAATAGTGTGGAAACAAAATATGAAATCACATCCCACACGACTTGACAGCCCATCTCACATAATTTGACATGTATTAATACATGAAAATTTTAAGGATTGGTTCTAAAACCATCACACATTCTATCCCACTTGGGGGTTTGAGGTTATGGTGAATTGATTTTTTGGATTCAGGTGTGGAAGCAAAATATGAAATCGTTTTCTTCACACAAATTTGGCAGTCGTAAGTAATTCTATCACACTTTTTTTTTGACATGTATTAATACTCGATGGGATAGTGTGGAACGGCTATTACTGGCTGAACAGAATATACTCGCGATCTATCGCGCGAATCAGCCGGCGTCGCGAGAAGCGACGCTTCCGAACCTTGATAGGGCGTATTTTCACTGGCTGAACAGAATAGACGCGCGGTTGTTCGCGCGGCACTTGAAAAAACGCTCTGTCAGATGTAAAATGTATATATACTCGTTTGAGTGAATACCATGGAGCCGCGGCCGTTAGTCGTGACGCTAGACAATAGTTAATTTTAACTTTTGCCGCGCGGCGGTAGACAGATAAGGAGAAAGAGTAACCACGGCTAGAGTTAATGGTATCTCGTAACATTCTATATTATCATTTTTAAAAATGCAAAAATACACATTCACAATTGAACTTCAAAATAAAAGTTTTAGAAATAACTACAATATCAATTAAAAACAATAATAATCCATCCGCTGTTCCTTTGTTTTTGAAGCGTCGCTTCTAGCGGCGGCGGCGGATTTGCGCGGTCGACCGAGCGTCTATTTTGTTAGCCAGTCAAAAGGGCGCAATCTATCGCGCGTCTATTCTATTCAGCCATTTATGGCATCTCAACTTCAACTTAACTCAATATCGCGCTCTCAACTATCCCCTTTCACACGAAGATACTAGTTGCTGGTGATTTTTTTGACGTTTTCTTTAAATCTCCTAACAATCTCTTGTACCTTTCACACTGAAGCAACAAAAACCCGGAGATTTTCTTTATTTTCCTTTTGAACTACCTTGGTTGAACGCACACAAACGTAGTGTGAAGAGAAACGTCAAAAAAGTTTCCTGAATTTGTTGACCGGGGAGATTTCATTTCCCCCTCTTTCTTCCTGCCCTTCTCGCCTATGAACTAATTGTTGCCGGCAACTCAGTTGCCCTGTGTGAAAGGGGAATGAACGAAAAACCTGGGTTGAAAATCCAACCCTAATCCAACTCGAGCTCTCGATTCTGTATATAAACGTAGTAAAATTCAACACATGTTTACAAGAGGTCGAAAGGAACTCCAAAATCGCTTCAACTCCGTTCGAAGCATAGGAAGATTAGTGATCTAGGAGGTAGATGTCCCTGAAATCGCATTAGAGTCGAGAACTCATGCTCAAGACGTCATGTACATCTGGTTCTTTCTATTTTGACATGGCCATTAAAATTTCCATAAAATTTCGAAGGACATGACAACGAAAACTTAAATTTTCTTTGTTTTGGTTACAAAATATTCATAAGATCATTTATAAAATTGTATATAAAAATAAGAAATATTAATAATGGAAACCGCTCAAAATAACTCTTCAGTGCAAATTCAAAGAATTGTTAATGCTGCCGAGGAAGTCAAAAACACTCGCAATGACCTAAACAGTTGGGTAAAAGAAGTTAAAGACAAAGAGCAAAAGTTAAGCGTGGAAAAGAATACGGAGGTAGATTTATGTATAATTTTGAATATAAATAATTTAAATTATGTTAGGAAACTGTTCATAAAAAACGTTTACGTACCTTCAAGTACGAGCTCGATATTTATGTATACATATGTAATTAAATGATCTATAAAAAATTCCTACATTAATTTTATGCAGAGAAATTGAACATTCAAGTAATGAAGATTGTCCCATAGGCTTATTTAAAATGCTTTAAACTAGAAAAAAAAACTATCAACTAAAAATGTAAACGCAATTCTTTAAAACATGACTATGTTTGTGTCGATTTTACTGTACTTTGTAGCCAATAAAGTCGACTTATAGTGGCGCTAAGTTGCAGGAGTGCTTCATATCACAAACGTAGCACTGTTGACCCATATGTCGATAAAGTTCATATGCCAGTATCTGTATTATGTTGTTTGTAATTGATACGTGTATATCTATAAGAAATTTGCTTAAAGGCTCTGCCAAACCGGCGCGAGACATTCCAGAATATTCATGTTTAATAATTAAAATACTATTCCAGTTGTAAAATCGTATTTTTGTACCACAGTATGCCGGTGATACCTCTTCCATCGGTGTTGGAAATTATATCAATATTGGGATTGTTCAGTTAGGCTATTCCGAACAGTTTAGAACAAGTTTTTGCTGTTCAGTAACAAATTTTCTGTTCTAATTTTCCAAAATGTAGGTATTCGTCCAAGAAGTTTATCTTGAGCTCTGGCGATTAAGGAATGTCTATTTTTAAACTTTGAATATCTTATTCTTTGTTTCTCAATTTTTCTTGGACTATAATGGTTTTTAGTAAACTTAGAAATAACTTACTATAATTCAATTAAAAAGTTCAAGTGACCTCAACTCAAAAATGCGTTTCGCCCAGGAATTCTATCGTAATCGGTAACTTCTTACAAATCCCAAAAAAAAAAAATGAAAACATCTAAAAAATTAAAAAATAATTTTATTTCTTAATTATTTTAGATTTTGCTCAAATTTTGTAAGATTATTCTTTAGGCTTTCAAGAAATGAAATCCAAGGTTATTAAATTTTTGCTAGCTCTAGTCCTTCCCTGCCCCATTTGAAACATTAGGAAATCGTTATATTTATGCTTACATGTTTTTATTTCTTAAAATGTTCCTATTAAACATATCTGTACGTTTAAGATGTTATTTATTTCTGTTATTAATTGAAGAACAGTAGATTCTATGAAAAATATTTTAATTAATAAATTCAATACCAAACAATATCAAACACAGTGCTGAAAATTTGAGTTTTTTTTTATTGTTTTAAGTTCTTTGATCATCAAATCTACTTCAAACAAGGACATAAAAACTTTACCATGCTTGTACCAGAATCAATATTGTATAATTTTGCTCTGTATTGGAAAAAGTTGTGTGACATGCATACTTTCGTGGCTTGAAAATACAACAGCTTTTTGTCATAATCAACTGCATGGTTTTTCAAATGTAAATTCAAGACAAAAGTATTACTTCCACAAATTTGGCTTCGTTACGTAGATGATGTGTTCGCTGTCATTAAATCTACAGAAATCGAAAATGTCCAGTCTTATTTAGGTACAAGCCTCTTAAAAATGTAACAACAAAAAAATAAAAAAACGGCTTTAAATTTAAGAAGAACGACGATTTATATGGGAAGACTTGCTCTGATATAGTAATTGTGAATTTTCGAGACGGTGTTTTGGTCGAATGTGTTGAGAATCTCATAGACTGTTCGGTTGCTGGGTAGGAGGGCATTGAATTGTGCAGATATACTGCATGTGGTTTGCCCCCAAGATATGTTCAAGATGTTGTTACATCCTGTATATCGATGGTGGGTCTTTTTTAAGTAGGTGTTGGTGAGTTGTTACGGTGTACCCCCGTCGAAGGCGAGTGAATATGGTGTTGAAGTTATTTGGTGTCGTAGGATAGCGTGGGGCTTTGTTATCTGCGTTTATTTTGGCATAATGCGTTTGATTGCACCGCCAAGTTTCAGAACGCATTTTACGGACAAGGCTTTCGATATGTCTTTCGAGGTCCAGATTAGAGTATACATTAAAGAGGTAGACGGGAGATATACTGGTTAGATTTGCTTCGCGGTCAGCAAACTCATTCCCTTCAATCCCGATGTGGCTGGGAACCCACATAAGTTTGATTATGTTATTATTTTGTATAATGGTTTCCCTTATATTATTTACGAGAATCGACCTGTGATCTGGGTTGGTGATTGCCCGGAGAACTGAAAGACTGTCAGAGCAAATAATAGTTTTATTTACGCAATTCAACCGAAGTTTTGGTAGCCTCGTGAATTGCGAGAGCTTCAGCGGTGAATATTGATGAAATAGAGCGCAAAAGACCATTATTTGAAAAGTACCATTCTCGTAAGTAACTGCGAAGGTGGTATGAGAATCAAATTTCGAGCCGTCGGTAAATAAGGTACTCCATCCCTGAGATTTAAGGTTTGCTGTGATTTCTAAATATGTTTTACGGAATACTATGCTGTTGGTGTTGTTTTTGTGGAACTGAGATAGATCGAGTATAATTGACGTTGATTTCATGTTCCAGGTTGGAGAAGACTGTTTTTGTTGTTTAAAACATTCTATAGTAATGCCGAACTTTCTTGCCATACTAATTACGTTAGTGATTGTCGAAGGAATGCGTTTAGTCTTCTTTTGATTTATTGTTGAGGAGATGTCACGGTTGATGATTGAATAGTTTGAGAAGGAAAGTTTCGCGATAAGTTTTATGACAACTTCCTCTTGTCTTTGTTCAAGAGAAGGAAATCCAGCTTCGGCCATAATGTTTTCAATTCGAGTTGTACGGTTTGCATTGATGCTTCTTCTGGCTGCTTGATGGTACTGTGGTTTCAAGATGTTCATTGTAGTTTTTGGACAGTTCCCATTTATGTATAAACTATAATCGATTTTACTTAAGACTAAGGACCGTGTTATGTTGCAAAGGGTGTTAATGTGTACATTAAGTTTTTTAGTTGATAAGGGGTTTCCAGCTATATTTACTGTTAAATAATAGTCCTAAGATTTTCAAGTTGAAAACGTTGGAATTAACATGAAAGTTTGCGACAAAAATGCAGTGTCTTACATTTTTAGAGTGAAAGTTTGGCACCTGAAGTGGTACACCAGTTTAAAATTTGATTGATTACATTTGTAAATATAACTTTTACACTGTTGAGATCGCTAGTTATACATAGTATTATAATATCATCTGCGTACATGCAGTGGTCTAAGAGATTAAATTTTAATATGATTGCACTGATTTCATCAAAAGCTACTATGAAAAGGATCACAGATAGGAGGGAATTTTGTGGTATACCGTTGACTAGTGGAAGGGGAGAGGAAAAGGTGTTGTTGACCTTGACAGAAATTTTTCTGTTTGACAGAAACGATTTGATGTAATTAAACATCTTTGGGCCAATACCCCATCTCTGTAGTTTATTTAAAATAAGGTGGATGTCAATTCTGTCGAAAGCCTTTTCGAAGTCAAGAGAAAGTAAAGTGACATGGTTGCGGGCAGATAGAGAGTAAGAGATGTAGTGATCAATATGAAGGAGACATTTCCAACTAATAATTAATGGTTATCTTATCATAATAAAAAATAGCCTATTATAAGCCTGCAATTTAGAGCTTTTTATTAGTTCGAGAACATATAAAATCTGTTTAGTGGTTTCAGAGATTACCTGCTACGTATACATAAACTTTACCTCTTTTAATATATAATTTAGATATAGATATAAATTTTGATATACATATTTCTTTACTGTTTTTTTAATCGATTTGTATTTATATTGTTTCTAATCTAAATTTAATCTTATGCTTAAAAAAAAAAATAAATTTGATGGCACAACAGCTCATGAAGAGCTAGGGCCTAGTGACTTACAACTCTTAACCATTCCTGTGTGCGTGTCTGGAGGAATGGAGGGGACCTACAGTTTATTGCCGAATCCGAACGGCTAACGAGCGGCACTTCTCTGTGACAGGAGATACTCTTGGAGGTTTTGTCAACTCCTCGCAAGAGGTAGTAGCCGTTTTTTCTTTTAAATAAATAGGTGGCGAGGCTGGGGATCGAACCTTAGACCTCCGGCAAGACAGTCCATCGCACTAACCATCACGCCACGTCTACTTATCTATGCTTATCTATTCTTAATATTGAACACATTTAATATTAAGATGATCTAAATGCCACTTCTTAGGCTAAATGAAGTATTATAATAATTATAACAATTAAAAGAGTTAATCGCTATTAAACAAAACTGATTTTTAAGTCACTTCCTAAGAAATTAATAAAAAAAATTATTCTTTTAAGCACATCAAATCTCAGCCAATACGAAGTCATATTTCCAAAAGTGATCAGATGGGATTAAGAAACGGAAATATCATCGGTAAGTAAAAAAATACCTACTCTTATCATGTCTCATCTTCTTTCCTGCACAAAAGTTTCTGAATCCAGCGAAACTGTATCCAACTACAGCCTCACCCTATTTAATTTAACTTAATATTAATTTTTGATGTATTATTTTTTAAAAATTTAAATTGAAGATGAGTACTCCAAATATGTTTAAATGTTTTTTTTTTCTTTTCATATTAAGACAAAAAAATTGAAGCCGAAGAAGAACAAGAAAAAGAAAGTTTCAAAGCAGACATATATAATGATCGTGGGAACAGTCATGTAAAGCTTGGAGATTATGAAAAAGCAATATTGGAATATACAACAGCTATTGATGTATGTGCCAGCGATCCAAGGTTCTTCACAAACCGGGCACTCTGTTACTTAAAACTCCATAGGTACATTACATATGTTTAAAATTTTAAATATGTTTTATATATTATCAAAAAAATTGTTGCGACTTTCAGATATGTTGAATGTATTGATGATTGTAACCGTGCAATTGAACTGGATAAATTGAACATTAAAGCATATTACCGCCGAATGCAAGCTAATGAGTTTTTAAATTTTAACACGCAAGCCCTTAAGGATTGTACAACCGTGTTAATGATTGATTCAAAGAATCATGAAGCTAAAAAAAGCTTGCAGAGAATAAATCAAAGACTGAAAAAAACAGGTAATTATTATTAAAAGTTTTTCTAAAAATATATGTGAAAATAATTGTCAATATTGACTTAATACAAGTGTGCTGTTATTAATATTTCAATATTAATTGGTTTGTGTGCTGTTTTCAATTTTTCAATATTAATTGGTTTTCTATTTTCAAAAATAAACCTTATAAATAGTTGTATTTGTAATGTAATTTTAAGGTGCTGTTCCAAAGGGATATCCAATCAATGAACCAAGTAGTTTAAAGGAAGGGCCACACTTTAGTCCTTTACGTAGTAATATAGTGGACATTTTTCCAGCCAACAAACTTCCGAATTCTAGATCGAAGGTGTGTAGGTTTACATACATACATACTTACTCGAATATATTAACTTACTCTGATTATATTTACAGAAACAACTCAAACAAATTCAAATAATTGATGTCGTTGGACCTAAAGATGGAAAGAATTATGAAAACTCGAATATACAAATATCCGATGAAGTAATCGACAAACTTTTCAATGGCGAATGTGGTTCCTATGAAGAAGTGAAAAAATCTGATATGATACGTGTTAAACATGTTGACAAAGACAGCAATAAGGATTTGCAAACAAAATTAGCCACCAAAACACCAAATCAAACAAAATGTGATGGTGAAATAGCTTCAGTAGCAAAAGATGTAAGATCAATATTTTTTCATTATGTACATAGTTTTAACATAATCAATGGACGTTATTCCGTAAAATGATTTGTTGACAATTTATCCCCAAAAGATAAATTCTAGGGTCAAAAGATTAATTCATATATGGGTCAATATTTGAAAACACTTTTAGGGCCATTTGCTGAAACGAAACTTAAATATTTATGTTCAACTTAAACGCTTATGTTCTACTTTTTCCTCAGCGTAAAATGTCACATAAACTCTTATGTTAAATTTAAATACTTAAGTTTCGTTTTAGCAACTTGTTTTGCTATTGTAATCCATTATTTCAAAATTTGTACATATACGTTAAGCTAAGTACAGACGATTGTCATATCTTACAATGGCCGCGTTCATCAGCACATTTGACAGTTCTGAACTGTCATTTTTAGAGCTTCTGATTGGCCAGCAGTCATAAAAATTCAGTTGACGTCGATTGACATTTAGTTACGTTTCTTACGTTTTCTGAATTTTCAGATGAAAAATTCTATCTGAAAATTAAGATGACAGCTAAAAGCAACAAAAAAAAAACAGTTCTTGATCGTTTTTTTTTTTGTGTGTGGTCTGATTGTCTGGGTCTCGTATCGCTTTTCGGATTTTGATTTTAAAGTGCAAAAAATAATAAAAACAGAATAAATAATTTCAGACTTTTTTGTGCGTTCAGTGTTACGTTTTTCAGAACTGAATTTTTAGATCTGTCAAAAACGTGGTGATGAACGCGGCCAATATTGTCAGATCTGTCAGTGAAAAAACTGTCCAAAATGTCGTACAATCGTCTGAACAAACAATTTTGTCTGACAATGCTTGCGTTCGGGTGGTAGTGAGATAGGCTATCCACCTATCAGTGGCGTGGCGTCCATATAACACGATTCCTATCGAGTTACCTTTTGAAATTCTAACTTTAAACATTTAACCACGTTAATTAAATAACGAGCAACATGAATCTAAACGAATACACAATATGTGTCCATTCCTCACATCAGCACCCGCACGCGACATTTTACCCGCCAATCCAACCATAACACAAACAGTCAAACACAATAATCAATATGCCTACTGTTGTTCTACTCAACGCACGCAAACACAAATCATCAAAAAAAAAGTATAATGTCTCTCTTCTCCAACTCCACAATCAACATACTATACATAAAAAAACCCTACTTTCTGCTGGAACTGGATAGGATAGTACAAATTTGTTCTCTTTGCTTTTGTTCCCTATTATTCATTCACAGAAAAAAAATCCGTCATAAAGACGCAAGACACCGTGTTACTTTTTCCCATAAGAAAGCATGTATGAACAGAGAGGTGTCACGCTCTCTGTTCAATACACGCTGGCTTATGCAAAATAATAACTCGGTTTCTTGCGTCTTATTTTGTATGCGAATGAATGCAAAAGGGAACAAGAGCAAAGAGAACGAATTTGTTCTATCCAGCAAGAGATAAGTTGAAGTTCTATTTGTTTTTGTGTTGTATTTGAAGTTGGTTGGAGTAGAGGGAATTTTGTATGTATCTCGCTGCGCTGCTGTATGAAGTTCATTGAGCAGGGCAGGTAGAGGCATATATTATGTTTACTGTTTGTGGAGGTGCATTATTGGTTTCTGTTTGAAAATTTCAGTTTAATTCGAAAGATAACACGCTTTTTCCCGTCATATTGGTGAATTTTGTGTGTCTAATTCACTGCGCTATGTTTATTAAGTCTTAAGTTTATTGAGCAGGACAGGTAAATTCTGTTTCTGTTTGAAAGATTTAGTTAGCAAGCAGATTGCGATGCGTAATTTGAAGTGAATTTTAATGTTCTTGTTTTAAATTAAAAACAAAATCAAATAAGAACAGTGAAAAGTGAAAAGTTTGTTTATTTCAAATTATTGCTAGCTGAAATAGGCATTAATAAATGTAGATTGTTGCTTAACTGATTTTCTTTTGAAGGAAGCAAATGATTTTAGTAAGTTGAATTTTATTAAACAGAAAAAAAGTTATAGAAATAGGACACTCTACTCTTTCATTTGTGAAGTTCCTTATTTTTTTCTTTATAACGTGAATTTAAACTTTCTTTAAGGTAGCATTTGCATCTGCCAAAAACAGTTTCTTTAGAAGGCACTTTTATTATATAAAAATTGGTTTGAATTGCTTTACTTATTGAACGTGGAAAGCAGATATGCAATAAACATTATTTTTCAGGTAGACATTCCTTACTTAACGTTTGTGGGTGATTAATTTTTCTTCGAGTTACCATTTGAAATAATCCACGCCACGCCACTGCCACCTATCCCAAAAATTTTCAGATACCTTGAGTTGTTGTTGCATCAGCTGACATCAGAAGTTTTTTAACAAGGGATTACAACAACACAAACCTATCCGGATAGGTTTGGCTTGCCCCCCGAACGCGGCCAATATTGTCAGAAACGTCATTGTCAGGTAATTGTCAGATGACAATCTGACAAAAAATTGTCAGGTATCTTACAACCGTTTGAACGCACAATCGGTTAGTTTATATTTTAGAGCGCTCAGTAATTTTCCTCTGTCACTTTGAAAGAGCAGGAGCGAATACGAATTCCTCCGAGATCTCTGAAATCTGTGTCATTGTGAGACAATTAGGGCATTGTCAGACTCATTGGTCATTGTCAGATGTTTTCATTGAAAACATTTTATGTGGTTTTTCTTTCAGCCAAAAAAAATTGATCCCTGCCAGGGATTTTGATCCCGGACAAATTTTTCCATTTCTTTCAACCAAAAAAATCAATCCCTGACAATTCGGGATCGAAATCTCTGATCCAGAATTAAAGAGAGATTTACACCTACATGAAACACGCACTTGCACACACACTATTTATAAAACGTCATTTTTTGCTTTTGTGTGATTCTGTGATTTTCTTTTTCATTTGCATTCCGTTTTTGATTCTTTAGCCTATCAAAATTATTTTTGACAAAATTAAATTTGACATCCCACACACACATATGCAAACAAAAAACAAATCCAATCTGCGTTTCTTTTGCCAAGAAAATTCGTGATCCGGGATCAAAATCCCTATTTGCAAAAGAAAAACGACATTACAATTGCTGACAATTTCTTGATTGTTCGAAATGTCAAACGGTTGGAGCCGAGTTGAGAGATAAAAAAAAACTTTTTTGTAGGAAATTCGAAGTTTTTCCACAACTGAATAAAAAAATCTATAAATCAACTGGACTCACTTTTATATTAAATTCCTTGTGCTGGAATAAATAAAACCATTGAAAGATAAAATGAAGAGCAAATTCCAACAAGTTAAAAAAATTAGACTTTAAAATGGCCAAGAAACTATACGAGCAATCAAATAAATTTGAAGAATGACAAAACGAGGGTGGACAGGGACACTACCTGGAAAAAAACCAGCTCAAGCAATTGGTAACAATAGGCAGCCTGCCGCCAACTCGCTCAGATCTAATATAGTCTCAAGGTCTCTTTCTAAATCAGCCGAGCTCTCTAGAGTAAGCCTGCTGAATTTTATGCACGCCAAGGTTTATTTTTTGTTCTAAACAATATAGTTCAATTATTGCAAGATCATTCTTGCAAGTCTTTCAAAAAATAAATAATTTAAATTCTTTTTTGTTTTTAATAAATCGATAGAGAATATGGACTTTTGATCTTCGTAGCGCGTCTTAACGACCTCTTTCTCCTTCGTAGTGTGTAAAGTCGCCGTCGATGTCGAGTTGTAGTTAAATTGTTTCAAATGCTCGTCCAATTGTTTTGGCATTACCACGATGACACTAGATTTTGAAATCACTTTGAAAGTATCCTCTTCTTGATCTAGCCACTATACGGATTCGCATTTTAAAAAAGTGAAATTCTATAAAAGATATTTGATCTTGAAACTTTCAATTGAATTGTATTTTTTATTGTGACTTGAATTTTTATTGATCTGCCAACCGTGTGAACAGAAAATTTTCAAGCAGACAATATGGTCAGATATACATATAATGGTCCGAAAATTGTCAGACTTTGGCACAAGATCTACCAATCGTGTGAACGGTCTACTCTTCTTTTTGAAACCTTTAATAAACTTAAATGTAACGAAATATGGACGAGTTAAAAATTGTTGAGTTTGTGAGATCACTCGAAAACGGTTTTTTAATCAATAAATTGAGATTTTGACGGGATATAGGACTCAAATAGGACTATAACATCTACTAGGTCACTTCAAAGTTCGTGCACTTTTTTTCATTTTGTAGTGCAGTGTAATTTACTAACACCACGCTGTGATAGGTTAATGTTTCTCTGTATTTTTAACTCAAAAAATCCGAAGAGAAATATTATGTGACCAGAAAAATGCTTGCAGGTTGGGAAGGCTTTGTATATTATGATCGTGGAGTATAAAAAAAATTTCTGGATGGGGTAAAACAGATATGAATATAATCTTGCCTGAGAATTATTGCTTTTTGGTTAGAAAAAAACACATGAACAATGATTTATGACTAATTCCATTTTATATAATTTTTTTTTTTACCCAGAAACCTCTTCCTCCGGCACCAACGACAACAGCTCAGTTTTATTGTAATTGGAAGGAGCTATCTGCAGAACAAAAATACCAGTATTTAAAAGTAAGTCTTATTCGATTTTGTTTGAAAATTTGTTTAATTTTTTTTTTGTCTACAGTCCATCCAAATATCTCATCTAAATAAAGTCTTGGGAGCTGGGTTCGATTCAGAAACTCTCACAAGCTTGTTAACTATTTTTAATGAGTATTACGTGCGAAATGAGGATAATTTGTGCGAAACAGTTTTAGAAATTTGCAAACATAATAGATTGAAAATCTTATCATTAATGCTTTCAGCAGAGGATAAAGCAGGTAAATATTTTGTATTTATAAATTAAAATACGGCTGAAGTAATACTTATTCCCTTACATTTCCCAGCTTTATCGGATATTCTAAGTTATGTCAAAAATAAGGCAACCCCGGAGGATTTAAATTTAATAGAAGAATCATTTAATTTAAAATAAACAATCTATTCAAATTATAAAGAAATACAAAAAAAAGAAAGAGTTATGATTTTAGTTGCGACGTTATTTTTTGGGAAATAGTTGATAAATAATATAACTTCCGCCCATTTACTCAATATCATCTAATTGAAATTTTGTTGATTTTTGTCGCTCGGATTTGAAATTTTCCATTTCTTTGTTTTTGTGACACGAAGTTCGATTTGCGAAACTTGACACATTTCCAATTATCGTGTTTAGTGACGCTTGGTAGGTAACGTCACATGTGTCGCAAACATATCAATATACCGGCCGAAATGCATCCAAAGCAAAAAGTTTTTTAAATAAATAAATACAAACATTTTTTTTTTTAAATTAGAAATCTTAATTTAAAGGCTCTCCCAAACCAACGCGATTAATCGCCGCGACAATAGAAAACAATAACAACAACGTGTTGTTTTGTTTGACAATCACGTGTTGTTATTGTTGTTTTTTTTTTTCTTTTTTTGTCGCGGCGATTAATCGCGTTGGTTTGGGAGAGCCTTAATGGTGTTTTTTTTTAATTTCTTGGTTTTTATGTTTGAGAGATTACATGTTATTTCATAAAATTATAATTAATTGTATCAATATGCGCCTGTCTAAAGCTACGAGCAGACGGCATATAAAAGCCGCAAATGTTTGCGACTGTGACGTCATTTTTACGTCATCATTTGCTACTTTTGGCCGCACATCGTCTGAACACCCATTTGGGACAGTCCCCACATGCTCGCGAACAATTTGCGGAGCATGTGCGACACCTAGATCGCACATTAGTTTGCGACTTTTTTGCATATCGTGTGAACACCCTCGCATATTATTTGTGACAGTTTGCGAGAATGTGCGACCATTTGCGATAGTCCCAGGCATTTGCGTTGGCCTGAAAAAATAACATTGCATATCTGACGCATTTGCGAGCATTAATGTGAAATTTTAAATGCCGGGCGACAGTAGTAGGTATAGTTTTGTTTTGATTTCAAAAAGAAAACAAAATGAGTGATAGTGAGCCTGAGGGAACAACATCCACTGATCACGGATATATAGAACCCTCACAACCAAAGCCAAGCCGCAAGAGAAAATTTGTATCGGGAACGAGAAGAGTGCATCAAGGCTGGACGCGCGATCAGATTATTTTATTCATGTCCATTATGGAATCCGCATTAGTCGATCCGCAGTGATTCGCAGTATTTTGTTGTCTTTTTTCACGGCAAATAGATAAAGAGAAAAGAGAGCAATACATTGCGGATGAGGTTTTACGGATTCCATAATCGATATGATTAATTGCTGCGGTGGAGAAGCGTCCCAGACTACAAACTGTTCAAAATTGATGGTTGACGTGAGGTGGTGGATGACCTCGGCTTTGAAATAAGCATTAACGAAGCGAAATCCAAGTGGGACTGTTTGAGAGTGACTCTTTTAAGTCCAATTTAACAAAGATGCGCACGAAGAAGTCTGGGCAGGGCACAGAACCACCTACAGTGTCATGGCAATTCTTTACCCAGATTATTTTTTTGGAAACCAACGTACTGCAGCGCTCCACTTCATCAGTTTCTTCAATGGTAATTTTTTAAACCACTGACAGCGACTCACAAGGCAATATGCAAACCAAAGAAAATATGTGTTCGCAAACCTGCATATGATTGGAATTGGGTCATATGCGGATTTTGTAGCACACCGTCTGAACACCCCGCATATAGACCAAAACATTTGCGATCATATTTGCGGACATATGATGTGCAAGCACCTATATCGCAAATGCATTTGCAACTTTTGGGACAGTTTTTGCACATCGTGTGAACACCCTATGTGTAACAGTGCGAACACTGCTATGGAAACAGAATTTGCGACACATTTACGACTTTTTACGTGACGTCAGAGTCGCAAACGTTTGCGGCTTTTTATATGCCGTCTGCTCTTAGCGTGTTAAAATAAAGTGAAGTATGTAGGTACTACCTACTCAAGTTTTTTTTAATAACAAAAGTGCTGATTTAAGGATGGATATCCGCAATTTCTTCGGTAAAAAAAGAAAACTTGAAGAGGAAAAGAAAACAACTAATGCTACTCCTCCTAGTGCTGAATAATTAGGCACGGTGATTCAGGTTGTTTATTTATTTTTGTAAATTTATTAAATTTATCATGAACCCGTTTATAAATTGCCTGAAAAAAAATTCAAATTGTTTCAAAGTACTAATAAATTCCTGAAGAGTATGTACAATGTACATAAATGTATTTCATTATTCTTATTCAAGAATAAGAAGTAATTGTCATAACGATGATGTGGCTTTGCAGTGGAGGCATTTAAGTTCTTAAAATTATGTTTTTTAGAGAAATTTATAAAGTACGTATTCTATGAAATCTTTCTCGTGGAGCCAACATGTAAGGAAACTATTTTGGAGGATTAGTCGTAAGATGAGCAACCTCATCATAAAGCTCTAGAGGGTGGGGGGGGGGGGGGGGCACAATAGATCTTAAGGTCGCAGTGCAATAGCACCCAACATTTTTCATTCATCATTCTTCCACCAATAATTTAGCTGTAAAACACAAACCGGATTGCAGTTAAAGCTCTACCAGCACCGATAAGCGGACAATTCCCTTTAACGAACAGTCGACCCTATCGAGGTAACCGTGCGTCGGAGCGGCCCGACTATTTCGGGAAATACTTTTTTTCAAATTGCGTTCATATAAATGGAATACATACATAAATCATACAATAAACGGACACTGTCCAAAACTACGAATTTCTACGAATTTTCAGCGAAAATACTTCAAATACATATGCAGGGTGTCCGATAAACAATGGATAATACCGAAACGGCGTATAACCCACTTTATGACTGCTCTGAAACCGAAAATAAAAAGGGTCTATCTCAAAGGGTACTCAAGATATGTGCGATTTTTCGTTCAGTTTATTTTTTTTTGCTTACTTTACGTTTTTGAATACCACAAATGGATGAATTCTATTGATTTTCTTT
The DNA here is from genome assembly GCA_947049315.1 of Epistrophella euchroma. Classification (NCBI taxonomy): domain Eukaryota; kingdom Metazoa; phylum Arthropoda; class Insecta; order Diptera; family Syrphidae; genus Epistrophella; species Epistrophella euchroma. Next base: position 105,766,185 of record OX346245.1, on the reverse strand, counting down.
GGCAGAAATTTTCTTCACTATCGGTGCCAAAACATAATCGGTAGAAAGTTTTAATAGCTCTTGGACTTTGTTTTATTTAAAAAAATTAAATTTGTTTTTTAATTCCAAAAATTGAGAAAATAAAAAAAAAATTAAAAAGTTTAAGTATATCTGGTACAAAAAAATCTTATGGAAACCCTAGCGGCAAACTTTTAAAAAAAAATTGGCGAAAAAAATGCAGATTTCAGAATGGTATAATTTTTTACAGTATCTAGAGTAAATAAGTACATAAATAACTAAAAGTGATAATATGCAAAGAGTGAATTTAATCAGGCTTATTGTGAGTTTCACCCGAACAAAATTTCACCTTGGAATTTTCTGTTCGCACGGAATTTTAAGAGCTATTGTGAGTTTCGCCCTATAAAATGTACGTTTTCCGCCTAATTGCTCCCTCGTTCGCCTACTAAAAATAGGTGAAAATTTAAGCTGCCGATGCCATTACATTCTGCCTGAAATTAATGTTCGCAATAAGGAAAATTTTCGGAACATGAAATATTTTACGGGTGAAACTCGCAATAGGCGAAAAAAAATTTTCGGGTGAAATATTGTTCGGGCGAAACTCACAATAAGGCTGAATAAAATAATTTATTTTGTTAGATTGTTTTATGTTATTGATTATTACGACTAAAAATGAAAGGACTATCCAATGTTCACCGGACACCCTGTATTGAAAAAAATGTCTAGAAATTCGTAGTTTTGTACAGTACACGAACACGGGAATGATTTATTTTTAAGACGTTTAAAAAGCAAAATCTATCATTATTTTGATACCAAATTAATTGATGACTAAAATATCTGGCTGTTGAGTATTGGACTTTATTTTGGTTATTTTTCTTGCGAAGTTAAAAACAAATTAAAAGTTACAATATTGTATATGAAAAACAAAAGATAAATGACAAATTTTGAATTAGAACAGCAAAGAAAATTGAGTTTTAAAAATATAAAAGTATGAAATGATTTTTTTTTTATTTATATTTATTCAATGGTCATTAAATGGCAATAAAAGGCAATTTATGTGGAAGGAACTGAATTTTTTTTTTGCAATAAATATTAATTAAGTCATCATCAAAATAATCACTGATTTTCCTTTTTGTGCTTCGAAACTTAAAATAGAAATCTTAAATGATGAGTTTCAATAAGAAACTATAACTGGCACCTATTAACCGGACAGGGCATTGTATGTACGTTAATAGACTAATTTAGAGTACCTAACTTAATTTGCGTTCCGTCATTTAATATGTTCTACTCTTAATTTTCGCATTCTTTTGTTTTGTGATATTAAGAGAAGCACGTTTTTCAAAAGCCAGAACCAAATCATTAATACTAAATTTTATTTTTTGTTTTTTTTTTCTCTTAGCCGAACAGTGCTTATAACCAAACAAAATAAAGGGAACCGTGGAGCTTTAACTTTATATATACTCCATTTTTGTTTATTTTCCCATCAATTGCTTAAATACATTGAAATAATTTTTATATCGTCATAAGGTTTATCTGTTTTGGGATTCGTCTTAGAGTTGCAAATATTTTGAACAACTTCCATCCCCCGAAAGACACGACCGAACACTGTATGCTTATTATCCAACCAAGGCTGTAGATTATAGAAATTAAGATTAGAACAAAAATATCACGGACGCTTGTTCTTACCGTTGGCAAAACTGTTATAAAAAACTGACTGCCATTTGAATTTGGTCCAGCGTTCGCCATGCTCACGGTGTAAGGTCGATCATGTTTAAGGCTTGGAACAAATTCATCTTTGAAATCATGACCCCATATTGATTGGCCTCCAGTTCCTGTCCCTGTTGGATCTCCAGTCTGAATCATAAAACCTTTTATGACTCGATGGAAAATATGCCCGTTATAATAACTGAGAAGAAAAAATGCGGCTAGTGATTAAGTTTAAATTTTAAAAGGTTTAATAATTTACCCATTTTTACTGTGGACACAGAAGTTTTCAACCGATTTTGGGCATTCCTTATGGAAAAGTTTTATATGAATATCACCCATAGTGGTATGTAGAATGACATTCTCGTACACTCTTTGACTTCCTAAAAAAAATAACAACACAAATTAGTGATACAATTATTTATAAAATTAAATAATTAAATAGTTTTATCTTTTGACCTTCGTCTGGTGCGTGAAAGTTAAAAAAAAAAAAAACAATTAACATAACATCAGTTACGATCAATTGAATATAAAAATATACCTTGACCCTCGGGAACTGCAATTATATCTTCCTTTGATGGTTTTTCGTTGAAAATATCACGATCTACGTCTTGAAGATCCGATGGAAGGCGTCTGCTATAGAGATAAAACCGTGGTTTTCTATAACACAAGAAACAATAATTATATAGCAGGAAATTCTAATTAAGTGAAATGCCTGACTTGTAAGCTGTACAAAATAGAGTTGGATCATTTGCTAATGACTGGAGTGTTGGGTTATCGCTTGCTTCTTGTTCAATAGTTATGGCGGCCTTAGTCTTTTTAGCTTTCCCCTAAAAATATTTGAAAAAATTGTTAATTAATAGTTATTGTATTTTCTGGGACTTTTTAATTTTATTTTGATGGCATTTCTATTCACGTAAGTGAAATTAGAAAAAAAAAATTGTTTTACCTGAAACAATGCAATGTTCAGTGGCCTTATATTGTCAGTTTTTCCCAAAATTGTAACACATCGATTGGTTTCAATATTGACTAATTTAATACCAAGCATTGTTGGGTACATTATAAAATTTCCACTATAATCAAAGATAATGTTACTATTCGTAAAGTGATCTGACTTCTCTAAATCTCGCTCGGTAGCCATTCTAAAAGAATTTTTAATGTTTAAATTCGTTGTTTATATTTTTAATTAATAGTATACCTTCGGCCGAACTCCATATTTGGAAGAGCATTTGTTGTTTTTTGAATTTCCTGAAAACGAACAAGTGCTTCATCGAAAACTCTGATGAGTTTCCCGGTAATGAATTTAAAAACCCTTACCTAAATATGAGACAAAAATTAATTTAATTTGTTAGCAGAGTTTGGGTCAAGTTTTTACTTTTCGATCAGTTGATATAGCAGCAAATTTTCGTCCATCTTTTGAAACTGCTAACCCTGTAACACGGGTTTTGTTTTTGGAGAACTCATAGAGACCTAGGATATAGAAAAATAGGTATTGATTTTAATCGAAATACATTATGTAGATACATATATGTACAATGTTGGCCAAAACAAAAGCACAGAACATTGCGCCACCAAGGGTCGAAAACGATCTGTTGTTTATGGATTTACCCCCCAATCCTGGGCTAAAGAACTTCGTTCTAAAAAATACACTGAACGAAAAAATGTACATATTTTGAGTACCCTTTGAGATAGCCTCTTTCTATTTCCGGTTTCGGAGCAGTCACAAAGTGGCCTATACGCCGTTTCAGGATTATCCAATCTTTACCGGACACCCTGTATAATTGAAATTACATTTTAAAAATCCTTTGCTTTAGTATTTGTTGAGAAGTGTTTTTATAAGCATGTTTATTTTCAAAAAACTCAAAAGAAAGGTATAGCTTTTTGGAGATTCGTTTTGATCGTCAGTGTCGTCCATTTAAAGTTTTTGTTTAGCTCTACTATTGAGCTAATCGAGTGTGAAAAATCTTTTGCTATTTTATGATATTGGCAAAGTTATAGCGTTTTATTTTTGTGGGAGTATCCGGATTTTCAAAAAAGAATCATTTGAAAAATGGAAGAAAAATTTACTCGTGTAGACAAAATTATATCACTGCTTAGTTGCATACCAAAAAAATTTAACATCAGAGAGCTATCCCAAAGTAAAAAACTTAAATATATTAAATTTTTACGGGATTTAAATGGTATTTTTAGGTGAAAATGGATAGCAAAACATCTGGTTTTGTTGAGGAAAAAAAAAATTAGAATCATAGCTTAGTGAATTTATTGTGTTGCCTGTACTACCTGATATATATAGTACAATAAAATCAGAACCTGTGCCTGTTTGATCAAATTAAAAACTGTAGGCAGACTCCGTTGAAAGATTTTATGTACGGGTAAGAAAACGAAGAATCGCTAAGTAAAAATTTAATTTATTTGGGGTTATTCATCTAATGTCGTTTTCGATTGGATTTTCAGAGTGTTTCACTCCTTTTTGATTCCAATGGAATATGAAAAACTCTCTTCCGTAATATGTGTATCTATGTAGAAGTAAAAAATAAAATAAATTCTTCAATAATTTCAATTTCAGAACATCCCAAGAAGAAGCATTTACTATTTTGACAATTAATCCAACACATACTTTTAAACGTATGTGTGTTTTCAGAGTGCACTCCTTAATGAAATCCGGAGTGAAAAAACACTCCTAAATCATCACTCCGAACAGCAAATGGAAGGTGTTTGGAGTGTGGATGGAGTGAAAAAAGAGTGCTAGGAGTGACCAACGGAAAACGACATAAATTTCTATTTTTCACGGGAAGTAGTATATGTGTGTGCTGTAGAAAAATGATACAGCAGAGCTTAAAAATATATCAGCTTAAGGTTCTTCCGGAAGGACTTACTTACTTAAAACAAGTTCATCTAAGCGCATTTTCATAATTTTATTTGTTGAATAATTATAATCCCTAATCTGTTAACTTATTAATTTCTTTTATTGAACAAAAATATATTATTTTGTTCTAAATTTCTAAAGTTTTTCGTGAAACTTACGTTTTAATTTTATTTCCTTCCTTTAAAAAAAAAAAACAACACAAACATATATTTGCCAGTAAGACCTAGGGTCTTATAAATTAGGCAATGTTAGAAGGATAGGATAGATTTTTGTTGGCGCAGTGAACTGAGAAATAAATAAATAATCTCATTAAATCCCAGGGGTGGCGTTCAGTTGAGGGAATATAAAAAAGAATGCTGCCTAGACTGGGGCTCGAACCCACACATCCAGGTTAGCAGCCAAGCACTACTTCCACTGCGCCGGGGCCACCCCCATTTTTGTTCAAAAACAAGCCTTGTAATTTTGTGATTTTTTTTTGCCTAATCAATCTTCAACAAGTATCCCTCAACAAGTAGTGTAGGAACAAAAAATAATTTTGTCCAGGTAGAATGCTGTTTTTGACCACTGTGCACAGTAAAGAAAATTCAACAACAAATTTAACAATTGGACTCATGACAAAACTAAAGAATATCATTAAATTCTGTTCTTATACGTTATTGTTTTAGAATTTTTTTTTTTTTTTGTGAAGTAACTGTTTTTAACTGCTTCGCAACAATGCGTTTTCGACTCAATGAAATAATTATAATTTCCTGGGAGATACTTCTCCAAGAGATTTCTGTTTGAAAAAAAGAGAATCCTTGATTTTGCAGCTATCGCGCTGAATCCATTTTAAGGGCAACTTTTCCTGTCCGTGTGGAACCACAACATTCTGAATGATGTCCTTTTACATAAAACGATCCACTATCAAGTTCATCTTATGGATTGACCCCATTCATTGAGTGGAAACATTTTCTCAGTCCAAAATATTTCCTTCTCCGTGTTTTATTGTGAAAAGTGAATTAAGTGTTTCACCTTTTTGTCTACGCACGTGCTCTAATTAATCGGAATCTTTAAAATTAAAATTGGATTCATTCAAGGATAATAGTTTTTCATTTGTTAACGGCCCAGTCAATACGTGAGTATCATGCGTTAATTATTTTAGACTCGGACAAGAGGGAAAACTAACTTGTACCAATCTCTGCTGGATAGACCAGCTGAGGAATGCGAAGTCCTGTTCACTTCTTATCGCCTTAGCAGAAATAAAGGGATCATTTTTAACAAGCCGGACTATCGCGTGATCGTCATATATTGTTGCTTTTCGGAGTTTTCCACCACTATGGAAAGTTTCAAAGGATCCCTAATTTTGAAACCAAAAAATGAGAGTATAGTGGGTACCATTTTTTTTAGCAATACTCTGTGGCTTTTATAGTAAAACAAAATTGGTAATTTTTTTAGCTTATTTCTAAAGCGGCTAAGGTAACAGTTTATTTACAGTGGGCAAAAAATAAAAACAAAAGCAGGGTCTATTGGGGTCATTAAAATTTTTTCGTGCTTTAGTTTTGTCTAGGCTGTTTTCAATCAATCATTCTTTTTGATATTGTAATTTTCTTAACTGTATTCGTTACCCAAATAAAGTTAATATAAATCTATTCAATTAAAACAATTTTTCAAAGCAAAATGTAACCAAGTAAATTTGGTGCTTTTGTTTTATCCAACGCTGAATGTAATATCGATTCGTTTACGTCTACAACAAATACTTAATATGCACATATATATGTAAGTAAAAAGAATTTACCTGTATCCAATTTGGATTCGAAAGACACAATTTTTGAAGGAAATTTGTAATCATATTTTGAATTCATCCAGTACTCTAAAATGCCATTCCTGTCTATCGAAATAACTGTTGAATACGCAGAGTTGTAGCAAATGGAAACCACTGGGGCTAGATGCAATTTATCTAAAACATTTAACGCTTCTCCGTTCCCATGACCGTCATAGATATAAATTTTGTTCGACTCCTTATCAGTCCTGAAAATATTTCAGTTATTATGAATTTTGAAAACGACTCTGGCTCAACGTACACAGCAAGACTGTTTATTGCATCACCTGGTGAATGAATCCATTCTGTACATAATGGCGTAAATTCTAACTTTATTATGCTGATCATGTCAAAGTTAACAACGTCAAAAACTTTAACACATTTGTCGGCTGATGCGGAAGACAAGAGAGTTCCATTGCTATTTGTAGCCAACGATATAATAGGCACTGTAAGGAAAATATATATATTTTTTTAACCACAATTAATATTATTCTAAACAAATTACTGAGGTGACTTCGAAAATGTTTAACGAACTCTATTCCTTCTTCGATCTTCTTCCAAAATTTAATATGACCATCCACACTTCCAGTTATGATGAAATCAGTTTTAGTTGAAACAAGATGCGATATCACGTCCCGATGCATATAACTTTTTTCATAACTTTCGGCATTGGGAAGGTTTTCCAAATAGATTTTTTCATATGGAAGGACTAAAAAGAGAACAAAATAGCTAGTTTTAAAATTTGTATACCAAGATAATAATATATAAATTATGCAGGAACAAACATTTCTTTTTTTTTGGCTTAGCAGATTCGCATGGTAAGGGTCCAATCCATTCTTCGTCACTACAAGATTCGTCGGCTTGTCGTTTTAGACTGGAGTCTTTCTCAGCTGAAGATTTATTTTGGTTTTCATCAGACATTTAGGCAAAATTTGTATTTGTTTTAAAGTATTTATCTTTGACCTTAAAAGTTCTTGGGTAGATTGTTGTTAGGTTGGTTGTTAAGAATTCTCGCATTCAGAGGATATGTAAAAATTATTTAGCCAGTTCAGGTTTCTCAAGCTCACTGAGATCTCAGAGATCTCAGCAATCTCAGAAATCTGAACGTAATTCCTCAGTGAGATTCCTCACTTTTGCTGTCAAAAAACTGAGACTGATATTTTTTGGATTCGCTTGCTCAATTATTTTTTGTCGCAGTTGATTAATTAATAAAAAAGAGATGGAAATTGTTTTTGACTTCTAGTGGAGAAATTTCGTTCAGGTTTCTCCTTCTGCTCAGTGGAGCTGACGGAGCTTGCTCAATGAGATCTCAGTGAGATCTTAGAAACGTGAACTGGCTAATTTATTATTTATTGTAAAATGTAAAGTTTATTTAATGTCAGATTAACATGTTTGACAACATGGCTTGACCACCGTGGGCTTGTCAATCGACACTCGAACTCGACATCGACAGCTTAAATTGGATTATGGTCGGATTTTCGACCCAGGTTTTTCTTTCATATACTGCATTTCCATGTGGTATTTAAGCGAGCTTGAAGCTCACTTCGACACCTTGTATACCTGCATCGATTGAAATGAGCTTGAACCGACTGGACTCTACTTAGCTGAGTCGAAATTTGAAACCTGGGTTGAGGAGTTAACTTGAGAAACACCAGCTATTAGTGCCTGTTTACATTGTATTTTTGACGAACGGCGCATCCAGTGAGATGGGTAGATTTTGTGTGAGTAAGAAAGAGAAGGGTTAATTCCACCCAAATTACGCCGATGCGCCAATTTCATTAAATGTTTTCGTATTGAGCACGAAGAATTTTTTTTGTGTGAGTGAGAGATACATGGTTGTTAAGGATGTGAGATAGGGATGGGTAGATTGAAATGAAAGGATTTTTTCTCTATAATGTAAACACGAGGAACATTTTGATGAACTAAAATATGCTTCATCAAAAATACAATGTAAACAGGCACTTACACGTTGACTCAAGAGTCATGACTCTTTTTTCAAATTCCTCTTTAAAAAATCGCGTTGGTTTGGGAGAGCCTTTAATCATTGACTTATTAGGTCTGTTCCTTTACTTTGAAACTGTGCTTTTCTGTGCATTTTACCGCCATTTTATTTTTTTTATATACTACGTTTTCACTGCAAGTTAATCTCGTTTAGATTTCATAAATCTCGAATAGTGTTTTCACCAGAAAAAAAGATTACAAAATAGATTAATTTTGACAGAACCTTTCAAAATGCAGATGGTGGGTCATTTTTCTTATGAAGTGGAAGTGAGATGGCAAGTTTGCTTTAGCAGCTTATATTGCGCTGAATAGGGGAATAGGTCTGTTCGAATTTTACCTATGAAGATTTAAATGAGATTTATTTTAAATCTTGATTTGAGGAGATTAAAATTTGTATGGTAAATCACGGGATTTGTGAAGAGATTTGTGGTAAATCTACCTAAATCTCGGTTTAGTGGTCGGTGAAAACGTAGTAATATGAACTTTCACAGAACGTTGGACTAAAAATCACACAAATGCACAGAAAATCACAGAAATTTCAAGTAAAAGAACTAGGCTCTTATTTAATAGGTCAATGGATCGAGAACTCGAGTTGGACTAGGGTTGGATTTCCGACCAAAGTTTTTCGGTCATAAATTTGAGAGCTCGATATTGAGTTGAAGAAAAAATCGAATTATTTATTAAAAGGAATTCGACATTAAAATTTAAAATAGTGTTGAGATGGCATAATGGTGTTTCTCATGTTAACTCCTCAAACCAGGGTTTTTTAGCATAAATTTCGATTCGATTCCGCTCCTGAAGTGGAGTCGAGTCGGTTCAAGCTCATTTCAACTCGATGCTGGTATACAAAGGGTTGAAGTGAGCTTCAAGCTCTCTTAAATACCACATGGAAACGTAGTAAGGGATTCTCTGTTCAGCCGGTTATTTTTGTATGCATGCATGCCAAAATATTGACAGTCTTCTATCTTTTATTTTTGAAATTTTGATTTAATTTTGGGTTAAATGTTACAATCAATGGAAAAGAGAGAAAATGTTCTTCGTGAAGTAAGCTTTACATTTTGTTACTTTTAATTTAATATAAATATAAATTTGCAGGCTCTTGAACAAAATGAAAAAGAAACTGAACAATGGAAAACTTTTATCGAAGAAAATGAGACTGCAATTAACAATATGAATATATTCAGTAAGAAGCTAACTGTGGATGTAATGGTTCCATTCGGGAAGAAAGCTTTCTTTCCTGGCAGAATTATTCATACAAATGAAGTTCTAGTTGCTCATTACCAAGATTATTTCTCTGAATGTTCTACGTATGTTGCGACAGAAATTTGTAAACAACGGATTGAAAATGGGAAAAGGCGTTTAAAAGAAATTGAAGGCGAAAAAGATTTATTTCAGTAAGTACCGAAAGCTTAAAAAATAAATAAATTTGTTGGAAGGCCGCTCGTAGAGAACCAGGGTCTAGTGAGTTACCACAACTCTCAACCATTCCTGTGTGCATGTTGTTAGTTGGAGGAATGGAGGGTCCTCAATTTTTTGTTGAATTCGCAGGTCTAAGACTGTGGTTCCCGTGCAATCGAGTAGGTATAAGCGAATATTAGAAAAGTTCGTAATTGCAGTTTTTTTTGCAAAATTTTAAAATTTTAATAAAATACCTCATTAATCTCTCCCAAATGTAATGTGAATTACTTGGTCAGGTGATAAAACTACCTTTGGAATTCGCCAAAATTGAGCAATAAATTCCACATTTCTTTTTTATTTTTGTTGACACAATATCAACTTTGCTATTAGGTGTGTCCTATCAAAAAAAGTCTCACTGAGCGCTCAATGTCAATATGACGGATGCGAAATCATTTCGTTGGACAACATTTTCAGCTCAGTTGTAAAAAACTCATGTGTTATAATTCTCGTACTGAACTTCTGAAAAATCATTTTCAACTTTTGCTTAAAATATTTAATTTTTGAAGCAGAAAACTTATTGAAATGAATGAGAAATAATAACAAGATCAATTTATTTTAGTTTTTATTTACATTCCGTCTTTATTTTGTATTTATTTACCACTTTTGCACTTGCGCACCACAAAAAAATTTGAATTTTGTTTTAAAAAGAACAGCTGTTTTGGCTGAGAAAGAAAACTGAGAAATGAATTTCGTCTCATCTCCGCAAAATATAGGTATAGGACAAAGTAGAAAAGTCTTCCTTCGCTTAAATGGGTTAAAATAGGACCTAGAAAAGACCATAATAAAAAAAATTATAACTTACCGGAGTTTCACTCCAATTTAGTACGTTTTTGTTTGCCTTTAAACATTGTTATATACCAGAACTTATTTTTAACTTCCCATTGGAAGTTATTGTAATTGGTCTGATTTGTCGAATCCAAAGTTTTGTTGTTTTTAATATCCGATATCAGTTTCTAGTCAAACACTAGAAACCAGCAGTCGCATTTATTAGATTTTTGACTGTTTAAATAGTGTCGTAAGTATTTTGAAACGGTCGGAAATATGCTTTATTTAAGAAACAATATATTGCATTTGTCAGGGTTTAGACAATCAAATTCGTTTTTCAAAATTAGATCACTTTAGCAACAATTAGAAAGGTAAGTATGAAATACAATAACATTTTTAAAAAAGCAACTCAAGCTTAACAGATCTTTTGATTAAAAAATCATAACAAAATTAATATTACCTTTAAATTAATTCACATTATTTATCATTCTATTTCCATCCCGATTCTCACTTTAACCCTCATATTTGTTTTCAAATATTTTCATTAATATTTCATCATTATTGCAAACATCTAACTAACCAGAATCAAGAAAATTCTTGATGAGCTTTTTCTTTGCAACAATCAGCTGAGCAACAGCATCGCAACAAAGCGCATATTTGAGTTTTATGAATTTGACCTATTGGTTGTATAATTTGTAAGCATTGTTAACCTTATGATGTTCAGTCATGGACAAAACATTCGTCGTGCAAAAAAAACTTTCATCACATCTAAATACTTTTCAAAAACCCATAAATATGAAAACCATATTCCTACATACTGTTTTTGTAAGGACAGTTTTTGTGTTAGTGTTTTTTATGATGAGAAACATTAATTGTAATGTAATTGTAGTTGTTTTTGAGGGGGCCGGAAAAAGGAAACAGAAATTCTTCGTGTTTCCTATCATCGGACCCCCGGCTGAAGATAGTTAACTCTACTTTTTTTTTTTAGCAAAGTGCAAAATATAAATAACTGAGCTATTACAACAAAATTCGAGCGAAAACTGTCTTTGAAAATAATTATAATCCTATATTCGACCGCTTATGAGCAAGAGGAAACTAGGGGGCCGAAACCTGGAGAAGTATGTCCTTACTTCGGCCATGAAATGTAAAATAAGCAATTCTTCTCTGGATTGGGGTGGCCGCAATCAGGAGCCAAGGTGGCCTAGTTTAAGATACTAGCCACTGGAATACATTGACTTTTTCATTAAAACTAAATAAAACATTAATTTTAACTTGATAGTGGTTGCTATCGTGAACAATAATTTCGCAGGGAATTTTTCCCTGGTTCAAACAGAACGTGAATATTGCCCTAAAAGTTTCCCGATACCAATAAATTCCGAGGGAAACTTTAAGGGCAACATTCACGTTCTGTTTTATAGGGGAATTTGGCTTTTGGCTGTCATTGCATTGGATTTTTGTTCGAGGGAAATTTATTCCGTTGGAGTTTCATAATAGCAGAAAAACTTTCATAGGAATAAAATATTACATGGGAAACAAAATTCCCCGGGAGATTCCCGATAGGAATTCCTTCCAACAAATACATTGTTCGATTTGTTTAGAAGAAAAAAATCTTTTTTCCTGGACAAATTTCGAAAGAAAAAAAAACTTATTCTTGAAAGGAATTCGACACTCGGACTCATCAGTTGACTAGTGAGGGCCTTGTCAATACGCAATTTCTATTAAGTTCAGTTCATCTAACATAGATTTCATGATGAATACCTATTTCGTTTTCGATTGGATTTTCAAAATGTGTTTCACTCCTTTTTGATTCCAATGGAATATGAAAAACTCTCTTCCGTAATATGTGTGTCTATGAAGAAGTAAAAACTAAAATGAATTCTTCAATAATTTCAATTCCAAAACATACCAAGAAGAAACATTTACTATTTTGACAATTAATCCAACACATACTTTTAAAAGTATGTGTTTTTTCAGAGTGCACTCCTAAATGAAATCCGGAGTGTAAAAACACTCCTAAATCATTACTCCGAACAGCAAATGAAAGGTTTTTGGAGTGTTGGGAGTGCGAATGGAGTGAAACAAGAGTGCTAGGAGTGACCAACCGAAAACGACACTAGTATGAACTATATCCAACCAGATAACAATTCCTTATCATTAAAGCTGGAAGTTTTTTTCTGTCCGTGGACTAAAGGCTGTTAAAAGCTATTTTGAATCAATAATTCAACAAGTCCAAATAAATAGTCTTCTACTTGGCTGATTTATTTCAGTAGTATATAGAATTTGTATTATTAGAAAAACCTTCGGAATTGGACATCATTTTTATGAATTCAGGTCAATTGAGAGATTCACAAGAAACATTTTACTTTCAAAATCAATCGAAAAGGTTGAGAATTGGAGATTTTATGTGATATTTTCTATGAAACATCCGTTAAGGGGCCGGCGATTCTACCCTAACACTAAATGAAGCAACAAACCTCTGGCTTATTTTCTACTTTATGACATGCAGAACTCATCGGACTTAAGGCAAGATAGTCTCAAAAGGTTCATTTCTAATTAATTTTCTATTTCGCCCCAGCTTTAGGCTTAACTAAAATTAAATGTTAGTCTTCAGCTAAGTGCTCTTTATCTAAATTAGTTTTTTAAGTGATATTAATTATAGTGTGTGTATTTGTTGCTAAATTAATATAAATATTTGTGACCAAAATCATCTAATGTTCTCCTAAATTTTCCATTTTGATTTATTTTTCCTACAATAATAATTCCTTTTCTATATAGAAACAAACTTGAAAAACCATACCTGGATGGAGTCTTGCCAAACTTAGAAGAACGTGAGATTATAGAAGAATACGATGAGGAAAATGAAAGGATTTGGAAAGAACAACATCGACAGCGTGTTAAAGAAGCAAAACTTAAAGAGAAACAAGAAAGAGAAGAAATTTTGAGCAAATGTGTTGAAAATGATGTCTTTCAATCGTTGTTAGAAGAAGATGAAAAGTCATTAAGTGAACTTAATGATGAACTAACTGAACTTGAAAATGAATACGCGAATGAAACTAATGATCTTTTGAATAAGCTAATTTCTGGTGAAATGAAATTACCTCCACCTAAAAAGAGGATTGCTCATGCCAGTACAGTGAAACGCGATGATGGCGAAGCAAAATTAGATACAAACAAGTTTAAAAAAAGCTACGCACCGGAGCTTACATTAGAAAATGTTTCCCAAATTTGTGAAAACAAAATTGAGTTAAAAGATGATGAAAACGAATCCGACACCTCTACTTCTGAAATTCCAGAAGAAATACGTTTGATTGAAGAGCAGGCAGGTTTTCTACCTGACGACGACAGAATTGGATTTTATCAATACCAGCTTCAAATTATTGATCAAAAATTAGCCAGGCGGACATTCACTAACAATAAAGAGCTAGAAGAAAAATTACATCTGTTCAAAGTAAGAGATTATTTGGAAGAACTTATTGAAGAAGCTTTACCTCTGGAACCTGATTTCGAACCAAATGTTATTGATAAAGAAGGGGTTGTTGAAGATAATTTAACAAATGTCCCCAAAAGGCGAATATCGTTTGCAATGGAAAACCAAATGCTAGAGTTTCGAAAAAATGAGACCGTCGCACAAATGCTGCCAAATGTACAATTAAATGAAAATACCCCCAACCGAGATATAATTCGATTAGATGAACCTATTATTAACGAAGAGCGAATTAAAGAAACTGCCGAACAAAATTTAATGGATCCTGTAGAAAAAAGAAAAACTATTCTTGAAAAAGTTGAGGAAAACTTGAAAAACAATAACCTGGAAGATGCGGACTTAGTAAATAAAATTATTGATTCTAGTGCAAACCATATCCAGACTCTCCACATACATTTCAAACACTCGTCAAGTTTTGGATCCAGCTCCTATAGTTTAAAAACAGAAATTCCGAGAACCCCAGCTGACTTTTATAGTTTATTTAGCAAAAATGAAAACAATGATCTATTCACAAATACAGATAACAATTTCTATTTAAAAGAAAGTGATCGTGACAGAGCCTATATTGATGTAAGATCAGAGGTAGTTATTTGTTTTACTTACATTGTCAGTGAAGAATCTCAAATTTTTATACATTATGTTAATTTTAGTTTTTAGCACCAAAAAACAAACTATGTGAAGATAACCAATCAAAATCTATTCTTAAAAACAAATGCGCTGTCGAGCGTGAAAAACATGTTTTAGAGAAAGAGGAAAAACTGAGAATTATACAGAAAAAACAGAAGAAACCAAAAAGCGAAGAAGAGTGCCTTAGTGCTTATAACAAAGTATTTGTTTTTTTTTTTTGTTGATTCAATATAATTAATACTAAACATTTGTTCGTTTTTAGGTAATGGGAGATGTTATTGAAAATGTGACTGAACCAGATCCTTTGCCAGAGGAAAAATTTGTTAACATGCATGCTCCAAAAAAAAGAATAAGTAGATTCAAGCAAATGCGAAAGGAAAATAATTAACTCGAATTGTAAATATTTTAATTGGCAAATTTATATTTTTGAGATCTATGAGATCCCAACTAACTCAAATAGAAACATGATTCCTCCGCAAAATGTCTCTATTTTAAATACCGAGAACACATATTTTTGCATTGGCCTGCTCAATTTTTAAGGGATCAAATTAGTAAGGAATCTGAAATATAAACCGGCTAAATAATTCAAAAATTTACGAAGATGTAAAATAATATTTATTAAAAATAAAAGAACTTAGTTCTTAAAAAAAGTGAATAAATTTTATATTTTCTTTTAATTGTGTGTTTAAATAATCTTTAAATTAATATAAACTAACCTTGGACTCGAAAAGTTGATGAAAGCCGAACAGCCCTATTATGGCTATCAAATATCAACAAGATATTTGATAATATTTGATAAGTATCAACAAAATTAATAAATCGGTATTATGCTGACCATTTATCAAAATGTTTGATGAATTTTGAATTGTATGTAAATTTTTAATTTATTGTGAATAGTTCTATTGATAAACGTAGTATTACGGCTGTCAAAAATGTTGATACCAATTAAATTTTCTATCAGCCAATAATTCTTCGTTGATAGTTCCATCAAGTAACCGCGCGGTAGAAAATTTCTTTAAAATAAAATTTATAAAAAGTTAGTTGCTGTTTTTTTTATTGAAATACGAGGATTTAATAACGAAATGTAGGAAAAAAGCGAATTATGTTTAATAAAAACAACTTACATTATTCAACCAACTTGTTTGGACACCACAACACAAAAACCAAAGTCCCCTTTCACACAGGGCAACTGAGTTGCCGGCAACAAATAGTTCATAGGCGAGAAGGGCAGGAAGAAAGAGGGGGAAATGAAATCTCCCCGGTCAACAAATTCAGGAAACTTTTTTGACGTTTCTCTTCACACTACGTTTGTGTGCGTTCAACCAAGGTAGTTTAAAAGGAAAATACAGCAAGTCTCCTCCAACTTTGTATCTGCGTGTGAAAGGTACAGGAGATTGTTAAGGAGATTTAAAGAAAACGTCAAAAAAATCACCAGCAACTAGTATCTTCGTGTGAGAAGGGACAAAGGCAAATACGAAACGTCAAACGTCAAATCAAAGCCCATTCACAATTACTTTTTGATCGGTATTCACAATCGAGTTAAAATTATCAATTGATACTCATAATACCAATTTATCAATTATTTGATAGAAGATATCAAGTATCAATTAATTGATATTTGATAACCATAATAGGGCTGGAAGTGATAATGAAAGATCATTTTTCCCTCACTCGCCCTATGTTGTTTGGTAACTTAAATAGTTGCACGACGTCATGAAAAAAAAACTTTTGTGAAACTTAGTGAAAGTTGCAAGTTACCAAACAGACATGTGCAAAGATACCAAACCGACCGGCGTTTTGTATGTTTGGTATGCGTTTTAAAACGCTTATTTATATTATTATTAAACGATCACGACTCCGACGTCCCGTTAAAACGAATTTATTCGGGCCAAAAGATTTTTTTATGGGAGTTGTATCTCCTTTCTTTTCTATAGCCACGTTTAGGATTGTATCCAAAGCAAACAAACAACAACTCAACGGATCTGAACATTTTTGGATAGGTTCTTGAACGTAAGGTATATGTGTCTACTGTTTGGATTCTAAACAAATCAATGTGTACAACAAAGCGACGTATACATGTAGTATAGCGGGAAGCTTTTCATCCTTCTGTTTAATTTATGGTATGTGCTATGTTTTTTTCTTTCTTTTTTCAATTTTGATGATGTGGTGTCAAATTGTCAAGTTCTAATCAATTCTATTCTGACGTCGCGACCGACGCCATTATTCGGCTTACATGATGTCAAGTTTCTTGAAAGGACGATTTCATGGCGATTATATGATTTTCTAGCCACATAAATTTGATCATTTTTTTTTTTTTTTTATTTATTGCCCAACATAAGTTTACTACGATAAAACAACTACTATTAACAGTCCACGTAAAGCTCAAATATTTACTCCATAGGAGTAAAATTGTTTATATTTAAAACAAAAAGTTTAATTTAGTTCTTAACACTTTCGATTCTTTTAGATCGAACAAAATATCATCTGTACACTTAATTTTCAGTCGTCTAGGCCAAGGAACTCTCTCTCTAATGCAGCCCCCATCATATTCCAATCACCGTCATCTTCGTTATCTTGCGGGTCCGATCCGTCATTTGATTCAGAACCAATGTCCAAGTCAGATGGTAAATGCTCTCCTAAAATAGATTGTTTATATTAATATTATTTATATTAAAAATCCTAAGTCGACAATCAGTGATAAATTCTATACTTCACGCTTGGGCCAACTGCCAACCCACCCAACTAGAACTAGACAACTCCATTACAAAATTGAGTTAACGTTGTTTGAATCTTTTTTTGATAAGTAAAAATCTTTGCTGGGTGGGTGGGGTTGGTTATCAGTGAAACGCTTACTAACATTTTTTTTTAGAATAATTTGTTTTATCATACGATTTGAAATATAAAAAGGACATGAATCGATGATAAATCACTTGAACATATTTTTTCCAAAGAAAAATGTCAACAACAAAAATCCCAGCTTCAGCTAAACTTTGATGTTCACACATATTCGCGAGTGACGGCACTCATACATTTTCTTTGTTATTTCTGCATACAGAAATTTATTTTATCAAAATGTTTAGTAATCCGGTTTTAGCACTTAATGCTTTAATTACACCAATCGTCATTGGTAAAACCAAAAATTTACTGATAATTCATAGGATTTGTCCATTTCGGGGTTTTACCGAAATTCCAAAGGATGTATTTATATACCACTGACTTTCGGGTTATAACAATCTTAGCTTAAACTTTTTTACCTCTACGGAATTTTGTGCTCGGCATTTCATCCTCGTCTTCCGCCGAACTTTTCTCATCGTTTTCTGGGTTTGCTTGTTTGAGAAGAAGGCTCTTCTGCTCTCTGGAAAAAAATTCACGTTGGCGTTCTTCCTCTTTTTCTTGACGTTTTCTTTTCCTTAGCGTTTTATCAACTGGTGGGTTTTCTAAAATAAAATATTTAAAGCGATAGATACAATTATTTTTAAATATATTTCATGGTGTCCACTATGTATTTTTAAAAAGAAGTTTCCCTCACTTTCCCTGACCAATTTTCTATGTCATGACTATCCTTTTTTTGTGTATCGTTTGTTTTGCCTTTCGTTTTATAATTTGTAATACGGGTCGTTTTCCATTCGTTTAGCTCTGATAAATTCCTTCGCTTTTGTCACCATTTCAAAGTACTGAATGAAATGTTTTTTTTTTCTATTGCACCTTTTTGTTTTAATTCTGAAAGCTTTTTATTAAATCTTTTCTTCAAATTTTTCCGCAGTGGATACCATATTTCGACTAACATTACTGAACTAAATATATAAAAAGGGGTATAAGTTTGTATGAATTGAATGGACTCCGAAACCACCATACCGATTGAGCTCAAAACTTCAGGAAATATTTGTGGAAGTCCCTGTACGTGTTTGGTCAACGTCGGCGTCGGTCTAGCAGTTTGCCAACAAGGTGCAGCAGGGCATTCATTTTCGGAATAATTTCAAAAATCAAGCTAGGATTTTTTTCAAAATTCTAAAAAATGTTAGATGGAACTAAAAATGTGCTTGGTCAAAATTAATCTAGCAGTTTGCCAAAAATGCATGTGCCGCTACTTTCAGAAACGTTCATATTTTGTTCAAATTTCAGAAAAATCTAAAGTGGAAGTCTGAGAGTGTTATTGTATATCTTTTGTAGAAATTGGTCTAAGTAATTTCAAAAAACACGGACAGATTTTGTTTAAAATTACAGGAGTGTTCCAATGCGTGTTTATTCAAAATAGGTCTTGCATGTCGCCAACAAGTTGCAGAAGTGCATGCTTTTTTGAACTGATCCCAGAAACCATGGGCCGATTTTGGAAAAAAAACATTGGATGTTGCCAGTGCCCCAAGGAGATTACATTGCGAAGAAATACTACCAATGAGTGAAATTGTAAATCAGCTTTATTGTGAGTTTCGCCCAAACAACACTTCACCCGGAAAATGTTTTCGCCTATTGTAAGTTTCACCCGTAAAATATTTCATGTTCCGAAAATTTCCCTTATTGTGAACATTAAAGTTCAGGCAGTTTTTTTCGGGATACGTAACAAGTTCCCGACTACGATAGAATTCGTCTATATCTAAAAACTATTAAAGATTTCGTTATCTCTAACAACTACTAAAAAATTTCCAAATAGGTTTATACCTTCTAATATAATTTTTATGTACATAGCTTGAAACAGTGTTTTAGCAGAAAAAGTATGATGTTATATTATTACCAATATTTACATGCTCATCCTCAGTGGAAGAATCTGACTCAAAAAACTGATCAAACTCTTGGTTCATATCTGCCAAATCGGCATTCGAAAAACTTAACAAGGGATTGATAGTGTCAATGAATTTTTCCGGTTCGTCCTCTTGCATATTAGATGATGTCGAGATCTCAGATTTGTCACTATAATTAACAACATGCTCAGGACTGTGACAATGTGCTGGTGGTTGACGAGTTTTGTTCTTATTTTTTCGATCAAGAGGAAATAATCTTTCGTCCACAATTTCCCAACGCTCGGCACAAGACCAAAGCCAATTAGCGTTAACAATTTTAATGTTTATTTTCTTTTTTGCAGCATTAACTTTAAACGTTCCTGACGTGACGGCAACTAAATGGGTAGTTGCTTCGCTAATGTTCTGGCTCACATTGGCTCCTAAGCTTTTTGCTATAAAGTAGGCTCGACTTTGTTCTAATTTCATGTTTGTGGGTACCAAACCAGAGAAAACTAAATTCTTATTACGTAATACTTCGGAACGAATTTTCGGTACAATAATTTTTAAATCAGGAATTTCTTTTGTTTCGTCGTAGATTTCGTAAAATCTTCTGTGAATGTTATTTAATATAACTTCGAGATAAAGTAAATAATCATCAGGATCTTCGATTTCAATTTCATTAGTTGTGCTATCTGTGGACACTTTTAACCGTTGAGGAAAATCAGGTGGTTTCATGTCTTCGTCGGATCTACTCCTTGTACCATCGTCCTTACTCATGTTTTCATCTTGATTCTTTTTTGATTCTACTTCATCTTCAACTTCATCAAGAATATCGAGTTTGTTGACTTGAATTGGGCTTTCCTTTAATTCTTCATTCATTGTTTCAGGATTTTCAGTTTTCAGGATGTCTTCTGATACTATTTTTTCCTCATTGTTTTCATCATCAGATATTGCGTTTTTTAAATCTGAAAATGAATAAAAATATTATTAAAATGTTTTTTTTTTTTTATACTAATAAATGGTTTAAGTTTTTAAGAACTTAAACTTAACTACTACAAAGAATATAAAGTTACCAAGAAGTCGCATCTCATACAAATTTTCTACTGAAAATGCCGGGTTCCAATGTTGGAACCCGTACTTTGACTTTTTTATGGGCTTTTCAATAATTCTCTCAGCGCTTTTAAAATGAGATACCACACACATTGAAACAGTCTGCTTTTTTGTCCTTGAAAAGCCCATAAAAAAAGCAAAAGCTCTGGGAGCAGGCCGCAATATGGGAACCCACCATATAAAAATGTCCCGTAAAAAATTGTATGAGATGCGCCTTCTTGGTAACTTTTTATTCTTTGCTACTAATGAATGGATTAATATGATGTAATATTCTGAATAAAAAATTGAGTAGTGATGAATATCTCAGCAAATGAAATTCGATAAATGATCAGTGTTTAACTGCCCACTTTTTGTAACTTTCAGAAAAGTTTAAATAATACCACTTCTCTTAAATACCTAAACAATATCACATCCTTCCTATATTTTAATATTATAAATGTGAAAGTTTGTTTGTCTGTCTGTTTGTTCCTTTTAATCTCTGAAAATATCTAATTAATTGTAATGAGAATTGGTAAAGTGAGAGCTTGGAACATGAGGACGGACATAGACTACTTTTGGTTTCAAAATCAACAACAGTTTACCAAAAAAAGTTAAAATATATAAAACAAGTGATAAATTGTTTGAAATGTCAGATATTTAAATATAAAAATATCAAAAAACAAATACAAAAGTTTTTTACAATCATAAAATTATTTAAACATGCGAAGCATAGTTTGCCCATCTCTAAAGAAATAAATATACCTGGGTAATTACCGGGCGAAGTAGGTACTAGGCTAGAAATAACAATTTATAACTATTATAACAGTTTATCGCCATTAAAAGTTGGCGTGAATTAAAGAGCTTCGTGAGAATAAAAAAAAGTGCGAGACAAGATAAATGCCAATTCATAACAGTTATAACAGTTTTCGCGCTTCACGCGAATTGGAGAAAAAAACTCAGGGTGCCCGATGTATGTATGTCCACCGGGAGAGGGTGTTGGCTATACGGGGTCGCATAAATAGTAGTACTTTTATAAACAAAATTGTTATAAATTTGCATGTCTAAGACCACTTTTTAT
This sequence comes from Epistrophella euchroma, assembly GCA_947049315.1. Taxonomy (NCBI): domain Eukaryota; kingdom Metazoa; phylum Arthropoda; class Insecta; order Diptera; family Syrphidae; genus Epistrophella; species Epistrophella euchroma. The sequence goes on along the minus strand of OX346245.1, from coordinate 105,744,603 downwards.
AATTTTTTCCTGCATTGACTTTGTCAGAATTGGCTAAGAAAATAATAGTCAAATGGTTTTTAAAGATTTTTTAGAGCATGTTACGGTAGTACCCGTGGCATGATGGTTAGTGCGATGGACTGTCATGCCGGAAATCTAGGTTCGACCCCCACCCTCGTCTAACTAATATTAATAAAAAAAAAACGGCTACTCTCTATTGCGAGGAACTGACAAAGCCTCCAAGAGTATCTCCTGTCATAGAACAAAAGCTGCTCACATCAGCCGTTCGAATTCGGCAATAAAATGTAGGTCCCCTCCATTCCTGCAGACACGCACACAGGAGTGGTTGAGACTTGTACGTCACTAGGGCCCTAATTCTTCATGAGCTGTTGTGCCATCAAATTTAATTTAATTTTATATTACGAGATTTACATACATATGTCTGGCCTTACCTTTAAAATCAACACCTTTGCCGTCCAGTTCATGTTTTGAAAGTCCTGGTGGCGCATTTATATCACCTGTATGTTGAAAGAAATGGTATGGTTTCACTTGAATAAGGTTAGACGCCATATTCCACACATCTTCCCTGTCATCAATAATACACACCATTGAATCTCCACATGGAAACAAAGCTCTATAAGGGAAAATAAAATTAAAAAAAAAAAATAGTAAAAAAAATGATTGATTAAAAACAGCTTGGGCAAAAGCACGAACAAATTTTATGGACAGCACTCGAGCTTTCCTTTGTTTTTGTCTGTTCTAAAGTAAATAAACTGCTAGCTGCTTTAGATAAAATAATATCAATTCCGATCTACTATAAAAGCCACAGTGAAGTCAAAATAATTTGTGTGATAAAAAATATTCCTTTATTTCTGATAATACGATAAAAAGTGAACAGGACTTCGCCATCCTCAGCTGGTCTATCCAGCAGAGAGTGGTACAAGTTAATTTCCCCTCTTGTCAGAATCTAAAAAAATATTGACTGGACCGTTACCAAATGAAAAACTGTATTATCCTTGGATGAATCCAATTTTAGTTTTAAGGGTTCCAATTAATTAGAGCACGTGCGTAGAGCAAACGGTGAAACATTTAATTCACGTTTCACAATAAAACACGGAGGAGGAAATATTTTGGACTGAGAAAGTTTTTCCACTCAATGAATCGGGCCAATCCATAAGTTACACGTGATAGTGGATCGTTTTATGTAAATATATCTTTCAGAACAAGAAAAGATGTCCTTAAAATGGACATTCCAACATAGCAACGACCCTAAACATACTTCTAGAATCGTCAAAATTTGTTTTCAGGGGCAAGTGCAAATCTCAACCTTAACCGTACAAAAAGCAATGGCAGGTTGCAATTAAACGCGCCAGATTCAACGCGATAGCTGCAAAAACAAGATTCTCTTTTTTTTCAAACAGAAATCTTTTGGAGGAATATTTTGATTAAGTCCATAACGCCTGTTACACAAATAAATTTCATTCAAGTCTACCAATTCAAGTTTACCATTTTTTTTTTTGAGCAAATGTTACCAAGTGAAATTTTATGCTTTTTTGTCCTACACTATACATGACAATGAGGAAAAATAAATGAATGGTCTAATATACTAGGAACTTTTTCGTCGAATTGTTTTTGCTCGAGCCTCACAAAGGAGGAAAAGAAAGAAGGGATTTATTTCGGTAGGAATGATATTCGGATGAAACTCAAAAGAGGCGATTCTCTTTTTGGTAGTTAGGGGAAAGCTTAAGTCGGGACTAATATCGTTTTTCATTGCAAAAAAGATTTTTTAATTGTTGTATGTTTTGTTTTCATAAGATGTTATTTTCCTTTCTGCGTATGTTGGCTATAACCACTTCAATATTCAGTCGGTGATAGTGGTCTTACGAATCCAAACAAATACAAAAGGTAAAAATGATAAATGATTTCTTTTAACGAGCAAGATGGGTGACTTCTACTCAGATCCTGAATGTTAATGTCTTTTAACTTAGGGTAGCGTAAATGACAGACATGAAGACAACTTGCGGTCCAAAAAATTTAACTCACTTTAAATTATCAGTTTTGCTTGTTGCATTAAAACACTCATCACGGGAAAGTATTCTATGGGAAAAGAACTTTCCATCCGGATCCAACAGCTGGGCTATCATATGAGCATAGTTTCTAGCCCCAAATGTACAAATATGCAATTCATACGACTGTGACATTCGTTTCAGGAATTCTGCTGTTCCAGGGCGCAATCTTGTATGATACCACGGCGAGTGAGGTCCATATAGTTGAAAATGATATATTCCTTTGACGTTGTTTGGAACATTATCGTTTGTTGTGTGAATTACAGTCTGATCTAAATCCACTAGCAATACCAATTTACGGTCCTGCAGTAGTCGCTTCGTATCAGCTTGGCCAAGTTTTTGAGCCAGTTTGTGTGTTACTTTTAAGTCGGGCACAGAATGTACCATCGGCACAGAAGCCTCAGAAGCATTGCCCTTGAAAAAATTAAAATTGTTTACATTTACATTTGATTGACGATTATGTACATACATTTTCATTTTGGCGCAAATCTGCACCACAATCTGCACACATGTCTTTGATAACAGTTGTATGGACACATGAAGAAAGCGATAACAGAGCTGATCTGTAAATTTTGTTAAAGATAAAATTATATGAGACAATTATTATACGAAAAAAGGAAAAGGTTTTTAATATTAAATTTGTTGCCCAATTGAAACGAACCCTTTTTCCACGATAGCGCCATCTTTAAATAGACGCTTTTTGACAACGCCAACTTTAGTAGCTTTTAGTTTTTTTACTTCTTTATTATCACTATCAATGACTTCATAAACCAATATTACTTGTGAGTTACCAACGGGAAAACCTTCGCGTACTCTCCATTTAATTATTTTAATCTTACAGTCATCAGGAGCACAAATTAAAATGTTTTTATCGGTCATATCTTTATATTTCCGCTTTTACTTTTGATTTTGACAACACAAAAAGGACAAAGACTAGTCAAGAGAAGAGCAAGATGTACAGTCACTCCGTGACGTCACAAGCAAAAATCGAAAAAAAAACTGGCTGAACAGATTAGTCTGCATTTACATTGTTCAACTTTTCCAGTTCCGATCGATTGTTCCTGGGTGAGCGGCGTAAGAAGTGAGGGGGATGAAACAAATCGGTTGTTCCTCGAAAACTCATACGATTTTTCCAGCCTATTTTGGTTCTCTTTCACCTCCTTTCCAGTTTCTTGTGTGTGTTTAGTATACATGTGCCGTTTATTTGATGGTGTGAGTAAATCATAATGAAAAATGAAGAGGAAAGCAATAAGACCGAAGAGTGCAACAACAGAAATTCTCATTGGAAAAATCGGACAATATGAACATTTCACCCGATTTCTGGAAAAAACTTATGGGAAAAGTTGAACAATGTAAATCCAGACTTAGTCTGCATTTACATTGTTCAACTTTTCCAGTTCCGATCGATTGTTCCTGGGTGAGCGGCGTAAGAAGTGAGGGGGATGAAACAAATCGGTTGTTCCTCGAAAACTCATACGATTTTTCCAGCCTATTTTGGTTCTCTTTCACCTCCTTTCCAGTTTCTTGTGTGTGTTTAGTACACATGTGCCGTTTATTTGATGGTGTGAGTAAATCTTAATGAAAAATGAAGAGGAAAGCAATAAGACCGAAGAGTGCAACAACAGAAATTCTCATTGGAAAAATCGGACAATATGAACATTTCACCCGATTTCTGGAAAAAACTTATGGGAAAAGTTGAACAATGTAAATCCAGACTTAGACGCGCTGTCGTTCGCGCGGCACTTGAAAAACGGTCTGTCAAAGTAATATTCCAGACGGAATATTCCAGATAAACTATTTTGTTGTTTGTCTACTAAAACAGGAATTTGTGAAAAGTTGTGCGACGTCGCACACTGGGGCAGAATGGCTCTATCGGTGGCATTAATGCTGGATTTACATGTATCTTCATGCAAGTTCTGCAAAAAATAAGGGATACAAAATATAAAATGCGTGTTTGTTGGATAGAGAGAGAAGAACAAAATGCAGAGATCTTGATTATAGGAACGCAGACGAAGATTATAACGAAGACGAACATGTTCATCTTCATGGTGGTGCTCTTTCACACATTCGGTTTTTTGGTATCACTCTATCCCGCTCTACTTTTCTTGATGTTTGCAGATGAAGATACATGTAAATCCATCATAAATCAGCCAACAGAGCTAGGAACCCAAAAATTTCTGGAAATGTTTATATAACTAATCTATTGATATTTTTGAGCCAAACAATGACCACGCCCACCAAAACGCCCACTTTTTTGTACTTCAAAAAAAAAAAAAAAAAAAATTACTTAGCACATCCTTTCTTCTTATGTCCTCTGTTAAAAATAAGTACACAAAATTTTTCCAGTAATAATCGAACAATAAAGAAATTTTTAATTTAAAAATAACAAATTAAATTTACACAATTGAGTATCCATTAATTCAAAACAAAATCATCATCGCTTTCTTCACCACTGTCATCTTCAGTAGCTTCAAGGCCATGGAAAGCTTGTTTGTAGGAGCTGTGTCCTGAACTTCCGTCAAATCCCCACTTGCAAAACAAACACAGGTTTTTGATTTTAATTTTTGTAAGTACACTAATAACTTCCTTCTGCGATTCCAACAAACGCTTTGTGGTAAGATCTAGCAGGGCCTGTAATGTAACCTCTACTAATGTTTCGGTAACTCTTATGCATTCGAAAGGTGGATAGCATTCTTTTTTTGCAGCTTGTATAACTTTATATGCAGGAAATTTTTCTGGTACACTCATTCTTATAACATTATTTTGATGCCGAGATAGTTTCGCTTCAACAGCAACCCTTAATGCTTCTTCGCCTGACATTTTAAAACTTTTTGTTTCAATAGACTTTTTATATGATTTCCTGTATTTTTTTGTTCGGTCAGGAGTTGTTGTTATATCTTTCAATACTTCTGAAGCATTTACCTTTCCTACTGCTCTCAAGCTCATTTGAAGTGGCATAACTCAACATAGAAATTGATGTTGACTCTCTAAAATTCTCTGTTTTCAATCTTTTTGTACCTTCAGTACTTTCATCGAACGAAATACTTGGTCGACTATGCTTAGACCTTTCTTTAGGAAAACAAAGAAAAGCAATAGATATTTCAAGCCAAGAACTATTTGTTTTTGAAAAAGGCTCGAATTTTCGAAAAGCCTTTTCCCATCGAGATTTATACTAGGATTTAAAATACGATAGTGTTATATTTAAGCCTATGTCGTCGAAGTTTCGAGTTCGCTTTTTTAACTTCTCTTTTAGAAAAACAAACTGGGCTTGTAAATTATTGTTCTCTGCTGTCCGAATTATATTTACAAGCTCCCTCCGGATTATAAAAATCGTATTTGAGCTTATACCTAAAATTTAAAACAAATCTTAGAAATAAACAAAAAATTTTTTTTTTTTTTTTGTCAGAAAGCACATTTTTTAAAACAAACTTTTTAATGAAAACCGCAAAAATCCGCAAATTTTTTTTGCAATTCCTTTAAAAGAATATGACTAGCTACCAGAAACAAAAAAAAATTTTGCTTGGAAGCCTTCGGAACACAACTAAATCGATCAATGTTTGCACAAAGAAGCAAAAAAATCAGGCATTTTAAAGTTTTTTTTGATAATCTCCGTTTTATATCATTTAAAGCACTTTCTCACAAAAAAATGTCTTAAATAGCTTAACACATACCAGAACTTGAAGGCTCCATACCGAAATTTTTAATTTTATACAACCGTAATTTTTTTTAAGCAATTAAAAACACCTAAAAATTTTCTTCACAACAAACTCCAGTAATCTGATAACAAGAATGGCTTGCGCCGATGCATGTAATGCAAATTCTGTTTATGATAACGGTTTAAAACTTTTACAATATTAACAGTGGGGTATTTGACTATTTAAAAAAAATAACAATGGCCCCATACGAGCAATTTCATTTTTTGATTTATTGCCACCGAAAGGGCCATTCTGCCCCAGTGTGCGTCGTACGAACTCGTACGACGTTTCAGTAATAAAACAGACCTATGGTGCGTAGACAAAGTCCCCTATCATACGAGGCAACTAAGTTTGCAGCAATAATAGAGATCTCTACCAAATTGTCAGTTTCAAATGACAGCAAAAACTTGGCACAATGACAGATGAAATTGGTAAGAAAAAAATAAGGAGGGCTAATTTTATTTACAAAAATCTTGCTATTTTGTGCAATAAAAAGATTAAAATATCTTATATAAAGTATAAAAACATTTTTACTTGCATGTTTTCTATAAAAAAAAAGGAAAAAAACAATTCGAAATATTTATTTGCCTCCAAAATAAACCAAACAAATGGCTGCCACTTAAATGTCATTGTGCCAAGAATTTTAGTTAGTTTGTTAAAAAGCCCTATAGGGCACTCGCAGAATATACGTCAGTGTCAAAATGATAGAAAAAAAATACTTTGATAGAGCTTTTCCAAAAATTGTCTTTGTCTATTCTCTTTCTAATTTTGACAGTAAAAACAAAAACAAAATGCAAGCAAATCCTGGAACGTAGAAAATTTTTCTACAATCCGACATTTTTTCTTTACATTTGTTGTTGTTTTTATTTTGCTAATTTCACTCTGAAGTTTGCAGGAAATTCAGAATAGTTAAATTGTGTTTTGGATCAATGACGATACAAAATTCATTCAGTGTGAAAATAAAACTTGTTTTCCGGGTTAAAAGCCTCTCATTTGGCAAAAATTTTGGAAAATTCCCAAAAGTTGCTCGGAAATTGCCTAGTGGGCGAGGGAAACAAAAAGTTGCCGGGAAAAAAGTTCCGCGAGCAACTCCGAGCAACAAAAAGTTTGCCTAGTGGGCGCTCCCCCATAGGCTTTAAAGGCTCTCCCAAACCGACGCGATTAATCGCTGCGACAATAGTAAACAATAACAACAACGTGTTGTTTTGTTTGACAACCACGTCTTGTTATTGTTGTTTTCTTTTGTCGCGGCGAATAATCGCGTTGGTTTGGGAGAGCCTAAGGCCAGTTTATATTTCAGAGATCTCAGAGGAATCCGTATTCTCAGAAATGTAATTCCTCACAAAAAATTCCTCAGTTTTGTTGTCAAAAAACTGAAGACGGTTTTTTTTGTATTCGTTGCTCAATTATTTTTTGTAAGACAAAAAGGAAAAGAAAGCGTTTTTGAGGAATCTTGTTTCTATTTAATGCTCCTGCTCTTTCAAAGTGACGGAGGAAAATTACTGAGTGCTCTTAAATATATTAGTAAACATTGTCTAACTTTAGACAGCCGTTCAAGTTTTTAAAAAACCTTTCTAGTTCTAAAGTGACTTCGTTTTATCTTGCTTTAGACAACGTAATCTATTGTCTAAACCTTGAGAAATGCAATATTTTATTTATTAAATAAAGCATATTTCCGACTGTTTCGAAATACTTAGACATAGTGCAACTTTTAGTTGCGCAACTAAAAATTGCCTAGTGGGCGATGGGCCTAATAGCTGACAGGTTCTCCCAAAGCAACGCGATTATTCGCCGCGACAAACGAAAAAAATCACCAGCAACTAGTATCTTCGTGTGAAAGGGGACTTTGGGAGAGCCAGGCATAAAAAATCTGCACTTGGCATCGCTGGTCTGAACAAAGTTGAACGGTGCTGAACGCTTCCTTCATCTATTCTTTTCCCTTGTTTCTTTTTTGTTGTTTTGTCTGTCTGACATTCTATACTGGATGTATTTCCACCTGTCAGAAAAAAATTTGCTTGATCAGTTTTAATTTGATAGGATTTTAAAATTATAAACTTATATTTATTTATTTGTTTTCAATGTCTGGGCAATACCCCGGAGGTTATAATAACCCGGTAGGTGGTCACCGAAGTAACTTCGGTAGCCCAATGGTTAATATGAGCCAAATGGTTCCCAATCAAATGTCCATGATGGGTGGGTATAATCAAGCTGGAATGATGCAGCCGTCGCAACAACAACCTAATACGATGCAGAATCCTGGTATAGGTGGTATTATTCCACCCGTTATGAACGCAGCAGGAATTCCAAGCCCATCCCATGCACAGCAAGCTGGAAGTTCATTGGTACAACAACAGATGCATCAACAGCAAATACAACAACAAATGCAACAACAACAATTGCCTCAAGCACAGCAGCAATCACAGTCTCAACCACCCAATCCGCAACAGGCTCCGCAACTAACATTACAAACTCCATCTACACCAACAACGGGCTCGGTAATGATGACACAACCATCTGCGCAGACACAACCCCAAGTCAGTAACATGCAGCCACCAAAAGAAATTAACATTGTTGGTCTTTCACGTTTGGGGCAAGAAACAGTCCAGGACATAACATCACGTTTCCAAGAAATTTTTGCAGCTCTCAAAATCATACAACCTACATGTAACCGTGAAAACAACACGGAGAAAAAAGTTCAAGAGTACTTTAGGACTATTCGATTGTTATTTAAACGTGTTCGAATCATTTACGAAAAATGCAATGATGGATACCCTCAGGGTAAGCTTTGCAATGAATACAAAATATTTCGAATACATTTAAAAAAAATGTTTATTAGGAATGGAATACACGCATATTGAAAGCTTGATTCCGTACAAGGACGAACCAGATCATCGATCTGAACCCACTCACTGCGAAGAGTATCGTAAGGCTATGCAAGAAAATCGCGAACTTATCGAGACTGTTATGCTTAAAAATAAACAACTCCGTGAAATCATTGACCGAACTCGGATCATCATATGGGAGATAAACACAATGCTTAGTATGAGGAGATCCTAGGTTGTTATTTGGAATTCAAATATAAAAAAAAGATTTATTAAAATTATTCCAGCAATATATAAATTTTGTTTGGTTGCTTATTTTCTATGTTCAGTTTTAAATTATATAGCTAAAAAAATAACATTCAATTTAAAGATTTTAGTGCCCTTTAGTCCAATCCGTTTCGCCCAGGCACGACATTTGGGCTGATCAGTTAGATGCTGTTCAATACAGTCCACTAAAACAAAAACAAAAATAATTCTTTTATTTGTTTTTCTTCTTCTTAATATTCGTTGCCAGACCACGAGCATACAACAATTTTTCTAGGTACAAGAATGTAACCATGTTCCCCTAGAATAATAGAATTTGCGATGCATATACGCTGTAGATTTTATTAAGAGTCGGTAATTCGGTAGTCGTCGACCAAAATATTTACAATCAACCCAATTCTAAATATTCCCCGGGAGACGCATTCTTTCGGTTTCGATTTCCGATTCCGAAATACCCGGTCAATTTTTTTTATCCTCGATAGTGAGAATGAGAGTTCTGAATGATACAAACAGCTTTTATAATGCTCTTGAGCCAGAACAGTCCCTACCTACATCTACAGTTGCACACACCAAGTTTTATCAACTTGTGTACTAAGGTGGAGTCTTCCTAGACTAAATTTCCCGACGTGGGTAGTTTTGAATCGATGGCTTGTCGCTCGTGCGTCGCTTCGGTCTGGTGTGTCACTTTTGTATTTGGAAATCGATAACAATAAAAAGCCGTATAGTGGAGAAGGACAGTTTTCTTCAAAGAAAAAAAGGTTATTTTCAATTTTCTTAATAACAAGTATACAGGCTGATTCACCGAAGGCGTAACAAAAAAGTAGAGCGTGTAGGTTGGGTCGAGATGGGAAAAAACTCGTATGGGAGGGGGTGTCTATTTCCACCCCTTTAGACGCGAGGGAATATTTCTTACAAAATGGACTGAAAACATAAAAAAAAAATATTAAAAAACAACGTTTACTTTTACAATACGACGATATGCCTGTTTGTAAGGCGAGAAATCTTTTCTTTAATTTTATTTTTAAATAAATCTGTTTTAGGGAAAAGATCTGTTGAAAAACCGTTATTCTTTCGTGGTACATGCGTACACATTCTAAAACTCGAAAAAAAAATGGAACAAAATTTCGAACTGATTTATTTTTCAAAATTTTACGTAATTAAGTAATAATTTGGTTTTCAAACTTCAATGCTGTTATTAGTTTTTAGTCAAAAACAAAAAACCGGATGTCTTTTTATTTTTGATAAAATTAAAAATAACGTGAGGGACAATTTTCTAAAAGAAAAAAAATTATTAAAAAATAACGGTAACGGTTACAATGGCATGCTATACATTTTTGTACAGCCAGAAATCTCTGCTTATATTTTTTCTTAAATTAAGTTTTCTGTTTTTGACTAAAAACTAATAAGAGCTTTGAATTTTGAAAAAAAAATAGTACTTTATTACTTAAAATTTTGAATAAAATCAGTTTGAATTTTTTTTTTCAAAATTTTGAGTTTAAAAATTAAAATTTCAAAAACTATTCCCTAAAACAGTTTTATTTTGTTTTCACAATTTTGAGTTAGGGCCAGTTGTATAAATATTTGATCCGTGGTTCAGGAATTTTAACTCACCAATTTCGGCGGATTAACTGTGGTTCAACGATGGTTCAGGCATGTAATTGGCTTTTAGTGCATATTGGAACCTTGAACCATCGTTGAACCTCAGTTAACCCGCCGAAATGGGCGAGTTAAAATTCCTGAACCACGGATCAAAATTTAAACCACGATTGTACAACTGGTACTTAGAAAATAATATTTCGAAAACCTTTCACGGAAATTATAAATTGGACTCTATCGGGAATCTCGCGGGGAATTTTGTTTCCCACGGAATATTTTATTCCCAAGAACATTTTTCTGCTATCGTGAATCTCCTACGGAATAAATTTCCCTCGAACAAATATCAGATGCAAATTCAGCCAAATTCCCCTGGAAAATTTATTCCCGATACCGATAAATTCAGAGGGAAATTTTTTGGCATCATTCACGTTCCCAATTTTTGAACGAGGGAAACATTCCCTGGGAAATTTTTGTTCGCAAAATTCTGGATAAAAAAAAACTCGCGTGTTTTTGTAAGTATTTCCATTGTTTTTTTTTTTAATTGTTTGCCTAACACTATTTTTTAGTAAACTGCCCCTCCTATTTAAATGGGTGAATATGGAACCCTCTCCTGACCATTTTTTTTCTTGACTGGTTTCAGACTTTAAGTTTTAGCTTTTGCTCAAAATTAATGGTAATACTATGAAGTGACTCCAGATATAGCAATTTATTAACAGGAAAGACGCAAAAATTAGCTGTAAGGATTTTGTTGCAAAAAAACATAATGAAAAAATGCAATCACGGTAGCTTACAGCCATATTATTCAGTGACTTAAATCCGGTTTTAAATGTACATCTAGGTTTAAAGTAACTTAAACCCAAATGTCAAACCCAAGCTCGTCATATTCACTCGTTATACCCGGAAATAAAAATAGGTTTAAACCTTGTCAAGTTTAATTCGATTTAATTTAAACAGACTTCCAGAGAGCAGTTAAAGAAATTGAACTCGAGTGTAAAATCAAAATATAAAATACAAAAGCAAGCGACAAAAAAGTAGAAATATAATTACAAATGTCAAATTGTTGATATATCGCAGTTTCAATTAAGTTTAAACATTAACTTGCGTTATCATGCGTTTTACTCATTTTTATTCCATCAAGTTTGATGTTTTTTTTTAGTGAATATTATGGACATGTTGTAAATTGTCGGGTTTAAAAAATGCGGATTAAATTGACGGGTACAAAATTCATTCAAACCCAAATTATACCTCAGGTGAATAATATGACTGTTAATAGAAACGAAACAGTTTATTTGTAAACTTGGTTTATTCGCTGTACTTGTTGTGTTTTTGATTAGGCTTGTACATGTTCCATTTGATTCAAGCATTCAAGCTTAGGAGAGATAGTTAGGTTAGGTACATTGTGATCACCATAAACAGAGATGCTAACTTAACAATTATTGACATAGATTGGTTCATTTGCAAACCAGTCTATGCTATCAATATCAACACTTTTCATGTTTGCCATTGCGACTCGTGCTAGATCGTCCAGTTCTCCAACAAACCTATTTCCAAAATAGCGGAGGCGGTTTGTTTGGAGGTTTGGACAATCACAGAGCACGTGTTTTATGGTTTCAATTTCTTCGACATCCTGACAGCTCCTACAGAAGTCGGGTGCGAATACACCCAATCTATTGGCCATTGTGCCAATGGCACAATGTCCCGTTAGTACACCTATCAGGGTCTTTATATTCTTTTTACTCAGCGATAATATATACCGAGTTTCTTTTTCATTAATTCTAGGCCATAAACTTCTAGAGATAACGCAGTCGTTCCTGGTAATCCAGGAGTTGTTGATTTGCTCTTTCGTTATAAGGTCTATCTTTCTTTTAAGAAAACCAATTAGGACACTTGGTCCCGTATCAGATTGGCTTCTACTGTCTATATTATATTTGATAATGACCCCTTCTTTGCCAGTTCATCCGCTATATCATTTTCTTCTATATTGCTATGTCGAGGAACCCAGCAGAGCTTGACTTGGTTGGTGTTGCAAATATTATTCAGTAAGCCTCTGCATTTTGCAACTGCTTTCGATCTTACTGTCTCACTGGCTATTGTTTTCATAGCAGCTTGACTGTCCACGAAAAGTGTGATCTCCGACGAGGTCAGTGCGTAGTCACATCAAGATTGGTATACCTTTGCAAGATATACCCATGACCGAAGGTGCTGTGCTTCCAAAAGCCCATTTCCTTAAGACAAAACGCATTTTTGGCTGCTGTGCATCTTATGTACTCGTCCAAGACTGGAAGATTGAGAATGATTTCCAGTCCTGCTTGTGCTGTAGACCTTAGTGCCCCTGTTATACCTATACAGGCTAGTCTCTGTACCTTGTTCAGGTTCTTGAGGTAGCTATCTTTTTCAACCGCCTTCCACCATACAATCGATCCATAGGTAATTATGGGACGAACGATCCAAGTTATAATAATCGAAATTAGGAGAGAAACCAAATGGTGTGCAGTGTCTGTTTCTTAGAAGTTGATATTCATTTTCAGTATACACAACGATCACAACGAATCGAATACACTAAAGTACTGTACTTGGTCAGGGAAGGCAAATTAATACATTCATGTAGACCTTTAATAAATAAATCAATTATTAAAACTTCCGAACCCCCTTATATTTTCAATTACTTGAGACACCAAAATTTCTTTTTGTTTGTTTAAAAAAATAAAGTTTCGCTTAATTTTTGATACTACAATTTATTGTTTAATTATATTAGTGTAAATATTCAACATCTTCAGAATAACTTTATTTTAGAACAAAAATTGAAGATTTATCAAATTATTATAATTATTATTTTACTAATAACATCTTCACATTAAAAAATAGAAAACTTTGAGACATAATATCATTTTAAATCTTGTTTATATTAAGAAAAAAAGGGTAAAAATAGAAATGAAAAACAAAATGTTATAAATTAATTTTTGTCTATTTATATATTTTGTCTAGATGAGGATATATCAGAGAAATAATAATAAAAATAATTAATAAAATACAAATTGAATACAAATAAATTTTTCAAACACACTATATATGAATGTGTATACTCTGGTGATCATATTTCTAAGCCTGAGATACCTGTTATAAATTTGTTTAACGTTTACTTAAAACTACATAACTTTTAGTTATTTTCAATTTTGTTTGTATGTATGTATATAATGAACAGCAACTAGTTTTAGCTCATAATTTATTTATGTATGTATGTATGTGCGTTAAATATTGAATGTATTTTTTTTCTTCAGAAATTTTATAATGTTTTATTTTAAATCCACGTTATACTTAGTGAAAGTTTTCTAAATTTTGGTTAGTGAGTGAGACTTTGCGGTCTTACACAAAATACTTAGCAAAAATAAAAATAAAATAAATTATATTGTAGCTCAAGTTTGGATGATTAAACTACAGCAGCATCACTAGCCAGTTCTTCCTCAACTGTAATATACATACCCTCTTCTTCGTAGGCAGAATCATGTTTGGCAAGAATTCTCAAAAGTGGACGAAGTTTCAACCACCATTGTTTTTTAGGAATACGTTGCCTGAAAAATCATGTTTAGAATTTAAGAGAGTCAAATTAAACGAATCGCTTACTCGAAATTTGTTTCGGTGATTAAATCTGCCAATGGGGTGAATTTGTATTGACGTCGTACAATACCTAACAAACATGCTGAGTCGTTGCCCTCACATTTTATAGTGCCATCAGGTTGGGTATTTTTTTTAAATTGATCTATGAACCAATCAACACATTTAGCAGCCATTTTTGTGCCCATATTACGATCGAACGGTGTTGGGGAGCCACCTTGTTGCATATGACCTAAAAAATTGACGATATTTTGTATTTATTACTATTTTAACTGTTATTTTTTAAAAATTTATTTACACTTACCCAAAATATTCATTCGGCAAGAGAAGAGACCTTTGCCTTCTTCAGTATATAATCGGTGAATGAAGTCAGTATTATAGTTGTCGGAGGCTTTTTCGTTTCTCAAAATGAGGCCTCTTTGTACACCTTCGGCCATTTTTGATGCCATGTGGTAGACATCTTGCTGTAGGTCTTTAATAGAAAACTTTTCTTCGAAAATGTAGGCAGCATCAGCACCACCAGCTAATCCAGCTAGGGTTGCTAAATAGCCACAATAACCTCCCATTGTTTCAATGACAAATACACGACGTTTTGTACCCTGGGCGGACTGACGTATCCGGTCACAAATTTCAGTTATTTCATTGAGACCAGTATCACAGCCTAATGAAAATTCTGTACCGGGGACATTATTCGAGATAGTGGAAGGAATCACAACCAAAGGGATACAGAACTCCGGGAAGTTGGGACGTTGGTCAGAAATTTGGCCACATGCATGATAGGCTTCAAATCCACCAATAATAAGAAGGGCTTGAATTTTGAATTCTTTAAGACGAGCTGCAATCTCCTTAAACTTTCCCTCTGGCAAAGTGCGCTTTGTACCCAAGAATGCACCACCCTGTCCAACCCAACCAGTCACAGAGGACCTATAATAAATAATTTTATTTAAGAATTTTTCCAATATATTTAAAATTATTAACCGACCATCCCATTTCTTTAATATTTCCTGCAATAAGACCTTCAATTCCGTCATGAATACCAAGAACCGTGTCCCCACGGTAAATGCAATTACGTACGAATGAACGAACGGCAGCGTTCATTCCACACGCAGGTGCACCAATATGCATTACGGCTAGTGTGTACCCTTCCTGAAGTACATATATTTATATTTATATTTTAAAAGAAAACAATTATGTATATAGAATTTAACACACAATGCCTTTGCCGGATGCGTCGAAAGATTCTTTTGGTGGCTTTAAACGGGTCAACATCTTGTAGGTTTCCAAGTTTCTTTCGAATGAACGTCCACGAAGTTTAACAGCTAATTCCCAATTCTTGTCTTCCATTGCTTTTGCAACAGCCTTTGTTCGTTCAACGCACTCCATCAATGGAACACGAACTGCCTGGTTGCCGTCCAAAGAAACAACGCACGGTACACTAGTCTCAGTCGCTTCCATCAGAGCCATAACAGCCTCAGCACCCATACGACAACCCTGTGTACATAATTTTTTACAAAATCAAGATTGAAATGTATGCAATTCATGGAAACTCACTAAGACACGATCGAAAGCACTTGGATTTCCTCCACGCTGTACGTGTCCAAGAACAGTAATACGTGTATCCTGTTGTAGTTTATCAACAACAACTTTCTTAACATCTTCAGCAGTAATGGGTTTGCCTTCTCGATCAATTGCACCTTCGGCAACGATAATAATATTTAAACGTTGTCCTGCATTTCGTTCCTATTTTTTAATTATTTTCATAAATACATAATTTATAACTTAAATTCTAGAGGCCCTTAGAAATAATAAAGAGTTCGATTTTCGTATTAAAAATTATAAATTTCGACTGTGTTTATTTTAAGTTTGATAAATAATATGAAGCCTTCGAGGAAAGGATAAGGTTATTATTAAAAAAAAAAAAAAAAACAAAGCAAAGCAAAGCAAATAAATATGGTAACCAAAAATATGCCTTAAAAATCAGTTTTAAACGCTTATAATATGCCCTTTAAAGTCATTTACATACATAAGTACAAATACATATGCCCTAAAAAAGTGATTATATACCCTACAAAAATTATTACATGCCCTAAAATTATGTTCAATAAATGTTAAATATTGCTTAAAAAAATATATTCTTGTACCAAAATGTTTGAAAAACGCATTAAAACAACGACACCAACCTAAAAAAAAAATGTAAAAGGAGATTGTCAGGACGAAACGCTTGTCTGTGGACTAAAGGACATTTATTAAAAACAAAAACACGAAATAATATTATTTGAAGGGTTTGACAATTTTGGTAACGCCTTCCCTATTGACAATTTTTCATTTATTTTAAGTATTAATGAAGTAAGAATGAGCATTAGAAAATACTGAAAATTTTATGATTTTTATGAAAAATATGCCAAAATATGAACTTTAACCGTAAATATGCATAAATATGCATTTTCGAGGAAATACGCAAAAATATGCTCTTATAGATGGCGCTTAAGACACAGTACTTTTCATTAAACGGATTTCTAACTGTTGAATTGTTTATGTTAATGTTAATTTATATACTTTACATTCTTAGAACTTAGTGTTTATATTCTAATTAAGTTTGAATTTCGTTTTAAGTTCAGTTTTTGTTTTTCAAATTATTTTATTCTTATCGATCTCAGTTTAGGGTTTGTTTCACAATGTCTGATTAAAGTTCCCCATAACTATCCGACAGTTAAATTATCCGCAACTTAAAACCTCTCATTAAAAAACTTTGCGTTTCACAATCATAAATTTATGTGTCGATTAGCTAGTTGTCAGTTATTCCAGTTTTCCGAAAAATTTGACTGATTGAAAATATTCAATTAAATAATTATTAATTTAATTCCCAAATGTGAGTTTTGAAGTGTCTTAGATAAACCTTTTAGACCGCGAAGTGGACCGAGGCCCGTGGTATCGTTGCAAATTGATATAAATCAGTTTTAACCGTTAGAAATTGTGCGTGGATAACTGAACTTGAGTGGTTATATGATTTTTTCGTTTTGAAAGTGCGTTTTTGTGGTGTTAGGGGTGGTAATTTTATCGTGAAGTGATTTGGTCATAACGCAAAATACACGATTTCTCCTCGTCTCCGTTATACAAATATTCGTCATATGTAAGTCCAAACTATTAAATTTATGCATTTGTTGTATGAGTCACATTGACAGCTGTAAATATTTTATTTGCCAGTTTAATTTGTTAATCAGCACTTCAACTGGCCTGTAAAATATTCAGAACTTTAAGTGCCACATAGACCTATTCAGATATTGTGAAACGTAAATGAGGTTTTTAAGTGACGAATAAGTTCCATGTAGCCTGATTGGAACTTTAATCAGACATTGTGAAACAAACCCTTAGTCTAATAAATAAGTAATTTCTTTTAAATTAAATTGCTTTTATTATTTTTATATTATTGTGTAATTGACTTGAAGTGGAAGAACAATACATGTACTAAATTCCAGAGTTCAGAAACAAATCTCAACCTTTTTTCTTTAGTAACTCTTATTTTACTGTTATTTTTAATTAAATTCACTCAATTGACCTTTATCTAAAAAAAAAATCGATCAAGGTCTAAGAGAAACTTTCATTTCGATTTTTTTTATGTTTCGGTCAACCAGTGAGATTTACCGTTGAAAAAAAAAATCTCATCTGCAATTAGGCCTTTAATCATCATATTTTTTTTTTTTAATTTCGTGCATAAAAAACATATAGTCTACATTTTGGTGGAAAATAAATTATTAACGTTACATGCCATAGAACCGTCTTTTTTTTTACCCGCTAACCGCTCAACCGGTTTTTATCAAAATTTTTACTCTGAAGGTCATATTAAGTGTGAATAATACTGCATACAAATATTTTCAAAAAAAAAAATTGGATTTAAAAAAAAAAGTTCAAAATTTTATTTTCTGAAAAAATCATTTTTTTAAAAACGGGTTGATGAATTTTTTTCAAAAATGGGTCGACAGATTTTTCTAAAAAAAAATTAATATATTTTATTAGGTCTATGCTCCCTTTTTTTTAATTTTAAATTTCCAAAAAGTGGTTTTAAATGGTACCTCCCATAGAACCATTTTTTTTATTTTCGTTTTTCTAGAAAAGGAATAAACTAATTTTGATAATTTTTTTATGGAAAATCTTCTGAAAAGTTTTAATAGTTTTGTATAACAAAATTTCCTAAAACTTTTTTTTTTGGATTTTCAAAAAAGTTTCAATTTTTTTTTGAAAACCAAATATTTCGAACACGACTTGGTTGATTTTTATGAAACTTGGTAACAAGGGGTTTTTCAACATTATCTAAAATATTTTGAAAAAAAAACGTTTTCTTATAGTCAAAATTAACGGTACCTTCCATATAAATGTTAAAAAACCGTTACAGAAAATATAAATTTTCGTGAAAACGACTTCTACGATTTTGATTAAAATTGTTCCAAATACTAACATTAGTATGGTCTACGATCTACAAAAAAACAAAACTTACAGTTAACCATTATTAAACGTACCTCTCATAGAACCATTTTCTTTATTTTGGACTATCTCATTACGTGTGTAACCGATTTAAATTAATTTTTTTATGCAAAAGCTCCTCAAAAGTTGAAATCATACTGCATATCAAAATTTTCAAAAAAAAAACAAATTTTGGATTTAAAAAAAAAATTTCAATTTTTTTTTTTTTGAAAATTCGATATTTCAAAAACGGGTAGATAATTTCTTTCGAAATTTAATTTTTAATTTAACATAAACAAAATTGTGTATGGATTTTTGTTCTAAAAAATTTGCAAAACTAAGATTAGTTCAAAAAATTAGATTTTAAGAAGATTTTTTTAACAAATTTATTTCGAATTATGTTGATTTTTAATAATTTTTCAATTTAAGCTCGAAGCTACTAGTTTAAACTTAAGGCTCCCATAAAAAATGATTTACTTATAATACACTGAGCTCACCAAAAACGGAACACTTCTGCCCACTGTTAGACAGACACAATATAGGAACACCACTTGCTACATGCAAACACCTTTTCAAACAATATGCTCTAGAATCAACAAATGCTAGATGGTTACAGGGTACCACCTGCCTAGCAACTAAACAAATATGGCCATGCATAGACCTGAAGCGGTCAAAAGGCTTGATTTCCCTGAGCACACAAAGTATAAGCTCCACAATTGGAGTCATAACAGGACACTGCCTCATAGGTAGACATGCTATGAAGCTGGGGGTCTACACTAATGACTTCTGTAGAAGCTGCATGGACGAGGAAGAAGATGAAACAGCACTCTCCAATAGAAGAAACACCTACCTCGGTAACCCCTTCTTTGATAATACCAGTGAACTGGCAACGATAGACACGAGATGTCTCTCAAATTTCATTAAAAGTACAGAATGGTTTGCTTAATTTCATAACTCTCCCATGAGTAACTTTCTTTAGTTGTATCACAATGGACCCTTGGCGTCTAAGTGAGTCAACAACATCCAGACGACCACTCTAACCTAACCTAACCTATAAATACACTCAATCTTTAAAATTCGAAGAAACTTTTAATACAAGAGCAAGTTCGTGCGATCCAGTCGTGCGTTTTATTTGTTTGGGCATAAGCCTGACGAGAAAAAATTTTTTCGTTGAAATTCAATTACCCGAAGCAAAAAAATAAAAAAAATCTATCTTATTAAATTTCCATTATTTCTAGTGCTATTTACCATATAAAATCCAGCGTTTTTTTCAAAATTTGATAGCAACTATTTTTGTTGCCCATTTTCTACGGTCATTTCGAAATGGTATATTAAAACAAGAAAAAGTAGGGTTACTCGCCATGGTATTGTAACTTGGTTTTTTAATAAATAAACTTTTTGATTCTGTATATAAACCATATTAGAAATCGAACTCTTTACTATATATTTTTTTTATTTAAGCTGGCATAGTAAATAATAGCAAAATATATGAGAATAACTAAGCATGAAAATATGACGGTAAAAAATAAAAGAAAAAAAATATACATAAATACTTAAGCCATCACCGATGAAATGAAGACACAAACTTACTATGAAAGAAATACAAAATTAAAGAATTTTTTGTTTTTAATTTATAACTTTCTTACTGACAAACATTCAAACACAAACAATGAAGTACGTGTAGTGTTACTGTACAATCTAAAGTTTCAAATGCCAATCAGTCCAAAGTTTTACTTTTAAAGGTAAATTTCCGAAAAATTATAAAATCACTCTTCGTATATTATTGATTAATACAAAAATACTGGTTAACAACTTTTCTCGTCGATTTAGGTCTTTATAAACCAACTGGTTCGAAAGAATTTTGGTGGTTAATGGAGAGTGTCTTCTATAAAAAATGGTATTTTTTATTTGTTGCGTTTTAAAACCGTAACGAATAGCTTTATCACTTTTATTCCATATTAAACGCAAATCGAAACAAATTACAAAAGTGGTCTCGGACTCGTGCCAACAACCACCAAAAGTCTGTCAGACCATTGGATTCGAAAAGGATAACCCACTAATAGAAATCTCTTACGGGGTAGGTATATTTACCAAAAACAGTAAATTGAAATATGCATTTTCTAACCGAAGATTATCCGACCGGACTAAAGCTATCCATCGGATGGTATCCAATTTTTCAATAGCGGCATTAGATAGGTAACCTCGCGGTATAAGACTCTTGTCATATCATCAAGATGTACATTTTTTATTTGTGTTTGTGAGATAAACAATGATTTCATCTGATATGCGTGGGTTCGACTACTATAGTGTGTATGTAGAAAGTTTTTCACAATAAAATTGGTTCAAAGCTCAGCACCACTAAAAAGGAGAATGATGATAGGCGGCTCGACACCCCTTGAAATAGCTATATCTCCAGCCAAACAAAAATATAAACGAATTAAAAATAAATTAATTCGTAAACAATTGGTGGTGGCACCTTTAAGTTGTTGTTGTTCAAAAATTCAATGAAATTGACGGAATAAAGAATGGTCAAGTCTAATAAACTGACATTCTAGTATGAATAATACAATAAATAATAAAAATAATAATGATTTCATTTTATTTCGGATTTTTACCAAAATCATCAGCTTTATTTTATTTACAAGCTATAGGCTAGTCGGCAGAAAAAAGAAAAAAAAATAGATTTTTCTGATTCAAAAATATGACAACAAAATTTTATAATTTGAATTTATAGGTTATTTTTTAAAACTAATATCTCGAAAACGACTTATAGTTTAAAAAAATGTATTAGCATCTTTTCTATAGCAAATTCAATTATCTTTCTACTTAACAGTGATTCCAATAATTAAATTTCATTGACATAGTTTTGCAAGAAAAAGATCTCTGCCGACTGGCGTATATATGTTTGTACCTCATGTGCATATTTTGGTACATTATATCCTTTCGTAATATTGCAGATATTTATGTTGAGATAGTGTTAGTTGAGTAGTAGTTAATTTGAGAAGCATTAATTTAATTTTAGTATTTAGTGTTAAGTAAGAATTTAAATAAAAGGTACTGCGACAAATTCTGACCTGATGCAATTTCGAGCATAACTTTTCCGGCCAATTAGTGACTGCTGGATCTTCTGGGATAAAAATGAAATCAGCTTCGCTTGCTAACGAAGATACAATAGCTAAATAACTACAGCATCAAGAAGAAAACAAAAAAAATGGAGGAAATGAAATCAAGCATAATTTAAATGATTTCCTATGATACTACCGTTTAGGGTTCTTCGATTGAACTACATACGTATATGTGCATATATGTATCTACAGTGGGCTTGCGTTAACTTGAACATATGATAACTTCAGCATTCTTGAACAAATATTTTTTCAATTTATGCATTCTATAAGTTAAACTTAAACAGCCTTATTTATTAACTCGTTTTAGAGGTGGAGTAATGTTACTCCGACTTTACGACAAGTCTAATCCTGAAAAAGTTATTAAAAAAAAATACACGCGGAATAGAGGCGGAGTAAGCTAAAACTGGTACATAGCAGGAATAAAGCCGTTTTAGTATCTATGTATGTCATTTTGACATGAGATCGGCATCGTGTGACATTTGCAAAAAGGTATGCAAACGTAATCCCAGTTTTCAGACCGTTTTCTTTTATTTTGCTTACCCATTCATTTGGTAGATAGATATTTAGATAAAATAAAAAAATAATTGTGGAATTTAGCTGGGGTTTGTTTACGTTTATAATAACCAGAGTTTTAGATTGGTCAATTTTTTGATAATATATTTTATAAATAAGATTTGTTTTGACGTGGCGTAAAGAGGGAGTAAGTGGTTCGACTCGGTTTAGCTACTCCGAGGTTAAAACGAGTATTAGTGAAATCTAATAAATAAGGCTGAAAGTGAATGGGAGTGAAATAATCTTTCAGTCGGCTTTTGTGGTCACTTTAATTTTGAAAAATAAGCAAATAAGTTACATTAACTTTCCCGACCGACGTTTCCAGCAGGGGTTGCTGCCCTCTTCAGGTTAACTTTATAAGGACAAAAAATACATTCATACAGGGTTTAGTAAGAATTCAAACAATACAAAAAAGTAGTAAATTCACTTGTTTCGAAGTCATTTTGATTTTAACATTTAATTTCTTTTACTTAACTCTGGGAATTTGCTTGTTAAAATGTGCCACGAAGAGCTGAGCAGTGTAAAGTCACAAGTCGTCTTGATAATGTCTCATTTAAAATGTATATATTGACATGGATTACATGTCTTTCTCGGAGGGTTGGGTGGTAGGTAGCGAAAAAGAGGACCGTCACGAAAACATGTACCGCTCGCACCCTACTGCTCAGTGACTGTACTACAGACATCCTACATATACCAATCGATAGATAAAAATTGTGCAAGGATTATAGAGGAATTGTTTTCTAGCTATCGTCATTGATATCTCATTCGAAAGGGTTTGAAAAAGGGTTATCCCTTCCGCATATGTATTTTCCATATCGTTAATTCACGTTTTAGCACATAGTAATCCATGTTCGGTAGGTGCCACAAGGGCGATCTACCAAGGGTATTTTTTATCTTGGTCCAGTAACTTGAACAGCCTTGGTTTCGTATATATGTTCAAGTTAACGAGCGTCTACTTCATTTTTCGTCAATATGTATTTAAATCTAATTTAAATGTATTAAAAAGTTATTCTTATTTTCGGTTTCTTTATTATATCGTTGTCAACTCACAAGTCCAATTTTTCGGAAACCGAGATATTTGTCGTAAAACACCATAGTTATCAAAAAATTAGTGAAAGCTGGTATTTTAAAATGTTATTAACGTACTATGAAAAAATAAATTGAAGTGTTCTACCTTTCGTTCCACTTTAAACTAACCTAATTTTCGATTTGAAAAAAAAAAAAAACTTATGAAGGTTAGAGCCTTCTAGATATTCAGCTCTATGGCAGAAAATTTTATTCCATTTGTTCAAAATTGGAAATTCACCAATCGAGGTATACATTTCGATTGATAGATCTTCAGATCAAATGTACGGCATCTCATCGCAGTACAACACAACGCATTCAGTAAACAACTTTCGACAGCTAGAAGTTAATAGGAAAATAGAAATTTCTTCAAAATATCACGATTGCCACTATACGATTGCTCGAAGTTGATCTATAGAAACAATTGATGATGTAAGGTATTGGTTTACTCACACAATTTGGTTAAGAATAATGTATCAAGTCAGTTCTGAAAACTAATACATTTTAAATTTTTTTCTTTCATACATTTTTGGAAACAATTTGTTTAGAATATCCTGTTTAAATTTAAACAAAATCAATCAAGCCAACTAAAATACGAAATTTTTTGAAACTTGAACTATTAGACCTATTTGCGCATTTTCTGAATATTGTCGATAACTTCTTCACAAACTGCTGGAAGCGCAAGTGACCATTAAGGCAATCAATTCTGGTACATAGTTTATTAATAACAATCAGCACAAAAAACATTTCAATAAAAAAAAAAATAACGTCGTATTGACTTAATAATTGAAAATATGATTTATGATGAATAGCGAAATAATAAAGAAAGAAAGAAAAAGCATTATAGTTGCGTGAACATAAAAAAAGTTATCTTACAATTGTGGACACTTAAAAAATTGCTGTTGTATGTATATGTATATATTTAAAGCATATTTTTTATATGTAATTAATCAAAAAGAAATAAATATGGAAAATTGTTAGTCAAACAAGTGCTCGACTTGCCATTTGTCAAGTAAAATTAGCTACAAACACAATAATTATACTTGAACAAATGCACATACTGCTTAAAAAATATAACATTCCAATTTGATTAATTTTGTATTTTTTTTGTATTATTAATAATATCAAATAGCCAAATAGTGCAATTTTAAAAATAAAATTATACAGTAGTTTATTTTCGCATTTATTTCTTCTTGCCTGACTCAATTGCTGACAAAGTCTTATCGGCCAGTCGGCCTTAGGTGGAGCTTCGGGAATAAAAATGTAATCAGCCTCAGATGAAAGTCCAGCTACAAGGGCCAAATAGCTGCAAAATATTACATAAATTCAAAATGCTTTAAAGAATTCGAATTCAGTGTATCAGAATTGGTTATGTATTCTTTGTATGTAATATTTCTTTTTGTGTTTGATAAACATAGGGAAATCAGGTTTCACAACTATTTAGACAAAACATTGTTTCGACTAAGCACTCCAATCAACACTCAAACCTCTCGGCCAAATTGATAGAAAAAAAAAACTTTCGGTTTTATACTTCTTTGCTTTTGATGAAAAAATTAAAAAAAAACGAGCGGGTAAAGTAAATGTGATAGAAAACGATTCTTAAAATATTCTCTGCAAAAAAGAAAAACGCTTGCCTGTATCAATTTATCGCAAAGCTTCGTAGGCCAATCGTTCGGAGGTGGTGATTCTGGGCAAAATACATAGTCGGCTTCTGAGATGACGCCTGTTACTACTGGCAGGTAACTGCGATAGTAGTTTCATAAATTTACATTTAAATAAAAACCATCTTTAAAATCATTAACAATCTAATGTACAATATAACTGACTCTATATTAAGCTTTATTTTATTTCTTAACGAGATCGAATAATAATTTGAACTCACCCACAGTGGCGTCCCATTACCTCCATAATGAATGTTCTCTGATGGGAATATGCTGTACTTACAATGGCATCTATGGCCTCAATTATTCGATGCAGAGCAGAATCGGTACCAATTGTCATGTCGGTACCGCAAAAATCGTTATCAATGGAGCCAACCTTTAATAATTTTCCATTAAAAAAAACATAAAAATGATGTTGCGATATTAACAGTATTTTACCATGCCGACTATATGCAAATAGGCATATTTTTTCCTTTGCTCGGGGGTAATTCTTTGGGTTTTAAGAAGCTCATCGAGTAAGTCGGACCATTCGCTACGGAACAGATTAGCACCAGTTAAAGAACCGTCGCCACCAATTACAACCAAATTCGTGATTCCTTTTTGAATAAGGTTCTGGGCAGCTTTTAGGCGACCCTCCTTTTCGCGGAAATCAGAGCAGCGAGCAGAGCCAATAACTGTTCCTCCACGATGGATGATACTGGAAACCGAAGACCAGTTAGCCTCGGCGATATTGTCACCTCCATCTACCATTCCTTGATAGCCTTCACGAATGAAGTGTACCTTTAAATAATAATATGTTTATAATTTATGAATTCAGTCAAAATTTATAATTATATGATAATATTGGACTTATTTTCTATGCGATTAAAACAACTAAACCAATTTG
The DNA here is from genome assembly GCA_947049315.1 of Epistrophella euchroma. NCBI lineage: Eukaryota > Metazoa > Arthropoda > Insecta > Diptera > Syrphidae > Epistrophella > Epistrophella euchroma. Next base: position 105,718,822 of record OX346245.1, on the reverse strand, counting down.
TTTAAATGCACTTATTGATATACATATCCCTACATATGTATAAAAAAAAATTATCGATGATTTTTCAAAACGGTTAAAGTTTTTTACATTAAATGTGTTCTTTTTTTTTAAGCAAAATTATCCATGGTTCGGTCATACAATTTTCCTTTGCATGTATTTCTTTTAAATTAGCTTTTCAATAGGGATAAGAGCTAAGCTTGAGGACTTTTCTGGCCCCAATTAATTTCTTAGGAAATTTTATATTCCTTTTAAGACTTTCATACAAGTAATTACTCCCACCATCACCTGCTCTATTGCAGGTATTTATAATTAAAATGCCAAATAAGTCAAATTGGAAAAAAAAAACACTTGAAAGTAGGTAATGACGCCCACTAAGCCCCAAAGTTAAAAAACAAAACCTTTTCTATCATGCACACACGCAGACACAAAAACTAAACGGAACACACAAGTGTAAAAGAAATTTTTCTTACCTACCTATTTTAAATGAAATTTCACTCATTTACAATAGGAGACAGTAAAAAACTCAAAACTTAATTTAATTAATTTTCGGAATGCATACACTCAACTAATTCCTCACACTTTAGTCAAATGGTTAGAAATGAAGAGATTGTACTTTGACTTTAGGATGGGATTTAAGTTAAGAACACGCTTTATAGGAATGCCTAGCTAATATGCATTCTAGTCATTTTTCAGTGAGCCCCTTCGCAGCTAAGAGTAGGAGGGACACTTTGAGTTGTAGTGAGCAAAAAGATGATATGTGGATTTTATCGTTCTTTTCTAAATGACTTTGAAAAAGATAATAATGTTCCCATAGGTAATGGTTTTGAGAATTAATTAATTTACAGAAGAGAATAAAGTAGATGCGGTTAATATAATACATTACAATGCAGTCAAATAGGTATCTACCTTTTGGAACTTCGAATTAACTAATAACTTTTTGCTGTGACCTATGAGTATTTTCGAATTCCTTGACGGAAGCACTTAGCCAGTTCACGTTTCTAAGATCTCACTGAGATCTCATTGAGCAAGCTCCGTCAGCTCCACTGAGTAGAAGAAGAAACCTGAACAAAATTTCTCCACTAGAAGTCAAAAACAATTTCCATCTCTTTTTTATTAATTAATCAACTGCGACAAAAAATAATTGAACAAGCGAATCCAAAAAATATCAGTCTCAGTTTTTTGACAGCAAAAGTGAAGAATCTCACTGAGGAATTACGTTCAGATTTCTGAGATTGCTGAGATCTCTGAGATCTCAGTGAGCTTGAGAAACCTGAACTGGCTAACTGTATTCAGTTTACAGGGTAATTTATATACGGTGTGACAAAAGGCTAGAACGTGTATGTTGAGTCGAGAAAGAAAAAAAATTGTATAAAAGGGGTGGGGGGGTATATTCCCCCACTTAGGCGGGAGGGGCAACAACAATACCTACAATGTCCTGCTATACTTTTTTTTTAAACCCATAAGTCGGTTCTTTCATTTTTTTTAATTCAAATTATTTGAGATAATAGTTTTTGAAAAATGGACAATAAATAATTAACCATAATATCGAATTAATTCTAAAAACTTAAAGCTGGCCATACACGATAGAGCCAAATGGCTCGACCGAGCCAAATTGCATCATGTGAATGGGTTCGGCCTAGCCATTTGGACCAGTCCAATTGGCACCGAGCCATTTAGCTCGATCGTGAATGGCCGGCTTAAGAACATAACTTATGGTTAACTAGCTGGCCTTGCTTCGCATGTTAAAATAAATATGTTTATGGTTGCAAAATACGTTTGTATTTGTCTTTTGGAGTATTTTTATATGTGAATAACTGACATTTCAAAGAATTGTAGATTTTGAAAACTGAAGTAGCCTATGTCCATCCTCATGTTCCTCATGCTGTCGTTCTACCAATTCTCATTACAATCAGTTAGGTATTTTCGGAGATTAAGAGGAACAAACAGACAGACAAACAAACGTTCACCTTTATAATATTAATAATAATTAATAATAGGATAATAGGATTGTTCAGGATCCATAACGCTATGGATTATTTCACTGCAATATTTGTCATAACTAAATTTAACTATTGGTAAGGCCCTTTGAGTTTAGAAATGTGATGTGAATTCATTCTGATAAAAAATTTCAAATATTTTCATATCTAATAGTAGTTTTCTTCATATTGAAATCACCCATTTTTTTGCTATTCTCGAGCACTTATTACCTGAAGCCGAACAAAGAGTTTCCTGTTTTTTGAACACTGAATTCAAAAGGTCGTCATACGTAAAAAAAAAAACTCGTTGTTTAATGTTAAAAATAATATAAATTAATTTGCAAATCTATTTTTAAAATTGTATTTAAGTTGTTTATATACATATAGACACTTATTGTTAATTTTATAAATATTATACCTATCTATTTAATAGATATTACCACGCATTTTGTACTTATAGTTGTCACCTACATCATCCCCGTTAAAAATGCGTGTTGGATCATCCAAGATGGCTCAACAATTTTCTTAAACGGGCCATACATGATTGAGCCATTTATCTCGGTGAGAATTGGACTCGTCGATTTATAACTTGCTGAATTTTTGATTTGCATATTATGTTTGGGGTGCAATTGATTAGGGTAATTTGTGATATTTAAAGTAGGAAAAAATTATATAGGTATACATATGAAATAAGGTGATATTCAAAGACAGTTAACACTGGAACGAACCTAACAGTGCTGAAAATTTAGTCAGAAACAACAACCATTAGTTTGAATACAAAAACTCAATGACCAACACAAGGTATAATCTTTTTTCTGAAGTTCAAGCTCTAGCAAAATTTCTGTGAGCAGCTTTGCTTTGAATTCAATATTATAATTGGAAGACATAACTGGTGGGGATTTTTTCGACGAAAAATGAATTTATATAGGTAGGTACATACCAAGTAAGAGAATTTTCTAAAAGAACCAAACAGAAAATAATTTGAAAGAAATCTAGGAACCTAATAAAAGGACATTATGTTTTAAACTTTAATGTAGTACAAATTCTGTAGGGTTATCGTTATTGTAACAATTATATATTTTTGAAGAAAAAAAAACAATCAGATATAACTGAAAATCAACAATGTATTTTACCTTACATCCGAGATAAATTCCCATGCGCACCACTGCACGGACGGCAGCATTCATTCCTTGAGAATCGCCACCACTGGTAAAGACAGCTATGCCTTTACCCTTGTGCGAGCCGCGCTCGATGAAACGTTGAGTACAGTCGTCACCGGGCATCCTGAACTTTGTTTCTTTAGTTAATAATTACGATTTCTTGCACAAATAACTTTCTTTCCAGTCTTCTATAGTTGATAAGGTATAATAAATAGTACTCTTTTAGTGTCTATTTTAGCAATTATAGTTTATTTAAGAACAATTATGTTGATTCAATCAGAGTACCTGAAATACAAATTCCGCTGGATATTTTAGTTTGTATTATTTCAATCACTGGATATACTCTTAACTGATCTTTGAATTTTGGTAATTTTACGAAAAGCCTAATTGGATTGCGAAGACTTTACCAAGGTGACACAAGATGACATCTCAAGGTGACCTTTTAACTAGTCGATTATTGTTATGACAAGGGTATTTCAACAAATGGGCGTTAGTTTCAAAAAGATATATCAAATATGTAAAATGTTTTAAATGTTATGCTCTTCTATTTGAAGAAAATAATTAATAGTAAAATATATTAAAAAGAGTGGATGATATCTTTTCTTTTTTAATTGATAACCCGGTATTTGTTTGAATTTGTGTTTTTTTTGACACTGACAATATAGGTTTCACATGAAGGTGGCGTATTACATCGTCCAGGGAAATTAATTGACTGCGTTCAGCTGGACTGCTTTTACACACTGCAATATTTTTTTTTGATGGTCGTGTGTGGAGGGGGTAGACGAAATTTCTGTGATTGAACAAATTGCAGAGTTAACGCCATTTCTTCTTTGTGTTTATCGTTATTTTTCGAATATGTTTTATTTCAATTCTTCTACTCTGTGAACTTCCCCTTGATCAAGTGCAGTAAAGAGTGGAGATGGATGAAACCATGGACGTATGTCCCCTTTCACACAGGGCAACTGAGTTGCCGACAACAAATAGTTCATAGGCGAGAAGGGCAGGAAGAAAGAGGGGGAAATGAAATCTCCCCGGTCAACAAATTCAGGAAACTTTTTTGACGTTTCTCTTCACACTACGTTTGTGTGCGTTCAACCAAGGTAGTTTAAGAGGAAAATACAGCAAGTCTCCTCCAACTTTGTATCTGCGTGTGAAAGATACAGGAGACTGTTAAGGAGATTTAAAGAAAACGTCAAAAAAATCACCATCAACTAGTATCTTCGTGTGAAAGGGGACTATTATATATTTATTTATTTATTTATTTATTCATTTAGCTACAAATTTATAACATTAGCTGCATTTTATTTTCCCCCAGATCTAATCCGGATCAGATCTTGATAATAAAACAAACTGGATCACAAATTTATTTATTTCTCACAGTTGGCTTTATTTGCACAATAAAATTGACAGAAGGAAAATTTTCACAAATATTATTTGAAATAATATTTCGTATTGAATGTTTAAAATGGAACAGTTTTATTTTTTTAGTTTAATTTTCATTAAGTTAATAGTTTTTTTTTTTTTTTTCTGTGCCTCGCGACGCGTCGTCTCTATTGAATGAAGAAAAACTCATAAAAAAAAATTGGAATGATGGCGGTATTTGTTTGATTTCGAGAATTTTTAATTTTATTGAGTTTTTTCTGTAAATCTCAGCAGTGGTACCAACCTATAAAATTAAAATATTGCTAAGGAAGTGTTCAAAAAATGGATTTCGAAATCCAAATCTAGAAGCAGACCTGGATCTTGTGTTGTTTTTGTATTACTTGTATTTATGTTTCCAAATCCAATCTGGATCAGATCTGGGGGAAAATAAAATACAGCTATTATTAGCTTTGAGTTTGTAAATTTCTATATAAGTAATTTTTTAAACAAAATTTTGGTAAATTAAAATCAATTACACTAAAATATTTATTATAAGCTGCACATGCAGCAAACAAAGGTTCATGAATGCCATAATTTGTTCTATTGAATCTTTGATTTAAAAAATCTACAGATCTTAAGGACCGTGAATTTATGTTAATGTTGAGTTGTGACAAAAGATATTCTGAATTAATTGCTCCGATCAAAATATCGTTGATAAATAATATTTTATAAACTGTTCTTCGGTGATTTAGAGATGGTAAATTTATTAAGGTCAGGCGTTGGTTGTATGGTGGTAAATGCGTGTTGATATCCCATGGGAGATAGCTAAGGGCATAGAGAAGAAATCGTTTTTGTACAGATTCCAGTCTATTTATATTAGATTGGTAGCTTGGACTCCAAACACAGCTGCAATACTCAATAATCGGTCGCACAAGAGAACAGTATAAAGTTTTAAAAATGTAGGGGTCTCGGAATTCTTTAGAAAACCGACAAACGAAGCCTAACCTGCATTTCGATTTGTTAATGATATGATCGATATGTTTATTGAAGTTTAATTTTGAGTCCATTATAACGCCAAGATCACAAAAATTACTAACTCTTTCAAGTGGTTGACTGCACAACATATAGACATTGGAAAAAGGGACCCGTTTTCGAGAAAAAGACATACACTTGCACTTTGACACATTTAGTTCCATATCATTGATATGACACCAAATAGAAACATTGTTTAAGTCTTTTTGTAATAATTCAAAGTCATTATTATTTTTATAAGATAGGCGAAGCTTAGCGTCATCGGCGAACAAAAGAAGATCCGAATATTGGATTATACTATGTAAGTCATTTATAAATAATAAAAATAAAAAGGGTCCTAAATGGCTTCCTTGGGGGACACCGGAATATACAGTTATCTTTTTTGATGTTTTATTTTGGAAGTAGACATACTGCGATCTGCACTGTAAGTATGACTCCAGCCAAACTAAAAACCAATTTGGGAGCCCAATGGTCATTAGTTTTTTCAGAAGTAAACGATGATTCACACGGTCAAACGCTTTTGCAAAATCCAAATATGCGACGTCAGTTTGAAATCCATTTTGGTTTTTGGCAATAACATCGGAGCAAAATTCCATTAAGTTGGTTGTGGTTGATTTTCCCTTCGTAAATCCATGTTGATGTGGTGAAATAACGTTTTTAAATCTTTCTTCAATATATTGCAAGACAATTTTTTCAAATAGTTTTGGTAAACATGATAATTTCGCAATGCCTCTATAGTTGGAAATATTACATTTGTTTCCGTTTTTATAAATTGGAGTAATAAATGAAGACTTCCACACTTTAGGGAAAACACCTGTTTTGATCGATAAATTAAATAGATAACACACAGGACGAGCTAAAACAGAAATATGACGTTTAACAATAAAGGCTGGTATTTCATCAGGACCATAGGATGATGAGTCTTTGAGCTTGGATGCTTGTGTTATTAATTCATTTTCGTCAATATTCGGTCTAGCCACGTCAAGTTGGATAAAATTTAATAAAGTTTTTAAATAAGTTTCGGTGTTATCACAGTTTTTATCACAGATGTTATCATTAGTATTATCACAGGAATTACCGTTGGCATTATCACAGATTATATCACAGGTATTAGGCTTTTTATAAACGCTTTGGAAGAAGTTTGAAAACATATCACATATAGTTGCAGTATCATTAGAAGAACAGTCCTTATAGGTCATCACAGCTGGAAAGTGTTTGATTTTTAGTGGAATTAATACCTATAAGTTGATTTAGATTAACAGATTTTTGAGGTTTTCGAGGTCTGTATTCAAATTCACGAATAAAAACATGTTCAGGCCAAAAATTTGGATTGAGAACAACGTTGAATAAGTGATGCGGTACTGTTATTTTAAATGATGAGATCTCTCTAGCACTATTGAATTGATATTTCAATATATTGATTCCGTCTGTGCTTTCACGACCTGAATTAGTTTGAATATAATTTAACACATCGTCAATGGAAGTCGAAGATTCAAGACGAGATAAAAACAAACATTTTGGTGGAGGTATAGCTTTGAGTAAAAACGGTTGGCTAGATGATTTATTTATCAAATCGATTGGAATGGATTTGGAGCACATAGGACCATCAGGAATGCATGGTATTATGTTTTCTGTGGCGCTTTCCAGCTCGATGTCCATGGATTCCGAAACAGCTTTACCTTTTTTCTCAATAGACCTCTGTTTTTCTTCACTTTCTTCCTTTTTATTATTCTCGTTAGGTTTGGGAGTTCCCTTATTTATACTCTTCGGAATCAGATGCGGTTTTTTATTCGATGAATCAGATGAAAGCTCAGCTTTCCTCTTAGTGCTTCTGGTCAAAGGCGGCTCCTTAACTTGACTTTTAACCAGCGTTTTAATTTCATCCAAAGATTTTTGTATTTCAGTCAATTTAAAACTGTTCTCCTCAACTTTTGAACGAAGTAAAACAACATCGTGAAAATTGCATTTATCACAAAAGTAGTGAAAATTAGGGAAACTTCTGATTTTTTCAAATGTCTTAGAATCAACATTTCCACAACTTATATGAATAGAATATGAACTGCTAGTTGCTTACCTCAAGTTGGTTCCATTTTAACCTCAGCGACACTAGCCCCCCGACCCTGATTTGGATCTGATGAGAAGTTATTTTTGGTTCAAAGCGTTCGTGTACTCTACTCTTGGACTGTTACTATTCTCTTTGAGAGGATTTTATCCCCACTCCTCAAATTTTGATAATTTGCCAGTTTAGTTCGGAAAGTACACGAGCAAACATACATGGTCTTATTAATTAGATTTTTGGCTGTTTAAACTATGTCTAAGTATTTCGAAACAGTCGGAAATATGCTTTAATTAATAAAAAAAATATAGCATTTCTCAAGGTTTAGACAATAGATTACGTTGTCTAAGGCAAGATAAAACGAAAAATCACTTTAGCAACAATTAGAAAGGTTTTTAAAAAACTTGGACGGCTGTCTAAAGTTAGACAATGTTTATTAATACGACCAACAGTGTACGTGAGTGAGGCCGAAAGAATGGAAAAAAAAGAAACGAAGAAAAACAAAGAAACTCACAACCGCCATTTAAAACATACTTCTTCCTGTCAAATTTAGAAATTCTCGTCCAGGGTAGTTTTTGTTGGTGATGGCAAGGCGGTCAAATCCGTTGAGCGCCCGTAGTGCAGTTATTTTCCAACGATTTAAGGCTCTCCCAAACCAACGCGATTAATCGCTGCGACAGTAGAAAACAATAACAACAAAGTGTTGTTTTGTTTGACAACCACGTGTTGTTATTGTTGTTTTCTTTTGTCGCAGCGATTAATCGCGTTGGTTTGGGAGAGCCTTTAAGTTGATTTTATTATGATCACTAGTTTTATCACAATTAAAAAAAAAAAAACATAACTTTTATTCAATTATTTATTTAATCGGATAAATATAATCCAATTTTTTTTTAACAGGTGGGTCAGAACTTCCCAAACGGGCCACCAAAATGGGATGATCGTTATTTTCCACCGTTTATACATTTTATGATAGCTTTTTACTTTGTCTACTCACATCCAAAAATATTTTTGAGAAACAAAATTTTGAAACGGTGTTATGGACAATCAAAGTTTTTAATAGCATTTTTTTAAAACAATTATATCTTCCAATCTAATGAGCCGATTTTGATCATTTAAATGGCGTTGGAATTTTAATATCTCATAGTTTATTTGTGATTTTTGTCGAAAAAAAAATATTTTTTTTTAGTAATTTTTTAAATTGATTTTTTATAACTAACCTATCGAAACGAAAAAAATACTGCATGAACCTCATTTCGTTCTTAGAAATATGCCGTCAAGAATGGATATCGCAACTAGAAGCAAAGATATATAGACGAATTTCATTTTATTCAACTTTTGATCAATTTAATTTTAATTTCATGTAAAATGCTCTCATCAATATACTTGAAATTATCTTGCAATTTGCAAATTATACATTTTGACTCTGCAGCTGGTTGAAAATATAACACTGGTCAACAAGGTTTTTGTTACAGAAACCAAAATATACTTTTCCGAAGGTTTTTTGTGTGCTGAACTCGAATCCGAAGTCAGAAATATTTTTTTTTAGATACTCCCGTTTGAAAATTAAAAATAACGTTTTTTCGGTGTTTTCGAGGCTACGTTATAACGTGAGGTAATTTGTGTCAGCATATAATTTATAACGGTTTCTGAAAGCACTTATTTTCTTCATAGGGTGAAACAGGGTAAAAAAAAATATCGTATCAGGTTAAAATTTGTTGTATTTTTATTGTTAGTCCTAAACATTTTTCAAAATTATGCTCTGCTCTTCACTCAAAAAGAAAAACGCCTATTATGAATGGCGAATCGGACTTTAAAATTTGCGAATTCTCCAATTTTGTATTACAAATATCGATTCGCTCGACTAGCCTAGGAAAAATAGACTTACCAGGAAAAAATTAGTTAGAGACACGAGCGGAATTCTCTCCGATTTCCTACGAATCGGAGACATTTTGCTGATCGGAGGACTACCTCGAAGCAAATTTGTAAGAAATCGTAAGAAATCGGAGAATTCCGCTCCGACGCGACGGTTACCTCGATAAGGCCGTCTATAAACTGAGAGTTCCTCACCGATCCGATGACAGCTCAGTCACAAATGCAGTAAGCAAGTTGATATGTCAAAAGCATATGTTTGCATTGCATGCATATGGCGTTTAGGAACATTTGTTTGAATTGTTGATTTACTGAAATAAATAATTGATCTTTATTAAAATTTTTTTGCACCATAGCACCAATTCTTCACAAAAAAAAGACGCGCCAAAGCCAAATACATACTTAAACTCAAATGCAAGTGAAGTGCGCAAAACAATTTCTACATTTGCACAAATGCGTCTGCATTTGCTCAAGAAAAACGTTTTGGGATAATTTGCTTTGCAGGGATTTTTATGTTTGCATTATGGAACTGTTTGCTAAGCATAATTTGCGCAAGTTTTGCGTTTAGGAATTTGGCCTCAGTTAGAAGGGGTCAGTGGTGATGAAAATCGTCCCTATCTAGGTAACCGTCGGAGCGGAACTCTCTCCGATTTCCTACGAATCGGAGACATTTTGCTTCGAGGTAGTTCTCCGATTAACAAAACGTCTCCGATTCGTACGAAATCGGAGAGAATTCCGATCCGACGGTTACCTCGATAGGGCCGAATGAGTTTTGTTTGCAGATACATATATCAAAAACTGTTTGTTTTAAGGAAATATAGTTTTCTACAATCATTTATCATTTATTTAGTAGCAATATATGTAACAGTATTTCATTTGGTAATATATATAGGTTAGAGATTTAGGATTAACATTTTCCTTTTCAACTATAATTTAAAACTATGATATAATAATAAAGTTGTATAATGAATTTTAATATAGATCATTCAAGGGAAAGCTACGAACAAAAACCCTTATTCAATTCTTAAAACTAATATTGCAAAACTCCCACATTAAGTTTCTTAAATTATAAATTGAACTAGGTCGTATAGTTGCGGAGAAAATTAACATTGCCAAATGGAAAATATTCCACTCAACAAGCTCATTCACTCCAAATTCACCGCCTATAATTTTAACGTGTAATATAGTACTACAATCTATATATAAATTTATGGTGGAGATAAACATTTGATTAGTTCATTATCAGAGTAAGAACAATTTACATAAAATTTTTGTGTTAAATTTTCAATAAGGGAGTTCAAAAGATTGACATTGGCTTGCTCATGAAGCCTGATGGTTGAATGACACCATGGCAAATCAAGCATCATTTTAAGAATTTTGTTCTGACATATTTGTAGCTTAAGTTTGTGAGTTTTGGCACAATCGTACCAAACAGGAGCACCGTACAGGAGGATAGATTGGAAAATTGATTTAAACATTAAAATTTTATTTTCTTTGCTAAGTTTGGAATTTCTGCAAATTAATGGATATAGAATTCTTTTGTAAAGATTTATTTTATCAATAGTTGTAGATATATGTTTTTGGAAATTAAATTTTCTGTCTATCATGACCCCAAGATATCGACAATGCTCGGACCATTCAATGTTCACGGTGCCCATTCGAAGTTGTACATTGTTTGGGAGGAAACAAGGTTTTCGACGTCTTGTAAACCAAATAGCTTGCGTTTTCAAAGGATTTACCTTAATCTTCCATTTGAAAAAGTATTTTTCTATTGTGGAAAGAGTTGTTTGCAACGTATGATAAACGTCCACAAAATAAGTGCCCGATGTAAAAATAGCCGTGTCGTCAGCAAACATTGCAATACCAATATTATTTCCCAGAGTGGGTATGTCGGAGACAAATATATTGAAAAGAGTAGGACCAAGTACTGTACCCTGAGGGATTCCATATGGAATATTTTGTACAGAAGATTTATCGTTTTGTACCTTTACCAAAAATTTCCTGCCACTCAAAAAGCTTTGGATAATTTTAACTATCTGCATGGGAAAGTTAAATTGAACAAGTTTGTGTAGTAACGCATCGTGCCAGACAGTATCGAAGGCCTTTTCAATATCTAAAAGTATTAAAGCAGTAGACTCTTTACTATTGAATTTTTCTTTAACATGATTTTTTATTCTGAGAATTTGATGGTTGGTGCTATGAAACGGTCTGAATCCGAATTGAAAATCAGGCAAAATATTATTTGCATTTAAGTGATTGTCAAGATTTTCTTTGATTATTTTTTCTAATATTTTGCTTATAGAGCTCAGTAAGCTTATAGGCCTGTAGCTGTTAGCATCATCTTTTGGTTTGCCGGGCTTTGCAATTGGTATAACAATTGCAGTTTTCCAGCAATCTGGAAAGTAGCTTAATTTGAGACAAGCATTGAAAATTGAGGCAAGGTATCGCAAGCCAGATAGGGGGACAGCTTTCAAAAGTTTGTTACTTATACCGTCCATGCCGGGACATTTTTTAGTTTTAAGGCTTTGAATCAAATTTTTTACTTTACAAGGATTAATTAAATTTAAATCTGTTAATTCGATATTTGATTGCGATATAAAAGTAACTGTATTTGCAACTTCAGTGGAAGTACAAAGATCACTATAGTGAGCTGTAATTTCGTGATTATTTGAAAAATTTGAAGCTAAAAGGTTTGCCTTATCTTTAGCCGTTATTAAAAGTTGGTCATTTGTTTTGAGAGGCGGAATACCTGAGCAACGTTTTTTGATAACCTTAGAAACTTTCCAAAAGGGTTTACTTGATTTTTCAAAGGATGAAAGAAGACTGTTCCAGCGTGTGTTTCTGTATTTATCAATTTCCATAGCTATTTCGGTATTTAAAAGTTTTGTGCTGTTGAGGAAGCAGTCATAACGATAGCGAAGCCATTTCCTTCTCTCTGAGTTTCTCAGTCTTATCAACAGCAAAATATTACTAGGGAGTCGAACCGAATGATCATTTTGTGCACGACACTTAGGAATTGCAAAGTCAGCAGCGCTATTCAGCAATGAAACAAAATTACTACACATAGAATCAATTTGGGTTGTACTATTTATCGGGCTAGTAGAAATGTTGTTTATATTGCAGGTTCTGTTAAAAAAAGAAGTAAATAAGTTCCAATTTGCTGCAGAAAATTTGTAATACAATCTGGTTTGTTTTACTTGTAGTTGAAGACTCAAATTCATTTTGACTGGAAGATGATCAGATCCTAATTTGTTGTAAGTAACTGGCCTGTTACAATAAGTTGGTATATTTGTAACAAAAAAGTCTAAAGTCGAAGGGCTTTTAGATATAGATGTAGGAACGTAGGTATGATTTGGTGGGTATAGTAAAGAGAAATTTGGATGCGTCTCATTGACGTCATACAATACGTTACCCCAGCAATTTGCTCTAAGACAATTCCATAATTGATGGCGACAATTTATGTCACCACCAAAAATGACTTTGTTTCGAGTTCTAAAAATTTTCTGTAGATCGCTTTTAAATTGAGTTATTTTATCATGAGTTCTATTTCCACCTGGGAAGTAGACAGAAAAAATACTCACTTTGGAGTTATTTTCCAAAAATACATCTATTCCTATTGACTCAATACATCGTAGTTGCAAGTGAGGATGAACCGAATGATCGATATCTTTTCTTATAACAACAGCAACGCCTCCTCCTGTTTCGTTTCTCCTGTCAAGACGATAACATTTAAAATTTGGATGTGAAAATGATTTGTTTTCTTTTAACCAGGTTTCTGTGACCAACGCAATGTCAACTTTTTTATCTGTAATAATATTAAAAAATTCTAATTGCTTTTTTGTGATGCCTCTGGCATTCCAAGTAATAATTTTAAGAGAGTTAGATAGCATGATTATTTGAGTAGATATACTTGATAGCAAGAGATGTTATTACATTGAACTGATCACTTTTGGTGTGACAGACACTAAGTTTAGCTAAAACTTCACTCAAAAGAGAATTAATCTCTTCAAAGGAGAATAATGTACTATTATTATGATTTGTATTCGATTGTATTTTGTTCTCACGTTGACCTTGTTTGTGTTGTACAGGTACAGGTACCGATGATGATGGTAAAGATGATGGATCAGCAGAGCGATTTTTATTTATTAGTCTTGGTGGAAGAGGAGGGGGGCGTTGGGGTAAGGGAGGAAAATGAGAAAGAGAATGTGGATCAAAAGGTTTTTGTGGTGTTTGCGTAGGTGGTGTGTGCTTGTTGCTTGCTACACGTCGATGGGTGGAGAGTTTTTGGCGAATATCCAGGTATTGTTGGCGACTTATACAGTTGGAGTCGGATGACTTGTGAGGTCCACTGCAATTGGCGCATCGAGTCACGTCAGAAATTTTGCATTCAGTTGTTTTGTGGCTGCCGGCACAGTTAGCACAAAAACTCTGAATGTGGCAGTGCATGGAACCATGTCCATAGAGTTGGCAATTGTGACATTGCGTAATTTTTCCGGGGCTTTGCTTCTTGAAGTCCCAGCGAACAAGAGTTTTAAACAAGCATGCATGGTTTCGTTTAAGTTCATTCATTTTTATAGTACCGCGTTGAATATAGACGATGTAGATGTAGGTTTTAGTTTGGGTATTTGTTTTTGAGTTATTAGTGATCATTTTCACATCGATGCACTTTATACCTGACGAAATAAGTTCATCTTTAACCAATTTTTCGGCTATGAGATCAAGCCCCGATAAAACTACCTTAAAAGGTCGCGTTTCTTTGCGCGAGTACGAAAAAAATTGAATATCAGATTTTATAAGTTCAGCCTTGATTTTTTCAAAGATTTCATTTGATGGAGATATAATTTTTTGACCAAGAGAAATATTTTTGATAAGATACTTGTCGATCTTTAAATCACTTAGCATGAGGCGCACTCGTTCACTTGTGGATTTGAGAACCACTATAGGGGGAACACTTTCTTTAATGACGTTGGAACGTTCATTATTATCACTTTCGGACATTTCATCAATATCAGCATCAGCCATGAGGCTTTGCAAAGGTTGATAATAGTTTTGATTATTATTCATTTTATCATGAATATCTTTTTTATTTGTATTTAAATGTTTTCTGGGTGGGCGAACATCGCCGTCACCAGAGTCGCAACGAACTCTTTTATGAGAAATTTTAATTCTTTATGCAAAACGCGGTGTGTATGAAAGAATACTTGCACTCACTTCAACTGCTAATACAAGAATGAAGTTTTCTACAAACTTTTCGCTGAAATTATTTGTGATAAAAATAGTTTCATGACCTAAAAATATTTGTAACCACTTATAACTGATTTGCTATAGTGATTCTTTACTTTTTAACGGTAAGTGCTACGTAAAAACCGAAGACTATTTTTTCAGAAGATTGGCTCAGCTACTAGATTGCAGAACAAACTTTTTCTCTAAAATAAATCATTTTTGACCTTTGACCCCTTGCAACTGACCTAGCGTTCATTGGATTTTTTTTCCTTTCTTTGGAATATTTTCGTCTATTCTTACTGGTCTAGATGTGTCGTGGGGATATTGATCGGTTCCCACCGAACAAAATTCCTGCTATTGAACTTTTCCTTTAAGAGAACATATTTCTAGGAAAAATGAAACACTTGTTTTTAATTAAGAAACTGTAATTTCAATAAACATAAATAATCTTTTCCCCTCTTACTTAAACATAACGTTTTGTTTTTTCTTTCATGTACAATCATTTTAGCTGGACAACAATTGTTTAGTTTTTATTTTTTAAATTAAATCCGCATTACTTATTGTTTTTTATTTTGTCTTAAGCTTTGTTTTTTTTTTTTTGTTGTTTTTTTCTTTTCTTAAGTTGTCGATATACTTTATAGTTTTAGCTCAAACGAATTCCATTATTTTTGAAATAAAATAAAATAGTTTCAGTCCCTTTTGAAGTGATTTTCTTTTAGTATTAAATAATGTAGTTTCAAATAATTGCAATACATTTTTTCTGTCCTTACGAAAATACACGTATATTTGCATGCAATACATAAAAAAGTTTGGTATATTTTATATTAATTTTTGTTTGCGCAAGAATTAAAAGTTAAAACTTAGAAAGGAAATTATGTTATCCTTAACAATCATGCCCTTTTAAAATGAGATGAATGGATTTTTAAAGATAAAATTTGAAAGTATTTTTTTTTTTTTAATTTTTAAACTGTATCTCTATTTAACATTTCAAACCTAACCATAAGTACGAAATTTAATAACAAAAAAAGTATACTTTAATACCTACTCTTAGAGAATTGTGCTAATCAATTTATTAAAAGTCTTTCGAAAATCCTTTTCACCTGATACAGGTTGTTAACAATCCGATTTTTTTTATCCTTTCAAATTAGCTCTTATCTCTTTAAAGGATGGTTTAACATAAAATCCAATAAAACATCTGACAAAACTAAAAAAAAAAAAAAATCATTCGTGGATGTCCAAGTAACATTTGAATAACAAGATTTAGATGCACATTTCATGACATACATATGCTTAATGAAAAACATACATATATTACTTACCAGATTTTGATAAATATTTTATTTAACTATGATAAAATGTATTAATATAAAAAATTATGTTTAATTGATATTTTTCTTATAAAAAATATTGAAAAGATAAGGTATATCGCAATGAATAGGTTAAATCAGGTTTGTGTTCGCCATCAAGTCTCTTGGTAAATTTTTGTTTGCTTCAAGTTTAAACTAGCAAAATAAAAGTAACTCATACGCAAAAACGATCTATTAATCTGTGTGTACGTATTTAAATACACGATCAATTGATCAACAGCTGCATATAAGATAGTCCATTTTTGGTCTAATATTTTACCCTTCTTGCAATTAGGGTTCGCTGGAAAAATTATTCAAATAAAAAAAATACGTTGTTATAAATAATCAGTGGAATGTTTTGTTCATGTTCTCGCGAGCTTTAATTAGTTGTTTGGGTTTATACGAGTATGCACTGACTTTTTATTATTTAAAACGTTGAAAGCTGATCATAATAATTAACGCAGCACTAGTTGAATAATCATTATTGCCCAATTTAATGATTTTTTTTTTTGTGTAAGGTCTGTTACGATTCGATTCTGCTTGCACAAAACTTAAGGCAAAAAGAAGAAAAGACTAACTTTGAAACAAATGGGGAAAAATAAAAATGATTTTACTGTAGGTATTTAAAAGGTAGACAGTTAAATAGAGCATTTTACATTAAATAATAGTTATTTTCTATTTTAACTACAATTTGTTCTTCTTCTATGCTTTGTTGCTTAAGAAGATTATATTTGACAAGCGGTGTATTTGTTATCATGGATAAGAACAAAAAACAAATAATAAAAAAGTCATTATTATTGTATTTAATGTGCATCCTAATAATGTAAATTCACCATCACAAACTTTTTTTTTTTTTCAAATTCTTTACAAAAGAAATAACAGACAATTTTGTTTATATTTTTGACAAGTAGGTAAACAAATTATATAAAACTATTTTTTTTTGAACATCCACATCAAGATGAGTCATATTTTCGTACAAAATTATTCATAATTAAAAAGAAAAACAAAATATATAGTTAAAAAACAAACAAAATATTTATTTAAAAAAAATAATAAATAAAGCGCTATTTCAACAAATAAAAGTTTTTTTTTTTTGACCATAAAAGATAGCTTTTATTTGCTTCACTGACATTTAATTTTTTCTGCAAATAGAATTAAGAGAAAAGAGAAGAACCCGTTTTTTCTGTCTCTTCTCTATTAATTTTTGATTTGCGGTTAGTGCCATTTTGCTATATTTCCTTCAAAGATTTTATCTTTTCTGAATTTTGTTTTTTTTTGTTTTTTTTTTTGTTGTTGTTGTTGTTTCCTTCTTATATTTTTTTATGATTTTGTTTGTTTTTATTTTGTATTTCAATTGTTTGTTTTATTATTATATTTGCATAGTCAAAAGGGAACATTTAGTTTGGTTAGTTGTCACCACCTTCTTGTGGTTCATCAGCATCCCCTTGCGTATCCGATGTCCATAAAGTGAGGTTGTCTCTCAACAGTTGCATGATAAGTGTTGAGTCTTTGTATGAATCTTCATTAAGAGTGTCTAGCTCAGCTATCGCGTCATCGAACGCCTGTGTGAATTTTAAAAAAGAGTTGTTATAACACAGAATATACAAAATTAACACTGGAAATTTAACATTAGTAAGAAAAAATAAACACGATACAAGGAGTAAAATCTTTGCTGCAAAGCATTATCTCTTACAAATAACTAATTTAATTTATTAACTTGGCAAGAGACTAATTTTAGAATTAAATTCAGTCTTTCAATACAATTTCATGATTGAATACACACCATTAGTTGGAGTTTAACGATAAGCATTTTTTAATAAATCAATTATTTGAATTTCAAGACACTCATTAGCCAAATCATTACTTTAAAAAAGTGTAAAACATTTGTTTGTACTAAGTAAGACTTTCAAAATGAAAATTTATAACTAATCTGACATCGGGACGGGGACTTTAAAACTTAAAAAAATAGTCCATTTTTGTACTTTGTGGTGTTTTCGTTTGCTTATTACTAAAATTCTTTGACAAAATCTGGAAAATATGTAAAGAAAAAGGTAATTTTTTACCTAATTAATAAAAGTGTATATAGAGGAAGGTGATTTGGTACATATAGCAGGAGACAATCCAGTTCCCTTTGAAATTAATGAGTTAATAAGGGATCATGAACAGAACCATAAGCACACACATGGATCTTAAAACTTAAATATTTTTGGTGGGCTAGTAAAATGAATTCAAACATGAGGCATTTTTCTGAGAAAAAAATAAACATTATTAAATAACTGATACTTTAAAAAGTTGATGTTTTTTATTTGCTTTTCCTTAGACGGACAACTCGTTAGCCTGATACGAATTACTTATAAACTTTTTGGGCAATCACACACTAGAGAAATTCAACCTTGGGAAATTGAAGCTTGTAGGCGTGGGAGTTGAAGAGTGCGGAATGAAAAGGGCAAAATGTTCTTCCTTCTTGTGAGTAGGATAACAAAATTGAACTACTAATAAAAAAAAAGTTGTTTGCAGAATTTAATTGTTATTTTTCTAATTTAAAACCGAAGAATTTGTTGTTATTCTAAACGTCAAATAGCCGTTTCATATATATAGTTATGGACAAAACAATAAGACCAGTAGGAGACATTTAACAAGTTCCTCGTTATTTTGAAAATAAAAAAACTAATGTCGTTTTCTATTGGACGTCTGGCAGCGTCCGGAATCAAACCAAACTCTTCTAAAACCATTCCATTGGCAAAAAAAACGGTCAACCGACGATTCTGAGAAGAGAATTTCGCTTCTCGATTTAAAATCAGAATCCACTCAAGAAGCACTAATACATGAAAAGCTCTAACGTCAGAACAAACTCACTCAATGTCAAAAGTAAACGTCGCCTCTGTTCGAAGGACGCCATGCTTGTCATTCTCCTGCAGCCAAAAATATCAAATCAAATAATGATAATACCTGTAAACCGAAGGGCATTTCACCTACACAACGATTCACCAATACAATGACAAAATTTGTAAGTTGAGTAGAAGTAGTTAGTACTGTTCCATTGGATTTCAGAATGAGTGAATCCCTGAGTAAAACCAATGAAAAACGACATAATAACACTCTCGTTTTGATATTTGTAAGCGTTGGTAACGGTACTGTCTTGCAAGCAATGAATATTATACGTTAACAGATAATATGAAGAAAAAATCAAATAAAGTTGAATTAACTCCCAACAGGTGACTTTTGTGTGTTTATGGTTGCAGATAATTTAATTTCAATTATTATTTTTTTAAATAGCACTGCAAAAACGAATAACTATAAAAATACTTGAAATAAAATAATAAAATAAACGAACCATGGATGGCAGAGTGCATTGTTCAACAACCATGAGGGAATTGATCCTTAAATTCACACTAGAAGGAAAATCTCAGCGGGAGGTGTCCAGAATTATTGGGAGATCAAAATCATTTGCTTTTAATATGCTAGAGCCCCAAAAACCTCATAGAAAAACAGGCTGACCTCGAAAAACATCACTTAGAGATATAGCCAAAATCAAATGACTTTCAGATAAAGACCCCTTTAAATCACCCGCAGATATTAAATTGGATCCGAACTTGCACGTCTCTTCTAGAACAGTTCGAAGAACACCATCTCTTAGGAAGAAGTCAAAAGGGAAGCACCACTTCTTAATAGAAGACACCAGAAAAACAGTATTCAATTTGCCAAAGATCATCTAGCATCGATAGGTCCAGAAATTGGAAAAAAAAAATGGTGCAATATTCCCTGGTTTGATGAAAGTAAAGTAAATTTAGTGGGATGAGATGGTAAGAGATGGGTCAGGCATCCAAAAACATAGCATTCACCAGGAGAGAAAGCAAAATATCTGAGTTTTCTTTATTTAATCTAAAAGTTTATTATTGGTCCTATTGTTTTGTTCGTCACTGTATTGTACCACACAATTTGGCGCCAGTTTTCTTTACTCCGTGTGCGACTGAAGCAAAAGCTACCTAGGGGTTAGTCTGGTTCAAAATTGACCCAGTGTGAGATGGCCTTTTGATGTTTTAGAAAAATGAGAATGTTTTTATAAAGTCAATAGATTTACGCAAATTTAAAGTCTTAAATCTTTTCTCACAAGCTGAGAAATAAATGTACAAATTATATAACATTATAAACACAAAAAAGAATGTAATTGCATTAAATTTATTAATGAAAAATCGATCAAATAAAAAGATTGAAATGTCGAAAAAAATAAAATTAATCAGAGAATGAAAGAAAACAATTCCAAAAATTAAAATCGACAAAAAAAAAAACTATTAAATATATTTTTTATGTTTTTGATTTGGCTGTGGAATTTTCTACCTCGCTTGCTTCGAACAATATTTTTTACTAGGCTGACCCAATGAGTACCTGGAAACTTGTTGATGGGAAGTGTGAAATTTTATTTATTTTCTCTTTCTTTATTTTGTATCGTATTTATATATATAGTTTGAAATTTATATCCAGATTGTATTTACTATGCTAGTTTAAATTAATAATATGTAAAAAATAATATGTAACGTAATTGAATATACCTTTGCAAATTATTTAAGTAATTATAGTTTCTTCTTTTTGTACACACGATTGAAAAAAACAAATCTATAAAATGTATTTTGAAGCTTCCGCTGTTTTATAAGATATCTATATATAAATAGCCTTAAATAAATTTTGTGGTACCATTTTCTCAAAAAGTATTTGACCGATTTCGATAAATTTTATATGGTTGGAAAGCCACAATTGCGGAGATGTGCAGAATATACTTAAGACGCGCATTTACACATTTGTTTTTGTACTGTCGAACACTGTGTGTATTTAAAAAAAAATGAAATAAAAAAAAAATGTTTTTTTCCTTTAATAAAACAAATTGTTTGCGAAATTGAAAGTTTTCTCCTTCCTAGAGTATGTCAGTTTTTGCTGGCCGAGTTTCCACGGGCCACGGGACGATACTAGTTATATATTAATGTGTTAAACTATTGCCTTGATAATAAATTAAAATTGAAAAACTGAAGTTAAATTTGCTTTAAAATAGCTTTTAAAGGCCTTTAGTCACTACAAATTTGCGTTTCGTCCCGGCGATCTTACTTGGACTCATTAGTTGTTGACTAGTGAGGGCCTTGTCAATAAGCAATTTCTTTAGTTAGCTTTGGTTAGAAAAAGAACGCAACAGAGATACGTCGATAGGCCAGAATATAAAGTTAGTTAAAAATATAGGTTTTCTTAATTTGCACAGCAAAATTAAATGTTTTGTAAAAACTACTATCATTATACCTAATGGGTGGTATAAATAAAACGGAGCACCTGTTCAGAACTCTACACATTTCGGAGAAAGTTTTCTGCTTTAAATAAAATTCTCAATACTAACATTTAGCTCTTTATTACTACGTTTCCATGTGGTATTTAAGCGAGCTTGAAGCTCACTTCAACTCTGCTTCAGAAGCGGAGTCGAGTCTATATTTGTGCTAAAGGTTCTGTTGTGTTGAGGAGTTAACACGAGAAACATCATTCGTCATCTCAACACCATTTCAACTAAACTCAATATCGAGCTCTCAAATCTATGAACGAAAAACTTGGGTCGAAAATCCGACCCTAAACCAACTCGAGTTCTTGATCCAGAATATAAACGTAGTATATATTGAGTACCTGCTCTGAGCACATGATCCGTTTTATCATCATCCAATGTATTTTAATGAGTAAGATATTTAATTATTTTTGGTCAGTTTATTCAGTATTTTTTTATTTATGTTTACATGTCTGCCTGAATGTTAGCCAAAGAATGTCGAGCATGTTTTTACATTAACACGTGTGAAAATGCCATGAAACGAATAGCATTTAAACAAACAATGTTTTTAAGGGTACATTTTATGGCGTTTAGGACTGGTTTAGCATGGCTCAAAAGATCTACATATGAGTAACCCCATGAAGTACATATACAAAAACGCAAAATATATCATTTCCCCTGTCTACCTTTTCTCATTTACAATTCTAAAACCTAAAAGTGCCAAATTTTTGTCTGAAAACAAAATGAAATCAAAAAATTTATTTGAAAAAAAAACGCGATCTACCGAAATGACACATGAGTTACCATAATTTTTGAAAAGTTTGTGTAGTCTGTTCTTTGTATAAGCCAGTCGAAGGCTTTTTAATGACATTTGTCATAGCAAAATGACTTGATTTGATTTTAATTCTATTTTAATTTTTTACCGAATCGAATCATCAACCCTGTTCTGATTTCCGTTCCGAATCAAATTCGTAAACGAAATTGATTTCCGTAAGGATTCAAAAACAGTGTTCTGAACTTCGCTCTCAGGTTATCCAATATTCAAATCTTTTTCCTTATTCGAAATCGGTTGAAAAGAAATTTGAAACGTCAAATTTGTTAAAAAATAATTACGTTATTAAAAAAAAAAAAAAAACTCAAGAATATAATTAGTACCGTGCATTTTTAGCTGAAATGTAAGTTGAGAAGTTTTAAACATTTAAGGATTATTATTCACTAATATCTATGTCTTTAGTTGTCGCGATAAAAAAAATGGATTTAACCATGAGGCTTTACACAATAGAAGTTGAAGAAGAGGCAAACAACTGCCATATTCTATCGACGAAAAGATACCATCAAAAATTGAGAGACTATTCCAACATCATGGAAATTGAGGAACGGATGTAAGTGATCTCATTTACTTCCACTAGAATTATGCATCTTTTGTTTGTTTTCAGGTTCATTGAACAATTTATTTTCAATTCAATCGAAATCAAAGCTCACTTATTCCGCAAGTATTGAAAACGAAAAGTATTTCAGAACACCTAGTGTTTCAAAACGAAAGGATAAAGGCTCGGTGAGATTTTCCGAAAATTTTTTAACAAGTACTTCATGACTAAGCTAAGATTAATTTATTTAAAGAATGAAAGGTTTATGAATGTCAGTTGCCCAAAGTCTGATCGAAGGGTTCTCAATAAATCAGTACTTGAATAAAGTTTGAATAAAGAAAACTTTTGAAAAAATTCTTTATGAATGGAAAAGGAATAATGAAGATCAGAAATGCATTGTACATATAACGACCTAAAAGATGCTAGCAGAGAAAATCAAGTTGGTGCGAGCGTCAGTAAAGATAAGCTAAGAAATGAGGACCTTATTTTGAGTATATTTAAAAAAGCCGATTCGACTAATCAAGACACGCAATACTGATTATCGAAATCGACTCTATTGTGAATAGACTCTAGCAAAACGAAAAAAAAAAAAATAAACTAACAAGTGATATTATAGTTTTCATCGCGTCTTGCAGACTTAAATGGGTTACAACAATTCATGAGCAAGTGTTAATATTTCGCAATGATATTGGATAAAATATTATGATTAGACAGCAGGTTCAATAAGGTTAAAAGGAAAAAAAAAACGCATTACTTAACGTTAGTTAATTTTGAATAAAATAAAAATTCAAACTAAATAAAAAAAACGTGTAATTTATATTATTAAGCAAATTAAGAGCCACAGAACATTTAAACTTTTATAAATGCAATTTAATTTAATATGAAAGAGAAAATTGATGTTTTGAATATATAAACCTGTTTAGCTAAGTGACAAGCCCTCGCTGGAGAATTTATAATTTCATAATAGAAGACCGAGAAGTTGAGTGCAAGACCTAATCTGATTGGATGCGTAGGTTGCATTTTTGATTTAGCAATATCGAACGCCTCCTGATATGCCTTTTGAGAATCTTCGACCACAGCTGGTTATTGATTATTTGAGTAATGGTGCCAATATGTTTAAGTTTTTATACGATTTCAGTTATATATGTTTAAAAAGTGAAAACAAAAATTAGAAAAAATTACATAAAAAATAAAATAAATATAATACGAATTTATAGTGTTTAAAAATATGTTAGTTTTTTACTGAATTATAGCAAAGATTTTCAGTAGCTTTTTTCGAAAAAAAAAAAAAAAAAATTCTTTGCAAAGCGCAGTTTCCAATCAATCTGAATTTTTAAGCTTACTCCTATATCGTGTTTTTTTTTTTTAATTCATTTATGTTTGATAATAACCTGTTTGGCCAATTGGCAAGCTTTGTCTGGAGAATTAAGAATCTCATAATAGAAGACTGAGAAATTGAGTGCAAGACCCAATCTGATTGGATGTGTTGGTTGCATTTTACCCTTGCTAATTTCAAATGCATCCTGGTAAGCAGTTTGGGAGTCATCTACCACGGCTGTTTTAATATTTTGGGAAATTTGTTAATGCTTCAGAAATTCTCTTTTCAAACATATTTTTAAATGTGTATAGGAAAATGTGTACATACATAAAATTATAAATATTTATATATATAATGTACTTACTGTTGCGCGCGTCTCCTGTAGCCACTTCAGCTAAATACCTGTAATAATCTCCCTTCATTTTTAGGTAAAAGACCTTACTCTCTGGATTACTTGCTTTGGGGATGAGATATTTATCTAAAAGACCCTGTAAGCAAAAATAAAATTAAAAAGGGTTAATGTGGTGATTCAAAATAAAAAAAGAAACAGTTAATAAGAAAAATTCAATTCTATTTTTGTAAATAAAATTCTTGTACCTATAGATTAAAATTTTAGTAATAAATATTGATTAAAATATTAGTTTTTACTTATGTATGTATGTGCATATGAATTTTTAGATAGTTTGAAATACTAAATCCGAGAATGAGTTTTCATAAAGAAAGTTTGCTTTGTTCTTATTCATTTTATCGACAGCGATAACTGTTTCTGAGAATCGCTGAAAACGCTGGATTACATTGAATAAGAGATTGCATTATTTGAATCTATTTTTCGAGAAACTAAACTAAATATATATATGCGCCGGATAAAAGTACAGTTTATGAAGCAATCAACTATTTTCTCCTAATAATATAAAGATCAAACGAAATAATAGGTTAAGTCGTAAGAGAATCGTTGATGCTTTTATTTTTTTTTTGGTGTGTAACTTAAGTTTCACAAAATAGCGTGTGTCTGGTCCTCGACACTAAAACCGTGCTCCTTAACGGACCACTCCATTTTTGTAAACTCAAATTCTGAATGCTGAGTAAAACAAACTACAAATTCTGATTGGCCGCGTTCAACAGCACATTTGACAGTTCTGAACTGTCATTTTTAGAGCTTCTGATTGGCCAGCAGTCATAAAAATTTAGTTGACGTCGATTGACATTTAGTTACGTTTCTTACGTTTTTTTCTGAATTTTCAGATGAAAAATTCTATCTGAAAATTCAGATGACAGCTAAAAGCAACAAAAAAAAAAACAGTTCTTGATCCAGTTTTTTTTTTTGGTGTGTGGTCTGACGTCTGTGCAAAAAATAATAAAAACAGAATAAATAATTTCAGACTTTTTTGTGCGTTCAGTGTTACGTTTTTCAGAACTGAATTTTTAGATCTGTCAAATACGTGGTGATAAACGTGGCCATTCAATTCATTTTAGTTTCAAAATAATGCGTGACGCAAATCCACCCTTTACACTAATTTGTGAGTAATACAAGTTCTTAACAATCGTATTTTCGCTGTCAAATTTTTTATATTGCGTTTTCATTAAAGCAAATGAGGTAATTTTGTTCAAAATTTCCAAATTCAATTGAAAATTATTTCATTTCCCATACAAATACAAATTTCCAAATGATGTAATTTCAACCAAATTTGCAAGAAAATCAGTAGGAAATTACGAAAAACTTTTATAAACACATCCAAATGGATTCCATTCAAAATGGAAACCATTTTAAATGACAGAATTCAATGTAAAAAACAAGCGATTGACATTCTGCACAGTCAAACAAAATTAGAAAATTTGAACTGTGAACACTTTTTTGTAAGAAGCTCTGAAAAAAACTTAAGCTATGCGCAAACCTAAGCGATGGCAATGGCGATCACGATAGCCTTTATCGCGCGATCAAGGTGCGATCAAAAACCAGCTCACATCCACAAGATATTGCGATACATTTTGTGACGGGCAAGTTGTCAAAAGAACATACAAAAAGTGAGAAAAAAAATCAGTAGCAGATAAATCTGTCTCAATAAATCGACCCGGACAGCAATTTTATCCGTAAATTGTATGCTTTTTATGTTTTTTATTCTTTGTGCAAAAAATTTGGATTTTTTTAATTTTATTAATCTGCTGTATAAAGTTCTAAATTATTGTTCATTTGAATTTTGTTAATATTTTCATAAAAAAATTCAAATATCGTGACATACTGCGATCAAATGGTGCGTGCTGCTTTTAGTAAAAGTCGCTTAATTGAACGTAGCAGTGGAAACTAATCGCAATCCACATATCGCGTAGGTGTGAGCCTTCCTATTGATTTACATGTGCGGCATCCACATTGTTAACGCGATCGCCACCGCCATCGCTTAGGTTTGCCCAATGCTTTAAGGTGGATGCGGTTGGTATTGAACCCAGACCTCTGGAATGACAGTCCAACGCAATAACCATTACGCCATGGGCTACTACTAAGGTTCACTTATCTACTGAAAATGTATAAAACATTTTTAATGCAATAAAATATTTAATTCAGCTTTGTAAAAACTACCGCCTTTCATGAATTCGCTACACAACGTGTCGATCTTATCATTCACAGAAGGCGAATTTCTGTTCAAATATAATTGTATTTGAGGATTTAGATGAATTTCTGTGTGGAAAACATATTTGTATGTTACTATTCTTATGAAATATTGAACTAAATATCACCAATTTATAATTTCCGTTTACTTAAAATTTTGAAAGACAAATTTCTTCCTTCGACCTGGGGTCTATTTCATAAAACTATTAGCCTTGTACTTGTAGAATTGTAGTTACAAGCACAAATAAAGTATGGAGTTGTACTTTTTCGTTTCATAAACATTTTCATACACTTGTAGCTAGGCAAATTCAGACTACATGAGAAGCGATTTGACTTCTACAAAACTACAAGTCCGTAACTAAGTTACGTAAATAAATAAACAATTGATTTGTTCGTACTAGCTGTGTGCCGAATGTGTTTTCATTTCAATTTTAATAATTTGCTCATTTTTAGAGAGCAAAATATTGAAATCAAAATTAATGTCAAAAACACTCTATATGAAGACGCCAATTTTTCGTACGTATCACCCTCCAAAACCCATTTGTTTACATTGTTGTATTTGTAATTTCGTTTCGTGTCGATGAATAAATGTGATTTGCAACAACAATTTAACCTATGGGTGAACAGACGAGTTGGATCTATGTGTGCGTTTGGACAGAGGAGTTGGATCTATGTGTGAGTTTGGCGCCGGAAAACTCGCGCGTTTTCACACATACTTTGAAAAACTAGTACATCAGCTGTTTTCGTTCAGCTTGTAGGCAAACCGAAATGTCAGCCCAGGATTGGCATCTTTATATAGAGTGTTTTTGATTAATGTAATGAATCTGCTGTTTGGCTGAGAGAGCATGATTATAACTACTGTCGCATTGCAGGGATCATAGACCTATTCTCCTTAACAACTCCTCAATAGCTGAAAAATTTGTATTTTCAAACTTTTTATTGAATGTTAGATAAGTTATACAAATTGCATTCTTTTATTTTTGTCAATATTATAACTTAAATTATTTTTTTTTTAAATAGAAAAAGATAGTCTGTCTTGAGTCCAAAGGCATCAATGATGACGATCCGATTAATAGTATAAGCTTTTTTACCAAATTTAAGATACATATATAGTCTTTTCTTTGAGATTTCTTTTTAATTTTTTTTATACCCTTAATAGATCACAGGGCCGCCATTCAAACATAGTGTCATTTAATTAAAGCCAAGATTAATTCTTACGAACTCTGAAACTGGGGAAATAGGGAGGTAGAGGGGCGTAAATTCAGGAACGTATCGTTGCCGAATTGATTTACAACCACTTTCATCAAACGTTCATAAATGCATCAAACTAGCATCACTTTGTGAGTAACGAGTTCATCATGGCAAACTTTCAACAAATTTTGAGCAAACTGCAAGCAAACGAGAATCAAAAAAAAATCCTGATGCGTTGTTGCTGATGCAGTTGCAAAAGCATCAGCTGTGTAGCACAATGTTGTATAAGGGTTGGTATCATCAACTTATTTTGACAATGCCAGAAATACATATACAGTGGGGTTTAACAGAGGATTATTCCCTATTTTCAAAAATCAGTTTAAGTGAAAAATCACTATGTTTAACCACCCTCCCCTACCAAAGGTTTAGAAAAAAACCTCCGAAACCTTTGTGTTTGCTATCCACATCACCCTCATATTTGCTGTTAGCTCTTGGACTATTAGTACATATTTCTTTTATTCGCCTTTATCTTCACTTTCACCATTTTTCGAGAACATTCTTTAAATTTTTTATAAACACGTTAATGAAGCAATAAATTTCAACTGCAAATCAGCCGAGATTTCTAAACATTTTTTAACTTATTAGTCTCTTTACTCTAATAAAAAATTTATTTGTAATTAAAGATATTAGTATATTCAAATTTTGTATGAAACAGGAATTCGCTAATAAATTACAAACTACAAGTGATTTCACAAATAATTATTAGTGTTGTAGTTTTATGAAATAGGGCCCTGCTCGCAAACACATTTGATATCGAATGAATATTTCCGATTTCGGACGACTTTGACATTCACTTTAGAATTAGGGAATACGAAATTTCCAAATAAAAACAAATTAAAACTAGCAAATCGAGTTACAGAGTTCCGATTTTGCGAATTCGAATATTTTTACTTTAAAATCGAATTACATAGTAGGCCCCAGGCGTTTTTTTTTGAAAGTGTGATATGCCTATAAAAAAAAATTTCTATAATAATAATAAAATAAGGAACTATCCCTTTGAAAAAAAAAATGGCAAGGAAGTATAAAAGAGCACATATGTTCAACGAATTGTTGGCTTATGAAAAAAGTACGGAGAAAAAAGAAAGAAATGGAATGTACAAGAACAAACTTGTGTGTGCTAGTGCATTCAAATTCAATAAAACCATCACTTGAATGGACATGATCACGTGACCTTTGCGAGGGCAGTGCGTAGTGCATATGGCCCGGAGACGCTTAGTCTAGGGTTTGAGCCATAGTTTCTGTAAAAAGTTTTTCAAATAAAATTGAACATACACTAAAGAAGTTTGATGATCGGCATGACAACTGCAAAAAAGCTCACCCAAGTTGTTGTTGTTTAATTCAAACCTTCAACTTTCAAAAAAAAAATTTCGCGAATTATTGCCCACCGTCTAAACTGGAACATTCATTAACCTCCGTATAGATCTAGATATCAACTCCTGGGTCTGAAATCTCTTGATATTCGTCGTCGTTATTTCTCAATTATATTTATAAAACATCTCATATTAATTGCCCCTTACTTTTATCCCTGGTCGAATTATATGCTCCGTCAAGACAACAACTGAGATCCCGTAACCTCTTTCATGAATCACTCCACCGTGTAAATTATGACCTTAATGAACCTTTAACGCGATGTATTAGATAATTTAATATTATTTGTAATCATGTTGATTTTTTTTCTCACCCCAGTCTAGATTTTTTTTAAAAACATGTTTTGTAAATCTTAACTTACTCTCAACCTGGTGGTTATTAGTATAATATCGAATTTGTTGTTTCTATTTAAATACCTACAGTTTAGTTTTTTTCTTTATCTAACTGGATTTTGTAGTCTGTAAGATTATTAATTATTTGTAGACTCTGATCAAAGAATATAAAGTTACCAAGAAGGCGCAACTCATACAATTTTTTTTACTGCACATTTTTATATGGTGGGTTCCAATATTGCGGCCTGCTCCCAGAGCTTTTGCTTTTTTTATGGACTATTCAAGCACAAAAAAGCAGAGTGTTTCAATGTGTGTGGTATCTCATTTTAAAAGCGCTGAGAGAATTATTGAAAAGACCATAAAAAAGCCAAAGTGCGGGTTCCAACATTGGAAGCCACCATTTTCAGTAGAAAATTTGTATGAGATGCGACTTCTTAGTAACTTTATATTCTTTGCTCTGATTGATGAAATAAATTTTCTTTTTATTTTTTTTTTGTTTAAAGTATAAAAATTCACTTTTATTTTCAATAACCAAACTTCAAATATAGATTAAATACATATAAAACTTCCGCTTACCAAAACTTCGTAACAAATTTCTCTAAGCTCCTTTTCCACACGCTCTCTGTACTCTCGGGCGAGCTGTTGTTTTCTGGCGGATGCTTCCGTTTTTTGTTCAATTGAAGAAATTACTCTCCAAGATGATCTAAATTTGTTTTTTTTTTTTTTTTTTTTTGGTAAACAAACAAATAAATAAAATAAATTTGTAAAATTTTACCTGCGGGCACCAACAACATTTTTGTATGCAACTGAAAGAAGGTTCCTCTCTTCATTAGAAAGTTCGACGCCTGTCTCTGTGACCGATTTCATAGCTTGAGCCATGTCATCATACCTTTATTCAAAACATGTAAAATTATGTCAAAATAATTTTATGTATGAAAAAGCTTCTGGAATATGGAAATAAGTAATAACCTTTCAGATTGTTCGGCAAGTTTAGCCTTTTGGACCAATTCCTCTTTGTCGACTGTTGACATTTTGATGTGTTTTTTATTTTAAACTGGGAAATTTATCTATATAAATGTAAAGTAAGGGAAGTTCCGAGATTTTAACAATAGATATATTTATCTGTACAGAGATAAGTGCGCCGCTCGTAATAACCCCTGCAAGAAAAAAAAAATAAACACAATAAATTAAATCAAGGCTTGTAAAAAATTACTAGAAAAATAAAAAATGCAAATAAGTTGTTTGGCACCAACATAAGAAAGGCAGAAAACCTCTATCACGTTAGCTAGATCACAATTATAGATTTTTAATTTGCAAGAATTGCTCATTAATTTATTTATAGTTTGTTATTTTTTGCCTATGGGATGGCTTACAAAGATTTATTTTTATTCACCCATTCGCATTTAACTTAATTTTAACCAGACGACTGGCACACTTTCATAAATACGCATAGTATTATTTTTTCAACAATTCACGTCCGTGCGTTGTAAGTTAGAGAGGGACCAAAAACATATCGTGAAATAAATAAAACAGAATTTAACAAAAAAAAGAGATCGAACGTATGAAAAATAAAAAACATTTTTGGTCTTCTCTTGGGATCACTTTTACGTGGTTCCAAAATTGAAATTTTTAAAACTTACTTAATACATACAGTGGGTTGCCAAATTAATAGGGACATCATTATTTTTCATGATTTTAAAGTTTATGAATTTAAGAGTTTAAGATAACTTTGATGGATTTGTCCTTTAGGAATGCAGTCAGACTCTTGGCTTTGTAACATGCTTCCGATTCACGCATAAAAATACAGGATCCGCCAGTCGGAAAAATTTTGTGACCTGGGGTAGAAGTCGACTTTAAAGTTCTTACTTTTTCTGGCCATTTCTCATGGTCCCTCGAGAATATAAAGGTTTACCGGATCTTTAACCTATAATGGTGTTGTCCGCCATATTGCTGCCAAGAATTTAAGACGCCTTTACGTGGTTGAAGTGCGACCAGAGAAAGGAATTACTGGAAAGTCGGCTTCAAACCCAGGCTCAACAATTTTTTCAAAATGGAGAACCCTATTTTTGTATGTGTGTATCGGCATCTTTTCGCAAAGCCAAGAGTGTGACTCCATTCCTGAAGAAAAAAGACATCCAAATTTTATCTTAAACTCTTGAATTCACTTAAAATCCAAAATCATGAAAAATAATTATGTCCCTATTAATATGGCAACCCACTGTAGATGCAAAAAAAATACGTCAGTGTGAAATTCCGAACGCACACAAATTTTAGTTCCAGATGCAAAAGGGCACAGGTGTTTTGATGCGAACCCTTCGCAAAAATGTATTTCCCTATAAATTAAAATTATCTGAAAAAATATTTGTGGACAATACTTAATTCCAGGCGATCGCAGTATAACGTATTTTTATTGATCTGGACGCGGGTTAGCAAACAAGCGATTTATGTATTTCGAAATTCTCGGAGGGTCAGATTGTGCAAAAATAAGATTCTTTTTATCCAAAACACAGTTTTTTCTGCAAATTTGTTGAACTCTCGCTTCCTGATTGGGTTATCGAGATAACAATCATTAACATACGAACAAGCAACAAGGAATTTGTTTTTTTTTTATTTTCAGTTAACTGATTCATTCTTATTCATATCGTAACGCAAAATTCGGAAGTTTGGTATGAGGTATTTTAAGCGCTAGAAATGATTGTGTATTCCAAAAGTTATTCGAAATAGAAATGTGTATTTAAAATATTTATAGACCGAATTAAATTTTATATTGGAACACTTACGGCCAATTTCTTGATAAAGTTCTAACCCCTAAAACTCGGTTTATCGAAAAATTAGAACTTGATTGAGTTCTAACTCATTTCTTCACAGAATTCGTGTTAGAACTTCGAATTAGATCTCAGTTTGAGATAGAACTTCGATAAACTTGGACCCTCGAATTCGGGGGTCTAGAGACTTAGAACTCGGTTTAACAAATTTTTATTTCTTCAAAAAACTTATTTGGTAATAAATTTTGATTCGGCTTTAAAAAAAAAAAAAAAAGGTAATTCAAATCAATTTGGGATAAATTTAATTTTAGCCTTTTCGCGTGCGCTGAAAAATCCATATAACCAGATAGCTTGCTGGACAAAACACAAATTTGTGTACCTATGTACATATTACAAGATTTTAACCACTATATTTTCCTGGTGAGGAAGGAAACAGAAATGCATTAATGTTGCCGTTGCTGGTTAAGACAAAAAGTGCATCTAAAGCACTGTTTTCCTTAAAATAAAGTAATTAATGACAATCGTTCGCATCTTGACAATGAATGAAGAGTGCGAATTTGAATCTGAGAGACATTTTGAGTAAGCTTAGCCCCGGACAGAAGCCACGAAAAACACGATCTTTGTGGCGTTTTGGTAATGACATTGCATTGCATATGCTGGTGTTGTTTTTTATTCTCGTGGTATAAATTTGCTTTATATTGTGTATTTTATTAGTTTTGATTTTTGAACTCGCACCAGATTTTTGTTTCATGAAAGAAAGCTAAAAGACATGTAATATTGCATGCTCAAAGCATGTAAGTAATTGCCATTTTTCTAAACAATTTGTCAGAACCACATCCATAATCAATGATTCGGGACATTGGAACAGTTACCTTCTTCTTTTTTTACTATTTTTGATGCACTTTGACGGACATGCACAGTGCACACATATCTCTTTGGGTTCATTTCATGTCAAAAGTCTGTTGCGAGATATCGGACTAATAAAAACATTTACTACTTGCAAACACCAAGTATTCAAAAATCAATACGCTCGAAATCACACAACATAGAATAAAAAACGAAATAAAAACATCAACACCAATACAAACAAAACTGGCACAACAAAAATGAGAATGTGTTTTTAATTAATGAACAAAATAAAAGAAATATCTTCACAAAAAAAGTATTCAGCAAAATGAAACTGACAAATATTTAAATGTTTGTTGATAGATTAGTCAGAAATTTGTATCAGAAAATAGCCCTGTTCCTTTACTTTGAAACTCTGTGATTTTCTGTGCATTTGTGTGAATTTCAGTCCAACGTTCTGTCAAAGTTCATATAAAAAAATAAAATGGCAATAAAATGCACAGAAAATCACAGAGTTTCAAAGTAAAGGAACAGACATAATGATACTTGGTGCTACAAAAGTATTAAAATATACTCTAGAACTTCGTTTCTTTAAACCGAGATCTAAAGTACTTAAAACTCAATAGTGATCTTAGACCGAATTCTAAGGAAATGATTAGAAGTGAAGAAATGATCAAGTTCTAAATGTTTTTAAAACTAAGTTCCAAAGATAAACCGGGAGTTACTGGATCGAGTTTTAAATTAATTTTAGAACTTTGTGAAGAAATTGGCCGTTACTGTACTATCGTTTCTTTAAACCGAGATCTAAAGTACTTAAAACTCAATAGTGATCTTAGACCGAATTCTAAGGAAATGATTAGAAGTGAAGAAATGATCAAGTTCTAAATGTTTTTAAAACTAAGTTCCAAAGATAAACCGGGAGTTACTGGATCGAGTTTTAAATTAATTTTAGAACTTTGTGAAGAAATTGGCCGTTACTGTACTATATCTTATATATTCATGTTTACAAACATTGATTTAAATAAATTATAATTTCAAAATCTTACTTCCTTAAAAAAAAAAAATAATAATAATAAAACTATCAAGACTAACAGTATCACAAAGCTGTAATTGGCAGTTGACTGAATATAATTTACTGAGTTTGACAGAACTAAAAGAACAGATATGAGCAGGTAGCCAACTATTGTAGTATCAATTTTGTTGCGTAATTTATTACTAGATTTAAAAAAAAAATAGGATTTTAAAAGATAACAGAAAATACAATAAAAAAAGACATCATATACACAGGCAAACAAAAATTCTGTTTTTTTTTTTTTTTTTTTTTTTTCTTTTAACGAATTTTAACTCAAATATGAGCGACTTTATACATTTTTTTTTTGAATGTATTTTTCTTTGAGAACATAAATTTAACCGTCGCTATGGCGATACAAACTTAATATTTTTTGGTTTTTATTTCCGATAAGATATGAGATTAGAACCGCTTGCTGATCATGTGATTCACAAGAGGAACGATTTTATATACATAAATACATTATAAATAAATATAAGTAGGTACATATTTTTGTTTAATCTTCATAAACAAACAAATATTTTCATCAATACAGATTTTATAAGCAAGCAAAAGAATTACAAAAAAAAACACCCAGGTATGTGTATACGAACATAGTCCTCAAAAGGTGGTGTACACCAAAATGGTCAGCATTCTGATATAAACTAGTTTTTTGACCTTAAGGGGGTGAGTAAAGGCATTACATATTTCTTTTATTCATATCACAGTGGGTCAAAGTCTCTAAAACTAGTTTATATGAGATAATTCAATAACGCTTAATACAGTAAATTATCGTGCGTGTTATCGAGAGAAATAAAGGGACCTATACTAGTGGCTAAGGTCTGAGGCATTTTTTATAATACAAAATACTCTTGGAAGATTTGTCAATTACTCACAAAACAAGAGTACCGGTAAAGAAAAACATTGCTGTTTTTAGAAGGCATAGGCCACGTACATACTACTACATATAAAATCTATATAAATAAAAATGTAAATGTACGTTTGTTCCTTATAAGTAATCTCCGAAAGTTCTCTACCGATTGCTTTGAAATTTTTACAGAATATTGCATTTGCATATGAGCGTGTTTTTGTATACTTTTTTTTTAAACAGCGCACAGTTGGACATGGAAGCTACACCCGCTGTACTGTACTGAGATATCAGCAATCTCATACCCTTATTATGGTTGTCAATGATCAAATTGATCATTGATGAATATTGAAATTTTTTACCTTATAATCCGATTAACTAAAAGGTTGTTCAATAATTCTTGTATAATTGTTAATTTTCCTGTAATTCATAACGGTCCGCGTAATTTTCATTAATAAAAAAAATTCTCAGAAGGGATTTCAAGAATCGAATTTTGATATTTATCAATGATCAATTTGATCATTGACAACCGTAATAAGGCAGTCAGTTACGTGAACATTATTTCTCAAAAAAAAATTCAGTTTTTTCTATCAAAAAATTGGAGCAAAAATTTAAAATATGTTTGCTTAATTTTACACGAAGGAAAATATATGAGATGCGTTAATTTCGTAAGTATTATGTAGTTAATTTATTTTTCTTTTGGTTTTTTTTATTTTTAATTCACATATCGTGGCGTCATTGCCTATATTTTAGCATCAAATTATTTAACGATTGGACTTTCTAAATGTCCCAAAATAAACAATTAAAATTTTCAATGATGGTTTTCAATGATAGCTATAACTGGCCCCTTAAAACGATTGTTAATTTTATAAATTTTATTAATACAAATAAATCGTCGTCGTGGGACGTGAAATCCAAATTTTGCTTGCTCTTGTAGTAAAAATTTCTTCGAATTTTAAACATTGATGGTAGTACACATATGTATGTATGTAAGTACATATATGTAATTAATAATTATGTAGTAATTATTACATACGCATTTATCCATTTAATAAATTGAAGAATGAAAATTGAATATGGAAAAAAAAGCGTGAAACTAGTTTTAAATCGATAAAACAAGTACTTAAACGTTTTAATCTCAAAATGAAGAACGCCATCTAAATTATTGAAAAAATATGAATGTATGCAAACAAAATTTATGTCGAATTCCTTTTAAGAAAAAAATCGATTTGTTCAGAAGAAAAAATCGACTTTTCTGGACAAATCCCTTGTATTAAAAGAAAAAATTCGATTATGTTTAGAAAAAAAATCGAACATTTTTGGTAAAAGGAATTCGACATTAAAAATCGTTGAAGCAGTTTCCTCAAAAAAAAAAAAAAAACTATTTTGTATAAAAAATACCTCTTTTTAAAAATTCAAAAAGTATTTTTTTTCAAAATATACACATATTATCATATAATATTATACAGTATTATTTACAATTGATAAGACTCCCATGGTCGCATTAATAAACATTGTGGTGGAAGCGGCGGGTTCAATACCAGCCGCTTCCACCTTAAGTTTTTTTCGGAGCTACTACCTCTTGCGAGGAAGTGACAAATCCTCCAAGAGTATCTCTTTTTCATAGAAAAGTGCCGCTAACTTTAGCCGTTCTAATTCGGCAATAAACTGTAGGTCCCCTCCATTCCTGCAGACACGCACACAGGAATGGTTAAGAGTTGTAAGTCGCTAGGCCCTGGTTCTTCATGAGCCGTTTGTGTCACCAAATTTATTTATAGATCTAACTTTCTTATTTAGGCAACGTAATCGACTGTCTAAACCTTGACAAATGTAATATATTTTTTTTGTATTAAATAAAGCATATTATCGACTTTTTCGAAATACTTAGACATAGTTTAAACAGTCAAAAATCTAATAAATACGACCAACAGAGTATAAATTTTGGTCAAAATCGGTTGAGCCGTTAACAAGGAAGTCGAAAATAAAAAAAAAAAAAAAAAAAAAAAACGGTTCTACGGCAAGTACCGTTAATAACAGTTTTTGGTATTTTTTTTTGTTTTTTGCACCAAAATGCAGATCATACCTGCAATAGTACACACAAAAAATTTAATCAAAATCGTTAGAGTCGTTTTTGGGATAAA
This sequence comes from Epistrophella euchroma, assembly GCA_947049315.1. Taxonomy (NCBI): domain Eukaryota; kingdom Metazoa; phylum Arthropoda; class Insecta; order Diptera; family Syrphidae; genus Epistrophella; species Epistrophella euchroma. Next base: position 105,681,599 of record OX346245.1, on the reverse strand, counting down.
TAAACTTTTTCAAAACGGTTGTATGGCCGGTACCGTTATATTTTGAGACAAAAAGAAATCTCGATTTCCCCTCCAGGGAATCACATAAAAATCTTATACTCCAAGTTTGAAAAAAATTGTTTCAATGGTTTAGGATGTAGGTCAAGGAACAGAGCACAGACATACGAAATTGCAAGACCCACTTTTTTTCGTGTTCCATAAAAGGTTTATAAAAAATTTTCTGAATCCAAAATTTGCCCTATCGCAAGTAAAAATAAAGGATTCATCATGCAACAGCAACACCGAAAACCCAGATAAGCCTCAGTAAGCACATAATTATTTTTACCTCCAGAGAAACGAGATGCGGAAATCATAACGATAAACCTGATAAAAGCATAGGGTTTTCGTTTGATAACTACAGGCAGTTTGGATGGATTTTTGAATCTGTGGAGCTGATGTGGTCAAACTGATAGATGTCAATAATTGAACTGTTTAATATTTTGGTTTGAGGGGTAGATCTGCTAAGAAATCATAAGCGAAAATTGTTAAAAACGGTATTTTCGATGATGATTTCGGTATGATGACAGATCTGGATACAAAAAAAATACGACATTTCACAAAAACACAATAAAATCAAAATACGTCGGTGAAAATTGAATTGAATCCAAATCGAAAAATAACATAAAAAGTGTATCACGTCGTACAAGGTGCCAAGTTACTAAACGGACTCATGCATACATATTATGTATATAGTAAGTCTGTTTGGTAACGTGAACGTGAAATTTCTTGCAAATTTTCACACTGTCAACCCCCCCCCCCCCCTCCCACAAAAAAAAATTGTGTTAAAACAGTCATATATTATATTTTTGAGATGTAAATAAAATCTCCCGTGCCTAACAAACTATAGGGAATTATCGTTAAATCTGCACTGATTTTTTTACCGAGTTTAAAATGTCCAGCAAAAAAAAGCTTACGCTGAGTGTCTAATTATCCGACTTTATAGCAACAAGTCTAACGATTAAAAATCCTGCCGCTGCGCCATTTAATTTTTTTTAATTTTTGGTTACCCTAATAACCAGTTATTATACATACAAGCATAAATACATACATATACAAATATGATGCGTCATTAAAATGTCCTGAAAAAGTTAACAAAAAAAAAATAATGTTCACTCATTAAATGAGACGAACTCTTAAGCTTCAAAATCCTAAACTCAATTTAAGAATTTTACTGCCAGTGGCTACTTTTTTTTTTTTTTGTATTTAGAAAGCCAAATTTACAAAATTATAAATTGCAATCCTGTATTTTTAAACCACATAGATAAAATTCCAGCAAAATAATTTTACATTAGGGAAAAGATATTTTAAGAACTTGAATCATGGCGCATTACGAATAAGAAGAATTGTATGAAGTAGGTATTTATGTGACACGGTGGTAGTACGGTAGTGGAAAGGAAATAGATAATTTGAAATACTTTAAATAATAAGTGTAATGTTTGAAGGAACTCAGCCAAGCCGTTAGTTATGTAGCTACCTCAATACAGACAGACATATGAATGTATGTACTACATACTTGCGGGACCAACTTATTTGCTCCTCCCTTATCACTGTATTATTATATCTACCTCTACATATCTAATGTATCGATTTCGTTTCGTTTCTTTTTTTTTTTTTTTTTGAAATTTTAATTATTGTTTTATACTTGCTAGAAAAGATCACAGATATAAAACTTAAATTAAGGCAAGCCACAAAACCGTTAATAATTTTAAATAACAAGTGTAAATCATGTATTATAAATTTTAGGTTGTAAAAATGAAGAAAAAATCGCTTAATAAATTATACAAGAACAGCTTCACTTTCAGATCGTGCGCAAGACTAATGACTTTTCATCTAGACTTCAAGAGTTTATAATTTTAGTACATACATTGTACAAAAAAATCCTTAGCAACAGACCAAAATTGATTTTATAAAAGAATTATTAAATTTCATAAGCCGAGTTTTTAATAAAATTCATTAGAATTACATTACCATGAAAAAAGATAGCACGGCTAACTTAGTTAAACATTATATTTTCCGTTTTTCCTCGTGCTGAGTTAATGAAAAAAAAAAATGTACTTCACTGTATACACTTTATAGTTTTGTATTTTTAATCATTACCTATTGCACTAAATTTTGTGAAAAATCAATAATGATGAAACAATGTGCAAGAATATACACAATTATTGTATTCATACACCTAACAAATATATAAAAACAATAATTTTTGGCCATTGTATGCAAAAATCAATAAAATTTGAAATTACCTTTTATAATAAAAAGATTTACAGAGGAGCACACAAATGTTCACTGGCATACACCAACAATACTTGATTTTTTTTTTTAATTTATATTACTTTTAGTTGCAGGCTATACTATGCATTAAAAGAAGTTTTTATCACTTAAAGCAAAATACTTTGATACACTATTTAACACTCATAAAAAATTCCAACTTATCCTAGGTCTAGTTTTCGTAAAAAAAATATTTGATTTTGTATAGCTATTTATTTTTTTATTTTTTTTTTTAATTTAATTTAATCATCTTCTGCTTTCGATTTCGTAAGTGCTTGACTAAGAACACTCGAAAATCATTTAAGAACAAACGTAGTTGTGCACATCGCAACAAGGGCGAAAACGGAATGCGATGTAAATGACATTATTGTATTTGTTGGATTCATCATCAACAATGTTGTTGTATTGCTAAGATTTCGATGATTCGACGTAGTGCCAATCGTCAATGTCTAAATGACATAAGAGAGAACAGAGACAAAGCGAAAAAGAGCAGACTATGCGTGTAGAAACTCATGCTCTCACACTCATTGAATATAATTTTGAAATTAATTTTTCAATCGGTCTTGTCTGTGATCATAAATTGACGCAATATGTTGCGCAGCCATGCGCAGTATCCGTCATTGCAGGAAGGCTATTTTGGCGCATAAGGAGTGTCCTTTGTAGAGATAACTATAGTGAAAGCGCATACAAAAAAAAAAAAATCTTTATCGTAAATTCTACAAAAAGACTTCACCATAAAGGTCTAGACAAAGTTCATTTCAACATGTAGAGAGCAAGAACCGATTCACATGTTGAGTGAAATATATATTTTTCTTGAATATTTTCAAAAAACATTGAAAAAAAAAAACATTAAAAACTTCTAAAAAGTCGAACATTAAATACAAAAAAAATTGTACATTTTTAGGATAATATTTGCACCTGTCTTAGATTCTAACACCATGACCATGACCTTGCCATCCATATTTCTATAGAACGCTGTAATTTTTTCCCAATAAGACCAAAAAGAGTAAATTTTTTTTTTCAGGACACATTACCTAAACCTGTTTAATAATAAGTACTTGGCTACATAGTATTTTTCCTGAACACCTTCTTCTTTAAAATTAATGTCCTTCTTCCAATTAAAAAATCCATCTGTCTCCCACACATTCACAGTCTAAAAACGTTCACGCTGAGAAATATTTTTCCTGAAAGTTTAGTAGGTACAACAACCGTGTAATCAAGCACTATTATATTCACAAAGGAATCATTTGATCATATTTTTTTTAAGAAAGCCTACACTGTTAACATTCTTTGGGGGTTCTATCTAACCCCACTTTTGTCTGTTCAAAATAATTTTTCTCGGAATCATATTGAATGGACTTTTGCAGTTTTTCCCCTTTCTTGACGCCGTGTTCGACACAGACTCAGATGTAGACACTTGCCCACACACACACCACATTTGTCTTCACAGACACCAGTTTTGACACAAGTGTGGTGTGTATGGGCGGCTTAAGGAAATTGCCTTATATCGAATTCCTTCCAACAATTTAAAATCGATTCTTTTTTTTAGTTGCAAGGAATCTGTAAAAATTTTTCTTTGTGATTGACAGCAGTTTTGAATTTGCATTTAAGCGAAATAAATGAGAACTTTATATATCGTAAATTGTTAATTAAGCATGAGCTTTGTAGATGAAATTTTATGTAAAAATATTACCAACAGGTTTGTTTGTTATTATGCAGTAAATTTGTTTTAACTTCAAATGAAAAATTGTTCCACAATAATCCGATGGAGAATTATGGGAATACTTTTGTAAGACAAATCATTCAAAGAGTCACTAAATAACTAACAAAAGTTCTTTTAATCAAATGTAAGTGTTAAGGCAGTATTACATTGTCATACATATATATGGCAAGTTTGCCAAATAAATATGGCTCAAAATGACATTTCGCAGTCGAAACATAGATTTTTGGTAAGTCGGTTATGCAAAAGTTTTATGAAACGGCCAAGCCATACTTTTTGACTGGTAGAGTTAGGTCTTGTGGAGTTAGGCCTTGTAGAGTTATGGGCTTGGCTTTTCATGAGATCTCATAACTTTTTCACAGCGAAAGCGTTATGTGCATGTGAGTCTTGGCGACCTTTTTTTACATGAAATGTTTTTGGTGGGATTTCATTTCTTTTTGTAGGATCACCTATTATCCGTAAGAAAAATACTTGAACTTTCCTTATAAATACTTCAATGTGGAACTCTGCTTCCAGTAAAACTACTTCACAGTTGATATTGTAGCAATAGGCATATGTATAACCTAGGAATTAAATAACTACCTACAACCTACCTAACCCAACCTTTATATTGATCTTAGCAAAGCACCAGATATGTGCTTGAAAATCATATACCTATGTACCTATACATAATTATTAAGTAATATAATATATAGTATTAAAAGTAACCCGTATATTTTTAACTTCGCAATAATTAGGGTAAACCTTAAAAAATGAGCCGTCAATGAAAAATCTCTTAATTTTTTTTGACCGAAGAGAGTTGAAAGTTCATAATTTTTTCCTATAACACACCCCTGAATATAAATACACATGCATACATACATATAACATATAATTTCAAGGATACGTCATAGCGATACCGGCACGACAATTTTTCCACCAATTGTGGTGAAGATCATACAATACATAAACAACCCTTATTTCATTTGCATTGTTTTTTGTGTTTCTGAGTACAAAATAAAAAAACAACCCTTACGTCAAGTATAGGCGGGTTATATGCATTGCTTTGTGTGGCATTGTTTTGTGTGCATTGTGAAAATTGTTGTCTTAGATGTTTTATTATGAAGACCCATTTTTAGGGTGTTGGAGGGTGAAAGTTATTACAAATTTCAGCTTTCTAGGACTTCGGGGAATACCCTTTAGGTTTTGATGAGTGAGTGGTCAGTGACAAAATCGACGTTTTTGGGTATGCATTACACCCAAAGTATAAAAGCTAGAAATATGAAATTTGGTGTATCTTTTAAGTCCGCGGACTTCACCTAATCCTGAAAATTTGAGCTCTCTAGCTCTATCCAGATCTAAGTTATGAGGGCCAGAAAATCCGACGAAACGTTACGAGAAAATATAGGTAGTGCCCGCCGCTCGTTTTGCTCGTCTTGGCAGGGGGCACTACCGTGCCCCCAGAATGACAATGTAATATCACTTTTACAATTAAAATATTAAAACTTATAGACAAAAATCAATCAATAACCACACCGAAAATCAAAAAAGTTCAACTTTCATGTGTAGCACTCCAGCTCTTTTACACTTCCCCGAACACAAACAACTGTAATTTTCTTGTCTGAAATTTCAGAATTAACGTAACTAATGGCGAATTCCATGCAACAATTTAAAATCGATTCTTTTTTTTAGTTGCAAGGAATCTGTAAAAAATTAGGTTTTTTTGCGTGTGCCATTTGACAGTAGTTTTGAAGCAAAAAAGTAAACAATTATTGCATGCACAAAGTGTTGTAACAATTATTTAAAGTGCACTCAATTTTACGCGTGGTTTTGTACGATTTAAAGCAAATATTATATCAGAGATTGGTTGCAAAATAAAACGAAAATAGTTGTGCGTCCTTACAAGTAGAAAAAACAAACAAATTCCAACACGAAACCCACCAATCAAGGAACGCATCGGCAAGCTGGGATGAATGGACTTTGGGCACTTAAATTCACAGTTAATTAAGCCTGTTGATCACTTTTAATTCATTATCCACACTTATTTGATAAATAAAACACATTTTTATAAATATATTTGTTTTAAATCTATTTAAACACACGACGAACACTGTGAATATTTGTTAAACACCGCGGCAAATAACTTTTAACTCCTGAGAAATGTCAAATCTTCGTAGTGTGTGTGCAAATCCGTGTAAATCTAGCTAAAAACGAAAGATTTCATTTGTCTAGAAAATTCGATTTTTTTTTCTAAGCAGAACCGATTTTTTTGTTGCATGGAATTCGATATTAGGGATATTTTTTTTCAAACTGCATCTGATTTCAAAAATTATTTTGTGTAAAAGAATATTTTTTTTCTCAAGTTTAGCTATTTGTGAAAAATTGTGAAATGGGGTAAAAATAAAAAATTTATCCGATTAAAAAAATATTTTTGTGTTTGAAAGATTATTCTACGGGAATGGCTTTAGGCTTTTTTAATTGTAATCCACTGTAAAAGAAATAAATATATACCATGTAGTCATATTTGTTTTTCAAAAACTAAAAAAGATTTTTACTTCTGGTTTACAGTATTTGACTTAGAATTGATAAGGGCATTGAATATTTGCAAAAACAGTGGGACTTAATTACGCAGAATTTTGAAAAAAATCAACTTGAAAAAAAAAATACTTCGAAATTTAATTTCTCAAACTATTTGTTTAAAGAACTTATTTTTAAAAAAACATTTAAAGGAATGGAATATTTACTTTCAAAAACGATATAGCAACGTACGTATCTACTTTTTCAATTTGTAATGTGTTTTTTTTTTAAATTAAAGTCAATTTTCCAGAAATTGCCCTTCCCTTAAATGATCCAGGAATCCCCTAAAATATAAAGCACGAATTAGGGGACAATCTGTATATTGTCCCACAACTCAAAAAATGAAAGTTTTGAGCTAATATTGCATTTTTGTGAATAAAAAACTATCAATTGGAAAAAAAATACTAGACTACTACAAAATTTGAACTTAATGAGTTATATGGCATGGTCTCGATATTTTGACAGATTAATTGAAATTCAAATTTTCATTAAATTTTCTGTTGCCTATTTCAAAATATGAGATTTGTTAAGTTTTGTCGTTTTTCTTTCGAACCGACGATATGTTAAATTTAAATAATTTGAAGTTAAAACAGAAGAATCTTCTTAAAAATGACTGAAGAGGCAATTCTATGCAATTCGATTGGTGGGCTGTTTCAAACACGAACCCTAGTAGCTACAAAAAAAGAACGCTCTTCCACAGACTGGAAAATCAATCGTCCCTACGAGGAGTTTATTTTTTATACACTAACATTACTTGAAATAATCTGAATAAAACGCTGCTGGTAGACATTTAACGCAACATTTAGTTTAAATTTGCATTCAGAATCAAAGACAAGATATAAAACAGTTAAAAGTAAAAAAGGATAGGTACAGGATAAAAGATTCTTTAAAATTATGTGATGAGATAAAGAGCGAAGACTAAAATAAATTAGTCTTAGGCTCATCGCCCATTAGGCAACTTTTAGTTGCTCGGAGTTGCCGGCAACAGAGAGCAACAAAAGTTGCTTGCCATCGCCCACTTGGCAATTTCCGAGCAACTTTGTGGGACTAGACTTTGACTTTTGTCGCCATATTTTTTTGTGATGGATGCTTTCCGGTTGTCTGGCTATGTATGATCGTTAGCTGGCAATGCGAAATAAATTAATATTTATAATTATAAAATATTATATTATTTATTATTATATTACTCACATTGTTGAAAAAAAGGAAAGCACATTACATTTCCAGAAATTGGCCAAACTGACAGAGGGTAAGAAGGAAATGCACGCCATTTTGGCATCCACAATGTTAAGCGGAAACGCCATTTTGACATCATATTTTTGACAAATAAGGATGCCGACAGCAAAAAGTTGGCCTGTGAGCGAGGGTAAGCAACAAAAAGTTGCCGGGAAAAAAGTTCCGCGAGCAATTCCGAGCAACAAAAAGTTGCCTAGTGGGTGCTCTCCCATATAAGCTAATGTTATTGGATTGGGAGCAACAAAAAGTTGCCTAGTGGGCGATGGGCCTTACATTTTTAGAAGCTGCGTCACAAATAGCCTAATCTATCAAGACGAAATACTTAGTTTTGTTCACATTTTCAATAATGTGCCCATTTAAAACAATTTTGGGGAAATCAGAGATATGTATTAATTTGACTTCGAGATTAAACCATACTTAACGTTTTCGACGGTTTCAATCTTCCATCAAACCCAATTCAAAAAACCCCAACTGAGTTCTGACAAGAGCTTTGCGAAAATCTGGAGTTGTTTTAACAACAGCAAATGCACAACTGTGTTTGCCTTTTAAAAAACTTTACCAAAATAGACAGGCAACAAGTCTAAAATGAGATGGTTCTACGACTTATTTACTTTCGAAACGGAATTTCCTGGTGATGGATAAAAACACGCAATAGTTATATGTACCAATATTAATGCTATCAATTTTCTAAGAAGAGGAATAACAAAAACAAAAAAAAATTATTTTTGTTGTTGTTTTAGTGGACTGTATTGAATTAATTATTTTTTGCGACCTTTAGTCAAATGCGCTTCGCTCAGGGACGACAGTTGGTATAAATTTTCAGTCAAACAATGACAACCAGATGCCTAAATGTCTTCTATTTTGTTTGTATTGAAAATAACTAAGTAAGTTTTCCTTAAATTCGAGTTCAACTCGTTATTTTGTTGTTGTAAAGTAGATACAAACCAAAAAATTGATAAAAACGAAAACAAAAATACTACTTAAAAATTACTTGAAAATTAATTTTTCAAAAACTGTTCGCTAAAACAACTTTATTAAAATAGAAAATATTTCTGGCTTTTCAAAAAGGTCATTGCAAGTGTTACCGTTGTTTTTTAATACATTTTTTTTTTCTATTTTAAGTCATTTTTTTAGAAAATTGCCTCACCTGGCTAATCGGGGGCAATACAATTTTTTTGGTTTCGACTCAGCCTACACGCTCTTATTTTTTTTACACCTTATGCGTATCATCCTGTATATTTGGAAGATTTTAAGGGAGTGGGGTGAAAAACATTTTTAAAAAATGTCATTTCTAACGACCACCCTAACGTACACGTATGTCTGTACTTTGAGGTACACGAGTGTATGAATGAAATTAGAAAGGTTAAGTAAAGCATTTGTTTATAAAAGCCTAATGATAAAATTACTGGTTCGAAGTTTTTTTGAACACCCTGATATGTTAAGGTATATATTTGCAGACAATTTTTTAAAAGCTCATTTCTAAATAATTGTAGTTATTTTATCAAGCTCAAACTATTTTCTTAATAAAAACCAGCTGACCACGCCTACAGTGAAAGTTCGTTTACGTTTTAACAACAAAGTGTGTTATATGGACTTACTGCTTTATTCATAAACAAAAAACGGTTATTTCAGCTCTTGTGTTCAGGGAAACTACACCATGGAATAACAATTTACCGGACTCAAATGGAGCAGTTAGCAATTGCCTTTATTTTGAGTCCGGAAAATTGTTATTCCATGGTGTAGTTTCCCTGCACACAAGTGCTGAAATAACCCATTTTTGCTTATGAATAAGGCAGTTAGTATGTATACTTAAAAGATGGAATAGGTAATTGATTTCAAATTTAATAAAAAAAATTTTGTGAGCATTAATCTACATCCATTTAAAAAAAAAACCTCCAAGAGTATCTCTTGTCAAAGTGCCGCTCAAATTAGCCGTTCGGATTCAGCAATAAACTGTAGGTCCCCTCCATTTCTGCAGACGCGCACACAAGAATGGTTGAGAGTTGTAAGTCACTAGGCCCTAGTTCTTCATGAGCTATTCGGCCCTATTGAGGTAACCGTCGGAGCGGAATTCTCTTCGATTTCCTACGAATCGGAGACATTTTGCTTCGAGGTAGTTCTCCGACCAGTAAAATGTCTCCGATTCGTAGGAAATCGGAGAGAGTTCCGCTCCGGACGGTTACTTCGATAGGGCCGATTGTCCTATCAAATTTGTTTTTTTTTATTGTAGCGCAAGTTTTGGATTCGTAAAAAAAATCGATCTCGAGATAACAATCAAACATGACATTACGATGATAGAGAATACGAAAAAAGTGAGCCCCGCAATTCCGTCTGTCTGTATGTATGTCTGTCTGTATGTCTGACTGTATGTCTGTCTGTCTGTATCTCAGCCTAAACCACTAATGTAATACTGCGTCTAGTATAACAGCGCCAGCGTCGCAATCAAAATTTTAAATTATAAATTCAATAAAGAAAATAACCTATTCAAATGTTTGTCAACGACGACTTTCAGAGGTCAATTATTTAATACAAATTTTTAATTTTGGTCTCAAAATGAAGTTTAAATGTCAGTCTACATTAATGTATTATTAGAATTTATCAAAAACTAAAATCCTAAAAGGGGAAGTAGATAAAAAAAAAAGTTATCGCGCCTGAAATTCAAACCCGAATCTCATTGATATTTGTTTCCAAAAAGACGACACGCGGAAGCGTTACTTGGCACGCAGCCCTTGAAATCGTACATTTACTGCGTGAAAGCAATTTGGTGCACCGTTTATTTCACGCTTATTGAATCAAGTTTTGATTTTCGATTTGAATAATGCAAGCAGCTCGGAGGCAACAAAGCGGGGGCGTAACATCTAATATTAACTAATTATGTGATGCAAGCAAAATATATTTTAAAAAATCAAATTTAGTTTATAAAAATCCAAAATATATTTCTTTTTAAATTGCTACATGGCTTTTTTATTTTTAAAGCAATAAGTATAACGAAATCGGTAGAACTTGTTTTCATCTTCAAATAATGCAGGACTTTTACTATAAAAAAATCTCTTTATTAGTTCTTGTTTAACATCTAATCGATGGAAGTAGTAAGATAAAAGAAAATACAAATTTCAAACGAGGGACATTTGGTTACCCCTTTCGCATTTTCAGTTTTAAGGGGCACAATTATAGTTTTCGATATGCAAAAGAGGAAAAATGGTAACCCCAACCCCTTAGGTTCGATGTCATAATTCCCGATTTTACAGATTCTTTTGCCCGTGAAAAAAATCAATGCTTTAAGTTTTATCAATGAGAAATTGTATGAATGCTTCAATATAGCAACCTGAATGCATTAATATTAATTTAAAACATCATCATTAACAGTAGTTTTGTAGAAAAAATGCCCGAAGCATGTAGGTATTTTGTATTTTTAGCCTATGCTAATACAAAAATCGCAATCAAAAGAAAACAAGAATGGGAAACTTGCGTTATCTCATCTTTGCACTTACTTCTGTTCTTGTGCTTTTCACACTTTTATGAAGTTAAAAATAAAATTCGTATGTTCGTATTTTGGTCTCCCGAACAAACGGAGATTTCTGTTACTGTTTCCCTACTAATAAAATTTCACCCAAATGGAAGTGTATGCGTGGCTTCCTCATCACTGTTGGGTTCTAAAAGATACAAATTCAAATAGAGAACGTGCTACTCGCATAGTAAAAAAAAAAAAGTCAAGTATCCACACCAAGAAGAAGAAGAAGAATATACAAACATTTATACATATGTATACCTACATAATATTTGTAACTATTATGTGCACCAAAAATGAGTAGAGTAGTGCCACAATAGAGCACAGGTATAAGAATCCATAAACCAAAGGAATGTTATTTTACCGATTTATTACAAAACTCATTTAAAAAAGCAAATAAAAAAAGGAGAAAAGAGCCGATCAGGTAGGATTATCAGCGGAATGTAGAAAAGACGCAACAAGATGAGACCATTGATACATGAATAAATCAAATTATTAATACATTTTATTTGCTTGACATAATTTATAATTTTCCTGTACTATTCCTCTTGTCTGTATTCAACAAGAGAGGAAGGAATAAATTAATTTCAGAATGCGGGAAGAAGTAAAGTGTGAAAATATGGAAAGCAATTTCATTCACCGAGTGGATACTGGATATCAACTCATCAATAGGCGGAAATGATGTCAACTTTTCTTAATTACAATAAACGTTAGGTTTGATTACGTACTTCTGCTACAAACTAAAGAATAACTAACTCAAATTAAAAGAAAACAAAACGCAAGGACATAATAGATCTATCTGGATGCCTTTTTGACAGATGTTATTTTTTTTTCTTGATTTTGACATTGCCTTTGATTTTCATAATTTATTTTTAGTTTTTTTTTTTTTTTTTTTTCACAGCATGAATGTGTAAAATGGCGGACGGAGTCGTCGCTTCGCTCGTCGCCGACTTAGATGAACACTCCTCAATGCGTCACACTACCTCGCTAATATTTAATGAGCAATATTTTCTACGAAACACAAACGATAGTCTGTCTACACCCAAGCATATGAACTTGCGCAGTACTATCGCAAACTCAGAAAATATCTTTGTCAAGATATATTATAGTACACGAGTTTATCCATATATGTAGATATTTAATACGAAGCTGATGAGAAACCGCAACATTTTGTTTTTAACTCTAGACTTCCTGAAGAATTTATTATGATTCCAAGTCTAAATTTGAGTGTAATTCTTATCAATATTATTATTTTTATATAAATTATTTCACATTTTATTTGAGTTTTTGCTCATCTAAGATCGATGTATGTATTTTTCAATCCATAGATGGTAGTCAACGGCAGTGGAAGAATTTGCGTTGTATTTTCTAATCGATTTTTCTCCGAAAGAATTTTTGACATTTTCATTTTACTTAGGCATTATTATGTGTATAAGATAAAGAAGTCCGCGATTGTTGGTACAAAATAATTCAATTTTGAAAATCAAATGCATACCAAATTTATTTTTTACTTGTAATTTACTTACTTTTAAGTGACGAAAGGGACGAAAAGAATTTAGCACAGATAATCTAATGGCACAAGTCTATACACTATATTAAATACACACTCATCAGACTGCGATGATGGTTCGTTAAGTTCAACCTTAACGACGACAGCGAGAAGTAAAATCTCTCTGTACTGTAGAGCTGTAGATGTAGACTCAACAGATTATAGATTGGTGCTGCTTTTACTCGTTTGTTAGGAATGTACAAGTGAGCTGGAAGTATTTTTCGATTAAATGAAAAATTGTAGCAGAATTTTTGGTTTCAGTTTTAAGAAATAGAGTAGAATTTACATTATTCTAAATTGTTTGTTTTATTTAAAATGCACGTGAAATTCAAACGATAATTATTTTCAGATAAATTATGTACATACGTGTAGGTACAGGTTCGAGAGAACGATAAAAAGGTTTATGTTTTCTGATTTTCAATTGAGATGCTAGCTGTCCGTTTTAAATGGAAACGATTTCTATATAATACCTACAACTAGTGAGCATTTTTTTATTCTTGTTGATTTATGATTTTGCGATGCCTGTATTTCGAGTAAAGTGGCACTATTTATGTATTTATATCAGGTATAATAACGCTTTTTACAAGAGAAAACAAATTGTAAAAGATTTTTTGAAATTTTCTTTAAAATTGACATTCTTTGGTTGTTTGGCAATTACCGTTAAGCGGTTGCAAATCGAAAAAAAATTATTCAATTTAAATAATTTCAAATAATTGTCGAAAATATCAATTCGAGTTTGTCCTCACAACTTTTTTTATTTAAATACAAAAGCCTTTATAATGGGTTTTCATATTACTTTTATAGTTTAAAAAAAAAAAATTGGTAAAAAAAAATATGAAGTATTTTTAAGAGTTATTCTCTGGACTTTCAAAATGAAAAATAGTAGGTACTTAATTAAGGGTTTTTGTAAAAAAAAAAACAACCTAAAAAATGCGAACAAACAGTTCCCCGCATAGCATATATGTAAAATAAATTTATGGGAGCCTTAAGTTTAAACTAGTATTGTACATTATAGAGCTTAAATTGAAGAATTATTAAAAATCAACATAATTCGAAATAAGTTTATTAAAAAAGTCTTCTAAAATTGTTTTGAGAGCTAAAAGAAGTACACCATCTAATTTCTTTAACTAATCATAGTTTTAGAGAAAAAAAAATTTAAATCGTAGGAGCGGTTTTTTTTTTTTAAATTAATTTTTTATATATAAAATTTTGTAAATATTTTTAAGAAAAAAAATTGGTACACAATTTTTTAGTATTTATTTATGCTGAATTAAAAATTAAATTTCAAAAAAAAATATCTACCCGTTTTTTGAATTATCGAATTTTCAAAAAAAAAATTTGAAATTTTTTTTAAAAATCCAAAATTTGTTTTTTTGAAAACTTTTATATGCAGTATGATTTTAACTTTTGAGAAACATTTATATAAAAAATTTATTTTAAATCGGTTAGACGCATAATGAGATAGTCCAAAATAAAGAAAATGGTTCTATGAGAGGTACCGTTAATAATGGCTAATTGTTAATTTTGTTTTTGGAAGATCGTAGACCATAAAAATATTAGTATTCACAACAATTTTAATCAAAAACGTAGGAGTCGTTTTCGAGAAAATTTATATTTTATATTTTAATTTTGACTATAAGAAAAAGTTTTGTATAAAGTATTTTAGATAATGTTAAAAAACCGCTTGATGCCAAGTTTCATAAAAATCAACCGGATGGTTTTCGAAATATTTGGTTTTCAAAAAAAAAAAAAATTGAAACTTTTTTTGAAAATCCAAAAAAAAGTTTTTAAAAAAATTTTGGTATACAAAACTATTTTAATTTTTTAGAAGATTCTCCATAAAAAAAATTATTAAAATCATTCTATTCCTTTTCTAGAAAAACGAAAATAAAAAAAAATGGTTCTATGGGAGGTACCATTTTAAACCATTTTTTGGAAATTAAATTTTTACCAAAAGGTAGCATATGCCTCATAAAATTCATTGATTTTTTTTTTAGAAAAATCTGTCGAGCCATTTTTGAGAAAAATTAGATTTTGCAAAAATGCTAAAAAAAATTATATGGCAGGTACCGTTATTTTAGGTCCTAAAAATAAAAGAAAAAAAAACGTGTCGGGGTAATGTCCCGAAAACACTTTTTACCAAGTTAAATTAAAATCGGCCCATGGGTTTAGGCTGTAGGCGAGTCCACAGATAGACAGACAGGCAGACAGACAGACAGAAGGACAGAATTGCGAGACCCACTTTTTTCGTCTTCCCTATCATCGTAATGTCAAGTTTGATTGTTATCTTGAGTTCAATTTTGTTTGCGAATCCATAACTTGCCATATAGTACCTATATACCGCAAGTAAAAAATCATTCAATTTTTTTTTTTTTTAATTAATTCATACAAACACAAAAACGAAATTTGTATTTTTCACAATAACTTTTTGAATATATACAGTTGTGGACTTATAATCCAATTATTGACCCACTTTATTCAGGACTTTTGGCCCATCGGTGTAACTTAAAAGACCACATTTGATTTGTGGGCTTTTAACCCACCCAAGTGAGTCAAAAGATCGATGTGGGTGGACTATTCTACGCGTCAAGCAGATGTTGTCTTTGAGTGGGTATAATTATCTACATATTTCTAATTTTATCTGTATTATCGACTGCCCTGGTGAATGGAAAAATTTTCATAGATGTTAATTTTAGGAAAATTTCTTTGCCCATCCCCAAACAAAACCGAGTAGCTACGGCACTGACGCATAGAAAAAAATTGTAGGGCGGGTAAAAAGTTCTAACTGTCCTTGTATAAATACAAAAAAAAAAGTTCAAGAATCGGTTGTAGTTTAGAAAAGTTAGAGCCACATAAAGAAACGAGACCAAAAATCATAAAAAACCGTTAAGTCGAAAAGGAAGCGAAAACGATAAAATTACCTATTAACTTAATTAACTATGTTAAGTCTCCCGAAACACATTGATCCAAACCTACTTCTAAAACCGACAAACTGTTATAAATTCGATTTTCTGTAGTCTTGGCTAAAATAAAATATCGGGACTAGATAAATGCCACTTTATAACAGTTCCATTTAAAGTGACGTATAAGCGAGCTTGGGCAGTTATAACAGTTTGTTTATAAGATCACCGCATTGCCAGGGCTCTCCGCCGGTGGGCATACTTCGGACACACCACTTTTGAAAGCGATAAACTGTTCCAACTGTTAAAAATTGACATTACTCTTGTATCAACATTTTATTTTGCATGACTAGATAAATCCGAATTCATAACAGTTACATACATATATATGTTTATCGGCTTTAAAAGGAAGTGTTGATTAGTGTTCTCCGAGCTACTTGCAGTAAAACTCCAGGTGCCGACCGCCAGAAGACCCTGGCCTTGTGAGGCTATGCGGCCTTTTTAAGCAAAACTGTTATAATCCGTATTTAATTCTGAATTTATTGATTTTATAATTCTCAGCCCATAGACATTTTTGGTTAGAATAGCATATAGCATCACATACTAAGATTTCAGCTAATTTGATCGGAAATTTTTCTCTCAACATTTAGAGCGGGGTTTTTCAAATTAACAAGGCTCTCACTAAACAAATCATGAGTCCAAGGGAGATCGCCTATAATTCCTACTACATATTTTAAATAACAAAAAATCATGTTAATTAAAAGTTGCTTACAGCCAATTTCTTCACATAGTCCTAACGCTAGTACCGGTCCTAGCCCTAAAGTTAGTACTCAAATCGGTATCAACTCATTTCTTCACACAAGTACTAAGGCTTAGTCCGGTCAATTTGATACCGAGTACTAGTTAGGTATCGGTACTAGTTAGCTCCTCAAAATCAGCTAGGACCTGGTTATTATACCAGTTGTTAGTACTCAAATCATTTCAATTAATTTCATTTAGTTTGACCACTTCTTGCCTGTTTTTTCTGAAGAAATAGGTAATAAGTGCGTTTTTTTGTTAACATTGTTAAATCTAGTTTTTTTTTTTTTTTCGATTTTGTGTAATCGGTGATGTTCTTGTGTAGAAAATGGATTTAGTTTTTGGTGGTGACAATTTGTTCGTCCGAGAGATATTGCTCAGTTTTGATAACTTCTTGTCCACTTCTTTTTTTTTAATAAATGTAACATAAGAGCGTTTTTTTTTTAATTTTATTGGTTTTAAGATTTTCAACTTTGGATAAAAGCCAGCAACATTTTCAGAGTTTGAAGCCGGCAAATTTGGTTATCCCATTAGTAGGTCCGTGGTCAAATACTACGAAAAGGCACAAATTCGGGGAAATCATTACCACAAACACAAAATAGATATTCACATATTTTGAATAAGAAGAAATTCAATGCAACACATAATACAATAATTATTATATTCATCTTTTAAACAAACAGAACACATAATAAATAAATTAAAGGCAGGTAAATTCTGTCGAAAATTAATTAAAAACTTCACAAAAACTGACGTAAATGTTAAATAAATATCAAAATAATTTTTAAAATGCCAAAATGTTGTCAAAATCAGTATTGGACCAGTTTTAAACGTATTAAGTTCCTAGTACCGCTGTGTGAACTAACTTTTCCTTAAGACCCAGTACCAGAGTTGGTACCTGGTCCAGCTAGACCGGGTTCTAAGCTAGCTTGTACCAATGTGAAGAAATTGGGCGTTAGTGTAATTATGTTTGTTATACAAAAAAATGGATGTTTAAAAATGTGTTTAAAAAAAAGGTTTGCATATAATACAAGAAAGATACTAAACCCATTTTGCTGAAATTTTCAGACTTTGATATTTTTATTGAAGGAAAGGTTAAGAAAAGGGTTTAAATAAAATTACATTTACATATCTTTTCCACACCACTTCAATTATATTTCTCTTTATTCAACATCTTTACAAAGCATCCCTAATATTTTGTCTGCAATACAGTTACAGTTGGCAGTAATAGATTCCGCTTGCGGTTTCAAATTCAGCACACATTTTTAAGTTCCAAAAACCAACAAAACCTGTGCAGCTGTTACTTTAAGTTTGTTTATTCTTTAGGCTACGTTTTTGGTGGCAGTGATTTCTAATCGATTGAATAAGCGATAAAACGACTCATTGCTCAAGCGAATTTGCGCGAATGCGGTGGTTTCCGTGCACAGTTTTAAATCGCTAGATGTAGCGATCGATCAACTCTTTGATTCCTGGTATGTATGGTGTGCGTTAGAATATAGACTCAGTCACAAAAGTAAGCATACATAGGTTAACACGAGTATTTTGCTTTTACAATAATTACAATGTGTCACGTTAAGTGAATACACCGTAAACTACTCTACTTGTTCTAGTGTATTCTTTCTTTAATGACTGAATGTGTTAAATTAATGCTTAACTACCATAGGGCAAAAAGTGAAAATTTGATGAGCAAAAATATGCTTAGAGATGCCTGTGTGCATCTGTAGTATCCATCTGACATGACATATCAAACACTATTTTCGCAGGCTTTTTCGTACACAGGCATTACTAGGGCATGTTTTAGTTTTTCACTTTTGTACTTTTTGCAAAAAGTCTTGAATGTAGTTAAGGCTTTAGTTTAAACTCAAAAATCGGTTACAATCGCTTCCATCGCTCAATTTGAAGACAAATCGAAATTTCAATCGATTAAAATTGCTGTCTCCGAAACCAAAACATAGGCAACAACATGTGTAGGTATTTCAAAGTTTGAGCAAGCATCGCTTACTTTCGAGATTAAAAATCTGCCACCGAAACCGTAGCCTTATTCAAGGAACATATTGGAAACAGTTTGGATCTGAGAAGTACAAGGTTTTGCGGTTTAAAATTAGCTTTTTGTAAAATTTAAAACAAATTTTTTATGTGACTTTTTTGATTTGTGTCAGAATAACAATCTTGTTCTCAAAAGAATAAAATGCTTCTGAATATGATTGCAGAATCAAAACAAAAGCATGTACACGAATAAATTCATTAAACATTTGAGGATTTTTTGTGTTAAAGCCTAGTTTACGTTTCGACAAAAAAAAATCAAGTTTTTAAAAACCTAATCTTTGCATTATATTTTATAAAGTTTTTTGCTAATAAAATACTTTTATGCAAATAACGCTGAGGTGAATAGGTATAAATTTTACGGAAGTTCAAACCGACCTCGCAAAAAAATGCTCTTTATTCACCACACTTTTTTTTTCTACCCCAAATAATTGCCTGTCAATTGATTTGCATGGATAAAAGGTTGTTTCTGGAAAGATTTCGCGCCATCAAGACTTTTTGTTATTTCGAATCCGCTGGCAACGCGGGCGTCTTGTTGCTAAAATGAAAGATTTCTTAACTAGCGAGAACGAGTTTGGACTAAAATCTCGAAATTCACGTGATAATAGGGGCATTCATGCAACATCCGAAATCCATCGTAAACGTCGTAAGCTTCGTAAAGGCCGGAATTCCCATACAACCTTCCGAACTTTACTATGGTTTTCCGACGTTACACGAATACCCCTAATGATATACTTTTTCAAGGTACCTTACCTACACTTTACAAAATCTTGTAAGATTAATGCTCTTTTGAATGATTTGTCTTAATGCAATTTTGAGGAGATGAAAGGTCTTTTTGCTCTGGTGGAATTTCTTAATTAGAATTGCATTCATACATGTAACATGTATTATTAATTTGTATTCAAGCAATGTTAGACCTTTTTAAAATGCTAAATATGTAAGTTTTTAGAAGGTATGTAAGTTGTTAGAAGGTAACTTTAGTGTTTAAGACACAATTTATAGTTCACGCGGCTTTGAAGAGTTTAAAACCGTTGGTTAAATACGGAAAACCCTACCAACATCCAACCTTATTACGTCACTCGATACTAGTAACTATTTTCTTGAAATTTCAAGCAACTACCGACCTACGACTTAGAAGTTCTGTACACTGCGCATAGCATATTGGCAGTAAACATACAAAAAAAATGGTGGAAGAGGAATCAAAGAGCGCTTTCAAAATTTTAATGTGTAATTATTTTTTTTACAAATGAATTGAAATACATAAATATCACTGTCACTTGACAAAAATAACTTTATATTCATAATATGCATACATAAGTACATAACAATCAGCCTTCTTAAACCCAATGAAAAACATGGTCTCGAGAATTTCCACAATTGCAAGCTTATACATAAATGCCTACATATTTTAAGGAAAAATCAATTTCTGCAACCTTAACTCACCACCAAATAATTCTGGAAGAAACACTCAACAATAATTTAGAAAACTTTATTTTTTAACAGGCTTACAAACGAAAGAAAAGAATTATTTGCACAACTTACTTCTGTTCTAATTTTCTTCCTACTTTTCGGATCACTAGCTAGTTAAAAAGTAAGGTTAAATTATATCTGTTTGTTATCTAAAAATTTCTTGCAGATTTTCACAAACCGAGTTTTTCCGTATGGCTTTTAAAGGCAAATTCCTAAAATTCGTAAGAAAATTCGAGTTGCCAAACGTGCCTATATGCTACGTTTGCATGCAGTGTTGAAGCGAGCCTGAACCTCGTTTCGACCTCATTCTTACCCAGTAGCAGACGCGGAAGATAAGTTGGATTAGGATTGATTTGAGTACCCCATTCGAAATATAGATTATAGTTCAAAAGAAGGGCCTTCTGCACACGAATCATCGCACAGTGCGTCGACTAGTGCACAAAAATAAAAAAATTAAAAAGCAGTTTTTATGTTTTAAGCTATTAACCTGAGGCCTAACTATGTAAATCGATTCTACAGTCAAAATGGCCGAATTCGCAAAATTCTAGTGGTGCTAATCAATTTTTTTTGGTTCGCGAAGTTGGTGGTACTATGTAAATCGAAAGTCACTTTCAAAGACAGCCGAACTCGCAAATTTTTGTTCTAATTCAAAAGCAAAAGAAGCATCGAAAGTAATAAAATAAAATGTAAGTATCGGAAGAAGAGGAGGAAAAAAGAGTAAAAAACTGGAAGGAACTCCCTAGGCTGAGGCAGGCGAAACTTCTTATTGGTAACTATAACCAGAAACGATTCCAAGCCTGTATCAGCTTAAGTAGAAATAAACTCCGCATTATAACGGGCCTCCTCACAGGCCACTGTAAGCTAAGAAGACACCTTAGTATTCTTGGCCTAGTGAGCAGTGCCACTTGCAGATTCTGCAATGCCCATGAGGAGACGCCGAACCACCTATTAGGCAACTGCGATGCACTCATGCACCAAAGACATAGATACCTGGGACATCACCAGATAGAAGAGAGCAGACTATCCTCTCTAAAAATACCCCAAATACTAAAATTCCTTAAGGAATCTAATTTGGAGGTTGAGCTGTAAATGAGCAACCTCATCACACAACTCTAAATGGGGGGCACAATAGATCTTAAGGTCGCAGTGTAATAACACCCAAAACTTTCCTTCATTCATTCATTCAAGTATCGGTTGTCAATATTTATGTCGATTATGAAATCCGCAACAGTGGATCCGCAGTGATTCGCTGTACATTTACTACATTTCCATGTGGTATTTAGGCGAGCCTGAAGCTCACTTACCCTTTGTATACCTGCATCGAGTTGAAATGAGCTTGAACCGACTCGATTCCACTTCACGAGTGGAGTCGAGTCGAAATTTGTGCCAAAAAACCTGGGTTGAGGAGTTAACTTGAGAAACACCATATTTCATCTCAACACCATTTCAATTCAACTCAATATCGAGCTCTCAAATCTATGAATGAAAAACCTGGGTCGAAAATCCAACCCTAATCCAACTCGAGCACTCGATCTTTTCTTTCCACGTAAAATCGATTTTGTTTTTTGTTTTTTCTTCTTGGTGGATTAGAGGGAACTTTGTGAGCAATAGAGGTAGAAAAATATAAATTTTTTTTGTTTGAATAAAGCCTTAGGACCAGTTGTACAAATATTTGATCCGTGGTTCAGGAATTTTAACTTACCAATTTCGGCGGATTTACTGTGGTTCAACGATGGTTCAGGCATGTAAGTGCCAGTTGAACAATCGTGGTTTAAATTTTGAATTTTAATTCGCCGATTTCGGCGGGTTAAGTAAGGTTCAACGATGGTTCAAGGTTCGAATATGCACTAAAAGCCAATTACATGCCTGAACCATTGTTGAACCACAGTTAATCCGCCGAAATTGGTGAGTTTAAATTCCTGAACCACGGATCAAATATTTGTACAACTGGCCCTAATTGGCTTTTAGTGCATATTAGAACCTTGAACTATCGTTGAACCTCAGTTAACCCGCCGAAATCGGCGAGTTAAAATTCCTGAACCACGGATCAAAATTTAAACCACGATTGTACAACTCGCACTTAGGGCCAGTTGTACAAATATTTGATCCATGGTTCAGGAATTTTAACTCACAATTTCGGCGGATTAACTGTGGTTCAACGATGGTTCAGGCATGTAATTGGCTTTTAGTGCATATTAGAACCTTGAACCATCGTTGAACCTCAGTTAACCCGCCAAAATCGGCGAGTTAAAATTCCTGAACCACGGATCAAAATTTAAACCACGATTGTACAACTGGCACTTAGTACAAAATTGAAAGTGTATTGCAACTTGCTTGCCAGTACTGGCCTCAAGGTAAAGAAAAAATAACAAAAAAAGTCAAAAGAATCATATAAATAAAAATAATCGTCTTTGATAAATGCTCGTTTTTTGCCTCTTTCGTTTACCAACTTTGGAGCTCAAAATTTTATATTTACAAACTGATTTCTTAAAAAAAATCCTGATCCCTATGCTTCAACTATTACTTAACCAAACTACAATGTCAATAATGTAAATATTTAAAAGTCGATGCGATTTTTGTCCGCCCTGAACCACTGTGCGCCATCATAAAAACACTCTTAGTGCCTGTTTACATTGTATTTTTGACAAAGCATATTTTCGTTCATCAAAATGTTCTTCGTGTTTACATTATAGAGAAAAAATTCTTTCATTTCAATCTACCCATCCCTATCTCACATCCTTAACAACCATGTATCTCTCACTCACACAAAAAAAACTCTTCCTGCTCAATCCGAAAACATTTAATGAAACTGGCGCATCGGCGTAATTTGGGTGGAATTAACCCTTCTCTTTCTTACTCACACAAAATCTACCCATCTCACTGGATGCGCCGTTCGTCAAAAATACAATGTAAACAGGCACTTATGGATTTAAGTAAAATTAACAATAAAGTCTTAACTACATTGGCCACTTTTTGCAAAATTACAAAAGTAAAATTATTTTTTTTTCCGCTAGCGCAATTGTTTTGTGAAAAAGAATGTATACATTTTTTTTTAAACCAAAATTTAAGCTTCCTGCATCATTTTTATAAGTTTTACAGTGAGAAAAACTATCCCAAAATGAGTTTGAAAATTTTTTACTTTCGTACTTTTTCACTTTTTTGGCTTATGTAGTTAAGGCTTAAATCAATTCTTTAAATTGTTTTAACTTCATAACTTTGCCCTGTGAAATTTTTGAGACAAATGAAATAGAAAGCTATTAAATTGCCCAACTAACATTTTATGGTGTACTATCGCTCTTTCTTTCTATCGAAAATGACAGATAGTAATCTATAAAATATTTCAGGTGGAGATAGTTGCCTAGTGGGCGATGGGCCTTACGTAATTTCCTTCCGAATTTCGTGCAAATTTGGTTGAAGGTACTTCATTGGGAAATTTGAATTTCTATATGGGAAATGAGATGATTTTGAATTTAATTTGGAAATCTTGTACGAAATTACCTCGTTTGCTTAAAAAAAAAACGTAGTATTAGCAGTAATTATTTATTTCTAGTTATTTAACAAGAAAATAATATTATAAACTTTATAGTTAAATCAAAGAGCACACAAGTTTGCTCAAATGGAACATTACAGATACATAAATGTTTAAATGCCAGTTGTACAACCGTGGGTTAAATGTTGATCCGGGGTTCAGGATTTTTAATTAACCGATTTCGGTGGATTAACTGAGGTTTAAGGCCTGGTCAAACAGAACGCGGGCCGACGGGACGGTCAATACTTCAACATGGAAGGAAAGAACGCGGCGGGCAAATTTTGTTTGTAATTTCTTACAAAGACCGCCGGACCGCGCTCTGTTTGACACGGCCTTTAGCGATGGTTCAAGCATTTAATTGGCTATTACTACGTTTCCATGTGGTATTTAAGCGAGCTTGATGGTAGATTTACTTGTATCTTCTGCCAAAAAAAAAGGGATATAAAATATAAAATTCACATATGTTGAATAGAGGGAGAAGACCAAAATGCAGAGATCTTCATGATGGAATGCAGTAAGACTATAGCGAAGACGAATATGTTCATCTCTCTTTCATACATTTGCTCGACGTCACTTCAGGAGCGGAGTCGAGTCGACATTTGTGCTAAAAAACCTGGGTTGAGGAGTTAACTTTAAGAAAGACTGTTTAGATTGGGAAGATTGAGGCCGGTATCACAACAGGTTTGTTGGAAATAGTAGTGAGGGGAGTTCCCCGCGAGGGGTTCTTCGCGCACTTCTCTTAGACCCTGTTTAGATTGGGAAAATTGAGTACGGACTGGTGAGGGTCGTCGTGTCTACATTATAGACTTTAATGCGCCTCAAAATCAACAACAATTTCGAAATTTCGTACAGTGAACCAACAACAAATGAGACTCATTGGACCAGTTTTTTTAGTGTTCTTCGTGCCTCACGAGATACTTTACCCCGCACTTCTCTTACCCACAAACTGCCGTGAATATATATATATAATTGCAGCGGTATGTATGAAATGCTTTGAGCAAATTGTTCACCACATCTTGTACTAATAGTAGAGAAAAGGAACGAAGAAGCAAATTAATCGCCGCGACAATAGAAAAAAATAACAACAACGTGTTGTTTTGTTTGACAACTACGTGTTGTTATTGTTGTTTTCTTTTGTCGCAGCGAATAATAATATTTTAACTTTTGTTAGGGCTAGTTGTACAAATATTTGATTCGTGGTTCAGGAATTTTAACTCACCAATTTCGGCGGATTAACTGTGGTTCAACGATGGTTCAGGCATGTAATTGGCTTTTAGTGCATAGTCCCCTTTCACACAGGGCAACTGAGTTGCCGGCAACAAATAGTTCATAGGCGAGAAGGGCAGGAAGAAAGAGGGGGAAATGAAATCTCCCCGGTCAACAAATTCAGGAAACTTTTTTGACGTTTCTCTTCACACTACGTTTGTGTGCGTTCAACCAAGGTAGTTTAAAAGGAAAATACAGCAAGTCTCCTCCAACTTTGTATCTGCGTGTGAAAGGTACAGGAGATTGTTAAGGAGATTTAAAGAAAACGTCAAAAAAATCACCAGCAACTAGTATCTTCGTGTGAAAGGGGACATATTATAGAACCTTGAACCATCGTTGAACCTCAGTTAACCCGCCGAAATCGGCGAGTTAAAATTCCTGAACCACGGATCAAAATTTAAACCACGATTGTACAACTGCACTAATTTTGCAAAAAGTGGCTTATGTAGTTAAGGCTTTAAGGCTCTTAGGCCCAATTCACACAGAACTGGCTTATGGTTTTGGTATGGTTTTGGCGTGGTGCATACATATGCCACGTTGTGGAATTTGCATGTTCTCTTATGGGACAATAAACACACAGATGACGAGGCGAGGGTATGGTGCGACATGTCATCGCCACGCCATATTGAAAATTCCTGTGGCTTACGTGAACCGGCACGCCATATTGAAATCACTTGAAGATTGAACATGAGACTACTACTTTATTTATTTTGAAGTATTTTTATCACTTTATTTGTTTTAAACAAATCTAAAAAAAATCACAACGATTAGGAAAATTTTTCAAATACTAAAAAGAGCATTCCTTTGCATCAATTCTCATTAATTCACTTTGCGTTTTCAATTCATTTTGACAAATGTCGGTTCATTGTCACTTCTGTGTAAATTGAGTACATCACACCCACTCCACTCCCGAAGCATACCAATGACACACCAGAACCATGAGCCACTTCTGTGTGAATCGGGCCTTATGTTTCATCGCGCCAGTGAATAATTGCGTCGCGGCAGTGTGGGGACTCACATAAATCGTCATGTAAATAAATTTTGATTGAGGAAAGTGTCGCTGTCGCGCCGAATGTGTCGCGTTAGTTTGGGAGAGCCTTTACTCGGCAAGTTGGGTGCTGCCTACGCCACAGTTAGTACACGGATATAAATTTGGCAGACAGTGTCAGTTTTATTAATAAACCCATTTCAAAGTATGTCTTAATTTACACAGCAGCTGTCCAAATCCAAAATCGTATTATTAAACATTTCCATCGGTTGTCCAACCACCGAAATTGGTTGTCCAAACCTATTCGAATTGACTGCTTTTTTGTGTTTTTCGATATTGTTGGAATATGTTTAATTTCAATTTGTCTTCTACTCTGCGAACTTCGCTTTATCAAGTGAAGTATAGAGTGCAGATAGATGAAACCTTTTCACTTGAACAAAGTTGATTTTCTTAAAATATTGCAGTGTTTAAAAGGATCTTGCAATCAAAAGGAAAAATTTATGACCGCACCGTCAGACCGTGTTATGTTTGATCGGGCCTTAAAGTGTCTTGGTTGTTGAACGCACATTGCAAGCTTCGGCTGTCATTTTTTTGACATTTGAACATTTTCCTTTTTGACAAGTCCATCCACAACGCAAACGAAAAATACACGTGCTTAGTTCTTGAACAATTCGTTTGGTTTAAATTTTCGTTTAATTCCGATTATAAATTAATCCATTTTTGAAATGCCTCGATCAAAGAGAGATAAAAAAAGTACGTTTAAAAACTAAATAGCTTGCATTCATGTAACCTTTTTTGTTTTTTTTAGTTTCGTTAACAAAAACAGATAAAAAGGGCCTTGCTTGGAAGCAACAAATTATAGAAGACATACGAAGATGCGTTGAAAAATACCCAAACATTTTCCTTTTTTCCGTACAAAACATGAGAAATAATATATTAAAGGAGCTTCGTAATGAATGGAAGCATAATTCTAGATTTATATTTGGCAAAAACCGAATAATGCAAATTGGACTGGGACGCACAAAAGCTGAAGAGATCCAGCCCGAATTGCACAAGGTAAACCACTTTTGTTTTTTATTATTAATGCGCGCGGAACAGTTGTGAATCTACTCTATTTTATTAATAGGTCTCCCGAAAACTACTAGGGCAATGTGGGCTGTTATTTACAGAAAAATCAAAGGAAGAGGTTCTAGAATGGGCTAAGAATTACTGGGCTGTTGAATTTGCTCGTAGTGGATTTGTTGCGACTGAAACAGTTGTGTTGCCTGCCGGACCACTAGAAGAATTCGCCCATTCAATGGAGCCACACTTACGTTCACTCGGTATGCCAACAAAACTAGAGAAAGGAGTTATTACGCTTTACAGTGACTATACCGTCTGTGAAGAAGCCAAAATCCTAACACCGGAACAAGCGAGAATACTTAAACTGATAGGTAAGGCAATGGCTAAGTTTCGTTTGACTATAAAATGTTCCTGGAATCAGAAGGATGGATTCGAAATGCACGATTCCAGCCATGACGATGAAACAAAGAGTGAAAGCGAAGATGATGTTGAAATGGAAGCGAACGATGATGGTGATGATGAATAGAATTAACCACAATTTAACATAAGATTTATTTTTATATTATTATTAATATATAATTCAGACTAAACGTTTTCTTTTTTTGTCAATTTCGGGCTAAAAGTTTTCGCATGAGCTATCCGAAACAATTTGCTGTCATGCTGAAGAAAGACCTCCAGAATTCTTTTTAGTGGGTTTGTACGCAATGACGTAACGTTGAGCTACTGGAAGTGGTGGTGAATATCCCGATGAGTAATTGCTATCCTCAAAAAGAAGCTCATATTCTTCAGTTGAAGTCTGGGGAAGTCGACTTACTTTTGCCTTGTAGAAGCAAGTTGTTTGGGGGTATAGCGCCATTACTACGAAAAAAAAAAAAATAGAAAGAAAACACTTTATTAAAGGAACATGAGAAGATACTGAAAAGCTTGGCATCTTTTATGCATTTTGTTTATACATCAACTTTTTTCATCTGCATTGAGATGGAGTCTCAGACTAGTCTACCTTATTGTGAGTTTCGCCCGAACAACATTTCACCGGAAATTTTGTTCGCCTATTGTAGGTTTCACCCGTAAAATATTTCATGTTCCGAAAATTTCCCTTATTGCGAACATTAATTTCAGGCAGAATGTAATGGCATAGCTCTTGAAATTCCGGGCGAACAGAAAATTTTAAGGTGAAATTTTGTTCGGCAGAAACTCACAATATGCCTGAATTTTTAGATAGCTGCGGGCAGTGTTGCCAGATAAAAAAAAAAATCTCCCCCAGGTTACATTTTAACAAAAAAAAAAAAAACCTAAGTTTTGTACATATGTATGTACCGACAAGTACATACATTTAAGGTATTCAAATAGTATTTAAAAAAAATAATTGGGTGGGTAGTAGTTGTATTTTTGAAATATGTAATTGGATTTTTTTCTCTTTTAGCATTTTAAAAAAATTATATGTAACACATATTCCAATGACCAACGACATCAAATAAAAATTACAAATAAGAACCATCTTTAAAGCTTGCATTTGAAATTAAAACTAGCTTTGTTCGTATACTGTCCAAAACTACGAATTTCTACGAGTTTTCAGCGAAAATACTTTAAAGCGCAAATAAAGAAAATAAATTGTGTAGAAATTCGTATTTTTGGACGGACAGTACCCGAACAGAGCTAATGTGACGAATGACGATTATTGAACGAGACTGAATATATAATCAGCCCAATCCTAAATATTCCCCAGGAAAAAACTCCCCGGGAGACGTGTTCTTTCGGGAGTAGAATGCTCCTTTTTCGAATTCTCCGGTAGATTATTTTTATCTGCAGGAATAAGAGTTCTGAATGTTCAGCTATTTTACATTTTTTGACAATTATATCATACTGCAGAGAAAAAATAATTTATTCCTAGGGAGACAATTCCCCGGGAATTTACATTTAAAATTGGGCTGAATGTTGTACATTCCTTTAATAATATTTTGTGATGTACGTATACGTATAGTGTATGTGTGCCCTTAAAAAAAACGAACAGTTTTGGAATACTACACGGGAAACATCAACCATTGTTTTGTATAAAATGCATCCACGTACAGTAGGTACATAACTAGTGGCACAATTATTAAGTAAACAAAAATTAAAAGTAAAAAAAAAATATTATTTGATAGTAAATTCAATTTGAGAGGAAAATTCAGGAATTGGAATAATCTAACTTTGAAATGAATCCCCCCAGATTTCCCATCCAACGTTGAAAAAAAACCCCTTAATGCGCGGAAGAAACCTCCAAACTTTCAACCGTGGCGACGTGTTCATACAGCTGATTATCGTCGAATGTTTACTTAACAAATCTGCTAATGCTTGCGTTCGGGTGCTAGTGAGATAGGCTATCCACCTATCCCAAAAATATTCAGATACCTTGAGTTGTTGTTGCATCAGCTGACATCAGAAGTTTTTCAACAAGGGAAACCTATCCGGATAGGTTTGGCTTGCCCCCCGAACGCGGCCAATGTAATTCTTCATCGATTGTTATTCGACTTCGAGTTCGACATTGGATTTTGCTCTTATTTTTGACCGCGTGAATGAAAAAGATTTTGGTATAAAATAAAAACAATACACTGAGTTTACTTTGTAGTAGCCGTGGCGTGATGGTTAGTGCGATGGACTGTCATACCGGAGGTCTAAGGTTCGATCCGCATCCTCGCCACCTATTTATTTAAAAGAAAAAACGGCTACTGCGAGGAATTGACAAATCCTCCAAGAGTATCTCCTGTCACAGAAA
This sequence comes from Epistrophella euchroma, assembly GCA_947049315.1. Lineage (NCBI taxonomy): Eukaryota > Metazoa > Arthropoda > Insecta > Diptera > Syrphidae > Epistrophella > Epistrophella euchroma. The sequence continues at coordinate 105,651,912 of OX346245.1, read as the reverse complement.
AGTGCCGATCGTTAGCCGTTCGGATTCGGCAATAAACTGTAGGTCCCCTCCATTCCTGCAGACACGCACACAGGAATGGTTGAGAGTTGTAAGTCACTAGGCCCTAGTTCTTCATGAGCTGTTGTGCCATCAAATTTATTTATTTATAACCACGCATACATTATTATTATATTTTGTGAGCAAATTTGCCTGACAAACCTTCACTCACAGTATACACACTATCAGATATCAGTCACAACTGTCAGTCATAATCGTGTGTATAAATAAATAAGGATACATAATTACATATATATAACATAAACAAAAATAAAAATCTTTGTAATTAATTTAAGTACATCTAATTTTCATTTTCGAGTATTACGAAGGACTCTTGATACCAGAGTTGTCTTTATGTGCCCGATAGGGCCATTTGGCTCTGTTTTTCATTTTGGCCCTTAGTCCTGGACCACTAAGAAATGGCCCGCTCTTCATAATTTTTTGTAATTATTACGAGTACCCTGCAAATAAAATCACTGAGCGCTTATTGTAAACTAGCAGGCTCATATGCTCGCCTTGCTTCGCATGTTTAAGGCTCATTTGCTGAAACGTCACTTAAATATTTAAGCTCAACATAAGAGCATATGTGGCGGTTTATGCTGAGGAAAAAGTAGAACATAAGCGTTTAAGTTGAACATAATATTTAAGTTTCGTTTCAGCAAATGGGCCTAACATGCCCCCTCCACAGGCCATGAACGATGGCAGGATTATGAACATGTCTACAAAAAATCCAATGGAGGCACAAAAATCCATGTCCATGTCATGAACATGTCGACGAAAACTAATTTTTGAACAAGACATGAGCTCTGTTTTTAAAGCTTGGCCATGAGATTTGACGTTCCATGTGTGTGAGAGAGGTAGAAGTAGTACTGAAAGGAATTTTTGTGTGATTCTCTTGCTCTATCGACATGACATAAAGTGCCCAGTGCGAAAAAACAAGCTGATTGTTGATTGGATTGTGGTTTGGATCTTGGGCATCTGTATGTGCTTTATTATTGGAAAATACTTTTCTATTTGTTTTTTGATATTTTTATATTTAAAATATCTGACATTTAAAACAAATTATCACTTTTCTTTGATATTTTAATTGTTTTTTGATAACTGTTGTTGATTTTGGAAACATCCATCCTCATGTTCAAAGCTCTCGCTCTACAAATTCTCATTACAATCAATTAGGTATTTTCGGAGATTAAGAGGAACAAACAGACAGACAAACAAACTTTCACATTTATAATATTAATAGGAAGGATTTTACGGAGGCGGAATCTTTTCACGAGAAAAGATATCACTTTTAAGAAAACTCAAGAAAACTCAAAAAAAAAAAAAAAAAAAAAAAACATTTTTAAAGCACAAAGCTTAGAGCAATGATTCAAACATTAAAGTTAATACATTTTTTTTTTTGTATGTATTTTATTCCATCTTTGTTTTATATTTATTTATAGTCCATTGAAATGTTACATTAACCTTGCATTTTATGCAGGACAAAATCCTTTTGAAAGGATATGTAGGCGGAATCAGTGTGAGTATAAAACATAGTTTTCGGGGTCGATAGCCCCCCATTTGGCAGCCATTTTGGAAAAGGGGACGTAATAAGTCCTCCGCTATAATTGAGAACCATATATCGCACAAACAAAATTTTAGCACGTTTTTGTATAAAATTAAATTCTCTACAATTTATGTCAATGCACTTTTTATCAAAAAATTGATAACAAAAAAGTTATAATCAATTTTAATATTTTATTTGTGGTTTCTCACGAGCGGTAAAGTATGGTGAACAAAAAACGAAGTGAGCTGATGGCGTTTTCGATTGGTCGTCCAGAAGCCTTCTAAAGCCAAAAAATGACAGTTCTTCTTCTAGATAGAAGAGAAAATACTTCTGGACTTGAAACCAGAAGCACTAACACAGTTACAAATTTGATTAACTTTAAAAAATGAATGTAGATTTCATAAAGTCATCGAGTCGCAAAACAAAAATAAATGAAAAAAAAAAAAACTTCAATTAGCCAAGCCATAATTTGGTCGAATAACACTTCATGACCTTATAGGTATTAACAAATTATTAGTCCTTTTGGTAATCTTATTCATCTCATAAGACTATTGCACCAAATAGAAAAAAGTTAAGTAATTAGCTGTCGTTTTATTTCTGTCGCACGCACGAACGTATACTTCCGTTTTAAAGTTACATGAAGCAAAGTGTTCGCGTCCCCAATACAGAATGTCACTCCAGAATACAATTTTTAATAATGGATTGTAATGAGGAGATGAAAGTGCTTGCAGCTATGTTAGTGAGGAAGTTTGTCAAGGAATTCGAGGCACAATCTTCATAAAGCAAGTTTGGCACAGTTTCTGGACTTAAAATTAGACGTAAAGAACTCGCCATTGTTAAAATTACTATTGAGATTAGGCTCAGTAAGAGCAAAAACATCAAAAGGAAGTTCTTGAAGACTTTTTACCAACCCTGCAATTTTTTTCTATGCGAATAACGGTTTCCCGCAATTAATTAGAAAAACCCTTCCCGACGGAAATTTACGTTTGTTTTTTGAGTTGGTTATTATTTCTTTTTCACAAAAACGTATTTAAGTACTAGTTTTCCTTTTTTACTTTGAAATTCGTTCTCTTAAAAATACTAAAAAAGTATTTTTAAGAGAAGGAATTGGGCTTTCAAAAAAAAGTAAAATTGATAATTAATTTTATTTTAATTTTTCCAGATTAAAACTTAAATCTAGATGTAAATCACAAATTCAATGTAAATTCATCTGGATTTAAGTTTTATATCTGGATGTATCGAGTGAATAATATGGCGGTTAGAAATATGAATATTATATATACAATATTATACCTATTAATTTTTTAAAATTAATAACAAGATAAAAAAAATTTCATACCCATTGTATCCTTTTGAAAAAACGCGTGACCGTCAGTTTCCGGATTGGCTCTCATAAGGGGCAAAGGTATAATTTTTCTTTTACTAAGAACATGGCGATCTTTTTGCTCGTCATCGATGTCATCCACCTCGTATTTGTTTTGCCCACTCAGAAATTGCACAACTTCAGCAAGAATCCATTCCTCATCTAAAAAACCAATAATTTTTTACTATCTTTTAATTCTCAGATTAAAAATGTAAATTAAATATAAAAGCTCTTGTAATTATAATCTCAAAACCTCCAGAAACTATGTAATCTTAATGTGAAAGTATTTCTTACTAAATGAGTATAAATGAATAAGGTAATCTGCCAAACCTTTAACCACAGCGGCAACTATATCCCCAGCTCTTGCAATATAATTACTTTCTGCGGGTACAGCTCCGCAAAGTGGTGGAACCTTTTCACCAGGTTTGCTCACAAAAAGTGGAAGAGTCTGAGCTGATATCTGAAGCATTTTCAGCTGGGCGCCACGGCGAATAGCCTCCTTATTGCCAGCATTTCTTGCCTGAATACGACGTTCATTTCTGATATTTCGTATCTCTTGAATTTTAGCTAGTGCCTGCCTTATAACTAACTCTTCTTGAGCGGCATCTTGCAGACCAGTTTTATATAAGCTTTTCAGTTTTTGTGGTGGTAAATTGGCCATCTGAGCTCTTATTATTCCATTTAGATTTGTTTCGCAGCGCCTTCTCTCATCCTCTATTTCGTGTATTATCCTCTGAAGTGCTTTAAGACGTTCCTAAATAAAGTAAATAGTTATACAATAGAATGCAGCTAAAATTAATTAGTTCTGATTAATCTGTTACTTGTATTTGTAAAGCAGCACTTTCAGCTGTTAACGGCATATTTAATTAATAATTCTTATTATTTATTAATTGTTATTTACGTATCCCAACCCAACAGCAACAGCAAGCGCGAGTTCGCGTTCGCGGAATCCTCATCAACAAAACAAAATAAAAATGGTCTGTTTGGTAGTCCGCTTTCACACGAAGCAACTGAATGGCCTCGTTCAGGATTGTATCCAAAGCGATCTGGATAGCTTTGTGCAAAGAAACTGAATACCAAGAAATGAAACCTCGGCTGTCATTCCGGTTTGCCTACAAGCTACAGCAATCAGCTGACTCATAAGCTTTTCAAAATGTGTGTGTAAAACCAGGTAAAACGCACACATATAAGTAGCTCCTCAGTTCACCACTGGTGGTGAACTAATTTGGCGGTTATTTTAAAAAATCGTCAGTTATTTTGAAAAGCTCATGAGTTGCAATGGTTATGTTCAAAAAGTATAAAAACAGGTAAAATGAATTTGGAAGTGCAACCTCACCTTTTTATTATTTCAAGATAAAATTGTGCCGAAAGATTTTGAACAATTATGTATATATAAAAAATAATAGTCATATTTATTATGTTGTTTTCAATTGGAATTTGGGAGTGTTGCATTCATCTCGAATATGGAAAATTTGGAGTGAATGGAGTGAATAAAATGTCCATATTCGATAGGAACAAAATACTACCAAAATCCAAACGAAAACTACATTAGATTTTTGACTAGTTAGGCACGTGTTCTCGATCTAAAATAACTGAAAAACATGTTTCGGGCGTAAACTCAGGCTTAAATGATATTTTGCCAAGCCTAATTGGAACAAAGTCCTATTTAAGACAAGGAGACAAGTTATGGTCAAGGTTTTTGAGGTTATTTTAATTTTATTTTTAAATCTTTTATATTAAGAAACAAACCACAAAAGATTTTTTGTAGTTTTCTTTTTAAGGCCCAGCAACTTTTTGTTGTTCCCAATCCAATTACATTAGCTTATATGGGAGAGCGCCCACTAGGCAACTTTTAGTTGCGCAACTTTTTGTTGCTCGGAGTTGCTCGCGTATTTTTTTTTCCCGGCAACTTTTTGTTGTTAGCCCTCGCCCACAAGGCAATTTCCGAACAACTTCCAGCACATTCGGGGTTCTGGTATGACTCTATCCCGCTCTACTTTTCTTGATGTTTGAAGATGAAGATACATGTAAATCCATCATAAATCTAATGTCGAATTCCTTTTACCAAAAATATTCGATTTTTTTTCTAAACAGAATCGAATTTTTTCTTTTAATACAAGGGATTTGTCCAGAAAAGTCGATTTTTTCTTCTGAACAAATCGATTTTTTTCTTAAAAGGAATTCGACATATTAAGTTGAATTCCAATACGTGAAATAAATATTATGTTTGCAAATGAAAAAATTGGATTTTTTATTTTTAAAGCCTAGTACGCAGATCTGGAAATTTTTTTTTTTCATACAAAATTTGTCCCAGGACAGATTTTGTCTTAAGTTTTTTTTCCAGTCAGTACGCAGTTCACGCGCATAATTGTGACATTTATACCCGCTGTTGGGTGAAGTCTCCACTAAATTTTGCCAGGAAAAATAATGTTCGAAGCATTATTTTGCGGGAAAAATTTTGACAGGTCAATAATTTTGCACGATAAACACGATCAACTATTATTTATCGATAATTTTACAAAAAGAAAAAAAAGAAGAAAAACACTTATTTTGCGCGATTTTTCCATCGTTTTTGTAGAGATTAGAATTGTAGAGATAAATTTTGTCTTTTCCGATCTGCGTACTAGGCTTTATCTCTAATCTTTGGGTAAAATGTCAAATATATTGACTTAGGTCCTTACTAACTACTTAATTACTTGTTAATTCAACTGTCTTGGTGAAGTAGTTAATTACCATCAATTTACTTTAGTTTTTAGTTGTTGATAAGATTTAAAACTTGAATTACCGATATTAGATAGTTACCCATGTTTAATTTGAGTTTATTAATGGGAATGTTGAATTTTATACCACATATGTTTTAAAAAGCAAGCAATTTTAATTTGTTTCATCTCATGCTAACTGTAAACGAGGCTCAACTAAAAATGCAATACAGGCTGCCCTTAAATATTTTTTGAACACATCCCTCACAATTGTAACTGTAAATTCTCATCGAGGTGAATTTTATAAACGTCAAAGAATACAATTTTGCAATTTAATTTGGGAAATAGTTGCGTAAATTGTGTTAATTGTTTTTTTCAAAACAAAATATATAAAGCGGTGGTTAATTTTTGCAGTGGTTTTAGTGTTTTGTAAAAAACAACTTTGCGTACTTACGAAAAGTATCAAATTTCTTTGTTCTTTTATACAAAAAGACGACGGTTCGCGCTTTTTGTTGATGCGGGTTTTGCATTGGCAATAAAAAAGTTTTTAAATTAATATTTTAAAGTTTCAGCATGGACAAGCAGACGAGGAGAGCGCAGTGTGTAATGGGTTGTATAAATTACACCAGCACATTTTGCGCGCCAGACAATAACACGTAAGTTTTATATATATGTAAATGTCTTTCCCAGCTTTGGCAGACAAATCACTTTTTTAACCCTTCCCCACAAATATTTTGTGTTGGTTAGGTTAAGTTTTTTCTGTATATCCGGTTTAAGTGATTGGGTTGTGTTTTCTAAAAGAATTCAATCAATATGGGAAGAACAAAGTTCAAAAAGAGGAAGTCCAGGTTTTCCTAGGACCACAAGTGCGCGATGGTGAGCTCGTATCTGGTGTTGCTCACATTTACGCTAGTTTCAACGACACTTTCGTCCATCTCACTGATCTGTCCGGCCGTGAAACCATTGCCCGTGTTACCGGTGGAATGAAAGTCAAAGCTGATCGAGATGAAGCTTCACCCTACGCTGCTATGTTGGCAGCTCAAGATGTTCCAGAGAAGTGCAAGACCGTTGGAATAACTGTCCTGCACACCAAGTTCCGCGCTACTGGTGGCACCAAGACAAAGACCCCATGACCAGGTGCCCAATCCGCATTCCGTGCTTTGGCTCGTTCTTCAATGAAGATTGATCGTTTTCAATGATAGCTATAACTGGTGCCTTAAAAATTTCAAAATCTGTCTGTTTATCTTTTCACTCGGTGGTTGGGATATGTACATAGGTACTACCTATAAGGCAAGTATTTTATTTGTTAAATAATCGAAATCAAGATTTCAATAAAACTTCAAATTTGGTGATAAAGAACCCGAAAGAAGTGAGTCCCGCAATTCCGTCAAAAACTTTTATTGCCATAGAAACCTTTTTTATTTTCCATTTTTTCGTTTACGGCTTAACCGCTTCAAAATTTTTATTCAAGAGGTTCCTTTATACTAAAATAATATTTTAGGAATATAAAGATTTTAAAAGAAATATATTGGATTGGATTAAAAAACTCTTCTTTAAAATTCAATATTTTAAAAAGAGTTTAATGTTTTTTTTTTTTTTTTTTTAAAACGCTCTTAAGTGTAGGTACATAATATGTATGTAAACAAGACGCAACTCAACAAATGAAATTTTTGAGATTACATTGTATTTTTGTGAATAAAAGAAAAACTATTAATTGGAAAAATACCTGTATAAGTGATCTTGATATTTTAACAGATTAATTGAAATTCAATTTTTCATTCAATTTCTATTGCCTATTTTAAAAATTAGACTTGTTTATTTATGTCGTTTTTCTTCCGACAATATATTACTAGGTCTGTTCGTTTACTTCCCAAAAGTGCCAGTTTTAGTCCAATTTTATTAATTTATATAGACTTTGCCAGTAAAATTGGTAAAAATTTGCAGTTTTCGTAAGTAATCAATAATCAAATTTATTTATGACTTAAATATTGTAGTAAAATTAACCATAACGTTATGGATCCTAAATAATTAACCATACAGTATATTCTCAAGTTTTTTTTAATCAATTCGATATATGGTTCATTATTTATAGACCACGTAAAAATTTAGGAATACCATGCACGGTTTATTATTTAAGACCCATTCCATTATGGTCCATTTGAGTAAAATATTTAAGTCGTAACTAGAATTGATTATTGTTAGGGCCCTTTGAGATTAAAATATTTTAAGAAGTTCTTTTAGCTATTTAAAGAAGTAGTGTTTGGACAGGAAAAAATTAAATTTTATTATAATTTGTTGTTGTTTACTTTTACACTTAAAATAATTTGTTTAAAAGCTGAATAAAAGTCTTTACTTAAAGAAAAAATTTTTTGAGAATATACTTTTTATCAAAACTGCATTTTCAATAAATTAAAAAAATTAATTTAATTATGCAGTAAAAGTGAAAAATTTGAGCGAATTTTGCACTTTTACTGCTGAAAATGCATTACATAAAGTAAATAGTTCGCGCGAATTTGCACTTTTACTAATTATGCAGTAACTAAAATTATTTTTTTAATTTTTTGAAAATGCAGTTTTAATAAAAAGTATATTTTCAAAAAGTAATTTTTAAATTTAATTTTTTCTTTTGTTACTTTGAAAAACAAACTCTGCTACTCACAAGTTCTGCATACGTAAAGTAAATAATTACTAACTGCTTGTAGCCAGTAGAAGTAAATGTTGGAACAACATTAAAGTACCAAAGTTTTCATAAAAGCTTTCTGTAAGTACGCTACTGCATTACAGTTAAGTTATTTCCCATGTGAAGTTAATTCCCATGAATTTATTTCTCTGCATTATTTTCACTATTATATGAACTTAGTTGTGGTAAACTTTTGATACAACTTTTTTCTCCAAAAACCTTTATTAAAAATGGTACTACATATGTATATTTTTTCTACATAGGTACATTTTTTCTTAATTTTCACACACTAGTGTGTGCCTATGAACATGGAATGTTCACTTAGAACACGTCTAAAATGCTAAATAGAGCTTTTGGATAGATATTTGAATTTGCTTCCGATTTCAGAATCGACATTTATCGAATTTTTATTTAGGATTATTACTTGCTTCAAAGCCTAGTGCGCTGCTGATGCGAAAGACAAAATCCCATACAAAAATGGCAATGCAATCATAAACGAAAAATTTCGTTCTGCTTTTCGTTTTGCAGTACGCTGCTGTTCGACTAGCAAAATTAATAACTGTAGAAGGTTATTTGAATTTGAAGAGGTCTCCGTGCTTTTTCGCACAGACATAATTACCCGATCTATTGATTTGTGTTCGTTAAAATAACATTTGAGCTTAATTCGTGATTTTATTGTTTCTTCTTTCATTACAACAAGACTCTCTACTTTTTATGCATTTATCTTTTTTTTCAATTGGTTACTTTCAATGGGTGTTTTTTTCGCTGTGGTTTTCGTTACCATTTCGCTGTCTTGGAGATCACAGAATAATTCCTTTTCGTATCAGTAAAATCATCAGTGCTAGGCTTTTCTGTGAAGATGTTTTAATAGAGAACATAATGTGAAATATACAAATTTTTTTGCTATGCATGCTTTTGTCCATAAAGAGCTCTTCAAGATTTCCATTAATTAAATAAAAATTATTTAATTTTTACAAATAGCAGGGAAATATGGCGAAAACACCTAGGCCTATCTGTTTTAACCAAAGCTCAAAGAGTATGTGGCAACCACTTTTCGGAACAAATGTTCCGAAATGCGAAAAAAAATCGTTTGACACAAACGGCTATTCCTGACATTCCAATGTTAGAAGAGTCCACTGAATTTTTTGAAGATGAAGTTTTTATTTCACAAAATGAAGATTTTGTTATTGAAGAAGTTGAAGGTAAAGATGAAGAATTTTCTGATTGATGCAGAAAAACTAGATGTTTTTTAATTTAAGAAGAAAAAGAAGATGAAGGTGAAGAAGAATTTGGCCAAGAACATATGCTTCAAGAGGAAATTGTTCAAGAAGAAAATTTGCTTCAAGAAGAACAAATAGCTCAAGAAGAATCGGTTCAAGATGTTGAAATGACAGAAGAAGATTTATGTCAAGAAGAAGTATTTCCCACTAATTTGTTTATTACTCGGGTAAGTGATGCGCATACATCAACTGCTTCCTTTTTAAGAAACCACACCCCCAAAAAGGAATTCCTAAAAAGTAGATTACAAGTGGCTCAGAAAAATCTTCTAGCTTCAGAAAGCCGAAATAGTTGTCTTGAACAGACCATTAGGGAACGAGATTCCTACATTTTAATATTAGAAGAGCAGGTTCGAAATCTTAAAGTCATGCTTGAAACTGCTAGGGATACTTTTGAAAAGGAATTAAAGGAAAGTTTGTCCGATGGACTGAACGTAATCGTGACAAATTATAGAAAAAATTCCAAAACTACTCCAAAAGGCTTTAGGTACTCTCACGACATGAAGTTACTGGCACTTTCAGTAAAATTTACTTCGCCTGTAACTTACAGATTAATGCGTGAGACTTTAGGTTTACCGTCAGATAACACCCTTCGTTCCTTTATTTCCCATTGGCCGAATCAACCTGGTAATATTGAATTCAATATTAAAAGCTTAGAGCTAAAAATGAGCCAGGCTCCCCATATGTTTAGGTATTGTTCAATTTCACTGGACGAAATGTCTTTAAAAACACATTTAGATTATTGTAGAAAAACTGATAGGATAATAGGGTTTGAGGATTACGGTTCTGATGAGCATAGAACGCAATGGCCTGCTAATAACGTTTTAGTTATCATGGTGCAGGGCATTGCAAGAAGGTGGAAACACCCTCTTGCATACTACTTCGTTCGATCGACTTGTCCGTCTGAAATGCTAAAGAACCTTTTGTTCAAGTGCATAAATGCCCTTCAAAATAGTGGTTTTATACCCGTTCATTTAGTTTCTGACCAAGGGGCCAATTTTCGGGGCCTTCATCGAGAGCTTGGTATTAACAGAAACAAGCCATATTTTGAAATCGGGCAGGGAGAAAGTGAGAAGCAAAAAATTTTTTGTTTTTTTGATGCCCCCCACTTAATAAAAAGCTCCAGAAACTGCCTCTTAAAAAATAACATATCCTTCGACACTTCAGGCGAATCTTCTTTAGCCACGTGGAAGGATATCGAAAGATTTTATAACTTAGATGTTAAATTAAATTTGCGCTGTGTCCCCAAGCTGACTTCTGATCACATTCATCCGAATACGTTCCAAAGAATGAAAGTTCGGTTTGCCACCCAAATCTTCAGTAATACATTAGGGTCCGCACTAAATACCTTATATAGCTCAGGAGGGGGGTCTGAGACAATGAAAGGCACTGCGGAATTGATCTTATTTTTCAACAATTTATTTGATATTTTCAATTCTTCTACCCGCTCTTTTGGAAACCGGTATCAAAATAAATTTTGTTGCAACGAAGATCAACTCTTATTTCTGCAGGATGCAAAAAAAATATTAGATTCATTTAGAGTTCTTGATTCCGATGGCAAGAACTTAACGAAAAAGTTTTCCTTTATTAAAGGCTGGATTCTCAACATTGAATCTTTAGTATGCATGTGGGAACAGCTTAAAGCTTGTAACTTCAGTTACATTCTCACGAGGCACCTAAATCAGGACTGCTTAGAGCACTTTTTCGGTGAAGTTCGGAGTTCGGGTGGAAACAATAGGAGGATAACACCATATTCATTCGTGACAATTTTCCAACAGCTTTGGGGACTTAGATATTTGAAGGTAGTAAAATCAGGAAACTGTGAGGAGTTGAACTTTTTAGAGTTAGATAGTTTTTTTAATTTGAATGTGACTAAGCAGGCTTGTTTGTTATCCAACTCAGAGCCTATAAGTAGTATTACAGTCAATATAACTGAAGACATGAGCATAACGAATTTCTTGAAAGAAAATAGTTTTGCATATGTCTGCGGTTGGCTGTACCGAAAATGCTACGAAAGTCACAATTGTGAATCGCCATTGCCTACTTTCAGCAATTCAGATTCTGCAATGAATTTAGTATTTACAGGTTTTAAGCAATTTGATAATTGCAACCTATTAGCTCCTTCAACTGACTTTGTTCAGTACGTCAAAGATTTAGAAGAACAGTTTTGCAATGTTTTCGGTAATATTGCCCACGAAAACGATGTTCTTAGGAAACTTTTAGAGGTTTTAGACCCGAATTATAGCTTTTTTTGTTGTAGGAATATGCCACAAAATTTCATTTTTAGGTATTATGTTAGGGTTAGAGTTTTGTTTTTGTTAAGGTTTTGGAATAGGGATTTGAGTGAACCCTCTTTTAGGCATAAGCTTCTCTGTGTTAGACATCTTTAGGCAAATGTTATTCTTTTATAAATGAATTAAATTTATGCAAGAAACAAATTTTAATAACTTTTTTATTCCAGAATGGGTGCAATAGGCCTACAGGGGAAACCGAACACCCAAAAGAAAAAAAATCGGTTAACGCGCCAAAATGCATACCTCTTGTCGCAATATTATTTTCTATACATCTCTATATAGTAATCTAGAAACATAACTACCTATGTATGTATAAAAAATAATATTTAAGACTTAGGTGGTGTGGAAATGCATTGAAGTTGCGAGAGACAATTACGGATATATAAAGTTCAAAGGTAAGCTTATGTTTTGAATTGCAGGTACAGTGTACGGAAGAAATAAAAGGTTTGTAATATTTGCTGAAAAGCTTAACTTAATCAATTTACCTGCAATACAACTAAAATATTAGTTTAGTAATTAATGGCAGTGTATTTGCTTAGCCTGTAAATATCTTCGAATTTAACCTTTTTTGACTTGGTTCGTTACAGCTGTGAACCCTCCGGCTATCGACAACTTGCTTTGAACATTATGCTCTGTTCTGTAGCAAAATTACATTTTACCAGGTGTTGGGAGTTCAAATTGTTGAAAAGACAATACCAATTTTTCAGAGATTTTTTAAATTTTATTTGGCAATATGATCATGCATCCATTTTCGTAAATCATAATCGGTGTATGTATGTCATGAATATTGTTTCTTTGGGTGTCGTTTGTTTTTCATTTCCTTTCGTAATACGGGCTCAGCATAGAAATATTTCATTTTTAAAGCACGTCATTTCAGTAGTATCGGTGATGATAAAATCCACATAATAGACGGTTAATGCACTAAACAAAGATGTTTTCAATTTCAAATTTCAGTAAAACCTTTTGCCAAGTAGCACTTTGTAGATCACACCAAGTGATTTCAATCCTCTAAGTGGTTCTAAAAACCATTTTTAATTTAAAAAAAATGCAAACAAAATTTCTTATTAGAGACGTTCGAACATTTTCAGTATGAGTATTGAAAATGTTCAAACGTCTCTAAAATGAAATTTTTTCTATTTTTTTTTTAATTAGAAATGGTTTTCAGAAACACTGAGAGGAGTAAAATCATTTTCAGTACCTACCCCCAATCACTTAATACCTCTGTTCGTTTAGTTCCCGAAACAGCCAACTTTAGTCCAAAGTAAACGAACAGACAAATGTTCGTTAGTTGTAATATACTAACGGTAATAGAGCACAACTTTAGACTTAACATAGTAAGAAGTTATTTGGCATCCAAAACCATCTTATGTATACATGAATAGCAAATACAAAAAAAAAATTTTTTTGAATGTTATCTAACAAAAAAAAAAAAAAAATGTCTTTCCGTTATTACTATTTATTTTATTCATGTATATATACTTTATTTGTATAAACAAAAATTTGTTGAACCTATTTTAATAATATCACAATAATTTTTCTTAAGTTCATAATTAATATTACCAGTAGTTAAACTAGTAGTAGTATGGAATAAAGCGAGGACGCCAAAGAATTGTATGCTTCGGTGTTCAGTCTAAAAGGATCAATAAAATGTAAGTCCTAGTTGTTACTAAATAATTTGATACACTAAGTGACTATCCATCCCAGGTTTTTCGGGACTGTCCCGTATTTATATAGTCTGTGCCGGTTTTTTGTCTAAGAAACCCGGGACGAAGAACCTTTCTAGGGTTTATACATATGTATATTGGTATACACAGAGTTGATTTTCAATATATTTTACCTTTATACAAAGATTTTTAAATTTGAAAATAAGAAATAACTTTCTACCGCATTTTTCACATCTAAATGGACAGGTTATATTTTTGATGACGTTGCAAATGAGATCGTTCTTGAAATCTTATTTTTGTTTTAATAAATAAAACTGTTGATTAAAATAAAAAAATATAAATGCTTTTGTTTTATTACCTTTTTGGACAGTCAGCACACTCGTATGGCTTTTCTGCTGTGTGTTCCACGTCACCACAAACTTGTTTCCAGCCATATTCACCGCCCAAGTCACGTTCCATATCGTCCATTTCTTCATCTTTGTTATATCGGGCATAGTCCTCGCGTAGAGTCCTCATAAGAATCATTGACACGAGTCCAACCAAGAAAATGACCATCATGAAGCTGTTGAATATGCTGAACCAATGCGTTGAAAAAAGTTCGGATCCAAATACTTGTCGAAACGGTTTTCGAATTTAACTGGGGTTTGCTTCCAGATGACTTCGTAGGAGAAATTTATTTTGGCACCCTGTACGAGGAGCTTCTTCTTTTCTGTGGTCAAATTGATGCCCACAATTTGTTTACCATTGTAGCCGATTTCGAATTTTTTGTGGGTGCAGATGGAGTATTTGTTCTCTCCCTCGGAAAATTCACCCACTTTGCCCCAAATGGGCAGACCATCGATGTACATCTGATACCAGTACTCATTCTTAACGGCATAGGTAAAGCCTTGACTTTTTCTTCGGTCAGGTCGACCATGCAGATCACAGTCGATGAGACGTCGGCTTTGAAATCAATCTTATAGCCGCTGAACTCGAGTTCGACTCCTTGGAGCGCTTCACTGAGTGTCTCATGGTAATGGCTAATAGTCTGTTTGGACCACGAGCAGAAAGGCAAGGAAAATATGCATAAGTCTCTTGGCGATTGTGATACGGGCCAACAGTGTTCATCAATAGAACGACTTCTTCTCGGTCGTTGCAAATGTGCGTATGTTCGTCGCTCGTCGCACCGAACACGCATAAACAAATAATGAATACGTGGGCAAAACACATTTTGTCTGTAACAATTTTACAATAAAAATCAATTAGCTTCATTTTTTCATGAGATTTTTGCAAAAAAGAAAAAAATATAGTTACACATGCCGACAGATGGATGTCTAGAGACTCATCTTTGATGCTGTTAACAAAATTATTGATTTTCAAGAGCGGCGTTAATATCTCATCGTTGTTGGAAAAGGAAGACTTATTAGGAGGTCCTCTTTTTTCATTTTTTTACCGGATTTAACAATTTGTAAAAACCATAATAAAAAAGTAAGTAAGTAAAGGTTTGGCAAATAAATTAAAATTCTCTGATTAGATAGTGAGGCGCACACAAATTTTTTACTTTAATTTCTCTATCACACACAGTATATGGATCACAAGTTTTAATGCTTGAGTATATGCGGAAATAAGTTTATTTTTATCTAAAAAAATGTTTGTTTACAAAAAACACTAAAAAAATGGCAGACAACCAAAACCGAATACAGAAATAAAATTCTCACCACAGCAATAACAAAAAAAAAATCGATCTGTCAAAATCAGACAAATTCACCCCGTTAAATTGTTGTTGCAATTCTCATTTATTCATCGACACGAAACGAAATTACAAATACAACAATGTAAACAAATGGGTTTTGGAGGGTGAAACGTACGAAGGATTCATTTCTTTATATTCAGTTTCTTTGGCTTTGTGTTGTTGTAATCCCTTGTGAAAAAACAGCTGATGCAACAACAACCAAACGAATCTGAAAATTTTTGGATAGGTTGACACCGCCTTGGATAGGTTTCTGAACGCGAGGAATTTTACTGACTGAAGCCCTGAACAGAATGAAGCCAGAGACGGAACTGGCGCCGGAGCTGGGATAACTGTCAAAATATAATGGACACAAGTTTAATGTTGCGAACACAACGGAACGTAGCCGCATACGAAGCTCCAGCCGCAGACGGAATAGTTCGCCAACTTTAACTTTTCACGTACGGCACTTTTGACGTTTCAAATTATATGAAGAAAAAAACAACTATTTGGGTCGAAAAAAACATTGTTGTTATTTGTATCGTGAAAAAAATTATTTATTAAAAAGAAAAGCATTGGAAACAAAAAATGTGAATTCTGAATTTTTACACAAGAATATTGTTTTGTTTTTCTTCAAAATACTTTAAAAGCAGTACAGCTGGCTGCATTGTGGGAACGTAAAAAAAATAACTTACGACACTTTTTGATAGCTCTTCCAGTTCTGTCTACGGCTCCGGTTCCAGCATTTATGTAGTTAAGGCTCTCCCAAACCAAGGCGATTAGTCGCCGCGACAAAAGAAAACAACAAACAACGTGTTGTTTTGTTTGACAACCACGTGTTGTTATTGTTGTTTTCTTTTGTCGCGGCGAATAATCGCGTTGGTTTGGGAGAGCCTTTAGTGAGTTTTCAGCCAGTTCATAGAAGGGCAGGAAGAAAGAGGGGTGAACGAAATCTCCCCGGTCAACAAATTCAGGAGATTTTTTGACATTTCTCTTCACACTACGTTTGTGTGCGTTCAACCAAGGTAGTTTAAAAGGAAAATACAGTAAGTCTCCTCCGACTTTGTATCTTCGTGTGAAAAAAACAAGAGATTGTTAAGGAGATTTAAAGAAAACGTCAAAAAAATCACCAGCAACTAGTATCTTCTTGAAAGGGGGCTTATGGGGTTACAACCAAAGAAACTCAATATAAAGAAATGAATCCTTCGTACCATTCACCCTCCAAAACCCATTTGTTTACATTGTTGTTTTTGTAATGTCGATAAATAGATGTGAATTGCAACGGGGTAGTAAACTGAGGAGCTGCTTATATGAGTTGGTTTTCCGTGGATTTTTCACACACATACTTTGAAAAGCTTATGAGTCAGCTGATTGCTGTAGCTTGTAGGCAAACCGGAATGACAGCTGAGGATTCATATCTTTATAAATTCAGTATCTTTTGGTTACAACAACACAAACCCATCTAAGCTGAACGCAGCCATTTATGGGTGTCAAACCATGAATGGTGTCAAACCATTTTCTCAAACATGGTTCTCAAAACGGTGTTCACATTGGACTCAGATTTTGGCATAAATCAGTCAGCTCGTGTACAGGCACACAGAAACCTATTCACTCTGACGTTCAGTAGTCGTAAAAATAAAACACAAATTTGTATTCGCCGGAGAATTTAAGCCTAGTATACAGTTCCTCCTCGAAAAAAAAAATACACGTACTTCTTATGGGAGCGATTTTATCGCAAAAAAAAAAATTTCTGCTGAAAAGTTTTTTTTATTGAACTGTGAACTATCCCCAGAAATTAAAAATTATACTCACCACGATTCTTTTGTTTGTTTCACCACAGATATTTTTTTTCCGGAAAAAAAGATTTTTTATTTTACCACAATAGTTTTTTTTATTCAAAAGAACTGTATACTAGGCTTTAACTAGAAATTTTTCAATCACAAAATTAATATTTCACTAAAAAAAATATTTTTCCAATTGAAACAACTTCGATTCTGTAGTATTTAAGTGCCAAACAAAAACTAAATACTAACGAAACACAACAATACTAAAAAATTTTAAAAATCCTGCCTCACTTGCCTGTTTCTTTCTCACCACAGAGTGGGAACGAGAAAAAGTATATAGACGTCAAAAAAAATCCAAGGAGTAAGTCCAATGTGAACACCGTCAAACATGTTGATTCATGTGAACCCGCGTATATGTGCCTGTTTGTATTTTTGACAAACGGCGCATCCAGTAAGATGGGTAGATTGTATGGTGACTAAGAAAGAGAAGGGTAGATTCCAACCATTTGGGTGGGATCTCCCCTTCTCTTTCTTACTCACATAAAATCTACCCATCTCACTGGATGCGCCGTTCGTCAAAAATACAATGTAAACAGGCGCTATGAACGAAAAAAGGCTTCAGTTATGTCCCCTTTCACACGAAGATACTAGATGCTGGGGATTTTTTGACGTTTTCTTTAAATCTCCTTAACAATCTCTTGTTTTTTTCACACGAAGATACAAAGTCGGAGGAGACTTGCTGTATTTTCCTTTTAAACTACCTTGGTTGAACGCACACAAACGTAGTGTGAAGAGAAACGTCAAAAAAATCTCCTGAATTTGTTGACCGGGGAGATTTCGTTTAAAGCTTCGTATTCATTATGCACGGCAAACTAACGAACATTGTTATGCGCATCAGCCGCGCAATATGAATACCGGGTTTCTACGCGCGGCAGCTCGAACATTTGTGCGCTCGAACATGCCGCGCATCGATCCATTCGTGATGGATTTTTGAAGCGCGGCAATGGTAGAACATGGTTTTGCTCGCACGCAGTTGACACGGTAGTTTGTTTTGTGATTTTGGCACTAGCTACTTGCTGTCAATTGGATCGACTGCCGCGAGCGGCTGCCCCGGTTCATCAACTTTTTCTCCAAAAATGATATGCGTGGCAAATATCATGATTTGCTGCGGACGAACATGGTGCGCGCGGATGCCGCGCATAGTGAATACGAAGCTTAACCCTCTTTCTTCCTGCCCTTCTCGCAAATGAACTAATTGTTGTCGGCAACTCAGTTGCCTTGTGTGAAAGAGGACTATGACCATGTAAAAACATTCATTTCGACTTGAACGTTTCCATTTCAGCTTATGGCTGTCATCATTTGTCATCATTTGAAACCGCGCAATATTGGTGTTGGTGATTTCAGCCAGCAAGGCAAAGAAAAATTTTGTTTTCTTTTACTAAAATTGTAACAAAAATTTAATATCATATATGAATATATTTAAATAAAATGCAGTCTTAATTTTTATTATAAGCAAAAGTATCCGAAGTCTTGAGATTTTTGCGGGTTATTACATTATATTCTCCTTAAATCTGATCCCCTTTGGAACGCCCTTGGCCCAACTTAAATTGTATTTCTATATTGTAAGTACTATACTTTTCCAAAATAATTAATAATAATATTAATAATAATATGTAAATATTTGATAAAAAATATTATATTAATTAAATTGCAGAAAATTTAAAAAACTCTCTTGTTCTAATGCTTGGGAATTTTTCACATGCGTCAACAAAAGTTTTCACAAAAAAATTCCGGTCTCCAATCCAAGTTGGTGGTCAAAAACATTTTTAGCTTCATTTTAGAGCATGCATTAATTTACAATGACTGCAGGCAGTACAGTGAGGTAAAAAGTAATGGCAAATCGATTGTTTCTCTCTGGTTACTCCATATTCCCAACCAGCTATTTTCTTTCAATGAAATTTCGAAGAATATATTAATAATATAGGCGTAATCCTTACAATTCAAATGTTAGTTCTGGGGTACCCAGCTGTAAGTCACAAACATTAAAACAACGATACTACTATAATCAATTTTTTTATGGAACTAAACTTTTAGAACTAAACTATTAGGCATATACCTACCTAGATAAAAAAAAACCTAAACTATTATTATGCTAAGCATAAACGGTTAAATGATGTGATGTTCATTACATCCATGGGCCGCGAAATAGCATACTCCGAAAGGTTTTATAAATAATAACGAAGATGAAGAAAATTAGAAAGATTTATTTATGAATTGTTTTCCAAATACTTATATTATGTACCTATATTGCTTCTCACATAAAAATTTGTATGAAAAAGTATGGCCTTCGAGACACGCGTTAATGATCCGACTAAATTTTTTGTTGTCCAATAAATATATATGTATGTATGTATATGTATGTACATAATATATTGATACAAAGTATACTTTTGCACACTGCAAATCATCTCTCGAAGAAGTAAACAATTTTCCCTATCTGTGATTTTATGTCCAAAAAATTTGAACAGAAAATCGCAGTTCAGTCAAATGTTATTTTATTAGGCAATAACTGTAGTGATACAGATACGAGACAACAAATGTTCAAAATTGCAAGGTAAATATCTTGCCAGCACAATTTTTCTTTCTCCAAGAAAATAAATTTGTTTTGGAGATCCGAAATTGTATGGGGTTTATGTTTTTCTTGCTTTCGCATAGTCCTGGGTTCGATTGTCATCTGTCCTTATCCTATGCTTATGCTAATTTCAAACAAATACAAAATTTTAGTTAAAAATATTTTTTCTCTGAATCTTATATCGCCCATCCATTTACAATTTGTTTAATTATTATTCGCAGAAAATATGACAACAGTGAAGTTAAAAATTAAAATCAATAACAGCTATGAATCAGAACCATCATCTGGGAGCGGGGTGAGTCTATTAATACTGAAGTTGTAGCTAAATAAAATTTTGAATTTTGTACTGATTTTAGTCATCTGTCAGTGAAGCCAGTGAGTTTGAAAGTGCAGAAAGAAAAGTTGAAAACGTATGTGAAATATTTAATCCAGATTTGTATTCTATGGAAAATAATGCAATCGTAGAAAAAAATAGTTCTTTTTCTAATACAAGTAGCGATTCAAGACTTGGTTCTAGTCAGGAATCGAATTTCAAAGGCTTTACAGATTATCAAATAAAAGAACGAACGGTTCTTATAAGCAAAACTGGCCGTAAACTAAAGTCAAATTGTAAAGAAGCAGGACAAAAACAAACGGCAATTAAAGCTTCAGAACATCAAAAAAGAAATTCAAATTTTTACGATGATATAATGATAGAACAGAATAGCTGTAACGCCGTAGATATGCAATTAACGCATAAAAACTATTATGGAAATCCGGAAATTAAAAAGAAAATTACTGGAGTACTTTCGGCAGAACAACTGTCTTTTAATGGGAAAATTAAATGTATGACGGTAGCACCAAACGAAATAGTTTGTCAAAAACAAACACAATTCAAACCTCCGAAAATTCTCAACCCTGTCTTCGAAATGGCTGAGACATCATATTTAAAATTCTCAAGCGATAGATCTCCTGATCTTTTTGAAGACGATGATACGGATAAAGTTGAAACAGATTCCTTGGTTTATGAAAATGAAGAAAGACTGACAGAAGAGATCAACAAATCTCTTAACTGTCCGACAGAGTCAAGTTTTGCAGAAGAAAATATCGAGAATATGTTTGATGAAGATAAAAATTTACTACGGCAAAATATCAAAAAAGAGAAAGAACTCTTAAAGAGGATAAAAACTTGTTTGTCCGGTATACCACCACCACCATCCTTAACTATTCCTCAATTAGATATGTTTTCTGCCATTACAAACAATAAGAATGAGATACTTAACTTTAAAACGGAAGTAGAGACAGTAGCTTCAGTTATTGTTTGCGAAGAAGAAGGGTTATTTAAACCATCGCACCCTCTTGACGAAGTTTTGGAAATGCCATGGAAAGATACTCTCGGTGTTCGAGGACACGGTTTGAGGTATTTAATTAAAGTGTGTTTTTAATATACTTATTACCAGATTTTTTTTTTTTTTTGTTTCAGTTATAATTTATGTAAAGCGTCAGAAAGCATAGAATTACTTAGTTTAGCAGTTATTGAGAGGTTTGTTGGTGCAGAAACCTCAACTTCTTACACTGCTAAATACTCAAGTTCTCCTTCAAGTGCTAAAAAACGAAACTTAAGGCAAAAGTAAGTGAATTGTTTATAAAAAATGTGACGTTTTTTTTAAAATATTATTTTTAGAATGCTGACACAAACAACAGGCTGCAATAGGCTGAGTCACTTGGCAAAACGTCGGGCTGCCTTCTCATCTGCAAATCTATCAACAACTTTGTTTAAGCCACAGAGCTGTGTTTTGGGTGGGATGCAAATCTTATTAGATAAGAAGTAAAGCTTGATAGTGACACACATAAATGTATCTTTATTATCTTTTTTATTTTTTTATGCTAGAAAGGGGAAAAGTCGTCGAAAAGGAACAACACCTAAAAGAATGACACCCTCAAGTAAAAAGAAAGCTGGTAAGATATTAATAGACAATCTAAATATTTTTGCAATAACAGAAAATGTTTGCATTACATTTTATTGTTAAGTCATTAATACCAAATCTACTTATCCATAATAAACTATTTTTGTGTAAGCGTTAAGTTGTATAGTAACACCCCAAAAATATATAAAAAAAATTTGTTCTGTCATTTTCCCTAAGCTTTAAAACCTTAATCTTAATTCATGTGGTATCGCAATGTACTAACTCATGGTATAAGTGTCTTAAGCACTTAAGCTGACAGCCAAGCTAATCTAACTTAACAATATAAATTATAAAAAAAAGCCTTAAAACAACCCGAAAAATGTCGCTTAAAAAAAAGTCCTTAATAGCAAGTTTCGTTTAACGTGTCGTCACGAAAATCGATCGTATAAAAAAGCTGCATAAAAATTGCATACTTTATATTTTTGCAATCATTGTAAAGACATAGCTGATGACATCTGATTGGGAAGATTGAGTCCGGCATCATACGGCAGTTTGTGTGCAAGAGAAGTGCGGGGAGTCTTCACGGCGACCTCACTTGCACTCATCTGTTGACAATGAGAGCTTTATCAATATTTTCATCAACTTACATGGAAGTTTTGACAAAAATTTAATGAAAGCTTCTTAATCATTATAGATGGAAACCATGGTGATCTATTTCGTAGTATATACAATTTGTATTATAAGAATCTTCATATAAAAAAGGCTCTATTTCAGTCATTGATTAATTCAATGACTTTTTACCTATGATGATGACTTTAAAGTTTGGATAGACCAAGGCCTCAAGCAAAAAAATGTCGTCCCTTGCTAGCTGTTTCCACGATTTAAGGCTCTTCGCGCTGTGTAGCTTTGGTACCTATTCGCTCTAACTGGCGACTAAATAGTCGCGCGATCGAAAGCACAAGTGCCTAAAAATAAATAAATTTGGTGGCACAACACCTCAAAAGGAACCTGGCCCTAGTGATTTACAACTCTCAACCATTCCTGTGTGCGTGTCTGCAGAAGTGGAGTGGACCTAAAGTATATTGCCGAATCCGAACGGCTAAGATGAGCCGCACTTTTCCAAGTGAAACTCTTGAAGGATTGTCACTTCCTCGTAAGAGGCAGTAGCCCTGAAAAAAACACTTATTTGTGTTATAGGTGGCAGAGGGTGAGAATCGAACCCAGGCCTTGACGTGATAGTCCAACGCACTAACCATGACGTCAAGGGCTACTACAATCAATTTCATCTAGAATAATCGGCCCTATCGAAGTAACCGTCAGAGCGGAACTCTCTCCGATTTCCTACGAATCGGAGACATTTTGCTCGTCGGAAAATTACCTCGAAGCAAAATATCTTCGATTCGTAGGAAATCGGAGAGAATTCCACTCCGACGGTTACCTCGATAGGGCCGAATATAATTTGCAGTGCATAAGATCATTGGTAAAGTAGTATAAACATTGAAATAATAGCCGCGTTTTATTATCTATGCATCTGGATCAGGACCATCCTTTGAAAACAAAACGATATGAATCATAACCACAGAAATCTAGAGCCGTATAGTATAATGAGGTTGCGTTGCAGAATCTGCAAGTGGTACTGCTCACTACGCCAAGAATTTTGAGGTGTCTTCTTAGTTTGCAATGGCCAGGTTAAAGGCCCATTATAGTGCGAAATTTGTTTCTACTTAAGCTAATGTAGGATAGGAATCGTATTAGTATAATGCATGACATGCATTTGAACAGTGTACATGCCGCATAAGTTTTACTAAAAATGTTTTTTTTTTTTGAAAAGAACGGTTATTTTAATTTTATCCCGAAGTGAAGCCGTTGTTTTATATTTACGAACACGGGGTTAAATACGAGAATACTAGTAACACCTAATGATGGTTCATTTAATCATAGATAGATGGAACTGGTTTCTTAAAATATAAATTAGATGACAATAAATTTTAAAGTTGCCTCTCAGGTTAACTTGTTTTCTTTTTTTTATTAAAAGCGTTTTACATCCCAACTCACTTATCCAAATTGCAAGAAACATTATACTATCCAAGATTGACTATGGATTGGCTATCTATGGAAAATGGCCAAAATCAACACTACAAATCATCAAACCTCCCTACCACTCAGCAATCAGAAGCAGCTTGAAAGCCTTTCCTACTTCACCAATAAAAAACATCCTCACTGAATCTGGCCTGCCGTCCGTCGAACATCGTCGAGACCAGCTAACAGCTCGAATCACACCAAAAATTTGCGAATCTTTCAAATCTTCGATTGTCGAAGATGCCAACAAAATTTTACTTCGAAAAAAAAAAAAAAAAAAACACCAAAACATCCATCCGCCATATATACTTAATATTGCTAGAACCATCGGTATACCTCCAAAAATCAATAAACTGACTCTAAGCAAATACTCTCCATGGCAGGTACCAACAAATACAATAGTTGACCAAACTGTCAACTTTCAAAAGGGAAAAGAGACCTACTCATAACTATTCCATGTCAAGATGCATGAATATAGAACAAACTCATGGGATATCCTGTATACAGATGGACCCAAATCTAAAAATGGTTCAGGGGCAGCAGTTGTGTCTGAGACAGGAGACGTTTTATAAACTATCAGACTTCCAAATTACTTTTCAGTATTCTCTTCAGAAGTAGTAGCCGTGGCGTGATGGTTAGTGCGATGGACTGTCATGCCGGAGGTCTAAGGTTCGATCCCCAGCCTCGCCTCCTATTTATTTAAAAGAAAAACCGGCTACTGCCTCTTGCGAGGAATTGACAAATCATCCAAGAGTATCTCCTGTCACAGAAAAGTGCCGCTCGTTAGCCGTTCGGATTCAGCAATAAACTGTAGGTCCCCTCCATTCCTGCAGACACGCACACAGGGATGGTTGAGAGTTGTAAGTCACTAGGCCCTAGTTCTTCATGAGCTGTTGTGCCATCAAATTTATTTTATTTATTCTCTTCAGAAGCGCATGCTATCTTAAAAGCTATCGAATTCGCAATCTCTAAAACTAAAAACGTAGCCTTTCCACTTTGAATAATATGAGGAAACGTCAAAAACCAAACACCTCAAATAACCAAAATTCGTGACAGTATTTTTAAAAACAAAAAAAAAAACTTTAGCTCCTCTGGATACCAGGGCACTCTGGTATCAAAGGAAACGACTTAGCTGACAGTGCAGCCAAAAATGCCTCTATGCAAGCAAATATAAGCGAACTTGCGCCTTCTATAAGAGATTTCCTGAAAGTTATTAATAATTTCTACGAAAACAAAAGGAAAGAAGAATGGTATACTTACAACCACCACTATTCGACAATTAACCCAAATAGCGAACCAAACACGATTCCATCAGAAACGACTATTGCAATGAACAAATGTTTTATCTGCCTTCGGCTTGGCCACACTCAGTTAACACCTACTGATAAAAGAAGGCCCTCCAACCTGCCACCTATGCCAATCCAGTCATATCTTAACAATTAAGCATCTTATCTCTAACTGTTCCAAAGTAAACGATCTATGTAAAAATCTTTTTAATACAAACTTAACCAATCTCTTAGTAAAAACCACTGTTGAAGACATAAAAAATGTACATAAGATATTAACAATACTCAAAATCGAATCTGTTATCTAACAATTTTTTATATTTAGAAATGTTAGGGGCTGTCGGGGATTCTCGGCCTTGCTATTCGGTAGGGCCGCGGATATCCGGCAGCACTCCTATTTTTAAAAACTTAAATATTTTTAAATTTAAAGCCGCAAGTCATGGTAGCTAGCGCTTTGTGAATTTGTATTATAATGTAAATTTATTTATATGTATTGGAATAAATAATAATAATAATAATAATTTTCTTTATGCTTATTATTAGTTATATGTTAGGGATTTAACGATGATTACATTGGTATTTTTATTTCAGGCCGCAAAACTCCTTCATCATCTGCAAGAAAGAGGCTTGTATTTCGAATCGATGCTGTGAAACCGGGTCCTTCTAGAGAAACTTCAAAACGAGCACTTTTCCAGAGTCCAGCGAAACAACAAAAAACACAAGCTGCAACACTAAAATTATCTCTTAAACCAGAAATAGCTGATAGGGTAGAGAAATCAAAGAGAGCTTTATTTTCCCCTGAAAAATCCTCTCAATGCTCGACAAATTTATTAAACAATTTAACTGAATTTGGAAGTCTAAGTCAAGCGTCACAATCGAGTCTTTTTGGTAGCAATCTCGACTTCTTATCATTAAAAAGAAAACGCACAGATGATGATGACACCTCACATAATAGTAAAAAGCTATTCCGTCATGAAACCCAAATCTTGACTCCTCGTTCACTTAAAATAAAAAGCCAAAGTTTTTGTATTGGGGCTGGTTCCACAAACGTTATCAGCAATAGTAACAACATGTTGCGAGGCAACAAAAACATTCATACATCGATTGTTCCCTCATCTAAAAACAATAATGGCAGACCAATAACTAAAGCTTTTTCTGATACAACATTTCATACATCAAACCTACTAACGGAAAACCATCGAAAGGTAATAGAATAGTTGTAGCTAGGATTAAATTTTGTGTATATTAATCAATTTCTTTCTTTTCAGAAATTACTGTGGGCAGTTTCACAAGCGTTGCAGTCAAAACAAATCAATGTAGCACATACTAGTTTTAAACAGTTTGCTTCGGTCTTGGCCAGAGTTGTTAAAAGAATATTTCAAGAGTATTTTCTGAAAGTAAATTCCAGCACCAGTGATACAATGCTAAGGTTCTACCAACATTTTTATACTAAATTAAGAATGTTTGCTTTACAAAAGTTTCGCTTTTTTACAGATTGGCAAAGAAATATGTTTGTAGTGTAATTTCGGGAAAGAGTGCCGATGATATATATATTTCCGCAAAGTCAAAAATAGAAGAAGAAAGGAAGATGTCTTCTGCGCGACTATCGGGATACATTGCACCCGACGAATACGAAACCCGTAAATTAGTCTTAAATCAAAGCAGTCTGTGTAGTTTTGAGAACTCAATGGACTCGTTTGCATTAAGTCAAAGCTCGTCAATGTCCTTGTCCCAACCCGCCCACAACATTAAAAATCTTGATATATTGATTAAATCAAAGAGTGCAATTAGGTTGACTGTTCAACCGAATGCAAATTTGCAAAAGAGTTCTTCAAAAAATAATCTCGATGGAATAGCTCTTAGAGAGAATATTGATAGCGAGCAACGTTGGTCAGATCAAAAAAAATTTACTGGTGTTGATCAACAAAATGTTAGTCCTTATGCGAATACAACAGTCCGATCGACCAGCCAAACATTATCTTTTCGAAGTAGTTTGTATGAGCTTAATACCAGTACTGCCAAAGCAAAAAGGCAAATTTCATTTGACAGCTTATAAACGCATAAAAGTAAAATAAAAGTTAATTTATAATTAAACTGCTTTTATGTATTCTACTTAAATTCAAAAGTAATTTCATTTTAGAAGAAATATTTAAACATTTCAATGGTTGTGAGTCATATTTTAATGGATTTTATTTCAATCATGGGTGTAAATCAAGAAGTTGTTATAAGTACATATATACATAATATTCATTACTTTATTTTAATGAAAAATTGTATTTATTGATAGCCAAAATGTAGAAGTATTGTTATTTAAATAAATATTAATTTGCGATCGAAACCAATATTTTATTTTTATTAGTTATGCAGTTTTTTTTTAGCTAGTAAATAAATAAAAACTTGCAGTGCGAGTCCTAAGCACCCCCGGTAAGAAAGAAGTTTCCATATACATACATGCGTGTCAGCCGCCACCTGGGGGTATTGGCCTATCACAATATTGAACAATCGATAATATAACCATCATCAGAATCAAATCTGTGTGCAAAATTTGAGCGTGATCCGATATACCGATTATTTTTTAACAGAGTTCATTTTAAAACGCAATTTGCTCTCGTTTTGACTTTCGAAAACCGATTAGAAAATATGAAAATCACATAAAAAAGAGCTAGGTACAAGATTATTAATTTAATGCCATTGACGGCTTAAATTTTCACCCATATTTAGTGGGCGAACGAGAGAGCAATAAGGCGAGAAATGTATGTTTCGTAAGGTCGAAACTCACAAAAGCTTTTAAAATTCCGAGCGAAAAAAATGTTAAGGTAAAATATTGTTCGGGTGAAACACTCACAATAAGACTGATTTCTTTATATATTTTAATTTTATTTTATTCGAATTCGAACGCCGAACCTTTCGGTTAAGAAGCAATCAACTACTTCAATTTTACAAAACAAAGGCCAAACCTACTTCTCTTTTCTCTATTTTAACCCATTTTTTGTTTTTGTGTTTATTTTTTTCAGATCTACAACTTTTATTTTGTAAGTTAATAGTTCATTGCTTTGATAAATTTTTTGAGGTTAAAATAAATTAAAATAATAAATTTTGGAGAACTTTGACACTTTGGACGTAACAAAATATTTTGTGTGTGTGAATAGTTTAAAATGATATTAATTAAACACTTTTCATAGAATAGAACCCTCTTTATCAATTTTGGAGATTATTTTAATTTTTTTAAAAAGTGGACGTAAATTTATCGTAAAGATGTCTTTTGCCAACTCTTATAACACCTAAAAACTTCATCTCATTCGGTGGAGTGGTTCAAATTTTATCAATCTATTTGGTTTTTTCCTTACAACGAACCACTGTACGCTTCGCTCGTATCTTTTTAAATATTTGTCTTACAAAAAAAAGAATGAGACATAAAATGTAGGGAATTTTCTCAGCTTTAATTTATCTTCTGACAATTTTAGTCGTAAAATTATTCGGAAAGCAAATATTGGCCAAAAACCAAATTTGGCCGCAATTTTTTCAAACCAAATGACTGGACTAATAGGCATCTAATAAGATCTTTTTCCTTTTCAAGAAAAAGAGTGTAAGGGGGAAGCTTTTGGGAAGGGGTAACTAAAAGTGAGTGTTTAATGCAAAAAAAAAAAAAAAACGGTTTTAAAATGACTAATAAATTAGTTTTAAACCCCCTTTATATGTATATACACTGCCGCTCATCTGAATAGGTTCAATTTTTTTTTCACCCTACTTTTAGCCTCTCTTCTTATATATAGCAATGACACATCTTTGTTATATATGTATTGAAAGAGCATCATTATACGCTTAGTTTCGGAGAAAAAAAATTGTCCCCAAGCTTACCTTTATTCTCATACGCTAGCTATACCAAATGCAGTCATAAAAACAACCGTAATTTTTGGCTCATCTGAATAAGTTCAACAAATGAAATGTAATAAAACAAGAAAAGTAATTGTTATTCAATGATTTATTTTGCATTTTTGTATAGGTAGGAATATAATAACATTAATTAATAATGAGTATTGCCCCCTTTTTTTAATATAGTCTCGTAAATTCGATTTGGAACAGAATTATACAATTTTTCCAGGTATTCAATAGAAATCTCGGTCCAGCCATTTTTAATTGCTTCGATTAATGACTTTTTGTCTTCGAATTGTCTCCCTGACTCGTATACTTTACGTGAAACAAAGAAGTCCCCATACATTCTCTATGATATTGAGGTCAGGGGAGTATGGAGGCCACACCAGAATCTTCACATTTTGGCTCTCAATCCACTGTTTTATCGTCCCCGCTGTGTGGATAGGAGCTTTATCATGTTGAAATGTCCACGATATAAATTTGTGAAAAGGCCTTTTCTAGCACACCTTTATATGCATTTGCATTCATTCTCGATGTTAGAAATTGGAGTTCGAAAGTTCCGTTTAAGGAAATAGCTCTCCACACCATAACACTACCTTCACAGCTATGCAGACGGCTTAAATAATGCTCCTCTTTTCTTAGGTCATGAAAATAATAATTAAAGCCATCAGGGCCCTGTAAATTAAACTTTTTTTCATCTAAGAAAATCACTTGTTGCCACTCCGATTTCCACGACATGTATTTTTTTACAAAATTGGAGACGAATTTCTTTTCTAGATTTGTTAAGCGGTGGTTTTTTCTAAATTTTTTTCTTTTCAAATGTTTAGCACTTTTAATAACCCGTTTTACCGTCGCAAAACTACATTTTACACCGGTTTTTATGTTGATTTTTGACGCGGAATCATGAGAATTGGAAGCTGCTCTGATGATTGCACGTCTATCAGCTCTTGATGTGGCCGTATAACTTCCGCCTTTCATATTTTGGCCATACTTTTCGGCGTTTCGCAAATAACTGCTTACTAAATTTTGACTTCTGTTAATTTTTTTCGCCATCCGTCGCTGGCTTAGGCCTAATTCTCGAAATGCTTTTATTCTGCCCTTTTCTTCCTCGTTTAAAGATTTTCCGCGACCCATTTTCATCGGTAATAGGTAAAACACATTAAGATTTATTGGCAGACAAAATTTTGAGTACCTACAATTTACCGACGCAACTCAACGTAAACTAAAGTTTTTGCTGTTTAACCTATTCAGATGAGCCAAAAAAATTGTTTTTATGACTGCATTTGGTATAGCTAGCGTGTGAGAATAACGGTAAGCTTTAGGACAATTTTTTTCTCCGAAACTAAGCGTATAATGATGCTCTTTCATTACATATATAACAACGATGTGTCATTGCTATATATATGAAGAGAGGCTAACAGTAAGGTGAAAAAAAAATTAAACCTATTCAGATGAGCGGCAGTGTATGCATTAATGATAAAATAATAAAATAAGTGTTACAGGATTTGAAGTTTACGGTAGGAACTGAATATCCTGATATATTTATCTCGCTCCAAACATATAGGTAGTCTAAGTAATACGATTTTTCGAAAATTCAAATCTTCGAGATATTTTTTGATAAAGAATTTATCGTGGAAAGTGTAGGTTTCATTTCTTCTATAATAATATGTAAATTCATTATCTGAGAAATACAAGCTAAATATCATTTGAATATTGTAAAAAACAAAAAAAAAAACAGTATTGCGGTATTGATTGTATAAATTAAAATATCTTTCACAAAAATTACTGTCTTCTGGCTTTAAAATGACATCTTAACGTAAAAATATCTTTAATAGAAGCGTTTTAAGAGCTATAAAAACTTTAAAATAAAAAACAAATATAGATTTGAATAAAAAAAGTTAATTTTGAAATCTGCTTCGATTTTTATCAATCTACATCGCTTTTTTCTTCAAATCTAGTTCCACTTTTTTTCCGGAAGTGGTAATGCTGACACCCATCGGTCACCAAATTCAAACATTTTTCCCGTCTTCTCTTTCAGTTTAAAGCGAGAAACAGATTGAAACAGCAACATCAACGTCAACAGCAACATCAACGGCAACAGCGGCCGCCATTAATTTAGAACCAATGTATTTCAATTGTGCAACACGGATAAGAACATCACCCAGCAACGTCAATGGCGCCGTTAAGCCTAAGTCCTAAATTTGCTGTTGCTGGTGTGGTACCAAGAAGAAAATGCTTTGATTTGAAACGTCAAACAGATACAAATGTAGGTGCTATTGCTAATGGCAATGTGTTTGAGAATTTCTCGCTGGCCAGCGTGCTGTTTGCTGTTGACGGTGCTGGTGCTGTTGCTGGTTTAATCTGTTTCACGCTTAAGTTTAATATCGATTTGGGCACGAGTACGATTAGAACGCGGCCAAATAAGAAACGGATTTTTCTAGAAGGGTTAAATACAAACACTTTTTGCTATGAGAGGGGGATCTATCACCCCTTGTTCAGGCGGGAAGGGCCAATGTTCTAAAATATGACTTAAAATTAAAAAAAATATTAAAAAGCAACGCCAACACTTACATACAATACAAAACATTATAAGTTTTCTGAAAGCCAGAAACTTGTTCTTTAATTATTTGTTTCAACCTAGTTATTTGTGTTAATAGTTTTTAAAAAACATACTTTCAAATTTAAAATTTATCAAAAAATAAAAAATAAAAAAAAATGTTACTGTTTAATTATTCAAAATTGTAAAATTAATTAAAATATAAAATCGAACCTGAAGATGGAACTTTGACTTCCGAAACGCGTCGAAAATAATACCTATCAAAAAACATAAGTTGTGATATAGTTTGAATTAATATATAATTATATTTATAATTTTTATAAGTTTTTATCTTTTTTCATGTAAGATTAAGTAGATTCTTTAGTTATTGATGTCCCTATAAATCCTTAATCGAACACTGAAAACTAGATGGTTTTATGTCTTCTAGTTTATGAGAAAATTGAAAATTGCCAAAACTGCTTTGTTATTCAATTTTTATTTTTTTTTGGTTCGATTTTATATTTTAATTAATTTTACACTTTTGGATAAATAATCAGTAACATTTTTTTTTATTTTTTAATAAATTTTAAATTTGAAAGTATGTTTTTGAATGAATGTGGTGGGTGACGGATGGGTGTACATTATCATATTTTTCAAGCTCTACAATTTTCCCATATGAAGTTCATTGCTAAAAAAGATATTAAACTTTTTAAGATCAAAAACAAAAATATGTAATACATACAAAAATAAAAAAAAAATAACAAAGGAATATACCGCTCTATATCTTTAAGGGGTCTAACTTTAGGAAGTTGGGTCTTTGACAAGAAATGTTTAGAATTTTTAGTGTAAGATCTTTTACCTTCACACTTTTCCGCTCCAACAAATAATTATCGAAATAAAACAATTTTTATAAAATCGCCACCTGAATGCAAGAACTAGGTAACTACATTTTTTTTTTTTGAGATAATATGATTTTAAGGTACCTTACGGTAGTTACCATTTATTGAAATATATATTTGAGTCTAATTCCCTCTCTGCTACTATATATGGAGCAATGAAAAAACTAGACAACTAAAATAACGCAAGAATTTTCAGTGCAAGAAGTAGGTATCTGCGATATGAATTTTTTGGGTGATCTTAATCAGGTAATTTAAGTTATCTTATTTGAACACTTGGCTCGCACTATCAGCTGCAACTCAAGTAAGACCTGTAAAGTCTAATAAAAAGTTCAAAAACTGAACCAAAGCGAAAAAGTAATAAAAAAATTAAAAGTATAAATACCAAACAGCAGTTAAATAAAATGTATCAAACAATATGGATAATTCTACTGACAATGTTGTTTAAGATAATACATAATTTACCGTTTTATGCACTTGGTTACACAGCAAAAAAAGATTTTCATTAAATCTGAAAAAACTATTGCGTTCGATGTGATCAATTATGTTCCTGTGTTCGGATTATATTGGAAAAAGAGTCTAGTAAAATATTCTTAATAACGTTTTTGCTGATAACTCGGAATATGAAAAATGCGAGTTACCTAGTTCTTGCACTCAGGTGACGATAATATAAAAACATGGAAGAAATAAAAAAAAATGAATAAAGCTTGCTTTTGCCGCTCTCTATCTTTTTGGGGACTTACTTTAGAAGGTTTATTAAGACAAAAAATTTTTGAAATTTTAAGGGGGACATTTTTTGACTAAATATTTTTCCTCTCTGAACAGTAGAAATCGAAATAACTGGCTGAACAGAATAGAATGACGGAACTGAAGCCGCAGACGGAATTGGAAGAGTTGTCAAAAAGTGTCGTACGTTATTTTTTTACATGCCCACAATGCAGCTGTACAGCTTTGAAAGTATTTTGAAGAAAAACAAAAGAATATTCTTGTGTACAAGCTCAGAATTCACATTTTTTGTTTCCAATAATTTTCCTTTTAATAAATAATTTTTTTCGCGATAAAAATAACTACAATATTTTTTTCCGACCCAAAAAGTTGATTTTTTTCTTCATACAAATTGAAACGTCAAAAGTGCCGTACGTGAAAAGTTAAAAGTTGGTGAACTCTTCCGTCTGCGTCTGCAGTTCCGTGTGCGTCTACGTTCCGTTGTGTTCGCAACATTGAATTTGCGTGTATTCAATATTTTGACAGCTATTTCAGCTCCGGGTCCGTCTCCGTCTGCGTCACCATTCTGTTCAGCCAGTTAATCGGTTTTTTTTTCGAAAAAATGAGGAAAATGAGGTGTAGTGCTATTTGGAGTGACTGACCTGAGATGGCCCCCGGATACACTTGACTGACCAATGTTTTCTTGTTCTATAATAGACAGAGAATATATTTGTACAAATTTTCAGCTTTGATGAACGAAATCAAATTTTCGATTTATTTAACATGTTTGGGGACGAGTTGCGGGCGCTGCCGCCGCATGCCCCCCGCTCTCAACTGACTGACCGCGAAAATTTTGTTTCTTACACTAAGTCCAATCTATTTTCAAAAAATCAGCTTTGACAAACGGACTTGCTTTTTTGGATGCAGGCTTTCCTACTATACCAATACCATGAAATAAAAAATTTAATCTGAAATCGTATTCCATTCGCCAGGAAAAAAAAATCAAATTTGAGACTGAAATCTGAATCTACCAAAGGAAAACCCAATTAATGTTTATTTGACATCTCAATCTCAAGTCTTTTATCGGAGTTTCTGAACTTAAATTGAATGATAACAAGCGAAAAGTTGACAGTAAAAATATATAAGAGTTTCTTAGAGATTGGACTGAACAAAGATGTTTTACGCTTATCCCAATAGGCTGTAGCTGTTCAGTTTGCCTCATCTCATATGCAACAAAACAATAATAATAATTGTTGTGAAAAGTTTGAAAAGTGGCGATTGAAAGCGCCATTATGAAACAACATAACCAAGATTTTAACCAATATTCCTGTTGAAGTGTAGCTCGGTTATGAATGATAAATTATAGGAACATTTGGCCAGTTTATATTTCAGAGATCTCGGAGGAATTCGTATTCTCAGAAACATAAACACAATTCCTAACAAAAATTCCTCAGTTTTACTGTCAAAAACTCTTTAATTTTTCAAGCTTCTTTTTGGATTCGTTGCTTAATTATGTTCTGTCTTGTTTATATTGAATGCTCTTGCTCTTTCAAAGTGACGGAGGAAAATTGCTGAGCCCTCTGAAATATAAACTGACCAATTTTTTGCCGAGTTAAAAAATGCTCGGTGCATTATCCAGCAGAAGTCAATTAGACCCAATCAGTCGATACATCGTGAAAACACCTTGAAATGAAATTGTGTTCGTACGCGCATAACTCAGCTAAACTTCATCCTATTTGGTTGGGGATTTTTCTGTTGAATTTGTATTGAACCATATTAATATTCAAAGGAGCCAAAAATCATCCGATTCGGTTGTGGATTTTTTCTTGGATTTGTATTGAACCAGATAAATACACTATGGAGATAAACATTGGAAAATTAAACCCGAAAAGCCCAAAAGTCGTGATAAAAATAAATTACATAATTTCTAATGTCGAATTCCTTTTACCAAAAAAAAATCGATTTTTTTTCTAAACAGAATCCATTTTTTTCTTTCAATATAAGGAATTTGTCCAGAAAAATCGATTTTTTTCTTCTGAACAAATCGATTTGTTTGTTAAAAGGAATTCGACATAAATTGTTTTTTTTTTTTTTGGTCGAACGGTGTTTATTTTCCCTAGAAAAGCCGGTAAATCGTAAAAACCATACTTTCTGAATTGGGTTTTTGTTTATACGTGCATAATTCGGCTGAATATCAACCGATTTTTATAGGAAGGGACATTTATAATTGAATTAGTCTTTTTAAAAAAGTAAGTATAACTTATTTGTTTCTATTGATGTAGAATTTGGGGTAGTTCTTCATATAGGTATTTGTGGTACTGTTTGAACATCAGCCCCAAAAAAACAAAAATTATGTTTTTCAATTTATCTTCCCTAAATAGTTTTGAAGCTGAAGTCAAAGTTGCAGTACGCTATTGCTTGTTGGGGAGGTGCTCATCAGAATAAACTTCAACCGCTGCTTACACTTCACAAAGGTGTTGTTAGAAAAATTTGCCGAAAACGTCGCTGACATCAAAGCTTTGAACTAATCTAAAAATACTTCCTGTTAGGCACTTGTATTGTTTTAACTTACTAAAGACATTTTTTATGAGGTCTGGAAATCTCAATTTTAGGTTGATTTCTAATTATAGTCTTCGTGGAAACTTTTTAAACATTGTATCTATCTCACAATTTTACACCACGACTTTTCGTAACTTTTATTATGTGTTCGCGTGCGTTTAATAAACTTCCTCAGTAAATAAGAACACTGACTGTTTCTGGAATGTTTAGAAAGACAAAGTATTGAAAGACAAAGGTTCGAAAACCAAAAGGTTCGAAATTTAAAATTTATGACAAAATGTATCTAAGAATGCTGCGACGATTTCTTTTCGTTTTAAGGCTCTCCCAAACCAACGCGATTAATCGCTGCGACAATAGAAAACAATAACAACAACGTGTAGTTTTGCTTGACAACCACGTGTTGTTATTGTTGTTTTCTTTTGTCGCAGCGATTAATCGCGTTGGTTTGGGAGAGCCTTTAATTAGTTTACTCATAAAATAGAGATGAGCAAATTCAGATAAAAATATTTCCCTGATGCACTTACACAACTTACATAGCGATTTTGCGCTATAGCGCAATTTTATTTTTTTCTCCGTTTAATGCAAGTCATAGGATTATGAACGTACAAAAAGGCCAGAAGCCAGTATCTTGACTAACGAAATGTCAGAACACCCGTTTGATTGTCGAGGGCGGGTATTTTTTCTAAGGGGAGGGGTTCTTTTTTAAGACGAAGTTTTTATGGTGAGGGGGGTCATATTTAAATGATCTTTTTTTAGTGGTAGTTTTTTAGAATATTATTTTTGAAGGTATTTTTATTGGTCGACTAACTGACGGAGAAAATAATATTATTCTGAAAAGAGTCCAGTTTACTTTAAATGATAAGGTTTTGTAGCCGATGAAAGCGAATACTTGGGAAAAAGGTCCGACAATTATGTACATCATAGCTTAAAAGGTAGCTGAAGTAATGTATGGTATTAAATGTTCTTTTAAGGATTAAAAAAGATTGTAAATAGAAATTAAATTTTTGATTAATCGGTAGTTCGATCAAGAAAACTGTTGACATTGGCACCTGCCCATTTTTTTCGTGGCCCGCCCATTTCCGTGGATTCATAAAAACCCTTAAAATGTTATTTAAGCGTAAATAATTTTTTTTTATACATTAAGCTTAAAATGAGTTTTCTTGAACTTTTTACTTTTTTTTTCGGCGGGATTTCGTGATTCGGGATTTTCGTGTTACGCTCCCATTAGCGCAATATTTTTATTTGAGTTTGCTCATCTCTATTTCATACTAATTTAAACGAAAATAAATCGTCCGCAGCATTCTAAGATTAAATTTTTTCAAAAATTTGAAATTTCGAATCTTTTGGCTTTCGAACCTTTGTCTTTCGATATTTTGTCTTTCGAAACATTTTCGTAACTTTGTCTTTCGAAACTTTTTCTTTTCGCAATTTTATCTTTTCGAAACTTTGTCTTTCGAACCTTTGTCCTTCGAACCTTTGCCTTTCGAGACTTTGTCTTTCGAAACTCTGACGGTTTCCCGTTTATAAAGCGAGTCAAAATATGGCTTTTTGATTTCGGATATCTAAGTATAGAATCACTCTTTTCTGGTGTTTTGGTTTGACAAAGAGTTATTATTTTTATTTTGGATTATCCTATTTTGATGTTGTTTTTGGGGGAACATTTTCAATAAAAGTATGCATTTAAACCCTTTTGTATTTTTCTAAAAAATTTGTAAATAATTAATATTTGTAAATAAAAAATTTGTGTAAGCTATAAGATTTCTTAATATTGTATATATTACATAGAATTACCCCATCATGATTTGAAGAGACCATTTGAAGTGGCATTTAACACTATTTTTATACCTTGGTATCGAAAAATACAAAATGTCACTATATTTTCATTTGTTACATTTTATTGTAATTATCTTTGTATCTTAAATGAATTTAAAGCGAAGTAAAACTATTATCTATCTAACGGCCAATTTCTTCACAAAGTTCTAAAATTAATTTAAAACTCGATCCAGTAACTCTCGGTTTATCTTTGGAACTTAGTTTTAAAAACATTTAGAACTTGATCATTTCTTCACTTCTAATCATTTCCTTAGAATTCGGTCTAAGATCACTATTGAGTTTTAAGTAATTTAGATCTCGGTTTAAAGAATCGAAGTTCTAGTGTATATTTTAATAATTAATATCTATTATTTTCGGATTAGCCGCGTATTGAAATTTATGAGAGTGCACTTTTGTACTCACCCCGAACGTTTCGCATCAAATTGCATTGAGCGTGGTCACCGGGAAACTGTTGTGAGATGTTAGATGTTAGATTGACTACGCAAGTTGTAGCGATGCGTAGGTGGTTCTATCTCATCATGTTGTTGTTGTTGAGGTGCAGGTTGTTGGGAGCAAACTATACTCACTACATCGCAGGGTGTTTTAAGTTTAATACAATACGCGGCTAATCCGAAAATAATAGATATTAATTATGATAAACCACCGCGAAAGCCTAAAAAGTTATATATTTTAATACTTTTGTAGCACCCAGTATCATTTTCTGACAGAAATTTCTGACAATCTATCAACATATATTTAAATATTTGTCAGTCGCATTTTGCTGGATACTTTTTTTGTGAATATATTTCTTTTATTTTGCTCATTAATTAAAACACATTCTCATTTTTGCTGTGCCAGTTTTGTTTGTATTGGTGTTGATGTTTTTATTTTCAATTCTATGTTGTGTGATTTCGCGCGTATTGATTTTTGAAAAATTGGTGTTTGCAAGTAGTAAATATTTGTATTAGTCCGATAGCTCGCAACAGATCTTTGACGTGAAATGAACCCAAAAAGATAAATGTGCATGCGCATCAAAGTGCATCAAAAAAAAAGAAAATGGTGCGAGTTCAAAGTGGTTAAAATCTTGTAATATGTACATAGGTACACAAATTTGTGTTTTGTCCAGCATATGCTATCTGGTTATATGGATTTTTCACCGCACACGAGAAGGCTTGCACCTAAAACTAAATTTATCCCAAATTGATTTGAATTACCTTTTTTTAAAGTCGAATCAAAATTTATAACCAAATAGTTTTTTGAAGAAATAAAAATTTTGTTAAACCGAGTTCTAAGTCTCTAGACCCCCAAATTCGAGGGTCCAAGTTTATCGAAGTTCTATCTCAAACTGAGATCCAAATCGAAGTTCTAACGCGTTAGAACTCGGTGAAGAAATGAGTTAGAACTCAATCAAGTTCTAATTTTTCGATAAACCGAGTTTTAGGAGTTAGAACTTTGTCAAGAAATTGGCCGTAAGAAACGCTTAATATATAAAAATTATGCGACGAATTTGAGCTGTTCGTTAGTGATTAGAAGACAAAAAAATATATGTGTCAAAGGAAGTAATAAGGGATAGTTAGGGATAAAAGGAAGGGAAGTAAAGGAATAAATTTCGCAATCGATTTCAATTTTTTTAAACAACAAACTTTGACTTAATTCTAATTATAAAAATGAACTGTAAAGCTGTGATGTACAGATTTTTAAGTCTAACTAATATATGCTGATAAAA
This sequence comes from Epistrophella euchroma, assembly GCA_947049315.1. Classification (NCBI taxonomy): domain Eukaryota; kingdom Metazoa; phylum Arthropoda; class Insecta; order Diptera; family Syrphidae; genus Epistrophella; species Epistrophella euchroma. The sequence continues at coordinate 105,612,871 of OX346245.1, read as the reverse complement.
AAGTACGTATACGACACAGTGACACCCCATTAATGCTTATTTTGTATTATTTATTTGAAAGGGTCTGTATCAGTGACGTGCCGTGGTGCTTTTAGTAGGCTGTTCGATATGTTTTTTTCTGCAGTAAAAATATCCATTCGGGGAAAGTACCTACGTTAGCTTTGGCACCAATATTTCATAACGTTTTTTTGTAGAGTGGTCAAAAACAAGCATTTTTTACTATGGGAGGGGGGTCTACCTAGCCCCGTTTAGGAGGTATGGCCTAGAAAAAAATTACTTAAAATGAAAAAAAAAAATATATTAAAAAATAACGGCAACACTTACTATACAGTATTATACCGGTTTTGATAGCCAGAAATTTGTTCTTTAATTTTAAATTTAAGTTAAATTATTTTTGTCAATAGTTTTTAAAAAATTCGCATAAAAACTTAAAATTTTTATAAAAAAAATGAAAAAAACATGTAGACCAATTTTTCCAAAATTGTGAAATGAAGGGCTAAATTAACTTTTTGTGGTCAATGCGTGTATTAATTTTCAATCGAACACAAATGAGTTTTTGTAATATTGTGACATTAGTAAAATGCATAATTCATTGAGGTTTTTTTGATACCCCTTTCATAAGGAAGTGACAATTATTTTTGAGGTAAGAATTTTTTTTATAAGTCAAGTCAAGCGATTTTTTCAATGAAATTTAAGAAATCGTTGAAAATCGTAATTTCTCGCTGCGCTCTTTAAATTACCGCCATAAAACCATAAACTTATTTGTTCAACATAGTTAGATGCGAAATATTGTAGAACATAATTTTTGGAAATTTTGAAATTTTTCATCACATTTACCGATAAATGGTATTTAAAAATAATGAATTTCGGGTTTACGGCGCCTCAATTAAATTTTTTTATATGAACTTTTATAAATGTATGTACATCAGGAAATGGGTTGATTTCTTAACTTTCTTTAGATACCTTTATGAAATAAATCCTCCCACTTCATCAAAAGTTATAAACAATCTAGTCAGGTTCTATCGACATTTTTGATGATTTTTTAAGTAAAAAAATCATCCCTAACTGCAACCGAGTCGTGGCGACGATCAACAACATACATTTTGTTTGTTTGGGCTTTGTTGGTGCGCTTGATGAAGGTGAACACCAATGCATAAAGATTTATAAGGGAAAACGATTTCTTGAGCTTTTTTTTTTTTGAATTTTTTTGTATGTGGATTTGGGTTAGCTTGCGGTGCGCTGAAGTTAAAAGAAATGTTTGTCGTTACTTTGAATGGAAGTGAATTATTTGTTTTGATTTTTGTTTGAGGATTATTTGAGTTCGTACACAGATCTTAATTATTTATTGACGTATGTATTGATAGGTTATTAAAGAAAAGAAAGACAAATGCGTATTTTGGTGAACTTTGGCTTATGTATGGAAATTAAGATGTTGGTAGGGTGCGGTGAACACCTGCGCACCTTCGAATAAACGTCACTGGTCTGTATAATATTATACATAGGAACTAAAAACAGGCAAAGACTAATAAAGAGGATTTTTTCACCTCTCTCTTTCTTCTTATATCCACATGTAATAGATTACAAGATCCCAAGAAAATGGAAATATAAAAATTTGTCAGTGTGTAACACGTTCGGCTATATTTTTTCAAGGGTCATAACATTTGGTAATTTTCTTCTTCATCTGATGGTAAAGCCTCTAGAAGTAGCAAGTAGGTAGGTCGAAGGGGGTATGGTTTCAACGCGGGGCACCTGTAAACAGGTCACATTGTAGCTAGTCGCTACTATTTAGTACCAAACTGTATTTGCCAGTATCTTCGAAAAACGAAGACGACAACACTATGTAATAAGGGTTGAGCTACGAAATCAAGCTGGCATTTTATACGCAAAAAACTGTTTTGAGAGTCTAAAAGTAAAATTCGGAAAAATTGTTTGTTCGTCCGCCAAACAAAAAATATTTAACCTATTTAAAATGCTTCGATAATAGATGGTACGTCCCTAAAAATCAACTATTTATATAGATACTCCATAAAAAAGATCTTGGAATTCAAAGAATAATTCAAAGAAAACACAAAAAAAGCTAGCTTCAAAACCTACACATTTCAAAAAAGAATTTTGAACGAATTTTTATCTATGTAGGTAACTTCATAAGAACTTTTAATCCTTACACCTAAATGTCGTTTTTCTTTAGAAATCCTATATCTCATCTTAATCTAAATAGCATGAATTTAACCGATTGATCTAGGGATTCAAACTTGTAAGACAATGTGTCATCGGATGATTCAAACAGTTTTCCGAAGGATAGCTGCTATAAAAGAAAATTTATATCTTTTAATCAATGCTGACCAAAAGCGAGATGACCAATATATTACGTTGGAAAATAATTAAAGTCATTAAGATCCGTATATTTCCATTGATTGAAGATATTTCAATCGTTTCAAGAAATGATGTAAAATACGTGTTTCTCAGTCCATTTATTAAAGCCGAAACATCTCGAGCTGCTCTAGATATGCCTTTGAAGTGAATGTGGCAAATTTTGTAAATCGATAAATACTTTTCTTTAATAAAAACATAAAAAATATAGTGTTTATAATTACCCCATACTAATTTCTGCTTTGTTTACACTTACCCCCCTAGGGGGGCACATGTAAACGAATTTGTTAACTTTTTAAATGCCAAAATTTTTTATAAAGGCTTTCTTTTTTTTTCAAACAATCAATGCAAATAAAACGCCAACATTATAAAATTGTATTTAAAAAAAAAAAGTTAACATCAAAAGCTGCATTATTGTTCTAGAGTCAATTATCTGAAAATCGTTTACACCATCCCCCCTTTCCCCTACTCAATTTTTTTTACTATATATTCCAGTTCGAATTCATAGCTAAGTCAGGACAACGTCTGTCGGGTCAGCTAGTAATATATGATAACTAAAATTATGTTTTTATAAATAAATTAAAAAAAAAAAAATAATTATTAAACTACATAGATTTTATCGACGAAGTTCCTATTTTTCCATACAATTTTTTTTTTCTGGACCTTCTTATGACATATTTTCTTTATGTGGAACGTAATAAAAAATTAATTGCCAACCCCTAGCCTTTATAGCGTTGTATTTTTGAGAAAAATAATTTTTTTCAAAAATGCTAGGTACCAAGTTTAAAGAAAAATATCGACTCATCCATTTGGGCTGTAGGTCGTCGAACAGACAGATAGACAGACAAACAGACGGGTAAAATTGCCAGGACCACTTTTTTCACTTCTTCCCTGCTTAGTTGCATAATATCAAGTTTTATCAAAATCTCAAGTTCAATTTTTTTTTACGAAACCATTACTTGTATGGCAAGTAACGATATACTTATACCTATTTATCTATGTACATAGATTACATATTATATATCAGGTGCAAATGAAGCTTGCGAAAATAAGTTGAACATTTGGGTCACTGCCTCCCAGACTATTAAGAAAACTGACTAGGTACGGCGAGAAGCAGTTAAATTCCTTTGAACCCACGAAGCCGCCAACCCAACCAATTGATTCAAAAAAAAGTGTACATAGGTGCCTGCTAGATGACTAAAAATACCCATAGCAAAGCAGCAAAATCAAGGGAAAAAAATGTGTGATAAATAAATATTTAAATCTGAATTGATCGACCATCATATCTCGGAAAAGGAAACTAGCGGTCTGTTACCTTCTGTTTAGAACCAATTTCTATGAGGATAATGTATGTAGGTATATAGTACCTATGTACATATGTAAGTACATGTATATTTTTTGATCTTAAATAATATTTGAAATGAACTTTTTTTGCTATCAAAAACTTTGCATTGCAATACTTAAATCAATTCGAACAAAATAACTTTCTTCTATTACCCACTTCATTCCCCTTGTATCTAAAACCATTGTCTATTTAGTATATCACATTTTCGAAGTTAAATACGCCGAACCAAAATTGAGTGAAATACTTACCCTAGTGCTTACTGCTTTCCCCAAAACATTCTCCTGCTACGATTTTGTACTAGAAAATATTTGTTTCGAATTTTCAATCGAAACCCAGAATTTCGGACATGCGCTCTTTAAAACTGGAATAAGTTTTCGAAATACCTCCTTTACCACAATGAATCATATCATATTCATTTTAATGTAGCTCCTTGTTGATACGTTTACGGTAATTTGTTTTGTAAACAACAGTCATGCAGGTTGTCGTTGCCTGCTCTTTGTCCAGTCTGTTATTTTAATACGTCCTGTTCGGAAGCAATCAGTGAGAGGTTGTAATCGAAAAGTTTTAAAAATCGCGTTGAAATATGTTCATGTTGTTGTAATTTTTTTTTTCATCTTTGTGGTTGAATTTTCTTAAAGCTATGTTTAATACATATAAATTTAACGCGCTGCTGCGGCAAATGCTGTAATAATTATTATGATTAAATTATTTTTGTGTAACGTGATGCTCATCAATGTTTTTTTTTTTTTTGATTGCCTATTTGCAGCCAAGAAATTTGAGTGCAAAGCCATTTGTTGAAGATATTATTTCTTTACTTAAAATCAAGAATCTTGGCGTTTTTTTATATACATACATACCTAAATAGGTATATATTTAATAAGTTTCTAGAGTGAATAGCGTTGTAGTAAATATTTATAGTGAAACAATTGGATTACACAGCTTTATATTTTACCGTAAGTATGAAAAAATTGTTTTATTGTTAATTTCCGTAATTTTTTTTACCAGAAATAGAGGGCCGCATGTATTTATTGTTTGTATTATTATTTAAAATCTTACAAGAAAAATAAATTTTAACTCTAAAAAATTTGAAAAAAAAAATAATAAATTCAGTGGCTTAGGTAGGCTAGAAGTAGGCACTTCTTTCAAGTTTCTTATAAAATTAATCAAGTTTCACGAGTTCGATTGATTTACGAACGCAAAACCTGCTAGGTATAGTAATGATTTATAAATCTTTATATTTTGGCAGAAAATATTGCATGTTTCGGTATATAATTTAGAAAGAGTAGATACATTTTTGAATTTATGTATTTTAGTTAATGTACCTGCCCAAAGTTTACAGAGGAAAAAAAAGGTACCTAGTATTTATTTTAAAATTTTAACAACACTGCTAAAGAGTATTAATAATAAAATGATCATATAATGTAGCTCCATTAAGTTTTTAATTATATATAGGGTAAAGTCTCCTAATTTCGAACACACCCGGTAGTCGCACACTTTTGGAAAAAAAGCTGTGTTATTTCTCAGATATTTAACTTATTCAAATGCAGAACTATGATTTTATTGTCCTTAAACCATGAGAACCTATCAACTAGTTAAATTTAAAGCCAAAGTTTAAAAAATGGAAGTTCAAGAAGAGGCTTTAGACAATGCGGTTATTTAAGGTTTTTATAGAAAAAAGAAACTGTTGCAAGTGTTGTGGGAAAATATGTTCTTCCGTGTGAAAATTGACGTTAGAATAATTTTTTGATGTTTTTTTTTTGTTAGATATTAACAGCCGTAATATTCACGCCGTTTAAAACTCGGTTTAAAAGCACTTAAACCGACTACATTTAACCGAACTAAACCGATAGAATTTAAACGACAAAATCTCGTTTAGATGGGTAATATTCACTCCGTTTAAAGCCAGGTACGCAGTTCAAGCTAAACTAAATTTTATCCCTACAATTCTTATCTCTACAATCGTTTGCTAAAAGCACAAATGTCAAAATTTATCTGTGAAAGAATGCGTTGAGCATTATTTCGCCCGCTAAATTAAGTGGAGACTTTTTGAATTTAACGCGTGAACTGCGTACTGCCTAGCTAAATATCCTCGCTAAAATTTATCTTTGGAGGAAATTTGTATGGAAGATAAATTTTAGCAAGATCTGCGTACCAGGCATAAGCAAAAAATTCCATTTGGTTTACGTCGGTTTAAATTTGTGATTTAAACTGAACGTCGCATAGCATCGCAAGTATGGAAAAAAACTAAAAAAGGCTTTTCTTGACATTTATTTTTCGAATTGTCATTTTATATTTAAATAAAATAAATTAATTAATTCGTGTCAAACACAAATACGCATTAAAAGTGTCTTTCATTCCTTCTTTATCGTATTTTACGTTGGGAAAAAATGTCAACAATAACGTCCACCGCATTGCGTCTTCGAAACATTCCTTGAACGATTTGTTGCGAGTTGAATTCTTCTTGATCTGATTGCAGTTCCGTGTCGGTCGTTAATTCGGTTCCAATATCTATCATATTATATTAAGCAAGATGGCAACTAAATTCCATCAACCTAACATCAATACCGCAGCCCAAATACCAATAAATAATGCACATAAAATGCAACAAAAGTTTTTTTAACCGCTCCAAATTTTATATCTGTCCAAACTGAATTTCATTGGTCTGGCAGCGATACCGTGAACATTACATTACCATTATGTTTAAAAATTTCAAACCGACTTCTGAATCTAAACCGATTTTAAACGGCGTGAATATTACGGGCATAAGGGTTTGTTTCACAATGTCTGATTAAAGTTCCCTATAACTATCCGACACATAAATTATCCACAACTTAAATCCTCTCATAAAACTTTGCGTTTGACAATTATAAATTTATGTGCCACTCACTGATCTCTATAATATACTGGATAGCGCATCCATACAAAAAAGTTGAAGCAAATTGAAGAATTGTTATACTGGCCACTCGTACACCAACTGTCAAAATAGATATACAAAATATAACAAATATAACAATTTTGTGTTTTCAAGATGAGATGACGTCAAGAACAAAAACAAAGTTGTTTGGGGTTATTTTTTTTTTGTGAAACCAACAAAATAAAATAGTCAGTTTTTCATTTGTTTTTTTTTTGTTTTGTATCCGATATTGGTACAAAAATATATTTTAAACTTGTGAAAAGTGGAAACAAGATCCAGGCACACCGTAAGTTCGTCGAAAAATTTGGGCCTGAACTGGACGATTATTAACAAGTAGATTTGCAGAACATTCTGCTTATACGAAACCTTCTAAAATGAGACGATCTTGTTGCAGCCATGGCACAAGATAAATTCATCATTAGAATGTCAAAGGATTCCCACCCACTGTTCAAGAGACACATCCAGGATAAGAAGCTGGAAATCCTCGCTCAGATTGTCACTAAGTATCTCCTAATTGATACTTACGAAGGAACAGCACGCAGCAAGGCTCAGTACGATGGCACAGCGGGTGCAATAATAGGCGAGGCTCTTCGCCAGGACAATAAAGTACGCTTGTTTTTTGGTCTCTAAAAAGAGGTAGATTTACAGAGCCTTACCATGACGACAACAGATCCACCCACTGAAGAAGAGGATGAAAACGCCATGATGCTCCAGATAGACCAAAGAAAAAGAAACCGAAGAAAGACCCGTTTTTTTCGAAAAAAAAAATCGAAATCCGATCCAAACGCTGCCGCCCATGATCGTGTACCTCTGCCAGTACTTAAGGACGCTGATAATAAATTATATAAATTTTAAATAACCTTTAGGAGTTAGAGAAATATATTTATCTTATTAAGTTTTGTTGCTTTCTCTATAATTCAATAAAAACCTACCTACAAGTGTACTCCGAGGTTGAATTTTTTTTATAGAGCTTTGGAATTAAAACTTTTTATGCTCCTTTTAAAGAGATCGAAAGCAGATTCCAAAATGGTATCAACCACATTTGTGGCACTCTCCATTCAATAAAAAAAAACCCAAAATATTTTTCAGTTTTTTGAGTTTCTTATCAAATGGCCTGCCTACAAGTGTACTCCGAGGTTGAATTTTTTTTATAGAGCTTTGGAATCAAAACTTTTTATGCTCCTTTTAAAGACATCGAAAGCAGATTCCAAAATGGTATCAACCACATTTGTAGCACTCTCCATTCAATAAAGAAACTCTAAAACCTTTTTCAGTTTTTTGAGTTTCTCATCAAATGGCCTGCCTACAAGTGTACTCCGAGGTTGAATTTTTTTTTATAGAGCTTTGGAATCAAAACTTGTTATGCTCCTTTTAAAGACATTGAAAGCAGATTCCAAAATGGTATCAACCACATTTGTGGCACTGTCCATTCAATAAAGAAACCCCACTTTCTTTGAATATTTAAATTAAAAAAAAAAACTGAATAAGGTTTTGGGGTTTTTTAATTGAATGGAGAGTGCCACAAATGTGGTTGATACCATTTTGGAATCTGCTTTCAATGTCTTTAAAAGGAACATAAAAAGTTTTGATTCCAAAGCTCTATAAAAAAAATTCAACCTCGGAGTACACTTGTAGGCAGGCCATTTGATAAGAAACTCAAAAAACTGAAAAATGTTTTGGGGTTTTTTTATTGAATGGAGAGTGCCACAAATGTGGTTGATACCATTTTGGAATCTGCTTTTGATCTCTTTAAAAGGAGCATAAAAAGTTTTAATTCCAAAGCTCTATAAAAAAAATTCAACCTCGGAGTACACTTGTAGGTAGTTTTTTATTGAATTATAGAGAAAGTAACAAAACTTAATAAGATAAATATATCTCTAACTCCTAAAGGTTATTTAAATTTTATATAATTTATTATCTGCGTCCTTAAGTACTGGCAGAGGTACACGATCATGGGCGGCAGCGTTTGGATCGGATTTCGATTTTTTTTTTTTTCGAAAAAAGCGGGTCTTTCTTCGGTTTCTTTTTCTTTGGTCTATCTGGAGCATCATGGCGTTTTCATCCTCTTCTTCAGTGGGTGGATCTGTTGTCGTCATGGTAAGGCTCTGTAAATCTACCTCTTTTTAGAGACCAAAAAACAAGCGTACTTTATTGTCCTGGCGAAGAGCCTCGACTATTATTGCGCCCGCTGTGCCATCGCACTGAGCCTTGCTGCGTGCTGTTCCTTCGTAAGTATCAATTAGGAGATACTTAGTCACAATCTGAGAGATCATTTCCAGCTTCTTATCCTGGATGTGTCTCTTGAACAGTTAGTGGGAATCCCTTGACATTCTAATGATGAATTTGTCTTGTTCCATGGCTGCAACAAGATCGTTCTTTTCCATTTGAGAAGGTTTCGTATAAGCAGAATGTTCTGAAAATCTACTTGTTAATAATCGTCCAGAACAGGCCCAAATTTTTCGACGAACTTGCGGTGTGCCTGGATCTCGTTTCAACTTTTCACAAGTTTAAAATATATTTTTGTGCCAATATCGGATACAACACAAAGAAAAAAAAAAAAAACGAGAAGAATGACAGTTTTATTATGTTGATTTCACAAAAAAAAAATAACCTCAATCTACTTTTTTTTTGTTTCACATAGATGTCAAAATTGGCCACTCAGCCACCTTATGTCATCTTCAATTGGAATGATAAAAACTGTTATACTTGAATGGTATACACTATCCAGTATATAATAGAGATCAGTGGTGCCACTTAGCTAGTTGTCAGTTATTCCAGTTTTCCAAAAATTTGACTGATTGAAAATAATCAGTCAAATAATTAATTACCCAGTTCACGTTTCTAAGATCTCACTGAGATGTCACTGGGCCCTAGTTCTTCATGAGCTGTTGTGCCATCAAATTTATTTTTATTTTTAACTCAACTTTTTGGACCGAGAGCTGGTAACAAGCAACATTACTTTGGTATTTTAAGGCCCCTAGCTGCAAATTGATAAAATCCAGTTAGAAAATGTGTGTTTATATGTGGATATGAATGTTTAAAAATACTTTTTTGTGTTTTTAAATCGCATTTTTACAGTGTTAAGGGGTGGGAATTTTTATCGTGAAGTGAATATCTAAGTAATTGGGTTAACGCATAAAAATATCCGTCACTAGTTCAAACTATTGATGTATTTGTTGACTGAGTCACATTGACAGCTGTAAATATTTTATTTTCTAGTTTAATTTTTTAATCGGCACTTCAACTGGCCTGTAAAATATTCAGAAATTTAAGTGCCACTTAGACCTATATTCAGATATTGTGAAACGTAAATGAGGTTTTTAAGTGACGAATAAGTTCCATGTAGCTTAATTGGAACTTTAATCAGACATTGTGAAACAGACCCTAAGTATAATACTATATTAAAATAAAAGTTTTACCTTAAAACCTAATAATTATAAATAAAATATTCTTACTGTTCGAACATAGGAAACCAATTTTTTTAGAGTTTCCATCTCGAACTGTTCGAATATAGGCAACTTTGTCAAAATTGTTTTCTTCCCTTCACGCAATGAATATAATGGAAAATTAAATAGTTTTTTCGTTTTCATATTAAGATCGATAATAGAAACGTTGAGTCCAGTATTCGAACACCTTTTTCTTTTTTTTTTTTTCACTGTTCGATTCAAGGAAGCTCATATAATTTATAGTTTCTTTTGTTCGAACAGGTTTTGAATGAAGTTTGACTAAAATTGGTCCACCCATACATTAAGCTATCGGTGTATATATTTTTTAAAGGATTTTTTGATCGATGAATCCTCTCAACTCAAATTAATTTGTTTTAATCATGTTATTAGGTTTAAACTATACATTAAATCTTTTGTTCGAAATAAGGAAACTTTACACGGTGTCTCCACCGGAAATATTTTATAGATTACTATCTGTCACTTTCGATAGAAAGAAAGAGCGATAGTATACCATAAGATGTTGGTTGGGCATCTTAATAGCTTTCTATTTCATTTGTCTCAAAAATTTCACAGGGCAAGGTTATGAAGTTAAAACAATTTACAGAATTGATTTATTGTTAATTTTACTTAAATCCATAATAAAAAGACCAAAGCTTCGTTTTGGCACCTGCAATAAATTAATTACATTCGAAAAAACACAAAACAAAAAAAAAAAATTGAAACAAACCCACAGATGTCAGAGGGAAAATTGCTTCTTCATAGAATACTATTCATAGCTTTCTATGAGCAAAGCAATATGTGGTAAGAAATTTTTTATGAAATACTATGAGTAGCCTCCATGAGCAATTTTCCTAGCATGCAATACAATATTCTATGAAATCTTTCTCGTGGAGCCACCATGTTATGTTCGGGTTTAGGGTTTTTAATAAAAAAAAAAACAGTTAGGGCCAGTTGTACAAATATTTGATCTGTGGTTCAGGAATTTTAACTCACCAATTTCGGCGGATTAACTGTGGTTCAACGATGGTTCAGGCATGCAATTGACTTTTAGTGCATATTAGAACCTTGAACCATCATTGAACTTCAGTTAACCCGCCGAAATCGGCGAGTTAACATTCCTGACCCACGGATCAAAATTTAAACCACGATTGTACAACTGGCACTTAAAGTAAATAAAAGAAACTTAAGTTTAATAAAAACGATCTGAGTTTAAGCAAGTAATTAACTTTACATCACGAATTTACGTTGAATGGTTTCCTCACAGTTGAGGATTACTTTTTTGTAAGCCACTATGTGTTCGATTATAGGGGAAATGACTCTATAAATTTGAGCTGAGGTTTACTAAGGCAATGTATATTATATTCATATATGCATGTAGTACATATTATGTAGACATACATATCATATGTAATTTTTAAAAATCATGTGAGGAACGAAAAAAATGTGATTATTTTTCCAGAAAATTTTATATAGGTTTAAAGAATATTACCAACCTGTTTTCAAAATATTAAATTTAAAAAAACTTCATTGGTAAAATGTGCAAAAAATAGACAAGTTTTTAGTTAACCCACCTACTATTTAGCAGCTCTCATACAGGTAGAATTTGTTGGGCCTAATTTTGTAGTCTATCATAAAATGATCTATCTCAGTTTCGTTTTAAGGAAATATATAAAAACATTGGCGCAAAAATTTAAACAGCTTGATGTTAAGGTATTAGCATGATACTACTTAGATGTAAGCAATGAACAGCCACCTCATTGTGTTTTTTTACAAATATTCTCTCTCGCTCGCTTCTCACTCCCTCTTAATACAAAATTTTCTTTTATTAATTAAACTTATTTGCGGTTTAATAATTTAATTAATTTATATTTTGTGCACTTTTGTGGCACAAAACCTTTCCAATGGTATATAATTTATATGCCTTCGGCTTTTCTTGACCGCGTAAATTGTACCACAAAATTCGTTGCCGTTTTATAATATGATGATAATGATTACTACGATTAACGCTTCGTTATCTTTTAAATTTTATATAATCTGTAAGTATTGTTATTTTTATGTAGGTATCAAATTGAATTCAATATTTATTGATTTTTTTTTTTTCAAAATTAAGTCTGAACAAGGGTGTAATCACGCTCGAAAAGTTACATGCATGTCTTCTTATATATTAAAATGAATGTTTGTCTGTTCGTCTTCTATAGACTCGCATACCGTTGAACCGATTCAGTTAAAATTCAAAGAACATGTTTTTATGAGCAACGGAAGGGTTTGTTGGTTTTAAAACAATCCGGTCACTATTCCAACCAAACCAACATTTACAAAATTTGAAATTTGACACTATATTTTTTATCTAAAAAAAAAACAACTAAATTTAAAAAAAATTAAAAATAAAAAAAAAAAAATTTATTAATTTATATATAAATAGCCTTAAATAAATTTTGTGGTACCATTTTCTTAAACTGTATTAGACCGATTGCTTTTTCACTCAAAAAGGGTGTGGACACAGCCAGGGAATAAAGAGTGGACATAAAAGTTGATATAGCGTTTTATTGAACATGTATTGCTGCGCTAGCTAGCGTGAAAACACACCTAATAACAGACTTAAACTTATTGGCATACCAAGACTTGAGAGCAGACGTTCATATTTATCGTTAAATTGTTCAACTCAAACGGATCGTTCATTGTTAAACTCAGACGGATTGCACCTTTTGTCTCGTATTACTTTTATATTCCCCAACGAAGCTCCAGGAATTTTCCTGATTTCATACTTATTCCAAACTATCGAACCTTATTTCCTAAATATAAGGCTTACAAAAAGTATTTGTTGACGACTCGCAATACGCTACGCGTTCGTATGGTCTTCTAAAGAGGCAGTTTCTATTTTCATAGAGACATAATATGACATCCAAGTGCAATCAGTGGCATTCTTACCAAATATTATCGCATTGTGTGTCGTCTTGCTTAGTATATGTAATACCTTTGTGGCGGCGCGGCACTGCAACCGGATCAAGAAGAATTCAACTCGCAACAAATCGTTCAAGGAATGTCTGGAAGACGCAATGCGGTGGGCGTTATTGTTGACATTTTTGCCCAACGTCAAAAACGGTAAGGAGATATGTAAGAAATTTTTAATGCATATTTGTGTTTAACACGAATTAATTTTATTTAAATATATTTAATGGCAATTCGAAAAATAAATTTCAAAGAGAAAGAAAACCCTTTTTTAGTTTTTTCATACTTGCGATGCTATGCGGCGTTCGGTTTGGATCACAAATTTAAACCCACGTAAACCAAATGACATTTTTTGCTTAAACAGGATGAATATTACCAATTTAAACTCACTCAAACAGGTTAAACAGGATGAATATTACCAATTTAAATTCACTCAAACAGGTTGAGTGCCAAGATGATCTCTGTCTTGTTTTAGTTTTAAGTTATTTTTAAGTAAACATGAATCTAACATCAAAGAAAAGCACAAACCTATATCTTCGGGAGCAAAAGATATACTCTCCCTTAAATATTGAATAAGTATATATTACAAAAAATATAACAAGAAGAAACAAAGCCATAGGGCGATTAAAATGTCAAACAGATATGGTAGAGCCATACTCCTCTAGCTCTAAGTATTAAATGTAAAATAGAAAGAGAATGTACAATGTAAAAAGATAAATGGACTCAATAAAATATACTCTTACTCTTACCAATTTAAACGAGATTTTGTTGTTTAACTTCTATTGGTCGTATTAATAAACATTGTCTAACTTTAGACAGCTGTCCAAATTTTAAAAAAACCTTTCTAATTGTTTCTAAAGTGACTTTTCGTTTTATCTTGCTTTAGAGTTTAGACAACGTAATCTATTGTCTAAACCTTGAGAAATGCAATATTTTTTTTATTAAATAAAGCATATTTCCGACTGTTTCGAAATACTTAGACATATGTAGTTTAAACAGCCAAAAATCTAATTAATAAGACCATATCGGTTTACTTCGGTTAAATGTAGTCAGTTTAAGTTCTTTTAAACCGATTTTTAAACAGCGTGAATATTACAGCAGTTAATAATCTTAAATTTGTATGTTGTTTTTTGACAGTTTAAACTTTTCGGCTATAATTTTTTCTCGGTAGGAATGAGCGATCCTGCAGTACTCGAATATTTGTTTCACATTAATCTCCTTAAGGCGTTGTATTACTTGATCATCCGCGATATAAAATCTTCATCTTGGATATAGATACCTTCGCGTCTCTCATAAAAATTAGAATGTTCGAAACTTTTTGGCAGTTTTTCCAGCTTTCTGGTTTCAGCAATCTATTCTATTCTGTCTAGGCAGTAATGCCACACGATCTCGTCGACCACAAACACACCACAGGAGACATGCCCAATGCATTTATGCAAAAAAGGAAACCTATTAGATGCACTGAAAGGAAACGAGATATAAATCAATCAAGAACAGGAAAAATTAATAATCGACAAACTGATAATAATAAAACCGATGGCACTATTTTTACCTTTTCATTATAGTACACACACAACTTGGCCCCAACCAAAGTACACATATAGAAGGTAATGGCCGCGTTCGGGGGACAAGCCAAACCTATATCCGGATAGGTCCGTGTTGTTGTAAGTCCCCTTTCACACGTAGATACTAGTTGCTGGTGATTTTTTTGACGTTTTCTTTAAATCTCCTTAACAATCTCTTGTACCTTTCACACGCAAGCAACAAAAACCCGGAGACTTTCTTTATTTTCCTTTTAAACTACCTTGGTGGAACGCACACAAACGCAGTGTGAAGAGAAACGTCAAAAAAATCTCCTGAATTTGTTGACCGGGGAGATTTCATTTTCCCCTCTTTCTTCCTGATGCCCTACTCGCCTATGAACTAATTGTTGCCGGCAACTCAGTTGCCCTGTGTGAAAGGGGACTAATCGCTTGTTGGAAAACTTCTGATGTCAGCAGATGCAACAACAACTCAAGGTATCTGAAAATTTTTGGGATAGGTGGATAGCCTATCTCACTACCACCCGAACGCAAGCAATATCTACCGAGTTTTCATTTTTGTTCAGTTCTGCGCATGTCTTGTATTTTGTTTTTTTTTTTTTTTAATTGTGGACGAGGGTGACTTGTGTTTTGTTTTTGTAAATTCTGACAGGCAGGTCACTGTAATTTTCGAAGATGCGCAATATATTACCTTCAACATGTGTACTGCGGGCCCCAACAACCAAATGGCTTAAATTGGAGTAGGAGCTAGGAGCGCTTCGAATTCGAGCATTAATAATGATTGTAAAGCTTTCTCGGCTTTGTTTAGATCGCTGCTCGAATCTTTTATCGCATTCCCAACATAGATATCCCTTATAAATATATTTAAAATGATTTGAAAATAAATTTAAAACGTAACGATTCTTTTTAACTTACATTTAATAAAAACTAATGGGGTATATCCATAAGCGTTAAACTGGAGTTTAATTGAGGAAGTTTCCATAAGCTAAACTCCAGTTTTGCTTAGCAACAGCTTTTAATAACATCTATGAATATGTTCCAATATCTTCATGATGTTTCAAAATTAGACTGTATTGTCAAAATAAAGTAGGTAACAAACCAAGGGTTTTTTTTTAGTCGAACTCCTTGTCAGAGTTAGGGAATGACAATGGATATCTTTTATCTCCACAATCGGGCGATCTATAATTAATAGTTATTTACTTGGTAATATGTTATTAGCGTTGAAGCGTCTTATTAAATGTGATGTTAATAGTATATTTTTGAAATATAGTTGATAATTGTCAATTTTTATTTTCAGGAAAATAAAGAGTTACTTACCTTCATATTATTACGACAACCAGATACATAATCTTGAATGTGTTATCAGAATATGAATATTTTCTGAAAACTGCAGAAAACGAACTTAAAAATAAAAAAAAACAAAGAAGGCTGTACGGAGTACTTAAGTGCACAAATATGTCATTACTAACAATAAACGGCCAAATATAAAAGCAAAAAGAATATTATGTCAGATCTGGAACGAATAAGACTGGTAATACTAGGCGGTGCTGGAGTAGGAAAAAGTAGTATTCTCAAGCGTTTCCTATTCAAAACGTATACAGACAAATATCGATCAACTGTAGAGGATTTATATAATAGAGAATATGACGTAGGTGGCGTCACATTGAAGGTAAGTTACATGTTACTATGTCACATCCGTGATATTATTTAAATAAAGGTAACGTACGAGCGACTCATTTCACTGTTTCTGATTAATTTACCATCAAATAACTAACATACTAACAAATAGACCGGAAATAGCGAATCTTGGAAAATTTAAAGAAATTCGAAATAAATACTTTAATAACATTGCATACAATTTAAATTTTTGTAATGTTTGGCTGTCTGATTGGCACTAAATAGCTTGCTTAAATGCTATCAAATGCGGCCATGAAATTGATGAAAAGGTGTTTATTTGAAAGTTTTTCCAAGATCTGTGCTGACGAATATTTTTGTTCGATGGTGGAATTTTCTGATCAAAGGCACACTGATACGGACTTTTCAGATCAAAGGCAAACTGACACGGACTTTTCAGGTTTTTGACGAATGGCAGAAAAGATCTTGTAGCCGACTATGAGTAAACTGAAGACCTTGTAGGTGATGCATTTCAGAAAAACTGCTTCTACGTTTTCACCGAGCACTTAACCGAGATTTAGGTAGATTTACCACAAATCTCGTCACAAATCCCGTGATTTACCATACAAATTTTCTCCTCAAATCAAGATTTAAAATAATTCTCATTTAAATCTTCATAGGACCAATACCGAACAGACCTATTCCCCTATTCAGCGCAATACAATATTCGAGAATCGAGAAAGCAACCTGCGAGAATTGATTTTTTTTTTCAAACAAAGCAAACTTGTCATCTCACTTCCACTTCATAAGAAAAATGACCCACCATCTGCATCTTGAAAGATTCTGTCAAAGTTAATCTACTTTTTAATCTTTTTGTCTGGTGAAAACACTATATAGGATTTATCAAATCTAAACGAGATTTTACGTTTAATTTATCGTGGATACTTTTCTCCTTTAATAGGTGCGTTCGCGTACAAGTCCGAAACTACCCAAAACTACCATTTTCTACCAGATTTGGTCCAAACCTGTTCGCGTATGCACATTTCGGATAGTTTTGAGAGCGCTCGCGAGAGAGTAAATTATTTCCCCTTTTTGCCAGATCTTACCAGAGAAATTTCTTCCGACAGAAAATGGTAAGTTCGACATTCTGTCAATAAGCTAGTTGGAAGAAAAAAAACAACAAAAATACAAAATGGCTGCTGTTTGTTTACTTTTATTTTTAGCTTGTTTTTTGTTAGGAGTGAATATTTTTCTTTGTTTTCATCTTAAATTTTTTGATAAACCATTGAACAAAATTGAAAGGAAGTGTACTTAAGTTCAATTTAATTTGTTTACTTCGAATTTAAGTAAGACTTTTAGTTAATGTATTTCAATGTTGTGGTTTTGTTTTCTTTTTGGTCACGTTTAAAATCTGGCAGACATTTTTGGTTCAAAGCTTTCGTGTACTTTTGGACTGTTTCCATTCTCTTTGAGAGAATTTCATCCCCACTCCTCAAAATTTGATAATTTGCCAGTTTTAGTCCGGAAAGTACACGAACAAACCTAATATTTAGCAGTTGGTATGCATACTCAAAACCTGGGTATCGACTGCCGGCCGAATTGAAAAGTTCGGCGGCAAGGCCATCTCCAGCTAGCTCCACCAGCTTTATTGGACTTAAGTTAAGATATAGATATATCTTGACTTCGAAGATGTTGGCCAGCCGGCATTGTTAGTCTGCATTATCTAGGTTGAATTAAACAATCTGCCTGATAGCGGAACTCGATTCATCATTGCTGTTATTTAGTTTTCAGAAATTATTTGTAGGTACATACCCCAGCATCAACTGGTCTTCTACGACATTCCCTTGATTGTTCTTGAGGGCACTGCAGCCTTGAGAGGCTCCTTCCAGACTGTATTTAGATGATATCCTTTTAGCTTGCCGATCGCGTGCTTTTATGATTCTTTTTTTTTTGTTCTGAGAATCCGGTGTTTCTTTTTTTGCGGCCTATCCCATTTCACTAACTATTATGAGATCTTATATTCCTCATATAGATCTGAAGTTCCTGACTCTTACTTCATTTGCTTGATTCATCATCGCTAAGTCCGCCCGTATTGGAAGCTTGTTGTTTCTTTTGAAAATAGATAACTTGGTGGCTGGTGTCCTGGGAATTAATACCACGATTTAAATCCTATCAGACCTTATGTAACACTAAGGATGGGTAGGAGGATATACCGCTGATCTCTGAATATGTCTGAGTATCCATTACTATGTAGGAGTTTATTAAGTATTTCAGTCAGACTGATACTGTAGATACGTATAGCCGTTGATTCTGAAGAATTCTTCCACCACTTGACACGAAAAAGGTGCTTTAGTGGAAATAATCCTCCCTCCTCTCTAGTTTGTTGCCTTCGAAAATTTTTGGAAGGGATTGAAATTTGAATTCCGATTGCGAAAAATAATATTCGACAAAATTATTGCTTCGAACCTCTAAAAAGTTATCATAGGTTTTGGTGGAGTAAATGCCACAGGATAGGCAGGAGTTTTGTTTTTTAAAAAACCCTGAAGGGTGTTTCACAATGCGACGAGAAAACGAGACGTCAGCGTGACGAGAAACGCTTTCATCTTTTTCTCGTTATAAAATCGTTCTCCAATTCACAAAGAAGCGAGTTCTTCACACCGACAGCGTAGAATTATTTGTGTTTGTCAGTGAATTTGAGAAATAAAATACAAAATTTTTAAAAAATGTAAAATAAAAAATACTTTTATTACTTTTGGGAGTGTTTGTTTACAAAAAAGCAAAAGGCCAAAAAAGACCAAAGTGAGCAGAAGAATACTGTGGGAATGTTAATGAAGACAAAATTAATTAGTCGCAAAATAAAAACACTTATTTGCTCGCCATTTTCGGTATTTCATTTATTATCTACACAATTAATAAATATAAATGCAAATACAGATATGCTCGGTGTCCTGTTCTCAATTGTCAAAATGAAAATCGTCGCGTCTTTTTTTTCAATTTTTCTAACTCATGGCGTGACGGGACGACGAGAAACGCTTTATTTTGAATACTCTGGTTTCTGGTAGATTATATTCTCATTGCTTGAAATTGGGTTGACAGCTTCGACGAGTCCTCGTCACGTTCACTTCTCGTTTTCTCGTCGCATTGTGAAACAGGCTTGATAGTTTTCGAAAAATTTTCAAAAAGCGTGAATTCAACCCCCTTCACCTCCCGTAAAAATTTTAGCCCCGGTCCAAATTTAGGGTACTTTTTGGAAAATGCTTGATATAAAAATAAAGATCTTCTCCAAAATTTAGCTTTGTAGAATTTTTTTTCGTAATTTGGCCATTTTGTTTGTCTAATTTTCCTGGGCTATTGGATGAACATAGTAGTTAACTTCCATTTTAATCAAATTATGACCATTAAAAAAAAAATATTGATAAAATTTATTATAAAATTTCAGAGTCAAGCAATAAACTATTTTTTATCCGATCAGGTGGACATCCTGGACACTTCTGGAGACATGCAGTTTCCTGCTATGCGGCGTTTGTCCATAGCAACAGCAAATGCTTTCTTGCTCGTTTATGCAACTACATCCACCCAAAGTTTTCTATGTGTGAAACAATGTTTCGAAGAGATCCGTGAACAGAGAGCTGATTTTCAAGTAAGTAATTTATCTTTCAGTGCCTCTGATTTTCAAAGGTTTATCAATGCTTCCTTTTTGGAAAAAAAATACTTTTTCTCACATCAATATTTTTTAAAAGGTGTTGAGATATTTGCAAAAAAAAAAAAACATTTTCCTGTCACTTTGACATCTTGTAACTAACTGACCTAGTGTAGTGGTGATAGGATCGGTGAGGAACTCTCTCAGTTTATAGAGAGTCCCATTACCAATACTCATGCTAAATTTCAGTCCCTAAATAACTTTTCCCTTGTAAAAGTCTATTTTTCTTTTTGGGACAGAGTTGCAGTCGAACACACAAGTTTTGGTAAACAGCGTCAACTGTTGGACGTAAAAGCGACACACGCTATACTAGTGGAGTTTTCCAATGGTAAAAACAAATCAATTCTTTTTTGATCCAGATCTTTTAAATTGTTTTTTTTTTTGCCCAAAAAAATCAATTTAGCACATTTGGCGGATTACCGTTTTATTTTTTTCGCCAAGAAAAAAATAAAATTTTAGGCAGAAATCTGAATTGACCAAAGGAAAACCCCATCAGATCTCAGTAATCTCAGGTATAGGCTCAGTTGACACTTATTCAAATCCATTTCGAACAGACTGTATTCGGTTTGTATTTGATTGCTTTCGATATAGGACCACAAGAACCAAAGCCGCATAGCACCGAAGAACTCTCGAGATAAATCGGTTTCAATTTAGGTCTAGGGTTCACATTCCGTTAAGTTCTATACCGTTAAGTTTCTGTTTATAATTAGATTATTGAATCACAACTTGGGCAACTTACCTGATGAATTTAGGCCGATTTTATTCACACAAAGTTGAACATAACTTGAGGAGTTTTGTTCTCAACTTGTGAATTTGTTTTTATTCACACAAAGTTGACGTTTTTAACTTTCGATTTTCAACTCTAGAATTGATCAACTTTAGATTTTCTAACTCCTGGAAAAAGTAGAAGTTGACCGAGCAAACTTGGGAGTTTACATAAAAATGTTGTTTTGTCATTTAAATTTTGCAACAAAAGCAGATTACAACAAAAGGTAAAAAATAAATCAGAAAATGCTCCGAAGCAATTCTTTTTGGAAATTTGCCATCAATTTCTTTGGGCAGCAAATGCATTCGCGATTTTCTCCGATGATTTGTCCATGTTTCGTTTCATGGTATAATGTCACAAAACACAATTTAACACTAAATAACACACAAATAATATTGAAAAACTTAAAATTAATAACACAATAAATCAAAATTAAAATTGAAAATGACAGTTCTGTTTTATTTTCACAAATATCCCAGGGATATTATTCAACTGGGGAGTTGAGAAAAAAACAAGTGAATAAAAAGAAATTCAAATTTGTGTTTAAACTCTCGAGTTATAGTAAACTCTCGAGTTGGTCAACTTGAGAGTTTGCCTCAAGTTGAGCAATAGTGAAAAAAATGGCCCTTAAATACCACAGTAGACGTAAATGGTTTCTAATTCCTAATATACACACCTCACCTCATATGAACCGTGTGTGAGTGAAGGGGTCTTGACGGCAACCTAAAACGAACCAAATACGGACCGTACCGAATGAAACCGAATAAGCGTAAAATGAGCCTTACATGAACAGAAGTTCCCGCCCAAATTTCTTACTTTTCTGTAAGAATACTGAAAACTAATTTATTAAATTTTTTTCCCAAATTTCTGCACTAACAGCCCGATTCTTCCCGCCATCACTGATACCTCACAAGTTATAAGAGGTGGTGAAATTAATTTTGTGACTTTTTCGTATTCTCCCCCAAAGTCACAAAAATAATCGAAATTGTGATCTGCTTCAGAGCAGGTCACAACTCACAAATTACATGTGTTTTGTCATTTTGACCTGACATTCTATATATTTTGCTAAAAATTTGCCCCTTTCGAGATTTTTTAGTGCAAAAATAAAGTAAAATGGGAATCGATTCGATTTATCCGCAAATTAATCAAAAAATTTTTACAATTGCACAATATTTTCTTTAAAACGAATCATTGCACCGCCATCCATCGCCGCTGTCCGACGGCTATTCAGAACTTCAAGGGACGCAAATAGCTCTCCAAACAATTTCTATAAGGATTGTTTACTTCAATTTTGGAAAAATATACTATGCAAACGTATTTATTCACTCTCTTTATTGCTAAAAATAAATGGAACCTTGCATTTTAATAAGTTTTAAATAAATTTTGGCTACCCTTCCAATTTCGACATGCACACTGGAACGAACATTTTCAACGATATGAAGAGATTAAAAACATATCTGAGAAACTCTACCGGCGATGAAATACTGACAGTCATAACACCCCCCCCCCCCCCCCCCCCCGAAATAGTTGTCAGGCTACGGCCTTGCACACAGGGGATTGTTTTAAGTTGATGATTTCAAAATTAAGCTATATACAGCGGGTGAAATGAGGTAAAGCAAAAAAATGGCATTCGATTTTAAAGATTATTAAGCCTTAACTACATAAGCCAAAAAAGTGAAAAATTACAAAAAGTGAAAATTTTCAAACTCATTTCGGGGTAGTGTTTCTCACTGGAAATCTTTTTCACAAAAAAACTGCGTTAGCGGGAAAAAAGGTATTTTTACTTTTGTAATTTTGCAAAAAGTGGCAAATGTAGTGCTTTAAGGTTATAGCATTTATAGGATGAACTTTCAATTAAGGGCCATACTAACACAGGCAATTATTATTTGTAAATATTGCTTCTCTTACAAAACTTGTAAAAGAAGCAATAGAACTATAGAACTTTACTGAAATTTCATCACACTGTGTTATTTATTTATTTGTGTAATGCACAGAACCACCAATCTTAATCAATTTTTAAGTACTTGAATAGCTACAGTAATTCATCTGATTATTGCAAAAATATTTTGCTTATCTACAGGACATACCTATTGTAATAGCTGGTAACAAATCCGATCTATCATTATCCCACAGAGAAGTGAGACTGGAAGATGTAACCGATTGGGTGAATTGTGAGCTTCCAAAAATAAGGTAAGTTACTATGCAAATCTGAAAGTATCAATCAGGTCCGAGGTCAAGTTTCATAGTTGAAGAAAGTGGCACTCAAGTTACCAATATTCTGCGAGGGATGGTCAGGAAAGGGCGGGGCGGGTCTCATTTGAAAGAGGTGTTCCTGAAATTTTGTTCCCCCATAAGCCAGTTGCCATCATGCGTTGGACAAAGGAACAGCGCGCGTTCGCCGTAGAGGCGAACATGAATATCGCTTCGATATTCATGCCGCAGGTCCCGTTCCTGGCCGACAATCGATCGTTTCTTGGGTGAGGACATTTCGGGAAAGTGGGAGCATCGTAAGAAAAAGTCCGGGAGCTCAACAGACTATCAGAACTCCAGAAAACGTCGAGAGGCTGAGGGAATCATTTTTGCGCTCTCCCCGTCGTTCTGCACGTAAACACGCTGCTGCTCTGGGAATGTCTGATCGTTCAGTGAGACGAATTCTTCACGGTGAACTAAAGTTTCATCCTTACAAGCCCAGAGCAGCAGCGTGTTTACGTGCAGAACGACGGGGAGAGCGCAATTATGGACACAGCTTTTGAATTGCTTGTAATCGGTCAGTTTAGTACGACCACGTATATGTAGCCTTTCGACTATTATAATTCCACCTTAACTTGAATAAGTGGCACTTATGTATGTCTTCCTTAAGTGCACTTTACTTCGACAGTGAAACTATGGGCCTAGTAAATTGTAATTAAAATTTGGCTCTTATATCTGCTAGCTTAAGAGATATTTGTTAAAATTTTTGTTTAAATATAATTTTGTATGTATGATTTCAGAACCAAAGTGTTAGAGTGTTCAGCGAAAGATGACTATAACACAAGAGAACTATTCAAAAGCTTACTCTCACTCTCGAGGTACCTGCCACTAGGTAAAAATGAGGGAACATCTGGTCTAAAGCGAAGATCATCAGCTTATGTCAGTGCGTCCTCAAGTAGAAGTAAGTCTAAATTTCCAAATAAAAGAATATGTCTTTCTATGCTCCAAATTATTAAATAAATACAAGTAGAATTGACACCCATAATCAATGGTCCATACTGAAACACGTGAAAGTTACTTGTCCATATCAAATCATAACGGTTTTCGACTAAGTGATTTTTCGAAATTTCAACACTGCAGCAGCGCATGCATTTTCGTACTAATTTTAGAAAATATGTTCATATTTTGTTAAAAATTCAAAAAAATCTCTCTCTCAATGTGAGATCCTTCTCCACAACAGGAGAAATTTCTCGGTCATTTAATTTTATTTGTATAACATGTTAAGAAAGAACTCAAAGAAAAAAGTAAAAAGCTTGAATTCATTCTTTGCATACGACTTTTAGTCTGGTGTAAAGCCCAAATAACAAATTTATTGAGGTTTTAGGAAAATGCCATTAGTTTGGCCTCACTATCAAATGCATTTTACTATGAGAATATTTTCAAAATCTCTTATTAACGTAAAATTTTGTATTTGTAGATAAAAACCGCACCGCTAGCCCATCCGTACCTAATGACAAAAAAAGTAACCAGCCATCAATTGTTGAAACTAATACCGATACCAGCGGAGAATCAAATTTTAAACCAAGATCACGGTAAGTTACTTACAACATATATGTTGTTTTTCATTTTTTTCATTGAAAAAAAGATTTTATTCTTTTCAATTAGCCAAGAAATATATGTTTAAGAAAGATTTATTATAAAGATCAGAGGTTCAATTCCACAAGCGTGAGTTTTTTCTGTGTACGCAGAAATACATGTACCTACACATCACCTCTGTTCACCTTACTTCCTTAAACTGTCATTTTTTTTAAAAGTTCTGTCAAAGTTCATAAATAAAATTAAAATAAATTTGGTGGCACAACGGCTCATGAAGAACAAGGGCCTAGTGACTTACAACTCTCAACCATTACAGTGTGCGTGTCTGCAGGAATGTCCCCTTTCACACGAAGATACTAGTTGCTGGTGATTTTTTTGACGTTTTCTTTAAATCTCCTTAACAATCTCTTGTACCTTTCACACTGCAGCAACAAAAACCCGGAGATTTTCTTTATTTTCCTTTTGAACTACCTTGGTTGAACGCACACAAACGTAGTGTGAAGAGAAACGTCAAAAAAGTTTCCTGAATTTGTTGACCGGGGAGATTTCATTTCCCCCTCTTTCTTCCTGCCCTTCTCGCCTATGAACTAATTGTTGCCGGCAACTCAGTTGCCCTGTGTGAAAGGGGACAATGGAGGGGACGGCTACATGAAATTTGGCCCCAATGAAAAATTACCCTAAACGAAAAATGAAAAATAGCCCCAAAATTGGGGCTTTTTTTCATAATGAAAAATGACCCCAATTTAAAAATGGAAAAATAACCCCAAACTTAATGAAAAAAAGCCCAAAAAAAGTAAGAAATACTCAAACCAAATCCAAAAAGCAACAACAAAAGACAAAAGTGGGGCCATTTTTCATAACGAAATTTAACCCCAAAATAATGAAAAATGACCCCAATTCACAAAATTAAATCAATTTTTGTTTTTGTTGCTTTTCATATACATTTTTGGGGCCATTTTTCATTGGGGCCAAATTTCATGTAGCCGGAGGGTACCTACAGTTTATTACCGAGTCCGAACGGCTAAGGTGAGCAGCACTTTTCTAAAGTCTAGTACGCAGATCGCGCTAAAATTTATCTTCCATACAAATTTCCTCCAAAGATAAATTTTAGCGAGGATATTTAGCTAGTCAGTACGCAGTTCACGCGCTAAATTCAAAAAGTCTCCACTTAATTTAGCGCGCGAAATAATGCTCAACGCATTCTTTCACAGATAAATTTTGACATTTGTGCTCTTAGCAAACGATTGTAGAGATAAGAATAGTAGAGATAAAATTTAGTTTAGCTTGAACTGCGTACCTGGCTTTACTCTTGGAAGACTTGTCGTATCCTCGCAAGAGGCAGTAGCCCAGAAAAAAACTTAAGGTGGAAGCGGCTGGTATTGAACCCAGACCTTTGGCATGATAGTCCAACACACTAACTATTACGCCATGGGCTACTACTCAAAGTTCATATAAAAAAATAAAATTGGACTAAAATTGGCAGTTTTGAGAAATAATAGCGCAGTTCCACGGGAAAAAAATCTCTAAGCGCTCTGTTTTTTAAACAGCTTAATGAAACAGATCTTTTATATTTTGTAAGGTGCACATTTTTGAAAAATTAAGCCTAGTATGCTGCAGATGCGAAACGAAAAATCCCATACAAAATGATTCAACAAAATAACAAACGGAAAAATTTCGTTCTGCTTTTCATTCTGCGGGACGCTGTTCGATGAGCGAAATTGATAAATGCAGCAGATTATTTGGAGAGATCTCCCCTCTTTTTTCGCACAGAATTAATTGCCTGTACCATAAATTGTGTGCGTAAAAGTGACATTTGGTCTCAATACGTGTTTGTATTTGTTGTTTCTTTCATCACAATTCACGACATGGCTTTCTGTGATTTGTATGCGTTTGTGTTTGTTTTTTGATTTTACTAGCGGTGTCACTTTCAAGGGGTATTTTTTCGTTGTATGGTTTTCGTAAGTATTTCGTTGTCATATTGGAGACCAATGAAAAATTTCGTTCCGCATCAGCAGCGTCCTAGGCTGATATGAACAAAAAATCCCAAAATCGCAAACGAAACATTTCGTTCTGATAATTGTAGCAGATTATTTGGAGATGTCTCTACTCTTTTTCCGCACAGAATGACATTTGGGCTCTGTTTGTATTTGTATTTGTTGTTTCTTTCATCACACCACGCCCTTCTGTGATTTTTTAAGCGTTTGTGTTTTTCTTTGTTTTTGCAATCGGTGACACTTTTAAGGGACTTTTTCGTTGTCTTGTTGGAGACCAACGAAAAAATTCGTTTCGCATCAGCAGCCCAAGTAGGCTTTACGGGAACACTACTTAAGTATGCAAATTTATCCAGGCATATAACGTAGTAAAAAGTGTATAGAGAGATGCGCTCTGCATTCACAGAAAATATCTTTGTTCAATGAATTGACAGTCTGAAATATGGACCAACGAGCTAAAAAGACGATTTTTAAATGAGATTTTTACATCGCAATGAAAAACGACATTGGTTTATTGTATGAATGTGTATAAGTTTTCTGTTGAGAGTAAAATCTACCTACGTTAAGGAGTTGCAACAACACAATTCTATCCAGACTGCTTTGAATAGCTTTTTGTTAATATTTAATTATTTAATTATGTATACGAACTTATTAATTTCGAATTTTCTTTCCTTAACTAAAATTTATTTTTACCTATTGCCATTTCAGGTCACTTATTCGAAGAGCATCCAGAAAAACCAAACAACAAATTAACAATGCTGCTGGGGATGACTGTAATGTTCAATAAATAGTTACAAAATTTAAGCTAAACATATTGTTATAATTATACTCCTTTAAAATAAGCTTAAAGAAATAAGAATACTTAACATTGAAGAACTTTGTATTTGATTTGGTTGGATGTCTCGACAAATCCTATAGTCTGGATTATAAATTAGCCTGCACAATGCATGTTGTTGAGAAGGTTGCGGTCTTAGGCCCGATTCACACAGAAGTGGCTCATGGTTCTCATGTGTCATTGGCATGCTTCGGGAGTGGAGTGGGTGTGATGTACTCAATTTACACAGAAGTGACAATGAACCGACATTTGTCAGAGTGAATTGAAAACGCAGAGTGAATTAATGAGAATTGATGCAAAGGAATGCTTTTTTTAGTATTTGGAAAATTTTCCTAATCGTTGTGATTTTACTTAGATTTGTTTAACACAATAATAAAGTGATAAAAATACTTCAAAATAAATAAAGTAGTAGTCTCATGTTCAATCTTCAAGTGATTTCAATATGGCGTGCCGGTTCACGTAGGCCACTGGAGTTTTCAATATGGCGTGGCGTAGACATATCGCACCATACCCTCGCCTCGTCATCTGTGTGTGTATTGTTCCATAAGAGAACATGCAAATTCCACAACGTGGCATATGTATGCACCACGCCAGAACCATACCAAAACCATAAGCACAAACAATTATATACAGATGTCTCATCTCAATAGAAAATTATGACATCGAAAGAAAAATGAGCCAACAAATTATCCGCCAACAAAAAGCTTTTTAGATTTCACATTAACCAAGAAAAGCTTTTTGAGAATAAAAAAGAGAACAACGTGAAAAGATCTCTTTGATCTTCTTCTGTCACTTAACACAAGATAGAGATACAGATACACTAACAATATTTTATTATTTGTGACCAATCATTCTACAGGTCAGTGGGTAAATGTTATATATATATAGAAAATTTTTTTTACATCCCTTATATATGTAGAGCTCCACTGCGAAGGGATTTTTTGAAATTCTCATAATTAATAGGGTAAATTTGGGTAAATGTAGGGTAAAGTCGGATTTCTAATTTCTAAATGAAATTTTTTAGAATTTTCAAACCAAATACATTCAATAGAGTTTTATTATATTAAAATGGTAAAGTTAATTAAAAAATTCTAAAAAAAATTTTTTACCCTACAAACTTGGTTAAAATTCAAAAACACCAAAATCGAGTTTTTTTTAAATAATTTTTTTAAATCAGGTGTATTTTTTAGAATTTTTTCAAATACATTTTTAATTATGAAATTAAAAAAAAAGTTACCCATGTTTAAGGAATTTTTTGTGGGCGTGGTTATTGTGGGCGTTAAGAATTTTTGAAAACTCATACATTTTTTTTTCAATTTTTTCACACTTTTTATTTTTTATCTTTTTAACGGAGAATGCTAAAAACTTGAAATTTATAGGTGTTGTAGGGATTATTGACCCTGACATATTTGGAAAATTTCAGATTACCAAAGTACCGTTAAGCTGAGATATTTAAGTTTGAAAAAATGGGCAAATCAATTTTTTATAGTTTTTTACAATTATCTTTTTACTGGTAGATAGTAGGGAGTTGAAATTTTTACACATAATAGAATTTATTGAGTTTGATGTAATTGCATTTCAATTTTATTTATTTTTACATTTAACCGGAAATAGCGGTAAATATTGACTTCTTTAACATATCTGTTAATTACGTATCACTGCGTGCATCGATTAATTTCGTTTTTCTTTAGTTTGCATGTCCGTTTAACAACAAAAACTTTGATACCTCATTTGCATATGTACGCCCCCTACAAGCTTCGCAATCTTAATTAAAAACCAATCAAAAAATCAATAAAAATGCACTAAAACTGCCTGTTTCGTTCGTTGTCAACCACCATGCACCAGTGGGAGATAACTGTTATTTTATCAAAATCCTAAAAATCAATTGATAGTGTTCGATTAAAAAATTCATAACTTCTAAACCATACGTCCGATCGATTAGATTAATGTCTTAAAACAATCACAAAATGTTAAGCTTCAATTTTATGTAAAAATAATTTCATGGAGGGGAAGCATTCTATACCAAAGGGGGATGAAAAGCCGTCATCAAATCGATTTTAATTTTCAAAATGAAAAACATGATGAAAAATTTTCAAATATCGAAAAACAATATACTACAAAGTTATAGCCACAACATTTTTCTACAAAAAAGTCAGTGGTTGTATACATGTAAATACGACACGAGACGAGCCAGGGGCCATTTAATTGGTTTAAAGCCAAAAAACGGCATTTTAATTATAAAAACCAAATAAAATCACCGACTTGGCCATCTTATAAAGCTAATAACTTTGCTATTAGTTATCGGATCTTCTTCATGTTGACAAATATAGAAAGAAGAAATGTTTATCTACATATATATATAAAATTTATTGCAATACAATAAAAAAAGTCATACTAAAAACGTGTTTTAGTCCAAAATCAATTCGATTTTTATTCTTTTAAATTCAAAAGTTGATGAAAAATTTCAAAATTTTGAAAAATAAATATAATATATATGTAGGCTAAAACATTTTCTAAAATAATGCCAAGCAAGGTTTTAAGGTTAATTCAACAGGAAAATTACTAAAATTCGTTTTACGCGGTTTTTACGATTTTAGTCAAAAAATGCAATAGACACGGCTTCATATATTATTTTTTTTTCTTCCAAACTACTTAACGCACCTTAAATGTTAATATCTTAAAATACTGTCATTAAAACAGGTATAAAATTAAAAAAAAAAAAGAATGTATATAATTGCATTACAAATTTGAAAAAAATGTAAAAACAAATTGAAATATTGTTTTTTTTTTACCCACTTAATTGATTTAAAAATTTAAAACTATATGTAAACTTGATCGTAGAGAAAAAAAATTATTAAAATATCATTGGGAAATATATTCTTTAAATATATGTAGAACACAACAAAGCCATTCATCAAACAGGGGAGCCGATATTAATTATTTTTTGAATTAATTTTTTTCAAGACTTGGTTTTTTAGGCCAGCGCTTGCCTGATTTAATCGTTCACTTCTTTTTATATAATTCACGGATTTAATTCAAATAACTTTTTTTCACTTAAGGGTAAATAAGCGCTTTATTTTTATATACAAAACATACCCATACGTGACGTAGTATTTACATAAAATGTTCCACAAAAAAGAATTCAACATAAAAAAATAAACCTAAAAATTGAAAAATAATTATTTTAAGTTGAATTGTCTGAGCTTCCCACCCTTACCATTTTCACCACGATCAGTTTATGGGTTAATTTTTTTCAGAATTGCATTCCTCAAATGTCATTCAATATTTTCACTTATGAAACAAAGCTGTGTGTTTTTTACAAGCCCCATAAAAAAATTTCAAAATGTATGCTAATGAAATTTCGTAATATTTCTAAGGCCAAATGCATGAAAAATTGCGAAATTAACGATGCAGCTGTGGAAAATCGGCTATAAGTCGAGAAATAATACTTCGATTTTTATAATTTAAATGTCAATAGATAGATAAAATCATCACAAATATTTAAATTATAAAAAAATATAAATAAGTAAATAATTTCAATACCTTAGAGGCTCCCGTCAAGAATAAGGAAAGTTTTCAACTAAATTGATAATTTAATAACGATTTTCCAATCGATTTTCAAGATTATAATTTATTTATTTTCTTGACTTACCAGCAATTATTTTGGTATATATATTATTTTTCTGTTTTAGGGAATAGTTTTTGAAATATTAATTTAAAATAAATATACATATATAGGTAAACAAAAAATTTCAAACTGATTTTTTTCAAAATTTTACGTAATTAATTACTATTTTTTTTTTTAATTTAGTGCTTTTATTAAAAGCAGAAAACCGGATCCTCAAATATCTTTAAGTTTTTAATAAAATTAAAAATAACGGGAATGGGAAATTTTCTAAAAGAATTGACTTAATACAAAAAAAAAATTATTAAAAAACAACAGACATTTTTGCTTTTATTTTAATTTTAAATTAAGTTGCTTTAGTGAACAGTTTTTCAAAAATTAATGTTTAATCTAAAATTTGTGAAGCAAAATAAATAAAAAAATCGTGTTCAAAATTTTGCGTTATTAAGTAGTATTTTTGTTTTTAAAATTCGAAGCCCCTAATAATTTCTAGTCAAACACTAAAAACTGGATAAATATCCTTTAGTTTTTGAAAAAATTGAAAATAATGAAATCTACTTTACTACTTAAACAGTAGAAAAAGGAGCTTTAGAGCAACAAAATATCGGATGGAAGTTCTTTTGTTATTTTCAATTTTGTAAAAACTAGAGTAGGTACATTTTGACATGTGGTTTTAAGTGTTTGACTTAAAACTGATGGGAGCATTGAATATAAAAAACAAAAATGCTACTAAATAACGTAAAATTTTTAAAAAAATCAGTTTAAACATATTTTTTTTAATTTTGTTGCTTCAAAAATTTTAGTTTGTAGCTGTTACCGTTGTGGTTTAATAATATTTTTTCTATTTTAAGTCAATGCTCTTAGAAAATTGCCTCTCCCGTTATTTTGAG
Source organism: Epistrophella euchroma (assembly GCA_947049315.1). NCBI lineage: Eukaryota > Metazoa > Arthropoda > Insecta > Diptera > Syrphidae > Epistrophella > Epistrophella euchroma. The sequence continues at coordinate 105,581,099 of OX346245.1, read as the reverse complement.
TTTTCTCAAAAACTAAGACATTCTAGCATCCGGTTTTCTGTTTTTGACTAAAAACTAATATGAAAATTGAATATTGAAAAAAAATAATACTTAATTACGTACAATTTTGAAAAAAAATTTTTTTTTTCAAAATTTTGACTGAAAATCAATTTATCAAAATAAAATTAAAGAAAGGATATGTTTTCAAAATGCTATTGCGTGACTCTATAGGTACATACTACGAGTTTTTATTAATAATTTTTTTCTGTTTTAAGTGATTTTTTTTTGAAAATTGCCCCTCCCGCCTAAACAGGGGGAAATATACCCCCTACCATTTTTGTATAGCTAAGTAGGTAGTTACCTACGTTAAAATGTAATAAAAACTAAAAAAATTGTTAAGTATTCTTTTCACTTACAGACTGTTCACATTGATTACAAATATGTTTACCACCTATGTATGTAGGTACCCAGGCACATATGATCTAAATATATACCTAATACCAACCAACGTTGGTACGACTTTTTGAAGTACCTACATTTCAACGACGACGTTAAAATAAAATACAAGTACAGAACTCTGACTTTCAAAAAAGGCAAAACAAGTAGGTATGTACATATGTGTAGGTACATACCTACAACATAATCCGAACGAATAAAATTAAAAGAAGTAGGCACCTACTCAGCTACATTTATATGGCCACTTTATTTAATAAATCAGCACCGGAATGGGATAAAGTTTCTTTATAGATATCCATTTAAATGCATTAAACACAAAACCTATGCGTACTAAATAAAAATTACATAGCTACCTCTACTTAACTACATATACATACCTAACCTATCCTTTCTTTTAATTTTAGAAGCAAACAGATCTTTTAAAATCAAAAACTTATCGTTATCACTCATTTCATTATTCCAACTTGCACCCCTAATTCAAGAAAATCTTTAAGCGGACACAATAAATTATTGTAAAAAAATCCTTCTTCGTTTCCCACCCTCATGGATACACACAATCAGAAATCAGAATACACAACACCACACTTTTTTCTTGCCAAAAGATTCCGATATCTGTAACCATTAAAAAATTGCTACAAAAAAATGTGGCGGCAGGTGGGCTGTGAATTTGAGAAAAAAAGAGTAAAAGAAAAAATACAGACGGAAGCAAAAGAGCAATAGAAAAAATACATTATTATTTGTTTTTAGAGAATACCAATTTTGAAGAGAAAAAGCATTGGACAGAGACATCAAAACAATTGTTTGAAAAGAGCTTTGTTAAAAGCTTTTCGAAATGCAGATTTTCAGTTTCATATGACACTTTTTTCTATGGAGCTGAGACATCTGTATATAATTGTTTGTGCCATAAGCCAGTTCTATGTGAATTGGGCCTTAGGCCCATCGCCCACTAGGCAACTTTTTGTTGCTAGCCCCAGCAACTTTTTGTTGCTCCCATTCCAATTACATTTAGCTTATATGGGAGAGCGCCCACTAGGCAACTTTTTGTTGCTCGGATTTACTCGCGGAACTTTTTTCCCGGCAACTTTTTGTTGCTTACCCTCGCCCACTAGGCAATTTCCGAGCAACATCCAGCAACTTTTGGGAACTTTCCAAATTTTTTGCCAAATGAGGGTTTTTAAACCCGAAAAACAAGTTTTATTTTCACACTGAACGACTTTTGTATCGTCACTGATCCAAAATACAAGGTCAATTTAACATTTCAATTAAAAATACTGAACCCAAAAGTTGCTCGGAAATTGCCTAGTGAGCGATGGGCCTTAAGGTTAAAGGAAGTATAGCAAAAATGTCGTAAGTATAGGGTAATACAAATGGGTGGTGCGCGTAGTGAGTAGCATGATGTGTCCCATGTTTATCGTTTTAAATGTATGGAATGGAGAGAAATACTTTATACTTTAGTCTATTGCAAAACGTTTTAGAAAAAAATAATTTTAAGGCTTAACTACATTCAGGACTTTTTGCAAGAGGTATGGCAAAAAGTGACAGACAAAAATATGCTTAGACCTGTATGCGAAAAAATTGTGTTTGGTCTGTAAAATCAATCTAAAATGACATATACCTATGTACACAATTTTCCCACATTTTTTGGCACACAGGCTTTTCTACCGCATGTTTCAGTTTTTCACTTTTGTACTTATTGCAAAAAGTTTTGAATGTAGTAAAGCCTTCGATTAATTATTTTCTGCTTTTACCTCTTAATTGGTTGAAATTTTCGATCGATTTTAGACAATTTTTTTGTTGAATATGACAGAGACATGTGGAAAATTGATTTTTTATGTTGCGGGTGCAAATTTTACAATCAGTTTTAAAATATTTTCTTGATAACCTTCAGACTTAAAACTTTAAACAAAAGTGTTTTTATCCAGTTCTGGCTCACGATTAAAATTTAAAACTTTCGAGCACATGTTTTAGTCAACTCAACTAAAAACCACACAAACCGATTTGTTTTTCATCAATAAGCATTTTGTTTCACAAAATAAACCTAAATACTTGGGTTTTGTTTAATTTAATTTTCAAAGTAGGTACAACAATAGGTACTTTACTACAGCAGCCTAATAGGGGGTGCCATCAGTAACAGCAAAATTGTTGTTTTGCACATTACAAAAGATAAAAATATAAATAAAACAATAAATTTGTTTCCCAAATACTTACCTATACCTACATATTATATGTGCGCAGGAATTGAAGTTTCTGACCTTTTCCCTTAAAATAGGTAATATGGCAATAAGAAAACCGAAAATATTGCTGCATGGAACCGAAAAAGAACTGCGTGTGTGCGTGTTTTTGTTCCAATGCTTACCTCGACATTTACAGATCTAGCAGACAACAAAATCTTTTTGGAAATCGGGCGAATACGCGTCACATGTTAGCTGCAAAAAGAAATTTAAAAGGTGAAGAAAGGGAATGCCCATTTTTGCTTTGACCAAGAGTGTACACGAATGAGTTTGAAATAAAATGAAAGGGGACGTTGAGCTTGTCATGTGAGTGAAATATTTTCAAAATCGTCCATGGGAAAGTCGAGATATTTGAGCTTGATGTTGCCGATTGCAAAATAAAGATTTTAGCTTTTTTTCCAAATAATTCTTTATAACGTGAGAAATAAATGACGTAGAAAAATAATTTTAGTATCAAATGAAAGGTATTTTTTTTATCTTTAGAATAGTACTAAAATTATTTTGCTATCTTTTATACATTTTGAGATGTTAAGCTTTAATTTAATGAAAAGCAACTATTTTTACGTGGAAAAATATAGTGATGTGATGACATATACTTTTTTTAGCATCAGTGGAAAGCTTATTTGGTCACCTTTACATATAAAATTACGTTTTCTGAATAAAATAAATTCTTTGTTATAACCAAAAGATTCTAAAAAAGGCACTAAGCTATGATTAAAGGTAGCATGAATGTTGAGATGCGCGATAAATAAAATATATTTCCTCATATTTTAATAAGTTATTTGTTGAAAAATAATACAAATCGAAAATCGAAAAGAAGCACACAAAAAATATAAATTTTAATGATATAATCGAAACATTCAGTGCAATAAAAGCTCGAAAGCACCTTTAAATAAAACCTTTGTGTGTTTTTCTTCAATTTTTTTAAGGGGTGTAAGCTTGCTTTACAACCCCGGGTGCCACACTGGCTCTTAGTCCGCCCCTGCTTTACTACATACATATAGTTCTATGAAAATTCCCCAAAAGGTTGCAGTATATGTTTTTTGAAACTAACTTAAAAACAAAAACAACAAAATGATTTTAGGATCAAAGATTCTCAACTTAGCACTTCATCATTTGCTGTTCTATCCAGACTAAGGAAATGTAAAGAAAATAAGACTTGAAAAACATCAAGGCTAACGATAAACTGTTTAGTTTAGTTGATGTGGTATTTTATTATTTTTTTCTGCTTCAAACTCAATACTGAATTATTTTTTAAGACTATATAGATAATCCTAATATATCTAAGCAGCAATTAGTTCATTTTCATTTTAAGATGGGTTCCAGATATAACTTTTTGATATAACTAAGGGAACGCTACAAAATCCCGAATCACAAAACCCCGAGTGACCAAAAAATCCGAATTTTTCAGCAACGAAAATTACTTATTTGCTGTGCGTGTACAGTTTTCCATATAAATTTTGACTTTTGATTTACAACAGGAGTATTCCATGCAATGAGATAAATCAACTTCGTGTTTGCGTAATAGTATGCTTTACCAGCGTTGCCGAAGTGGCACGATCGTGCTTTTTTGACACGACAATTTCCTCGTAGCACGGTGGCACGAGAAAGTTTAATATGCCACGTTTTTTTTATTTCCATTATTTCACTTTAAATTAAACAAATTTTATCAAAATTTAATGAAAATTGGTCCAAATTCCTTAAAAAGTGGACAGAAACACATATTTTTTGACAATGCACGAATAGAGGAAATGAATTCCTTCGATTTTTTTTGGTGTATTATACCCCGTTATAAAATTGATTACAGTTTTTTCAACAAAATTTGAGGAATTTGTGTTTTTTTTTTCATATGGCACGAAAATTGGCACGTTTTTTCATAAAATATGGCACTTTAATTTTATTTCGGGCGGCAACGCTGGCTTAGCATGAAGGCACCTGTAAAGCAATCTGATGTGTATATATGCATGCACTGTACATTTTATTAAGAATCGGTAGTCATCGACTAGAATATTGCGTCTTAGAAAGGTACGACAGGAAAAAGGCGAAGACGATATTTGTACTACGACTTTTAGCGGCAACTGTAAGTGGAATAGAATGGAATTTGGGCAGTATAAATATTAGGACCTGATAGCTTTCATTGAAATCCATCATTGAAACACAAATCAGTGGAGTTATTTTTGACAAGTCATTTATAGCAATCATTGAAACTTGGCTGTCATTGAAAACATCTCTGGTGCACTGCCCAAAAGTGAAATTTATTTTGAAGTTAAGGTAGAACTATAATTGTTGGAACGCAGCGTACGCAGCCGTACGAAACCACACGAATACAAGTAATTCAATAGACGCACACATAATTGCTTTTTGTTACGTTTCGTTCATTTGTTATGACACCGAGGAGCTGAAATAAAGAAAATGTTATTAGGACAAATTTGTTCTTGCTATTTGGGGTTGATACACAAATAAAAAATATTAAAGTTGAGAACTTACCTTTTTTTTTTTATTGTTTCTGGCTTCTGGGTTTGTTTGCTGTCAACGTAAGCTATGTTCTGTTTTTGTTGATTTCTATTTTGTTTTTTTTTGGTATTTGTTCGAGTCTCGAATACCAAATGGGCGCAGGGCGAAATATTTAAGTGTATGATCACGAATGTCTTGGATGCACTCATTTTAGGTAAGGTTTACACGAGAAATCCTAATATATTGAAGAAAATCCAAAAGGCTAGAAAGAGAAAACACAGATATATACTACGTTTATATTCAGGATCAAGTGCTCGAGTTGGATTAGGGTTGTATTTTCGACCCAGGTTTTTCGTTTATAGATTTAAGAGCTCAATATTGACTTGAATTGAAATGGTGTTGAGATGACATATGGTGTTTCTCAAGTCAAGCCTCAACCCAGGTTTTTTTTAGCAGAAATTTAGACTCGACGCCGCTCGTGAAGTGGAATCGAGTCGGTTCAAGCTCATTTCAACTCGATGCAGGTACAAAGGGTCTAAGTGAGCTTCAAGCTCGCTTAAATACCACATGGAAACGTAGTAATAGTTTCAGTGTGTAGTTGGTCGAATGCAGGCGAATTTGTGGTTGGTCGAATGTAGGCGAATTTGATCGGCAGAATGAAATGAAAGTAAAAGGCAAAGAGAAGAGTCAAATGAATTGAAACCGCCAACCAGTACCGACGTGCATTGTGCGACAAGTGCAAAAAAAAAAAAAACAGAAAATTGAAATACTGTCGTGCATTTTTTATTATCCATTAATTTTTTTTTTTGTGTGAACCGAAGAAAAAAACAACGAAGTACCTACACACAATAATAAAGACCACAAAGTAAGAATAACCGGAGAATAAATTAAATGCTAATATTAGACAAAGATTTTGTTTTGCTTCAATTATCAGAGTTCCCGTATGTCCTTAGCGGCACCGTTTGAACCGCATGGTGGCCCCATACACACCCGTATATACGTGCCGCATGGTGGCACCATATTACATCTGTATATACGTACCGCATAGCGGCACTATACAGTTTAATAAAACACCGTAAATACTGTGGCGTGCGGATTTAAATTTTACACGAAGAGAAATTTTATCCTTTTCTTATCAAATAATGAGGGTAAGTGCACTTTTTTATAAAAAAATTTTAAGATCTAATTTTTGTTATAATCCATATGTGTATATGGATACTCATATATATACACTATCGTATTCCTATCATACAAAACAATAGAACTAATTTGTCCATGCATTTTTTTATGTTACCACTAGGAAGCTGGCGATCATCGATATTTATGAAGAGTCGTGATCGCCCCCTCTTTTTCTTTGTTGAGACGAGAAAACAAAAATTTGTACTACAATCAAATCAAGCTTCAACAATCAAATTTATAGAACAATCAAGTTACTACTATCAAACTTCTACAATCAAATTTGTACTACAATCAAGCTTCTACAATCAATTCTGTACTACAATCAAGCTTCAACAATCAATTCTATACTACAATCAAGCTTCAACAGTCAATTTTGTACTACAATCAAGCTTCAACAATCAAATTTATACAACAGTCAAGTTTCTACAATCAAAATTCTACCATCAAATTTCCTCCCGTAGTCAACAATCAAGTAACTAAAAATTTAAATTGGTGCAAATACCTAAAATAGTCTCAAGTTTTTTTTGTTTGGGTTATCGTAACTTTTTTATTTGTCGTTAATAATTAAACTACCTTTGTAAACCTTTGTAAAAGTACGTAGGAATTTTTGGTCTTGATTTCGCTTCTTTCTGCGGAATATTCATTTAGTTTCCCCGTTAATAAAAACAATTTAAATAAAAGATTTTAAGATTTTCTTTTGATATCAGATTCTCTCCCCTTGATTGAGCTCGATTTAGGCAGGGTAGCTGGTAAGGCATAAAAATCATTTCGCACAAAGAGTTTCGGTATTATAAGCAAAGGAAACTGAATAAATACTTACTGCTTTTAATAATTTATCGTGGTGAAATTCCTAAATACTTAGTTTTTCTTTTTCGAAATTTTTTTTGTATCTAGAGATTTTTCAATTTAAATATAGGGCTACCACCCTTACTTTTCCATAAGATTATTTTTCTTATAAATTTTATTTGATAAAATTTAATAAAATAATTTAAACTCATGTTATCATAATTTCACAAACCCATGATTATTAATAAACTATTTATTGATATACAGCACCATAATGGTTGATGACCTGTCTTTTTGTCAAGCACATAGCTTGATGTGTTGCTAGTTTTTCTTTTTTCAGGGGATGCAGAAGACAACGGAACGGTTCGGTGATGTTGAACTGAGGAACAGTAAGTGGTAAGGAAAGGTATTGGGGGAGTTAAAAACAGTGCCTATTAACTCCTATGGTAGGGGGGGAAGGTCAAGGCTGACAACGCCTCAGCCAATCTCGCAGTGGTAAAGTCCGTCCGATTCTCGTTTAATCCAATCCTCTATTGGGTTATCTAATAACTTTTTTTTTTGGCATGATTTATGTTAAGTAATGGAGGAGGCCGGGAGAAGTGAACAAGATCCCCGCCCAACCCGGCGAGCTCAAGCCGAGCACATACTAGCATGCCACGTTCGCTTTTCTCAGCAACAAAAAACATACATTTAGAATTTGCAATTCCCATCTACTCCGATCTATTACAATGGCGCCCAACGTGGGGCTTTGTTTTCGTCCTCTTTCCCAATTGTTCCCGTCATCATCATTGGAAACCCGTATGTCATGATTAGGAAAGTTTCAAACATACCATTTTCATTTGCGACGGCGAAACAAGATGATGATGACGACTACAATTAAACAATGTTTTGTCTTGTCTTAACCCTTCCTTAAGTGTAAAATTTTTACTTTTCTATCTTTCTCTTATTTCATATTTCATTCCTAAGTATCGTTCTTACTTCAAAGAATTGTGACCTAAAAGATGACGAAGTGTCACATAGTTGCACAATTTTCTTTTCTAATCTTCCTATCCTTTATGTGTTGCTTATCTGACGGCTTCATGTCTTCTAGCAGAAGTCACAGGCTCGTCTAGAATTGCGGAAGTCTCCAGATAGCAACAAAATCTTTGTCCTACGCTTACCTTGTTGACCTATTTACCACTAAGGGAAAACATTTTCAATTTTAGTCCGTCCGACAGTCCTTTTATAGCTAGATCAAAATACTTACCCTTTTGTTAATTCAGTTCAACCTTCGACCAAAACATCATCACCGAACTAGTTGTCCGAAGCATCCCCGAAACAACATATACAAACACACAAATTAAAACAAATAAATATTTTTCAAAATTTGTTATACAGAATTTTCTTTAACAAATCCTTTTTTTTGTTTTCTACGTTATCATTAGCAAAACCTTATTCTTTTACTTGACATTTTTTTTTGTACGTTTCAACAACTATTGTTAATTTTGCTTTGTTAATACCTTTGTTGTTATATTTTTGCTTAGCAAAGTTAAGCATTGTTTTTTTTTCTTATAAACGATTTTTCGTTACTAAATTTTTGTTTTGTTCAACCACACCTTTTTTTGGTTTTACGTAATAGTAAAATTGATTTAAGTGTTCAATAGTTTTTCAAGGAAAAATTATTCTTATTATAAATAAGAACCATTACCTATCGTTTAAGTTTTTAATAAGTTATTAATTTTTTTTTGGTTGTTATAGTTCAAAGTCAGTCTTAGAACTTAACAATTTTCGTTTTTTTTTTGTTTCCATTTGTCTAACTTTTTTCTTTGGAGAAGTTTTCACAACTTTATAAACATTTAAGTTGGCAAACTTTAACGTTTCCAAGTTTCTTAACACAAAAACTTCTGTTTTATTTTTTTTTGTTAAAAGGTACATTTTTGTTTCAGGCTTTTATTTACTATTTCGTTCCACGATCTTCAAAGCTACTGTTTTCCTGAAGTTGCGTGGGTTTCCTTTTTGTTTAAATTCTTTTCAACTTATCCTTTTTCTTTAGGTTTCAAGTTTTTTTTTTGAACTAAATTTTTGCTTGTTGTCCAAATTTTTGAATTACATAAGTTTTGCTTTATAATAATACTTCACAATGGACAACTCAGATAAAAATGGAAACGGTCAGAATTCCAAAACCGGCACTATCAAAAAGAAAGGGGCTAGATCGTCTAGTAGACTACATCCAAGTGAGCAAGAAAGGTTGCTCCATAGCCTTAGCCCTCGGGTACAACATTCCCCTCAATTAGATAAGGGTAATAAAAATAACAAACCGGTTTCTAGCACTCTATCCTCTTCACAGTCCAACAATCTTTCAAATGTGTTACCATCAGCTGTCGAAGGACATTTACCCGTAAATCCTACTCTAGAAGCAGCTAGTTTGGTAGATCAGGGTGACTGTCAAAATCAACTAGCAACTAACGACATGAATAACCTTAACATCCATCCATTCCCTCGTGTTCGTCGTACGCCACCAATAATTACTCATAGCCAATTCCCTCTACTTAATATATCAATGGGTACAGAACAGTCTAACGGTTCAATAGATTCAATTACAGCTCCTTCCTATAGTAGCCTTAGTAACTTAGGCAGAGTTTCCGTTATTCATGATAATAGTATCGAAACCATTAGAAATGAAGAAATAAAGTCAAATAATAAAGAAACTAATGCAAATATTAATGGTTCAGACGCCATACCCAGCGATATCAAAGCATATGTCAATTTGGCCATTGTCAACGCATTTTCTTCATACGCCGAATCAATGAAATCTGACATTTCAGATAGTATCAAAAAGTCGATAAAAGATAATTTTGTCGATTTTCTTGGTGAAATCAATTCAGCAACACGACCACTAGTAACACGAGATATTCCTAGTAAAACCCCGTCAAACACTACATCTTTTAGAAGGCCTTTACCCCAAAGGCAACAGAAACAACAGAATATTCAGAGTCAAAATCAAATCCAACAACCACCTATTGATAATCAAATTCAACAACAATCCGTTCAGAATCAAATTCAAAAACAGCCTGTGCATAGTTTACATTTACAGCAACAACCTTTTCAGAACCAATCACAATTACCCATGCAATCAGCAGTTCATAGTTTTCAACCCAACCCTTCTGTTCAACCAAATCCACATTTGAGTAGTTTCAAACCTATCGTTAGTAACATAGCCATCTCTAGTGTGCAACAATTACAACAGCAGCCACCTATACAACCTACAGTCCAAAACATTCAATATCAAGTCAATCCTCAACTCTTAAACGAAGTCAATCCTATGTACAACTTTCGATCTGACACTAGGACACTCCAACAAGAGCCCCCTCAACCTCAACCCGATGGTAGTTTCCATCAAGGGTATCATCAAAGCCCCTCAAATCCATATTATGATACTAACTTTAATTCATTCAGAAATAATCGCTTTCCTGTAAAAGTAGATAGATGGGGTATATCTTTTAATGGTGATCCAGAGACCTTAACTGTGGAAGACTTTATATTTCGCGTGGAGAGTCTCCAAATTCAATATGAGTGCCCCTGGTCGGAAATTCTCAAACAATTCCATATCATGCTCTCAGGAACAGCCCGAGACTGGTATTGGCAACATCAAAGAACTCTTTATCGACCATTAGACTGGCCTATTTTGCGAGAGGCGCTGCTACGCCAATTTAGGAATTTAAAATCAGATTATGAACTCTTGCGTGATATTACTGATCGGAAACAAGGCTCTTTTGAGTCGTGCGAAAACTTTTTCAATGCTATATCCAAGCTTAGATCGCAAATTAAAATTCACATACCGGAATTCGAACTAGTTAGGATGTTAAAAAGAAATCTTAACGAAAAAATTAACAAATTAATTTACCCAATGGCAATTACTTCGTTAGATGAGCTTAGGTACGCTTGTAAAGAAGCGGAGAAAGCTTTTTCATCTAAAGATTCTATCCACAGTACAACGAGACAGTATAGGACACCCCTTAAAATGTCAGTTAATGAAGTTTCGTACTACGGTGAAGATCCACTTCAAGTTGAAGATCATGTCGCAGCAAGGCAATATGTCAATAATAATCGACCCAGGCCTACAAATAAAGTTCTCAGTTGCTGGAACTGTAAAGTGAATGGGCACTTGTATTGGGAATGTCCATCACCACAGCAAAATATTTTCTGTTTCAGGTGTGGAGAAGAAAATGTAATTTGTTCAAAGTGTCCTAAATGTAAAGCGGAAAACTGGAAGAAGAGCGCGTCATCAACGGGGGAACCGCGTTCGACACCAAACCCCGAAAAGTCGAACCTTTAAAATCTACGGAAAATCAAATAAAGAATGATACTGAAACAAGAATTACGATTTTGAAAAGAAATAAAGAAATATTAGATAGTAAGAAAAATGTTAGTTTTAGCCATGTCAAACCGTTGCATCTAAGAATACAAGAGTATAACGAGGCGAAAGAACGAATTTTTAACGGCACTTTAAGTCAAAAAATCGTTAAAGCTAGAGATAGATATAAAGCTAGAAAAGAATTAAAATCTAACCTGTTATCTACCATTCTCGATGTATCAGGTGATCCTAGACCTTATGCCAAGATAAAAATAGTTGATAAAGACATATTGGGCTTGCTCGATAGCGGCGCAAGTGTCAGTATCTTGGGAAAAGGTTGTAGGGATTTTGTTAAGGAACTTAACGTTCAAATATCACCTTTTACATCAAATGTTAAAACCGCTGATGGTAGGAGTCAATCCATCATTGGAAAAATTAAGGTAGAAGTACAATATAAAGATACGAATGAGAACATTACGTTTTACCTAGTCCCTAGTCTCGATCAGGAACTCTATCTCGGAGTCGATTTCTGGAGGGCATTCAAACTCGCACCTGGAATCGTCAGTGGGATCGAAATGCCGGATGTTAACGTTTCTTCGGATACTCATCAACTGTCTCCAGAGCGACAAACGCGATTGGATGCAGTCAGGCGAAAGTTCCGGTGCTATACCAGGTACGGTCTCGGAAAAACGAATCTTGTCGAACATGTCATCGAGACCGGAGATGCGGTTCCAGTGAAACAGCGTCACTATCCCGTCTCTCCAGCGGTACAAGCCTTAATGTATGCCGAGATAGACAGAATGTTGGGTCTTGGGGTTATTGAAGAGAGTGAGAGCCCTTGGAGTTCGCCAGTGGTCCTGATACAGAAACCTGGCAAAAATCGTCTGTGTCTGGACTCGCGTAAGCTGAACTCCCTCACGAAAAAGAACGCCTATCCTCTCCCCAATCTCGAAGGCATCTTCAGTCGTCTCCACGATACTATTTTCATTAGTAGTATCGATCTCAAAGACGCATTCTGGCAAATACCGTTAGATGAGCAAAGCAGGGAGAAGACTGCCTTCACAATACCGGGACGGCCCTTGTACCATTTTACTGTCATGCCCTTTGGATTGTGTAATGCAGCCCAAAGGTTATGCCAGTTGATGGACAAGGTCATTCCCTCAAGGTTACGGGACCGTGTCTTTGTCTATCTCGATGATCTGCTCGTCATCGCTCCGGATTTTGAGACCCATATCACTCTGCTGGACGAAGTTGCTGCGTGCCTCAACAAAGCTGGTCTCACCATCAATGTATCGAAGTCTAAATTCTGCTTCAAAGAATTGAAGTACTTGGGCTTCATCGTTGGTGGTGGGAGCATCAAGACGGACCCCGCTAAAGTTGAGGCGATCGAGAATTTCCCGATCCCTAAAACGGCAAAACAGGTTCGCAGACTGCTTGGTTTAGCAGGGTGGTACCGTAGGTTTATACGGGAGTTTTCGACTCTGACGGCTCCAATCACGGATACGTTAAAAAAGGGCAATACCAAATTTAAAATGACGGAAGAAGCTCTGGAGGCATTTGAGAGGTTGAAGAAGGCCTTAACGACTGCTCCGGTATTAACGCATCCCGATTTCACGAAACGTTTCTTCATCCAATGTGATGCTTCCGATACAGGTGTGGGTGCGGTGCTCTTTCAGAAAGACGATTCCGAGGAAGAGACCCCGATCTCATTTTTTTCCCAAAAACTAAACAAGTGCCAAAAGAACTATAGTGTCACTGAAAAAGAATGCCTTGCAGCAGTTTTAGCGGTACAAAAATTCCGACCCTACGTCGAAGGAATGATTTTTACCGTCATAACGGATCATTCAAGTTTAAAGTGGCTCATGGGTCTCAAAGACTTAAGCGGCAGACTTGCGAGGTGGAGCCTTCAGCTCCAAGCGTTTTCATTCGATATTGAACACAGGAAAGGAAGTCTAAATGTAGTCCCCGACACTTTGTCGAGGGTTTATATGGATGTAGACAGTTTAGATTTAATTGACATATCGCCGTTGATCGATCTTAACTCGGATGAATTTGAATCAGAAGAATACGTGAGTCTGATTAATTCAGTAAAAGAAAACTTAGATCGATTGCCAGATCTTAAAATTGATGGTAAATATTTGTATAAGCGGTCTTTTCCACAATATGATGAGAATACCACAGTTGAACACTCATGGAGATTGTGGGTACCTTCAGGCCTCACCAACGAAATCATTTTTCGCGCCCATAATCCTCCACAAGTTGCCCACGGGGGGGTAGCAAAAACGCTTCAAAGAGTTCGTCAGTATTTCTATTGGCCAAATATGACTATTCAAATACGTGAATATGTCGCTAAATGTACCACCTGTATTGAATGTAAATCTACTAATCAAGTCCTACGTCCCCCTATGTCAAACACGTACAACGTAGATCGTCCCTTCCAAAAGTTGTATATTGACTTTTTAGGTCCGTACCCTCGTTCAAAGTCTGGTAATAGTTTTGTTTTCGTTGTCCTTGATCACATGTCTAAATTCGTCTTCTTAAAGTCCTTACGGAATGCAAATACTTCTAGTGTTATCAAGTTTTTAAAAGAAAATATATTCGACATGTTCGGAGTGCCTGAGGTAATCCACTCCGACAACGGGAAACAGTTCTTAGCGAAAGACTTTCAAAATTGCATGCAAACTTATGGTATCAGACATTTTAAAACAGCATACTATTCTCCTCAATCGAATGCGTCAGAAAGGGTCAATCGTACTCTTCTAGGAGCAATTCGATCATACCTCAAAGAAGACCAGCGAGATTGGGATCTTCATCTAAGCGATATAGCTTGTGCTCTTAGAAGTGCGGTTCATACATCAACTGGGGCTTCACCATACTTCGTGCTTTTTGGTTTGAATATGATGACCCATGGGAGTTGCTATGAGCTGGCTCAAAAACTAAAATCTGTAGAAGATGGTGAACTGTTAACCCTTCCTAGGCATACCCGGCTGCAATGTATGCGTGTTAAAGTCAAAAACTGCATAGCCAAAGCGAATGAGAAGAGTACTCTAAAATACAACACCCGAACTCGAAACGTACGCTTTGTACCGGGCCAAGAAGTATTCAGAAGAAATTTTGTACTGAGTGATAGTTCAAAGTACCTCAGTGCCAAACTTTGCCCAAAATTTATTAAATGTCGCGTTGTGAAAACAGTTGGTAAAAATTTGTATGAATTGGAGAATTTAACGGGTAAAACCATTGGGATTTTCCATGCCAAAGATATTAAACAATAACCAATTTTCTCTTTTGTCTTTATGTTGAACGATATCGTTAAATTCATATGAATCGACGTAGTTAAATGTATTTATATGTTTTTTTTTTTTTTGGAATATTATATTGTGTATTATTTATTTATTTATTTATTTATTTATTTATTTATTTATTTATTTATTTATTTATTTATTTATTTATTTATTTATTTATTTATTTATTTATTTATTTATTTATTTATTTATTTATTTATTTATTTATTTATTTATTTATTTATTTATTTATTTACCACTTCAGTTACTCATATGTTGATACATTCATTATTCATTGCAACACTGAATTCCTTATGAATCTGTGATATATTTTGTTTTTCATTACATCAATGAATTTTCTTAGATCTGTGATATTTTATATTTATATTTCGTATTTATTTATTTATTTATTACATATTAAGTTGTGCAATATCAGTTTAAGTTTAGTTTATCATAGCCAAACATATTTATTTATTTATCTACTTATTAAAATTATTTATTTACTTTATTTATTCATTTACACATTTATTTATTTATTCTTATTTATATACTTACATGTTAAGTTCTTATATAATATATTTTTCTTTTTGTTTATTTATTTTTTCTGTTAAATTCTTCATTTATCTGTTAATTTGATTAATTTACTTGTTTATTTTTTTTAGAGATTATCAATTCTTAAGTTTGTTATTATCTCGTTAATTTTTTTTGGGTATACCTTCTTATTTGTTAGTTTATTTATCTATTTGTTCAGTTAATTTATTTATTTATTCCATTTCCCTTCCCGTCTGCCAATTACTTTAATGATTCTTTTAGTTTATTTAATTGCCAAATTATTTATTATTGTCCCATATCCTTATTCTCTAATATGTTGTTACCTTTTTTGTATTCGATAATATATCTACATAACAAATTTATCTGTCGATTCTCTGTAACATATTTAAATAAACTCTTCCTTTTTTTAAAGCTTATTGGTATTCTTTTTGTATTAAGGGATTAGTAATTCTAAAGAAGATTTCGCTAGGATAAACAATAGAATTATACCTATATAATATCTTGAGCATGGCAAATACCATGGTTAAATGTATTTCGATCGACACAAGAAAATATACCGCACGATGTGATAAATCATTCCATATAAGTTTTTTTTTGTTACCTGCTGATGGTTACCGGCCTATCAATTGCAATTTTTTTTATATTAAAGCTAAGCAAGAAGCACACTGGCTCATTGCCCGGCTTAAGAGGGTTCTTCCCCACATCGCTGCATCAAAAAGAAGGAATCAAATAGAAACAAAAAAACAAATAAAAAAGAAACATCCCTTATTTCATTTCATTGAACTGCACTGTTTTATTATCACCTTGTCTACATATATACACAACTATACAATACCTCTGCAACACTTCATTGAGAATATCTTCATTTCTCGTAGATTCTTTATTTTAAACGCAAATTGATCTCGTCAACGAATAATAAACCATCTTATGTTAATCGATTAGTTCGAGACTGCAATTTATGTGCAAATGTACCTACGCCACAGATTTGCCTTGAGATGATTTTCTTCATGAATCGGTGTACCTTTACTGTCCTCGACATCGACAGGCTCTCTTCCGAGTCCAGTAATTTGTTATGACACCGAGGAGCTGAAATAAAGAAAATGTTATTAGGACAAATTTGTTCTTGCTATTTGGGGTTGATACACAAATAAAAAATATTAAAGTTGAGAACTTACCTTTTTTTTTTTATTGTTTCTGGCTTCTGGGTTTGTTTGCTGTCAACGTAAGCTATGTTCTGTTTTTGTTGATTTCTATTTTGTTTTTTTTTGGTATTTGTTCGAGTCTCGAATACCAAATGGGCGCAGGGCGAAATATTTAAGTGTATGATCACGAATGTCTTGGATGCACTCATTTTAGGTAAGGTTTACACGAGAAATCCTAATATATTGAAGAAAATCCAAAAGGCTAGAAAGAGAAAACACAGATATATACTACGTTTATATTCAGGATCAAGTGCTCGAGTTGGATTAGGGTTGTATTTTCGACCCAGGTTTTTCGTTTATAGATTTAAGAGCTCAATATTGACTTGAATTGAAATGGTGTTGAGATGACATATGGTGTTTCTCAAGTCAAGCCTCAACCCAGGTTTTTTTTAGCAGAAATTTAGACTCGACGCCGCTCGTGAAGTGGAATCGAGTCGGTTCAAGCTCATTTCAACTCGATGCAGGTACAGAGGGTCTAAGTGAGCTTCAAGCTCGCTTAAATACCACATGGAAACGTAGTAATAGTTTCAGTGTGTAGTTGGTCGAATGCAGGCGAATTTGTGGTTGGTCGAATGTAGGCGAATTTGATCGGCAGAATGAAATGAAAGTAAAAGGCAAAGAGAAGAGTCAAATGAATTGAAACCGCCAACCAGTACCGACGTGCATTGTGCGACAAGTGCAAAAAAAAAAAAAACAGAAAATTGAAATACTGTCGTGCATTTTTTATTATCCATTAATTTTTTTTTTGTGTGAACCGAAGAAAAAAACAACGAAGTACCTACACACAATAATAAAGACCACAAAGTAAGAATAACCGGAGAATAAATTAAATGCTAATATTAGACAAAGATTTTGTTTTGCTTCAATTATCAGAGTTCCCGTATGTCCTTAGCGGCACCGTTTGAACCGCATGGTGGCCCCATACACACCCGTATATACGTGCCGCATGGTGGCACCATATTACATCTGTATATACGTACCGCATAGCGGCACTATACAGTTTAATAAAACACCGTAAATACTGTGGCGTGCGGATTTAAATTTTACACGAAGAGAAATTTTATCCTTTTCTTATCAAATAATGAGGGTAAGTGCACTTTTTTATAAAAAAATTTTAAGATCTAATTTTTGTTATAATCCATATGTGTATATGGATACTCATATATATACACTATCGTATTCCTATCATACAAAACAATAGAACTAATTTGTCCATGCATTTTTTTATGTTACCACTAGGAAGCTGGCGATCATCGATATTTATGAAGAGTCGTGATCGCCCCCTCTTTTTCTTTGTTGAGACGAGAAAACAAAAATTTGTACTACAATCAAATCAAGCTTCAACAATCAAATTTATAGAACAATCAAGTTACTACTATCAAACTTCTACAATCAAATTTGTACTACAATCAAGCTTCTACAATCAATTCTGTACTACAATCAAGCTTCAACAATCAATTCTATACTACAATCAAGCTTCAACAGTCAATTTTGTACTACAATCAAGCTTCAACAATCAAATTTATACAACAGTCAAGTTTCTACAATCAAAATTCTACCATCAAATTTCCTCCCGTAGTCAACAATCAAGTAACTAAAAATTTAAATTGGTGCAAATACCTAAAATAGTCTCAAGTTTTTTTTGTTTGGGTTATCGTAACTTTTTTATTTGTCGTTAATAATTAAACTACCTTTGTAAACCTTTGTAAAAGTACGTAGGAATTTTTGGTCTTGATTTCGCTTCTTTCTGCGGAATATTCATTTAGTTTCCCCGTTAATAAAAACAATTTAAATAAAAGATTTTAAGATTTTCTTTTGATATCAGATTCTCTCCCCTTGATTGAGCTCGATTTAGGCAGGGTAGCTGGTAAGGCATAAAAATCATTTCGCACAAAGAGTTTCGGTATTATAAGCAAAGGAAACTGAATAAATACTTACTGCTTTTAATAATTTATCGTGGTGAAATTCCTAAATACTTAGTTTTTCTTTTTCGAAATTTTTTTTGTATCTAGAGATTTTTCAATTTAAATATAGGGCTACCACCCTTACTTTTCCATAAGATTATTTTTCTTATAAATTTTATTTGATAAAATTTAATAAAATAATTTAAACTCATGTTATCATAATTTCACAAACCCATGATTATTAATAAACTATTTATTGATATACAGCACCATAATGGTTGATGACCTGTCTTTTTGTCAAGCACATAGCTTGATGTGTTGCTAGTTTTTCTTTTTTCAGGGGATGCAGAAGACAACGGAACGGTTCGGTGATGTTGAACTGAGGAACAGTAAGTGGTAAGGAAAGGTATTGGGGGAGTTAAAAACAGTGCCTATTAACTCCTATGGTAGGGGGGGAAGGTCAAGGCTGACAACGCCTCAGCCAATCTCGCAGTGGTAAAGTCCGTCCGATTCTCGTTTAATCCAATCCTCTATTGGGTTATCTAATAACTTTTTTTTTTGGCATGATTTATGTTAAGTAATGGAGGAGGCCGGGAGAAGTGAACAAGATCCCCGCCCAACCCGGCGAGCTCAAGCCGAGCACATACTAGCATGCCACGTTCGCTTTTCTCAGCAACAAAAAACATACATTTAGAATTTGCAATTCCCATCTACTCCGATCTATTACACATTTTCGTTCATTTTTGCTTTCGGAGGGGAAGAGCGCTTCTCGAGCGTACCTTACGGAAGAAAATTGACAGCTACATGTAAATTGTTGTAGTAAACTAGTCTCGAATCTCTCGTGCATTATGGTTTACGTGTGCATTTGACGTTTCGGAAAGAAATTTTTCGTTCGTTTATGACATTAATTTCCGACAGCGTCCACCTATTATAGTTCGACCTTTAAGGTAGAACTATAATTGTTGGAACGCAGCGTACGCAGCCGTACGAAACCACACGAATACAAGTAATTCAATAGACGCACACATAATTGCGTTTTGTTACGTTTCGTTCATTTTCGTTCATTTTTGCTTTCGGAGGAGTTGATCATTGAACGAAATAATGACAGATGAGAACAGAAAGAAAATCGAACAGATATCATTGGAACGATGTGTTCCACTTTTGTGTAACGAAAATCAGCAGTTCATTGGAAACCATTTTGATCATTGAAATAATAAAATTTATTTAAAAGAAAGTTTTAAGACATATTAAATATTTTTTTGACGATAAAAATTCAGTGAATGATTCCCTTCATTTTAATACCAAAATGCCATCAACTTTCTTTCTATAAGTGCCTCAAAATATAGAAACAAAATTTTCAGTGAAGGTTTTCAATGAAAGCTATAACTGGCGCCTCAGGATGCAGCAAATTTGGATTGGCCAAAAATAAGTGAATAAAATAAGCGTTGGAGATACATACATACAATTTTGTAATGGGGTCTCAATGGTTATTATGAAGAAGAACAAAAGGCACGTTGATTTCTACTGGTCGAAAATATGTTATTCCGGATTTACACGAGTGACAAAATGTCATTAAATTTGTAATTTTATACCAATAAATTGTCATTATCCCAGTTTATGACTGTTATTTGGTATAAAATGACCAATTTAATGACATTTTGTCACTCGTGTAAATCCGGCATTAGTTATGGGTATATGATGACAAATAAAATAAATATTGTGGATGCGGTTGCAAGTGGGGATTTAAACCAACATTGGGTCATAGTAGTAGGTATAAAATTAGCTTTGTTCAATGTCAAAAAACTTAGGACTGCTCCAAACCAAAAATTTGCTGTCAAGCTCTCTCTTCTACCCAAAAGTACCCAAAATGTGCATATGGGAACAGGGACCAAATTTGGTAGAAAATATGTAGTTTTGGACTTGTACACGAGCGCACCTAATATTTTATTCCTTACAAAAAAACAAAAACAACAACAAACAACGCGACAACAGCCAGCAAACCTAGAGTTAACTGCAAACGTAATCAGCTGATCCTCAAATTGTCTATTGAAACTCAATTCCTCACAAAAATTCGTTGCTCAAGGATTCAAAAGCAAGGAAAAGAAAGTATTTTTGAGGAATCTTTCTTCTGCTCTTTCAAAATGACGGAAGAAAAATTCTGAGCGCTCTGAAATATAAACTGACCAAATAGTTTAGTATACTGAAAATTTTCGGATAGCTTGAAATTTGTTTTTGACAATAGGTATGTTTTGTTCAACTCCTTAATGTGCACATTAAGAAGTTCTTCACATTAAGCAAAATTTTCACATGCAAATTCTACCAACAACAAGTTAACAGCACATTTGATCTTCAGTAACTCTATGGCTTAATGTGGAACATTGTAGAATCGGCACAGTAACTAGCTCAACAAAACACAGCTAATAGCTGTTTGATTCATCAGCTGAGCTTTCACATGGGATGACAACTACACAAACCTATCCGGATAACTTTTGATAGCCAGCCGAACGTAACATGCCGCTTCCACAGGCCATGAACGATGTCAAGATTATGAACATGTCTACAAAAAATCCAATGGAGGTACAAAAATCTATGTCCATGCCATGAACATGTTGACGGAAACTTCTTTTTGAACAAGACATAAGCTCTGTTCAAAGCTTGGCCATGAGATTTGACGTTCCATGTGTGTGAGAGAGGTAAAAGTAGTACTGAAAGGAATTTTTGTGTGTTTCTCTTGCTCTGACTTAATAGTGGAATTTATCTACTTAACTAACGGCATGACATAAAGTGCTCAGTGCGAAAAAATAAGCTGATTGTTGATTGGATTGTGGTTTGGATGTTGGGCATCTGTATGTCTTGTGGAGTCCTCGTGTGAGTTCAGGATTTCAAAAAACGCTCATCGAAAAATCCTAGTGTGCAAGGGGACTTAAACGGAGTAGCGTGGCGCGAATTTTTCCGATAATCATATACTATCGATTATTAATCGATAAACTACCGATAGTTTGACAGCTGAACTGACAACTGCACACTGCATGCTGCAGCGATTGCAATTGTTCAAGCTCCTACGATAGTTTTGAAATACCAATAATAATAAATTAATTACCTACAAAATTTTTAAGCGTAACTTTAAGCACAATCTATCTTATCTTGCTATACCTATGATGTCTTCAGCGGGAATATTCTCAATTCGTATTGTTACCGCCGATTATTATATGGAGAAACCCAAACCAGGGCTCGATCTTTGTTTTTCGGAGTTTCGTGCTAAAGAAATTAAGAAGGTAGTTTATTATATTATTTGCTTTGGAACTAAATCTATATTATTTTATTTTTCAAAAGGTTCCTATTATTCGAATATTTGGTTCGACTGCTCAAGGAGTAAAAACGTGTATGCATGTTCATGGCATATTTCCATATCTATACATCCCTTTTGATAGGAAAAACTTCGAGAATCTGGACAAGTCGGGCTATTTGATAGCTTCAAGTCTTGATAAGGCTATCAACATTTCCTTAGGTCAGAGTAGTTCAGGAAGTCAACATGTTTTTAAAATACAATTGGTAAAGGGAATGTAAGTCAAATTTATACCTAATTTCTGAAGTGCTATTGAAAGTAAATACTGTCTCACGTTAGTCCATTTTATGGATATCACGCAAATGAACATCAATATCTTAAAATATACATGCTTAATCCGCGTTTCATAAGACGAGCTGCAAACTTGTTACAAAATGGAGCTATAATGGGCAAAACATTCCATACCAACGAGTCGCATGTGCCTTACATCTTACAGTTCTTTATTGATTACAACCTATATGGAATGAGTTTTCTACATGTCCCCAAAGAAGTATTAAAATACCGCCACAGTATCGAACAAGATAGTAATTTAATAAAAAGTATAATCTTCTTTTATAAATTAAATTTATAAATTCTTTTTATAGATATCCCATACGATATTCCAAAAAATCAAATTTTAGATTGTAATACAGCTGCTAGGCAGTCGACATCAAAACTAGAAGTGGACATTACTTCTTGTTTTATATTGAACCGTTTTCAACTTGAAAACAAAACAAGTACACATGCAAATCCTGGAATCGAATCAATTTGGCAAGATGAAAAAGTTCGACGGCAAAATCTTTGTAAAGAACTAAACACAGTAAGAATTAAGATTGGTTTTTGAAGCGTTAAAATATAAAAATGTTTTTATAGATTCCTCCCTTAGAAATACCTCCAAGTCAGCAACGTTCGGATGTTAAACCTACAAAAAGTGAAGAATTTTACCGTGTTGGGTTGCTTAATAAACTACAACAACTAGAAAAATCTGCGGATGAAACAATTAACAATTCAATGGAAACTAGTGAACATGTCAATACAGAAAAAAAGGTAAATTCTGTTTTTTATGACAAAAAAAAAAGTAAAAAATTGAGTACCCAATTTAATTTGACAAAATTTGATTAAAAAAATAGATAAAATGTTTCGAAAAAAAGGAAGTATTAACTAAATATTCAGTTTAATATTTAGTAATATTTACGTTTGTAAATCTTTTTTCAAGCGAAATATTATGTCTTTGCTATGGTTCCATGGCAGCGATTTTTACACGAAAAGAGTAAGCGATGCTTGCTTTAATTACAGTTATCCCCTACTCGCATATCCTATGTTGCACTTACGGTTACAGAAATTTTCGCAAGTAAGCGCAAGTAAGCGAATAAAGCTATCCAAAGCTATTAAAATTTCGAGTTCGTTGCGAACGACAACGTAGTCAAAGGTACAGTTAGAATTTTGCACTTCGACTAGATTCGCCCTAAAGTATATTATATTATTAAAAAAAGATGTGTTCTATAATCTATGTAAAGATCTATCCAGATACCAATTCTCTAGTTTGAGAGATTTTCACACTGCAATGAAAAAGGAAAATAAATAATAAAAAAAATAAAGCGAACAAATTGGAAAAATTCTACTACTGGTTTTCCCAAAACTATGTAAACGAAATTATTAAATTATTACTTTCAAACTCTTAGCACCGTTTTTTGAATCGTGATTCTCCTATATTTTAAAAGAACTTTAAATCTGAGTTGATAGATCAATTTCGGAAATATTTGTTTCTTTTTGAACATTTTTTAAATATATTTTGCCTTCAGAACTTTCACACATTTTATCTTAGCTTGCATAAATTCATATCCCTTTAAAAAAAAAATGTAGATCGCGTTAAATTCAGGGGAAACAAAGATCAGCTGAAACATTTAGCTAAATTTTCACATAACAAGGATGTTGAACAAATATTTCACAAAAACAGCTGAGAATGGAATTGGTCAGTATTTGATATGTATTTGAGGGTCCTCAAAGCTTTTTCAAAACTTGAGTAGCTGAATCTTTATTTTTTTCCTACACAAAAAAACTGAAAAAAATCATGTTTAAATTGTTTAAATTATTTAATGGGATCCCAAACGATTTAAAAATCAGAAAATAATTAGAAACTTTTTAAGAAAAATATTATATATTATTTATGTATATTTTATAAGCAAATGGAAAGACAAGAGCAAGTGCGTGACATTCGCCCGCGCTTTTTTTTAAAGACATACATAATGTAGCAAGTCAACGTGAGTGAATAAATGTAAGCTCTTTATTTAGCTTTTAAGTAAGCCATTTATTTTACAAATTTTAAAATTAGAAATACTATTTACCTACATATTTGTTATGAGTTTCTTGACATTTTTTTAATACAAATTTACAGAAAAAAACTTTCAATCTTACAAAATTACTAACAAATGCTGTATACCCAGAAGAATGCACTCAAGATGATTTGTTGACGAATGCATCTTTCATAGCGAACCACTTCTCAAATGGATCTAATTTTGAAACATCAATTATATTTTCGAAATCTACAACCCAGGAATCAGTTAATATTTTCATGGATGAAACTATTGTTGACGAAGATTTAGTAAGATGCCTCACACAGACGGACACTGCCAATAAGACTTGTATTTAACTTTTATATAAATAATAAGTTTAAAGAAAATAAAAAGATTTCTCTGCAGTACGCGAAGAAGACATGGAGTTGTTAGACGTAATGCAAGAGTTAGAAGACAAACAAGATGAAAATAATATAGACTTAGATAGCACACTCGCTCCACTTTCACAAAATAACAAGTGTAAGAATCTTAGACACAATTTTTTTTTTTCGAATTGACTCAAAAGTAGCGCATTAAATTTAAGTTAATGACTCACAACACGCAATACGTAAAAAACTAACGTCTAACGACTCGAGTGAAGATGAATCAGATAATGAATGTCTAAATGATTTTACTATGGCCATGGACGATATGGATGAGTTGTTGATACAATTAAGTCAGTCCTCGTAAGTTTTTACGCCTTAATTAAATATTATAAATATATCTTTTTTATCAGATTACCAGATATTGTTCAATTTGATGGAGCTGATGATTTACTGAGAACTCCGAAAAAAAAACTAAAAACTAAGCAGCAAAATACACCAATTCTTAACACACCAAAGGGAGTGATTAAAACTGATTCACCCAGAACTCCTAAAAGCACAGCAAAAAAATATGAGCCTTTGCCGCTTCTGATAAAATCACGATCTGTAAAAAGTATTATTTTTGTATATTACGATTATTATAGTTTTTAACATTGCTTTTTTTTAAAGAAAATCTTACAAGTACGACTGAAGAAACAGGAGTGGGTTCTATTGGAAATACCATCAATGTTCCAGATGCAGTAACAATAGATAAGTATGAGAACAAAATTAAATGATGCATACTGACGATTTTTATTTTATTAAAGTGTATATAGACAATTCATAAAGTTTTTTCCCGTATAAAGCATGGAACACAATTAATCATGACTAAAACTTTTCCTCACGTCATTCATGCTCGCAAATTTGAGCAAATCTGCTTGAAAAACTATGTTTCAGAATTTACACACTATCAGAATTGATAATATTCTTTCATTCATGGCATAGCATGGTATCAAAACTGATGTTTATCTCGTACTATATTTTGACTCTAAACGAGACTAGCGTTGCTCTTTCCAATGATAACGAATTCACGATCTAGATTTCAGTACGAAAACTATCAATTTATTCCCAAAAAAACTAACTCCAACCAAAATTATAACTTGGTTTATTATTAGTTCCCATTTATTTTTGGAACTAAAACCAAACGCGCTCTGAACGCTCAGAGATATTTTTAATTGGGATACAAAATCTCTACCCCACTTGGGGGTTTGAGTTATGGTGAAATTGATTTGTTTGGATGTAAGAGTGTGAAAGCAGAATATTAAAATCATTTTATTCACAGTTTGATTAAAAATTTTTTCCAATAAACATTAAAAAGTAATTAATTTAAAATTAAGATATTCACCCGTGTTAAAAATACTTTCGTTTTAAAAACATAGGTGTTCTTTACTCAATTATTCTGAATAGTCCAGTCATATTAGACATTCGACTCCGGAAAAATCGCCGGAAAGGTGGATTTTGGTATACAGTCTCCTGATTATTTTCTTAAGAAACTGTAAAAAGTCCCCATCGATAGGAGCGCCGCTTACAATTTTACGGGGGGTTAAAGGCCCCCCAAAATGGTTTTTCAGGAATATTTGCTGAAACGAAACTTAAGTATTTAAAATCAACATAAGAGCTTATGTGACATATAACGCTGAGGAAAAGGTAGAACATAAATTATTAAGTTTCGTTTCAGCAAATGGCCCTAAATAGTATTTCTGATGCAACGCATTGCCTTGTTTTGCAGACAAATATTCGAACCGGGGTTTAATTATTACATTACACCAAAGAATTTAAAGTTACCAAGAAGGCGCATCTCATACAATTTTTTTTACTGCACATTTTTATATGGTGGGTTCCAATATTGCGGCCTGCTCCCAGAGCTTTTGCTTTTTTTATGGGCTTTTCAAGGACAAAAAAGCAGACTGTTTCAATGTGTGTGGTATCTCATTTTAAAAGCGCTGAGAGAAATATTGAAAAGCCCATATGAAAGCCAAAGTGCGGGTTCCAAACATTGGAACCCGGCATTTTCAGTAGAAATTTGGTAATTTTATATTCTTTAGTTACATACATTTATTGGATTTTTCAATGATAGTCTAGTCGGATTCTATTAAAAAACCGATTTTCGTTGACACTACTATTATATGATCTTAATAAAGCTCCTGGTTCAAGTTATTATGTATTTAAAATCATGGTATTATTTAAAATACGAGAAAAAAAAATCCTATTAAGTTAAAATGAATTAATTTTAAACCTTTTAATGATTCAATATCTTGCTGCAATAACTGTTTCATTAGTTTAACATCGCTGCCAGAAATAGTCAACGACGCGTCGTCGGGAAACAGTGTCAGTTTTAAACTAAGAATAACATAAATCATATCATTGATATGAAGTACGAACAGTAATTTCCCAAGAAGCGATGCTTGTTAAACATCAAAACCAACTCAATTCATTTTAGGCGGAAGGGTAATTTTCTAAAAGAGCTACTTAAAATAGAAAAAAAAATCATTAAAAAGCAACGGCTTTTCCCGCCCAAACGGGGGGAAATTGACCACCCCCTCTTCACATACGATTTTTTCTTTTCTCGACTACACGCTCTAGCTTTTAGTCACACTTTAGGTGAATCACCCTGTACAGATATAGATTTATAAGTTTAACTTCCCACATGAGCTTATACTTGATGACTGATGAGGCTTACGCATTTTATTCAATATTTTAAATTCCTTATATGGATACTTACTTTATTTTTCAATGGCCAAAATATTTCAGTCGCACTTTTAAACGAAGACATCTTGAAGACTTGGATAAAACACATATAACTTGTAAACTACGTCCTTTTCGAAAAAGAACCGAAGTTAAACTTAAAACATATAGCCCCCAAAATGTTAAATATGAACCTTATGAGCGTGGAACTAATCAAACGTATACAACAGAACATAAAAATCGACTTCTTAAAAAAAAAGATGAAAAATCTCGTTTAGTGTTATCCGATTTTAATCCGACAGTTAATATCGAAAGGTTTTCCATAGAAAAGAATTTAAACGCAGTTTCCAAACACCAAAAACCTAATCCAGAGACAATGGTGCTATCGGGAGAAGATAAGGTGCCTCATGGTGTTGATAAGAATCACATTCAAAGTTTAAAATGCTCTCCAATGTCCTGTCAATCACCATTGGAAGTAACAAATTTAAAATTTAATCCAAAATGTAGACTTAAAAGATGCACACCTACAAAGGTCTCGAAACAAAATTCTCCGGAAAAAATTTCAAAAAAACATGAACAAACTCCTACGAACACTACTAAATTAAATGTTAGCTTGAGAGAAAAAAAAGGCAACGAAGAAACGCTGCCAACACCTTTGACCGAGCAGGGAAATGAATCACAAAATCATAATGTGAGTGTTGATAATGTAATAGGAAATAACTATACTAAAACAAGATCTATTTCAAAAAAAAGAAAGCGGCTTGCTCTTAAATCAAACAAGCGAGTCAAGGAAACCTTGTTCTATAAAAAGGAAAAAAAGTCTCTTGAAAATTGTTTTGAAAATAAAACCGATGTTGAGGATGTGAATTTTGATGATTTGAAGAAATTTTCAGTCAAATTTAGCAAGCCCACTCAACCTTTAACAAAAAAACTTCGAGTAGTTATAAAAAGATTGCAAATTGAAAATAAAATGAGTACTCAAACAGAAAAAATAACAACGCCAAAAGAAAAATCGAACAAGAATTTTAAAAAAATACCATTTGAGGATGTTTTAAATACCTTTGAACTAAGGAATAAGATCTCTGGCTCTCCGCGGTCTTCAAAAGTTTATCATGAAGAATTTAAAGACACAGAATACGAACATGAAATGCATAGTTTTTGTGAACGATCATTTATTATGGATAAAACAATATATAGCGATTTTTCCGATGTTCAAGCTGCTTCTGGAACTGACATAATTGTAATCAAACCAAAAACTCAAACAGAAACTTATGATGAAGTTAAAAATAGCTATAAAATACACAATATTCCTGCCATAGTACATAAACAACCTTTTTACAGTAATTATCTTGATGTGACAAGCAAAAAAGAAGTAGGGCATACACTTCTTTGCATTCCTGGTATATCACTTAACGACGTTGAAGATTTTAAAAGTTCAATATCTAGCGTCGAAAGTTTCTCTAACCATAGAAGGAAAATGGTTCAAGCAATGAAGAGTCAGTTGCGTAATGATGTTTGTATTAAAGAGTACTTATCTAGTGATAAAATTATTATTACAATGCCGAATAAACTTCCTCCTAGCAAGCAAGATGCTAAAATTTGGTTAAAAGCAAAAGAACTTTTAAATAAAAAGAATCTTGAATTAAACGAAGTAGAAGATAGCCCAATAGAATTACATCGCCAAAAAGTGTGCATATTAACAAATACACAAAACGATGAAGGTTTAGAAGATACTGATAGTTCAATGCGCAGTGTTACACTAACTCCGTTGACTCCTGTAAAAAATAATCAAACACCAATGGAAAATGTTACTCCTTTGGCAGTTGTGGAAAGAGCGGTAAGAAATGATAAAACAGAAGGAGAACTTTCGAAAAATCTGGAGGTACCAAGCGATTTGCAAAAAAATAGTAAAGATAAGGCGTCACAAATAAAAGGATCTGATGATGATTTCAAAATCAATCAAAATACCACGCAATCTACTAAAATTGATCCAAGTGAAGCGGTGAGTATCAAATCGATGCTAACACATAAGTTTTCTCAAGTATTTAATCAATATTTACAATGCGCACAATGTGATCATTTTAAATTTAAACAGCCACTAAGTAATTTAATCTTTTTTGTTTGTTGTAAAAATAACAGGCTCTGGCGGAATTAGAAAAAATATCATTTCTAAATAACATCCACAATTCCCAGGGATCATTTGACTCGAGCTTTGGAATAAGTAATGTAACTTTAAATAACACCTTTGGATTTAAAGTAAATTTAGAAAATCTACAACAAGCTAAATCTGATATTGAAGTAAGTTGTATGAGTATTTACTAATAACCGATACTTAAAAATGAATTCTTTTATTATTTTAGCACAATTACCTTACAACTCTTTCGCTTGAAGTTTTTGTTGCAACACGAGATGACTTACTGCCAAATCCGCAATTTGATGCAATTTCATGTATATTTTATGCCGTAGAAAATAGTATTCCCTCCTCAGAAAATTCTGAAGACTTGTCGAAAACTGCTGGCCTTATTATAATAAATGATGATAACAGTTTGATTAGTTCTAGTACTAACTGCCTCGGTTCAGGTTTTAAAGTTATAGAGGTTGCCAATGAAATTGAAGGATTAAAACAGCTTATAGACGTATGTGGTTACTGGGATCCTGATATTTTTGTAGGATACGAAATTGAAATGTCTTCTTGGGGATATGTAATGGAAAGAGCTAAATTTCTTGATTTCAATATTGCACCGTTGCTCTCGAGAGTTCCAACACAAAATGTGCGCGACTTTATAGATGAAGAACGAGAAAAACTTACAGATTTGGATGTGGAGGTATTTTCTGCAAGAAGTTACATATATCCAAATTTAAATATTTTATAGTTTATCTAAAAAAAAAAAAAAAAAAACAGACAAAACTCTGCGGCAGAATTTTGCTAGACGTATGGCGATTAATGCGATCAGAAATTGCGCTCACATCTTACACATTTGAGAATGTAATGTATCACATTTTGCATCGACGGTGCCCACTGCACACATATAAAGACCTTACAAAGTGGTTTCGTTCCCCACAAACAAGATGGATTGTTTTGGAATACTATTTTGAAAGAGTGCGGGGAACGCTAGAATTACTGGATCAACTGGATTTAATCGGGCGAACCAGTGAAATGGCAAAACTTATTGGTATTCAGTTCTATGAGGTTCTTTCCCGCGGATCGCAATTTAGAGTGGAGAGTATGATGTTGCGGTAAGCACTTAGTCAATTAGTAGGATTATTAAGATTTGTTACTCCAATCAAACGCCTTCCATATACCTATTTGTTTATTTGTGGTCATATTTCTCACACTAAAAAGGTTGGCCGGAATCCTTAATTTTGGTACAAACGTACAAACCCCGTTTTACCGGACTAATAGAAACTTAACAGCTTAATAATCGCTTAGTCAATTAAAGAAAAATTGAATTATCTTGCGTTCCCAAATCTTTAATTCTTTAATTTATACTACTTTACAACCACAATTGTTCGAACGTAAATAAACAAATTTTTTGCAGGATTGCGAAACCAAAAAATTTGGTGCCACTTTCACCTAGTGTTCAGCAGCGTGCTCATATGCGAGCCCCGGAATACTTGCCACTTATATTAGAACCGCAGTCAAGATTCTACCCCGATCCAATGATTGTCTTGGACTTTCAAAGTCTCTATCCTAGTATGATAATGGCGTATAACTATTGCTTTTCCACATGTCTTGGTCGAGTCGAGCATTTAGGACAGTAAGTTTTAAAATCGAAACAAAAATGTACATGTATTGTGATAGTGTTTTATTATAATAGATCAACACCTTTTGAATTTGGTGCTTCTCAGCTTCGTACATCACCAAAGTTACTTAAACAGCTTTTGAAAAACGATATGATTACAATATCACCTTGTGGAATTGCATACATAAAAAAAGAAATTCGAGAAGGCGTTCTACCTAGAATGTTAAAAGAGATTTTAGATACCCGCCAAATGGTGAAGCAGTCAATGAAATTACACAAAAACAATACAGCACTCCAGAGGATACTTCATTCCCGACAGCTGGGTCTTAAATTGATTGCAAACGTAACATACGGCTATACAGCCGCCAATTTCAGTGGACGCATGCCATGTGTTGAAGTCGGTGATAGTGTGGTGGCAAAGGGACGTGAAACACTTGAACGTGCAATCAAATTAGTAGAAGCTAATGAAGAATGGAATGTAAAAGTAGTTTATGGTGATACAGATTCTATGTTCGTTCTTGTACCTGGTAGAAGCAAAACAGAAGCTTTTAAAATAGGCTCTGAGATCGCTGAGTTGGTCTCGAAACATAATCCGCAACCAGTGAAACTGAAACTTGAAAAAGTCTATCAACCTTGTATTTTGCAGGTGAGTGTTAATATCGTAAGTTGGGTTTTCTTGAGAATTATGTATATATAGCACAGTAAGAGTTATAAGGCTCTTTTTTATGTTCCAAAGTAGTATTCATCGAAAATCACTATTATCTGGAGAAAAAAATTTCAGTAATTGCCAATAATTTATTATTGTTGTATTACGTGGCGTGATGGTTAGTGCGATGGACTGTCATGCCGAAAGTCTAAGGTTCGATCCCCAGCCTCGCCACCTGTTTAATTAAAAAAAAACGGCTACTGCCTCTTGCGAGGAATTGACAAATCCTCCAAGAGTATCTCCTGTCACAGAAAAGTGCCGCTCACCTTAGCCGTACGAATTCGGCAATAAACTGTAGGTCCCCTCCATTCCTGCAGACACGCACACAGGAATGGTTGAGAGTTGTAAGTCACTAGGCCCTAGTTCTTCATGAGCTGTTGTGCCATCAAATTTATATTTTATTTTTATTTATAATTTATGTATTACATGGCAGGGTTGGTAAATCTCACGAAAAACACGCCTATAAGTTCAAATGTTTACACATTTTTGCTTCGGAATATTGGAAACTAAACTGTTTTAAGGTTTAATGCTCCAACAGACCAAGAGCTAGAGAACTGAATAAACTTACCTCATTTAAGCAAGTATTAAACATATATCACATAATTCATGGCCATCAATACAACACTACTAAAAAAAAAAGGTGCTCATTTATACTTCATTTCCGCAAGACTCATCTTTTTATTGAGCTAATGGAGGCTATCGTGAATAAAATTTCTCTGTGAAAATTAAAATGCAAATATTTTTCAACTGCTATTCAAGTTAAAGCCAAATTCTGCTAGGTTTATTCCCGATACCAATAAATTCGGAGGGACACAAATGATCATTCTTTACGTTCCAAACTTTTGATGGTGGGAAACAATCCCAGGAAAATTTTATTCGCAATACCCCTCAATAATAGGGTGCCATTATACACTGCAGGCCAAAAGTTTGAGTCCAATGTAGTCAACTGACTTCATTCATGCCTGGGGTTTGATTTTATGAATTAAAGATTGAGTTTTTTTTACCAGAGTTTCTTACCTCTTAAAATACGTTACACGTACAGGTAGTAAAAGTGGGATTTTTGAACCATATTTTTTTAAAAAAGGGCGTTTTGTTTGTAAATGTGGAAAAACCGATTATTTGGATTATTGAGAAGTACCTAGGTTTTTCATAATAATGAATTTTTCTAACTTTTGGTTGTTGATTCAGTACTTTTATGACTCCGTACATAAAAATGTTTTCAAAACCGAAAAATTGTAGACCTGGATTTGCAAGTTTTTTATATATAAAATCCACGCTTTAAAGTCATAAGCATTTATTTGAGATTCTTCACCTAAGCAACTAGTTCAAAATGAAACAAGTTGAGGAAATCACGATTGAAAAACATTCTGCCATCATTACTCTTATTAAAGAAGGCAAATCGCAGGGGAAGTTGCTTTGCAGTTGAAGATATCGAAGGGCTGCGTTCAACGTACCATTGAGCGACACGCTCAAACCGGACTTCTTGAGGATGAACGACGCTTAGGATTGCCTAGATCTACAACTAAACACGAGGATCTGCTAATAGTAACAACAAGATAATACGTGTCGAAATTAATACAACACGGGATAAGACGCTGTTTTTGAATACGGACAAACGTAGGCTAAGAGATGCTGGACTATTTGAACGAGTTGCTGTTCGAAAACCACTTCTTCGACCACAAAACAAGGTGAAACGGTTAGAGTAGGCCAAAAAGCATAGACACTGGATGGAAGAAGATTTTAGCAGAGTTTTATGGAGCGATGAATCTAAGTTCGAGGTATGTGGCACAAAACGGTCGGTTTTCGTTCGACGCAGCGCTGAACAAAAGATGCTTCCCGACTGTATGGTTCCTACCGTCAAGCATAGAGGTGGTTCTGTGATGGTCTGGGGATGTTTATCTTCAAGTGGAGTGGGAGGTTTGACTCGAGTTATTGAAAAAATGAACAAGGAGGCGTATAAGAAGATATTGGAAAAAACGCTTTGATCTCTGGATTAAGATTGATTGACGAATGATTCGTATTTCAGCAGGTCAATGACCCTAAACACACGTCCAGACTTTGCCAGGATTACCTCAAAGATAGAGAAGACGAAGAAATCTTACAAGTCATGACATGCCCGCCGCAATCATAGGATATTAACCCTATAGAGTTATTGTGGGAAGAGCTGGATAGAAGGGTCCGGAATCAATGCCCTTCATCGGAATCTGCATTGTGGAATACATTACAGGAATGCTGGAAATATATACCACATGAAATAATAAAAAAACTTATATCTAGAATGCTCAGAATTGTAAAAAAAAAGTGATCGAATGTAAAGGAAGCTTTTTCGACGAATAATCGGTTTGAGTCTTTTTTTCTTTTTTTTAAATAAATTCCTATGTGCTAAAAAAATTAAAATATTTGTCGCTTTTTTTTGCTTTTATTATATTCCTCTCAAATTCTCCATACTTATTTTTTCACTTAAAGGCTTTTTTCGATGCCAGAACTTGGTTTTCCTTCTTAAAATGAGTGGACTCAAACTTTTGGCCTGCAGTGTACTTATGTTTGCATGACCTTAAATCGATTTCAAATGCATAAAAAACTCTTTTTTTTCATACATTACATTCGCTCTGAGGTAATAATTTAAAATGGTATTTTTTAAGTTAAAAGAATAAGGTAATTAACATAATGGTGAAAAATAAAACCCCCTTACCACGATTTTTTTTTGTTTGGTTTCAAGCTACAAGAAAAAGCTTTATGCGCATTTTAAGGGTGGCCCTGTTACACAATAAAAATTAAAGTGTTAATAAAATTTACCGCGGCTTTAGGAGATGGAAATTAAAATCCGAAAAAGGTGAATAATTTTTTAGGCCCATTCAAACTGCTGTTGTAGAATCCGGAGATTTACCGGAGATAATTTCATATTCCACACACACGCTGCTCTCAACAGTGCTGTTGACAAAGTATCATCGAAATAGTAATGTAACATTTGCGGGAAAAAATTTGGGATGTGAAATTTAAAAATCCGCCCGAATTTTACTTCAATATAATTTTCTACAGCAATGTGCAGCGTGTGTGTGTATACGATTACACTGATACCGCGAATAACGACAAAGTGTTGAAGAAATATGAAAAAGACTTGTTTCATTTGTATTGAAGCACAGAATCACATACTAAGTAATGATATAAGTACACTTTTTCTCTATTTTTTATAGACAAAAAAACGTTACGTCGGCTATATGTTTGAATCGCCGGACCAGAAAGAACCAATTTTTGAAGCAAAGGGCATCGAAACTGTCCGGAGAGATGGTTGTCCGGCCGCAGTTAAAATGCTCGAGAAAACACTTCGAATTCTATTTGATACATCTGATGTAAGCCAAGTTAAAAAATACATATGTCGTCAATTTACAAAGCTTCTTTCTGGAAAAGCAAATATTCAAGACCTTTTATTTGCGAAGGAGTTCCGCGGTTTGAAAGGTTACAAACCAACAGCATGTGTGCCTGCTCTTGAGTTGACGAGGTAAGAATCAATTCACTTTACTTACTTTTGATCTTAAAAAAAAAAAAAAAACATATGTAGATATTAACGTGAAGGAAATCATTTTAGCGCCCTTTTTTCAGATTAATAGTTAAAGGATGGCGGACAAGCATAAGGTGTATGCCACAGCACAAATTAAAAACATTTCGTTCAAAATTTTATTTAAACGCTTAAATTTTAACATGAAGCTGCTTATGGCTCACAATAGGTTTTGAAATTACGGGCGAAGAAAAAAGTTTTAATGAGATATAATATGAAACTCACAATAAGGCTAAATATAATCGATTTAAATTTTAATATTTTATAATAGTCATTTGGAAGTACCACCTAAAGGATTCTTTAGATATCGGATTTATCTCCGTAAGACAGCTTGCCTAACCTATGAGCAGACGGCATATAAAAAGCCACAACGGTTTGCTACTCTGACGCCACGTTAAGTCGTAAATGTTTTTCATATTATATACAGGGTGATCGGTATAAGATGCACCAAACTGCTGGAGCGAGTAGGTTAGGTTAAGAAAAGAAATAAATCGTATAGGGGGGGTAGGTATATTCCCCCCTTTTAGGCAGGAGGGGCAATTTTATAAAAAATTGACTTAAAACAGAAAAAAAATATTTAAAAAACAACCGTACAATTTAAAATGCCATGCTATACCTTTTTGGAAAGCCAGAAATCTATTCTTTGATTTTCATTTTAAATTAAGTTGTGTTAGTGAATAGTTTTTGAAAAATTAATTTCCAAACTCGAAATTTTGAAAAAAAAATGTAAAAAAAAGTTTCAAACTAATTTTTTTCAAAATTTTATGTAACTAAGTATGATTTTTGTTTTAAAAATTCAATGCTCTTTATAATTTTCAATAAAAAATAAAAAACCGGATGCTAAAATGTCTTAGTTTTTGAGAAAATTTAAAATAACGAAATCTAACTTACTACTTAATTTGTAGAAATAGGATCTTTGGAACAACGGATGGAAGTCGAATTTAAGGAAAACTTACTTTTGTTATTTTCAATTTTCTCAAAAACTAGACTACATTTTGACATCTGGTTTTCAATGTTTGACTAAAAATTGATGGGAGTATTGAATATTAAAAATAAAAGTACTACTAAATAACGTAAAATTTTTAACAAAATGAGTTTTGAACACAATTTAAATTTTTTTTTTTTTCAAAAATTTTTGAAAATTAAGTTTTAAAAAACTGTTCATTAAAAGAACTTAATTTATAAACAAAATGGAAGCACATATTTCTGGCTTAACAAAAAAGTATAGCAAGACGTTTTAGCCATTACCGATGTTTTTTAATAATTTTTCTGTATTAAGTCAATTATTTTAGAAAATTTCTCCTCCTGTTATTTTCAATTTTCTCAAAAACTAAAAGACATTTTAGCATCCGGTTTTCTGTTTTAACTGAAAGCTAATAAGAGCATTGAATTTTAAAAACAATAATTATTATTATTTGCATAAAATTTTGAAAAATTTTTTTTGAAACTTTTTTTTTTCAATTTTTTTTTTTACAAATTTCGAGTTTGGAAATTAATTTTTCAAAAACTATTCACTAACACAACTTAATTTAAAATGAAAATCAAAGAAGAGATTTTTGGCCTTTTCAAAACGGTATAGCATGGCATTGTAAATTGTATGGTTGTTTTTCAAATATTTTTTTTTGTTTTAAGTCCATTTTTTAGAAAATTGCCCCTCCTGCCTAAATGGGGGAAATAGACCCCCCGCTCCCATACGATTTTTTTCTTGTCATAACATAACCTAACCTACTCGCTCCAGCAGTTTGGTGCATCTTATACCGATTACCCTGTATTAATAGATCAGTGTTCGCAAACTTACATAATGGGGGTGTTCGCAAGATATGCAAAAAATTGTCGCAAATGTATTTTTGATCAAGGTGCTCGCTCAATGTGATCGCATCGAGAATCAAATTGAAATCACTGACACTGATCGAAGTAACTTTATTTTGACTTTTCGTGACAAATGAAGTTATAAGTCGAAAAGGAAGCGAAACTGCGAATTTCTACAAATTGTTTTTTTTTTTTATGTTAAAATCTTGCCGCCGTTGAATTCGTTTGAAAACGGGAGGTTGTGTCGTTGGTTAGAATACAACAAGTAAACAAAATAACACACACCAAAGTAGATTTCTCTCGCTCTACTATACTTTGTGTTAGTTGGTTTACCTAGCTAAGCGGACTTACGCATGTACGAAGTAAACAAAATACACACACATGTACCTACACAAAAAAAAAACAACAAAACAAGAGCATAGAACATCAGAAATTAATACGTGCATTCCGTAGGTTTTTTTTTTTTCAATCATGTCGACTTTGAAATCCTCAATACTGAATTCGCAGTGCATTGTTCTCTTTTCTTTCCACGTTATATCAATTATGAGAGCACTACACTGTGCATCACTGCGGATTCCATAATCAGTATGAAAGATTCGTTCATTGTCTAAAGGGTTAGTGAATTTCTAGGAGGAATTTTTTTGAGAGGATTTGTTTTTTGTGAATTTAAAGTTCGTGGTATATAGCAGGAATTAGTTATAGTTGTAGGTGTTTTGGTTTTGTAAATTTGCAATTTATTTCGATTACGATTTTATTATATCGGATTGAATATCTACTACAAATATCTTTTCAAAACATCTTCTGTCAGGCGTCCCATGACGGCTCACTTTTTTCACATTACTGTACTCTGATTGGTAACGTGAAATTGGGTACGTTCAGAAGACATAGGGAACTCCATAAGTAGTCAACTACGTTCGTTGAACGCAAATTTGACCTAGGAACCTAGTTGATGACTAGAGATGTCATTAATGCCAAACTATGAACTTTACTTCGAGCCATTACCTTTCGTTGATAGGAAGAAAGTACTTTTGATGATATTTTTATCTGAGAATCACTTCACACAAGGCAGAAATCCGTTAGGAATTATGTATATTATTTGTAAACTTTTCTTACTAATGATACATTTTTTAAATTGAATCTTTATTTATTTATTTCAAACTGTGAAGATAAACGTAAAAAAAAAATCAAGTCACGAAAGAATAAAGTTCAGCTTGCTGTTTAATGACAAAATATAATCAGCTGATATTCTGACATAAATGCACTTGACTAGAAATGTAGGGAGATATTTCTCACCTAGCTTTCCAGCCATTTTCCAATTAAATTTGCCTAGATTGGAATGCATATTTTTGACAGCTGACCAATCAGAAACTAGAAACTTGCCTAGCTTCCTAGTCGCCTACGTTTTCTGAACGTGCCCATTTTCATCAAGTTTCCCACACTTGTTTTTTTTTAGCTACGGATTTTGACACCAAAATGTGAAAATTTGCAATAAAATTAAATAAGGAAAAAGGTCTTTGTTTTTAAATAAAAATTACCATTTATTAAATAGTTTTTATTATTTCAAATTAATTAATGTGGCAAGATTTACCTTTCTATTGAATTGAGTCGATGAGGTCGATGCTACATCAGTGCCTTTGTTCTGTAATGCCGGATTTACACGAGTGACAAAATGTCATTAAATTGGTCATTTTATACCAATTAACTGTCATAAAACCGGATTATGAAAATTTATTGGTATAAAATGACAAATTTAATGACATTTTGTCACTCGTGTAAATCCGGCATAACTCTCACATCGATAAAATTGGTCCAGAAACGATAAGAAATGAAACAAAACTCATGTAAATTGTTTCAGTTCGTATTGCTTCTCGACCAATTTCGTTGTCTTTCTGTTTCGTTTTTCTTCTTCTTCACATAAATAGTTGTTATTTATTAATAACTTTTTGAAGTCAGTGCCTACGTTCTGTAATTCTCACATGTATAAAATTGGTCGAGAAACGATGAAAACTGAAACAAAATACATGAGTTTTGTTCCATTTTTCAGCATTTCTCGACTGATTTTTTCGATGTGAAAGTTACAGAACGTAGGCACAGATTATTAATTTAAATATTAAATTTTCTATTAACAAAAAAAGTATCAAACAATTTTTTTTTTCAGAAAGTGGATGCAATTGGACCCTCGTAAAATCCCACGTTCTGGAGAACGGGTACAATTTGTTATTACAAATGGGCCACCCGGTGTACCACTAATTAAATTAGTACGCAGTCCTCAAGAAGTCCTAGCAGATGAAGGATTGAAAATTAATGCAATTTACTACATAACAAAAGCGATAATTCCTCCACTTAATCGGTGTCTCTTACTGATTGGAGCCGATGTAAACGAATGGTCAGTTTTTTTTTTAGGAAATCCGATTTTTTTTATCAGAACCATGTGTACTTCTTGACTGTCATAACGACAAACGTAAATTATATGCACAATAAGTCGCGAAAGCCCTTCATGAATATTGTTGATTTAGTAAAATAAGACATTAAAACAAAAAAATTCGTTCCTATAAAACTTAACGAAATTGAGCTCATCAGAGATCACATTCTTCATGGACAGCCAAGCTGCTATCAAAGCATTATCCAGTGAGACCATAAGATCCAAAGCAGTAGCTAAATGTCGTGACTTACTGAACAAGATTTGTAACACTAACCAAGTCAAACTCTGCTGGGTTCCTGGACATAGCAATATATAGAAGGGAATGACATAGCAGATGCACTGGCAAGGAAAGAGACAGTAGAAGCCAATTAGATACGGGCCCAGACGTCCCGATTGGCGTAATCAAAAAGAAAATAGACCTAATAATGAAAGAGCAAATCAATAACTCCCTGGATATTCAATTGCGCCATCTCTAGAAGTTTATGGCCTAGAATTAATGAAAAGAAAGCTCAGTATATTTTATCGCTGAGTAAAAAGACCATTAGAACCCTGATAGGTGTACTGACGGGACATTGTGCCATTGGCATAACGGCCACTAGATTGGGTGTTTACGCATCCGATTTCTGTAGGAGCTGTCCAGAATGTTGAAGAAACCATTAAACACCTGCTCTGCGACTGCCCAAACCTCCAAACAAGTCGCAAGTAACAAGTGCTGAGCCCGTATTACGAAACGAAAGGCAAAACAAACGATACCTAAGAAAACGATAGCCATGACATTGACCGATTATGATTTACGAAAATGGATGCATGAACAAATTGCAAGATTAAATCAAAAAATCTAATTTTTAAAATAAATATGCGAGATTTAATAATAATCCTAAGTCAGAAGTATAAAAAACCATAAAATACGATCGCCAAAAACAGTCGTAAAAAAAAACGAGTATCGTTTTAAGAAAACGACTATCGTAAAATGTAATCGCAACGTAACGATAAAACGAGGAATTTTGAGCGATAATCGTTATTCGTAATACGGGCCCTGTATTTTCTTTTACATTATATGTAAAATTACTTTATGTTGTAATGAATAATAAAAATAATAAATTCTTCATTCTAATGGTAAAAGAAACGTTTAGGCCAGTCATTAAGGACCGTTTTTATTTTTTTTTTGAAAAATGTGTACTATTATGCATGTACTCGAATATTTAAGATTTACAGTACCAACATTTGATGATTTTCTTTTATTTATATTCAATATTTCATTTATAGGTTTGCAAGTTTACCGAGAAAAATTCTATTCAGCACTGCACTCACTTCAGCGAACGAAGTTGTTTCATTAAATGGAATTAAAAAAAGTACAATATCCCAATATTTTTCCTCGACGAAGTGCATCGTAGATTGTGGGCGTCAAACAAAGGAAACAATTTGCTCAGTTTGTTTATTGGATGTGACAAACAGCTTGGTTGTCTTAGAAGAAAAAATTTCAAAATGGCAGAGAGGATACTTCCTAACACAATTTGTAATTGATTTAAAATTAAAAAAAAAAATTAATAATTTATTCATTTAACTGTTTTCTATTAAAGATATGTCAATCATGCTGTGGTCGCCCTAATTTTATCACCTGTACATCCTTCGACTGTCCTGTTCTGTATGTGCTTGAGATGAAAAAGCGTGAATTAATGAACATCAGTCAAATACGAAACATAATGAATGATTGGTTGTAATAATTATTAACTGTTCAAATATATTGTAACGATTAAATTTCATCTTAACTACTTTTTGTTACATTTAGGCCTTGGTAAACTATGTAATTTGTTGACTAAGTCAAGATCCTATATTTTCTTTGTTACCGACGACGTTTCGAGCATGAGAGCATACGAAGAAGAGGAAGGTTAGGAATAACAAAAATAAAAGAAAAATATTTTTGTTGTTGTTTTAGTATTGTATTGAATTAAATTAAAATATAAGGTTTTTTGCGACCTTTAGTCCGATGCGTTTCGCCAGGCACGACAGTTGGGCTCATCAGTTAGATGCTGTAGTACTTTTCTAGGGCGCAATATTTTGGTCGATGACTACCGACTCTTAATAAAATCTACAGCGTATATGCACTGCAAATTATATTAATATGATCATACTCTGGTTTTTATTTTACCAAAAAAAAAAACAGAAAAATTTTATACACACTATTTTAAAGTAAAAACAAAACTTTCTGACTTCGCTCACAGACGGCCCACAGTGGCCCGTGTTGACTTTTTTGGTTTCAAAAATCATATCTCTTAAACGAATAAAGATATCGCCAAATTTTTTTTTTTTTATCTTGAAGGAAATTTCCAAGGCTATAAAGTTTGTGAGTTTTAAGAAAAAATATTTACAGGGTGTTTCAGAATCTGCTGCACAAATAAAAAGTTTTAGCTAACGTGGTTAACATAATTGGTATTTAATTCTAAAAAGGTCGAAAGTCAATTTATGAAGTAAATTGAGTGTAATTTAATTGAAACAGTGGGGAAAAAGAAAACAAACCATTTTGAGTGAAACAGTGGGGAAAAAAATCAGTTTTTGTTTTTTTTTTTATTAATTGATTTTTTATTTTTTTTTAAGAGAGTACATTTATAAAGTATTTTATTGATAGAATACAATTCAAAAAGTAGAAAAACAAAATAAAAAGAACAAAAATTTGCATACAAACATTAAATTTCTTGGAAACTATCATCTAAGTCCGGGGTAATGCGTAATAAACTTATCATTTCCGGTGAGTATTGTGCTTTCAGATCTTTTTGGTTTCTTACATGCCTTAAGGAAGAAATAAGTGGATCGGATGAGATTGCTAGAATGTTAAATAGGTCTTCATTCTGCCGAATTATATAAACTTTGCACGTGTTTTGATATCTGTATTTCTTGTAGTCTTTATTTTTGGACTCCTGGGCTTCTTCTGACAATTCTCCAAGTGGTAGAGATTGGTATTCGATGATATTTTGACTATGAACCAACATTTTATGAAGAGTAGGTGTGATTGGTTTTTAGGGTACTTTTGTTTCACGATTTTTTTGGTGTATCCTCCAAATTTAACTGTATTCACAACTTTCTTGCAATTCTACACATTTAGTATTATTTTGATACTGGTTATAACCTCTTCATTGACTCCAGTTATTCGAGCGGTTGCCTCAGATTATTCAAAAAACCTCCTTGAAGTGTTTCTATAATTGCTATTTCCAAATCTTTGCTTTGGTTTATCTACATCAAGTCCAAGCTCATTGTGAAAACACCTTTGAATCTCTTGTTTTCTTCTCTTTTCTGCCTCCTTGATCCCAATAGATTCATCAAATTCCCCTCCCTCTTGTCGGTGTATAAGCCAGTTTCAAAATAAATTCCATGCACTTGATTCTAGCATGCAATGGAGAGATTCCATATTCGTAGTTATGTTCGTCGTTATTTAATTCATCCTGGTTATTGAAGTTTTTTGGGTCCTTTTACCTATCGGACATGACCGTGTAGACTTTTTTTCTGTTAATTCGTTTAAAACTTATCACTAGGTCTCTAGTTTCCTTACCATATACTAGTTAGAAACTCTTATCCATCAAATTACCTGACGATAATTAATCATACCCGAAATCAATAACATTCATACTTAAAAGATTTATTAGGGGTCACAAGAAATATATATAAAACCGTTTTAAAAAACTTAGGTCGGTTTCTCCTTCTAAATTACAAAAACCAATATATTTTAAACCAACACTCATACCTGCAAAACAAAGAAAAAATATTTTCCATGATGACAAAAAAAAACTCAGAAAATACCAATGACTTCATCAAATCAAATCGCTCTAGCTCAGCTCTATGCAACTTTATGCAGCTGAGTTTTTGGTTTTATATGGAGAGATATATAAGGGTTTACTACCCGTCGAGCTTGGCTTGATTATGTTTGAACCTTTTTTTTTTCTACTCAGTGTAAAGTCGAAAAAGTGTGTAAAAATGTTTGCTTCAAAAAACATTAAATTTAGCAGTTTAAAAAAATTTATCATTTTTTTTTTCATTTCTGATTATAGCAATTAACACATATATCAAGTAAAAATAACAAAAACAAAGTTTTATTTACACCTTTTTTCTAGTTTTTACACTCAAAATTAAAAATAATTGTTTTTTTCTCACCATAGAAATTTGTCAACTTTGACTCGCTCTACAAGTCAGCTTTGACTTTCATACAAATGAAATAATTATTTCGATTACTAGAGCTCCAAACATTTGTTTATTCAAAAACTGTAAAAGTTTTGCATTATAAACCCACCCGAAAAATGAATTTCGCAAGCACTTTTGCCTAAACGGGCCACTGTGCGGCCCTATCGAGGTAACCGTCGGAACGGAATTCTCTACGATTTCCTACAAATCGGAGACATTTTGCTGATCGGAGAACTACCTCGAAGCAAAATGTTTCCGATTCGTAGGAAATCGGAGAGAATTCCGCTCCGACGGTTACATCGATAGGGCCAAGAGTAACTATGGGGACGTTGAGCGCCCGTAGGGCAGAGTTATTTTTCAACGATTTAAGTTTATGTTATTATGATCACTTTTAATTTTATCACAATTTAAAAACAAAAACATAACTTTCATTCAGTTATTTATTTAATCGGATAAATATAATCCAAATTTTTTTTAACAGATTCATTAACAACTGCCTTGTTCCTTTAAAGTTGCCTAAGTATTTTTGAGCAGATAAAATTCGTAATCTAGTTTTACCAGCTACATATTATGTTCCTACTTTCCTGGCCGAAAAGAAATATAACTAAAAATCATTTGGGCGCCCCCAGCTTTTAGCCGTCTAACTTTACGCCGACTCTGTGTGAATGCATTTGTGGTTGTGCAACTCACACTACTTTGAAAAAAGCCTCAGTTTTTCACGATATGCCAGTTCCTCTTATTTCTTCTTCTATGGCTAACATAACATCTTTATTAAACCTTTCTCGTTTTACATATTCCCTCTTTGTCGAAACTATCGATTACTTTTCCCTTTTTCATTTTCTCTTTCTCACTTTATCCGTGAGAAACATTCCAGAACATACCCTTAAAAACGATAGATCTTTCAATAGAATCTTAATGAAACTCATATTTATTTTATATTATGATTAAAAACTCAATATATTTTACAAAATTGTTATAAAAGTTCTTCAAACAGCTTCTGATGCAATATTGATTTATTATTCGGAACAAGTTAAAAAATATTTGTTTGATCTAAATGTCTATATCAAACATAAGGCTATTTTTTGAATCTATATCAGACGATTCTGATTCAATCCGATTTCGCATGGAACAGGAATTTTCATGTTTGCCTTGAGTTGAGAGATCCAGCCCACTGTCGTGTTTTGAAGATTTTCTCTCGTTCTTACAATCCTTCTGGCAACATTCACTGTTGTTGGGAGACTGTAATTAAAAATACAAAACATTTAGGAACTTGTATTAAAATTTAAATAAATTATATAATAAAATAAATTGAAATTAATTCAATTCAGACGTTCAATGTTCGTTGACAATAATTTATTATTGAATACATTTTTTGTCAATTAATACTGATGATCAATGGTTATTGACAATTCAATAGGGGTATTCACGATCCGGTGCAATAAGTCTAGTAAATTGCAAAATT
The DNA here is from genome assembly GCA_947049315.1 of Epistrophella euchroma. NCBI lineage: Eukaryota > Metazoa > Arthropoda > Insecta > Diptera > Syrphidae > Epistrophella > Epistrophella euchroma. Next base: position 105,536,169 of record OX346245.1, on the reverse strand, counting down.
TTATTTTTGAGGTAGAGCGCAGGTTAGGTTAGGTTAGCGTGGCTGTCAGCACAAGTGCTTGACACACTTAGTGAGACCGTAGGTTGGTCCATTGTGATACCACATGAATCAAGTAGTTCTTCCTGCTCATTGAACCACTTAGAGCTTTTTACGAAGCTTGCGAGACGACTAATGTCTATGTTTACCAAATCGCTAGGATCATTATAGTAGAACTCTCCTAGATAAAGCCTACGTCTTTGAGAGACAGAGAGAGCAGGCCATGTACAGAGAACATGAGGAATGGATTCTTCCTCTTCTTCGCCCATACAACTTCTGCAGAAATCGTTCGAGTATAGCCCGAGCATCGTCGCATGTTTGCCTATAAGACAGTGTCCGGTTATGACACCTTTTACGGAGCCGTTATGTGATCTGCTTAGAGATAACAAACACTTAGAACGCTTCAGATCTCGTTGTGGCCAGATTTGTTTTTTCGCCATACAAGTGGTGATATTGTTCCAGTTAAGGTTTGTTTTCGCAATAGCATCTTGTTTCAGCATAAGTTTGCATGTAGCGATAGGTATACCTACATATATTTGCTCTATAAGGCAAAATAGATAGTGAGTGCGTTCGGGCGGCAATCCAAAGATATCCGAGGTTTGTGTTGTTGTAATCCAATAGGAAAATTCATCTAATGAACCAAACAGCTGTTGTCAGAAACAAATCTCAAGCTAACCGAAAATTTTCGGTATACTCAACTATCCGATGGGCAATTTTAGGAACGACTGATTGGTTTTGCAGTTGACTTTTGGTTTGCTTGTGTCGCGTCGGTCGTTTGTTTGTTTTTTGTAAAGGAATCAAATATTAGGTGTGTTTTGTTCAACTCCTTAATGTGCACATTCAGAAATTCTTCACATTAAGCAAAATTTTCACATGCAAATTCTACCAACAACAAGTTAACAGCACATTTGCTCTTCAGTAACTCTAAGGCTTAATGTGGAACATTGCAGAATCGGCACAGTAACTAGCTCAACAAAACACAACTATTATCAAAATGCTCTATAATGCATTTCAGTGTAATTTGGAATGAAATTAACAAAATATTCTTGTAAAAAATTAAACTTCAATTTTCCCTTTGTCAGCTGTTTTGACCTATCCTGATTTTTCGAAAACATTTAGATACTTATCTATCTCAGATTGATTGCCGCCCGAACGCGCCCAGTGTTGTTCCTCTTTTAGGGGGGTTCACATTCTCAAATTGTTTGACACGCCACGCACGGCATGATTGGCTTGATTTTGATAATGTGAAAGCTCCATCCAGCGGCATGTCATACATGCAGGATGGAAATCAAAATATTTTGACATTTTGCTTGCATGACAAGCATATTTGAAAATGTGAACGCATGCTTGGCAAACTCAAAGCAAATTTCATTTCCAAAGAAGTTCTCATGCCGTGCACATCGTAGGAAAAAATGTTAGAATGAATTTTATTGGTAACAGGGATAATTTAGATTGATTTAATGGGCTTAATATTAGTTTTCTGCAGATCCGGAATATATAAATTAATTTGTGGTTTAGTCTCCATGTTGTGTGATTTTTAAAATAAAGTTATAAAATAAAATTTAAAAAACTTAAAAGATTTTTTTTATTTTTAAATAAATTAAAATTTATTCGATTATATCACAACATTAATTAATTGAATTTAGCGACGCGTTTCGGTTTTAGATAACCATCATCGGGCTTAAATGCATTGATTCCGAGTCAATTAATTAATGTTGTGATATAATCGAATAAATTTTAATTTATTTAAACATAAAAAAATCTTTTAAGTTTTTTAAACTTTATTTTATAACTTTATTTTATATAAATTAAGCTAATTTTCTCATTTTATAAAATTTCATAGATACTTTGAGTAGTGTAGCATGGTCAAAGTTCTAATGAAAAGTGATGTTTGACAGCATACTTGACGAATGTGAACGCTACTGGTTTTCATCCATCAAACATTCATCATGCCGTGCGTGTCAAACATATTTGAGAATGTGAACCCCCCTTTTGGCGAGTTCAGCAGCTAGAGTTTGTAGAGACAGGGTTCAGAGATTTGATAGCGGCTTGGCTTAGTTTAAATAAAACTATCGATATATTATCGATAGTTTTATTTTTTAAAACCAAGCCATATTGAGGGCACAAATTCTTTAAGTTAAAAATTAGTAGTTCAAAAAGTTCTCCATCAAACTTCTTGAAAAAGTCCCACACAACGAATTTATTTTTAAGTTCATTTTACTAAAATACAACGGAATAAATTAAACCGGTAAATTTGTTAAATGTATAAAGTTACCACGCATAAAACTTTAATTTACAACCACGAAGCGAACGAAAAAAGATTTAAGACTTCAAATTCATGGAAAATAAACGCAGACTAGGGATTTGCGGTGATGATTTTAATAAAAAACGCACGAGTATGCGTTGTAATCGTGAAATGTACACACACCAATGCTTCACAGCTAATGAAGTTGTGAGGTCAAAAACTATCGATAGTTTTTTTTAAAACTATCAAATATTCGATTGTTTTTTACTATCGATAGACTATCGATGTTTAACGATCCCTTGCTTGTGTGTGTGAGAAGATGCATGAATGAAAGAATCTTTTAGAGCCTGATTACACGATTCTTTTTTTCGTTCGTTTCGTTATTCGTCTTTTTGACAGGTACGTATCCTCGTGATTACAAGATTCTTTTTTACATTCGTGAGACTTGTTTCGTTATTTTGACATTCAGAATCTCCGCGGTGGATTTATTGGAAAATAAACATTAATAATAATTAAAAAAGAGGTTTAATCACTTCTTGTTCAAATGTATACCCTATTTAGCAATGAAAAGCAATGTTAAAACTTATAATTAAAAGTTTAAAAGTTCCTCGCATAATGCTTTGATTTTAGAGATGAGCCATATAAAAAATTCTCAGCGATAAATCGGCACACACATTTATCGAACCGAAACATCGGTATTTTTCGAAATCGATACTTGAAAACAAAGGAAATACTTCTTCCTTTTCTATTTTAAGGACCAAATATGTTAAAATTTCACATCAAAACGTGTTTTTGATTTTGGTGTCTTTCAAAATTTATAAACTACTTTCCTCCATTAAATCTTCAATATTTTAATTAATAAAAAAAAATGATTTGATAACATTTTGGAAAGTTAAAAAATTAAAGCTACTAAAGCATAGGCTTCTTCTTTGTACAAATGTAGACATTTTTCATATTAAGCTAAGTTCTTACATGTAAATCACACCAACAAAAAGCTATCAAAACATTTACTTCTTCAGTAACTCATAAAATATACCACCATAACCTGAAAAATGATTTTACCACACCACGTATATTTTCCCCAATTCCCAAAGGAAATCTTATAAAAAAAAACACGACTTAACAGTTAACGTGTTTAATGCGATAACAGCTAAGTACTTTTACAAAAGCCCAGAGAATTTTCGACTTCTAATCTAAGCGCGAAGAATAGACGTGAATTTCATGCTTGTTATCGATTGTTTGTATTGAAACCTATGTGAGTTGTCGACTTTGCCAACCTGTGTTGTGGTTTTTTTCAACCAATTGGGAAGAGTCACACTCGTTTTATTAAAAAAACATTTTTAGACTTACTTTGGTGTGAACATTTATTGTCGTGGTTAAAAAGTAGATATTGACATAATTTGGAATTTGTACCAGATTTATAACTAGTTGTTACGCACCCTCTTTGCTGAACTCTTTGCTAACTCCTTTGGGTATTGAAATTATCCTTATTCCCTTTTCATGAAATAGTACCTAATGAACTTTTGTCAATTTTTTTTTAAATCCATCATATTCAATAAATTATAACAAATTAATAAAATTACAATATGCTTTCAAATGACAATTTTCTTATTGAAAGAACACACAACTTGACAGAAAACAACAAATATTTTTGTGAACTTTCTCTCTTTGCATTTGATTTAAACAAACTATTTTGTTTGCATGTTTCTATTTTCTTGTATGGTCGATGTAATTTATCAAAAAATCGATACTGAAATATGTATCGATGTTTTACTTTGAATAACGAATTCCGGTTACATCGATTGCCATCATCGCTCATCACTAATCGGTTGTCAAACCAGAACGTCAAATGTTCAACCAGATCCCCCTAACACTCCTCCAGTGTTATCCTCGATTCAACTTATCTAATATCTAAAACAAAATGCAAAATGTAATATTTTATAAAACTACCTATATGTATAGGCACACACCTACTTACAAGAATACTCAATCTTCAATTCTGTATTCTTCCTTTCTTTCATAGTTCGTAAGATATTTTATATGTATATATGTATATTTGTATATCTAAGTCATGCGGCAATACGCCAGCAAATTATCTCACTTCCAGCTCCTGAGCAAGAGCAGTATAACTATATATATTACTTGAAAGCCATGAGGCATCTAAACAAATGTCATTCCACAGCAGGCAATACATTACAGCCGCAGTTAACCTTAAGTCATAGTATTGTAAACACTGTCATCACTTTTCTCTTTAAAGTCTCAATAAAAAAAAAAAATGTTCAACCAGAAAAAGTCTTGAAATTTTCATTCCTGCTTACGTTACTTCATTCCCCTTACATTTATACATCCCTCACCATATCTGTCAAAATAACGAAAGACGAAACAACCGAAAAAAAGAATCGTGTAATCAGCGTCTTATTCATGGAGAAGATGCGGATATAGCTTTGTTCGATGTTCTCTGCTCCAGGGCGACCTAGGGAATGTCAATCAAATGTCAAAAAACTCAGGGCTACCTCGGGTTTCTATTTTACATCGAACACCTCAGAGCTACAAGTTTAAGCTCATGATTTTTTTTGACACATCATTCATAACTTTCCCTTTTTTCATCGACTTGCCATTTTGTTTAAAATTATATGGAAGAAACAAATAACACAATTATCAACAAAATATCTCATAATTACCATCTAAATTCGTCATCAAAATTTACTGCATTAATTTGCAAACAGCTGATTCGAATTTTAATAGCTCTGAATTCTCACTCCGAGAAAAAAACCTGGGTTTCGTAAGAGCGCATTCGGAGCTCGCCCCGAACGCACATCGAACACAGTGCAAATAACCTAACATCGAACACAGTGCGAATAACCTATGGTGAAAAAAGTGGTACATAAAACGCTTTAGAGCGAGTTCAGGGCGACCCAGTGCGCCCCTGGGCTGACATCGATCAAACCTATTATTTGATATCATGTTTTCTCTTAGCCAAGACAGGACTTCTTCTATCGCAAAAAAAGTAGAGCACAGACAAGAGAAATATACAGATGGGAATGGTAGAAATTACAAATTTCAGAAGATACACACAGTCTGTTTGGTAACGTGAAATTTCTTGCAAATTTTCATAAATTTTCACATTTTTCTGTCAAAACACATAGCTAAAAAAAAAAACCCCAAGTGTGGGAAACTTGGTGAAAATTTCACCAAACAGAGGTACATTTTAGTTTTTGCAAACAAAATCCAGTAGCAGTAGTAGTACGGTTCTACTTTAGCTTTTGATTGGCCGTAACCGTACTGCCGATGTTGTATTTGTAAGGAATGTAAGATCCTACTATACTACGGATTGCTTTTCGAAAAAGAACACGCCTAATATTAACAGTTGAGAGTTAAATTTCAAGGTATGCAGTATGATTTACCGTTAATTTTGATATTTATAAGAAGAATTTTGATTAAAAATGTTCTAGAAATGTTAAAAAAAAAAATAAAAATAAAAAAAAAATATTTTTGATAATGTTGATATACAATATCTACTATTTAAATTTTTCAGGTGATTCTTTACAAAAATAAATCAAAACCAGCTAAATATACTTGTTTTTATAAGATAAAAACGAAACCAAAATAGGACAGGGCTGTAACACTCCGGTTTCATGGGATATGATTTCTCCTCGTCACGGCCAAAAATTTCATCTGATTTGTCCTTTGGACAGAAAAGTATTTTCTTATCATCATTTAGGTGTAGCAGGATGTAATTTAGAACATACTTTAACAACTATATCATAATGGTCTCGAAGTGGAAAAGCAAATTATATTGTTTAAATTGAGGTCAAGAAACGATAGACATTCGATGAATTTCACTTACTCTTGAGGGAGGCGATAGTTTGTTGAAATTTTACCCCGAATACCTAATAATTTACAGACAAAAGTATTAAATTTAAGAAAAAAAAACTTACCTTGCTATCTTCATAGTCTGCCGAATCGCCCTCGCTGTGACGACGCTGGAGAGCACGTTTTTTGTTTTTCTTTTTTTGGTTTACCTTTCTGCGACCTAAGATACTCGAATTTAACCTGAAAAATATAAGAAATATTTTGTTATTTTTTACAATTTGTATATACCAATAATCCTGCTAAAAGAACAAATGTTCATGTCATTTTTATTAAATCAAATTTGTAATCAAATCGTTATTAACAATAGTTAAAAAAAAAAAATATAAATAAAATAATACACACATTAGAGCATTCGATGGAAAAAGTCAAGTAGTCAAGCATGCGACTCTGGGTAGTGGGTACTGTAAGCCCCCGATAGGTAAAGTCGTGCCAAGCTGAGATAAACTGTTAACTATTTAAAATTAGCATTTCTTTAGTCTAGTCTAAAACATAAATGTTTTCTTATAAGTTGAAAAATGAATTTTATTCATAATAACAATAATGAAAATGATTTTAACTTCTATGCTTGTAAGACTTGTAATGGATCCCTAATTGCACGGCACTAATTAGATAATAGAACGAAATTCTTGTTGGCACAGTGGACTAGAAATAAGGTATTTATCAGGAGCCATTTAATAAAGTCCAACACAACAGAGCAAAAATAAGAGTGCAATTAAGTTTTTGGACTTCACTGCATTTATCTATTTAAAAAAACAAAAAACAAATTTATATTTTTTTATTAAATAGATAATAAAGCTTTGATTCCCATATTATATTTTTAGCATAACTTGTACAGATATGATACCTTATATCTTATCTGTATATGTATTATATAATAATGTCTATTTTAATAATTATGGGTAATTCTACATACATACATACATTTGGTGGCACAACGGCTCATGAAGAACCAGGGCCTAGTGACTTACAACTCTCAACCATTCCTGTGTGCGTTTGTGCAGGAATGGAGGGGACCTACAGTTTATTGCCGAAACCGAACGGCTGTTGAGAGCGGTACTTTTCTATGACAATAGTTACTCTCGGAGGATTTGTCACTTCCTCACAAGAGGCAGTAGCCCTAAAAAAAAACTTAAGGTGGAAGCGGCTGGTATTGAACCCAGACCTCTGGCATGACAGGGAGTGATTCTAGAAATGCCAATTAATAAAAGTTTATAAAAATACTGTTTATGAGACACCACAGCACTTACTCATGACAAATACTTTTTTTTATAAAATGCGCCAAAACACAATTTTCGCTCTCGATTCCAATTAATCCGCCATATTATAAAACTAGTAACCAGAAGGTCGTGGGTTCGAATATCAAATATACCGGGTGAACTTTTTCATTAGCATCTTGCCCTGTTGAAAATGCTATAGGATTCAATGGGATTAATTATGTGCATGTGACGAAATGAAAATAATTTGATTTGCAATGCACATTGTGCATGTGACAGAATAAAAAAAATATATCATTATAATATCCAAACTTCGAACGCTAAAAAATACGTTAAAATTTAAATTTTTAAAAAGAACTGAAAAAAAAGATGGCACCCGAAAAAGTTGGTTTTTATTTAAATTGAATAATAATTTTTTTATTACTTTAATGTTTTCGGTTTATGAATTGGTAAATTTTGATCGATCTAACTTTTTGTAATCTTTCACATTGGATTTTTCGGCAATATAATGCATTATTACATTAGTATCATAAAGGCGAGTTTCCTGCAACGACCACCGGCACCGGGTCGTAAGAACGCTGCTGTAAATTGCAACACGAGTAAAGTTGGGTATTAGCAGTCCATATCATTGACCTATTTTATTATCATTTTATTATCATTATAAAGAACAAGAATTCTTTCCACCCCTTTTTAACTAACTTAATGGCAAGATAATTTTTTAACTTTTTTTTTTATTTGAAAGGTATTGATGATCGCTCCACTACAATTCAGTTTTTATGTTTATAAGTATCCGTTTAGGCAGTTGAATAAATTAAATTAAATCAAATGATTTCCCGTCCACAATTTAGAGCGAATAAACTGACCATATTGAATAAACGATATACCCCATGCCACTGTGGAATGTTTGGTCCGCCCACTTTTAAATAAAGAATTGTCATTTTTGCTCCATATTCGCCCTCTCACACAACTTTAGACAAAGATTGTTAAATACATTGGCGAAATGGCAATGGCTTTCTATTCATTCCTTCGATTTTTTTTATCAATTTCTCTTTTGTTTGTGGCTGTTGTTTTTGAAAGGAGGAGTCGAATATAATCTCAAAGTGTCTGTTTACATTGTATTTTTGATGAAGCATATTTTCGTTCATCAAAATGTTCCTCGTGTTTACATTATAGAGAAAAAATTCTTTCATTTCAAATCTACCCATCCCTATCTCAAATCCTTAACAACAATGTATCTCTTACTCACACAAAAAAATTCTTCGTGCTCAATCCGAAAACATTTATTGAAAGTGGCGCATCGGCGTAATTTGGGTGGAATTAACCCTTCTCTTTCTTACCCACACAAAATCTACCCATCTCACTGGATGCGCCGTTCGTCAAAAATACAATGTAAACAGGCACAAAGAGGTGGATCTGGATAGTGTATTGTGTGTGTGGTGTGCAACAGTAAGTGCCTGTTTACATTGTATTTTTGACGAACGGCGCATCCAGTGAGATGGGTAGATTTTGTGTGAGTAAGAAAGAGAAGGCCAGGATAATGCCTCTTTTATCGCCATTACTTCTGCTTGGAACACACTACATTGATTGGGAAGTTTATATGATAGACTGATATTCAGTTGTTTCGAATAGATACCACTTCCAACGCCGTTTTCGGTCTTTGAACCGTCTGCATAGAAGTGTATCGTGTTTTCTTCTTGAGGTCATCCTTCTTCCCAAAAGGATTTTGAGGGGATAGAAATATGGAAGTTATTGTCGAATACCATTTTTGGGGTGGTATAGTCTAAGCGATCTGGGATAGATCTGAAATTGTCTAAAATAGTAGTATGACCAGTGTTGTTACTGATCCATTGAGAGGTAGCTCTAAGCCTCACGCATGAGTTGGCTGCCACCATTTTGGAGAAGATGTCAAGAGGTGTTAGGTTTAGAAGTACTTCTAAAGCTGCTGTTGGTGTTAAGCGAAGTGCTCCCTTGATGCACATACCTGCTGACCGCTGGACTTTAATGAGTTTATTCAAATTTACCATCTTGTCCAGTGCGGTCCACCATACGACAACTCCATATGTGAGTATCGGTCTGATTACCGAGATATAGGTATAGCCATTGGGTTATTTTTGGAGACAAGCCCTACTTTGAGACTATGGCCTTGTTACAAGTAAAGAGTGCTACAGTAGCCTTCTTTACTCTTTCATCAATATTTGCCTTCCAATTTAGTTTTTTGTATAAAATAAGGCCTAAATATTTGGCTTGGTCGGAGAAGCTTAGGGGTATTCCTTTAATTGTGGATGGGCTAATTTGAGGAATTTTGTACCTTCTCGTAAAGAGTACTAGTTTCGTTTAATGTGGGTTGACGTCCAAGCCACAATGCTTTGCCCAATTGGTGAGCCTGTTTAAGGCATTTTGTAGGAGTTCCGAGAGAACTTGTGGGTGTTTCCCAGATACAGATATTGCAACGTCGTCGGCATAGGCAATCACCTTGAAACCCTCTGCTTCCATTGATGTTAAGAGGTCCATATATAATGCGTCAATGACATATTAAACGAACCTTCATATGAAGTTTTGAGTCTATGTGTGACTTTTCTACGGCAACACAAACAAACAAAATACTAAATTGTAGCAGAGAAATGGTCAAGTTAGTTAAAAAGGGATGGTCATAATTCATTTTCATGTATTAGTATATGGATGATGATGATTATACACATTGCCGGCTGTGCGTTGTACATTGTACAGAATCATAGAATGGGTAAGGTAAAAAATAAATAAGACGATCAGACGATATCGTTTTAAATATTGCGGTATTGTTCGACCAGTTTCGGTTTGCGTGAAGTGGTACCAGAAAGTTTTAGACATTCATTTATAATTATTTTAGGTCTTAGGTGCAGGATTAGAACTCTTCGTGGTCCTAAATATTAACCTACTTAACTTTCACCCTCGTATGATCTATTTGGTTAAAGAAAGTCTTACAGTAAAAAAGATTTTTATTGAATTAAAAAATACGAAAAAATTATGTAAACACAAATTAAATAAATTCTCACCGAAATATGTTTTTCTTGATCACGTCACTAAACCTAACAGTCTTCTTGCAACTCTCTGAGAGATCATGTTGAGAAGTGTTTTCTTCTGGAATATCACTAAACGAATGTCCGAACTTCAGATCACCGTCAATGGAACACGAGTACGACATTTGTTCGTCGATAGACGAACAACTGTCCGACATATTACGCAAGTATCGGGAGTTATGCTTAAGAATACCTTTGAACGTCGGAGCACTTTGGTTTCGCGATTCCGAAAAGCTTCTCTGTTTTCGGTTTAATGGTATTTGAATTTTACTTCCTCCATCATTATTTATTATTACCGGAGATGAAACAGCAACATTGACTTCATTGTTGTTGCCATTACTACTATTTTCAGATGGTTTGAATTCATTGGCTTTTGAGTTTTTGTTGTTAAAGGCAGAAGGTGTTGATTTTTTACTTTGTTGTTTAATGTCATCACAAGTTGACTCGGAAAAAGAACGAATTTTTTTGTTTGTTTTTCTGTTTTTTTTGCTTAAGCACCTTGGATTAGATTTCAAATCATCACAAGATTCATCTTTGCAAAAATTAAAAGCTTTCGCCTTTCTTGGCTTTATTTCAATTTGGACAGATTTTTCATTATCTGAAAGTTCAACAGATACTTCTAACTTAGATTGGTGATCATCAAGTTTTTGTTCTTTTGCATTACTTAATATGAATTCATCTTTAATTCTAAATAGTTTAAGACTGGTATTATCGAGGCCAGCATGATAGTATTCCATATTTTGGAATTTTTTCAACCTTAAACTCAATACGACATTATTATCCCATGCTTCTGCATCTATAGAATCTATTTCCACAGCACTTTGTTCAACAAACTCAAAATAGAAGGCGTAATGGGCAGGGTAAAAACCTGCTCCTACTGATGTAAATTGAATGTGAAAGAACTTGTCGCCTTTAATTAAATCAATGGATTCATTATCAACGTTACGAACGTGAAGCACAATTGCGATTGTTTCGTCCAGAACGTTGAGGTCGAAATGTTGAGGAAATGTATATTTAATAGAATTTTTTAGAAAATTTGTAGTATTCCTTGAAACTATCGAAGAATGGAAAGGCTCCGATTCTGTAAATATAAAGAATAAAATACGGTTGTTACTATGGATGATACAAGTTTAAAATGAATTTTAAATTTAAAATCTCATGAGCTTAAGATAAGAAAGTTTGACTTAAAAGCTGGCTAATCTGAAAGTTAAATTTGGAAAACATTTATATTGAATCCGTGCGGAAATCAATTTCGTTTAAGGTTTTGTTTCGGAGCGAAAATTAGAATTTTACAATTCGATTTGATAACTTAAGACTAGAAAGCTGCTGATGCAAAACGAAAAATCCCATACGAAGATGATACTTGGAAATCATAAGAGAAAAATGTCGGTCTGCTTTTCGTTCTGCAACCGTAGATGGCGCAGTTTAGCTAACTGCGTAAAATCTAAAAAGACTTAGCCCACCTTTAGTAAGACCCAGGCGAGATATAGCCAGGATCGTTGCGACCTTTTCTGGACACTGGTTGATCGGAAAACATGCAGCAAGGCTGGGCATCCCTCACAACACTCACAGTCGCAGCTGAGGGGACCAGCAGGAAAAAAAAAACTGTAACTCTCCAAACTGAAGATCAAAGACTTATTCTCTTTCCTCAACGCGACGAAATGGCTCTAAGGTGAACTTGGTAGCTCCTGCATTATATCTCCATCAGCTTCCCTAGGCCACAAGCAAATGGAAAATGGATTTCTGAAGCCATTTATCTACGTAGCCTGGCATTTTGACGCGAAAATCCCTCTTATAATACCACAGATCACACGAGTTATGGTATCAAAACGGCGCTCTTCTGCGCTAATTGGGTTGGAGAGTTGTTTTTGTTTTTTTTTTTTTTTTTTGATACCTTTCTAAATTTGACAAATTGTGAGTTACTATACAAAAAGTACCGGAATTGACATTATATAAATGAAATAACTGTCGGGAAAGCCACAAGGGCCCTTATGATATGTAAGAGACTTGCTGGTAAAACATGGGGCTGTAAACCAAACATCCTGCGATGGATGTACACCATGATGGTAAGACCCATCATTACCTATGGTGCGGTTGCATGGTACAAAAGGACCGAACTAATTACAACCAGGAAATCTCTGGAAAAGGTACAAAGGCTCGCGTGCTTATGCATTACTGGAGCAATGAGAACATGCCCTACAGCAGCAATGGAGGTAATCCTTCACCTAACCCCACTACATGTGGCCATAGAAAGTGCTGCTATGGGAGCCATCATGAGATTTGCAAAAGAGGGCACTGGGACGGGAAACTGCATAGGTCATAGGGAAAGAAATTCGATCAGCTAGTCCGCAGTAACAAACCTCATTGACATTCCAAGAGATGGCATGATTAAAAGATATAATTTCGTAAAAAACTTTCGAACGGAATTATCTAGCAAAAAAGAATGGGTAGGCGAATCAGTTAACTACACTCTTAGGGCAAATACCATCAAGTGGTACACTGATGGATGGAGAACAGGTAAAGGGACTGGGGCAGGAATCTTTGGGCCAAGAACCAAACTTTCCTTACCGATGGGGCAGTCTACTAGCATTTTCCAGGCGGAAGTCAACGCCATAGGAAAATGTGCAGAACGTAATCTCGACAGAAACTATCGTAACCAAAACATTGCCATCATGTCAGACAGCCAAGCTGCACTTAAAGCACTGAACTCTTACACCATCAGTTCTAAACTGGTATGGGACTGTGTGTGCACACTGAATGAACTGGGCAAAAACAACAACGAAACACTTTGTTGGGTACCAGGCCATATTAGTGTCCAAGGCAATGAAGTGGCAGACTCCTTAGCGAAAATAGGTGCAACAACACCCTTAACGGGTCCAGAGCCCTATTGTGGAATAGGAGAAAACGTGATTAAAAATAAAATCAAAACAGAAGAGGAGGCTAAAAGACTAAAAATCTGGAAAGAACTCCCCAAGCTAAGACAGGGCCAAACTACTACTTGGGAACTACAACCAAGAACGTTTCAAATCCTGTATTAGCTTAAGTAGGAATAACTTAAGAATAGCTACAGGCATCCTCACTGGCCACTGTAAGCTAAGGAGACATCTCAAAATCCTTGGCTTGGTGAGCAGTGCCACATGCAGATTCTGCAACAACCAAGATGAGACACCGGACCACATTTTAGGCAGTTGTGAAGCACTTATGCATCAGAGATACAAATATCTGGGCCGCCACCAGATAGAAGTGAGCGAATTACCCTCCCTGAAAATACTCCAAATACTTAAGTTCCTTAAAGAAACAAATTTGGAGGAAGAGCTGTGAATGAGCAAGCTCATCTGGCTCTAAATGGGGGCACAATAGATCTAAAGGTCGCAGTGCAATTATAAACCCCAATTCATTCATTCATTCATTCATTATATAAATGAGAAAAATAGTACTTTGTCCGATTAAGAGAGATCCAAACTCTATTGCGGTTATTAAAATGGGTGTCCGTGTCCTGACGTTTTGGAAGCTTTCACTTTGACGAGCAGCTTTTCTTCACAAAATTCACATTCGTTTTCACAAATTTTTATTAATAAAAAATGAATGAAATTTTTATTTTTTTTTTTTTTTGTGAAAAAAAAAGGCAAAATAATGGTCTTAAGTGCATATTTTCCATTCTAATAAGTTTAAATTTTGAATATTACTTTTCTTCGGCTTATTTGGTCCAATAAATTTATTAAAGAAAAATTTGCATTAGTTTTCCCAATGTTTCCCTTCAAGGGCAAATAAGGTTCATTATAATCTTGGTAGATATTCGTAGAAATAATTTTTTTTTGTTTGTTTTAACTTTTTACACTTAAAAAATCCATTTAGTAAAAAATGTTATATACAAATATTAACTTAAATTTTAATTTTTTATTAATTTGTTATTATTGAAAGTGGAATAAGTCCATTTGGGTCTGAAAAACCGTTGTTTATTCAAGAATTTTAATAAATTTGATTGCATCTTAAAATTTAACATGTTTATAATGTAAAATGCATCACCTGAATTCTTTAACATTTGCCCTATATTTTTAAACATATTCAAACGCAAACCCTTAAATATTTCGAAACATGAACAAATGGACTTATAACATTTTCAAAAACAAGGGCTCATACATATATCAGAGATTGATTGCAAAATAAAACGAAAATAGTTTTGCGTTCATAAAAGTAGAAAAAACAAACAAATTCCAACACGAAACTCATCAATCAAGGAACGCATCGGCAAGCAGGGATGAATGGACTTTGGGAACTTATGTCATTTTTCTTTTGCAAATAGGGATTTTGATCCCGGATCACGAATTTTCTTGGCAAAAGAAACGCAGATTGGATTTGTTTTTTGTTTGCAAAATGTCAAATTTAATTTTGTCAAAAATAATAATAAAGCACAAAATAATTTTGATAGGCAAAGAATCAAAAACGGAATGCAAATGAAATAGAAAATCACAGAATCACACAAAAGCACAAAATGACGTTTTATAAATAGTGTGTGTGCAAGTGCGTGTTTCATGTAGGTGTAAATCTCTTTTTAATTCGGGATCAGAGATTTTGATCCCGAATTGTCAGGGATTGATTTTTTTGGTTGAATGTAATGCAAAAACTTGTACGGGATCAAAATCCCTCACAGGGATCAATTTTTTTTGGCTGAAAGAAAAACGACATTAAATTCACAGTTAATTATCTGTTGATCACTTATAATTCATTATCCACACTTATTTGATGAATAAAACACATTTTTATATAGATATATTTGTGTAAAATCTAAAAACACCGCGGAAAAAAACTTTCAACTTCTGAGAAATGTCAAAACTTTGTATTGTGTGTGCAAGTCCGTGTAAATCTTGCTAAAAACGAATGATTTCATTTGTCTAGAAAATTCGATTTTTTCATCTAAACAAATCGATTTTTTTTTCTAAGCAGAACCGATTTTTTTTTGTTGCATGGAATTCGATATAAATGAAATGTTACAAAGTGTAACATTTTTAACAATGACAGTTCAACACTTTTTTTTTGACAGATCAACAATAGTTAACATTTTACAGAAAAGAAACGCGACACTAATCAAATAAGTTTTTATAAGCTACTAGCTCATTCACTACTGAGGCTATATTGCCTGCTTTCAAACCAAAAGATTTTCTTTTGGACTACAAGCTTAGCTAGAGACTTCTTTGTCAACTTGTTATTTTTTTTATGTTTTTTCGGATTAGCCGCGTGAAAATATTATATGTTCTGCCGTTTTGCGAGTGCAATGCCGTACTCACCCCGAACGTTTCGCAGCAAATTGCATTGAGCGTGGTCACCAGGAAACTGCCTGGAAAATGTTACAATCGCTTTTGGCTACGCAAGGTGTAACGGTGAGTAGGAGGTTCTATCCCTTGTTGTTGATGAGGTTGGGTCATCATATGTAGGACAGACCTAAAGAAGCATTGCTACCCGTTTGAAAGAGCACCGTTACACCTTGCGTAGCCAAAATCGATTGTAACATTTTTCAGGCAGTTTCCCGGTGACCACGCTCAATGCAATTTGTAGCGAAACGTTCGGGGTGAGTACAGAATTGCACTCGAAAAAAAATATAATATTTTTACGCGGCTAATCCGAAAAAACATAAAATAATGTCTAACAACCGCGAAAACCTTAAAAGTTATACTTCCTATATAGCTAATACAGCATCTCATATTGCATTCCAAAATAGTTTTCATTTGACATTCGATATAGCGTAGTTAAAATCATTTTATTTTTTAATTAAAAATTAAAAAAAAAAATAAATTGTTTCTTATTGATTGTAAATAATAAATCAAGTTTAAGCTTGTGCCCCCCTGCGACGCAGTTGTTCCCCCTAAATGAAACCAAAATTCGCCTTTTACCATTTTCAGAAAAGGTAACCCTAGACAATTTGTGTCCCACGAGTTCGAGAAATTTTGCTCTTCAAACGGCATTTAGCATTTGACCTCAGCTTCTTTTCATCCCACCTCCAATGGAGAGGCAGAAAGATTTGTAATTTGTAATTGCCTTTAGTTTGAGTCCGGAAAATTATTATTTCATGGTGTAGTTACCCTGAACAAAAGAGCTGAAATAACCATTCTTTGATTATAAATAAGGCAGTTAGAGTTTAATCGAAATAGAATCAATTGGAGAAATAATATGATACCCAACGACTGCTGGTTACCGACACTCCCAAGTGCCAATAAGTTAAATATCAAAAAAACATTTTATAGTTATAAAATATAAAACTAAAGGAAATTACCTTCTTTTAACGGTGGGTTGTTTGGTGAATTATTTAAAGTTGTACTAGTTGACATATCATCCCGAATGTCGCTTTCGACGCCACTATCCTCCCGGTAAAAATCTTGTATAGATAGCTCCTTATTAAACTCTTTTACCGGCAGCGTAATTACGAGCTTACGTTTATCAGAGTCAAATTTTGCAGAACCATCTTTATCTTTCACAAAGTACGGTAGTTCTATATTTAATTTATACTTCGCAGGTTTTTCACTTACAAAGTAAAGCCTTTTACCAGTAATGTCCAACATACAATTGACAGCCGAATTTAACAAGGGTAGTTCTATTTCGACTACCAGTTCTTTGGGAACTGTGACATTAATTTTTGCATCGATTTCATAAGTCATTTCCGACATATCCACAGGGCGACGGTGTTTAACAACATACTTCGGTTTGGAGTACTCATCTACTTGATTGTCTGTTATCACCAACTTCGCCGTTTGGACGCTGGGTTTAGGTTTTGGTGGGAAAATATTATCTAATTGATTGGGCTCTTCGTTCAAAACAAGAGGGGCAGTTTTGGACAATTGTCTTATAACTGAGGCTCGTTGAATGCCTTTAAATTTCAGTTTCGGAAATGTAATATTTACGCGGTCCAGCCGCACATTGAACTCTTGCTCGATTCCAGTGCAAGCAGTCTCGATAAGGCAACGCTTAAAAGCCACATTATTCTCCGCTAGATGCAGCGCCTCAGGATGAAATATAACGTCAAACACTTGACAGGGACGATTCTCATCATCAAAATCATTTCTGGGTGGAGGGAGTCCATGAGGAATGCTCCAATTGGCACCCTTCACACCATTTTTTGGATTAATGCTAGGTTCGCTTGAAGGTGCAGAAACCTTGTCGCATATAGCAATGTTAATAAAACATTTGGAATCACCATTTACCGAAGTTTCAACAACAAATCCCGGCTCAGGGTTAAGAAAAATCACGTCAACACCACGTTCTGCTTCCAACTGCTTTATTTCTGCTTCATATTGTTTGCGGTTTTTCGGATCTTGTATTTCTTCACAATAGTCAAGAAAAAGTTTCCTGAACTCGTCCTTATGAAGCGCTAAACTCAATTTCTCAAATTCGTCACGTGTAATGTCCAATTTTTCGAAATTTGTGTTTACAGACATGTCACACAATCAATAAAATGAATGACCTATATAAGGTTAAATTGCTTTTCAGTTTCTTATCAGAAAAAAAAAAAAAAACAAATGCACCGATTATTGCGCAACTATTATATTTTATGGAATCTGTTGTGCAGGTTAAAATAGGTACCTATACGATTGAAAACCGAATTATATAAAACAAATGCTTCGATTCTAATAAACTTTTTTATATTGTACAATTGAAAATATAGCGGCCGCTTCTTTCTAGAAACTTTTCAACCTGTTTCTGTATTGCTTTGCTGACACAGCCAAAGATACTGAATTATAAGATATGAATCATCGGCTGTCATTCCGGTTTGCTAAGTGCCCTATTACACGTTGACTCTAGAGTCATGACTCTTTTCAAAATTCAATAAGTACGAAGGTGAAATCCGATCTTTTTTCTCCTGCGCACTCATTCATGTCGAATTCCTTTTACCAAAAAAATTCGATTTTTTTTCTAAACAGAATCGAATTTTTTCTTTTAATACAAGGGATTTGTCCAGAAAAGTCGATTTTTTCTTCTGAACAAATCGATTTTTTTCTTAAAAGGAATTCGACATAAGAAACAAATCGATTTGTTCAGAAGAAAAAATCGACTTTTCTGGACAAATCCTTTGTATTAAAAGAAAAAATTCGATTCTGTTTAGAAAAAAATCGAAGTTTTTTGGTAAAAGGAATTCGACATCAATTTCGAGAGTCATGACTCTAGAGTCAACGTGTAATAGGGTACTAACAAGCTACAGCCACTCACAGTACACATGGTGCCTGTTTACATTGTATTTTTGATGAAGCATATTTTCGTTCATCAAAATGTTCCTCGTGTTTACATTATAGAGAAAAAATCCTTTTATTTCAATCTACCCATCCCTATCTCACATCCTTAACAACCATGTATCTCTCACTCACACAAAAAAAATTGTTTGTGCTCAATCCGAAAACATTTATTGAAATTGGCGCATCGGCGTGATTTGGGTGGAATTAACCCTTCTCTTTCTTACTCACACAAAATCTACCCATCTCACTACATGCGCCGTTCTTCAAAAATACAATGTAAACAGCCACATAGAAGGTAATATCTTCCGAGATTTCATTTTTTATCAATTCTGCGCATATATACTATGTAGGGAATACACTTATCCAGTGTATTATAGAGATCAGTGGCTACAGCTCTCTGTCTCCCTAATGTCTAGAATCTGACTCTGTCTTCTCTTTCTAATTTTTACAGTTCTTTAATTGAGAACTTCCACCAAACGTCAAAAACTCTAGATGGGGGGAAAACAAACACACTATTAAAGGCGCGAACAGAAGCATTCTCTCTTCTTTTCGGGAGAGCAACTGTCATTCCGAATCCCAATAGAACACATTCAGAAGGCTTTACACGCATTCCGAACGCTTCTGGATTGCCAATCGAAATGGCCATAAAATTCTTGGCGCAATGACATTTAAGTGGCAGCCATTTGTTTGTTTTATTTTGGAGGCAAATATATATCATAATTGGCCAGTTTATATTTCAGAGATCTCGGAGGAATCCGTATTCTCAGAAACATAAACACAATTCCTCACAAAAATTCCTCAGTTTTGCTGTCAAAAAACTGAGGAAGGTTTTTTTTTGGACTCGTTGCTAAATTATCTTCTGTCGCAGTAAATCAAATAGAAAGAAAGGAAAACCAAGTGTTTTTGAGGAATCTTGTTTACATTTAATGCTCCTGCTCTTTCAAAGTGACAAAGCAAAATTACTGAGCGCTCTGAAATATAAACTGACCAAATCTTTTTATGGCATAAAATGGCTAGATTTTTGTAATTAAAATTAGCCCGCCACTTTTTTCTTTCTAATTTCATCTGTTAGTGTGCCAAGTTTTTAGCTGTCATTTGAAACTGACAATTTGGTAGAGCTCTATCAGCTGACTCATAAGCTTTTTAAAGTATGTGTGTGAAAAACCACGCAAAACGCACACATATAAGGAACGCAAATGAATGCCGTGTGCGAATTCGTTTAAAATTTCGATTAAATTTTATCCGAGATTTAATTTTGATAATTCTATATACAGATTCACCTCCCTAGTGTCAAAAATTAATTCGGATAAAATTTAACGCGATTTTGACTCAATTCACACACGGCCGAAGATTACATGTTAGGTTAGGTTAGGTTAGGTTGACGTGGTAGCCAGCAAGAGCCGACTCACTTAGACCATACTTTGGTCCATTGTGATACCACATTGAATCTAGGGGACTTCCTCACTAGTCGTTGAACCACTTGGAGCTTCTTACGAAGCGAACGAGATTATTTATATCTATATTTGCCAGATCACTAGGATCATTGTAGTAGAAGTCTCCAAGATGGAGTCTGCGTCTTTGAGATAAAGCAGGGCATGTGCAAAGAAGGTGAGGAATCGATTCCTCTTCTTCTTCGTCCATGCAGCTTCTGCAAATTAGAGTAAACACCAAGCCGCGTTGCGTGCTTGCCTATAAGACAGTGTCCTGTTATGACACCTATTATGGAGCAGATATGTGATCTGCTTAAAGCTATCAAACATTTAGAGCGCTTCAGATTCAGTGTTGGCCAAATCTGTTTCGTCGCCGAACAGGTGGTGATGTTGTTCCACCATAAAGGCTTATAGCCCTTCCACACTATCCCATCGAGTAGAAATACATGACAAAAAAAGTTACTTACCACTGCCAAATTTGTGTGAAGAAAACTATTCTCATTTTTTTCTTCCCATAGATGACACTACGTCTCAAGCAACTATAATACTCCTGAGCAAGAGTATCTACTATCTCACTCTTAACTAAGCCATGTGGCAAACAAATATGTAACTGTATAAAGCAGGCAATACTTTATAGCCGCAGTATAAAATCATAAAGAAACAGAGACAGATACACTTTTGTAATACCCCTAGTATGAGACTCAATAAAGATAAATTCTAAAAAAAAAAAAAAAATTTTTTTCTTCCACACTTGCATCCAAACAAATCAATTCACCATAACCTCAAACCCCTAAGTGGGATAGAATGTGTGACTGTATTGTACACAGGAAGGAATATTGTTTTGTTTTTCTTCAAAATCCTTTTGAAAGCTGCATTTTGGGCACGTAAAAAAAAATAACGTACGACACTTTTTGATAGCTCTCCCAGTGGTGCGTTCTTTTATGTTACTGTGGTTAACTATAGTTAACTTCGGTCGTTCCTTTAATTCAGAAAAGTTACTTCGAACAACTTTATGACGTCATAAAATCGTTCCTAAATTCCAAAGTAAAAGTGTCAAAAAGTAACTTTTTGTAACTTTTTCCAACTCATCTCCTCGATATGGATTGAAATAGTTGATCTGTCAAACACAGCTGAAATGCAATGGTGGATGTTTTGTTTACTTTTTGCCCTTTTGATTTGGAATTGTTTTCAATATTTAAAATATATTTTTATCAATTTAATCGATTTTTTTTTGTCGAATTTCATTTTTGGAATAGCTTTCTTTTATTTTCTGATGCATTTTCTTTCTGTCGGCATTTTCTTCTTTATATTTGGTTAATTTTTCATCAAAAAATTCTGTGCCATAAGCAATGAAGAAAATTGCACATGTTATTTTGAATTCCTAATAATTATTTTTGCAATAAATTTAATGCAATCACATTTTTTCTTGGTTATTCATTCCAAATACACAATTTAATTTTTTTTTCAACCCCTTTCGTTTGACAGATTAACTATTGTTAACTCTGGTCGTTCCTAAATGAAAAAGTTACCAAGAGTAACTTTCTTAACTATGGCAGATCAACTTTTGTTTTTGACACATTAACTATAGTTAACCACAGTAACATAAAAGAACGCACCTCAGTTCTATCGGGCGTCTGCAGCTCCGGTTCCAGCATTGTATTCTGTTCAGGCAATAATTTCTTTTACTGGTCGAACACATGGTGTAGCTGCAGGCAATTAACTCAGTTTTCCGCCAATTCAATGAGGTTCAACGATGGTTCAAGGTTGGTTCAATTAGGTTCAGCAATTTTAAGTTGCCGATTTCGGCGAATTTACTGAGGTTCCACGATGGTTAAAGGTTCAAATATGCGCTGAAAGCCAACTACATGCTGAACCTGCGTTAAACCTCAGTTAAGTCGCCGCAATCGGCGAGTTAATATTCCTGAACCACGGATTATTTGGTACAAGTGCCTGTTTACATTGTATTTTTGACAAAGCATATTTTCGTTCATTAAAATGTTCCTCGTGTTTACATTATAGAGAAAAAATTCTTTCATTTCAATCTACCCATCCCTATCTCACACCCTTAACAACCATGTATCTCTCACTCACACAAAAAAAACTCTTCCTGCTCAATCCGAAAACATTTAATGAAACTGGCGCATCGGCGTAATTTGGGTGGAATTAACCCTTCTCTTTCTTACTCACACAAAATCTACCCATCTCACTGGATGCGCCGTTCGTCAAAAATACAATGTAAACAGGCACCAACTGACTATTCGCTAATAACCAATTACATGTCTGAACAATCGTTGAACCACAGTTACCAAAATTGGTGAACTAAAATTCCTGAACCACCAATACAATTTTTGTACAACTGGCCCTTAAATTCTGTCAAATGAGCTATATATTTAAATTTAGTGTGGGAAATCAATCAAGTCTCCCCCTTCTCCCCTACCTAACAAAATTTTAAAAAATTGTTTTTTTTTTTGATTTTTTAAAAAAAAGGGTTTAATTTTGTTTTCTTTACGCCAAAATTAACGAAATCTTCCATACAGTTAGAAAACAATAGGTAGGTAGGTACCATCCTTTTATTAATCGACTTGCAATTTCGATTGTAATTATATGGAAGAAATAAATAACACAATTATCAACAAAATATATAATTACCATCTTTTTTCGTCATCAACAGTCACTACATTAATTTGCCAACAGCTGATTTGAATTTTGATAGCTCTGAATTCTCACCAAGAGAAAAACCCTGGCTTTAGAGCGAGTTCAGGGCGACCCAGGGCTGACATCGAATTTTTGGTATTCATTTTGGCTGATTTATTTCAGTATACTTTGTATTAGAAAAACCTTTTAACACGATTCCCTCTCGACGTATCGAGTTTGGTGATGGGGTGCTCTAATGGAAAATTTATGTCGAATAAAAAAAATCGATTTGTTTAGAGAAAAAAAAAACGATTTTTCCGGACAAATTCCTTGTATTAAAAGAAAAAAAAATCGATTCTGTTTAAAAATATAATTTTTTTGGTAAAAGGAATTCGGCATTAATTTTCCCAAACTTTAAAGAAATTCCACCTGATCTTTCGCAGATCCAGCTCTTTAGTGCTAAGAATTATTGTTGAAAATACTTTATTTATGTTGAATTGCTTTTAACAAAAAATTCGATACTTTTTCTGAACAGAATACATTTTTTTCATTCAATACAAGGAATTTCTTCAGAAAAATCGATTTTTTTCTTCTGAACAAATCGATTATTTTGTTAAAAGAATTCGACATTAGATTTTTTTAAAATACTACTTTATTTAAATTTTTTACTATAAACTTATGTCGAATTCCTTTTAAGAAAAAAATCGATTTGTTTAGAAGAAAAAAATCGATTTTCTGGACAAATTCCTTATATTGAAAGAAAAAAATCGAATTTTTTTTGGTAAAAGGAATTCGACATTTGTTATTTCAGGATGTCGAATAGCTTTTAACAAAAAATTCGATTTTTTTCTCTAAACAGAATCGAATTCCTTTTAACAAAAGTAGATTTGTTCAGAAGAAAAAAATCTATTTTTCTGGTCAAAAATCCTTGTATTGAAAGAAAAAATTGGATTGTTTAGAAAAAAAATTGAATTTTTTTGGTAAAGGAATTCGACATTAATACAAGGAATTTGTTCAGAAAAATCGATTTTTTTTCTTTTAACAAATCGAATTTTTCCTTAAAATGAATTCGACATTAGTTTCTCGTAGTAACGATTTCAATTTTTATTTTCATTCTCAAAAATATTGTTCTAGTTGAATATCTTTTGAATTATAAGTCTCGTATTGGCTATTTCAGTAGATTACTTTTTGAATAGCTTCAACTAATAATATCAATAATTATAAAAACAAATTGTTTTTTTTTTTTTTTTTTTTTTAAATTAGCATTTATTTAAATTTATTCATATTATTCTAAAAATAACTTACAATGAAGATTTAATCTTGTAATGTAAAGTTTCATATATTTATGTAGGTAACAAAGATATAATTTCACAAAAAATTTTTACTAAATTCATTAAAATAAAAATTATAAAAAAGATCAATACAAAACAAAAATTATTATGGAATAAAATATTTTCAGTTTGGCGGAGATGCAGGGTTACTTCAGTTAATTCAGCTAAGAAAAATTCGTCAGGTTATCAAAAGGTTAGTTATACCTAGTGTGTGCTTTCACAAATCAATGCTTTACATACTTGTATGTATTGGGATAACAAATTCAACTACATATAAAATTGTAAAATAAAAGTGTCATTTTTTTTAAGTACATGTTTGGGAAAAGTTGGAATCATTCTTGAAAGCAAATGCCAAGACTTTTTAAAAGTAGACAAATATTCTACAGACATTTGTCTGGAAAATAGGACGCTATGTAGTAATAATTCAACACTACTGGAAAATTTTGGGCTAATGCAAATGCACTCTAACTGCTGTTTCCGTTTTAACTAAAAAAGGACGTGTACATATTTCAATGATTTTAAGAGTTTGTTTTGACATTTTTTATTAGCTAAATAATACTATCTTTAATTAAGAAAAATAAGTATTTTTAATTTTTAACTGCCAAAAAAGCGAGATACAGCTTTCTTTTTAAAATGTAGTAAATCCCGAATGGATTCGCGATATTTTTTATTTCGGAATTTTGTAACTCGGGATTCTACAAATTTGTAGCGTTACATCTTTAACATCAATAAAACAAACATCTTTATCGCAAATAGTAATTAAATCATATAATACGTTGTGAAGACCAATTCTTTTCATCGATCTACTTTCATATTTGTATAATTGTCTTATAGTCAGGAATTTGTATCATTTAGAACTCTCACTCCCACTATCGAGGGTAAAAAAATTCAACCGGAGAATTCGGAATCGGAGTATTTTACTCCCGAAAGAATGCGTCTCCCGGGGAGTTTTTTCCCGGGGAATATTTAGAATTGGGTTGAATACGATAGTAAAATCAAATAAATAGAAATAAAATCAAATCAATTTTATAGAAATAAAAGATGTGTAACCAGAGTGTAACGGTAAAATTTAACATTTTTTTGCGAGTACCAGATTATACTGAAGTTTTTTTTTATGCCCTGAATTCTAATACATATTTGTAGTATTTGAATCAAAAAGTTAAGAACAAATAAAAATATTTTTGAAGGTTATGTTACACAACGAGGCGAGGGTTCCCTAAAAACTCCTTATGCCAGGCCATCTAAGTATACTAATCCATCCATATATTTATTACTTTCGCCTCAAAAACAATAATTATTGAATCCCTTGATAAACCAAGTTTCCATTAAGTGTTGGGAAAAGAAATGAGAAGTGCAAGGAATATCTTGTGTGGATTGAACAGAGAAGGGATACGATAGCAACAAAATAAAAATTACACAGCTCGACAAAATTAAATTAGCTTTTTATTACAAAAAAACCAAACTATGCTTTTCCAAATGTTTTTGTTATGCTGAACTCGAATCCGATACCAGAAATATTCAATCACGTCACGTCTTTTGAAAATAAAATGTATTTGTTTTTCTGTTTTCAAGGTTACGTTATAACGTAAGGTAATTTGTTTCAACATAATTTTGTAACTGTTTCTGAAAGCACTTTTTTTCTTCTTTTAAATTCTGTTGAAATCTCTCTGGTATCAATTATCCTCTTCGAGACTTTGGTTTCTGTAACAAAAACCTTGTTGGCCAGTGTTATCTAAAGATAATTCGGAGTACAGGGGGGCCATTCCGTAATTTTCAAAACGATAATCATTAAAACGATTATCGCTGACGTGATCGTCAATAATTTGCTTCACGTAATTCAAACATTACCTCCTCGTCTATCGTTTTTCCAGAGATTGTCAAACCATCATTGAAATGTCATAATAACAATTTGCTTTATTAGAACGAAGTTCTTTAGTGCACGGTTTGTTTGTAAGCCCAAGAAATCCGCAGAAATTTGCATTAGATAGTGGCGCAATGGAATAGGTACTTGCTTTTTAACCGAAGGGTTCGGCGTTCGATCCCTGCTGGCGAAACGTTTTTTTTTTTTTTTTAATTTTCATATAATTTGTATTTTTCTCAAATGTTTGTTGCCATTTTGCAAAATAAGTAAATTATTTCACTCATTTAACTATAGTCGCGTACAAACTTACATACAATCATGAAAACAAATGCGAAACGATACCTATTTAGGTATCGTCCAAAAGCCATCGTTTTGACGATAGCGTATTGATGATAATCGACTTACGTGAAGCAAATATTTGATCGTCAAAACGTGATCGTCCAGACGATATGCATTTTTAGGGTTACGTGTAGTAGGACTATCGTCGAAACGTTATCGTCGGGTGATAATCGTTTTACGGAATGAGTCCCCAGGAAGAAGTTTGAAAGATATACAATTTACTTTTAAAGTGTAAGCTTAAATTTTCCAGATGCGTTAACGGTTATTTGAAACATTTTGATTCATAAATCTCTTAAACCCAAGCCAATTAAGCTAACCTCTTTCAGAACATCAAAAACCTTCGTAAAATTATAATCCTTTCAGGCAGAAGAAATTGTGTTATTAAATTGAAGTGGTATAAAAAAAAAAGAAAACCAGAAAGTATATTATTAACTTCATATAAAAAAAAAATAATGTACATATTGTAAAAATATTTATTCTTTGTTCTCTATTAACATTATATATGGCAAATAAAAAATAAAACCTTATGGTAGTAAAAAGGATTTAAAAAATTCACGTTGACTAGAGTTTATATGTAAAACAATTTTTACTCTTTTTACAATTTACAAAAAAATGCAAGAAATATAAAAGTATTAATTTTTTTTTTTTTTCAATACAACATATTAATTACCTAAAACAATCGAATTCTGAAAATAAATTGCGAAAATCGGGAGAAGTGAACAGTTTTGTTTCAATTTATTTAACATGCATTTTATTAAGAGAATACACAAAAAGGGAATCTTTTGTGATAGTTTTTGTTTACTATATTAATAATTGTTTATTTTTTATTTTTTTTTTTTTGTAATTCTTCTAATGATCCTAGTGTTGTTCCTTTAATATTTATTATAGATTTTTTTATTACTTAAATATAAGTATTAAGTTTGAAGTAGAAAATGTTAGCTTTTTAATTTTATATTGATATCTTTTGTTAGAAAGAAATGAAAAAACCTTTTTTGTATTGTTTAATTTGTTTCAATTGTGTTAGTTCAATAATGTTTTGATAATCTTTCATTTATTTTATTAGTGCTGTTAATAAAATGCGAAATGAAAGACTGATTTACATACAAAAGTTACAAACATTGAGTTTTTTGCTAAATCATATCAAATTTTAAATATATATTCCCAAAATTGTTTATAATTTTTTATTCTTTTTTTTTTTAATTTTCATTTACACATATAAAAAAGACTTTAAAGTATATTTTATATATAATATGAGGAAAACAATGTTGATGTTAGTTTAAAAAAAAATACAAGATTTAAGAACATGGTCTAAAAATACAAAACATGACAAAAAGTAATGTATAAAAATTTAAACATGGCATACATTAACTTAAACATCTACAACCATTTTTTTGTGAATATCAGTATTTCCAACAACCGAACAAAATTCATCGAATGAAATTTTACCGTCCTCGTCTTTGTCGGCAAAACAAATAGTTTTATCTACAATTTGTTGTAATTGTGTATCCTTAAGATTATTTCCTACCATCATTTTAAGTACCTGAAATGAATGAATACATTAAAATTTTGTTCTTCCTTGTTTAATTCAAGTATAAATTCTTATAATATGCAATAAGTGGGTTTTCTTTGTTCTGTGACTAGACATTAATTTACATTTATATAGACCCCTGTTATGATTCGCGAGTCGAACGTTTGAAAAATTATAATTCGTGATGTCTGTCGTTGTTAAGTTATAAAATAAAGCAGCACACAAAAGAAAAGTTCCCATATTATTTGTATGAAAAAAATAAATTAGCGATGAGCAACCAGGCTTATTGTTTCATTCACTAAACTCTAAATAAAAAGCTAATGATTTCAAAATCGGAGACAGTTTAATTTTTTTGAATCAGTCAATGTACATTATCAGCCGTATTAATTATGTCGAATTCCTTAGAAGCAACAATCGACTTTTCTGGACAAATCCCTTGTATTAAAAGAAAAAATTCGATTCTGTTTAGAAAAAAAATCGAATTTTTTTTGGTAAAAGGAATTCGACATTAGATTATCTTAGAACACTCTTGGACAGTTGTCCAGCTAGCCACTTTCTGAATATTTGGACAACTCATTATTAATAATCACATTTCAGCACCTTCCAAATACGACCTCATATTGCCCGTGGTATACCTGGAATAATTAATTCTAAAAATAAAAAAAAATAAATTTGGTGGCACAACGGCTCATGAAGAACCAGGGCCTAGTGACTTACAACTCTCAACCATTCCTGTGTGCGTGTCTACAGGAATGGAGGGGACTTACAGTTTATTGCCGAATCCGAACGGCTAAGGTGAGCGGCACTTTTCTATGAACGTGCCGACTTTAGAATGGTTTGGACAGCCAATTTCGGTGTATAAGTTGGACAACCGATGGAAATGTTTATTAATACGATTTTGGAGTTGGACAGCTGTCTAAAGTTAGACATACTTTGGAATAAGTTTATTAATCGTTTTGATCAGCTAAATTTTTTCAGATTGGAAAATATTATTTCTCTGATTTTTATTTTCATCATGCATGAGGCAGAATATGCGTTTTGTCTTTCGAATTGTTGTTTGATGTAACGGTTGAATCTTGCAGCCATATTATTCACTTGAAGTGTAAATCGGGTTGAAGTGAATTTTAAACCCGTCCATTTAATCCGCATGGTGAAATTAAAAGAAACAAAACGCATATAAAACTTTTTAAACTTAATTGAAAAGCTACGTAATCATATTATAAAACGGCAAACACGAATTCAAGTATCCAACATCTTAGAAGTGCGAACATTTCGAGGGACAAACGTCGACTCTGACCATTTTCTTGTCGCAGCAAAATTCAGAGCTCGACTTTCGAACGAAAAGAAATTGCTAACCGCCCGGAAGAAGAAATTCGACGTTGGACGCCTTAGCACTCCTGGAGTTTTCAGAGTCTACAGAGAGCGCCTGAGCGAGAAGTTCTCCGCATTGCATTTGCCTGACATAAACGTCAACAATCAGTGGTCCCAGTGCCGCGACATCATCAAAGAGGTAGCCGAAACCACCGTAGGCTTCCAGCCACCCCAGCTAAAGAACCCGTGGTATGATGATGAATGCGTGCACCGGAAAAAGGTGACAGAAGATGCACATGAGCAGGCAGGGAAGAATATAGAGCAAGGAGAAGGAAGGAAAAGAAGATCCTACGTAGGAAGAAGAGGGCATACGCAGCCTCCCAGCTAAAGGTTATCGAAGAGTCGAGACCCACCATCTCTTCATCGACTTCAAAGCCGCTTATGATAGCATTCATCGTCAGGAGCTGTATTTGGCATTGGCCGAGCTCGGGATCCCGGGAAAACTGATCCAGCTGTGCCGCGTGACAATAGAAAACCCGCGGTGCAATGTAAAATTGGGAAGTAGCTCTTCAGAACTCTTCCAAACATGTAAAGGGTTTCGACAAGGAGATGCCCTATCATGTGATTTCTTCAATCTCGTTCTGGAGCAGGGGGGTCATTCCGTAATTTTCAAAACGATAATCATCAAAACGATTATCGCTGACGTGATCTTTACTTGCTTCTTAACCGAAAGTTTCGGCGTTCGATCCCTGCTGGCGAAACGTTTTTTTTTTTTTTTTTTTTTTTTAATTTTCATATAATTTGTATTTTTCTCAAATGTTTGTTGGAATTTTGCAAAATAAGTAAATTATTTCACTCATTTAACTATAGTCGCGTACAAACTTACATACAATCATGAAAACAAATGCGAAACGATACCTATTTAGGTATCGCCCAAAAGCCATCGTTTTGACGATAGCGTTTTGATGATAATCGACTTACGTGAAGCAAATATTTGATCGCCAAAACGTGATCGTCCAGACGATATGCATTTTTAGGGTTACGTGTAGTAGGACTATCGTCGAAACGTTATCGTCGGGTGATAATCGTTTTACGGAATGAGTCCCCAGGTGTTAACACGGAAGGCACTATTTTTAATAGATCTATCCAACTACTTGAGTATGCGGACGATATAGATATCATCGGCCGCTCCCAACGTGCCATATAGATACGGTGACCATCCGTCCCGGGTTACCAGGGACTGTCCCGTATTTCAATAGCCTGTCCCGGGCTATTTTTTAAGAAATCCGGGACGTGTAAGTGTCCCGTATTTAGTTTTCTGTCCCGTATTTATACATTTTGTGTTTGGCAGGTTCAAATGCTCCCATAGAAATGTTTTTGTCAATAAAGAACAAAAATTCCAGCTTTATGTAGAAACTCTTAAAGCCACGTTAATTGTTAAATTTAATTACGGTTTAAGCTGGACCCGTAATGAATTTAAGAATTATTAAAAAAAAAAAAGGACAAAATTGTTGAAGAAATTTTTTCAGAAATAAAGTATTTAAGAAAAAGAGACAAAATTTACGTTGTAAACTTAACTCAATGTGCATTACCAAATGTTATGCTTCTTTCAACTAATATTATTTAAAAACTTATTTGCTTTTAACAAGGAAAATAAATTATTTAAATAATGAAACTAAAAATGTTTAGTTTTATTTATTTAATTTTATGGTTCCGTTGTTTTTTAGGAATTTCTTTTCGTTTGTTTTTCCTGCTATTATTTTTCCCTCTTTTAATATCTAATTAAAATTAAAGAATAAATTAATATTTTTTCATAAACATTTTAATTTTTCACTTTTGTCCCGGGTTTTGTTCTCAGAAATATGGTCACCGTACATATAGAGTCCTTCACGGCGATTGAAGAACAGGCAAAACTTGTTGGTCTTGAAGTAAATGAGGACAATACCAAGTATCTGCTGCCAACAAACAAACAACCATCTGTCCACCGCCTTGGACAAAACGTCACTATTGATAGCAGTAACTTCGAGGTAGTTAAGGAGTTTATCTACCCTGAAGTTAACGTTAACTCCACAAATGACACCTTAGTGGAGATCCGACGAAGAATTACCCTAGCAAACCGCTACTACTTCGGTTTAGCTAAACAAATGGGTTCAAAACTCCTCACACGTTAGACCAAGTACACGCTCTACAGAACCCTTATATTGATAGTCCTGCTTTACGGCGCCGAGTGCTGGGCGATAAGCAAAAAGGGAGAGATGATGATGTTGTAAGTAGGTACTTTCTAGGCTTTTATAACTTGTCAAAATTTCTGTCAATTAGAAGATACTTTTTGTAGTCACTTGCTTTTGTAATTTGTATTTTTTTTTGTGTAAACCCAAGTTTAAGTACTTTAAATGCTCCCTGGAAGTCTGTTTAACAGCCATATTATTCAGTCACTTAAATCCGGTTTTATATGTACACCTGGATTTAAAATAAATCAAATCCAGATGCCCAACCAAGCAAATAATATTCACTCGGTATACCATTCGTTTTTAACCTTGTCAAGTATAAATAGATTTAATTTAAACAGGCTTCAGGGAGCAGTTAAAGTAATTAAACTCGGGTCTTAACTCAAAAGTACAAAACACAGAAGCAAGCGACAAAAAATTAAAAACATATTTAAATATGTCATATTATTGATACAACGTAGCTTTTAATTAAATGTCTTTTCAATTAAGTTTTAAAACAATTTTACATGCGTTTTACTTATTTTTATTCCACCGAGTGCGACGTGTTTTTTTTTAAGTGAATATTATGGACATAGACATAAAAGGTCGAGTTTAAAATTCACTACAACAACGGCCATATTTATTGACTTTCTTCAAAGCTAGTTTTACTGAAAAACCAGTTCTATAGGTGTTTCGAGTTTTAAATTTTTCAAATACAATTATTTGCTTTAGATGTTAAAATATGTATGAATATTTTGATTTAGATGTCAAAGTAATAAAAATTTGTGAAAAACACAAAACTCGAAACCCCTATAAAACTAGTTTTCCCGTAAAACTAGCTTTGAAGAAAGTCAACAATATGGACGCAAGTGTTAGAATATTATTTTCAAAATTTTTAACAGCAATATTTTTTTTTAAATATTTAGCAAATTGCAAAACTAACAGAATCTAACGAGCTATTCAAAAGCCAAGAGGCTGGTTTTTTTGGACATTCTCCTTTATTTTTTTTTTTTTTTTAAACTTTGATTGACAGATAAATCACATTTTTAATTTTGATTGATTTTAAATAAAAAGTAACCCAAACAACATTTGTTTTATAGAATAATAAAAATGATAAATAAAATATATCAAAAAATGCTGAAATACGGAACGAATGCGGGACAAAGAAATAACAAGCAACTTAAAAAGTACACAGATAGAATCCGGAAGGCAGTGAATGTACTCAACTTGCTTGCCAGTACTTCCCCGTGTGGTCATAGGTTAAAAGTTAACTCAGTACCGAAAAAGTAGACTTAAGTAATTGAGCTCTATTGAAGGGACCCAGCTTATAATCTTCGATCACGCAAAATACCTTGGTGTGATTTTAGACAAGAAGCATAACTGGAGTCTCAACATTAAAGAAAGAACCAACAAAGCCATGCTTGCATTCTATTCCTGTAATAGGATTTTTGGTAAAACCTGGGGACTAAGTCCAAAAATCATCAATTGGATGTACACGGCCATTGTCAGACCTGTACTGACATATGGTAATGTAGTCTGGTGGAATGCATTAAAAAAGGCTTCCTGTTAACTTCTCGTTTTCCAATGAATAAATCCCAGTTCAGGAAAAACAAATATAAACGTTTTATTTTTATAATAAACAAATGACTAGCTCGTTTCGCAGTTTTAAGAGAAGTAAATATTTTAAATAAAAATATTGACATGAAATAATTATTCTAAACATCGAATACTTAATTAAATAAACATATATAAACAAAGTGCTTATATAACAAGTGTCGTATTTCAACACTTCCAACCTTAAAATCATGACCAAAGTTCAAAGAATGGCATGTGTTGGAATCACTGGGGCTATGAGGTCCACCCCAACAGCGGGCTTGGAAGCATTACTCAACCTGAAACCAGGCTTCTTTTCAGAAACTCTTGGACTAGCCAGCTCATTCAGACTGCCTAACTACAGCAGTGCCTCTGTTGGGTTCCTGGTCACAGTGGTGTTCCAGGCAACGAGAGTGCTGATGAACTGGCAAGAACTGGTTCAACACTTGAGCTAGCTCAGACAGAGTCAATAGTCCAGACCCCACTATGTATTCTCAAACAAGAAATCGAGGGTAAAGTTCTAACAAATAGACGATGGAGCTCACTCAATACCTGCGTCATTACTAGGAAGTTATGGCCAGTATTTAATAAACAAAGAACTAAAGAGATCATAAAATTGAACAAAAAGTCATTCTCTCTTCTTCTGAGTACCACCACAGGTCACAACCTATTGGGCTACCACAAGAAAAAGATACAACTTATCTCGGATGACTTATGCAGAGGCTGTAGTGACGAGGAAGTTCAGGAAGACACCCTTCGTTACCTCTGTCGCTGCCCTGCGCTATGTCATCTGAGAAGCAGACTCCTGGGGAAACACTTCTTGGACGATTTAGTGGAACTCTCTGAAATTCCTAGCAAGAATCTCTTAAAGTTCATTAACGCTACTAAATGGCTCGAAAGTCCCTAATATCCCATCTACAAACCGACCCACAATTACTGAACAAATACAATGATGACTGTAAGACGCACGCATTCCTACGGGAGTGGCAATAAAGGAGTTAGGGCAACTAGCCTTACACCAGTCTTGCCACTCCTGCGGTAAATGTGAGCGTCATTTGAAACTGTGATGGCTGTCCCTCCACAAGATCGATACAATACTCTTGTGGTAGGGGGCGACCCTCTCGATCCACCCCAGCCTTGACATAACAGAGCAAACTTACACCATAATCACTCACCTATCAAACCCACCCACCAGGCGTTGTGGGGAGCCAAATGCTCCTCCGGGCATGGTGGGGGGAATTATCCACTCAGTGGGGGTAAAGGAGAGGAACACGCGCTCAAATGACAGCGTTGACGTAACCTCCCCTCAACCCGGTGTCAATGCTTCTGACGACAGCTACTGGAACCCCCCGATAGCCTTAAGCAGCTCCTTGCTGAAATCTATCCCCTTTAACGGGATATGTCATGTCTTGTTTTTTTTTTAGCATAGGTTTCTTCTTTTAACAGGGTATCACAATGGATCTACATTGATCTAAGTGTGACGGTAACAAGATCAACTGTCAGCCCACTAACCTAACCTAACCTAATTGAGCTGGCTTCGATTTCAAACAACTATTTTATTTGTTGTTTTTGATAAGGAATGATATAACAAACTTTGCCATGATTCAAGTTTTAATGCTAAAAACCTTAGAATTAACTTAAAACCATAATTCTTAATTTACCTGAAACAGTTCACCATTTGATATATAACCATCATTATCCATATCGTATATACGAAATGCGAAACGTAATTTTGATAATTTATCTCCTTTGACACTAAACTGTGAAACACCTTGAATAAATTCTTTGAAGTCTACTTCGCCATTTCCATCTGCATCAAATATATCTATGACACGTTGTACCAGTGGATTTTGTTGCAATTCAGGAAGGGACATAAACTCATCGACACTTAGCGCTCCAGAATTATCCAAATCGAGTTTCCGAAAACGCTTACCCAACCGACGTATTTCATCAGCATCAACTGTAAAATAGATAATATTTTGATAAATAAATTTAAATATTTACATAATTATTGTCTTTAAAAATGTGTCATTAAAAATAAGTAAATTATATATTAAAAAAAAATAAATAGTCAAGAATGTAAAAGCTATTAATTAACAAACATAATGTACGATTTTACATACATACATACATATGTATATTAATAAAAGGGTGTTTATTTTTCAAATTGTAAACCAGCTTTCGAGTTTTTGAAATGTTGATAATGACAGTCACAGTCCTCAATGATTTATTCTCCATTAAGGCGGGTCAGAAAACCATTATAAATTTTGTCTACGGACTAATGACCCTGCCAAAAATCTTTGCCGTAAATAACTGATCAGAGCTTTATTTATGTACATAGCCTACTAATACACGACGGCTTTGAAATTGCATGCTGCAAATTACGAATATTCAAGAACCCAATAAGGAAAATTACGAATCAATTGAGATGGTATCCAAGAACGATTATTTTTCAGTTGAGAAATTGCGGGGAATTCCAATTCTGTAAGATAAATGGAATTCATCATCAGTTATCTAATGTCCATACACCACAGCAAAATGGGTGTGCAGAGAGAATGAATCGGACGATCATTGAACGTGCAAAGTGTATGCTGTTTGATGCTGAGATTGATGATAGCTATTGAGCTGAAGCTTGCAAAATGGCAGCATACATATACATAATCAATCGTACTGTTTGTTCAACTTGGACAGATACAACACCGGAAGAAGTATGGTCAGGAGTAAAAGTCGACTTGTCAAATTTGCGGATTTTTGGATCAAAAGTTATGATGTACATACTAAAGGAACAAATAAGTTAATTAAATCGTAAATCTTGTGAGATGATTTTCGTGGGATATGACACAGATACAAAAGGATTTCGTTGCATTAATCCAATTTCCAAGAAACTGAAGATAAGTCGAGATGTAATATTTTATGAAAAATACTTACCAATCAACAATGAAATAAGGTTGTACATGACAATTTGAATCAGAAGAATTGACACCTAATAAAAATCTACAAGAAATATCAGAAGAATCGACACCTGATAAAAATCACAGCTCAAACAACTTTGAAAGTAACATCAATGAAATCCAAGAATCGACACCTGACGAAAATCACAACTCAAACAACTTTGTAAGTGACATCAGTGAAATCCACAATAAGGACTTAGATTGTGTTGGTAATAGCACTGAAAATGTAGAAACACCAGAATTACAATGAGGCAATGGCTCGCGATGATTCAAACAAGTGGAAAGAAGCCATTCAAAGTGAAATAAATTCACTTCAAGAAAACCATACCTGGGATCTGGTTGAACTTCCAAAACATCGAAAAACATTAAGAACGAGATGGGATTTTGCCACAAAACGAGATGAAGATGGTAAAATTATTACGACACAAAGCAAGATCTGTTGCAAAAGGATGCAACCAAAAGTATGGAATCGACTACAACGAAACGTATTTTCCAGTCGTTCGATACGCATCCATTAGATATTTGATGGCACTTGCTGTGTAGCGAAACTTGAAGGTTGATCAAATGGATGTTGTCACAGCATTTTTGCAAGGTGACCTTGAAGAAGAAATTTATATTCAACAACCAGAGGGATTCGATGATGGCTCGGGACGAGTTTGTCGACTTAATAGAGCTATCTATGGACTTAAGCAAGCAGGAAGACAATGGAATATTAAACTTGAAGAGGTTTTAAAGAATTTTGGTTTACGAAAGTCAAAGATGGATCCATGTATCTACTTTAGTGAACAATTAAACTTGATTGTAGCAATATATATTCATTCAAAATAAAAGACCTGGGAGCTGCGAAGATGTGTTTGGGGATTTGAATTCAACAATCTAATGGAAAAATTGAATTAGATCAAGCCGGATATATATAAAAAAAAATCTTGCACCGATTTAATATGAAAGAATCTCGACCCATATCAACTCCTAGCGATCTTAATCAGAAGTTATCGATCAGCATGGTTACTGATAAATCTGACAGTGATGAAAAGATGGATAAAATTCCATATCAAGAAGCAGTAGGAAGTTTGTTGTTTTTGGCAAAATGTATATTATTAGCAACACAGTTTCTCTTGCGAAGGCAGAACAATGATGTAAGCCGCTTTAATTCAAATTTTGGTTTGGCACACTGGAAAGCTGTGAAACGTATCATGCGATATCTGAAAGGAACAATCGAACTGAAGCTTACTTACAAGAAATCTAATTTTGGAGACTTACACGAATATAGTGATTCTGATTGGGCATCTGATGTTGATAAAAGAAGATCATGCACTGGGGGGTTATTCTCAAATGCGCGGCGGATCGCTTTTGATGGCGGATTTGCATTTTCCTATTCTCAAAAGCGATTCGCTTTTCATGCCAAAGCGAAAGTTCTCACTACATGTCATTTTGGGTTTGAAAGCGATAGGTGTCTAGGTGGCGGATTGTTGGCGGATTGAAAGAAAATGTAAATACATAAATAATTTGCAAATAATTATGTGTCTTCTTCAATTTCGGCAAATAAAAACACACTATTCCATCAAAATGTTTTTATTTTTTTTTGTTAAGAGCAACAACATTGAAAAATTACAAATAAGCACAAAAAAAAAAAACAACTTCTTTGGACGGCAAACAGCTACTATCAAATTTTTGAAAAAAAACTGACAATTAAATGAGAAGAGTGGAAGTGAAAATGGGAGTGGCCTGGAAAATTTGAGCATAAAGTGAGAGAAACTGGAAGGATCGTTTTCGCCCTTGTTCGCTTTTGAGAATAACCCAAAGCGAAGATGGTCGAAATTGAGTTATCGCTTTTAATCCGATCCGCCGCGCTTTCTGGAATAGGCCTGCTGGATACATTTTTAAAATGTCAAATGCTGCGATTACTTGGAATAGCAAGAGACAACCGACAGTAGCTTTATCAATGAGTATATGGCTATGTCATCAGCCGTACAAGAGGCTATTCGGATAAAACAACTAGCTGGCGAACTTGGTGGAAAAGCTATTTATCCAATAAAAATTAATGTGCGACAATCAAAGAGCAATGAAGTTGGCTTAATCTGACCGATTTCGACCTAGTTCAAAACATATTGACATACGATATCATTTTCTACGAGAAAAATTACAAGATAAAACGGTCGAGATTTCATACTTTTCTACATACAACATGGTTGCTGATAACTTGACAAAAGCAGTCGCTGCAAGTAAACATAATTTTTGCACAAAAGCAATGGGATTATATTAAGATTTAAAAAATTATATCAATTGTTACGTTTGCGTTATCGTTTTTCATTTTTAAGATTTATTATAAGGTAATTATTTTAAATACTTAATAAGTGAGGGTGTTGAAATTATGTACCTCTATTATATTTTTTGTTAATAGTAACTCATTGATTTTATGTTATTTTAATATTGAATAATTTAATAAAAATATATTCATTCATTGTTTTGCCTTCGCAAGAGAAACTGTGTTCCTCATAATAAGAAGACATAAAGAACTTGAAGGCAAGGTAAGTTTCTGGTTTCTGATTGGTCGGCAGAGATGTAAGAACTTATGTAAGTCAGTTAGGCCTATTTTCCTCAGCGTAAACTGTCACATAAGCGTTTAAGTTGAACATAAATATTTAGTTTTCATTTCAGCAAATGGCCCCTAATGACTTAAGCCAATCGACTTAAGACTTATTTTAAGTCTTTTGGCTTTCAAAAAGGCTCTAAATTTAAAATTACAGTCAGCAGTCATGTACATACAAATACATACTTAGATGCCTTTACGAAACTTAAACATCAAAAGTGATTAAATTTAATTTTTTAGTAGGTATCCATTTTTATTAAGAAATTATGCGAACCTAGAAAGACTTCAGCAGAGTGTAAGGGAAATTATATTTCAGAGTGACTTCAGCAGAGTGTAATAAAAAAGCACATTTAGGGAAATTATATTTCAGAAATTTCAGTCCTCCATTTTTTTTCATTACTTTCTTGACAGCAAAATGAATGTAACTGATGTCGTTTTCGATTGGATTTTCAGAGTGTTTCACTCTTTTTTGATTCCAATGGAATATGAAAAACTCTTTTCCGTAATATGTGTATCTATGTAGAAGTAAAAACTAAAATGAATTCTTCAATAATTTCAATTCCAGAACATCTCAAGAAGAAGCATTTACTATTTTGGCAATTAATCCAACACATACTTTTAAAAATATGTGTGTTTTTAGAGTGCACTCCTAGCACTCCTTAATGAAATCCGGAGTGAAAAAACACTCCTAAATCATCACTCCGAACAGCCAATGGAAGGTTTTTGGAGTGTTGGGAGTGTGGATGGAGTGAAAAAAGAGTACTAGGAGTGACCAACGGAAAACGACATGAGATTGTTAAGTTCTCCGAGATCTCATTTTCCTGAATTTGCCTATTTAAAACACACTTAAATACTGAATTGTCATATGTTGGTTATCTTTCTATTTCTGAAGTTGGCAGCGCTTACATTTTTACTCTATTTTATAAATCCAAGCTCATGAAGCACGTGCTGAGCTAGCTCTGACTTTATTGCATTAGACTTTGATTCATATCACCTACTTCAATGAGAGTACTTTGCTTCTATATAATTCCATTGTCTTACCCCATTTTAATTATTGTTCAACTCTATTGTATGGTTGTCAACAAGAAATAGTAAACCGGCTTCAGGTATTGCAGAATAAAGCAATGCGAGTCATATTAAGAGTGAATGTATACACCCCAATAAGAGTGATGTTAAGTGTATTAAATTGGATGAATGTGAAACAGAGGCTTAAATATAGTGCTATGTTATTAATATATAAAATGAAAAATAATATGGTTCCTCAGTACTTAAAAGTAAATATGGTCAACGTTGGTGATATACAACCATATAGTTTACGGAATAATGAAAATTTTAGACCTAATAGGTGTAACAGAAGCAGCACTCAAGACTCTGTGATGAATATGGGAATTATTTCATTTAATAGCCTTCCAAGTGAATTAAAGAATGAGCTAAGTATAAATGTTTTTAAAAACAAATTAATTTATTATATAAAAAATTGTGAACAATAATATATGTTTTATATTTTAAAGGTTTTTTCTGACCTTATATATTGAGTTTTTTAGAATCTAGGTTACACAACAGAGCCTAATCTCCCTATGCGGAGATAGGTACTCTTGGCGTAAGCTGAGATGGTTCCAGAAACTCTGTTATTATTATTATAGCATTTTTTTTTGGTAATCCGGATCGATCCGTAATGTGTAGACGCTTTAAATTTCGATTCTGAAATCAAATGCAGAGTTATGGCGTTTTCGATGATAGTTCTTCTTCTGAATAGAAGAGAAAATGCTTCTGGATTTAAATTCAGAATCGAAACCAGAAGCACTAATACACACACACATGAATAAAATGTCACAATTATAAGGTCGTTGTTTTGTTTGTTTTTTTTTTTTGTTTTTATTTTTTAATGTTAAATGCATTGAATAAAAACTACCTTCATGCTAAAAATAAACTAAAAAGCTAATTGTGTACATATTAAGTGTAATCAAGTGCTTTTTTTAAATTTGTTAAGCTGTTGTGATAATTTTTTTAATTTACACTCAAGGAGTTGAACTTTATATTTAAACTTAAGTTCAGGTTCAGCTGATCTGAAGTTTAAACTTTGACTGTGAAACACAAATACAGTGATGAATGAGCTTCAGAATCAATTAGTTGTGCTCGACTGATTGAAGAAAAGTCTTCCGGATTACCAATCGAAAAGGCCATTAATCTCTCTTCTTTTTACAACAAGAACTGTCTAAAAGGCCAAAAAACAAAACTGCTTAAAATTCTAGTATTTTTTTTTTTGTTTGTTCCGCCTACTCTCTGTTTTTTGTTACTTTAATCCTGTTTTTGGAATGTCAAAAAGCTTTGTTACTATTATGTTTAAAATACAGTCTTTTTTTTTTCTAAAATTGTATATTTTTCTCAGGGTCAGGTTCTCATAGCTCCAATTATACATATTGTCGATTCGGAAGAAAAACGGCACAGCTGAACAAATGAAATGCTTGAGCTTAAATTGCATTTTCGTGAATAAAAGAAACTATCAATTTGGAAAATACCAGACTCAACTACAACATTTGGAACTTAATGAGCTTTTTCGTGGTTTTGATATTTTACGGCGCCAGTTATAGCTATCATTGAAAACGATCACTGAAAATTTTAATTGTGAGTTTTAGGCCGATTGGAAAGCTTAAGTTGTGTTTTTTATAAGCCAAAATAAAGGCTATGACTCAGTTATTATTTCTAGCCAAAAAAAATTTAATTTTTTCCAAACCTTCCACATAAAATGACATTTATTATTTCAATGATTGAACTACTTTACGATTGATCATTGAAAAATTCAGTGATTTTATGTTGAGGTTTGGGCCGGAATTTAATTTTTTTTGTTGACTAAAATAATAATATAAGTCATGGCCTATATGTTGGCATTAAAATTTTTATCGATATGACTTTCTAAATGTCTCAAAATTAACAATTAAAATGGGATGGTTTTTATTGATAGCTATAACTGGCCCCTAACAGATTAGTTGTATACCTGCGAGCCTTTGGACTTTTTCAGTGTTTTCCTAGTTGTCTGCAACCTCATGATTTGCCTGCAAGTCTCTTGCATTTTATAAGGACGTTTGTAGTTTTTCCGACAATTAAATTCTACGGAGATTTTACTATCGTAGTGTTATTCTTAGATATTTCACATCTCTTTTCGTTTCTATTATTTCGCTAGTAACCGGATGGGTTAACCAATTTCTCTCAAGGAAAACGTGTCATAGCCAGATTGACAAAATACTATCATTGTCTTCTTTATTCAATTAGGTACTTTTAAGGTTACTACATCCCCAACCCTCCCAAGAAACAAAAAGTATCATAAAATAGATATTATTGCTCTCATTTTACAAGCACATGCTATGAAACACATGAAAGTGTGTAAACATCATTTTTTTTTATTCTAAAGTCTAAAAATAATCTAACTGAACAAAATATCTAACTAAACAAAAATACCATAAGCTACAGCCAAAAAGCTTCTAACTAACGACGGAAAAAAGAGGATGGGAGAGGGGGCAATTTTATTCGCATCCATTATCTACAACAAATATTCTACTTTTGTTCTCCCCGTAACAGGTGGGTTGTGGGTTTGTTTTTTTTCTATTCACTTACGCTTTTTTATCAACTTAATCGTGATTAATATTGTTTTGAATTTTGTTTGCACACAAGGATAAATGGCGATCCTGCGTAGAATATTTAGCGAACAAATTTAATTTGAACAACTCCTTTACACATACACACACAAGATGTTTTACATACATACTTTTTTATTCTGAATTGTAAATTAGGAGGACCAATTTCTAATTTGTTAACCTTTCTATATAGACGATTATATTAGGCTAATGGTACGAAATTTTAATCAAAACAATCATGAGGCAGAAAAATAAAAACTGAATATTTGAAAAAATGGTTGGATACTTACAATTGGAGCACATCTCCATGGGCAAGGATGTTTCGTTACCCTGAAAAATTCACCAAGAAAATAATATATCAGCATCACTGAGCCATAATTTATGTACATTATTATATTAAAGTAATCGATTCTGATTTGC
Source organism: Epistrophella euchroma (assembly GCA_947049315.1). Classification (NCBI taxonomy): domain Eukaryota; kingdom Metazoa; phylum Arthropoda; class Insecta; order Diptera; family Syrphidae; genus Epistrophella; species Epistrophella euchroma. The sequence continues at coordinate 105,493,699 of OX346245.1, read as the reverse complement.
AATTTTTCACTCAAGTTTAGTTATCTCCGTTAGTTGAATAATAATTTATAAATTATAAGTTATTATTATGTACATTTCGACTAAACGGGATTTCGTTTAAGGCAATAAAATACAGGATTTTTCTTTTTTTCATTAGAATCAAGGGAGGGTGGAGATAAATAAAAAACGAATGAAAAAAACACTGTCGAGCTTTAGAGTTTCAATTTACCATTATGATTTATTTGTTTTATACCACAACAATCTGTTCGAACTTTTTTAATAATTAAATTTTTTAAATCATTTGATTTGTCCGATTTCTGAAGGCAATTTTTTTCTTGACGAGCTTTTTGGTTTGATATAGGTACAGTAAAATTCGATATGAATTTTTATACATATAACATAAAACTTACCGATAAATATAACGAGCCAATTTTTAAGGTATTGCCATGCCATTTATATTTTTCCAACTGAAATAAGGATTTTCCAGAAACTATCTTTGTCTCTTCTCTTTCTTGCACATGCAACTAAACAGTTTGGTTTCGATTTTGAGCACAATGGGATTATTTGGGAGTGCGCGCCGGTTTATGTGCGTGTGAATTGAGTTAAAATCGCGTTAAATTTTATCCGAAGATTAATTTTTGACACTAGTGGGGTGAATCTGTACGTAGAAATGTAAAAATTTAATATCGGATAACATTTAAGCCTTAGGCCGTGTGCGAATTCGTTTTAAAATTGCGATTAAATTTTATCCGACATTAAAATTTGACATTTCTACGTACAGATTCACCTCACTAGTGTCAAAAATTAATCTTTGGATAAAATTTAACGCGATTTTAACCGAATTCACACACGGCCTTAACTACATAAGCCACTTTTTGCAAAATTACAAAAGTAAAAATATTTTTTTTCCCGCTAGCGCAAATGTTTTGTGAAAAAGAATGTACACAATTCTTTTTAAACCAAAATCTAAGCTTTCTGCATCATTTTTATACATTTTCCGGTGAGCAACACTATCCCAAAATGAGTTTGAAAATTTTCACTTTTGTACTTTTTCACTTTTTTGGCTTATGTAGTTAAGGCTTTAATCGAAATTTTTAACGAATTCCCACAAGTCCTGAACCCTTTTGACTCATAAAAACCATCAGCGTTCACATGCGTCAAGCATGCTGTCAAACATTAATTTTCAATAAAATTATAACCATGGCAGACCAACTAAGTTTCGATTAAATTTTAAAAAATGAGAAAATTAATTGAATCGGTAGTGAGAGAACAGCACAAGTTTAGGCCTTGTGTGTGAATTGGGTTAAAATCGCGTTAAATTTTATCCGAAGATTAATTTTTGACACTAGTGAGGTAAATCTGTACGTAGAAATGTCAAAATTTAATCTAGGATAAAATTTAATCGAAATTTTAAACGAATTCGCACACGGCCTAATATCGCGTTAAATTTTATCCGAAGATTAATTTTTGACACTAGTGAGGTGAATCTGTATGTAGAAATGTCAAATTTTAATCTCGGATAAAATTTAATTGAAATTTTAAACCAATTCGGATAAAATTTAACGTGATTTTGACCCAATTCACACACTGCCTAAGGCCGGTTAAAATGACGTGAATCTGTATAAAGAAACGTCGAAATTTAATCTGGGATAAAATTTAATCGAAATTTTAAACGCGTTAAAATTTTAAAGATCGCGTTAAATTTTATCCGAAGATTAATTTTTGAAACTAATGGGGGTTTTTCTTTTTTAGTTCAGAGTAGAGCCTGAACTTACAAAAAAAATCATGTTTCTTTTTTAGCTCAGATTGTATAACAGTTCAAATTTGTGTTTTTTTTTTCGCTTAGAGCGTTTTCAGAGTTTGTTTAGAGCGCGTTCTATTTGCTCGGTATAAAATAACCGAGCAGACCGAGTAAAAAACTGAGCTAGGCCAACTCACTGATCTCTATAATACACTGAATAGTGTATTACCTACAATGTATAAAAGTTTCTATGGTTCCAATTGAAGATTATAAAACGTGGTCAGCCACATAATTTGACGTTTGTCTGACACATAATAAATATTATTTGTGGTTAATAATCTACTCTCTGTCTCTACTCTCTCTACTCATATTAAGGCCGTGTGCGAATTCATGTAAAATTTCCATTAAATTTTATCCGAGATTAAATTTTGAAATTTCTACGTACCTCACTAGTGTCAAAAATTAATCTTCGGAATTCACACACGGCCTGTATTCGGTGTATCTCCATTTTTGGTATTTTATATGTTATACATGTATACTATTATACAAAGAATGGTAAGGCCACTGATCTCTATAATACACTGGATAGTGGATTCCCTACAAAGTATAACAGTTTTTCTACTTCCAATAGGGCTTTTTAACAAACAGCAATATATCTCTGTCTCGTTCATATTTAAATGTCAAACTAAAATTCTCGGCACAATGACATTTAAGTGGCAGCCATTTGTTTGGTTTATTTTGGAGGCAAATAAATATTTCGAATTGTTTTTTTCCTTTTTTTATGGAAAAGATGCAAGTAAAAATGTTTTTATACTTTATATAAGATATTTTAATCTTTTTATTGCATAAAATAGCAAGATTTTTGTAATTAAAATTAGCCCTCCTTATTTTTTTCTTTCCAATTTCATCTGTCATTGTGCCAAGTTTTTGCTGTCATTTGAAACTGACAATTTGGTAGAGATCTCTATTGAAGATGACAAGTACGTAGGCAACTCAACACTTTAGGTACGTTCAGTGAGGCAACTTAACACTTTAGGTATGTTCAGTGAGGCTGAGAAGGCCAGTTCAAGTTGCTGGGATCTCAAAAATTCTACTACAACCAAAGAGGGGCAAAAACCGAAGTGGAATTTCTAAGAAAAAAAAGCAAAAGGACCATCACTTGTTTGTAAATTTGATTTTTTATAATTTAAAATAATTGTAAAAGTGAATTTAAAATATTTTAGTTGCAATTTTGTAAACAAAATTGCATTTTATTATGTTATACAGTTATACCGTTATACAAAAAAATAGGCAGCTCAACATTATAACAATTCTCAAATGGCATCAACTTTCTTGTATGGATGCGCTATCCAGTGTATTATAGAGATCAGTGGGTAAGGCGCATAATATAACAATTGTTCAAATGGAGCCACCATTTTTGTATGAATACGCTATCCAGTGTATTATAGAGATCAGCGGGCCAACTACATACAGTTTCCATGTAATTTGACAGATATGACAATGGAGTGCTCAGGTGTGTTTCGTAATTAAGGCCGTGTGCGAATTCGGTTAAAATAGCGTTAAATTGTATCCAAAGATTAATTTTTGACACTAGTGAGGTGAATGTGTACGTAGAAATGTCAAATTTTAATCTCAGATAAAATTTAATCGAAATTTTAAACCAATTCGCACACGGCCTAATTCGGACTGCTCTGAACAGACTCTGCTCAGAGTTTACTCCGTTCAGGGCCTATTCAGTGCTCTGCTCTGAACCAACTCTGAACTAAAAAAGAAAAACGCCTAATGAGGCGAATCTGTACGTGAAAACGTCAAAATGTATTCTCGGATAAAATTTTTACGAAATTACCAATTCACACACAGCCTAAGGCCATGTGTGAATTCGGTTAAAATCGCGTTAAATTTTATCCAAAGATTAATTTTTGACACTAGTGAGGTGAATCTGTACGTAGAATTGTCAAATTTTAATGTCGGATAAAATTTAATCGCAATTTTAAACGAATTCGCACACGGCCTAAATTTCCTTACCCATAATTATCCGAAGTGGTTTCTCTGTTGTTTGTTGTTTGTGGGGAATATTAAATCAGCTGATTATTGTTTTTGCACACGAGTAGTAATTTTTTGATGGAAATGATTTTAATCCAAAAGTTCTCTTGTCGTTGTCGGCTTATCATTTGACGTTACGATACCACTGACTACTCCAGTGTCAGTGTCCATCCAGTGACCACGGAAGAAAAAAGGGTTCTGGCTTGTTAAAAATTGTGTTTTAATTATTTTGGTCTAATTTGAGTAAACTATCAAACTTGTTTAATTTTATATAATTACTATGACGTCTGCAGATGTAAGAAAGCGCAAAGTAAGTATTTTTTTTTTAATCAAGCAAATAGTCGAATTCTAAAGAAACACAAAGTCACGATACCTATTATTTTTGTTCCAGGTTTGAAAATGGTTTAGGGTTAAAATAAAAAGATACTCGTATCTACCTACATGCTTATCGTTATCAATTCTTTCTCAATTTTTCTGAAAATATATTTACTAGTGAACTAAAAATAGGGAATATTTTCGTCAAATATATTTTTAATTGCAATTTGGATGTCAAATTAACATGTAGAATGAGCTACCTGTTTGATTACAGAGATAGACCTCTGGACCATGAATTGTTTATTTGAGTGGGAGTGTGAGGAGTCGGAATCGGTAGCTAAGTAGGTACCTTCATTGAAATAAGTGTTTTCAATATTCAAGAGACGAAACTCGTTATTTTAGTTAAGTGCTTTGCTTGCGTGTATGCACGTTTTTTTATATAAATAAATTACTTCCGTAACTCTATGAAGATAATTAATTTTTTTTCTAAATACCTTGCCCCTTCAGCTAAGCTTTAAATCAACAAATATGTGTAAATAAAAGTTTTTGAAATGCGTAGAGGGTTGACTTGCTTGATCAATTCCACATAACATGAAAAATTTATATTAATTAGATTTAATACAAAACTGGTAATAAATTTAAATGAATTGATTTCATTTTTCCTTAGACTGATACCAGTTGACAAATGTACCACGGTTCCATAGCGCACAGATATATACCTACCTAATCCTAGATAGCCCCCTTCCCCTACTAATAAGGTGCAATAAGATAATCACCTCTGTTCTGATTTTTGTTCCGAATAGAGTGTTCTGAATTTCGAACGAATTCGGCTTGGTAAAACATCTTGCCAGATCTGGTTATTTGACCATAAGACTTAAAAAAGTTGTAAACTGTGAGTTGTTAGTATAGGTACCTATATGTTCTAAAAATATCTTACATTTTTAGCTTTACGAATTCAAATTCGCCAACCAAAAACGAACTGAATTGAAAACTTCAAAATAATTGAGTAAAGAACTTCCATGTTTTTAAAATGAAGTTATTTTTTACTGAAGCGAAAATCAGAAAAGGAGTGAATACCAGCTTTTAAATTAAACGTACGTACATAGGTTTCTTCATAAGCTTATTTCCCTTATAATATCCTCTCAAACTCAAATGTTATCAGTTTGACAGAAAGCCTATTTACGTGCATGGGGGAACGCAGATCAAATAACTAGAAAGATCGATCTTTCGCCTTGTGAATTCGTCCAGAATGTATCTTTTTTTTCAATAAGGCATACAAAATGGAAAAGGAGAAATCTTTTCGCGAAAAGAACAAATCTTTTCTTTAATAAAAACAGGCGAATAATGTTTGCTTTCACTGAAAATAATTACTTTAATTTTTAGACTATTATAAAAATTATTTGTATCCGAATATATGCATTACCTCCATCATCCATTAAAATTTTTGATTAAAGAAATTAAAAACAAAAACAACAAAAACTCTTTATCCCCGCACATTTCACCCTCTTTTTTTCTTACTATTTGAAAGTTTCCTATTATATATCTTCTTAAATAGTTGCATTGCTACACCATGTCGATAACATATAAAAATTTCCATGCGTTTATAGCTTATTATATCATTTGTTCTAAAAATTTCGCTGAAGAAAGATCGTAAGTGCATTCTTGTGGAGGCTTTTAAGAGCTGATTTGAATCCAACTGAAAAAAACTTGTTATTAATATACTAGTTATTCCTATATTCGAGACCTTGTTTTAATTAAATTAAGACTTCTTAGTAGGCTCTTATGTCTTCTTTAATTTGTATTTCTTATAAACCAGTTGTATCGTTTCGAAAATAGTTACTTTCTTCTTCAGTCCTGTAATTATAATATTATAAATAAGATTTACAATAGTTACAATTGGACATATTATAAAAATATTATTATTATTATTAATTTCCTTTCATTTTCAAAATGTTCTTTATTCTTCAATTGTCTTTAAAAAGACCTTTATTTTAATCAAGAATTTTCGAATATCTAAATTCATTTATTTTGAATTATAAAACATGAAAATAAAACATGAAAATAACTGAAACAAGTTGAACAAAATTCCTAAATATTAAAATATAAAGGTGGTTCGGATTAGTGAGACAATACTGTATTCGTTTATCACACCTATCTATAAATCGGGTTCGAAACAAGCAGTTAAAAATTATAGACTCATCACTAAATTCCAATTGATTCCTAAAAAACTTGATTCTATAGTAAAGAATAAAAATCTATCAAACAGTGAAATCATGTATCGGATTATCAGCATGGCTTTGTCCACGGGCGGTCCACTTTGACTAATTTGACTCTTTGCAAATTTTTGCTTAAAATATTAAACTGATGTGATTTTCACTGATTTCTCCAAGGCTTTTGATAGGGTTAACCATCGGATTTTAATAAAAAAAAAAAAACTTAGCCTACTGGGATTCCATTCTATTCTGCTCGAGTGGTTAAGGAACTATTTGTTAGGCCGTTACCAATTTTTTAATTAATTACTCTGTAGTCTTCCTAGTGTGTGGAAGAACGTATTTTTTTTATTACTTTAGCTAGAGACGTCATAGCGGGACATATTGGCCACGTTCATCAGCACGTTTTTGACAGATCTAAAAATTCAGTTCTGAAAAACGTAACACTGAACGCACAAAAAAGTCTGAAATTATTTATTCTGTTTTTATTATTTTTTGCACTTTAAAATCAAAATCCGAAAATCGATACGAGACCCAGACGATCAGACCACACAAAAAAAAAAATAAACTGGATCAAGAACTGTTTTTTTGTTGCTTTTAGCTGTCATCTGAATTTTCAGATAGAATTTTTCATCTGAAAATTCAGAAAAAAACGTAAGAAACGTAACTAAATGTCAATCGACGTCAACTGAATTTTTATGACTGCTGGCCAATCAGAAGCTCTAAAAATGACAGTTCACAACTGTCAAATGTGCTGTTGAACGCGGCCATTGATTGGGCACCTCTTTTAGCTTTGTTCGGTATTTATGCTCCATTTAGAACACTCAGACCTAGAACTGTAAATTTTTTTCCATATTCCTCGGCACGTAGCTAACTATAGTCGAAATGAACCAATCACTAATGCTTGCGTTAATTTTAATCGATGTGCTTATGTAATCTTTAGTCTAAAAGGCTTAATACACGATACGATTATCGTACCGATTATCGTAGTCGCATGTGATGGTTGTATCGTGTGTGTACTCGAAGGTATCCGCTGTACCTAAATCGCACGTAGAATGCTATGGAGCGAAGACGGCTGCGATATCGGTACAACTCCAAGTCGGTACGATAGGTTGTATCGTGTATTAAGCGCTTAAGAAAGTTTTGTAACTTATAGACAACAAACCAAACTAAACAATTCCTAAAAGTCCCCAGCACAGGGCTCCGATCTTTAGGTATAAAATTTTGATTACATTTTATCCGAGATTAAATTTTGACTTTTCTTCGTTTCCCCTCACTACTGTCAAAAATTAATTTTGGATACAATTTTACGCGATTTTAACTCTATTCACACACGGCCATAATAGATTTTAAATTGTTAAGTCTTTGATTTATTTGAATATCACAGAAATAATTTTTAGGGGGATCACATTAAACGACGTGTCGGCCGACCCGAGTCGTTTTGTTAGCGTTCACATTCTACAACCGAAAGACTACGGCGAAAGACCTCATTTGAAAAAAAAAAAAAAATCAATGAGCAAACATTACGCGTACCTATTTATTTTCTTGCACCAATATTGCCGCACTATTATGGTCTTTTCTGAGTCGACACATAAAAATAAATTAGCCATGTAATTATAATTTTATAAATTTTTGTTCGCCTTTTTGTAAAAATAATTTAACAAAAACTTATAAAATTTATAGCCTGACCAATTCTAAGTCGGCAGTTTTTGTATCATCAAGGGTATTCAATTTAGTTTTAATTAAGACATGTAAACCGAAAGTTAAAGAAAATCTCAATAAAGTACTACTACTACTACTTTGGCAACTGAAACCGATCTCTATATATAAAAATGGATGTACATATGTTTGTATGTTTTTTATGGACTCCGAAACGACCATACTGATTGGGACCAACATTTCAGAAAATCTTACTTGAAAGTCCAAGGGTGTCACTGTGCATGTTTGGTCAACGTCAGTCTAGCAGTCTCCAGCAAGATGCAGCAGCGCATGCATATTCGGAATAATTTCAGAAAATAGGCTACAATTCTGTTTAAAATATTGGTTGGAACTAAAAGAATATTCCTGTGTTTGTTTGGTCTAAATCGATTAACCAAAAATACAGCAGCGCATTTTCATACTCATTTCATAAAACACGGTCAGATTTTGTTCTAAACTTAAGGAAATGTAAGATTAAAGTCTGAGCACGTTTCTGTGTGTATTTAGCCAAAATCTGTCTAGCAGTTTGCCAACAAACTGCAGTAGCGCACGCGTTTTCCGGCTAATTTCAAGAAACACCGTCCGATTTTGTTTTAAATTTAGGAAAATATTACTTGGAAGGTACAAGAGTGTTACTGTGTGTGTATGGTAAATGTCAGTATAGCAGTTTGCCAAAAAAAAAGTGCACCAATGCATTGATTTTCGGTATAATTTGAAAACTTGACAAAATGTAAATTGGAAATTAAAATAGTGTTCCTGTATGTTATTGTTAAAAATTTGTCTAGTCTAATTTCAGAAAAAAGGTTTATATTTTGTGTAAAATTCAATAAATTCTTAAGTGTATCTTTGGTAAAAATTTGTCTAGCATTCTGCAAACGAGGTGCAACAGCGCATGCATTTTCGAATTAATTTAAAATAAAATAAAAATTACAGGAAATCTTAGGTAGTAGTTCAAGAGTGGCCATGCATGTGTGTTCAAAATAGGTCTTACAGTTTGCCAGTAGTCGCAGTAGTAGTGCATGCATTTTAATCTCAGAAATATTGGGCCAGATTCAAAATACTTTGAAAACAAAAATTAAAATTAAAAATACTTAGCGATCAAATTTAAAATAAGTTTAATTTATAAGTAACATTTTTGACAAACAACAAAAAGCTTTTATGAATCACAAAGTATACAAGTTGCAGTCAGAGTTTTTACTTCCAAAGAAGCTAAAACGCCATGCCAAACATGAATATAGCCTGGAACAAATACGCCAACAACTTTATTTGAGGGCGATACAACGTTCGACGGGCTCCGCTAGTTCTCATTAAGTTTCGTTTAATTTTTTAATTAAAATAATGGAAATAAAAAAGCGTGCCATATTGAACTTGTCGTCCCACCGTGCCACGTGAAACTTATCGGGTTACTAAAAAGGCGATCTGCCAAGGCTATATTTTTTTTTTCTTAAATACGACTTTGATTGTTAGTATTCTTACTTATCATTCGGTTCTAACAAAGCTTTGATCGATGCCCCTAATAATCTGAATATTAATATAACAATTTAGAACATTTCTTGAACGGGCCCGTCTCTTACGCTTTTCTTATTTTTATTATGAAATTTAAAGAAATATCTTTTAAAGAAATCAATATATGTATGTATGACACATCTAATTAACGTATCGAAAACTACCATGGAATGCTCCCATGTCATTTTATTTTTATTTTCTGTAAGAGCAATCGCACTTTTTAAAATTATAATACGCTTGTAATGCTAAGAATACACATTATGTATGTCATGGATAAAATTGCTGGTATAGTTTGTTATAGAAATCATGCCATTTGTTTTTCCCAAATCATTCTCGATAATAATATTTCATATTTTGAAAGTTATCTTTTGCAGCTTGTTTAGGGTTGTGATAGAAAAAAAAAAAAAACTTTAAAAAATTGTTAATCACTAATCGACTTATGTAGATAAGATAAAATTTTTTGAGTAGAGATTGTCTAATTCTAAATAATGCTAGTCATTATTATAGATTGAAAACATATTGATACATTAAGTTATCTGATTTTCTAAAGTGATAGAAAAACATTTTCTTGTCATTTTATTACGCAAAGATCTTAAGGTCATCTCTATATTTAATGAAGAATTTCAGTTAAAGCTTGAGTCAATATGAAATTTATTACGATATCTATGAATTCCAACCCAAGTTGCATTGAATGTAATGCTTACCAAAAACATAACTAAACATGATCAATAAAATTGTAAAGGTCCTTCCAATACCACTCTCCGTTTAAAATTTGTTTCGCTTCCTGGTGATTGAGAAAGCTTTTTGAAAAATAAAGTCTTCGAAGTTCTTGTAGAATTGGACAAACGGCTAAAAAGCGGTTGACATCTTCGATTTCATTTCGATTGCAGAGGTTACACCTGGGATTATCATTTCTGTGAGGTTTGTAATTCAGATTTAGCATCACAGTTCTTGCTTTAAACAAAGTACCTATTTGATTTGCAGAAAGTTTACTATTAAAATAATTGTTTACAAACAAAGTGTGATTGAGTTGCTTATAGACCAATTTGCTTGGAGAGGTTCGAGCCCTATTCAAGAACTTGAGATACAATGAATCATCGATCAATGCAATACATTCGTAAAAGCTACCTTTCCAAATAGCAAGATTAGTTGTACTAAGGTTTAGATTAAATCCGTGTGCATTTGCTATATCATACTATTCTTTAAACGGCGATAAATTCCTTTGGAATGCGAAATCCATCATTTGCTTATGAAGATTTTCATTTGACCTTTGCATTACTTTTACTATGTAATCGGCATTAAATTTAAGATTTTTTATAAAAATCGGAGGGACACCTGATTCCACATTTATAGCGTAACTTGGTGTATAATTTGGAAGTTTAAAGATTCGTTTAAAAAAGAAGCGTTGCACTATCTCAAATTCATCGAGATCCTGGTAACTAAAAACTTGACTGGCATAGCATAAGCATGAGTTTATAGTAGCTTCAAAAACTCTAAATTTAGCTGAGATGCCTATGTACTTATTGCAGAAGATTTTATTCCATATAAGGTTTATTGCAGTTTTTGCCGAAAAAGCATTTTTCCTTAACATGGGCCCGGAAATCTAGATTGCTACAAAATAGAACACCTAAATACTTAAATTGGTTAACCACCTCTATAGGTTCACGATTCAATGACCATGCTTCTAGCGGGTTTCTCCTTCGACGGGTGCTTTCAAAAATCATAATTTTTGATTTTGAGGTGTTTATATTCAGGTCCCAATTATCACAAAATTTTTTAAGTCTATTAATTTGTAACTGTAATGTGGTGGGGTTGTCCGACAAAACAACAAGGTCGTCCGCATAAAGTAGTACCTTAATAAGTAGCTTTCCGAACCTAACACCCCCAGGAAAATCACGGGAGACATCGTCAATGAAAAGGGCGAACATAATCGGGCTTAAGAGGCAACCTTGGGGCACACCGCAATCAGTGTTAAAGAAGCTGGATATGGAGCTCCCATTTGACACAGTAGCGCAAGTATTGGTGAGGAGAAGTTTATAGAGTCTTAAAAATTTCGTCGATATACCTAAATTTGATAATTTATAAAGTAGTGAATTCCGGTTGATAGTATCAAATGCTAAAATCAATGAAAAAGACATAAAATTTTTGTTTGTTATCGATGAAACGTTTTGCTATGTTGGAGAGTGCGAAGATTTGATCCACAGTTGAAAGACCAGAGCGAAAACCAGCTTGGAAAGTGCTTAGCAATTTGTTCTCTTCTACCCACCTCATAAGCCTGCAGTATAGAATTTGGGTAAATATTTTTCTCAAACAAGGAAGAATCGAAATGCCCCTATAGTTTGCTGGTGAGCTTGGATCTCCTTTTTTAAAAATTGGACAAATTTGTGACATCAAAAATGACTGAGGTATTTCTTCTTTTTCAAGAAGCTTATTAAAAAAAATCAAGAAGAAGATTTAGGAAATCAAATTATTTCGATTAACAGTTTTCGAAAAAATTACTTTAAAACTAAAAAATGGTGAAAAACAAATAATTAAATACTGATTATGTCAATTTTAAGTACAAGTTTTAAATAGCGGTTGACAGTCTGGATCTGGACAAACAATCAAGCAATCGATAAAAAGTTTGAAATTCATGTCCATGAAATTTCCCTCGCACTTAAGTTAGACCTAGAAAATTCTCTTAGCTTTGCTAAAAGTAATTAGTTGTTATTGCATTGAATATGTAAATTGTTCAATCGTGTTTTCCATCAAATTCCCTTGGGATATGGGGAAAAAAGAAAAATAATTTTTTTTCGGGTAATAGTCGTATACTTTATGAGTTACTAAAGAAGGAAATGTGCTGTTAACGTTTCATTGGTGTGATTCGTATGTAAAAGTTTAGCTTAATATGAAAAATGTCTATATTTGTACAAAAATCATTTAATTATAAAAAAATCCAATGAAAACTCCAAGCTAAGGGCCCTATACACGATCAATGTTCATTGACAATAATTTTTGTGCATATTTTTTGTCAATTAACATTAATGAAAACCCACGATATACAGATATGTTATCGTGTTATAAACCATAACATACCTATTCTCAGTGGGATAGTGGAATGAGGAGCGATAGCAAATATAACCTAAATTAAATTAAATTTGGTGGCACAACAGCTCATGAAGAACTAGGGCCTAGTGACTTACAACTCTCAACCATTCCTGTGAGCGTATCTGCAGCAATGGAGGGGACCTACAGTTTATATTGCCGAATCCGAACGGACAATGTGAGCGGTACTTTTCTATGACAAGAGATACTCTTGGAAGTTTTGTTAATTCCTCGCAAGAGGCAGTAGCTGTTTTATTTTTAAAAATTATAAGGTGGCGAGGCTGGGGATCGTACCTAGACCTCCGGCATGACAGTCTATCGCACTAACCATCACGCCACGGCTACTACAAATAAGGAGCTGCATATATGTGTGCATTTTACTTGGTTTTTCTCACACATGCTTTAGAAAGCGTATGAGTTGGTATGAGTCAGCTGATTGCTGTAGCTTGTTAAACACTGATCTCTATTACTACGTTTATACTACGTTTTCACCGAGCACAAAACCGAGATTTAGGTAGATTTACCACAAATCTCTTCATAAATCCCGTAATTTACCATACAAATTTTAATCTCCTCAAACCAAGATTTAAAATAAATCTCATTTAAATCTTCATAGGTAAAATTCGAACAGACCTATTCCCCTATTCAGCGCAATACAAGCTGCGGGAAACCATCTTTTTTTTATCGTTTGACACAAAGCAAACTTGCCATCTCACTTCCACTTCATAAGAAAAATGATCCACCATATGCATTTTGAAAGGTTCTGTCAAAATTAATCTATTTCTTAGGCCGTGTGCGAATTCGTTTAAAATTGCGATTAAATTTTATCCGACATTAAAATTTGACAATTCTACGTACAGATTCACCTCACTAGTGTCAAAAATTAATCTTTGGATAAAATTTAACGCGATTTTAACCGAATTCACACACGGCCTAAATCTTTTTTTCTGGTGAAAACACTGTTTGGGATTTATGAAATCTGAACGAGATTAACTTGCGGTGAAAACGTAGTATTATATTCAGGACCGAGAGCTCGAGTTGAATTTGTGTCGGATTTTCGACCCAGGTTTTTCGTTCACAGATTTGAGAGCTCGATATTGAGTTGAATTGAAATGGTGTCGAGATGACATATGGTGTTTCTCAAGTTAACTCCTCAACCCAGGTTTTTTAGCACAAATTTCGACTCGACTCCGCTCGTGAAGTGGAATCGAGTCGGTTCAAGCTCATTTCAACTCGATGCAGGTATACAAAGGGTCTAAGTGAGCTTCAAGCTCGCTTAAATACCACATGGAAACGTATGGTCGTATTAATAAACATTGTCTAACTTTAGACAGCCGTCCAAGTTTTTAAAAAATCTTTCTAATTGTTGATAAAGTGACTTTTCGTTTTATCTTGCTTTTGACAACGTAATCTATTGTCTAAACCTTGAGAAATGCAATATTTTTTTTATTAAATAAAGCATATCTCCGACTGTTTCGAAATACTTAGACATAGTTTAAACAGCCAAAAATCTAATTAATAAGACCAGTAGTATATAATACACTGGATAGTGGATTCCCTACAAAATATAACAGTTTTTCTACTTCCAATAGGGCTTTTTAACAAACAGCAATATATCTCTGTCTCGTTCATATTTAAATGTCAAACTAAAATTCTTGGCACAATGACATTTAAGTGGCAGCCATTTGTTTGGTTTATTTTGGAGGCAAATAAATATTTCAAGTTGTTTTTTTCCTTTTTTTTATAGAAAACATGCAAGTAAAAATGTTTTTATACTTTATATAAGATATTTTAATCTTTTTATTGCACAAAATAGCAAGATTTTTCTAATTAAAACTAGCCCTCCTTATTTTTTTCTTTCCAATTTCATCTGTCATTGTGCCAAGTTTTTGCTGTCATTTGAAACTGACAATTTGGTAGAGATCTCTATTGAAGATGACAAGTACGTAGGCAACTCAACACTTTAGGTATGTTCACTGAGGCAACTCAACACTTTAGGTATGTTCACTGAGGCAACTCAACACTAGGTATGTTCAGTGAGGCTGAGAAGGTCAGTTCAAGTTGCTGAGATCTCAAAAATTCTACTACAACCGAAGAGGGGCAAAAACCAAAGTGGAATTTCTAAGAAAAAAAAAGCAAAAGAACCATCACTTGTTTGTAAATTTGATTTTTTGTAATTTAAAATAATTGTAAAAGTGAATTTAAAATATTTTTGTTGCAATTTTGTAAAAAATTTTGCATTTCATTATGTTATACAGTTATACCGTTATACAAAAAAATAGGCAACTCAACATAATAACAATTCTCAAATGCGCTATCCAGTGTCAGATCAGTGCTTGTTTACAAAACCGGAGTGAGTAGAGGATTCATATCATATTCATAATTCAGAATCTTTGCCTTTGGCCTTATGTTAGATGGTAAAAATGGGAACTCACCACATTAAATTTCCCTTAACAAATGTACCTCCGCATGGGTTTTTCTGCTGATTGTTTATTGCTCTGAACCATCTAGTCTTTGGTGTGTTGTTTGACAAACTATTTTGACCATACAAAAATTAAGTAACATATTTTGTTGTTTTTATTTAAAATGTAACTTAAACAAATACACTATATAATTAAAATAAATGCAGAAAATCTAAGTGTCGTGTCATGGAAATTGAATACCGACTTGTTAGTTTGTGTTACGCTTTTTTTCTCTCATAAATAATGTTTAAATTTTAGCTAAACCAGAATGACTCGGATAGACCGACGAGCAGGAGAAAGTCGCAAGGACCGTCAGGTGGAGCAACGAGTAATCTGAAACTCTCATTCCTGTGTTTAATAGTATCTGTATTCTTGTTATTAATTGTTGTAGGTAAGAAATATTTTAATAATATATTAAGGTACATTATCTACATATAACAGATATGTGTTTAATCATTATTACCTGTTTTAATTTTAACTAAGGAATTTACATGGATTCAATGAGTCCGATCTTCGAAAGGATTGCATCTAAACTTGGTTATGATAAAACACAATATGCAGTAATAATAGATGCTGGGTCAACTGGAAGTAGAGTTCTGGCATATAAATTCCACAGAAGTTTGATTGGTAAACTATAACAAATGTCAATGTTATAAAAAATAAAAAAAAATTATGTTTTCCAGATCACAAGTTGATTTTAGACGAAGAAATATTCAAGGAGCGAAAACCAGGGCTTTCTTCTTTTGCCGATTCTCCTGTAAAAGGTGCAAACACTATAAAACTGCTCCTAGATGAGGCAAAAGCTTTTATTCCAAAAGAAAAGTGGTCGGATACGCCATTAGTATTGAAAGCTACTGCTGGCCTAAGATTACTTCCTCAAGTAAAAGCAGAAAATCTACTGAACGCTGTACGCGATTTGTTTGCAAAATCCGAATTCAATGTCAACGAAAATGCAGTAGAAATTATGGATGGCACAGATGAGGGAATATTCTCGTGGTTTACAGTGAATTTCTTATTAGGACGTTTATCAAAAGCGAACCAAGCTGCAGCTTTGGATTTAGGTGGAGGCAGTACTCAGGTTACATTTTCCGTACCTGACCCAGAACAAGTTCCAATTTATGAAAAATACATACATCCAGTACAAACACTAAATAAGCAAATACATGTTTTCACACATAGTTATTTGGGCCTCGGGTTAATGGCTATAAGGCATGCAGTGTTTACACGCAGTTACAAAAAAGGTGATACTGTTTTGGAGAGCTCGTGTTTAAATCCAATTATTCACAACAAAACATGGACGTATTCAAATGTGGAATATAAAATAAGGTATGAGAACTTTACTAACACAGTCCGAAGAATTTCTTAGATTTCTTAGTGAAACCTTATTCCTTAAAATGGTCAATCGATAAAAACTTTTCTTTTTATTACGGGTATTCACGATCCGGTGCAACAAGTCTAGTAAAATTGCAATTTTTTTTTTTTTTTAGTACCTAGATCGTGAACGGGAATTTCTTCTTACGTAAAACTTAAAACATTTTAAGTAATTTTTAAATTTAGAAATAGAGATAAAAGGCTTTTAAAAGTTTGTTTTGTTGAATATGGCTTCTCTTTTTTATAATTTTTTAAAACGCACTTGGAAGTTTTCGCTGAATGACGATATCTCGTAGTTCAAGACTTGTATGCTCTGAAACTAAAATGCTTAAGAAACCACATGATATACATTTAGGTATAGTGTCATCAATTGGATAGGAAAAAAAAATCCAACAAAAATCCCAGTCATGCTGCAATGAAATTTTAAAAAAATTATTTTTTTTAATGTTTTATATTGTTGAAAAAAAAATCAATGATTTTTAAAGATAATCGCTTCAGAATGCAAAGATATTTTCTTCATTATTGCAATAGAGCTTATAAAATGTTTAATCCAAATATAACTTTTTAGGCTTTCGCGGTGGTTTATCATAATTAATATCTATTATTTTCGGATTAGCCGCGTTTTTGAAATTTATGAGAGTGCACTTTTGTACTCACCCCGAACGTTTCGCATCAAATTGCATTGAGCGTGGTCACCGGGAAACTGTTATGAGATGTTAGATTGACTTCGCAAGTTGTAGCGATGCGTAGGTGGTTCTATCTCATGATGTTGTTGTTGTTGAGGTGTAGGTTGTTGGGAGCAAACTATACTCACTACATCGCAGGGTGTTTTAAGTTTAATACGGGGTGGTGACTGTGAGGTGTTGATTACAGGATCCCAAGATCGAGATAGCTTAAAACTGTCGTCACGATTGAAATTTTGGTGGCGCTTGATTTCAATTGCCTCACGAACTAGCCGTGGGATGTAGTGCTTTTCTTGAGCTAACACCTTGGTTTGGTCAAAGTGAATCCAGTGGTGTTCATCTGGATTATCCAAGATGTGTTCACAGATTGCCGACTTTTCACGCTGGTTTTTGCTCACAGCACTAATGTGCTCTTTTAAGCGGGTGGCAATGCTTCTTTGTGTTTGTCCAATGTAAGAAGACCCACAGCTACAAGGGACTGCATATACGCCCGGAGTTTGGAGAGGAAAGTGGTCCTTTGGTGACTGTAGGTAGTTTTGTACCTTCTTTGGTGGCATAAATATGGATTTTATCCCATACCTTTTTAACACCTTACCAATTCTATCCGTTACACCTTTGACGTATGGTAAGAAAGCTTTTTTGTCCAGGTTGCTTTCCTGTAACACAGCTGGTTTCCACGTTCTTTGCTTTTTTGAATATCCATTTGCTCTTAGGACGTTGTCAACCAGATTCAGCTCAGCCTTTAAATGATCCTTGTCACATATTCTGTAGGCGCGCTGAAAAAGTGTCGAGATCACAGATCTTAAATTTGCCGGGTGGTGGTGGGAGGTAGCATGTAGGTATCTGTTAGTGTGTGTGTCTTCCTATAGACTGTATGTCCCAATGTACCATCCATTTTTCTTGTTATCTTGACATCAAGAAATGCAATGGAATTGTCTTTTTCTTTTTCCATCGTGAACTTGATTTTTATTTAATCCAAATATTTTTATTTTGATTAAATCACATTCCAAAAAAAATTGTTCAGACGAACACACCCTTCAGAGTTTTACTCATAACATTGCGATATCCTCGTTAATAGCTCAGGCAAAGAACTCTGAATAGAACATTTGAAAGTGTGAATGAACACAAAAATAGACCAAAAAACTTCCATAACTTTTATAATGTTTCTTTCTGTTAGGATGAGAAAAAATTGCCATTTGTATTTCCCTTTTTTGGAACTATTTCAATAATGTCGCGAGGATTTTTAGTATCAGAGTCGCTTTCACTTATCCCAATCTCTATTCAAAGCATTTTAAAATGTAAACAAATTTAACTAACGTATTAAAAATGAGAAAGTAGAAATTTAGATTTTTTTTTAAATTTATTTAAACTACAGACAATAATATCAAAGTTGTTTGAAATATTTTAACGTTGTCATAACTGGGACACCAAACACAACTACAATATTACAACACACGGCGAACAAAAGCACAGTAAAGAGTTTTAAAGATGTAAGGATCATTAAACTCCTTTGAGAACCTCATTATTAATCCAAGACGGCCTCTTGCTTTACTGATTATTGTATCGATATGACAATTAAATGAAAGTTTGCAGTCAAATAGAACTCCCAGATCATTAAACATATCAACTCTATCTACAAGTAAATTGTCGACGAAATAGAAGGTTTCAGCTATGTAGATATCGTTTCCGTGAATAAGTCATTCAACCCAATTCTAAATATTCCCCGGGAGATGCATTCTTTCGGAAGTAAAATACTCCGATTCCGAATTCCCAGGTTGAATTTGTTTACCCTTGATAGTGGGAATGGGAGTTCTGAATGATACAAACAGCTTTTTTTCAGTATTTGACATATAAATCAAATTGTAGAAGAAAAATAGTTTAATTCCGGGGAAACGTTTTTACCAAACTTACATATTTAAGCTTTTTTTAATATGTTGCTATTTTTTTGACCAGCTAATTTTGTAGTTGCAATCAACAGAATTTGACAAATGCCTTTGTTTACTCGGAAGATTATACTTAGCATAGATTGATGATATAATTACCGCTGGTATAATGCAGACATTTTTTCACATATCCACCTATCTAAAGTGCAACATACAGTAACTTAAAAGTCTGTCATTGTTACTTTTAAACTGACTCGTTTGTGGGGTGCCACGCGCTATGAAATTGTATTTTCTTCTGGTTACAAGTAAGATTTTTTCGTCGTTTGGTTTAGATATTCAGATCGTAGAATCTCTTTGTTGGATATGAATGGCTCAAGATGTTTTATTTATTTTTTCGGGGTATAATACTTTTATTCGTATGCTAATTTTTATCTAAAATACTAATAAATAGATTTGCATTTTTTTGAACAGTGGCAAGGAAAATTCAAAATCAACGCTAGAGAATCCTGTTGTTGATTTCGAAGACTGTTTGGAGTTGGTTAAAAGTCAAGTGATGCCTCTTATCAAACCAAAACCTTTTACTCTCAAACAACATACTGTTGCAGCGTTCAGTTATTACTTTGAAAGAGCGACTGAGTCTGGATTGATTGACCCATTTATTGGTGGTGAAATCACTGTTGAAGATATTCGCAAGAAAGCCCGAGAAGTATGTGCCATCCCAAATGATGATCAACCATTCATGTGCTTCGATCTAACATATATATCTATTTTATTACGAGAAGGATATGGGCTTTCAGATACAAAAAGAATAAAGGTAAGCTTCGATTTATCAAAATAATTTTTTCGTTAATTATTATCTTCTTTTTTTTTTTTTAAGCTATACAAAAAAATTGACAACCATGAGATTTCATGGGCACTTGGATGTGCCTATAACGTGCTCACAAGCGACGAGCGTTTCCAAGCCTAAAATTAGTTATAAATAAGTTGAAGTTTTAAAAAGAACAAGCAATTGTGCCTTATAGAATGAAAAATGTCTGTTATCCGTGCACATTTGACCATCAAAAAATTGACTTGTCTCTACTATTAGGTTGACGTGAAAGAACGATGCACAAGCGCCCTTCGTATTTTATCTCTTATAAAAATCTATCAATTCCATTAAAAACCTGCGTCACCCAGCGCTAGAAACGGACAGTATCACATTTTGTAAATACAGTTTTTGATGCAGTACCAGAAAGAAAAAAAAATCAACATTTTCGGTGCAATAAATAATATTGTATATATTAAGTAAAAAATACAATAAATTTACAAAAGTAAGAGAATTAGCAGTCAAAAAAAAAAAAAATAATAAATGATTTCGCTTATTTTGTCAGCTTTTTATTTTAATACTGTATTTAGCTCGTAATAAAAAGCTGACAAAAATCAAGCGATAATTACTTTTTTTTTGTAATACGGGTCCGGTTTGTGTTCGTGATTTTGATCCCGATGTAAAATTGGACATTGGATTGGAGCATTGGAGGAAATATTGAATAAAGCACAGTTCCTCCGAGTAGGCCTATTCACAAAGCTCGGCGGATCGCTTTTAATGGCGGACTTTTCGGTTAAAATCGAGTTAAATTTTTTCCGGATATTGGTTTTTGACGCTAGCAAGTTGAATCTGTGCGTAGAAAAGTCAAATTTAATCTCGGATAAAATTTAGGCTGTATGCGATTGATTAAGGAGGATGTGCGAATTGGGGTAAAATTTCGATTAAATTTTATCCGAGATTAAATTTTGACGTTTCCACACATTCAAATATTCACATAAGTGTAAAAAATTAATCTTCGGATAAAATTTAATGTGATTTTAATACAATTCAAACACGACCTATGTTTAAAGCCACGAATACTGAAATTTTATTTTGCGATACAATTAATATTTATTCGAATATATCAATTGGCTACCAACTAAGGGCGGATGCGAATTGGGTTAAAATCGCGGTGAAGTCTATCCAAATATTAATTTTTGACATTAATGAGGTGAATCTGTATGTGGAAACGTCAACATTTAATCTCGGATAAAATTTACTTAAAATTTTAGGCTGTGTGCCAATTCGTTTAAAATTTCGATTACATTTTATCCAAGATTAAATTTTAACATTTCTACGTACAGATCCACTTCACTACTGTCAAAAATTAATCAAATGTCCCCTTTCACACGAAGATACTAGTTGCTGGTGATTTTTTTGACGTTTTCTTTAAATCTCCTTAACAATCTCTTGTACCTTTCACACGCAGATACAAAGTTGGAGGAGACTTGCTGTATTTTCCTTTTAAACTACCTTGGTTGAACGCACACAAACGTAGTGTGAAGAGAAACGTCAAAAAAGTTTCCTGAATTTGTTGACCGGGGAGATTTCGTTTACCCCTCTTTCTTCCTGCCCTTCTCGCCCATGAACTAATTGTTGCCGGCAACTCAGTTGCCCTGTGTGAAAGGGGACAATGTTTTCCCTCAAAGTGTCATTTGATAGCTTAGAAAGAGATAGGTTGGTGAAAAGCTCTATTTTTTCTTTCAGTTTTTTTTTGAACTGTCAAAATTAGAAAAAGAAGAGCCAAAGACAATTTTTAGAAAGTCTCAATTCGCAAACGGCCTAAGGTTTCCCATTTGACAACCTTTGGTTGAATTCATGGACAAGAAATCAAATGGGAAAAAAATGTAAACACAATAAGTGATTTTGGAGGGTGAAACGTTGAAAGTTTCCTATTTTTTTAATTCAGTATCTTTATTCTTAGACCAAAACAGTTGAATTCTAATTTCCTTTGCAAGCAATTCGTAAAGTATATATTTTAATAATATTGAGTTACGCGCATTTCTTCAATATTACATTAGCTATTCCTTATTACAAGTGATAAAATTTATATTATGGCTAGTCAAATCGGAGATGTGGAAAAACTAAAATTCGAAATTTATAAATACTCGAGCTATGCTACTTCTTATTTGCCAGAGTAAGAATAACACAATAAAAAAAAAGTTCTTAAACATCATCTGATATAATCTTAACGCTTGCTTTAAAAAATTGGAAATTATTGAATAACTGCAAATCTGTACACCTTATTTTGAGAACAAACCGGTACAGTTGTAATAATTGTTGCAAATTTTGATCGGCCATGCATCGTTATCAAATACTATGATTATGTTTTTAAAGACAATGCAAACATACAAACATTGCATACAAAGAAAACTTACCCAAGTTTTTTTTTTCAGAAATATTTTGGAAGATACTCCCAGCAACCAGGCTTCAAGGTGGTCATCAAATACAAACAATCCTCCACAGTTTCTTATTCTCAAACTTAAGCGGCCGGCTATTGTCCAAAAGATAAAGTTTGGAAAGTTTGAAAAGTCCCACGTTTGCAATTTAAAAAAATTTCGGGTTTACGGTGGTTTGGACGAGAATCAAATGATATTGCTTCTAGAAAGGTACATAAGTTTTGAATTTTAAATAGGGCAAAAAGCTATTAGATCAAAATGAAAAGCTGTTACTTGGCGGTAAATCCTACCTCACTGTTGTACATAACATACATTCAAAGTTTCTTTAAATCCAGATTCCACATTAAATCCAAAAGAAACTGCATACATCCAGCCTCGCACCTACCACAAATCCTATATTGGTCAAGCAGGGAAGTTGCAGGGGGAAAAATAGAAAATTATGTAGTCAAGGTTAGGGGGGGCTCCAGTCAAAGCATATTAAAAGTCTCCAGTCAGGGCTGTGAATTTTAGACAGGAGGGGGGTTAAAAATTCCTTTTTTTAGTTTTTTTTCGTGAATATTTTGAAAACCTAAAGTTAAATCGGTAAAGTCTACACTAAAAAGTAAAGTCTTCACTAAAAAAGTAAATTTAATTTTCTACAAAAAAGTTTTTAATTCATACTTACGCTATGAGCAATTCTAAGGAATGTCAAAAAATCTGGAAAACCATGTTATTGCGTTACAAATTTAATGTTTACTGATTAATTTACCCAGAAATGGCTGGAAAAGTATTATATTAATTTATGATTATTAGATTGACTTAATGTATAGGAGATTAATGTATAGGAGAGGACGGAGTTAAGGAAGGTGGTGAGGGAGAGCCATTTGCTGAAACGAAACTTAAATATTTATTTTCAACTTAAACGCTTATGTTCTACTTTTTCCTCAGCGTAAACTGTCACATAAGCTCTTATGTTGAACTTAAATATTTAAGTTTCGTTTCAGCAAATAAGCCTAAACTATTTACCAGATTCTCACGAATTTCTAGGCTAACTTGACATCTTGTAGGTTAAACAAACTTTGATAAATTTGTTCATCTTCAGCCTAAAATAGATTTTCCAGACTCTTTATTTTAGCAAAAAACTCTTGCCCCAACCCCAAGTTTACTCCTTGAACACTGTTCTAGGTAAACTAAATAGAATTTTTGTATCTTTTTGTTCGAGAGTTCCTTTATTCAAGCTCAAAGGTCTTCCTAACTTAAAAAATTGTTTTTGCTATATGAATTTATAACATATTTCATTAGCCGTGTTTTTTTGCAAACTCGAAGAAAATTGGTCGAAAAAAACGATATCGGGGTTTACCGACGCCATCACAGAAAAAACATGGAGTTTCCATACAAACTATCGATAACATGTATGGAATTCATGCCGGTAACACAGTTTTTCTCCGTGCACCGAAAATTCTCCGTGCTTAGCTAAACCCGAATGGGCTTAGTTGTTGTTGCATTTAACACGTAAACCATTGAGCACTGAGATCGTTTTTTTCACACAATTCCCTTCGGGCTTGCAAAAAAACACGGCTATTATGTTTTCATGTTTTGAGTCATGCTTATACATAATAAACTTTTTACTCGAAAGAAAATGATTCCATCAGGTTTGAGGTACGCAAACTTTTCCATCTTATCATAAAATCAAACAATTAGAAATACTTTAATAAGAAAATGCATCTTAAACCACCATGCTTCCTCCGCTTGGTTTAGTTAAATGAATTGAAACATTCACTATTTTGGTAACTGCGGTTCGATTCCAGACTTAAAAAGTTGATAGGTTCCATACCAATTTGATTGGGGAATTTATGACCTCGGACAAAATTTTGTTGGGTAATAAATGCATCAAAAGGCATGAACTTTTGAATTAGTGGGTTAAGTCCAGTCACTTTAATTACTTTACTTTTGATGGCGCTACAAAGCGTTGTGCTCCTGGGCCTTACTTAATATGCCTCTCCAGCCGGCTCGATAAATAGCCTGCCGTCTCTAATTTCGCACTCCAAGCTGTCGGAGGTCTCCTTCAACCTGGTCTCCTTCCCTCTGGTATGGCGTCGAAGACTTTAAGCGCTGGAGCATCGATGTTCATCCGCTCTACATGGCCCAGCCACCTTAGCCGCTGGATACGGATTTTTTGTACTAGGCTTATTTCGCTGTACAGCATGTATAGCTCGTTGTTGTATCTTCTTCGGCAGACATTGTTTTCTTGGTCAACGCAAACAGGACCATAAATCGTTCGTAGGACTTTTCTCTCGAATACAGCAAGGGAGCTTTCATCCGTCTCGGTAAGAGTCCATGCTTCTGCACCATATAATAGGACCGGAATGATGGGTGTTTTGTATAGCGACTCCTTCTCCATAGGGCTTTATTCCTCAATTGCTTATTTAGCCCAAAGAAACAGCGATTAGCAAGAGTTACTCTACGCTTGATTTCCGCGCTGACGTTGTTTTCCGCGTTTATAGTCCAGGAAAAATAGACTTTTGCTAAATTAGAGGCTGAAATTTGTCATGGACGTGGGTAATGGGACTCTTTTAAAACTGAGAAAGTTAGTTTTTTGCAAATATCTCAAAAACGGTTTGTGCCAGAGAAAAATGTTATTCCCAAATCTTGTAGCTCATGTAATTCCTAACAAAAATGGCTTTTTACTTTGTTCGTAGCATTTACCGTTAAAAATTAACAGCAGTTCATTATTGTTTTAGTTGTACATTAGCTGCATTTTATTTTCCACTAATTCTGACCCGGATCAAATCATGATAATAAAACAAACTGGATCACAAATTTATTTATTTCTCACAGTTGGCTTACTTTAACAATAAAATTGACAGAAGGAAAATTTTCACAAATTTGTTTGAAATAATTTTTGGTATCTAAGGAAGAGCGAATGTTTAAAAATGGAACAGTTTTATTTTTTTTAGTGCAATTTCCATTAAGTTCGTAGTTTTTATGTATTTTTTCCGTGCCTCGCGACGCGTCGGCTCTATTAAATGATGAAAAAACTCATAAACAAAATTGGAATGATGGCGGCATGTGTTTGATTTCGAGAATTTTAAATTTTATTGAGTTTTTTTTGTAAATCTCAGCGGTGGTACCAACCTTGCCGCCATAATTTCCGCTTCAGTCGTTTATAAGGCTACGGTGCGTTGTAGTTGACTCGTCCATGATACAGGCCCATCAGCAAACAATGAAATTACTCCAGTAGTCGACCGCCTAGTTTTAAGATCACCTGCATAGTCAGCATCACTATAAATTACCAATTGTTGTTTGTTCTTCCTTTGATATTTTATTGCTGATTTGCTGGTACCGCGGAGATTAATATTATTCCAATCGTCCTTGGTAGGATCTTCCATCCTTCTTGCTGCAGAGCTTACTGCAAAAGCGATATCAGGTCGTGCTGCTGTTGCTAAATACATCAAGCTTCCAACAGCTTCACGGTACGGAACTTGTTCTCTTACATCTTCAAATTTTGAATTTTCTTCCTCCCGAGTAATTGGAGTCGTTACTGGGTTACATTCGCCTATTCCGAAACGTTCTAAAATTCTTTTTGTATAATGACTTAACTTAATTGAGCCATCGTGTTCAATTTGTATTTTCATTCCGAGATAATTGTCAAGAGATCCGTAATTTTAAATTCATTTTTAATTTCATGCATACAATTTTGAATTTCCGCTTCGTTATTTCCAAGAACCAGTCCATCGTCGACATAAATCGCTACATAGAGAACTTTTTCATTATAGTTGCGATAAAACAGACATGGATCAGCTGTGCTATTTTTAAGTCCTACTTTTTTTCATGAAGGCCAAGAAACGTTTATGCCAACATCGCGGAGCTTGTTTGAGTCCATATAAACTCCCTTTCAATTGGCATACTCGTCCAGTTCCATCTTGAAATCCTTCAGGCTGCTCTAAGTATACTTCCTCCTCAAGAGTACCGTATAAAAATGCTGTTTTCACATCAAATTGCTCAATTTTCAATTTCTTAGTTGCAGCTAAGGCTAATAGCATGCGAACTGTATCATAACGAGCTACAGGGCTAAATGTCTCATCGTAATCAATACCTTTTTGTTGAACATACCCTTTTGCAACAAGTCGTGCTTTGTATCGTCGATTTCCATTTTTCCTGCATCTTTCACACGGAAGACCCATCTATTTTGGACTAGTTTTTGATTCTTCGGTCTTTTTACAAGGTCCCAAGTTTGATTTTCTTCAAGAGATGATAATTCATCTTTCATCGCTAAGAGCCAATGCGAACTTTTTTGTGATTTTACGGCTTCAAAGTATGATCTCGGTTCTAGACTCGACTCTCCTTCTGCAAACATCAAATACTCTCCTCCTGTTATCCAACTTGGCTTTTTTCTTTGTCTTGTGTTGATGTTAGCTTTATTTTCCTCAGAATCTGCAGAGTCGGCTTCATTATCATCATTTGGAGCTCCAGATTTAACAATTAGTCTTAAATTTTCTTCAGAACCTTCAGCATCGGCTTCGATTTCTTCATTCTGAGCTCCAGATTCTACAATTGGTCTTGGTCTTAAATTTTCTTCAGGATCATCAGTTGTTTCTTCCGTATCAGTTTCAGTTGTATCTTCCGTATCGGCTTTACTTTCTTCATTGATAATTAAAATTTCAACTTTCTCTTTCTGTATTTCTTTTTCATGCAAGTTCGTGAGACCCAGTCGTGCATTTTATTTCTCTTATTATTAAAGTAGTAGCCGTGGCGTGATGGTTAGTGCGATGGACTGTCATGCCAGAGGTCTAAGGTTCGATCCCAAGCCTCGCCATCTATTTATTTAAAAAGAAAAAAACGGCTACTGCCTCTTGCGAGGAATTGACAAATCCTCCAAGAGTATCTCCTGTCACAGAAAAGTGCCGCTCGTTAGCCGTTCGGATTCGGCAATAAACTGTAGGTCCCCTCCATTCCTGCAGACACGCACACAGGAATGGTTGAGAGTTGTAAGTCACTAGGCCCTAGTTCTTCATGAGCTGTTGTGCCATCAAATTTATTTATTTATTTTTATATTATTAAAGTAATTTGAGTACATATGTATATAAACAAAAGTTTTCCAGCTCAGTTTTAAGATAAAACCAAAAATTACGATTTTCTTATAAACTAAAATACTTACTATGATCTTATTATTTTTCAATATAATGAAGTGTAAAGCTTGATTCACACTATAGTGCCGATACCGATATCGTTCTCGATACGATAAAATATTTTCATATAAAAAACGATCGTATCTAGAATCGTGTGAATGATCGTGTGAATGTTCTCATTGTCTCTTGTGTAATAATATTTTATGGTATCGAGAACGATATCGGTATCGGCACTATAGTGTGAATCAAGCTTAAGGAATGGATCACTGATATTCCCATTTTTTAAAATCTTAATTTAACGATCCTTAATTTTAAAAAAATCGTATTTCCTCTTAAATAACGAAATTTATCATGAAAAATATTTGCTTACAGTGGTCTCAAAAACGATGCAATACCTGAGATATTTAGTTTGAGATACTTAACTGAAGAAGGTGATAAATTTCCAATTTTATACATAAAAATTATGCCGCTTTTGTCTTGGGGACCAAGTTTTAATTTTAGCATATGGTATGTCGAATTACACGGACAAGACGATCCAATGTTTATGGGACTAAGTTTAAAAAACTACAGCATGGTGAGTTCTTCACATACTAAAATAGCCTGGATGCAACTTAAAAATATATGCATTAACTTTTTTTGAATCACAACAGTTAAGGGAAATAGAAATCATAAAACTTTGTCTAAAACACTTCCGGCAGCAAGGCTATGACGCAGCCTTTAAAGCCTTACAAGACGAAACAAATATACATTTGGAGAATCAACTTATTACTGATCTGCATAATTGTTTAGTATCCAAAGGGGATTTTAACAAGGCAGAAGAACTTATTGAAGAATGTGTTAACGAAGGCCTTATGGATGCATATTTGGAAAAACAGGATTATAAACACTCGTGGAAACTACAAGAGGCAAAGAGTGCTAACCAGCCGGGTAAATAGACTTTCATTTTTATTTAAAAATGTTCTAAATGTGAAGTAATTATACAAAATATAGGAACTCGTGGAGGTCATCAGTTAGTAATGGACACACAAAAAAGTTTAGTTTACTTATTTGGAGGCTGGGATGGATTTCAAGACATGAGTGATTTTTGGGTATTTCACATAAAGACTTGTACATGGTCTTTAATTTTTGAGCACTCTGAACAATTTGGAGGTCCTACACCTCGCTCTTGTCATAAAATGGTATTCGATCCGGTTAGTGAAAATATCTTTATTCTCGGTCGATATTTGGATAATTCAATCAGAACTACCGATTATACGAAGAGTGATTTCTATTTGTTTGATACCAGCGCATGTACTTGGTTACAAATATGTGACGACACAAGTCAAGTAAGCGGTCCTCAACTTGTCTATGATCATCAAATGTGCATTGACATCGAAAAACGAATGATTTATGTGTTTGGCGGTAAAATTCTGACACCAAGAAGTGTGAGCAATATTGCATCTGGGGAACCCGAATATTCTGGGCTTTTCTCTTATCACATTGCAACAAATACATGGACACAAATCCTCGTTGATTGTCACCATCCTTTGGCTTGCCAATCAGAAGTGCTATCTATAAAATCTCGAATAACACATTGCATGGTTTTTCACAGTGTAAGATTGTAAATTAAAAAAAAAAACATATCAGCTTACAGACACATTTTTTTGTTTTGTATTTACAGAAAACAAGAAAATTGTATATTTATGGAGGGCAGCGAGGCAAAGAAGATATTGATGAATTTATTTCGTATGATGTTGATACCCAAATCATAAGTTTACTTAACAAAGACAATAAATGCTATGAAAATAAGAACGAACCTTCAGCAGGCTATACTCTACGAGCTACAATTGATTGTGATAGAGACGAAATTTATATTTTTTCTGTAAGTTACAAAAACACTACCATCAACTTAGATGGAATAGTTTTTTTTTTTAATGAATTTATTTTGCATATTTTATCTCTTTATGATAATATATATATGTATGTAATTGTGAAAATATAAATGAGAAGAATTTTTGAACAACAACAACAACTTAAAGGTGGTACTACCAATTGTTTACAAATTAATTTTAGGTATTTTAATTCGTTTTATTTTTGTTTGGCTGGAGATATAGCTATTTCAAGGGGTGCCGAGCCGCCTATCATTAATTCGTAAACAATTGGTGGTAGCCCTTTGAAGTTGTTGTTGTTGTACAAAAATTAAATGAAATTGATGAAGTAAACAATAGGCAAGTTCAGGAAAATGAGACCTCAGACCCCTTAGCAATAGGTTCGTTCGCGTACTCCCCAAATCTACGAATTTTTACGAATTTCTACAAATTTAACGCAAATTGTGTTCGTTTACGCAAAAAATGTGTAGTTTTTCGCAAAAGAGAGCGCTCTCGAGAGAGTAAATTATTTCCCCTTTATGCTAATTTCAGCCCAAAGAAATTCTTCGGGCAGAAATATGAGTTCAGTCAAAAGTCACTTTGATATTTGCCAGAACATCTCTTTTCTTATACTCCTCTGTTTTATTTAATTTACGGCCAATTTCTTCACAAAGTTCTAAAATCAATTTAAAACTCGATCCAGTAACTCTCGGTTTATCTTTGGAACTTAGTTTTAAAAACATTTAGAACTTGATCATTTCTTCACTTGTAATCATTTCCTTAGAACTCGGTCTAAGATCACTATTGAGTTTTAAGTACTTTAGATCTCGGTTTAAAGAAACGAAGTTCTAGTGTATATTTTAATACTTTTGTAGCACCCAGTATCATTTTCTGACACAAATTTCTGACAATCTATCAACAAATATTTAAATATTTGTCAGTTTCATTTAGCTGGATACTTTTTTTGTGAATATATTTCTTTTATTTTGTTCATTAATTAAAAACACATTCCCATTTCTGCTGTGCCAGTTTTGTTTGTATTGCTGTTGATGTTGTTATTTCGTTTTCAATTCTATGTTGTGTGATTTCGCGCGTATTGGTGTTTGCAAGTAGTAAATATTTTTATTAGTCCGATAGCTCCCAACAGATTTTTGACGTGAAATAAACCCAAAAAGATATGTGTGCATGTGCATCAAAGTGCATCAAAAATAATAAAAAAGAAGAAGGTAACTGTTCCAATGTCCCGAATCATTGATTATGGATGTGGTTCTGACAAATTGTTTCGAAAAATTGCAATTACTTAAGATGAGGTTTGAGCATGCAATACCACATGTCTTTTGGCTTTCTTTCATGAAACAAAAATCTGGTGCGAGTTCAAAAATCAATCCAAACTAACAAAATGCACAATATAAAAAAATTTTATACCACGAGAATTAAAAACAACACCAGTATATGCAACTAAATTGGATACAACAAAATTGACCAGGAAAATATAGTAGTTAAAAGCTTGTAATATGTGCATAGGTACACAAATTTGTGTTTTGTCCAGCACGCTATCTGGTTATATGGCATTCTCAGCGCACGCGAAAAGGCTTGCACCTAAAACTAAATGTATCCCAAATTGATTTGAATTACCTTTTCTTTTAAGTCGAATCAAAATTTATAACCAAATAAGTTTTTTGAAGAAATAAAAATGTTGTTAAACCGAGTTCTAAGTCTCTAGACCCCCGAATTCGAGGGTCCAAGTTTATCGAAGTTCTATCTCAAACTGAAATCCAAATCGAAGTTCTAACGTGTTAGAACTCGGTGAAGAAATGAGTTAGAACTCAATCAAGTTCTAATTTTTCGATAAACCGAGTTTTAGGGGTTAGAACTTTGTCAAGAAATTGGCCGTTAATGTAATAAATTAAATTTTGCTTGCTTCTTCTTTTCAAAGAAATGACGTTAAAAAACCGGTAAAAATTATTTGTTCAAAGCGTTCGTGTACTATTTCGCAGTTTTACTTCTCTCTGAGAGAATTTCATCCCCACTCCTCAATATTTGATAGACTAAGAATTTTAGTGCAGAAAGTACACGAACGAAGCTAATCTCAGTTACGTGAACAGGATTTCTCAGCAAAATTTCTCAGTTTTTCTGTCAAAAGTCTAAGTCTGTCAAAGTCTGAGGAGATTCACTTGCTAACTTTTTGAAGTTGAGATATCTTAGATATTTCTTTTTCCTGAACCCGCCAAATGTTCAAGTCACATTCTAGTATGAATAGTACAATAAATAATAATAATACATAATGAGAAGAATTATACTGAATCAATCCCATACTGATCCTATCCAATTTTTAAAATAAAATCATTGAAATTTTGCATCATATTTTTTCTATAGGTTTATTAAATTTCAATTTCTTCCATTTAAGAGTTTAAGCAAGCAAAAAGACCGGAGAGATATACAACAAGTAGACGCTTCAAACTCGTTTTGGGTATATTCATTGCAGAGAAATACCTGGTCTCGTATCTACACGCGTCGTTATGTTGCTGAAACTAAGCAGAATGAAAAATTATCAACTTCTTTATGTGAGCCATGCCCAAGGTACGCCCATCAGCTAATATACGATGAAGTTGCAAAGGTAAATAATTGTTTACAAAAAATAACTCCATTTAATGTTTTTGATAGATACAAAAATTGTACAATATTTCATTTACTCATTATACACACATATATGTATATAAGGGTGGTGGTACTTTTTTTTCTCAAAAGTATTTTTTTGTACAGTCTCGTGATAATGTATACTGGATCCCCAAAAATGCCGGTAATGACTATTTTTGCTGAACAGAGTTTAGAAATACCCTTTATGATCCTTGCTGTCCAAAATTATTCACTGAATTTAACTATATCTAGTTGAACCAGCTCATATCACTAAATTCCAAGTTTTTTTGGTTATTTGAAACTTCTTACAAATTTATAAATTCATGTTAATTAACAAAAAGTAGTTCAACAAGAGAGTGAAAATCTCTCCATAAAAATTTATCTGTTAAAGAAGAATAATTATTTTACGCACCTAAGAAACACAGCAAAAAAAAATTCGCTTATAAAAAATGCCATCTTATAAATGTATCCTTTCCTTAATTTTTTTTTTTTTTTTTATAAAAGAACAGCTTTGCGTTGTTTCTTTTTCTATATATTTTAAAAGATAAAAATTAATTATTGTTAAAAATATTATACTTATTACTTTCTCCTTGCAGATGCACTATTTGTTTGGAGGAAACCCCGGAAAAACAACTTTGCCACAACTAAGACTTGATGACTTTTGGATATTAGAATTACAAAAGTAAGTTCTTAAACGAAAAAATTGTATTATATTTAGGTCTAGTGCCGATCGATGTGGACTGGGTGTAAACCCCCACAAAACAGACCTTGTCCTTTTCTCCAGGAAATATAAAATTCCTCCTATAGACCCCCCTTCTATCAAAGGTATACCACTAACTTTCACAGACGAAGCGAAATATCTGGGTCTTATTTAAGATAAAAAGTTAAGTTGGAAACCTAACATTCAGGAAAGAGTTAGAAAAGCCACAGTGGCACTCTTCTCATGCAAACAAGCGATTGGGACAAAAATGGGGGCTCCAACCCCGCATTACTCATTGGCTCTATACATCAGTAATCAGACCTATTCTAACATACGGTGTATGGTGGACCGCTTTAGATAAAACAACGTATTGTGATAAATTGAGTAAGGTTCAACGTTCAGCATGTCTGTGCATGAGCGGAGCACTTCGTACGACTCCTTCAGCTGTACTAGACATTCTGTTCCATATCTCACCTCTCGACATTTTTGGCAAACAGACGGCTGCAAACACAGCCATTCGTCTTACGGCCTCGTCGCAGTGGATCAATAACGCAATTGGTCACTCCATTATTCTGAACTCATTCGGATCAATTCTCAGTAACATCGACTACACCATCCCAAAGTTACAGTTTGATAAAAACTTCCAGGTAACCATCCCCTCCAGATCCAGCTGGGAGGATTCGGCATTGTTGAATAATGAATATATTGATTTCTACACTGACGGATCAAAAACTAGTGACGGGGTTGGTGGAGGTGTATAGTCAAACAGACTAAATCTAAGTCTCTCTTTTCGCCTTCCCAATCACTGTAGCATATTCCAGGCGGAACTATTGGCGATAAAAGAAGTCCTATCTTGGCTTAAGAAAAACGTGATATCAAACACCGATATCCGCATATTTTCAGATAGCCAAGCAGACATTAAATCACTGGACTCTGTCTCTACCAACTCAATAACAGCCTTCAATTGTCGATCATCTCTCAAGGAGATGGCACAGCAGTTTAAAATTCACCTTTGTTGGGTGCCGGGCCATAGAGACATTCCAGGAAATTGTATGGCCGACGAACTCGCCAAAGAAGGAACAATGCTATCTATTTTACCAGACAGGTTAAATATAGGCACTCCTATCGCTATATGTAAACTAATGCTGAAGCAGGATGCTATAGAGAAAACAAACCTCAGGTAAAACAACATCACCACCTGTTCGGCGACGAAACAGATTTGGCCAACACTGATAGCTTTAAGCAGATCACATATCTGCTCCATAATAGGTGTCATAACAGGACACTGTCTTATAGGCAAGCACGCAACACGGCTTGGTGTTTACTCTAATGACTTTAGCAGAAGCTGCATGGACGAAGAAGAAGAGGAATCGATTCATCACCTTCTTTGCACATGCCCTGCTTTATCTCAAAGACGCAGAATCCATCTTGGAGACTTCTACTACAATGATCCTAGGGATCTGACAAATATAGATATAAATAATCTCGTTCGCTTCGTAAGAAGCTCCAAGTGGTTCAACGACTAGTGAGGAAGTCCCCTAGATTCAATGTGGTATCACAATGGACCAAATTATGGTCTAAGTGAGTCGGCTCTTGCTGGCTACCACGTCAACCTAACCTAACCTAGGTCTAGTGCGAAAAATATGAAATTTTCAAAATGATTTTCCACCTCTGTGCATTATATTGAATAATATCGATGACCAAATATATTTACCTTGGTTTAAGAAAACTTGGCTTGGTTAAATAAACTGACCAATTGTTGCATTGAAATAATTTTGCAAGGTAAATGTAACTTTTTTTGAAGTTATTGTGAGCGTATATGTGCCTACAAAATTTGGCTTATAAACGTATGTCTTGTTTATGAGTTGCTGTAAGCGTTGTTTAATAAAAACGGCACTTACTGCAGATGATTCAAAACTATTTTATAAAGTGAAGTGAATTCATACAGATTCTTTTATGAGGAAATATGTGCAGGGTCCTATGTAATAAATAGGGCTGACCAAAAAGTTGTGAAAGCATGAGACAGATGGTTGTAGTTAAATAATTACCTACTATTTTTGTTGTCTCAGATATTTAATAAATTCACGGACCCGAAGTCTAGAGAAAAGTTATTATGAGAATATATCTGCCAATTTTTCTAACTGTTCTCTCAATAAACAAAAAAATGTATTCATTGGGTAATTAATTGTAATTAATTTGTAGTAGCCCGTGACATGATGATTTGTGCGTTGGACTGTCACGCCAGAGGTCTGGGTTCGATTCCCAGCCACTGCAACCTAAACACATAAGTGTTTTTCAGGTCTACTGCCTCTTGCGAAATGCGAAGAAGTGACAAATCCTCCAAAGTATCTCCTGTCATAGAAAAGTACCGCTCACCTTAGCCGTTCGAATTCGGCAATAAACTGTAGGTCCCCTCCATTCCTGCAGGCACGCACACAGGAATGGTTGAGAGGTCTAAGTCACTATTTATTTTTTTATTTTATTTTTATAATTAATTGATTTATATATTCCTTTAAGATGTGCAATATACATTCCTTTTTTGTGACGGAGTCTTAAAATAAACTAAATGTTTTTTTGAATTTTTAAAAATGCCAATTATAATTTAATATGGGTGTATATTTTTGTACAGAGGGAAAACAACTTTGATGGTAATTGCAAACATACGCATGACTACAAGAACCAGCAGATTGATATAGATATGTATGCACTTCTGTATGTGTATACCTATGTATGTCCTGTTCAAAGTCTCCTAAACCGCGGAGTATCCATAATTCTTTATGTGCAAAAATTTTGTGTTATAATGCTCTGTTGAGCATGTCAAAGAAATTTTAACAAAAATTGCGCAAATCAAAACGATTTCTACTACGGTAATAAAAAAAAATAAAAAGTAAGAATTCTGATGATGCTAGAGCAGATGTACTTAACCTGAGACCCGCGGGTAGCCCATTGAGCTTTTATAATTAGCCCACCTGGCATACCTAAATAAATTCCTTGTCAATTTTACCTTGGCACCGATATCTCAGCAATATTCCAATGCTGGGTATTTGTTAGACAGAACTTTAAATTCAATAAAAGGTCAAACCCGAGGAATTATTTCAATTTTTTAAGAGCAGAATGAAATTGGCATACAAAACACCGTTTGTGTACATCATACACTTTGCTTCACTTGAATAGAAACAAACATTTTTTTTCAACTCTCAGAGCGTGTTGCGCTTTGGCATATTTAGAAATCCACTTTTTGTTTTAGTTCTTTTAAGAGGGATCTATTGCGAATAAAACTGCATGGGCAGAATAATTCAGAAAAATACCATTCGGTTATTTTTTACCATTTTTCTAAGTACTTCATAAAAATCACTGTATTTTTGCGTCACTTAAATAGAAACAGTATGCTATTTTTATCTATATTACGGTTAGAAGAAAAAATATTGTTATAATAATGGAAGTATAGATTCAAAATAAAAATGGTCCGCGGAAAACCATTAAACGCTGCAGAAAAAGCAAAAATAGAAGTACACGCGGAAAACAAGCTTCCCCTACGCATAATTGCCAAAGACGAAGTGTGAAAATTGTTTGGTTGTTACTCAGAAATAAAGAAAACCATGGACAAATATGAAAGGTAGGCAAGCAAGGGCCACAACAAATGCAGACCGAAGAAAGTAAAATAGACTGACTTCCAATTCATGTGACCTTGCTGCTAAAATCAAGTCAAAGAGTGGAATTACAGCTAGTTTAGATACTATTAGACGTGTCATTTGTGGGTCAAAACATTTAAAGAGCCTAAAATTGAAGAAAAACCCACCGTTAAATCCAATACGAAAACAACATTGAAAATATTTTTACTGGAAGAATATGACGTGAAGGGAAGAGTGGAGAAAAGTGGTATTTTCTGACGCGAAAAAAAAAATCAATTTAGATGGACGGATATAATTACAATTTTCATGACGAGGAAGGAACCAATGTTTTTGGAGAGCCTCCATAGCCGAGAAGGTGGTGTTATTGTGTGGGGTGCGATTTCCAGGTTTGGAATAATTAATCTGGAGTTTCCCACTTTGAAAATGACTGCAAACTCTTAAGAGAAAATATTGCAAGAAGACTGTTTCTATTCAAATGACGCAAAACAAAAATCAGTGTTTTTAATGAAGTAATTAGAAAAGTGGTAAAAAATAACCGAATGGTATATTTCTGAATTATTCTGCATATGCAGTTTTACTCGCAATAGATACCTCTTAAAAGACCTAAAACAAAAAGGTGGATTTCTAAATTTATCAAAGCGCAACACGCTCTGATAATAAAAATAAAAGTTTGTTTCTATTCAAGTGAAGCGGAGTGTAATGTCTGGAATGTCTTACAATGTCTGGATCCGATATAGTTTTTACTGCGTTTCGTTAGAAAAACAAACTAATTTAAAAAAATTTTTCAAGATTCAAGATATGCAAAGTAGATCCATGAGTTCATCAATAAAAAAATTAAACCAATTAGAATTTGCGAGAATTTAAGAATGAAAGGGGAATACTTGACATTGTCCCACATCAAAAAAAATTAAATCGTGCCCAAATCCTATTAACTTTGCTTGGGTCTACATACGTAGATGAATCGTCGTTTTTGCAAATAAATTATACAAACAATTTGTATCGAAAGATACGGATTCCCATGGATGATGTAATAAGGCCATTAAATCTCTGCAATCGGTCTCTATAAACTGTATAATATGTCATAACCGTCGCCGCTTATCTATTATGGAGTTCAACATTCACATATGATGGGTGCTGGGCCACAACGACATTCCAGAAAATTGTATAGCTGACAAATTACCAAAAGTGTTGAAAAATTTCCGTTTTTTATTTAAATCTAGAATTTACTTAGATGCTTTAAATCTTATTTAAGCAATTCAAAATAAATAAGAATATGTGAAGATGACAACTTTTTTAGTCGTGGTGCTCACAAAGCTAGTTTTTAAATGACATCCACTGTAATAATTTTTTTTTTTTGCTGTTATTCTCCATATAGATGACTTTATATTGTAAGTTTATTTCTTGCAGATTTGTATACAATATACCTATTTTGCAATATACATGCATAATGTAGAAAAATGTACACAATAGACCTAGTCCGAGTCTTAATCGCACATTCTAAAACGTGGCTAAGCATGAAACAAGTTAAGAAATATTAAACAAATTGATATTTTCATCAAAAAGTTGCGTTTCAGGTTTAAGTTTTTACTTTAAATCGATTTAACATTTTTTTTTTCAGAAAACTCATTAATAATTAAATTTCGATATTCTAGACCCGTTTGCTGAAACGATTGAATATTTAAGTTCAACATAAATATTTTAATTTCCGTTCAGCAAATGGGCCTTAGTGCTTTTTTTTTGACAATCATTTTTTAAGAAATTTTTGAATATAATTTTGTCCAGTGAGAATTTTTAAAAACTACTGATCACGCCAAAGGTGTTAATTGCTCACTACCAATAAATTGCTTTCTATATGTTAAGTGTTAGTTAATTTAAGTGGCTTAAAGGAAACGCGACCATTCGGTTGGATGGATATCGTTCGACTCATTCGTTCTGGCGACCTAGCTGGAACTTCTGGGGGGTTATTCTCAA
The DNA here is from genome assembly GCA_947049315.1 of Epistrophella euchroma. Taxonomy (NCBI): domain Eukaryota; kingdom Metazoa; phylum Arthropoda; class Insecta; order Diptera; family Syrphidae; genus Epistrophella; species Epistrophella euchroma. The sequence goes on along the minus strand of OX346245.1, from coordinate 105,455,586 downwards.
ATGCGCGGCGGATCGCTTTTCATGGCGGATTTGCATTTTCCTATTCTCAAAAGCGATTCGCTTTTCATGCCAAAGCGAAAGTTCTCACTACATGTCATTTTGGGTTTGAAAGCGATAGGTGTCTAGGTGGCAAATTGGAAGAAAATGTAAATACATAAATAATTTGCAAATAATTATGTGTCATCTTCAATTTCGGCAAATAAAAACACACTATTCCATCAAAATGTTTTTATTTTTTTTTGTTAAGAGCAACAACATTGCAAAATTACAAATAAGCACAAAAAAAAAAAAACAACTTCTTTGGACGGCAAACAGCTACCTTCTATCAAATTTTTGGAAAAAACTGACAATTAAATGAAAAGAGTGCCTGGAAAATTTGAGCATAAAGTGAGAGAAACTGAAAGGATCGTTTTCGCCCTTGTCCGCTTTTGAGAATAACCCAAAGCGAAGATGGTCGAAATTGAGTTATCGCTTTTAATCCGATCCGTCGCGCTTTCTGGAATAGGCCTGCTGGGTTCAACTTCCAGAATGTATTGCTCAGCTTGACCTACTGAGCTGCATTGTGGAAGTGACCCACTGAGCCATTGCGTCAAATTAAGTGTGACATGAAACTGCAGTTATGCGTTATACGCATAGTTGTCATGCAGTGCAATTGGCTAAGTGGGCTGATGAGGAAATACGCTATGCGTAACAGGCATAACAGAAGTTTAGTGTAAACTTCTGTCTCAGACTTCAACCAGTTGATTTTGACTTCACTAAAGAGATTTGTACATTCTTTGAACCAGTAAATTTTTTTTTTCTCAAGATAATTTTGATCATATTCGGTAATAGCTTTTTATTTCTCATTAAAAAAAAAAACAACAAAGTTAGTTTTAATTATAAAATTCAAAATCTTAATGGATCAGCCATGAAATTTAGCCTCAATTAAAAATGACCCCAATAGCCCAAAATTTGGGCTTTTTCATAATAAAATGGAAACATTTTCCAAAACTTAATGAAAAAGTCCGAACAAAGGAAAGAAATACTCAAAAAGCAACAAAAACAGAAAAAAGTGGGACCATTTTTCCTAATTAAATTTAACTCCAAAATGACAAGAGAATCCAAAACAGGGTGACAAATGGAACCCAACTCACAAAATTTAATTAATTTTTTGTTGTTGCTTTTCTTATAAATTTTTGGAACCATTTTTCATTTTTTGGCACGTAGCCGTGCGTCTCGTTTGTATATGTGTATTAATTTCATTTAATTACGTTCTCGATCGTATATTATTGATTTTCATCTGCTTATATCGCCAGTTAATTTTATTTAAATTACAGACCAACGCGCGGGGAAATTCTAAACCATTGTCGATATCTAGTAAGGAAGCTCTTTTACGAAGAAATATCAAGGATTAATCCTATCAAAGCACTCCGCTACTTGCAGACGCATATATCTGAAGTTATAAACCATTCCGATCCAGTGCAGTTGAACAATGTAACAAAATTAAAAATCTTTATGAATACATAAAATTTTATATTTTTATTTAAGTTTCATAAACTCGCCGCATTTTTGTTCAGACCAGAAGACCCAGTACCCGTGGGGCAATTGACTTTAGCTACGTTGTCAGTTGAAAACCGAAACCTGGAATCTAAAGGTAGCCAAACTAAAGAACATTGATTTCGATAGAGCTATACAAATTCAATTAAATTAAATTTCAAACTTCTATTAAAGCGGAGGTAGCTGAAAATGAAAACGAATCCAACAAAGAATCTTATGGCTGCAGTTCAAATATATCCGATAGTTCATTATACAACTTATATAAAAAGAGTGGTGGTAAATTGGCAAAACAAGACTATCTCTTTGAAATGAGAAGTCGTAGAGCATTTTTATTCAACAAGCTTTCCCAATTGATGCCAACGAATATCGTCCAGCCAAAAGGGAATTTAAGTGATTTTATTGTGACATAATTTGTATTAATTTTTATCGATGTATTTTTTTGTTTAAGCGTTTAAATTTTGTATTAAGTAAATGTTAGCGACGGATAGATATGAGCTTAAAGTTCAGAGTAATTAAATTTGTTATTTGCAGTTGTGTTGTTTCAACAAAAAAATCTTTTATTTTTGATATTTAGAACAATTATTGTAATATTGTATTGTAAGTGCGTTTGAGAAAGAAAAATTGTTTAAAAAACTAAATTATTGCGTGTTGCTTAAAATTAAATCATAGAATTATTCTTAGTTTTTATATAATAGGATTAGTAAAATTTGTTCAGTTTGGTTTATATATAATAAATTTACCTATTTTAAACATTGTTTATTTTACTTAAAACAACAGTACTAAATAAGAAAAATTAAATATTTATTTAATAAAGTAGTAAGCCTGGGCTAGGCTTACTACTTCTACCGAAGGGTGAGGCAATCTACCGAGGGCTACAAAACTAGAAAGGAAGCCTCCCAAAACGAGAGTGGGAATATGGTGGTAGACACAGTAGGTGCTGAGGATCTGGAAACAACAATTTTCTAGACTGCTAAACGGCGAAGATGGCCGAAATTCCGCTGTTAGACAGAACACTCCATTCAACTTGGATGATGATGGTCAAAATTTCCGTCCACTCGTACAAGGCTGCTGGTGCGGATGACCTGCCAGCCGAGTTATTCAAAGCAGGGGAAGATGACTTGGTAGGGAGTATACACTAACTTATCTTCAAAATTTGGTCGGATGAAAGAATGCCCTATTAATGGAACCTCGGTATAGTGTGCCCGTTCCACAAAAAAGGAGATGCTCTGACTAGGGATCGTTAAACATCGATAGTCATAGGTTTCAATAGCATCGATAGTTTAAAAAGAAACTATCGATAGTTTTATTTTTAAAAAACCAAGCCATATTGGGGGCACAAATACAAGTAGGAACTTAGTACATACTTAACTTTCAAATGCGCTAAATGAAAAAAAAAACGTCACTCAGGTTGCCGATATTGCCCGAGTCTAAGTGCCTATATTATTTTTTGCACTGCATTAGGTAAATTCTTGGAAGCAATAACCTCTCCATCCATCTTCTTGAAAAAGTCCCACACAACGGATGTATTTTTAAGTTCATTTTACTAAAATACAACAGAATAATTAAACCGGTATACATTTATTAAACGTAAAAAGTTACCTCGTATAAAACTTCCATTTACAAAAAAACGACGACCAACCAAAAACACGAAGCGAACGAAAATGGACCAACAATACAAGCAGTCAAAATTTCAGAAATAAACAAAGACTAGAGATTTGCGAAAGAAAATTGAAAAATCCGAGAGATTTCTTGCAGAACTTAAATTAATCGAGGATTATCTCAGTTTAAAAAATTGGCTTGAGGAGTTTCTGTCCAATTGTATCTTAAGCAATTCACAGTAGGTGAACATAATGGGCCTTATCGGAAATCTCACGGGTAATTTTCGGAGCGGAATTCTCTCCGATTTCATACGAATCGGAGACATTTTGCTTCGAGGTAGTTCTCCGACCAGCAAAATGTCTCCGATTCGTAAGAAATCGGAGAGAGTTCTCCGAGCTCCGACGGTTACCTCGATAGGGCCGATTATGACAGGCGATAATGATAAATTCATTACCGATACCAACAATTTCCAAACACCCCTGACATACAAATCTGAAAAAAAAAATGAAATACTAGCCTCTTATTATTATCCGCGAACCTGGATCAGGATAATCCATTTTAAATAAAACGATATGGATCATCATGGCAGCAGCGTTATATGCACATCTCTTTTTTACTTACGTTTTGTTAATTTTCAATTATTTCCTGTCCTTTTCCTTTGCACTGCAATTAACACTACATTACCATAAAAGCCATCTACCCGGCAGAGTAAGAATTAATTTTTGGATCTTTGAAATAGATCCAGATAGCGAGCAAGATCACGAATTGTTTTTGTATTTCGTGTTAATAAATGATCCTGATCCAGATCCGTAGATAATAAACCACGGCTATTATTCGATAGATTCCAGGTTAAAGAACAATTTCATTCTTGCAGTCCGTTAAAAAATAAACACAATGTAGGAAGACATCCTTTTTAACTTTCATTTAATTTATTTGTAGGTTATTTTTTTTTAGCATGATATTCACCACAAAGTTTAAGGAAGTTTTATAACTTATTCAGCTTTAAAATGCAATATCTCGATAACTAAGCGAGATATCTGTTTTTTTTTATATATATATTTTTAGTTCAGCCCATTTAAATCTATGGAAATCATCAAAAAAAGCGGCTTCTTGGAAACCGTTATGTCTTCCGAAAAAATAATTAGCTTGATAAGATTGGGGCCGTTCTTCTTAATTTGATAGTTTTTATGTATGTATGTATATTTAAATATTTTTTTTTGTACAAAAATATTACATTTTATAAAGTAAAGATTTATTGTCTCAAACAATTATTTATATCTTCTTGTTTTAATAAATAGTAGTCTGTATATATTTCTTATATAGTGTATAAATTTTTTTTCTTCACAACATTTGAACATTCTATTTTGTTCTATATAATACTTAATTTATATATTTATTGTCATAGTATTTGTGCCACTTTCGTTGGCTTTTAGTATTGTCTGATATAATGTTTTGTATTCTAATAAGCCTAAGTTCAAGTACTCATAAAATAATGAACACCTTAAATATTTAATTTTCTACTTGTCTTGATTTTCAAAGCTAATATACTTGGTTAAATTTATTTTGTGTTATGTTTCAATATTATTGTTCCATGTCAAAAATTTAAATTATTTCCCAATTTTTGTAAATATAAATATTTGTTTCGATTTTTGCATGCATAGAACATTTACATATATATAATTTTTATAATAGTTGTATAATTCACAATTATTTATTTTAAGATATGGTTTTATTTATCAACAAAAAATATTTCTTCTTTACCATAAATATTTCAATATCTTAACTTTATATACCATTTGGTTAAATCTGTAGGTTTTTTTTTTGCATCAAATAAATTCGAAAAATTGACATTGATTGTTTTGTTAATAGTGTAAATTTAAAGTAATATTAATTGTAATTTAAACTGATATTTCAGGGAGAGGTTTTCCATACAAAACTTATACTATTGTCTTTTGGTTTTTCCTATGGTTTTTCATAACTGATATAATCTATGTCAGTTGGGCTTCTATTTCCATAACCAGAAACGTTATTCGAGCTCCTATTGATTCCTTTAGCTTCAGACGGTTTGTTGGGTTTGGAATATTTTTGCATCTCTTCTAAAATCCAAGGAATATATTTTATGACGTTAGAATAGACACCAGGTAGCTTTGGATGAGCACACATTATTCCCCATGAAACAATTCCACCCACGTACCATTTGCCAGTATCACCAGGATACGGACAAAGAAGTGGTCCACCCGAATCTCCCTGGAAATAAGATCATGTTATTATTGTATTAGAAATCTAAAAGCTTTGTAAATACCTGGCACGCATCCTTGCCTCCTTCTTCAAATCCCGCGCATATCATACCATCTGAAACTGTAAGATTGTCTAACCATTCGTCACATTGCTGTCTACGGATAACTGGTACTTGAACTTCGTTAACAATTGGTTCATAAGTAGCTTTAGCTATGATATGATGGAAAATTGCATTTAAATGTTTTGTTTTCTTTTTATTTTAATAAAACTTGTTATTAAAAAGTTTGTAAATGTGAGAGTAGAACAACGTTCCACATGGAAACACTTTTTTCGCATATTATGCTACTTCCGAAAAATGTTTCATGTTCAAAAAATTAACCTAATATTGTGAACATTAATTACGTGTGGAATGTGTTGCCATTGGCAGCTTAAATTTTTACCTATACTATGAATGAAATAAGCCCCCAATCCTTGGAGTCTAAGGTCAGGCGCGCACATGCAACTAAACAGTTCGGTTTCGATTTTAAGTACAATAGGATTATATGAGAGCCCGCGCACATAAACCGGCGTGCACTCCCATATAAGCCCCACTCCCATATAAGCCCATTGTTCTCAAAATCGAAACCAAACTGTTTAGTTGCATGTGCGCGCCTGGCCTAAGATTTTAGCAGGTAGTACCTTATGGATATGTTGGATATTCGCAAAATATTGGAGGACCTGTACAAAGATACTGAATTTATAAAGATATGAATCCTCGGATGTCATTCCGGTTTGCCGACAAGCTACAGCAATCAGCTGACTCATAAGCTTTTCAAAGTATCTGTGTGGAAAAACCATGGAAAACTTACACATATAAGCAGCTCCTCAGTTTACTACCCCGTTAAATTGTCGTTGCAATTCAAATCTATTCATCGATTCGATACGCACCGAAATTACAAAAAACAACAATGTAAACAAATTGTTTTTGATTTTTAATTATTTGAACAAAAACTATAAATAAACAGTGTATTCCAAAATTCTGTATGTGAATTGAAAATTCTGTATTTAAAAAGTCTGTCTATTATTCATATTTTAGATAGTTTCAATCGAATTTTCAATTCAATTCAATTCAATTCAATTTGAATGTTTATTTTAAACGAAAAATTCGAAAATTGTGGTTCGAAGGAAAAGATAAAAAACAAATACAAATACCTTTGGGGTTTTCCATTGGTAAAATAAATCAACTTATTTTTGATTTGGATCTGTTAAAAAGACAATTTTCCCTTTTTTCGCGTTCCATTGGGCAAAATAAATTGATTTATTTTTCAATTTTAAATCAAATTTGCAAATGTAAATTTTTCCTTGTACTGTTACCAACATAAATCCAGCTGTCAGTTTGCAAATGTTTTTTGTTGATATTTCGTTTTATGAATATTGTGTTGAAAAATGTGGAAAATAATTGCTAATAAATAAATGCTAGCAGTTTAAAATGATCCGGCAACTTTATCAAGTTTATATTTCTCTTCTAAAAGTAAATCGAGGGATGAAGATTTTTTTGAAATATGTACAATGCACAAATACAGTGACAAAAAAAAAATCAATTTGAAATTGTGTTCCATTCGCTACAAAATAAATTAATTTTTTTTTTATTGAAATCTTAATTTACCAATGGAAAACCCCATTAAAGAATTCAATGAAATTTAATTTTGGAAGTATAAGCAGCTGTCAAATATCAACAAACTTAAGATGAAACATTTTTTTTTGACAGTCTGTATAATCTCTTCTCAAACTCCAGAATTGCTCTTTTGAATAAAACATGTTGGCATCGAAAAATTTCATCTACAAACTATGTCAGCCCATATTTTAATAGAATTGGTGACGATTGTTTACACATATAAGGCGTTTTTCTTTTTAAGTTCAGAGCAGCTCAGAGCTGAGCTCGAATTGTCAAACAAAAATTTTGTGTTTCTTTTTGAACTCAGAGCGCTCAGAGTTCGGAATTTGTGTTTCTTTTTTCGTTCAGAGCTAGCTCGGAGCGTTCTCTATGAGCTCAGGATTAAATAATCGAGCGAACGGAGTAAAAAGCTGAGCGCAGCTAACTTCATACAGTTTTCAGTGCTCAGGTGTGTTTCAAAATTAAATCTGAGTGCTCTGAACAAACTCTGAACTAAAAACGAAAAAACGCCTATAGACTTTCAATTTACTGAACAAAGATATTTTCAATTTGACATTAAAGCTTATTTACATGTATGCATCAAATGCAGATCAAATCTCCCAAATTAAACAGATCGCATCTGTCATCTTCAGAACTCATCCAGAACGCATATTTTTGTGAATATGTAAACTGAAAAAAGTGAAAATCTTTTCGCAAAAAGATGAAATCTTTTCTACAATGAAAAACCACATAAAGAGAGCTTAGTAAGTCAAATTTTTCTGCATTCTAACTCCAAAATCCTGTTTTTAAAAATTCTGTAAATTATAAAAGAAATATTGTTTTGATACACATTATTTATTTATTTTAATTTGCAGAATTTTAAACAATGCAGATTGTAATGAAGAAGAAATATGCAAAAATATGGGTAGATGGCGCTTGAAAAACAGTATTTTTCATAAAAAGCATTTCTAACATGTCTCGTTTTAAGGCTCTCCCAAACCAACGCGACACATTCGGGGCGACAGCGACACTTTCCGCAATCAAAATTTATTAACATGGCGAATAATGAGAGTCCCCACACTGCCGCGACGCGATTATTCACTGGCGCCATGAATAATCGCGTCGCGGCAGTGTGGGGACTCTCATTTATTGCCATGTAAATAAATTTTGATTGCGGAAAGTGTCGCTGTCGCACCGAATGTGTCGCGTTGGTTTGGGAGAGCCTTTATAGTTGCTTTAAAAAATATGCTCTAGCATTTTTTTGATTTCCCTAGTAGATTTCAGACTAGATACAATCAATTTCGTTTCCATAGAAATATATAAAAATAATGAAAACAAATAACAAATGCAACATTCGCTTCCATAGTAATTAGTAATTCCCATTCGAATTCATAATAACCCTTTTATAATTAAGGAAGTTTGTTTTATTCCATACATCAAGATACCATGCAATAGCAGCGCTATACGGCTACCGTAGTGGCGTTTTATCTCGGTGTCGACTTCTATTTGAATTTATTCAATGCTTCAATATTCCGAAAAATTTAAATCTCGAGTGACGAAACCTTGCATTTTTTTTTTTAAATTGGGAAATGGAAATCTCGTAATCTCGCAATTAAGAAATTCCGCATTTTCATATAGCACCCGAAATCTCTCAAATATCAATCGAAATTTTTCCATAAAACTGATCCCTGCCTGGCATGGCGACTGAAACTGAACAAAAAAATTTTAGGGTATATGTTCTTGTTCAGTTTCAGTCGCGTGAGCGGGACAGAGGGCCCAAAAAGGGAGTTAAAATTTACAGTACACATATTAAAGGTAATATATTGCGCATATCAGTGACCTGCCTGTCAGAATTTACAAAAACAAAACACAATTGTTTAAGAATCTCGGTGACCCTCGTTCACAATTATTTACAAAAACAAAATATAAGTAAATTGTCTCTTCGAATGTTCTCTTTTGAAACATGTGCAAAACTAAACAGAAATGGAAGCTCGGAAGATACTACCTTTAATATGTGTACTGTGGTTAAAATCTGCAATCTCATTAAACTCTTGACTAGATAGGGTAGAGTCGGCATCCTTCGACAGTGGGGCACCTCCGACAGTCATTATTATCTCTGAGTGTAAACCTTTTAAAATTCTGTAAAAAATTCTGAACGTGCCTTTAGTCTTGTCAAGCATATGTCAAAAGTTTCAGCAGTCTAGCTGCGAATCCCGCCAAAGTAGGATGTACAATTTATTTGCAGTACGTTTGATATAATTTTGAGGGTAAGTTCTTAAGATTTTTGTATTCGTGTCCTTAATGTTTTCTTGCAAAGAAGTTGTTTTTGAAATACAATACTTATGGTCTTATTAATTAGATTTTTGGCTGTTTAAACTATGTCTAAGTATTTTGAAACAGTTGGAAATATGCTTTTTTAATAAAAAAAATATTGCATTTCTCTAGGTTTAGACAATATATTAGGTTCTCTAAAGCAAGATAAAAAGATAGATTACTTTAGCAAAAATTAGAAAGGTTTTTTAAAAACTTGGACGGCTGTCTAAAGTTAGACAATGTTTATTAATAAGACCATTAGTATTTATTTTTATTATATTTTAATAGTTAATTTGAAACAGCTTGCTTTTGTAAATTATAAAAAAAAGAAAATTAAAAAAAACGTCCAGTGGGGCACCTCCGACAGTTTAAGCTGGGGCACCTCCGACAGACTGTCGTAGCTATACCTTCTTTGTTTATTCATCCAAAAAATGTTTAAAACCGCAAATATTTTCGCATAGCTATAGGTAATGGTTCGCGTTTATGAACAAAAAAACACAAAGACCCCCTGTGGACGAAGAAGCTATGAAAAAGGCACTTACAGATGTCATTAACAAGGTGGAAGGAGACTTTATTTTGGTTAAGTTCTTTTACAAAAAAAATATATTTTTTGTTGCTGAAATAGTAGAAGTCCAAGGTCATAATACATTTAATGTGTCCTTTTTGCGAAAAATGACAAACTCATGGACTTTCATCCATCCAAATGTCCCAGACATAAGCATTATTTTAAGGAGCGATATTTATGCTAAAATGCCGAAGCCAACGCATCATCCGGGCACGTCAAGATCTCAAAGTAAGAGTATCTTCAATATCGATTTAAAAAAACTTAAATGTTCGTTAGAGACTGATTTAGTTAATTTTTTAAGGTACCTATTTATTTATTTTTGTTTTTGAAATAAAATAATAAAAAAAATTAATTGGATTCTTATAAGAAAATATTTGACGACTTTTATTTAAAAAAAAAAACTAACATAATACATCAATTGCCAATCATGTGCGTTGCTGTCGAAGGTGCCCCACCTATTGTCGGAGGTGCCCCGTGCTGGGGCACATTCGACACTTTTCTACTTTTTTCTAAAAAAAGAAAAAAAAAATAGTAAAACAAATTTTAGAAATCTAAAGCTACGACAATATGTTGATAAAATCATAAATTTGCAAAAGAATTTTTAAATTTTTGAAAAAATAAAAAAAAACGTATGCTTTTGCATATTTAAGGTGTCGAAGGCTGCCGACTCTACCCTACTTGCCTGACTCTTAAGCCTTAATTCCATTTGCCACTTTTTGCAAAATTAATTAAAATATTTTTTTTCCGCTAGCGCAGTTTTTTTTTTTGTAAAAAAGAATATACAGAATTTTTTTTAAACCAAAATTTAAACTTTCTGCATCATTTTCATAAGTTTTCCATTGAGAAACACTATCCCAAAATAAGTTTGAAAATTTTCACTTTTGTAATTTTTCACTTTTTGTGGCCAATGTAGTTAAGGCTTTAAATTGCAATAAAATTCAAATTTTTGCTTTGGACTTTATTGAATTTCATGGCACCGCATTGTGCAGCCTATAACTACTTGACAAGCTGTGTCTTTTTGCGCATTTTTACCTTTCGCTCAAAAAAAAAGTCCATGTTAAATACAACAACAACAATTTGGTAGAATTCCGTAGTGTTGTTGTACTTAACATGGATTTTTTTTTCAAGCGAAGATAAAAATGCGCAAAAAAACACGCCTACTTATAGTTAATAGTCCAGTCAACGAAGACTCAAAATCATAAAATAAATGAAATAAATCGTGTAGTCTGGATTATTTTTTTAAGTGGTAGGGGTGACCCCCAGGTACAACATACTAAAAGTCCCCAGCCCAGGCCCGCGAGCTTTAGCCAGGAGAGGGGGGTAAAGGTCCCCTTTTGTACTACTTCGTAAATATTTCGAAAACCAAGCGTTTAAGAAAAGTAGACAACACAAAATAAAAGTAAATTAAATTTGCTACAGAAAGGTTTGTTCATATTTTCGCTAGAAGTGATACTAATGGAGATTTGTGTTGTGTTGTACAGTTTTCTTAAACGCTTGGTTTTCGAAATATTTATGAAATAGTACAAAAGGGGACCTTTACCCCCCTCTCCTAGCTAAAGCTCGCGGGCCTGGGCTGGGGACTTTTAGTATGTTGTACCTGGGGGTCACCCCTACCACTTAAAAAAATAATCCAGACTACACGATTTATTTCATTTATTTTTCCTTCGTTGACTGGACTATAATTTGGTTTTCTGTTCTTTTTTTCAAATGCGAGATTTTAGGTTGCGGATGCTTTTTGGAAATACCAAAATTGTGTAGTGATTTCAGTTTTCTCTATTTGAAAATTCTGTATAAATTTGCTATTTGTATGTACATTGTACATCAAAATAATAATTTTTTTTGTCAAATGCTTGTTATGTCCAAATTTGGTATTTTAAAGAAAAATTTGCATAAAAATAATAAAAAACTTTTCAAAATTGTTAACACATACAAGTACAAATGGGATTTGGTGAAATTACTTGTGCAATGGTCAATGACTCACTTAAGCAGGACCTACATAATTAACGTTTGAAATATGTAAAAGAAAGAATTTTGACCCTACAGCATTATACATTTTTGTAATGTCAAGACCTACATGGTTTTACTTTACTTATGTATGTTTTTTTTTTTGGAAATAATAAGCAAAGAAAAAATTATCAAAACTGAACCACTTCGAGGGACCTCTTATACGAAGAGACCAGGTTCGGTCACTTCGTATAAGAGGGATCTAATTTACTTACGGTTTTTATCTTCCCGTTTTCCCCATCCTATAACGGTACATAGCTCTCCAGGTTCAATTTGTTTGAGTTCTGGAGGAGGAAGACAGACAGGTAACAAATGTTCATGAAACGACACCCTTGAAGAAAGCTGAAAAAAAGTGATATTTTTAAATTGCAACATTTATATTTATATTTTACACTTTTTAATTTGGACTAAAAAGCTCATAAATTTTTCTTTGTTTGCTACCACGATTTACAATGTATTTAAGAATTTCTTTTTAGTTGATGTAACATCATCATTCGCAGTTTATTTTGAAAAAAAAATAGATAAGATAAGCATATGGTTTGTGGAGCCTGATATTGACTTTAAGACGATTACACTCTAATTCTACTGCAAATTTAAATTTAGGTGTTTCCGTTGTTAGGGGTGTGGCCATAGGCGCCCGCAGAATTTTTCCCAGAGGAGGGTAAACAAAAATTAAACTAAAATTTTATATCGTCACTTTTATTTCACAAAAAGTTGATTTATTTTTTAGGTATTAGGGCAGTTATACGTAAAGTTTTGTCCGAAATCTTTATAATAATACATAATGACCCCTAAAAAAGATGAGTGGCTGTTTAAGCTGATTATGATACCTAATTCTCAGCAATAAGATGGATTTGAAAAGAAAACAAAATTGTTGTGAGGTTGCTAAAACAAAAAATCAATTCTTCTGCAAATCTGACCACCCGTTTATGCTCTAGCTTCAAGGAGCATCTTCCTATTTCAACACAAGGTTTCAAAATTTCCTTTCCAAATAGCACCTACCTACGTTCAATGTTATTTTTGAAATAAAAAGCTAAAATTTAAAAAAAGGCTATCCTTTCGATCACAACATACAATACCGTAGATATAGCGATGAAAACCATGAATAAAGAGTATGTTCTTATTTAAATAAATATATAATTTTTTTTTTAGTTGAAAAAGTCGAACATATTCAAAAAATGTGAGTTCAGTTTTTTGGCAATTTTTCTTATTACTGGCTTTACTTGTATCTTTCATGAAAATTCAGATCGAAATTTTGCTTTCGAGAATCTGTTATTCAAAATTCAGATTTACCTTCAAAAAATTCTGGGTTTCAAGATTCTTTTTTTTTTTTTTTCAATTCGGTTTAATATTGAGTAAAATCAAATTTTCTTCATTCTCTTTTCCAGAGTAACATTTATAAGCAAGTATACCCTTACAAATTCAAGTCTTGCAACAATAAATTTCATTTTATCGAATAAGAAAGAAGCACGTGCTTTTATTACATTTCTGAAATTTATTTTTTTTTTGCAGAATTTTGTTCAAGAGTATTTTTAAAAACAGGATATTAAAATGCGGAATTTCGAAAAACTAAATTTTAAAAAGTAGAATTTCGAAAGCAGAATTTTTAGTTTTTAGTTTTGCTTCGATACAATTTTGACCACATCCTAACTTAATTTCGGCAATATACAGATTTTTCGATTTATAAAAAACCATAATTTAAAGAGTGTTTTTTTCCTTTTCTTCTCAGTCAGCAGCGAAAAAAAATTGAGATTTATTTCGAACCACATTTTTTAAATAAAAATAATGGTATAATGCCAGGGGAGGGCAACCAATGGATTCTGACAAAAAAAAAATGTTTTAACGAAAATAGTTCTATTTTCCAATAATATCGAAACAAGAACATATTTTTATATGAAGGTTTTTTGAAATATATATTTTATATTTTACTGAAATAAATCTAATAATTGAGCATTAATTGTTGAATTATTGGTTAAAAAATAGACTTTAATAGCCCTTAGCGTTTTGTACCGGTGGTGGTGTGGCGAGCCCAGGGAAGGGGGACAAAACCTGATGGGCTCCGACTGAAAACCACAAGAAAAGAGTCGTAATTGTCATAGTAAAAAATTAAACATAAGAACTTATCTTATGGCCCAGAGCCAAGGGGGGGGGGCAACTGCCCCCTCTTGTCCACCCCTGCGGGCGCCTATAGGTGTGGCACTTTAGATAAAGTAAATTATTTAAAAAAAAAATGGTTGGTTAAGTTAAATAATGAAGAACCAAGGCCTAGTGACTTACAACTCTCAACCATTCATGTGTGCGTGTCTACAGGAATGGAGGGGACCTACAGTTTATTGCCGAGTCCGAACGGCTAAAGTGTGCGGCACTTTTCTATGACAAGAATTACTCTTGGAGGACTGGTCACATCCTCGCAAGAGGCTGGTATTGAACCCAGACCTTTGGTATGACAGTCCAACGCACTAACCATTACGCCATATGGGCTACTACTTGTTAAAGAGATAATCGAGCCGAAAAACATTTTTCTACAATTTTTAGCAGTTTCTTTTGCAGTTTGTTTTGGCCCAGAAAAAAAAACCGTCAATTTAATTTTTTTTTCAAACCTTATCAATTAATAAGTAAATTGTAAATGAAATTGCGTATAAATTTAAATTATACCGGATTTAAGGGTATGTTCCTATTAAAAAATCGGCTAGGGATTTCGCGTTGAGCCGTGTAGCGTCTAAAGTTCTTACAATATTTTAATGTAACAAAAAGTTTTCGATTGGTAATTAATTGGCTGAAGTTTTTTTTTAGTTTTAAAAATTAAAAAAAAAATGTATTATACCTTAAATCCGAGGGAGAAATAAAAAAAAGAGAAATTTTCAGTAGCAGTTTGCAGGAATCAATGAATTATATTATAATTTTTCGTTTTTTATTTTGTTCTTATTTTTATTTCAAAGACAATAAATGAGTGAGGTAAACGGCGATTTAATTTTTTAATATTTTTATAATCTTTTCTCAAAAAAAATTAATAAAGTTACACACAAATAAGACGAATTTTCAAGGTGATATGGTTGTATCATTTGATAAAACTTCAAAAGTTTTCAAGATATTGAAGCCAAATAAATTTTATTTCAATGTCAGTAAACATGAGCCGTTATATGTATGTTTTTTTTTTTTTTAAATTTTTATAATCACTTTTTAGAGACAAATGCAAAAAAACGTTGTTTTTTTTTTGGAATATTTTGGGGAAAATCCTTTAATAGTACTTAATTAATTTTGTTATTATTTAAAATTATTCATTTACGAAAGCAAATATGCAAGAGTAGTAAATTGCGATTTAAAAAATATTTTTTTTTGCTTATAACATATTTAAAAATGCAATATTATAAGTCAAAATGTTAACTGTAGTTGTGGGAGCAAGAGGCACCGTAGAACTTCAAAATATTTGTATTATTTTTTTTTTATATTTTCTTCATTATTCGCAGTGAAGAAAACAATAACTTTATTAACAGTTTAATTAATTTTTATTTTAGAAAATGGGTCCATTTTGCGTTTTTTAACATAAAATTTCTTTCCACACGCACACAAAGAAGATTGCAGTTCAGAAGAAATCTGCTGCAGTATCAGCGCCAACTCTCTTTGTTCTCACTCCAAAACAAATATCGCCTTTGTTCTTGTTTTTTCTTATATTCTCTAGATATTCGAGACGAAATTTTTCAACCATTTTTAGTAGTTTCTTGTAGTTTTTTTGTAACTATCAATTGAAATTATTAACAAACTCTACCAATAATCAACAATGGCATTGTGTATAAAATTATCCTGAAGTTAATATCTCTGTGTGTTTTCAAGATACTTGCGCCGAAACTCATTTTTTAACAATTTGTAACGGTTTTTTAATCTAAAAAACTGTCTGTTGACAGTTTAAAATGGTATGGAGACCTCTAAACCTGGAGAATTGTCAAAATTTTAAAATAACTTCCAATGGGAAGTTAATAAGAGATTTACAAATAAATATAACAGAATAAATTGAGACTGTTAAATACACAAGCATGATGTTTTAAAAAATACCAATTAAACCAACGGAGAATCAAGATTTTTTCGCAAATCAGTTATATTTTTGATCTACCTGTGGTTTTTAACATTAACGCGCTTCAAAACAATGGCGCAAAATTTTAAAAGATCTATTTTGACGTTAACGCATTTTTAGTATGATGCTACGTTAAAAACAGGCTTTTCCAAATTTTAAACGAGTTAGCATCGTATTATGTTTTTAACATTAATTTTACTAAAGTTAAAATCGCCAAATGCCTATTTTATCTTTTTAGTATCATACTAAATCAAAGTGTCACTTTGGCAGCTTTGCAATTGTAAAAATGGGTTGAACTGTCACTGTTTTAGGCGTGCTCAGCTAGAAAAATAGGTTCAGTATGATACTACAGGGTGTCCGCCGGGAAGGTATACTACTTTGTTTTGCCGCCATTTTGGTAAACATTAGTCTTGACAGTTCATATTTGGCATTCGTGAAGTAGACACGTGGCAAATTTATTATGGAAAAATATTCAATAAACCAACGCGTGTTTTAATCGTTAAAACGTTTTATTAAAATCAATCATCGATTACTGTGACGATGAGAAAGTTAGGTGAAATTTTTGGTAGAAACAGCGTGCCAACAAAACGCACTATTTATCATGTAGTGAATGATTTCGAAGAAAGAGGGTCTGTAGGTGATAGGCCCAAGCATGGACCACAACCACAATGTACTGGAAGATCGGCTGAAAACATTACTGCTGCTCAAGGAAGTGTTCAAAACAATCCATCAACCTCAATTCGACGCCGTGCTCAGGAGCTTGGTCTTCAAAGAACAACTTTGGCCACAATTTTGCACAAGGATCTGCATTTGTTTCCATTTAAGATTCAGTTGACACAAGAGCTTCTTCCACAAGACCATTTACGCCGCCGTACATATGCCAATAGGATTTTACAGCCCATGACAACCCCGATTTTCATGAAAAAATCATAATGAGTGACGAGGCACATTTTCATTTGAATGAATATGTGAATAAACTGAATAGTCGGTTCTGAGCAATGGAACCCTCAAATTATTCATCAGTCACCTTTGCATCCATTAAAAGTAACAGTATGGTGTGCAATTTGGCCAGGAGGAATCATTGGACCTTATTTCTTTGAAAAATGTGCTCAAAAGGGCTCGCATTTGTGAGACTAACAGAGGCGGACATTTACCTGATATTGTATTCCATACATAATTGCCGACATTAAATAAAACATTTATCAATATAAGATCCATTCTCTTTCATTTAATCAAAAATTATAAACAAACAAAGTAGTAGACATCCTGTAGTTAGAAAATGTTTAAAACTAATAATATTTTAGTAAAGAGTTTTAAAGTTAGAAAATTGTTAAGTAGTATCATGCTAATACCTTAACATCAGGCTGTTTAAAATTTTGCGCCAATATATCTTGAATTTACTCACTTCTTGATGTGCTATGATATTATTAAAATATAAACATAAATATTTTACTGGTCAACCACAAAACAACAATCTAATTTTCCAACAAGTATGTAATTTCTTAACAGGCAAAGTTAACAAGAAAGGTAATTTCTGTAACCACCAAACTTTTTGCTTTAATAGTTCGTTAAGAAGTAAAATTTCCCTTAACACTTGTTAAATGAAATTAACATACATACCTATGATTTATTTGTTTAAAAAGAATAAGATTAGAAAAAGCTCAAGAATATAATTATATTAAAAAAAAAAATTAAATAAGAACTCACTTGAAACAAAGCGATATCATTGTCATGGGCGATCTGTGTATTATAGAGAGGATGTGGAATCACAGTTTTTACTTTAACATTTAGTCCAGAATAGGTGAAAGAATTTCTTCGAGTAACTCCAAGCTGTATCGTCCAATCATCTAAATGTATAAGAGTGTGACTGAAAAGAAGAAGCGGTTATTATTTACCTAAGGTAAGAGCAAAATAAATACATATGTACCAATTTTTAAAATTGTTAATTATTTTAATGATATTTTTAAAATGTTCCCGATTTCCTATTGAAAGTACAATATTAATTTTTTTTTTTTTTGCTGACCCCCAGTTTAGACAAGCGAGTAGAACTAGTAGGATTTTTATCTTAGTGTAAGTTTTGTTAATGTATCTGTAACTAGTAGTTCATTGCGCGTTCGATCAACTAGTATGCTATTTAATTTCATACAACTACATTTTTTCCTACACACTTTTTGTTCAAGCGTAACCTTTCATATTAGATGAAAATAAACACTCGTTTTCGCAAATCTGCCAAAAATATTTTCCAAAGAAAATCATTCCTACGAATATAAAACAGAAAATAAATATTGCACAAGTGTAAAGGGGAAAACAATACATAAACGTCAAATTACTAGCAGGCTAACTAGCAAGCAACTCGCAGGCGAAAATATTATGCTATTTAAACTACTAGTCGGCTCTCTCGTGTACAAATACACTAACACATATAAAGGCTACTAGTTCTACTCGCCTGTATAAACTGGGGGTGAATAAACTAAACTTTGAAATTTTCCGAGAGAAGAAAATTAGAAATTTCAGAATCCGTTACAAATTAAGTTAAAAGGTTAGTTAATTACTAACATGGTCTTGGAAACAGCTTAAAAATGATTTTTTATGATTTTAAAACGGAAATTTCTCAAAAACTCAAATGAGTTTTCAGGTGTTGCTCAAGGATCCTTACTTGGTCCAAAACTTTTCAACATACACTTGTCAAAACAATTAACGAAACAAAAAAAAAATCACTTTTTTTTTTTGGTGTTTTTTGAAGAGCTCTTTGAAAAGTGGTGGTATTGAGATGAAACAAAAAGCATTCTGAAGCTTTATATTTTTTGTATTGAGGAATTTTCGTAAATGATTTTTTTAAGGTACCGTTATTGCGCAATCATAAGAAGCAGCACGACCCAAAAATTTAAATTTTTTTTCTTTTTTTTGAACATTGTCATTTTCTTTGAAATTTTTTTTTGAGCCAATTTAATGTTTTGTTTCAATAACTTGTTTATTCAGCTTTAAGGTCATCTTTTTTCGTCATTGTACAAATGTTTTTCAAAAGAATATCTGGTTTTGAATGAAAAAACAGACTTTTGACTTTGACTACCAATATTATCGCAAGGAATGAAAACACCAAAAATGTATGGGTAGTTTTAAAAACTGGAATTAATATGCTACAAGATTTTTTCAAAACTTTATAACGATTATTTTTTTTGGCTCCTCATCGTTACATTCAGAAAAGGTCTAAAAAACTACTTTTTCAAGACTTTTTGTAAATCTTTTACTGATTTAAAAATATTGACTGTAGGACTTAATTTGGTAAAACATTTTAAAGAACTATAGACCACCAATATTTTTGTAAAATTTCAAATAAATACATTGAACCGTTTTCATGTACCGAATGATCAAAGTCGTAAAAACCAATTAAGAGAACAAATTGGGTGGTTCATAAACATTGTGAAATTGTCATCAAGATGGAAACGAAAACACCAATTTCTGCCCACTTTTTTCACAGTTTTGCGTTAGTTACAAGTGCAGTAAGACCTCACGATGCACTCAACAAAATAAAAGATTTCGTGCCCACATTAACATCGTACTTCAGCTCATGGGAGTTAGTATTAAAAGCAGAAAAAAGTAACATAACAAGTTTTAGAAAAGTTTATGGAAAAAAGCACCGTACAGCAGTCAAGGAGAGCAAAACGCTTTCTCTATTTATTGATAATGTTCAAATCCCATTGAAAACAGAACCAAAATATCTTGGCATACAATACCAAAATAAATTAAAATTTAATAAACATGCCAGAGAAGTGTTGAATAAAGCCAAAATAGCTTCCGGTCTGCTAAAACAACTTCTAACATCAAGATCAACTTCAAAGAAAACCAAACTTCTTATTTATAAAACGCTTATAAGACCTATAATTACTTATGGTTTCGGTTGTTGGTTTAAAAGTATTTCGCCAACAGCAATAAAAGGAATTAGAAAACTTTGAACGAAAACTACTAAGATCTTGCTGCGGAAAATATACAGAAGGCCAAACAAAAAATGGTATTCAAACATAATAATATACTTATAAAGAAAATAATATTGAACCTCTTTTTATTTATATGGTAAAATTACTGAAAACGAAATCAGGATCCCTTGCCAATAATCATCCGAACCCAATTATAAAAGATATGTAGGACAGAAATATTAACGAAAGTGTCCACGATAACCACTTTTATTTATCGCCTATAAATATTTTGAATTCAGGATCTCAATCATTATTTGAACCAACATCCAGTTCCAATTTAAAATTGCCATTTTATGAGAAAGCTTAATTGCCTGTTCTTAGAGGATAGTGGTTAATTTTAATAAAAAGTAAAAATGACCATATATATGCCTTATTGTATGCTAAAATATAACAGACTTGTTTCCTACTGGATATCTAATTGATAGCTCAGCTGATTATCAATAATCTATCTTTCTTGTTATAAATATAAACTTTATTATATATTTCACTAAGAAAAGATAGTTATTTTCTGTTGATGCATTTTTAGTCATAGTATCTTCTCTCAAACAAGATCATTCCTTATACAGGGTGATCGGTAAAAGATGCACCAAACTGCTGGAGCAAGTAGGTTGAGTTAAGACAACAAAAAAATCGTATGGGAGGGGGAGGTCTATTTCGCCCCGTTTAGGCAGGAGGGGGCAATTTTCTAAAAAATTGACTGAAAACAGAAAAAAAATATTTGAAAACAACGGTAAAATTTACAATGCCATGCTATATCGTTTTGAAAAGCCAGAAATATCTTCTTTGATTTTCATTTTAAATTAAGTTGTGTTAGTGAATAGTTTTTGAAAAATTAATTTTCAAACTCGAAACTTTGAAAAAAAAAAAATTAAAAAAAACTTTTAAATTAAATTTTTTCAAAATTTTATGTAATTAAGTAAATTTTTTTTTTCAAAATTCAATGCTTTTATTAATTTTTCAATAAAAAACAGAAAACCGGATGCTAAAATGTCTTTTGGTTTTTGAGAAAATTGAAAATAACGAAATCTACTTTACTAGTTAATTTGTAGAAATAGGATCTTTTGATCAACAAAATAACGGATGGAAGTCGAATTTAAGGAAAACTTACTTTTGTTATTTTCAATTTTCTCAAAAACTAGACTACATTTTGACATCTGGTTTTCAGTGTTTGACTAAAAATTGATATTGAATATTAAAAATAAAAACACTACTAAATAACGTAAAATTTTGAACACAATTTTTTAATTTTTTTTTTTTCAAAAATTTAAGTTTGAAAAAACTGTTCACTAAAAGAACTCAATTTATAAACAAAATGGAAGCACATATATCTGGCTTAACAAAAAAGTATAGCACGCCGTTTTGACTAATACCGTTGTTATTTAATAATTTTTTTCTGTATTAAGTCAATTATTTTAGAAAATTGCTCCTCCTGTTATTTTCAATTTTCTCAAAAAAGTTTAATAAATACTTACTTTCCAATGCAGTGAGAAGCAGTTAGAACCCATTCATCAGCAATAAGAACACCTGCACAGTAAAATATTTTTTCGGGCCCACCTAAAATTGCGGCCAAAAAGGGCCAGGCACCTGGGCTTGCTGCTGATCCACCAATAATACGTCTCGAAGGCTTTTTTTCACGTCGTACTTTGCCGCATTCTAAAGAATTTATATACACGATAAAGATTATATTGCTTCGCCTATGATATATAATCGAAAAATTACAAACCAAAGTTAGTGCACGTCAATTCAGCTATCGGGAAATCTTCTTCAGGGGTACAACTTGAAAACTCTTGCATAAGATTTGATCGTTTTTTCGAGTACATTTTCCAAATGTCTGTTGAGACATTAACCGATGTCAAAAGAGGACGATGTGTCTTTTGAGTAACTACACTCGTTGCATTCACTGAGTTATAACCAAGCATTGAACAAACAGCTGTCGGTGAAACAGAACGATCCCAATTTTTTACACATGCTGGAGTCCATTTGCTTGAACTAAAGCGAAAAACTTCAAGTACACCTTTGCCTAAATCACCGTTGCGCTCACTTAGTCGAACTGAAATGTTCCATTTATAAGGCCACAAAATAAAGACATTCAAAATCGAAAATTATGTTCTTACTGCAATTCCGTTCATCTTGGCCATATGGACAATCTACTATTCCATCGCAAATTTTTTTTGCATTCATGCATTGATCTTCGCCACAATAAATAGAACCAGAATCACATCGATCACATTTTAATTCATCCATTTTATCCATGCAATCTCTATGTCCATCGCAAACGTATTCGTTTGGAATGCATCTTGTTTGGTCGCATACAAAACCACTGCAAACTATAAAAAAGAAAATGAATTCAATAAGCAAACGTAATACAATAAAATTGTGTAGTTACCTGGATTTCGAGCCGCTATCATAACGTCTCGAACTTGATGCAGACCCACACATTCGTCGGAATTATTGAAATCTTTAAATAAATTGCAATTCAAATATTCTGGAAGGTTTAGGCCAAACACATCGAAGAAAAATCCACAACGCCTCATGGTTTCCGTACAAAGTGTTCTGCAAGGAGGTACTGTGGATCCTGTCGAGCCACATTTTGGAACAAAAAGTGTGCATAAAAACAACGAAACTAGTTCATAGCATCGTACATCAACAAGTGCATCATAAGCATCTAGATCCTATTGCATGATTTATATTGAAAGAATTCAGAAAGAGGAAATATAAAAATTTCTTCAAACCTCACCACTTGCGTTTCCAATTGTCCAAAATGTCCAATGTAATTGGGAAAAACTGTATAGTTATAGGGAATAAGTGGGCCTTTACAAAATTTAACAATGATGGGTAGGCAAGTTCCAGGAGCTGGGTTTTTTCCTATTGTTGGTTGTTAATTTGACATAAACATTTTAAAAAATTAAAACACATACCGAATTGGGATACTTCTTCAACTCTAATTGTATTGATAATTGTTTTATTAACAAACTTGATTGTAGGGTAAGCACTAAAGTAGGCTGCAAGTCCACCTAAATAGTTAGCAAAAAAAAAAAAAAAAAACTAAATTTTAATCTATTATAAAACATTTTATATTCGCTGCGTTTTATTATCCTCCAGATCTGAATCGGGTCTAATCATGATAATAAAACAAATAGAATCACAGTGAAAACTCTCCCGCATGGAAAAATGGCAAGTTTTAGGCAAGTTT
This sequence comes from Epistrophella euchroma, assembly GCA_947049315.1. Lineage (NCBI taxonomy): Eukaryota > Metazoa > Arthropoda > Insecta > Diptera > Syrphidae > Epistrophella > Epistrophella euchroma. The sequence continues at coordinate 105,432,462 of OX346245.1, read as the reverse complement.
AGGCGAGGCCCTATAGCAAGTTTTCGGAATGGAAAACATGGACGAGGAAAACATGACAGACCCCTATTAGTGCCTCGCTGAGAACATTTATTTAATAAAGTACTGGTGAGACTCTTAATGGTAACTAACTATGTGAAATCATCTTATAAAATAAATAAATTTGACGGCACAACAGCTCATGAAGAACTAGGGCCTAGTGACTTACAACTCTCAACCATTCCTGTGTGCGTGTCTGCAGGAATGGAGGGGACCTACAGTTTATTGCCGAATCCGAACGGCTAACGAGCGGCACTTTTCTGTGACAGGAGATACTCTTGGAGGATTTGTCAATTCCTCGCAAGAGGCAGTAGCCGTTTTTTCTTTTAAATAAATAGGTGGCGAGGCTGGGGATCGAACCTTAGACCTCCGGCATGATAGTCCATCGCACTAACCATCACGCCACGGCTACATCTTACAAAAATTAATAAAAGCAGGATCCTGTTATATTGTAATAAAAATCTTTGTGTGTTAATTAACTGTGCAAATTTCAAATTAGGATTGGGAATCGGTGTGTCAAATAGTAAAATCGCAACTGCAGACAAAACAGAATAAAGCCTTAACTACATAAGCAAAAAAAGTGAAAAAGTACAAAAGTGAAAATTTTCAAACTCATTTTGGGATAATGTTTCTCACAGGAAAAATTATAAAAATGATGCAGAAAGCTTAAATTTTGGTTTAAAAATAAAATGTATATATTATTTTTCACAAAACAACTGCGCTAGTTTTGCAAAAAGTGGCTTATGTAGTTAAGGCTTAAGACATAACCACAACTGATTTTGACATTTCTCAGAAATCTGTTCTCAGTTCTTCTACCTAAAAAGCAAGTGCAAACAGACTCACTGAACAGCAAGCCAGAACAGTTAAGAACAGAAAATTCTCATTGAACTTGTTCTTTTCTGTTCTAAACTGTTCCGAAGATCCTCACTGAACTTACCTATAGTCTTTCACATATACTTGCATGTACACCAAAGTAAATGACAATAAATTAACGTCAGTTTATTCAATTTTGCATGCGCCAAAATTTTTAGTGGTCAGTGTTTCGCAACTTCTATCATCTTTAACAAGAAAAAACGTGTTTTTAAATCCCGATCTCGCAATATAAGCAACAGAAAGCGCACCGCCACAGAAGCACAAACGATGACATTACCGAGAGCTGCATGCTTTTAAACGGATGTAAATGCACACAAACGGCATGAATATAGGGACTATCAGAGCTATGTTTAAGACAGGACCAACCAGGATGACCATCAGTTTATCGGCAGGCTGAGACGTGGTAAAGTACACTGAAGTCTTCGAAGCAACATTCTTTCATGGACATGGACTGGCCACGACAACGATCATTTACAGTTTACAACCAGGGTGGTGGGCATCGAGGAACTGGATGTCTATCTAGATAAATAAAATATAGAGCGACTGACAGCTTCTAGCTTTGACGCCCATATCTGAAATGGTTGAATGGAAAACCATGGGAAACCAGGGCTTAGGCAGAATTCAACTGACGAGGCAAAAAGGTTCATAACTGGCAAGGGCCTAGTGAATGCCTATAGTAACCCTTGCTATACCCTTGTTAGTAACTATGAAAAACTTGCCAGGGCCTTATTGAAAACTAGATTCTTTTTCCAGGTGGGTTGCCTATCCATTCATTAGATGGGTACTTATTTAGATAAAATAAAACCAATATTACTTAAAATTAATAATTTTTGGAAATCAGCCACGTTTATAATAACCAGAGTTTTAGATTTGTCATTTTTTGATAATATATTTTATAAATAAGAATTTGCTTGACGTGGCGTAAAGACGGAGTGCTTCGACTCGGTTTAACTATTCCGAGATTGAAACGAGTATTAGTGAAATCTAATAAATAAGGCTGTTAGGGTCTGTGTCACATGTCTTCCACACTATCCCATCGAGTATTAATACGTGTCAAAAAAAAGATATGATAGAATTACTTACGACTGCCAAATTTGTGTGAAGAAAACGATTTTCATATTTTGCTTCCACACTTGCGCATCCAAAAAATCAGTTCACCATAACCTCAAACCCCCAAGTGGGATAGAATGTGTGATAGCTTTAGAACCAATCCTAAAAATTTTCATGTATTAACACAGGTCAAATTGTGTGAGATGGGCTGTCAAGTTAGTCGTGTGGGATGTAATTTCATATTTTGTTTCCACACTATTATACCTGATTTACTTCTCACTTTTTTGACATGTGTTAATACTGAGTGAAAAAGTGTGGAAGGCCTTTTAGTAATGTTAGGCGCCAGTTATAGCTATCATTTAAATTCATAATTGAAAATTTTTAATTTATGATTTAGGCCACTTAAAAAGCAAAATCAGAGATTACTTTGATGCCAATATGAAGCTGACAACTCAATTAATTTTTATTGCCCAAAAGAAAAAACTTCATTTCGTCCGAATCTTCAACATAAAATTACTTTCATTATTTCAATGATTGCATGATAAAGGTTGTGCCAAAATGAAATTTTTTTTGGCCAGATATATTAATTAAGTCATAAGCTTAACTTTGGCATCAAAATAATCAAAGGTTTTGACTTCTAACTGGCTGAACAGAATGGTGACGCAGACGGAACCGGAGACGGAGCTGGAATAGCTGTCAAAATATTGAATACACCAAATTCAATGTTGCGAACACAACGGAACGTAGACGCATACGGAGCTGCAGACGCAAACGGAAGAGTTCACCAACTTTTAACTTTTCACGTACGGCACTTTTGACGTTTCAATTTGTATGAAAAAAAAAACAACTTTTTGGGTCGGAAAAAAATATTGCGGTTATTTGTATCGGGAAAAAAAATTATTTATTAAAAGGAAAATTATTGGAAACAAAAAATGTGAATTCTGAGCTTGTACACAATAATATTCTTTTGTTTTTCTTCAAAATACTTTCAAAGCTGCACAGCTCCATTGTGGACATGTAAAAAAAATAACGTACGATACTTTTTGACAGCTCTTACAGTTCTGTCTGCGGCTTCAGTTCCGTCATTCTATTCTGTTCAGCCAGTAAACGTCTTTAAATGAATCGTCAAAATTTTCAATGATGAATATCAATGAACGGCGCCTTAGTTACTCGGAACATAAATATTGGCAGAAGGTCATATACATAAGTCCACAGAAAAATAATCAAAGTCGTAGATTTTTAATTAGCTGTACTTGAATATGTCATATGTATATCAAAAAATAATTTTTGTTCGATTGTAGTCTTCTGAACCCTGTGCCAATATTTATTTAATAAGTAAGTAATCAGAACATTGCTCAGACATTATTAAAAAGATCTTAATTTAATGCAGCAATTTCCACTTACTTACCTGCTATAGCTAGTAGCGCAAAAGCATTGATTAGGATTTGAAATAGTCGAAACCGAAGTCGACCATTTGTTACATAAGGATTTGAACTTTTTCGGCGATTTATTATCTGCAAAATACAAAATGATTTTAAGCATTATCCAGAATTCTTATTTTTCATGAAACTTTGTTTGTATAATAATTGTTAAATTTTCAAAACTTACTCTATGCTGAAGTGACATATTTGATGTGCCATTTTGAAAACGAACTATTGCCTGCAAACTGGCAGGTGTTGAGATGCTCTTGGTAATAGGTGATGTAGGAACTGTTTGTTCAAGTTCTTCTGTTGTTTCATTTTTGAACAATTGTTTTGGTGAAACTAAAAAAATAAAATTTGCATATCAGTATTTAAAGATAGATTTTTTATTTGCATCATGCTGTTTGTTAAATAAATATTGGATGGATAGCATAAACTAAAAATTAGGATTTGAATTATTTTTTACATTTTTTTAAATTTCTTAAAGGCCTTCCACAGTAACCTCCTAAGTATTAACACAACATGTCAAAAAAGTGGGAAGTAAATCAGGTATAATAGTGTGGAAACAAAATATGAAATTTCATCCCACATGACTTTACAGCCCATCTCACACAATTTGACATGTGTTAATACACGAACGTTTTTAGGTTCTAAAACCATCACACATTCTATTCCACTTGGGGGTTTGAGGTTATGGTGAATTAATTTATTTGGATTCAAGTGCGTGGAAGCAAAATATGAAAAGTTTTCTTCACACAAATTTGGCGGTCGTAGGCAATTCTATCCTACTTTTTTCTAACATGTATTAATACTCAATGGGATAGTGTGGAAGGGCTATTAGCTCAGCTTATACTCAAACAAGATAAGTAGGTGCGCTCAGAGTTATGAAATTTTGCACTCAAGAAATTAAGGGACATAATAGGGACAAATTGAAATGAAATGACCTATCAAAAACTTGACATAGTAGCTTGATTTTATTTTCTACGCATCTGGATCAGGATCATTTTACAACACTTATTACAAAAACAATTCGGGATCCTGCTCTCTATCTGGATATATTTCGAAGATCCAAACATTAATTCTTACTTTGGCGGGTAGATGGCTTTTATGGTAAGGTAGCGTTTGTTGTAGTGCAAAGAAAAGAGATGGGAAACAACTGAAAATAATTAAAACGTAATTAAAAAAGAGATGGTTATATAACACTGCTGTCATTGTGATCCATATCGTTTTATTTTCAAGGGATGATCTTGATCAACTGCAAGAACATCTTAATAATAACAATATTTTAAGTAAACAGCAATCAGGCTTTCGTTCTAACCACTCGTGTGAAACATGTGTAAATTTTGTGTTCAGTGACTGGAAGAAAGAAATTGATAATAAAAATTGTGTTATTGCCGTTTTCCTAGACCTAAAACGCGCTTTTGAAACTGTAAATCATGTCATTTTATTAAACAAACTAGAAAAATATGGAATAAAAAACGCAGAGCTTAAGTGGTTTAAAACTTTCATAAGCAATCGAACACAAAAAACTTCAGTGAATAATAAAATGTCCAACTCAGCAACAGTTGCCACTGGAGTTCCACAGGGAAGTATTCTAGGAGTGGTCCTTTTTCTCCTTTATATAAATGATATGGAAAAAGTGTTACAATTCTCCAAACTTGTACTATTTGCAGATGATGCTTTGCTCTATATAGCAGGAAATGATCTTAATACTATGACTGATAAAATTAAAAAAGACCTAAATTCAATATATATTTGGCTAAATATGAATAAACTAGTGCTAAATACTAATAAAACAAAATTTATGATAGTAAATAAACCTCTTCAACAACAACAAATTAACGTTCAAATTAACAATACACAGTTAGAAGAGGTAGCATCGATCAAATACCTTGGCATTGTCATCGATAATAAGCTATCCTTTAACGACCACATAGATCACATATGTAAAAAAGTTTCAAAAAAACTGGGAGTTTTTAGAAGAACTCGTAATAACATTTCCAAAAATAGTGCAATAAAAGTGTTTAATGTAACTGTCAAGCCCCATTTTGAATATTGTGCAAGTCTATTATATGTCTGTAACAACTCACAAAAAAGTAGACTTCAAAAATTGCAAAATAAAGCGATGCGAATAATATTAAAGTGTGATCGTTATACCCCAATCTCGTCTATGCTCGAATCTCTGCAATGGTTAAATATAAATCAAAGACTTTTTATGATGGCTATGGTCTTTGTCTTTAAAATAAAACATAATTTGTGCCCTGAATATCTCCAATCCAGTGTACCAGCGAGAAGGAATGTGCAATATAATCTAAGAAACCTACAAGAGTTCAACATCATTCGAACCAGAACAACTAGAGCACAGGCCAGCATACTATACATGGGATAACAGGCTTACAACCTTCCATCTAACATTAGAAATATTAATAATTTAAATCAATTTAAAAATCAAATAAGTATATATGTAAAATCATTTATTAACTAAATTTCCAGAACAATTACAATTGAATGTTATACAACCAATTATGTAAAATAACTTTAGTATCTTAATGGCAATTGAGCCAAATAAATTAATAAATAAAAAATAAATAGATCCAGATCAAAAGATAATAAAACGCGGCTAGTATCTAAGAAATAAACGGTCTTATTTTAGACAGCTGTCCAACTATTTATACAAAGTCTAGCTGAACAACTAAAGTCGTATTTATTGACTAGTTACACAGTATGTAACAGTGACGTTTATTCGAAGGTGCGCAGGTGTTCACCGCACACCCTAACAATATCTTAATTTCCATACGTATAGCCAAAGTTCTTCAAAATATGCATTTGTCTTTCTTTTCTTTAATAACCTATCAATACATACGTCAACAAATAATTAAGATCTGTGTACGAACTCAAATAATCCTCAAACAAAAATCAGAACAAATAATTCACTTCCATTCAAAGTAACGAACAAATTTCTGAGTAGGGTGTTCTTTTAACTTCAGCGCACCGCAAGCTAACCCAAATCCACATACAAAAAATTCGAAAAAAGCACAAGAAATCGTTTTCCCTTATAAATCTTTATGCATTGGTGTTCACCTTCATCAAGCGCACCAACAAAGCCCAAACAATCAAAATGTATGTTGTTGATCATCGCCACAACTCGATTGCAGTGAGGGATGATATTTTTACTTAAAAAATCATCAAAAATGTCGATAGAACCTGACTAGATTGTTTATAACTTTTGATTAAATGAGAGGATTTATTCCATAGAGATATGTAAAGGTAAGAAATCAACCCATTTTCTGATGTACATACATTTATAACGGTTCATATAAAAAAATATAATTGAGGCGTCGTAAACCCAAAATTGATTATTTTTAAACCACATATATCGGTAAATGAAAAATTTCAAAATTTTCAAAAATTATGTATACTACAATATTGTGCATCTAACTATGTTAAACAAATAAGTTCATGGTTTCATGGCGGTAATTTTAAGAGCGTAGCGAGAAATTTGGATTTTCAACGATTTCTTAAATTTCATTAAAAAAATCGCTTGACTTGACTTATAAAAAAAATTCTAACCTCAAAAATAATTGTCACTTCCTTATGAAAGGGCTATCAAAAAAACCTCAATAAATTATGCATTTTATTAATGTCACAATATTACAAAAACTCATATATAAAAAATTTTTAAAAATTTCAAATAGAATGTATTTTCAATTTTCTTCAAAAACTAGAAGACATAAAACCAATCAGTTTCTTGTGTTCAATTGAAAATTAATATGTATATGTATACGCAAAAAGTTAATTTAGCACTTAATTTCACAATTTTTAAAAAATTGGTCTACATTTTTTTTTCATTTTTTTATGAAAATTTTAAGTTTTTATGCGATTTTTTTTTAAAACTATTGACATAAATAATTTAACTTGAATTTAAGATTAAAGAATAAATTTCTGGCTTTCAAAACCGGTATAAAACTGTATAGTAAGTGTTTCCGTTGGTTTTTAATATATATATTTTTTTTTTCATTTTAAGTCATTTTTTCTAAAATTGGCTATTGGATAGACCTTCCTCCTATAGTAAAAAATGCTTGTTTTTGACCACTCTATAAAAAAACGTTATCAAAGCTAACGTAGGTACTCTCCCCGAATGGATAATTTTACTGCAGAACAAACATAGCGAACACCCTACTAAAAGCACCACGCACGTCACTGGTATGTAAGTAAGTATTTCAAAATAGTCGGAACTATGCTATATTTAATAAAAATAAAATACACCATTTCTCAAAGTTTACACAATCAACTTGGACGGCTGTCTAAAGTTAGAAAACGTTTATAAATACGACTGCTACCGTCCAAGACTGTGGTAAGAAAACCCTATCTTATTGCATCATTGAATTGCTGTGGGCTCTCGGTCTATATGATTTTTAACTTCATTTTGCAATAAGATAGGTCCGTACTTTTTATTTGCGAATATGCAAGTCCTGCATGCCGTAGTTGGGGCATTTACAGATAGTGCTGCATTGAAAATGCATTTTTTTCTAAAGGCCCAGATAAATGATATAGCACTTAAAAAATGTATATTGAATAGCATAGACATGAATATGAGGGTCCAAGACCTCTTGGTTGGGGCCTTTGTATGCAAGACGCACTTAAAAATGTATTTTTAAAATGCGTCTTGCATACACCTAAGAGGTCTTAGACCCCTTGTCTATATGGTATACAGCTCTTTTATTAAATAAAGTTTTTTTTAATGGTATACCTTTTATCTGGGCTTTCAGAAAGAAATGCATTTTTATTGCAGCAACGCCCCAACCACAGATTGCAAGACTTGCATATTTGCTAATAGAAAGTAAAGGCCTATCTTATTGCATCATTGAATTTTTGCTATATTTCACACCCAAAAATTGCTGTGGGCTCTTAGTCTAATAATGGGTGTGCAAAATAAAGTAGAAAAGAAACTTACCTTCGCAAAGTTTTTTCATTTGTGGCAAAAGAGGAGCTTCAATGATCTTAGAATTATAACCAGGGCTTGACGTTTGGCTTACACTATCACTAGAAAAACTCGAATCTTGTCTAAAGTCAATTTTGTTCTGTCGTAAATTGATGTATCGTGTTGCAGTTACTATTTTTCCAAGACTGTCATTTGAATTCTGAGGAAGAACTCTTGTCTTCGATCTAGCTTTTGAAGGGGTTGCATGTATTGGCGCTACTTTTTGATTGTAACCTGAATTTGAGGCTGTTGAAAAACTGTCACTTGATATATAAGAGTCTTGAGGCTGATGAAGTTTGGGGTATACAATTGGTGGAGGTCTGTGTTTTCTGATAACTTTTAAGGAACTTTCTTCCGGTGACGTAATACTACTCGAGTTTTTGCTAGTATCTCCATTCATTTGAAGATGTGAACGACTAGGAGGCGTAGGCGGTTTTGGACGAGCAGATGTCGCAACAGAACCAGTAGTTGTACTACTGTTACTTTTAGCTTGAGGTACTGGTGGAAGCATTTTAGGAGTTGTAGAAAACTGCTTGCGAAGCGGTACTTCTGGCCTGACTCCTCCAGGACCTGAATTTGCTTTTACTGTACTAATCGAACTCTTTTTTTGATTACTGGTGGTGATAGTTCCAAGTTCATGTATGCTCTGTGTGGGAGTTTCATTTCCAGAGTCAATTTTAAATGAATCTTTTGATAGCGGTGAATCGTTAGTCTTTTCTGTTAGGCAACTGTCAAGCGACGATTGAGTATCCACCGAAGAAAATCGGCTGCGGAAGTCTGTAGTGTTTCGTTCACTTCCATTGCTCGATATGTAGCCTGTGTCAGAAGTAGCTTGAGATTTATTCGATTCCCCGGATGACCGATCGGCTTGTGGAATGTTACATTTTAATGTGCATAAATCATTTGTTGCATTACAATCGAAATAATTTAACGATGTTGGTTCTCCACCTGATTTGATGCTGGGAGTAGTAGAGCAGCTGCAAATGTTGAGTTCTAACGGTTTGATGAAACTGTCACAAATAGGCAAAAGTGATTTAAAAGGTGATGTCAACGCTTCATCGAAAACAGAGTTTTCCAAACTCATTCGATCATCATCCGAGAATTGCTCGTTCGGTGAAATAGAATTGTAGATATTGTAATGACATGATTTATTGTCATTTTCATTGTGAAATGGATTGTGCGTCGAATTAGAAGAGGTTATGGGACAAAAACTTTGGATGTTATTTGGTTGGAATGTTTGAGTTTGATTCTTTTTTAAATTTGATATCTGGTTTTTGTTAGGTGTATTCTGTTTGCAGCTTGCGTCAGAATTCCAAGAAAGTTTACCCCGAAATGTACGCTTTGGTATCGGTGGTGGAAAGATATTACACGATGAGTTGTTTTGATCAATTACCTGGGGAAAAATGCGTAAAATTAAATTGTATTATCATTCAAATATTTAATGCATCTATGAAAATTCAAATTATAATAATATAATAGTAAGATAAATTGATATACAAAAATAATTATACTGTATCTCCAGAAATTGGGACAGGTGTCAAACGAACACGTTACGATAGGTTGCAATGTATTGAGTACGTTTGAAAAAAAAAATGCGACACTCAGACGAACTTTGATGTTTACACATCTAATAGCTAGTTGGGTACGATATGTCGATTTTATAAATATCGACCAAAAAATAATCAACTTGTTAAACTACCAATTGATCAAAAAAATAATATTTCATCGATTTTTTAAAATGTTCATTTTCAATATGCCGACAGCAGTCGACATTTTTAAAGTCGACATTTTTAACGTCGACATTTTAAATTCCCAATTTTGATCAGGGGCCTGTAACACAACGTGACAAGTACTTGTAGGACAAGTGAAAAGCGACAAACTTGTCCTAAATCCTGTAATACAAAGCGTCAAGTCTATGAAAGATCGTATCCTTCGGACAAGTATAGTTTGACAAGTGGATTAAGACTTGTCAACTTGTCACGTTGTGTTATAGGCCCCAGATCATGGTTTTTAAAGCTTCGTATTCATTATACGCGGCATCCGCGCGCACCATGTTCGTCCGCGGCAAATCATGATATTTGCCACGCATATCATTTTTTGAGAAAAAGTTGATGAACCGCGGCAGCCGCTCGTGGCAGTCGATCCAACTGACAGCTAGTAGCTAGTGCCCAAATCACAAAACAAACTACCGTCTCAACTGCGCGCGAGCAAAACCATGTTCGACCATTGCCGCGCTTCAAAAATCCATCACGAATGGATCGATGCGCGGCATGTTCGAGCGCACAAATGTTCCAGCTGCCGCGTGTAGAAACCCGGTATTCATATTGCGCGGCTGATGCGCATAACAATGTTCGTTGGTTTGCCGCGCATAATGAATAGGAAGCTTAAGAATAATGTTTGTAACAAGTTGAAAGATGTGAAACGTGTAGAGAATAGACTGAATCGGAACTAGTATTGAGAAGTGTCGTACGCTAAAAAACTGAAGGTGTTCAAGCCCTCATAAGCATAACAATGTTCTTGCATTAATCAGCATCATAGTACATATCAAAGAATGTTAATTTTCTTCCACATTAGCCGTGTTTTTCTGCAAGCACGGAGAAAATTGGTCGAAAAAAACGATATCGGGGTTTACCGATGCCATCACAGAAAAAACATGGAGTTTCCATACAAACTATCGATAACATGTATGGAATTCATGCCGGTAACACAGTGCTTAGCTAAGCACGAATGGGCTTAGTTGTTGTTGCATTTAACACGTAAACTGTTAGCCCCGATGTCATTTTTGTCATCCGATTTCCTTTGGGCTTGCAAAAAAACACGGCTATTATTTGTTTAAGGAAGTCGACTTTTTTTAAGTCGAGATTTCAAAATTTTGACATTTCGTTAGTCGGTCGGAAATATTTCGGCATTTTAATTTTCAAAGAAATTTATATAAATCGATATTTTGACCAGTCGACATTTTTGTTTGTGGATCAACAAGTCGATAATTTCATATTTTGTCCAACCGCCATTTTTTTTGTCGATCATGTATGAAACCCACGATCATGACGTGTCAAGCAAATCCCAGAACTTACGTATTTTTTTTTTTGTTTAATAAACCATTCCTACCTACTTATCTTGAGTTATAAATTGTTTGATTAAAATTATAGACAATTCTTATAAAAATTTACCTTCATTGTTATTGGCTCGTTTAATGTGTGATTAACACTTTTAAGAGTAAGATTCTCTATCGGCAAAGCTTTTGAGCTTAAAGTAATAGATTTATCGTCTGACATCTGATAGCAATGTGATGAATGCCGGCGTATAGCAACATTTATATTAAATGGCAATAGAGCAATTGAGTTGCACTGTTCCTGTTCCTTATCATAAAGATCGAGTAATGAATTATTAGGCAAAGCCAAGCTCGAAGCCCTTTCAGATCTATGAAAGTTAAATTAATTTATTTTCAAATCGAATAGTTTGAAAATTTTACACTTACCTTGGACGATTTTGATTCAATTGTTGAGAACGATTTGGTGTAGCATCTTCACGTTCAATTAGGTGATTTGGAATCATTTTGGTTATAATTGTCATTAAACCACCTTAGACTGAAAAATAAAATATAATTATATATTTAAAATAATGTTTAATGAGCTAAGGATAAGGTACATAAAAAGGACCCTGAATCAAAATGTACATATCGTCGGTTCAGCCTAGTATAATACTGCTGATGCGAATCGAAAAATCCCATATAAAAATGACACAACGAAATTATAAACGAAAAATTTCGTTCTGCGGTACGCTGTTCGATGAGCGAAATCGATAATTGTAGCAGATTATTTGGAGATAACTCCCCTCTGATTTCGCACATAATTAATTGCCTGTACCATTAATTGTGTGCGGAAAAGTGACATTTGCTTTCTATTCTTGTTTGTATTTGTTATTTCTTTCATCACGACATTGCTTTCTGTGATTTTAATGCGTTTGTGTTTGTTTTTTGTTTTTGCAAATGGTGACACTTTCAAGGGGTAATTTTTCGTTATGGTTTTCGTAAGCACTTCGTTGTCATGTTAGAGACCAACTAAAAATTTCTTTTCTTATCAGCAGCGTACTAGGCTTTCGGAAGAAAAACGACACAACTCAACAAATCTGATTTTTAAAAGTAGGCAATAGAAAATTGAATGAAAATTTCAATTGATATGTTAAAATATCAGGACCACGCAATAGCTCATCAAGTTCCGAATACTGTCAGTCGTATTTATTAGATTTCCTCAGTTATTATATGTCTATTAAGATAGTCTTTAAATAGTTCTGTGCTCTAAGGCCAGGTGCGCACATGCAACTAAACAGTTTGGTTTCGATTTTGAGTACTATAGAATTATATGAGAGTCCGCGCACATAAACTGGCGCGCACTCCCATATAATCCCATTGTGCTCAAAAACGAAACCAAACTGTTTAGTTGCATGTGCGCGCCTGGTCTAAGATAGATTTTTACACCGAAAACTTTTTAAAACTGAAAAGCTGGCACAAGAACATCACAACTAAAAGTCTGGTTTATAATTAATTATCTATAATTATCTATATAAGAAGTGCCAAAAATATTTCTTAAAAAGACAGAGATCTTCAAGACTTAACTTCTATGCGTTCAAAATCAAACACAATAAACACACATTCGTCTAGTCTAAGTAGATGAAAAAATTATTAATATATCAAGTAAAGGCAATGGCGTACGCAGGGGGAGGATTTTTTTGCCATAAACTTTTAGGTAATGATGTTTTTAAAGAGATGATCATATAATAAAAATCAACAAGAAAATTAAGAATACCTGCAGTTGTTCGGGAGGAAAACAAAATACGCAAAAAGTTCATAAATTCCGTAAAAAATTTGTATGGGAAGACTATGGCTTAGTAGAGGTACGGGTTAATGAGCTCGGCCAAGTTTTTTTTTTTTTTTTTTTTGGTACATAAATTTACTGTAGGGCATACACTTTTTATACAGGGGGTGTCTGAAAAATGAGTTTGGGAAATAACGGATACCCTAATATGCATGCACCAGATGTTAAAATTTACCATGTCGGTCAAAATAATGAAACGGATTGTTTTTGTTTTTTTTTTTTAAACGCTAAATATGATATCTACGTTACGAGGGTTATCTGGGTCGAAATTCTTTTCAAAAATCTGCTTACAAAAGTCTGCTTTTCAAAATTCTGGTTTTCAAATTTCTTATTTTTCAAAATTCTGGCTATTCAATAGTGTGCTTTTCAAAATTCTCATTTTAACAAAATTCTGAGAACAATAAAAAAAAAGTTTTGAAAAATTTTAAACTTTTTTCATATTATGTAATTTGCAAAACTTTGTAAAACAGTGTTTTTTTACAATTTTAAAATTATATTCACCGCCCTGTTCTGATTTTCGTTCCGAATTGAATTCGTTAACGAAATTGATTTTCGTACGGATTTAAAATTTAAATCGAACTGAAAACTTCAAAATAATTGAGTAAAGAACACTTATGTATGTTTTTAAAACGAAAGTATTTCTTACTGAAGCGAAAATCAGAACAGGGTTTTTTTTGTTATTGTTGCTTAAAAGTGTTGGTTGCTCGGAGTCATGTCTTTAAGTTTTTTATTTTAAATCTGGAATAAGAAAATCCCTTATTTACTTTCAAAGCTGGATAGTAGACAAAGCCATAAAATGGAGAGAAAATAAAAAAAAAAAAGAAAATCAAAAATTCGAAAATAGAAAAATAGAAAACAGACCTAAAATTTCTTAAGAAAATAGCTAAAAATACCCTTTAATGTTTTTTTTTCATTAATTATTATAATTTGTACCGACCGATATCTTGTTCAAAAAAAAGTTAATGGGAGTTTGTCCCCCCTTTAATTGAAATCCTGTGTACGCCCTTGAGTTAAAGTACTAAATCTTTATTGTTATGTTAACTATTGTGTTCTTTCTTTCTTTCGTTCAGCTAACCATTGCTTAAATAATTTAATATTTCTTTATTTAAAAACGTAGGGAGCGTAACGAAATCCCGCAGCACAAAATCCCGTGTAACGAAATCCCGCAAGAAAATCCTGTATCTGCTACTTTCCTGCGGGATTTTTAATACTTTTTTGGACAATGAAAAGTATGTAAAATCCCGCCATCGGCTACTTTGGCGGGATTTGGGCCACATTTTGAAATTATTTTGGACCTTGGAAAGTATATAACCAGCGTTACCGAAGTGGCACGATCGTGCTTTTTTGACACGATAATTTCCTCGTGGCACGGTGGCACGAAAAATTTCAATATGGCACGCTTTTATATTTCCATTATTTTACTCAAAATGAAGCAAATTTCAACTAAATTTAATGAAAATTGGTCCAAATTCCGTAAAAAGAGGGCAGAAGCACAAAATTTTTGACAATGCACGAATAAAGCAAATGATTTTCATTAATTTTTGTAATTATATCACACCCTGTAATAAAATTAATTACAGGCTTTTCAAGAAAATAGAATAATTTTTTTTTAAGCCGTAGAATGTGTTTTGAAAAATGTCCGACAATTATCTACATAATAGCTTGAAATTGGAAAAAAATGTCCGACATTTTTTGCTATTTCATGTTCTTTTGAGAACTAAAAAAAGTTTGTAGAGAGATAATGGTTAATATAGGTACTTTGGTAAAGAAAACTGTTACATTGGCGCCTGCCTGGCGACTGATCACGCCGTTAGCGGAGCAACGGAGTTGCGTGAGCTGGTACAGAGGGTGAAAAAGGGAGTTAAAATCCTTGGAACCCGCGCAGCGGGCCAGGCAAGGTACTTTTATTACATCGGCGCCTGCCAGGCGACTTTACATGCTCTAAGCGGAGCAACGGAGTTGCGTGAGCGGGTGTTTAGGCGAAAGAGGGAGTTAAAATCCTTGGAACCCGCACAGCGGGTAAATTGTAGATAACATATGCGAAATTAACTCGCTGATGACGATTTTTTATTTTGAATAGAAAAGTGTTTTCGCATGCAAGCGAAGTTGGTAAGGTTGATGCAGAAAAAAAGGTCGATGATGCGAGGGCTCTCGTTGGATCTAACATATACTACGTAGAAAACATACGATGACGTTATAAATGCAATCCATATTCTGCCTGTGCGTATTGGGAGTTGAAATCCGCCTTGGCGGAGAAAGAATTTAGGTAGCCACAAAATAAAAGTAAAGGGAGATAAAGGGGAGGTCAAAGTTTATCAAACTGAAATATTTGTCATGGTATAATATAAGCATATGACACATGACTTCTAGATACTTTTCAATGACCGATCTAATGAAATTAAATTAAACACGATACAACCACCCAAAAAATAGTTGTAGCCTTTTTATAAAAAGATTACCAACAAGTAAAATGTATTGAAATAATAACGGTATCGTGATGAAACTTTGAATTAGAAATAAGAATCAAAAGAGTCCATAAAAATACCTGCCATAGCGGTGTTTCTTTTCAAGCGGGGAGAAAACTGTGCAACTATTAAGAGCAAACCTCTCCCAAAACTGCTACATTGATGAAAGGTACTAAGAAAATTGTTTAATTTTTCATCAGAACCAAAAATTAAATAAGTTTGTTAAAAGATTTATCAACGTACAAATTTTGGGAGGGGTTCTGGTAATTTTCCCTCCCCTCAAAAAAAGTCGCCTTTGCGCCACAGGACGAAACGCCTTTAAAAGGTATTCTTTACAATAAAAAACAAAAAACGTTTCATTTATTTTAAGATAACTTTTCAATTAGTTACTTTACTTGAACTAATCTTAACTTGTTCAAAGTACCTACAACCAATTGCAGTATTTACGGTAAAAAATCAATACAAGAAACTGTTTGTAAATAAAATACTACTGCACAAAATTTGCAAAACTAAATAGCCATCTATACGCCAGATTAAAAATTAGTTTTTGGATAGTTCAAATAGAACCAGATGGAAAGCATTTGTTTTGGTAATATGTGCTAATAAATGGTCAAGAAACAAGATCCAATTGCTTAGATGGTAAATAGCGGCTTTTAGGTACATCATATCAATTACTCTCACTCACATGCACAGAGGTTAATTAATCTGGCTAAAAGTTATCTCCAGCAAAAATGATTCCCTTAAAAATGTAGTTATATATTTTGTTTAACTTGTTTATGTTAAAACCAAACTAAAGATTCATCCAATTTCGATTATATGTATTTTTAAGAAGTTTCTCTTGAAAATATCAATATGTAACCAAATGTGTATACTTAATAACAAGAAGTTTAAAAAAAAAATTGCAGCATCCTGCATCGAACTATAGTTCCCAGATATTATACATAGAAAAAGAAAAAAATCTAAAAAAAAAACAATACTTTTTTGCTCAACATACTTGCATATGTATGTACATACTTATGTACATACATACTTACATATATTACAGGTAGAGATTTTTCTAAAAAAAATTGAGCCGTGGTGTTAATTAATTTTATATACGCAAGTATCAGATGTAATGGAATTATTTAGAAGTTGTGTGTGAAGCCATGTTGTTATTTCTCAGACAAAAATAAAAAAAAAAACAGTCAAAACAACAAAACAATTATACCAAAGTGTACGCAAAGAACAGCGAAAAGTTTAACTTTTCCAGTACACAACAGTTTCAAAAAAGCAGCTAGCCTGTGATGTTTTTTTTTTTTTTTTTTTAAATAAATAGTAACCATGTACATAATTATGTATACAAAAGTTCATTTGCCTTAAAAAATGAAACGTGATTGACTAACTACCTATTTCGTAGACTTCAGTACAACTCGGAGATATATTCACTCTCTTAAGTAAAATTAAAAAAATTATCTTAATTTAATCCAAATATTTTGTTTTCCTTTTTATTCTTTTGTAAGGGGTGAATTTGTTGACTGCAATAAATTACGAATACACCTACATAGGTAAATTCTTCCTTATAGGTACATACATATATTAAAACAAAAAAAAAAAGGATATGTTCCTACAAGTACATACTATTTTCAATATATCTCGTTCCAAATATCCTCGTGAACTTTCTCCTGTCCATCCACACTAGAATGGTGGTTTTTTGTAAGAAGTTTTAAAAGTTCATTCTCTTTTTCAACAGGCTCATATCAAATTTATAAAAAAAATTTCTGTTATTTTTATTATTATTATTATTATTATTTTTAATATTTTATTTTTTTTAAGTAAAAACAAGTTTACTTATTCAGATACACTTTTTCTTGCACCTGTGGGTAAAGCTTTAATTGCTTCTCTCGGAAATGATAGTTTTCACTTTTTTTTTTTCAAATATTGAAAAATTCAATCAAAATAATCGATTTTTTTTGCAGGGATAATTTTAACTAAAGAACATATGTATGTAATACATTATTTTTTTTTTCACTTCCTTCAACTTTTAAATAAGAATTAAATGTTTTTGTATATATGTATGCATGTATATATTATTTAAATATTAAAGCTTATTTCTAAATTATTGTCGCGAGATTACTTGATTAATGCAAGAGGAATATATTATATTCAATAAAAAATTGTCGTTCGTAGGTATTTGTATATTTTTAATTTGTTTGTAAAAAAAAAAAAATTGCAAATATTTAAACAAGTTTTTAACAGCAGACAAAGTAGCACGTGTTGGCTACGTCTAAGACAACCGCCTACGCACTGCAACTGAGTTAACAAAATCGAGGGTATATTTCCCTGGATAGGAAAATAGCGAACTTTTCCAATCAGAGCTCAGAGAGCGAGAGAGTACTCTTATCCTTATCTAAGCACTTTATTTCTGTGTTCCTATAGGGTTGAAAAAGATACCAATGTTGCCGTTTTCTGTGACATAGATACTTATTGTATTTTGCAATTTGCCTACTTTACCCCATTTTTTCTTACTATTTCATACTTCATTCACGATAACTCGTGAATAAAAACTTACTGGAAATTTTTCCCGTATTCGAGTAATTGGTATCAATTGTGGTGAATAAAGCTCGAAAGTTTCAATCGGAATTTATTGCTACTGTGAATAAATTTTAAATTGAAATTGGGGTGAAAAACTTTTCCTGTGGAAGTTCACCCCTTAAAAAATACCTTTACTTGGGAAACTCAAAGTACGCTATTTATATTAACGCGAGTATTAAGCTCAATAATAATTATGTTCTTATGTATCTTATGTACATAGGTACATTTGTGAATTAATTTCAAAAATGTTTAATTTTCTGTTTCTAAAAAAAGTATTCAAATTCAATAGGTATATTCCATATCAAAAGTATAGGACCATTCACTAAATAGGCGTTTTTCTTTTTTATTTCAGAGCAGCTCAGAGCTGAGCTCGAATTGTCAAACAAAAATTTTGTGTTCTTTTTTTAACTCAGAGCGCTCAGAGTTCGGAATTTGTGTTTCTTTTTTCGTTCAGAGCTAGCTCAGAGCGTGCTCTATGAGCTCAGGATTAAATAACCGAGCGAAAGGAGTAAAAAGCTGAGAGCAGCCAACTTCATACAGTTTTCATGCAATTTGACAGATATGACAATTCAGTGCTCAGGTGTGTTTCAAAATTAACTCCGAATGCTCTGAGCACACTCTGCACAGAGTTTACTCCGCTCGCTCAGGTTCTGCACAGTGCTCTGCTTTGAACAAACACTGAACTAAAAAAGAAAAACGCCTAAACGTCGTACAATGTCATACATAGCCAATGGCCTCGTTCCAGGATTGTATCCAAAGCGATCTGGACAGCTTTGTGTTGTTGTAATCCCTTGTGGAAAAACAGCTGATCCAACAACAATTAAACGTATCTGAAAATTTTTAGATAGGTTGACAACGCATTGGGATATGTTCTTGAACGCGAGGAATTACATTCCTGAATCACATCGTTGAACTTCAGTTAACCCACTATAGTGCTGGAGTTACCCTTGAGTAATTGGAGTTAGTTAAACCTGCAAATAAATTTAACCAGAGAAAACTATTTAAACATCAGTTTTTAACTTCCCATTGGAAGTTATTTTAATCGTTCAGATTTGTGAAATTAAAACTTTTGACATTTCTCGACGTTTCGAGGTCTCTAGAATCGGATTACATTGTTTTTGGAGAGATGTCTGTGTACCATGTACGTTCGTACGTTCGGAAGCTTTTTTTCGCCGACGATATCTCGAGAACGTGTGGAGATATCGACTTCAAATAAATTTTATTTGACAGATAATAAGGCCATAACATGCAGAAAGGATTTTCAGAAAAAATCAATTGGCGGTTTTTTTTTATTACAGTAATTTAAAAAAAAATTGTAAAATGTTTTTTTTTCTCTAATATCTTTAGCACCATTAATGCTATCGACTTCAGCCTGGTTTCATTCCATGCATAATGACGTAGTAAAAAATTGGTAATACCTACTTTAAAAAAAATCAACTTACAGTTTTTTTTTTTTTTTATTAAAAAAACAATTAAAAATTGTTAAAAAATATAGAATATCTTGCTAATATCGGGCTAATTTTATTTAATACACAAAGTTATAGTTGATAATTGGTAGTTTGTAAAAAAATTCAATTAACGATTTTTTGTCTAGGCCAAAAAAAACTGCTATGTTTTTTGGCTCGATTATCTCGAGAAAAACCAGTGATATCAACTCCGGGATAATCAGCCCTATCATAGTATCCGAACGGAAATTTCTCCGACTTAGACAAAATGTTTTTTTATTTTTCATTTTAATGATACAAATTTCTCATAAATTGAATACACCTCCCGAAAATTATTTCAACGTGCTTTTGAAAAGGAAAAATTAAAGTGATATTTCTTATATTTCTTAAAATTCGGAGAAAATTCCCTTCCGATCGGATACTATGATAGGGCTGAATTTTGGTCTACACACAATGCCATAATTAGTAATTGATAAGGTTTGTACAAAAATTCAATTGACGGTTTTTCTTTCTAGGCCAAAAGAAAAAAGAAACTGCTAATAATTGTTGTAATTTTTCGTGTCGCATATATTTAGAGCAAACAGCCTTCCCTTGATTGCACAACTGATAAGTTTTTTGAAGTTTTTTAATTGGTAATTTGCTTATGAAAAATAACATCGGGTGTCGAGTTTCAAAAGGAACCAATGGGAAGTTATCAGTGTGTGTCAAACCCAGTCTCTTTTTCAGTGTGAGAATTAACGTTAACTTTCAATTGTCAAAATTTATCGAAACTAAGGACGTGTGCGAATTGGGTTAAAATCGCGTTAAATTTTATCCGAAGAAAAATTTTTGACACTATTGAGGTGAATCTGTATGTAGAAATGTCAAAATTTAATCTCGGATAAAATTTAATCGAAATTTTAAACGAATTTGCACACGGCCTATGTATGACACTATGGGAATGCGCTTTCACTATCGAAACAGAGAGGGCTACACTATGTGATACTACGAAATCGGGATTTTCATAGTAAACTAGAGTCAACTCACCAAATTTATTGAGTAAATATATTATTGAAAAAATTCTTACTAACACAGTTAAACACTTTCGGACTGAACGCGTATTTCAGCCAGAGTTAATGCAGAGTGAATGCGTTTTCACGAGTTGGAAAACTATAAAATATTCTCTTTACGCATTTAATGGGCAAAATGCCAGATTTTTAAAGCAGCGTTTATAGCTTCTTTTTTTCTATTTCACCTAATATATTTTCGAAATAAATAATCCCGTCTTTGTCGACATGAATTTTATTTACAGTACATAGCTTGACAAGTAACTTGAATTTCCTCATCGCATATGTATACATTTCATGGCCTCCCAAATTGCACTTTGGATTTTTTTTTTGTTTAAAAAAGATGATTTGACAATTTTATTTCATTAGCGTTTTCATTTTTGTTTTGTTCTGCGCATCTACAAAAATGGTGGATCCAGTGCCCATTTACATGTCAAATTTTGACATTTGTTGTTGTTTTTAATATTGCGGTGTGAAGTGAAGTTTGTGGGAGCACTCGAGCAACAATTTTTAATTTCTGACAACCTGCGCAAGATATTCGGCCCTATCAAGGTAACCGTCGGATCGGAATTCTCTCCGATTTCCTATAAATCGGAGACATTTTGCTTCGAGGTAGTTCTCCGACCAGCAAAATGTCTCCGATTCGTAGGAAATCGGACAGAATTCCGCTCCGACCGACGGTTACCTCGAAGGGCCGATTACCTTAGATTTGTGTACTGTGATGCCAGTGGACCTCAATCAAAAAAATATTGAAATTATGGTGAAGCATTCTGGCAGTGTATGCGGTGGCGTATGTGGAACATTTTTTTGGAATATTAGGTACACTGAGTGAAACTTAAATTAGGTGGTAGACATGTTTTAATTTTTTTTACCGATTTAAAAAACGCGGATGACGAGGAGTCCTTTTTGAATACTCAAATTGAATTTTATTTAAATTTGTTTTGCCGAATCGCGTCCTCCGTGAACGAGCTGCTCGTAGTAGTTTGGGATCGTGATTTACGTGAACGTATGTATAGCAAACGTAAATTGACATTATGTTCTACGTAAACGAGTGCGCGATTGTGTACGTTCACTCGATTTGTCATCCGTCAAGTCTGGACTTAAAGGAATTGTATTTAAGTTGAATTTATTTTGGAAGAATGTAATTAAAAAGTTAACATTTAAGTATATTTAAGCATTTAATTAATATATTTACATAATAATTAGTTAAATTGAATAAATAATTCAACAAGTTTAATTAAATAGTGCTAATAGTCTTCTACTTGGCTAATTTATTTCAGTGGTATAAAAAATTGTATTATAAAAAAAGGGTTCATAGTAATCAATATTGTGATTTTGTATTTATTTATTCAAAGTTGCCAGTTTCAAATTCCGAGTTTATCAATTGTGGATTTTCTCAGCTCCCTAAAAAAGGAGAGTTTGGCTGAGTAAACTTGAGATTCTACATGAGAGTTTAGTTATTTCAAAAGCTGCTTTTGCTTTCAATATCCAGAGTACCTAAATTAATTTAAAACTACAATGTTTGGAGGAATTTAATTTTGGGAAAGTTGGCAACTGGTTTGGGAAGCGAAGATTTTTTTATTCTTGAAAGAAGAAATTATAAGATGATTTCCAATAAACACATTTGAGTATTATTTCTTAATTCAAATTTACAATTATTTTGAATAAACTTTAAAGAGGTCAAATTTAAATATTCAACTCGACTTTATAGAGGTCAAATTTAAATATTCAACTCCCGAGCTAGGAATTAAGGTAGTACTTGTCGCTCGATTCTGTAGTTTGGAGTTTTCAGCATGTTGTACCTACTCGATTGCCGGCTGACGTAATTTTTATTTGCTCGATCGCTCATCCATTCACGGAGGACGCGAATCGGGCCCAGGCTTATAATAGGATATTTTTTATTTTGAAAACCATTAATTATTAGGTGGAAATGTCAATATTTGTTAAATTTTTCTGGATTTTTAAAAGATTCTGATTTTTATCTTTTTAAGGTTTTGTTCTTTAAACATGAAATTCTTAGATTTGACTCAGATTATTAATTTGAATCATTGGCGAAAATTTTGGATTTAGAAAGTACAGTTAAATAGATACACATATTTGACTATTATATAAATTTTAAATGCTTATTTGTTTGTCTTATTATTTTATAGTTACTGTTATAGTTATAGTAGACTGGAGGTATGGTAAATTGTACTTTTGAATATACAGTGGACTCTCGTTAGCTTGAGCATACGATAACTTGAACATTCCAATAACTTGAACAAATAATTTTTCCCTTTACGCACTCTACAACTTGAACAGAATATTTTTAAGACTCGATACCTTAAATTTTTCCCTTAAGTACCTACTCTATATGTTGAACAAATAAAATTTTTGAAAACTCTTTAACTTGAACATAGTTGTTTGAATTTTTGCGAGGTACCGATGATTGGTACAAAATGCAAACGGTTTTTTAAGGGGAATCCCAAGAATTTTTTTGGGTATTCCTTTATAAGGTTTTATTCTTCATAATCGAAGTGAATTTCATTCGCAGAAGTGCTTATTTAGAAAAAAAAAAGTTTTGAAAAAGACAAAAATGGGTTTAAAAAAGGCCAAAAATTAAGAATGTTAAGAGTTAAAAAGCGGTGATAATTGAAAAAGAATTTGGTGTTTCAAAAGGAACAATCTGCAATATTAAGCTCAAATCAAAAAAAAAAAATAACTGAAAGGATTGCAAACACTTTTTCTGGACCAGAAAAACCAAAACTTTTTCTGCACAATGAAAAAATGTGCCAATTAACGGAAACCTTATAAGAGAAAAGGCTAAGCGACTGTACAAACAATTTGAGGGCAAACAAGGAGGTTCCTTTAATGCAAGTTTTGGGTGATTCCAAAAATGGAAAAGTAGATTTGGTATACGTTTGTTGACCATAAGTGGAGAAAAACTAGCGGCGGAACCGTGTCCAGTTGAGCCATTTAAAAAGAGGTTACAAGTTAAAATTGCATTGCTTTAACTCACAACACAGCAGATTTATAACTTGGATGAAACTGCATTGTTTTGGAAGATGTTGCCAAAAAAACTTACATTTCTTTCGCTGCAAAAAAACGCTCCTGGTGGGAAAATTCCAAAACAAAGGGTAACATTTCTGTTGGGATGCAATGCCACAGGTTCACACAAAATCGTTCCGTTGATCATTGGAAAATCAAAACATCCACGTTGTTTTAAAAATTTTGAAATGCCAGTGGAGTACAAAAGTTCTGCGAATGCCTGGATGACAAATTATATTTTCAAAGAGTTGTTCTTTAAAAGCTTTGTTCCTCAAGTTAGGAAAAATTGTAAAGAGCAAAGTCTCCCACCTAAGGCACTGTTGATTATCGATAATGCTCCTTGTCATCCAGCAGAAGAAGAATTAAAGGCTGAAAATGGAAACATATGCAGATTGTTCTTGGCACCAAACGTTACAGCTTTGATACAACCAATGAATCAAAATGGGATAAGAATAACGAAGCTACATTACAAATTAAGTTTGCTCTCGTTAATTATTGCTATGGAAAATGAGGACATTCTTTCTGCCCTAAAAATTTCAATTTACGTAAAGCCGTCATTTTGATCTCAAAATCCTTGGATTCAGTGAAATCATTGAATATTTATTCTGATTCCAAAATAAATAATTGTTATTGTTGTTAAAGTTCTAAGGTGTAAGTTTTGTTATTGTTATTTGTTGGCAACGCAAAACGAACAAATTAATCGAATGGCAATGATGGATAAGAACCTTATTATCTTACCTGAACGAGTCTATCATAGACGACAGACATGCATCTGCATTCTTGATTTTTAAATTAACGTTCAATATAATTTTGTATTAATAGATATTTATTTATTAAGGCCGTGTGCAAATTCGTTTAAAATTTCGATTAAATTTTATCCGAGATTAAATTTTGACATTTCTACATACAGATTCACCTCAATAGTGTCAAAAAATTTTCTTCGGATAAAATTTAACGCGATTTTAACCCAATTCGCACACGTCCTAAGTACACAACCAAGTAACTAGTCCACAACATTATTTTTATTATTATCGTTATTGTAATTGTGTTATTGTTTTTGTTGTTTTAATTATTTTTATTGGCGCGGATTCATAGTCGTTTCCTAAACTCATGTTTTACAACTTTCCTCTCTGTATAAATTCTGTTCGTGTGATTAAATTTTGACACTAATGAGGTGAATATAAGACGTCAAAATTTAACATGGTCCGGGGGCACGTTAAGTTTTTATTATTATTATTGTACTATTCATACTAGAATGTCAGTTTATTAGACTTGACCATTCTTTATTCCGTCATTTCATTGAATTTGTGAACAACAACAACAACTTAAAGGTGCTACCACCAATTGCTTACGAATTATTTTTTTTTAGGTATTTTTAATTCGTTTTATTTTTGTTTTGGCTGGAGACATAGCTATTTCAAGGGGTGCCAAGCCCTATCATCAGTCTCCTTTTAGTGCTGCTGAGCTTTAATCCAATTTTATTATGAAAAACTTTCTACATAATGCGAGATTTGAACCCACGCATCAGATTTGCTCAGTCTTCAAAGCCGTATGCACTACGCATTCCGCCACTGATGACCGCTGACGTCACAGCACAGGTCGAGGTGAGGTTTGTTTATCAAATGCATTTAGAGAATCAGCATTTTTTATAAGCACTTTTAAGTATGCTGCCTTTTTCCGCCTCCACTATAATTTATAAGTTTATTGAATTAGACAATTTCAAATTTTGGAATGATAGACCATAAAAGTTAAAATTATTGTTATTGTAATAAAATTTTAAATTAAATACGACTGATAGTTGTTTAGTTTAAGCGTTTTTAAATTAGAGTGGTCCGTAACGTATTGTGTGTGTCCTTAACGTATTTGGCAAGAAAATCTAGATTCGAATTTTCTTCTTGGCGTTTCGTAGTTTTTTCAGTTAGAAATCAGTCCCAACAAGGAAATTGCCATTTGTATTGCCGAAAGTAATTGAATCAACTACGCTGTCTTTTGTGTATGTGATATTAAATGAAAGATTATATTTAATTTACAAACGCCCGCCGGTAAATCGGTTAAAGAGGAATTATCTTCAGAACAAACAGCTCAAATACCATCGATAATTTAAAGAATGCAAACTGTTATGATATTTATTATGATAAATTATTTATTTAAATTTCAAACTCGGCTTTTCGCGGACATTTTGATCGCGTGTGTCCTTCTAAGCGACATATACCGCATTTTCTTTTCTTTGCGTCATTATTTGAAGTTGATTCACTTCTCCCACTAGTACTTGGCCCTGAAATAATATTTTTATTTAGATTAAAATAGAATTAAAGATATCAATATTACCTCTTGTGTTTGTAAAAGCAGTGCTGGCTGATGGATTACTTCCCCAGGAAACTAAAATTACATTTGCTTTTATGTTAAAAAAAAAATTACAGAAACTATGTAATGATAATAATCATAACTCAAATGTTACATACATTCAGTTTGGTCCGTGTCAAAATCATTCTCGCACCATTTAAAAAATCCACATGACTTGTTTCTATCCGCACAGCCATAGAACCATCGACCATTATTAGGTCCATCTTTCCGGACAATTAATCTTTAAAAATAGTATTGATAAGCTACTTGTAGATAAATAAATAAACAAGCTATACTTGTTTGCTTGCACTTGGCAATTACACATAACAAGTTCATTGGCTGGCAGTGCTGTTAAATTCGGCTTTTCCTTATAACTAGAAGACTTATTCTGCATTACACTGGGGTCTTTAGAGCTTTCACTTTCATCAGCCCACTGAAAAAAGGTACACGCGGGTTGTTTTGGACATATGTAAAAAGGTCTTCCTTTGTTAGGTCCATCTTTTTTAACAGTAAGCCTTCAGTGGAAAAAATTGTTTAAATAAATAAATAATTCACAAAAAAAAATCATTGCATACCCTTTTGCAGGTAATTGACATCCGGTACATCTCACACTTTCTGATGCTGCTGACTGTGAACTTGGGTGGATATTTCTTTGTGTTGAAGAAGAACCCCATTGGTATGTGCTTGTACTCGGTAGGTTGTGTGATACATCTGGTCTCGGATTATTTTCTTGAGAATTTCTTTGATATGGTTCTCTCGACTCAACTCGAATTCGCTTTGGATGATTTGTTGTATTAATATTTCGGTGTGAAGAGCCCCAACTAATGTCTCCCCAATCATCATCGAGAAGTAACGAAGCTACTTCCGCAGCTTCATTCGCAGTAATCCTATTGTTGGCAGTATTTTCTTGCATAACGTCTTCAAAATCTGCACTTCCAAGAATATCATCGAACTCATCATTAGAACCGAAAAAGTCACACATGTTTTCAACATTTCTTGCAGGTTCCGTTGTAGGAAGTTCTGGAGCGCTTGTTGTGAATTTTCGTATGGTTGTTTGTAGCATATTTGTCTTTTTGGGTATTTGGTTTGTGGACTTTTTTTTAACAACTTGTACTTTTGTTTTAACCGAACTACTTTGAGCTTGACTCTCATTTCTATACGATGCCTCTGAACTAGTACCAGCAGTGGCAGCATTTACATTCATATTCGAACTTCGATTTTCAGCTTGACTCTCATTTCTATATGATGCTCCTGAACTAGTACCAGCAGTGGCAGCATTTACATTCATATTCGAACTTCGATTTTCAGCAGTTCCAGTAGAGTTTATTCTCCTGGCAGATGATTGTATTGTATCAGATACTATAGTTCCAACCCGCTTAACCTGATCAGAGTTTATATTGAAGGTTTCACGAAATTTTGTATCGCATCGTAAGCATGTGTTATACCAGCCATCGGGTACATTGAAAAGACTACGATAGTAGGCTGCATTAAATTTAAATTTTAACATTTTCGAAGCTGTTCCACAACGTCTGCAATTTTCGTCTGATGCAGATACATCTTTTATTTCATCAGGTAACCAAACTGCATTTTTACAGTCTGGAAAGTTTAAACATCCTATGTACCAACCAGATGTTTTCTTTTTTTTGAGTGCCATTGGGGAAACTTGACATTTTGGACAAGTGAAGAGTTCTTTAATCTGATTTTCATTGGCATTGGTTTCTGGGTTTGTTGTGGATTCAAGAGGTGTTTCATTGATCCTTTAATTAAAAAAAAAAAAATATATTTTAAATTTTTGTCACTAGAATTACTTTATTATTAAAGTTTTATAGATCAGAACACATATAGACCATGTGACCAAGTACACTAGAGCACAGCAGAGGATACCAAAATATGTTTTTTCCTAAAGGTTAGAGTCCAATAAATTAATTTGAAGAGACTAAGGAAATGACATTTTAAAACATTGTTTATAAAAATTTTGCATATGCGACCCGTATATACATACATTATGCCGATGGACATACTCGCACTTCGCTGGAATTGAATTTTCAAGTCTAAATTTGTAACTTGATCAAGGGAGGACCAATTCGGGATATGAAAAAAATAATTTAATTTATTTTCGCAAAGAAAACAGAAATGTTAAATATTATTGAAATTTTCTGAAGTTATAAAATTTGCATTCTGGCTTTTATTTTAAATCCGTCGTATTTATGATAGTTCCTTCAAAGGCTGTCTATTTAGACAGTATCTAAATATGTAGTTCGAAATATGTAGTACTATTGGACTTTTTTCATTAATGAATTGGTACTTTGGATTAGATTTGGGCAACCGAAGGGTCGATTCTCGTTCAGTTTTAAGAGATTTTTCATTTTATCACTTCACGAATATGCCTTATGCGATTCTGGAATGCATAATGCGGTAGTGCCTCCTGCCAAGACGAGCAAAACGAGCGGCGGGCACTACCTATATTTTCTCGTAACGTTTCGTCGGATTTTCAAGCCCTCATAACTTCGGTCTGGATAGAGCTAAAGAGCTCAAATTTTCAGGTTTAGGTGTAGTCCACGGACTTACAAAATACACCAAATTTCATATTTCTAGCTTTTATACTTTGGGTGTAATTCATACCCAAAAACGTCGATTTTGTCACTGACCACTCACTTATCAAAACCTAAAGGGTACTTCCCGAAGTCCTAGAAAGCTGAAATTTGGAATGTAGGCTAGGATTAGCACACAAACAACAAATAAATTAAGAAATCTATAACTTTCACCGTCCAACACCCAAAAATAGGGGTACATAATAAAACATCTAAGACAATAACAATTTTCACAATCACACAAAACAATGCATGTAACCCACCTATACTTGATGTAAGGGTTGTTTTTTTGTTATTTTGTACTCACAAACACAAAAAACAATGCATGATAGACTTAATTTTACCAAAAATCTGTGGAAGTGTCTGTATTTCGGCTGCGAAACGGCCAAGCCATACTTTTTGACCACGATGTAGGGTTGGTAGAGTTAGGTCTTGTAGAGTTAGGCCTTGTAGAGTTATGAACTTGGCTCTTCATGAGATCTCAGAACTTTTTCACAGCGAAAGCGTTATGTGCATGTGAGTCTTGGCGACCTTTTTTTTACATGAAATGTTTTTGGTGGGTGATAAATATGTGTTCTAAAATGTACTAAATGAGAAAGCCCTCTCACGATTTCTCCTTTAAACGAAACTAAAAACTAATACGCACATAAATTTATACTTTTTCAACCCACAGTACACATATTGAAGGTAATATATTACGCATCTTCGAAAATTACAGTGACCTGCCTGACAGAATTTACAAAAACAAAACACAAGTGTTTCCGAATCGCAGTGACCCTCGTCCACAATTTACAAAAACAAAATACAAGACATGTGCAGAACTGAACAAAAATGAAAACTCGGAAGATATTACCTTCTATATATGTACTGTGTTTTCAACCGACATGAGCGATAAAAAATCAAACAAAAATACTAACACAAGGAAAAGAGCTTCTAAGAGTAATTCAGTTCGTGTGTTCTCGTCTCGAAGTAATTCCTTTCGTGTGCTCTCGTCTCGAAGTAAAGTATACAAATTATTTCTTCTCTCGGTTCAATTCTACCCCACATGCACATGCGCAGGTCAAATAATGATTTTCATCACAGCAGCTTCACAGAATAAATTTTTGTGATAAAAATTTTATCACGTGAAGAGATTATGATTTTTTTTTTCATACATCCACGCCGATGTTCTGCATTTCGGAGGAAATCGAATTGAAATCGATTTTCAATTTCAATTGAAATGAAATTCCATGTTCTACAATGCGATCGTTTTCGAAAATTTCGCAATTACATCGAACTGTCAAAATTGAAGGTGCATCCATTTTTAATTGTTTTATAAATGAAAAAGAAAATGCAGATAAAAATTAATTCAATATTATTTGCACTTTAAACGAAAAAAAGGAAGCGGAACATAGAAAAACATAGACGAACGAATTCACGAGAAAGATTTTACCTACATATCACATTTGGCTGACATAGCGTGAGTACCTAACTTTATTTGTTGAAAGTTTTTAACGTAAGTTTCAGATTCAGAAAACAAATATATAATTTAACTTATATTTCGCACCAATAAATCATGAAACTAACTGCAACTGGTTCAATTCCACAATAATTCACAAAGCATTAACAAAGTGGATTGAATACGTTCAGAAACCGGAATAAACCGAAATGCAGAACACCAATTTTCACTTTCGAACTTTCAATTCACAATTAGCTTTCCTAACGAATTGTGGAACACCGAAATTCACTACCGTCATGTGAATTCATAGTAAGTGGAATGCAGAACAGGGGCGCCAGAATCGAATTTCGTGTGAAGCTGTGAAAAAATTTATCACTTTATAAGCTTCACAGAACGAGAATCGAACCCAGGCTCTGGTGTTTAAAACCGATTTGCTGATATGAAACTGAAATATTTATTTTCAACTCAACCACTCATGTATGTGCTACTTTTTCTTTAGCGAAAACTGTCACATAAAAGCTTACATATGTTTAACTTGAATTATTTAAGTTTTAACAAAAGGACCTTAGTTAATGATCACTTAAATAAAAGCTTTTGGAAGGCTGCCTAAAGAAAAAAAAAATATTTGTAAATATAAATACTGCTGTTAATATTTAACTACATGCATATTAATAATTTTTTAGTTTGGGCAGGCTTTTTTCATTCTTTAAACTATTATAAACTGAGAACTGTCATACTTTCCAGGTCTAATTTTGTAAGAATTATTATGGAACTATTAAATTTTTTATATAATATGAATACAAATATAACCTCTGTCCCATTTTTTCATCCATCGCTGTTATTTTACTTATGATAATTTTGTATGCTTCTTTGTATTTTTGTATTTGATCTTGAAGTACTAGTTTTGGATCTTTTTCTCCGAGGCATATCTTTTTCAAATCTGCTTCGAATTCGGCTCTTAACATAGGTTTAGCAAGTACAAGCTCCATGGCATCGTAAGACTCATAAAGACCCATTCCAATTACACCTGGTACAAGGCATCCTCGATCTGCCTCTCCAATATAGCCTAGTTAAAATGAAAATACAACAACAAATTATATTCATGTTAAGAAATTAATTATGTTAAAAAAAGATATACCTCTTTCTTTTATTGTGTTGATATGTTCAGCATGAGTGGCATCTGTGCCTATGCCATGTTTTTCCATAAGAGCAATTAAATCAGCTTCGGTGAGTAAAGGTGGTGCAGTGGTTGCTCCCTCTTGCATTGTAATCTCAGTGGGGTCAAAAATTTGACCTGTATAGGAAAATATTGAATTTGTAAATAAACAAAAATTGTTTAACAAAATTTAATTTTCTCAAATTGCAACAGTTCTTTCTTTCGTTAAATTTCATTTTGTTTTATGATTAACCCACAAGAGAAGTAGCATATTTAGGAGAGGGAAATATTTGGTTTAAATTGCTTATTGACTGCCATTAATTAAATTTGCGTTATTTTTTGTATTTGTTTCTTGAAAAAATTGCAAAACGTACATACATACATTTTTATGCCTAACATTTTTTATAAATAATTGCAAACGCATAATGTAAATATCTGTTTGATACACAAAGTTAACTCTGAACTTTATGGAGAAGCGTTTCGATTTGGTCAAGGGCCGATAGCCACGTTTTAACGATCAAATATTTACTTAACCATCCAGTGGATGTACACGCCGATCGTTTGTCCCATACTTACCTATGGATCGATTGAATGGTGGAAGGCGGTTGAAAAAGATAGCTACCTCAAGAACCTGAACAAGGTACAGAGATTAGCCTGTATAGATATAACAGGTCTACACCACAAGCAGGACTGGTAATCATTCTCAATCTTCCAGTCTTGGACGAGTACATAAGATGCACAGCAGCCAAAAGGTGCGTTTAGTCTTAAGGAAATGGGCTTTTGGAAGCACAGCACTTTCGGTCATGGGTCTATCTTGCAAAGGTATACCGATCTTGATGTGACTACAGACTACGCACCACCTGTAATAGATTTCAACAGAAACTTCTCCATCTTAATACTCGAAAGGCAAGGATGGGAACCCAACTCGCTAATTGGTGAACAGGGTATCCCATTCATTTCAGATGGGTCTAAAATGGAAGAAGGAACAGGAGCTGGGGTGTTCTGTGAAAGTTTTAATATAAGAGAATCATATAAACTCCCAGATAAATGTAGTGTATTTAAGTCTGAGATTTTCGCTATTAAAAAAGCAGCCGAAATGGTTCACAAGAAAAAACTAACCTCGTCGGAGATCACATTTTTCGTGGACAGTCAAGCTGCTATCGAAGCAATAGCCAGTGAGACAGTAAGATCGAAAGCAGTTGCAAAATACAGAGGCTTACTGAATAATATTTGCAACACCAACCAAGTCAAGCTCTGCTGGGTTGCTTGACATAGCAATATAGAAGGGAATGATATAGCGGATGAACTGGCAAGGAAGGGGTCATTATCAAATATAGACAGTAGAAGCCAATCTGATACGGGACCAAGTGTTCCAATTGGTGTTATTAAAAGGAAGATAGACCTTATAATGAAAGAACAAATCAACAACTCCTGGATTACCAGGAACGACTGCGTTATCTCTAGAAGTTTTTGGCCTAGAATTAATGAAAAAGAAACTCGGTGTATATTATCGCTGAGTAAAAAGAATATAAAGACCCTGATAGGTGTACTAACGGGACATTGTGCCATTGGCACAATGGCCAATAGATTGGGTGTATTCGCACCCCTTTTATGTAGGAGTTGTCAGGATGTCAAAGAAATTGAAACCAATAAACACATGCTCTGTGATTGTCCAAACCTCCAAACAAACCGCCTTCCCTATTTTGGAAACAGGTTTGTTGGAGAACTGGACGATCTAACACGAGTCTCAATGGCAAACATGAAAAAATATATTGATAGCATAGACTGGTTTGCTAATGAACCAATCTATGTCAATAATTGTTAAGTTAGCATCTCTGTTTATGGGGATCACAATGGACCATTAGGCCCGCGCGTATGCAGCAGCCTTTGGGCTGGGCACTCCCCTCCTAACCTAACCTAACCTAACCTAACCTAACCTAACCTAACCTACTTAACCAAAGTCCATAATTGTCAAAACGATAGCTTTTGGACCAAGCCTAAATATGTATCGTTTAGCATTGTTTTTCATGATTTAATGATTGTAAGCGAATTTAGTTGAAATCAAAAAAAAAACTAATGATAATTATGATAATTACCTATTTCATATTTGTGGATTTGTTTTGCATTCCATTTTTCATAAATGTAAACATCTAAATAGTTCCTTTCATAAATACAAAGACCCGTTGCGTTAAATTTTTCACCGGCAATATCGATGTATACAATTGTTTCTGAGCCGGTTGCATCCTTGCTAACACATGCCAAAAAATGTCTCACAATAAGTTCATAGACACGCACTTCGTTACCAGTTAAATCTGAAAATAAACATAAAGTAATGTATTTTCAAAATGTTGATGTTGATGTTTGTGATCTTCCGTACGTGTTACCATTTTTGTAGGATGAATCGGAGGATGTGCTTGATCAGTTTTGTTTCCATTTCTTGGATTAGGACCCCATTCAAGTATTCTAGTAGCAAACTGACCCCAAACGGAATGCGTCACATGCTGTTCAACTAAGCTTCTGCAGAAGTAATAAATAAATACTGGAATGAATTACAATGTTCTAGCTTTGAAGATTTTAAAATGCTTGACCGTGGAAGTTGTAAGGTATTAGGTAAATTTTCTAGGTTATATCAGCCCAGTAGACTTAAAAGTTAATCTCCCGCTAAAAAAAATTTCCCAACAAACTATACAATAAAATTAGAGCCGAAATTCCCCTAAATTTTATTTGCAAAAAATTTTTTTGTTTCGCTGTAACCTCAATTTGAGTAGACTTATGAAATTGGTGGCAAGGTTATCACAAGTCCGCTTATGATTCAATGTTTCAACAAGTCCAATTGAAGGGTTGTGCATGTAATTTTAAACTCATTATACCCAACACCAAAATCGCTAATTTCAAAATACAAATTTCTTCTTTTGCCAGGTGACGAAGTAAACCCATAGACCTTAAAGCTAGTGCATTTAAATAAATAGTTTCAGCGGCCTGCGCAGTATTTTTATGTTAACCTCTGTTTAAATTATATTTTTAGGAAAATAAAATTTTCAAGTTATTTTAATGGAATTCTGTGCTTATACACTGCCGGTCAATAGAATAGGTTCACCCTGTAAACGACAACGAATAGCCTTTTCCTCCTAAAAAAGAATGTACACAAAGCCTTTTGTGTGTGCACTTTCAAATAGTGACCTTTTCCCGACCTATTAATAAGAAAGAAGCAAAAATAAAACAACCGTGTCGTTAAATTTCAATAGGTTTTTGCAATGCTCCCCAAAAAAAGCCTTTTCCGATGGGTCAATAGAATAGGTTCACCTGCTTCAAAGTAAGATTTGGCTCGGAATTCCATAGATCAGTGAGTGTTTTTTTTATCAAAACACTTTTTGAAACAAAATTGTTCGTTGCTATTGCATTACTTCCGAGGAAAAAATAAAATCGAGTTGTACACCGAACAAAATTTAAGTGCGTCAGTAATATTGAAAAAAAAATCGAAAGATCCCAGAACGTATTGAGCAATTTTTTAAGAAACAAGGAAAACTACGGTAAAAACATGAAAGGATGGAAAAAAGCCACACCACCTGCAGAAAAGAGACTTATCAAAGATGTATTATTGACCAATTTGGAGTATAACAAAAAAAGTGGATAAGATGAAAATCTTGTTCTTTCTTCGGCTTATTTGGTCACAGTGGTTGTGGCAATGAAACAAAAGTTTACATTAGCTTTTCCTGACGTTTCGGCAGGGGTTGCTGCCTTCTTCAGGGGAACTTTATTACAAATAAAAAACAGATAATTTGGTAACAAAAACTTAAGTTAATTAAAATGATTAAAAGTTTGTAAACAAAATTTACATTGAATAAATATTTGAAAATTTATATAAATAAAAATGAAAATATACTGAAACACTTCAAAATGAAGTTTAGTCTTTACGTTCTCTTTTAAAATATTGTATAAACAAAAAATAAACAAAATGACGTTTAGTCAGAGACTAGAGAACAGTATACAGCGGATTTGTGTATCTACTTTGCGATTCATGTTGTTGCTGTTGTTGATGATGTGCAGCGTCTCGAGCGTGTATCGCTTAGAGGTGTGTCGCTCAGTTTGAAGGACTTTTACATCGTCGAAGTCTGGAGAATGGCCGCTTTCAATGACATGACTGGCTAATGCGGTTTTTGCAGGGTTGTTGGATTTGATGTCGGATTTATTGTTGGACATGCGTTGAGGAAGGAACTGTTTAGTGGTGCCGATATAGCATAAGTTGCAAGGATCATCTGGTTTCCCGTTGCAGTTTATTTTGTATATGACGTCCGTGGTTTTGTCTTTTTCAGGCTTAACTTTTAGCTTGGTGAAAAGATGACCAAGAGTTTTATTGATCTTATAAGCCAAAAGTACATTATTAACTTTGTTCACAACTACTTTTTTGAAGTTTTCGGTTAGACCGGAAACATAGACGACACTATTATAGTAACCGATAGGACAGTCGGCCTTAATGTTACGAGGAGTTTTGTTTTGTTGTTTTTGTAGGAGGCCATGTATAATGGCGGAAGGAAACTCGTTGTCTCGCAGCATTTTAGTAATTTTGATTACGTTGGTGTTATGAAATTGTTCATCGCTAATCGTGAAGACTTTGCTTATGAGATTAGAAGCTGAGTTTATGATGATATGTTTGGCATGATTGGAATAAAAATTTATTAATCTTCCAGACGCGGTTTCTTTTTGGTGCCAGTTAAACGTGAGAAAATCGTTATGCCGATGAATCTTCACATCCAGGAATGATATTTCGCAATTATTTTCAATCTCAATGGTGAACTGAATTTTTGGATGGAACTCGTTTAGTGAGCCAAGAACATCTTCAAATTGGTGTTTATTTACTATGGCAAAAATGTCATCGACATATTTTGCCACAAACCTAGGTTTTTCTACCATTTTACCAAGACGCTCATCAAGTAAATAATCAAGAACCAGGTCAGCAATAGTGGGTGAAAGCGGATTACCCATTGGCAGGAGACTTATCGCTCGGTTGGCGTCCAATTCTTGCCTCACAGCACTAAAAATAAAAACATCAGCTGGAACTTTTGCAAGGCTTTCAACTGTTAGGAGAGTAATTAAAAGTGTCCCAAATCTGCAACGCAAGAAACTCCAAAAGAAACCTCCGTTCAACTCTCAAATAAAAGAAAAGTGACTGGATTTTTGTAGGTGCCACATGTCGTGGAAAAAAGATTGACAGCTTGTTGTGTTCTCGGGCGAAAAAAAATTAACCTTGACGGTCCAGACGGCTTTAATTATTATTGTCATGATCTATGAAAGGATGAACTGTTTTTGCAGCGCCATCATAGTCGTGAGGGCGGAGTTATGGTTCGGAGTGCTATTTCCTAATATGGAACGAATGACCTCGAGTTTCCACCATCACGAATGACAGCAAATTCATACAAAAGTATTCTTGAAAGGGCTTTTACAAAGTTGAGTGAAATATTCTCTCAAGTAGACTTTTCAGCAGAATAACGCCCCAATTCACACCGTTAGAGCAGTTTCAGCCTGGATAAATGAACAAAACGTGGCATTGTTGCAATGGCCTCCCTATTCTCCAGACCTAAACATTATTGAGAATGGGTGGGTATGACTTGTTCGTGAGGTCTATAGGTCACGACAACTGTTTGAAAACAAAGAATCACTGAAAACAGCAATAAAAGAAGCCTGGACATAAATAAACTATAATTACTTACACCAATTTTACGAATCTATGCCTTATAGAATTTTTGAGGTTATCACAAATAAAAAGGGTTCTATTTATTATTAATACAATAAAAGAAAAATCAAACTATAAAACGAATGTGTTTTACTTTACCTTTTTTTTTTCATTTTCTCCTCATTTCCACTGATAAAACAGCTGAACCTTTTCTATTGACCCATCGGAAAAGGCTTTTTTTGGGGAGCATTGCAAAAACCTATTGAAATTTAACGACACGGTTGTTTTATTTTTGCTTCTTTCTTAAGGGTCACTATTTGAAAGTGCATCCTTTTTTAGGAGAAACAGGCTATTCGTTGTCGTTTACAGGGTGAACCTATTCTATTGACCGGCAGTGTATTTTTTGATTCGTGTTTTTATCTTTAAAAGATCTTCAAACAATTTTTGGCAAAACATAATTGAATTCAACTTTTGTTAACAAAATTAACTATCAATCCACGATCTCAATTCTGGAGACCATATTTTCATATTTGAAATTATGTTTCTAGGTGTAAAATGTACGATTTAAAAACTAGATTGTGTTTATTATACCAACTGAACTTTTGTAATTGTACCCGGGTTAAAAATACTCAACACCTCATGGTTTACAAAACCAACAGTTTAAATTTTAGTTTAAAATTACGCAGCATACAAATTTCAAAGTAACACTACTTTGAAATTTGCACAAAAAAAAAGAAAAAACGTCTGAGGCCACAAAATGTGGAAATTTTTCCAAAATTCTGTAGGGAAACTATTATTCCGAGTATCTCAACTGGTTTAAACGATTGAAATGAGAAAATTATGATTGCGTAGTACTTCATCAAGTAATAATAATAAAAACAAATAATACCCCCCAAAATCCAAAATAGGCACAATCGTATAAGTGCAAAATGATTACCTTAAATCAATGTCCTTTGAAAACATATTTGTTTCTGTTCTTGGATAACTTATTATACCCTGAGTATATAGCTTCTCTGCTATGGTCATCGTTTCTTTTGCAGATAGTTTAAGCTTTCGGGAACCAAGCTTTTCCATTTCAACAGTATCCATAGGTGTTGGCCTCCATTTATTTTTCGGCTTGACAGTTACATTTTCTACCTTAGCCTTAGGATCAGCTAAGCAAAGCATTAAATAATCTTCACAAGACTCTTTATCGAAGAGACGGTTTCTGGCCCAATTGAAATCAACAGTAAGGTCATCAATAGTGTGGGTGACTATAAGATTAAGATCATTAAAACATATTTTATAAAGAGAGCATAATTCTGCAAGCTTGAGTTTTCTGTTTGTAAAATTCAATATCGATTTTGTTTAAGGTGATTTTACCCAGCAGTCGGCTTTTTTTACTTTTAGACCGAAAGATTACCCATTACATTGCGGTTATTGAAAAAACATTAACAAAACCGCTGGTCGGAAAAGCCCTTCTTGGTTACTTTTCCAGTTACATTTTGTTCGAAATATACCTGTCCCATGTAATAGCCGTGGCGTGATGGTTACTGCGATGGACTGTCATGCCAGAGGTCTAGGTTCGATCCCCGGCCTCGCCACCTAACAATTTTTAAAATAAAACGGCTACTGTCTCTTAGAATTGACAAAACCTCCAAGAGTATCTCTTGTCATAGAAAAGTGCCGCTCACAGTAGCCGTTCGGATTCGGCAAAAAACTTTAGGCCCCTCAATTTCTGCAGACACGCACACAGGAATGGTTGAGAGTTGTAAGTCACTACGCCTTAGTTCTTCATGAGCTGTTGTGTCATCAAGTTTTATTTTTTTTTATACCTGTCCCACGAGGGATTTCTATGAACGGGGTATAAAATGAAAGCTAAGACCACCCTGTAGTCGTCTGCTATATTTGCATGTAAGTATTCGAAAAATGAAAGAATTCGCTTGACAATAGGATAAACGTTTACTTATACAGTCTGCTTTAGGGAGCAACAATTCTCTCATTTTGGGCCTTGAAAAGTACTTTTTAGCTCTAACTCTAATGATGAAAGTAATGCTTTATTCTGCCAAAAGTAGAATCAATAATATGTAAATGTAATCTCAGTTGTTTTTTTGTATTTTACTTTAAAATAGGAAAACGTCATCAATAATATTATTATTATTTATTGTATTATTCATACTAAAATGTCAGTTTCTTAGGCTTGACCATTCTTTATTCCGTCAATTTCATTAAATTTTTGAACAACAACAACAACAACAACAACAACTTAAAGGTGCTACCACCAATTTTTTTTACGAATTAATTTATTTAATTCGTTTTATTTTTGTTTGGCTGGAGATATAGCTATTTCAAGGGGTGCCGAGCCGCCTATCATCGGTCTCCTTTTTAGTGGTGCTAAGCTTTAATCCAATTTTGTGAAAAACTTTCTACATGCATTTTTCCACCGTACCTTATTTCGATAGACTACAATTCGTAGTATGTATCAAAGGAGGAAAGGTCGGAAAATCGGTAACAAACCAAACTATTAATCTATTATTATTTATTGTATTATTGATACTATAATGTCAGTTTATTAGACTTGGCCATTCTTTATTTTCAAGTCATCAATAATAATTTGATACGGGATGTTTTTTTAGGTTTCTTTTTCCTTCGTAGATTAATTTCTGACAGCTTCGAACACCAGTTGAATGCAGCCAAAAGTACTTGGCAGTAAATACTGCATCTTAAAGGAACACACCTTTTACATCAACCTATCATTCCTTGACGTGAAAATAGTGTGTAAAACGTGTGTAACGCAAATAAATCAAGCTTACAGAATCGATATTAATATCATCGAGTTTTTACCTTTGATTTTCCAAAAAGGCTCCGAAATAAAGGCTTCTACTTCTTTATAACGTTCAACAACAAAACCAAGAGTAGGAATCTGACAGCTTCCGTATGAAATGAGTTTATTGGCAATTTTCGCGGGAAACAAACGTTGAAGTCTCATTGTTTGTAAACGGGTTATAGCAGCCCCAGTTCTTAAGTCCAACTCAGTTCGTACATTGACAGCATCATTTAAAAATTTGTTTGGCTGATCTAAATTTGCTAGAGCTCTCCGCACACCTGCAGTAGTGATTTCTGAGAACTTTGCCCTATAAACAGGTATATTGGGCTTGATAGCTTTGCAAACTTCGATTATTTCAAAGCCAATACTTTCACCTTCTCGGTCGCAATCAGTCCAGATGATAAGTCCTTGGCACGATTTAATCTCCCTCTCTAGTGTCTTTTTGATTGGAAGAAAATCCTCAATACAACGTTTTTGAATAGTAGCATCAAAAAGCTGTAGCGGGTCACAGTTTTTCCAATTTTTATACGAAAATAAGAACTCTATTCCCAGTAAGTGACCAGAAACTGATGTCATTACCATTTTAGAGTTATTGCCGCGGACTGGTGTTTCAAACTCATAAATCTTGTTGTAAACTGATAGTCCTTCGCGCTAGAGAATAAAATGTTAATTGGATGTTTTGAAAACAAAATAAATAATTAATCACACCCTCCTGGCTGAACCATTCGAAAGCAATCCGGCTATAGTTTTGGCGGCATCATTTTTTTCGGCAACATTTAAATATTTCATTTCTTTATTTGGTTGTGTTTTAATAAAACGAATTCCAGCAGTAATTTTATGAAACTTTGAACATATTCTAATCATTACAATTCAAAATAGGTTATATATCTCGCTTTTGAATTATAAAATTTGTCTGCTGTTTTGTTGTATCTTTTGTTTCTGATGTAGTTCGTATCGTACCGTATTCTGAATCTGACCAAAGACCAAAAATAAAAGACACTCAAGAAGAAACCTCAGCTGTCATTCCGATTTGCATGTAATGGCCGCGTTCGG
Organism: Epistrophella euchroma; assembly: GCA_947049315.1. Lineage (NCBI taxonomy): Eukaryota > Metazoa > Arthropoda > Insecta > Diptera > Syrphidae > Epistrophella > Epistrophella euchroma. The sequence goes on along the minus strand of OX346245.1, from coordinate 105,391,615 downwards.
GGGGCAAGCCAAACCTATCCGGATAGGTTTGTGTTGTTGTAATCCCTTGTTGAAAAACTTCTAATGTCAGCTGATGCAACAACAACTCAAGGTATCTGAAATTTTTTGGGATAGGTGGATAGCATATCTCACTACCACCCGAACGCAAGCAATCTCGGATAAAACGCACACGAAGGATATGAACAAAAAAGCACACATGCATGTTTGGAACTTCCAATACAAACTCCTTCTTTATTCATATTCACACAATCAAAACTACTGAAGCAGAGGAGGTAGATTTGTGTACTGTGGTGGGTTCATGGCAAATTTATTGAATTTAAAGATATGAATCCTTCGTACGTTTCACCATCCAAAACCCATTTGTTTACATTTTTGTTTTTGTAATTTGGGTGCGCGTCGATAAATAGCTGAAAATTGCAACAAGAACGGAGAGTTGAACTGAGGAGCTGCTTATATGTGTGCGTTTAACGTGTGGTTTTTCACACACATACTTTGAAAAGCTTATGATGAGTCAGCTGATTGCTGTAGCTTGTGTGCAAACCGGAATGACAGCCGAGGATGCATTTATAATTCAGTTATCTTTGGTTCATGGTGTTGGGATGGATGTTGTTGCAAAAATTTTGCAAAAATTAGCTGAAGAAATATGAAAATATGGATATGTGACTAGAGTGATACTTACCTTGAGTATTTTTGATTAAGATTTTACGTAAATCACGGTCTAATTTTTGTTTTTTTTTTTTTAAATAAAATGAGTGTTAAATCATTATTATGGAAAGAATCAGCGAGTCTTATAATTCTAGCAAGAAATAGAACTACTGTGAATAAATACTTTGACTACGATGTAAATTGCACTATTCAATATCGACCCCTTTCAGCCAAATTATCGTAAGCTCCAAAATGCAAATTTTACATAAAACTAATTATTTAATTTTTTTCTGTGAATTTAGAGCAATCAAACCTTTTGTTAACTTTCAGTAACAGTGTTTTTAATAATGTTCAAAGCTGAAATATGATCTAGGTAATAATTGGTTTGTTGCTGAGCAAACAAAATACGATTTATCGCTTACGATGATTTGGCGGAAAGGGCTCGTTACATTTGTATTAGAAAATTAATTAATTTCATTCATATTTCAGGTCTTGATGTTTAAACGCTCTCAAAAAACTTCATTAATCCCGAATCACCTAGTTTTTCCTGGAGGTATAAAAGAATCTCTGGATGAGTCGCTGCATTGGATAAAATATTTCAAGAAAGTGGGATTGCAGGATAAGTTTTTAAATGACCTTACTCTTGTCCATGGGCAAAGACCTGAAATTTTCAAAAAACGGACACCTCATTCTATCGAAAAGTAAGCTTGTTTATTGGTCAAATATTTTACTTTTTTTTTAGTTTAGAAGACAGTAGGAGTGTTCAGTGAGGCTGTTCCGAACAGTTTGGAACAGTTTAGAATATGATATTCAAACCCGGTATTGGGTTTTGGACAAACTTTACATTAAACTGTGGTATGCTGTTTACATTCCAATGAAAGGGTGCAATCAAGATACCTACCAAACGCTTTCGGTTTGTGTTTCTATCTGAATATAGGAGTACAGATTAATACCTAGAATAATTTCATATGTATGAAATCGTCTAATCGAAATGCCAGCACATTGAGATTTTCTTAAATTTTGTGAGAATCTTCTTTAGGGTTTCAAAGATGGAAATCCAAGGTTATTTAATTTTCGCAAGGTCCAGTCAGCCCCTGTCCCCTTTGAAACATTAGGAAATCGTTATTTTTATGCTTAAATGTTTTTGTTTCTTGAAATGTTTCTAATAAAAATGTCTGTACGTTTAAGATGCCATTTTAAAGCTGAAAAATAGTAGTTCTTAAGAAAAATATGCAAATTTTACAACAAATTTTTGAACAACAACAACAACAACAACAACAACAACAACAACTTAAAGGTGCTACCACCAATTTTTTTTACGAATTAATTTATTTAATTCGTTTTATTTTTGTTTGGCTGGAGATATAGCTATTTCAAGGGGTGCCGAGCCGCCTATCATCGGTCTCCTTTTTAGTGGTGCTAAGCTTTAATCCAATTTTGTGAAAAACTTTCTACATGCATTTTTCCACCGTACCTTATTTCGATAGACTACAATTCGTAGTATGTATCAAAGGAGGAAAGGTCGGAAAATCGGTAACAAACCAAACTATTAATCTATTATTATTTATTGTATTATTGATACTATAATGTCAGTTTATTAGACTTGGCCATTCTTTATTTTCAAGTCATCAATAATAATTTGATACGGGATGTTTTTTTAGGTTTCTTTTTCCTTCGTAGATTAATTTCTGACAGCTTCGAACACCAGTTGAATGCAGCCAAAAGTACTTGGCAGTAAATACTGCATCTTAAAGGAACACACCTTTTACATCAACCTATCATTCCTTGACGTGAAAATAGTGTGTAAAACGTGTGTAACGCAAATAAATCAAGCTTACAGAATCGATATTAATATCATCGAGTTTTTACCTTTGATTTTCCAAAAAGGCTCCGAAATAAAGGCTTCTACTTCTTTATAACGTTCAACAACAAAACCAAGAGTAGGAATCTGACAGCTTCCGTATGAAATGAGTTTATTGGCAATTTTCGCGGGAAACAAACGTTGAAGTCTCATTGTTTGTAAACGGGTTATAGCAGCCCCAGTTCTTAAGTCCAACTCAGTTCGTACATTGACAGCATCATTTAAAAATTTGTTTGGCTGATCTAAATTTGCTAGAGCTCTCCGCACACCTGCAGTAGTGATTTCTGAGAACTTTGCCCTATAAACAGGTATATTGGGCTTGATAGCTTTGCAAACTTCGATTATTTCAAAGCCAATACTTTCACCTTCTCGGTCGCAATCAGTCCAGATGATAAGTCCTTGGCACGATTTAATCTCCCTCTCTAGTGTCTTTTTGATTGGAAGAAAATCCTCAATACAACGTTTTTGAATAGTAGCATCAAAAAGCTGTAGCGGGTCACAGTTTTTCCAATTTTTATACGAAAATAAGAACTCTATTCCCAGTAAGTGACCAGAAACTGATGTCATTACCATTTTAGAGTTATTGCCGCGGACTGGTGTTTCAAACTCATAAATCTTGTTGTAAACTGATAGTCCTTCGCGCTAGAGAATAAAATGTTAATTGGATGTTTTGAAAACAAAATAAATAATTAATCACACCCTCCTGGCTGAACCATTCGAAAGCAATCCGGCTATAGTTTTGGCGGCATCATTTTTTTCGGCAACATTTAAATATTTCATTTCTTTATTTGGTTGTGTTTTAATAAAACGAATTCCAGCAGTAATTTTATGAAACTTTGAACATATTCTAATCATTACAATTCAAAATAGGTTATATATCTCGCTTTTGAATTATAAAATTTGTCTGCTGTTTTGTTGTATCTTTTGTTTCTGATGTAGTTCGTATCGTACCGTATTCTGAATCTGACCAAAGACCAAAAATAAAAGACACTCAAGAAGAAACCTCAGCTGTCATTCCGATTTGCATGTAATCTCGGATAAAACGCACACGAAGGATATGAACAAGAAAGCACACATGCATGTTTGGAACTTCCAATACAAACTCCTTCTTTATTCATATTCACACAATCAAAACTACTGAAGCAGAGGAGGTAGATTTGTGTACTGTGGTGGGTTCATGGCAAATTTATTGAATTTAAAGATATGAATCCTTCGTACGTTTCACCATCCAAAACCCATTTGTTTACATTTTTGTTTTTGTAATTTGGGTGCGCGTCGATAAATAGCTGAAAATTGCAACAAGAACGGAGAGTTGAACTGAGGAGCTGCTTATATGTGTGCGTTTAACGTGTGGTTTTTCACACACATACTTTGAAAAGCTTATGATGAGTCAGCTGATTGCTGTAGCTTGTGTGCAAACCGGAATGACAGCCGAGGATGCATTTATAATTCAGTTATCTTTGGTTCATGGTGTTGGGATGGATGTTGTTGCAAAAATTTTGCAAAAATTAGCTGAAGAAATATGAAAATATGGATATGTGACTAGAGTGATACTTACCTTGAGTATTTTTGATTAAGATTTTACGTAAATCACGGTCTAATTTTTGTTTTTTTTTTTTAAATAAAATGAGTGTTAAATCATTATTATGGAAAGAATCAGCGAGTCTTATAATTCTAGCAAGAAATAGAACTACTGTGAATAAATACTTTGACTACGATGTAAATTGCACTATTCAATATCGACCCCTTTCAGCCAAATTATCGTAAGCTCCAAAATGCAAATTTTACATAAAACTAATTATTTAATTTTTTTCTGTGAATTTAGAGCAATCAAACCTTTTGTTAACTTTCAGTAACAGTGTTTTTAATAATGTTCAAAGCTGAAATATGATCTAGGTAATAATTGGTTTGTTGCTGAGCAAACAAAATACGATTTATCGCTTACGATGATTTGGCGGAAAGGGCTCGTTACATTTGTATTAGAAAATTAATTAATTTCATTCATATTTCAGGTCTTGATGTTTAAACGCTCTCAAAAAACTTCATTAATCCCGAATCACCTAGTTTTTCCTGGAGGTATAAAAGAATCTCTGGATGAGTCGCTGCATTGGATAAAATATTTCAAGAAAGTGGGATTGCAGGATAAGTTTTTAAATGACCTTACTCTTGTCCATGGGCAAAGACCTGAAATTTTCAAAAAACGGACACCTCATTCTATCGAAAAGTAAGCTTGTTTATTGGTCAAATATTTTACTTTTTTTTTAGTTTAGAAGACAGTAGGAGTGTTCAGTGAGGCTGTTCCGAACAGTTTGGAACAGTTTAGAATATGATATTCAAACCCGGTATTGGGTTTTGGACAAACTTTACATTAAACTGTGGTATGCTGTTTACATTCCAATGAAAGGGTGCAATCAAGATACCTACCAAACGCTTTCGGTTTGTGTTTCTATCTGAATATAGGAGTACAGATTAATACCTAGAATAATTTCATATGTATGAAATCGTCTAATCGAAATGCCAGCACATTGAGATTTTCTTAAATTTTGTGAGAATCTTCTTTAGGGTTTCAAAGATGGAAATCCAAGGTTATTTAATTTTCGCAAGGTCCAGTCAGCCCCTGTCCCCTTTGAAACATTAGGAAATCGTTATTTTTATGCTTAAATGTTTTTGTTTCTTGAAATGTTTCTAATAAAAATGTCTGTACGTTTAAGATGCCATTTTAAAGCTGAAAAATAGTAGTTCTTAAGAAAAATATTTTAATTCATATACCTACCTAGTCAATACCAAACAATATCAAACACAGTGCTAAAAATTCGCGTTTTTTAGTAATTTTTCGTGATCTTCAACTGATTCCAGTGTCTACTGTAGAATTTAAGTATCTAATATTTATTAGATTATAAGTGCACATGTCGTAGAAGAACTAAAATCCTCAATGGATAAGTTTGGCCTACTCTACCTACAAAAAATATCATATTGAAAATTGAAATTATTGGAAAAATCGCAAATTGAAATATCTGTTGGTAACGTGAAATTTCGCACTCGGTTCTTTTTCTATGAATTTTAATACCTAAATGTAAAAATTTGTAAGAAATTTCACGTTACAAAAAGACCTATGTATGTATATCGAATCGGTGAGTGAAACAGTAAAAGCGCATTGTAGACTAATTAAAAAGAAAAACAAGGTGTTTTTGTATAGTGTTTTTTTTTTTTTTTTTTAATATAATATTTGGTTCATTATTAAGTCATAAACATTAGCTGAACCGACAGACGTTGGACTGTCTTAGTTATAAATGTTCAATTAGAATAAATCGAATAAATAATTTAAAAAAATATTTCAAAAACATTCCTTTCTGTAATGCTTTTTGATAGACAATATTGTTGGTTTTTGTTTTGTTTCTGGCGCATAAATAAATAATATTGATGGTTTTCCGACGCAGGAACAGGTGACGTACAGTTTTTTCAAAACCTACCTTCTGCTTTTTTGCATTTGCAATTATATTTTTTAGTATATTTAAACAGGAATAATTTCTTTGTGGTAGGGAGATACAACATTCGCCGGAGCACCAGTTCAGGTATAGAGAATTAGCAAAAACAAAACAAAAAAAAGTAAGGAAATACTTGGGGGGCACACCAGATGAGTGGGTACCTACTTCTAGTTGATTTACCATCAGGTGAAGAAGGAAATAATTAAACGTTATGGCTTATAAAAAAATCTAGTTGAACATATTACACACTGATAAATTTTTATATTTCCATTTTTTTTTTATTACGTGTAGATAAGAAGATAGAGGCGAAACAATCCTCTCAATTAATCCTTGCATGTTTTTTTTAGTATACTTACTTACTTAGGTCCTCAGACCTGTTAAGTCCGTGGGGGACCCCTAGAGGGGCATAGGGCCTCAACTACGCCTACGCGCCATCGCGTGCGGTTTCCAGAAATGTGTTTCAGCTCCCTCCAACTCTTGCCTAGTTGCGCTGATTCCTCCTCAATTGTTCTACGCCATGTCGCCCTTCTTGTGTGAGCGGATTCCAATGCATTGCTTGCGTTGCATCCACTGCCACTTTCGACGTCGTATAATAGAGTCGATAGGTTCCTGGCCGGTTCTTTTGAGGAGCTCTTCGTTGGAAATACGATTGGGCCAGAAAATCCTAAGTATGTTTCGTAGACATCTATTAACGAACGTTTGCAGCTTCTTAGTGACAGCTGCTGTAACCTTCTAGGTGCTGCATCCATAAAGCAGTACGGATTCCACATTGGAGCGGAACAGTCGTAGCTTGGTCCTCAAACTGAGAGAGTTATTCCTCCATATATTTTTTAACATACGGTTACTGATGTCTTATTCGGTACCGCCATCGGTAGAGATGATACTTCCAAGGTATTGAAAGTTCTGTACTTTCTCTACCGGCTGCTAGGAGATATTTATAAGAGAAGATGTCTGGGTTCCGAGGCTCATCATTTTTGTTTTGCCGATATTGATATTTAGCCCCACGGAATCATTTGTACTCGCACGCCTCTTAGTTAATAAGTTTCAATCTTGATCATTTTCCTACCCAGGTTGTCCACCAATTGTTCGGCTGCACGTTAAGGACCGGACTTTCCACAAATAGATCCGCACTTTATTGTCTTTATTTCGGTTTGCAAGGGTTGTCAACATGTCAAAATTTGAATGATCTATATCTGAGATTTGTTGGATGTTGGTGTTTCGGGACCGTGAAGTTTTCCGTGGTAGTAAATGTACCCCGCCTTAAAACCTTACAAACTGGTGCACCAGAACTTTAACTATAACTCCAAGGGTAGGTAGTCGGATAAACCGCTTTTTATAGTCCTGAACTCCGGGTGTTTTGTAGTAGCCCATATAAGGTGTTCACCAAGTTGTCAGACCTACTTAACTGAACTGGAGATTCCACCGTTGTTTTTATCTAGATAATTCTTCATGTCACCTTTTGAAAATGCTTGGAAATGAATCTTAAATTTTGTTTAATATCACTAGTGTACATAAATGTACATAACGTATGTATGTATCTAAAATGGAAAAAAGACAGATTTTACAAAATAAGGCAAATTTAAGACATAAACATTTTTTTTTGTTATTTTTACATTATCTGCATTGAAATTTCTGACTAAATTTAATTATTTTTATTTTGTAGAGAAATCGCATTGCGTATTACTGCTATTCGGGAAACATTTGAAGAAGTTGGTTTGTTTTTGTGCCGACGGAAAGACGACTTCAGCATCAATAAAGAATACGGAGCATTTAATGAAGACTTCGACAGAAAACATTGGCAAAAAGAAGTACATAACGATCCCGCAAAGTTTTTAAAAATGTGCGAAGAATTAAATGTGTATCCAGATCTGTGGAGTTTGTATGAATGGTCTGTTTGGTTTACACCGGCATCAGACAAGAAAAGGTAAAATATGATGATACATTTTTTTCTAACTAAAATGATACATACCTATTTTTGGCACAGAGTTTTATTGTAAAATCAATTGTACAAAGTATTTCGCAAAAGAACCTATTAAAAGTTCTTATGGTTTTTTGTTTTAAAAAAGACAAGAACAAATGGAATGGTTTACAATAAAAAAAAATTAAACCAAAGGCAAAATTACAATATTCTGCTAAAGCTTCTTTCTAGCACAGACATCTACTCTATTGTTTTTAAATCAATTTATTTTAATGCATACACAAGGTGTTTTGCATAAGATGCGGCAAAAGGATTGTAAGTTGGGTCAATACAAGAACATAACCGTATGTGAGTAGAGTCTTTGTCCCCTCTGTTTAGACGTGTACAAATCGTATGGGAGGGGGGTCTCCTTTATAAAAAAAAAAAAAAAAATTAATTTCAAATAGAAAGGAAAATCAGTAAAAAGGTAACGCTTAAAATGTTACGGTATACTTTTTTAAAACTAGAAATCCATTCTTTTATTAAATTGTTTTAGTAAAACATTTTTGAAAAATTATAGTCAAACAGATACTCAAACGAGTTACAGTTCTTACTTTTAGTAAAACTTCTGAACATCAATCTCTCTATGGCAACTCTGTAATTCCTCCATCGCATGCTTTTTTTTGCTCTTGCTTTTCCTTCTTCTTCTGCTGGTCGGACTCTTCTCCATGACCCCTAATTAAGTTCGATTATTATTTTGAAGGAGTGCCTTGTGTTGATCGCAGTGTCTTCTGTTGAACGTTTGGAACTAGCCAACACAATATTTCACCAGGCGGAAAATTTAATCAACCTGAATTCGCTACTGGAGGTGGTGTCGTACAGTTTAAACTTCCCGACTGCACTACCAAAGATGTCGTATCTTCATAGCTTCCCAAAAATCGCCTAAAACAATTTTAATTTTATAAAATTAATATCATAGCTAGGGCATTGCACATACATTTGTTTATATTTTATGTCCAGGAACTCGTAGAGTTCAAATTTAATCCATCAAAATCAAAATTCAGCTACTTAGGCTTATTTACTTAAAAATTGTTTAATATTTTAAACTTGCAGATTTCAAACAGCATTTTACTTAGTAGCTCTCAACGACAAGCCAAATCTACTCAGTGAAGAAAAAGAAGTGACTGAAGTTTTGGTAAGAAAAAATTGGTTTAGGAAAATTACAATAACTGAAATTAGTTCATGTTTAGATTTACATAATACATATATTTTTTTTTTAACGAAGTTTCTATTTCGTTAGATATAATTTCATTATAGTTTTCATTATTATTTTGTCGTGTTGTCAAGATTACAAATTTTCACATTTAGAGATTTATCTTTGTCATATCACATCACATGGTGGCTCCATGAGAAAGATTTCATAGAAAACTGTATTGCATTCTATGAAAATTGCTCATGGAGGCTACTTATAGTATTCTATCAAAAATTTCTTGCCACACATTGCTTTGCTCATAGAAAGTATTCTATGAAGAAGCAATTTTCGCTATGAAATTGGTGGGTTTGTTTCAATTTTTTTTTGTTTTGTGTTTCTTGGAATGTAATTAATTAATTGTAGGTGCCAAAAGAAAGTTTTGGTCTTTTTCTTGTGGATTTAAGCAAAATCAACAATAAATCAATTCATTTAATTGTTTTAACTTCATAACTTTGCCCTGTGAAATTTTTGAGACAGATGAAATAGAAAGCTATTAAAATTCCCAACCAACATTTCATGGTATTCTATCACTCTCTCTTTCTATTAGAAGTGATAGATGGTAATCTATGGAATATTTCAGGTGGAGACCCGGTGTCACACAAAGTATGAAATACATAACGATCTTTTCGCGATAAAAAATAAGTCACAGATATAAATAACTAAAATAAATAAATAAATTTGGTGGCACAACAGCTCATGAAGAACTAGGGCCTAGTGACTTACAACTCTCAACCATTCCTGTGTGCGTGTCTGCAGGAATGGAGGGGACCTACAGTTTATTGCCAAATCCGAACGGCTAACGAGCGGCACTTTTCGGTGACAGGAGATACTCTTGGAGGATTTGTCAATTTCTCGCAAGAGGCAGTAGCCGTTTTTTCTTTTAAATAAATAGGTGCCGAGGCTGGGGATCGAACCTTAGACCTCCGGAATGACAGTCCATCGCACTAACCATCACGCCACGGCTACTACAAAGTCACAGATATGCGCAATGAAAACACAGGGCTGAGTTCCCAGTACAAATAAAAAAAAAATAAATTAAATTAATTTGGTGGTACAAGGCTGAGGGCCGTGCGTGTCTCCAGAAATGAAGAGGGCCTACAGTTGAATGCCGAATCCGAATGGCTAAGGTGAGCAGCACTTTTCTATTACAAGAGTTAGGCTAATATCACACGAGCGGCTTTTTCTGCGCTTCCATTTGGAAGTACGTCCTGAGAACCAAAAAAACTTATATGAATGGATGGATACACGATTGGTTTCGTCCGCGCGTCCAACTTTGTCGATTGTTTGAATCTTATGCCACGCAAATTGTAAAACGGCATTAGGGGTACTGTCGTAAATTAGTATGGTCACACGAGCATCCAATTGGACGCGCTTCCAGATAATTTTCAGATGACTTTTTTTTGTGTCTTTTATTTTTATCTTTTTAGTGGGTCGATTGCCTATGCCGACGACGTCGCAATATCGGTATCTGGGAAACATCCACAAGTTCTTTCGGAACTCCTACAAAATGCTTAAAACAGGCTTACCAATTGGGCAAAGCACTGTGGCTTGGACGTCAACCCACATAAAACGGAACTAGTACTCTTTACGAGAAGGTACAAAATTCCTCAAATTAGCCCACCCAAAATTAAAGGAATACCCCTAAGCTTTTCCGACCAAGCCAAATATTTAGGCCTTATTTTAGACAAAAAACTAAATTGGAAGGCAAATATTGATGAAAGAGTAAGGAAGGCTACTGTAGCACTCTTTACTTGTAACAAGGCCATAGGCTCAAAGTAGGGCTTATCTCCAAAAATAACCCACTGGCTATACCTATACCTCGATAATCAGACCGATACTCACATATGAAGTTGTCGTATGGTGGACCGCAGTGGACAAGATGGTAAATTTGAATAAACTCATTAAAGTCCAGCGGTCAGCAGGTATGTGCATCACGGGAGCACTTCGCTCAACACCAACAGCAGCTTTAGAAGTACTTCTGAACCTAACACTTCTTGACATTTTCTCCAAAATGGTGGCAGCCAACTCATGCGTGAGGCTTAGAGCCACCTCTGAATGGATCAGTAACAACATTGGTCATACTACTATTTTAGACAATTTCAGATCTATCCCAGATCGCTTAGACTATACCACCCCAAAAATGGTATTCGATAAAAACTTCCATATTTCTATCCCCTCAAGATCCTTTTGGGAAGAAGGAGGACCTCAAGAAGAAAACACGATACACTTCTATACAGACGGTTCAAAGACAGACAACGGCGTTGGAAGTGGTATCTATTCGAAACAACTGAATCTCAGTCTATCATATAGACTTCCCAATCAATGTAGTGTGTTCCAAGCAGAAGTAATGGCGATAAAAGAGGCATTATCCTGGCTCAAAGAAAACGTTATATCTTGTAAGGATATACGCATCTTCTCAGACAGCCAAGCCGCCCTCAAATCTCTCGCGTCTGTGTCCACTAACTCAATCACAGTCCACGACTGTCGATCATCTCTGAACGAGATGACAGAACAGTTTAACATTCACCTCATTTGGGTGCCGGGCCACAGGGATATTCCGGGAAATTGCAGGGCTGATGAACTCGCCAAAAACGGAACACTTCTGCCCACTGTTAGACAGAGACACAACATAGGAACACCACTTGCTACATGTAAACACCTTTTCAAACAATATGCTCTAGAATCAACAAATGCTAGATGGTTACAGGGCACCACCTGACTAGCAACAAAACAAATATGGCCATGCATGGACCTGAAGCGGTCAAAAGGCCTGATTTTCCTGAGCAGTCAAAGTATAAGCTCCACAATTGGAGTCATAACAGGACACTGCCTCGTAGGTAGACACGCTATGAGGCTGGGGGTCTACACAAGTGACTTCTGTAGAAGCTGCATGGACGAGGAAGAAGAGGAAACAGTCCAACATCTTCTATGTACATGTCCGGCACTCTCCAATAGAAGGAACACCTACCTCAGTAATCCCTTCTTTGATAATACCAGCGAACTGGCAACGATCGACACAAGATGTCTCTCAAATTTCATTAAAAGCTCAAAATGGTTTGTTTAATTTTGTAACTCTCCCATGAGTAACTTTCTTTTAGTGGTATCACAATGGACCCTTGGGGTCTAAGTGAGTCAACAACATCTAGACGGCCACTCTAACCTAACCTAACCTAGTGGGTCGATATATTTTGCTGAAATTTTCACAGATAATATAAATAATGTATCAAAAATTAAATTAAAAAAATTGAGTTCCTATATTACCTTTGAGCTGAGATAACGGCAATATTAGAACCCTTGCTCATATCTTTTTAATGCATGCATGGTTTAATTTAGTTTTATCTTATTCCGATTATTTTGATACTTTATTTGATATTTTACGTGCACCTTTATCGAGAAATCGGATAAAATACATAGAAAAAGTGTTTTTGGTTCATTGCTCTCTGTAGTCTACCAGTGGAGAAAGGTTTGTTAATTGCAAAATTGTGGCAATTTTAAAAGTTAAGCTTTTTTAAAAAAAAATTATATCTTTCGTTGTAATGATTCGATTTTCAAAATAGAGGTCTTAAAACAAAGATACAATTTTGAGGAAATATACCCCTTTCCACCCTAAAAACGTAATGGAAGAGCAATTGAATTTGATTCCTGGAATTTTAAATTGAAAAGTTGATGTAAAATGTCAGAAATTTGAACCGAACCCTTGCCTAAAATAATGCTGGTAATTTCAAAGGCATAAACCTAACGAGAGAGGCGATGGAGGTTATTTAATCAGTTTATAAGCAAAAAAGTATTCTAAATTCAAAAGTTGATGAAAATTTTCAGAATTTTGAAAAACTATATTCAACATTGTTATTGCCCCAACTCCCCTCTACAAAAATGTTATACATTTTATAGGGCTTATTACAACAGGGAAGGCGGTAGGGGCCGTTTTTTGAATTTTCACCCACTAATTCTATATTAATTTGATTTATCAACCACAGAAAAGGAACTAAATTAGTAAAATATTCCATCCGCGCGTACAAAAAGAAGTTCGTGTGACATCAAGAGAGTTTTATACTGGACGCGCTTCCAAATGGAAGTTCGTCCATTTGGACGCTCGTGTGGCATTGGCCTTAATCTTGGAGGATTAATCACTTCCTCTGAAGAGGCAGTATCTCTGAAAAAAAAAAAAAAAACACCCTGTATATCACTTCTAATGAAAATTATTCCACTCTAAACATAAGGAATAGATATTTTCCAAACTTGCAATAAATTCCCATCGAGAGCAGATTCCCCTGGAATTATTTTCTTGCACCCGTTGAAGAACTGTAGTTTGTTGATATGTTTTCGATTTTGAAATTTAATGCAAAAGAAATAGTTGTGAACAATTTTCTAACCAAATCAATAAAATTTCGTTTAATAGTTTTTACTACTTATTTAATAATAATATCCGTCTTTTCTTAGAAATTTTATTAATCTGAAAAGCTTTTGAAAAAAAAAACGACGTGCAACATATTCAGTCGACTGTGTTGAAACAATATTCTCCGTGTAATAAAAAAAATAAGCGAAATAAATGTAAAAATAAAAATAAAAATTAACTTTTTTCATTTTAAAATTTATTTAAAAATATTTTTTAAAACTATTTTTAATAAAAAAAAAAAACCTATAACATATTCCTTGCGTTCGAGAAACTATAGGAACATTTTTAAATGCTTTCAGTTGTTGTTGCAGCAGCTGGCTAGCACGAACGCTCTTTTTGCATATGTGAATTTTATAGTTTTCAATCTTTCCATAGTTATATTATTCTTCGACAGTAAAATAATAAATTGGTAGTCATTTATTGTTGTTGCATTGCGTGATTTAAACCGGCTGGTTAAGGCTAACCGCCATATTATTCACTCGATACATCCAGATTTAAATTTAAACCAGATGAATTTACATTGAATTTGTATGATTTACATCCAGATTTAAGTTTTAATCTGGATGTTTTGAGTGAATAATATGGCAGTAAGTATTGTTTTTTTTTTAACTATTCGAGTTTGAGATATCTTTTCGACTAACTGGTTTTTCATTACCCACACGGATTTATTTTTTGCTTGTATAAGCAGTGTTTTAACAGTTTAATTCGATTAAATTTAAACAGAACTCCATGGAGCATTAAAAGCAGTTAAACTCGGGTGCAAACTCAAAATACAAAATACAAAAAATTCGGCCCTATTAAGGTATTCCGTCGGAGCGGAAAATTCTCCTCGATGTCGGAGGATATCGGAAGAAATCCTTATGAATCTGTCAAAAATGTCACTTAAAGACGCACCTCATCACAATGCAACGCAAAACACCGGTGTGGGTTCCATAATTTTGGAAAAATCCTCCGGCTAGTATGAAATCGGAGAATTTTCCGCTCCGACGGATATCTCAGTAGGGCCGATTAAAAACATATTTACAAATGTCAAATTATTTACCTATATAACGTGCCTTTTAAATGTCTATTCAATTAATTTTAAACAGTTTTACATGCATTGTACTTATTTTTATTCCACCGAGTTTGATGTATTTTTTTTAAGTGAATATTATGGAGATAAGTTTCGGGTCTAAAAAAATTCGTATTAAACGACGAGTTAAAAATTCACTTCAACTCTATTTACACTTAAACTGCCATATTATTCACTCGATACATCCAGATTTAAATTTAAATCCAGATGAATTTACATTGAATTTGTATGATTTACATCCAGATTTAAGTTTTAATCTGGATGTATTAAGTGAATAATATGGCGGTAAGTCAATAATATCGCTATAATTGTAAAATATTGCTTAATATGTTAAACAATATTGTATTGTATGTTAGTTGCGGCTTAATCATTGGTGAATTGTTATGATGTGATTAGGCCGATTTTATTCACTCAAAGTTGAACATAACTTGATGATTTTTATTCTCAACTTGTGAGTTTGTTTTTATTCACACAAAATTTACGTTTTTAACTTTCGATTTTCAAGTCTAGAGTTGATCAATTTTAGATTTTGTCAACTCCCGGAAAAAGTTGAAGTTGACCGAGCAAACTTAGGGCGATTTTCTTCACTTAAAGTTGAACACAACTTGAGGACTTTTATTTTCAACTTTCGATTTTGTATTTATTCACTCAAAGTTGACAGTTTTAACTTCCGATTCTCAACTCTAGAGTTTATCAACTTTCGATTTCCTCAACTCCCGAAAAAAGGAGAAGTTGGCAAGCAAACTTGAGATTTTCCATTAGAATTTAGATTTTTGGTTTATTAACATTTATATTTTTGCTTTTAATATCCAGAATAAAATAATTTAGAGCTACAATGTTTCGAGGGAACTATTATTTGCAAAGTAAGGAAGGCATCATTGCTTTGGGAACCGAAGATGAAGAAGACGAAGAGTTTTGAATTCTTTATATTTTTTCCCGCCCGGCCGCGGCACGGCAGTGGTGCGATACTGAAAACCTTGGCAATTAATATTATTTTAAATTAATAACTGTCAATAGAGATAATCCCAAAACTTATATTTCAAATTAATTACAATAAATTCAAATCAACAATTGAAACTGATATATCTGTCGCAAATATCCCAGGGATTTTTTGAAAAACTAGAGTTTGCCAACATTTAAATTTCAACTCTTGAGTTGATTATTTGAGTAGTGAAGAAAAGCAATTTTTAACTTGCCGCCCAAACATATTGAAAAACTTCAAATTAAATAGCATAATGAATCAAAATTAAAATTGAAAATGACATTTCTGTTTTATTTTCACAAATATCCCAGGGATAATTCAATTGGGGAGTTGAGAAAAATAGAGTGAAAAAAAAATTCAAACTTGCATTTCAACTCTCCAGTTTTACTAAACTCTCGAGTTGATCAACTTGGAAGTTTGCCTCAAGTTGAGCAATAGTGAACAAAATGGCCCTTATGATTTTCTCAACTCCCGGACCGAGCAAACTTGAGAGTTTCAATAAAAATCTTGTTTTTGATGTGAAACACAAACCACGTCGCGACGTTGGTTAGAATAGAATTTCGGAAATAAATGGGTCGTGTATTCGATTTATTCATTTTCTCAACGGTAAGTGCATTTTCTAAACTATTAAATGTACGAACTATTTCATTCGTTTATTTTTTAAATGGTTCGTGAATTTGTGTGAGGGATTTTTATAAAAGGATTTTTTTTTTTGGGAATTTAAAGCGCATAGTAGCAGGAAGTAGGTATTTTGGTTTTGTATGCAAAAGGAAATCTTTTCGCAAACTAATTGAATACATATCTACTACAAATATCTTTTGGCGCGAATGTATTCGTTTGAATACAATTATGCCCATTCTCCTTTATTTGTTTCAATCTGTCAGGCGTCCCAGGACGGTTCACTTTTTTTTTTCATTTAAGAGCCCTTCACCTAAATGTGGGAACTATTTGTAGAACCTATTCATCATCTGAGATTCTCACCCCAAGGTTTAAACATCAGATAATAAAAAAAGTACAATCCAATAATCCACAAAAAAAAAACATCCACCACGCACCACCGCACCACCGTTTACTCCTTCAAGTCAGAAAGAAACACACGCAACGGTTGAACTCAGCATTGAAGTGTGTGTGCGGTGCGTGCATTGTTGCTTTTTTTTTTTCTTTTTACTGTAGGTCAATAGAAACAAAAAAAAAAAAAAAATTGAATACGATCATTGTATATATATTCTATAGTACTCTCATGGAACGGAAACTTTTAGTACTGCGTGTGCTCTACAGGAGACGCTGTCGACACCACAAACCATGAGAGACTGATAGTGGAGACCTTAGAATTAGGTGAGGAAAAGGATTTCGACAAGTAGTAAGAGTGAGAGGTTTGTATTAATTTTAGTCTGACAACAATTAAGTGGAGTAAGTGAGAAAAATAAATCAGCTGGTAGCGTCGTGGCAACGAGGTTTTTTTTGTCGTAGGTAGCTATAGAATATATGACAGGAGGTATTCTCCCGCTTTTTTTTTTTGTTGCAATTTGATAATTTGATTTGGAATTTTCAATTCTTTGTGAAAGCTGAAAGCAACGTTGCTAAATTTCACGATTTCACAAAGTTTTCGAATATGCTTGAAATAGATTTTTGGCTGTAGGTATATAAATAGTTATTTGTTATTTTTTTTAGTTTGGTGACGTCACAAGAATCTAAGATGGCGACATCGGTGTATGCAATAAGCATATTTTGTAGGTATCTGTCAACGTGGGTAGTTGGGCAAGTGCATGCATTACGTATGTTGGTAGATACATATAAAGGGTGTTTTGTATAAAATGTGACAAAAGAGTGGGCTTTTAGCTTGAATTGAGACAAGAAAAAAAAATCGTATGGGGAAGGGGGTCTATTTCCGTTTGTTTAGGTGGGAAAGCCAAGTTTTTTAAAAATTGTCTTGAAATAAAAATAAAATTATTAAAAAAGAATATTATATCATTAAAATATAATGATATACATATACCTTTTTTGTAACCAGAAATTCATTTTTTTATCTTGTTTTCAGAGAATGTTTTTTTTTTTTTAATTATTTTAAAACTCAAAATTTTGAAAAAAAAAAATTAAAAACTAAATTTTTTGTCGAATTCCTTTTAACAAAAAAAATAGATTTGTTTAGAAGAAAAAAATCGATTTTTTTGTTTTAAACATTCGATCAATTGTTAAACAAATACCTAAATAAATAAATGTTTAAATGTTTTCTAGTTTTTGTAAAAAATTTAAAATAACAAAAGTTAGTTTTCCTAGGTTTTCCTTATATTCGATACTAAAAAAATTATGATGTGCCAATGTTTTAAATATAAGTTTACAGGTACAAATTATCTATTTATTTATTTTTATGAAAGTTTTGAAAAAAAAATTTTTACCAACTTTTTTTTTGATTTTTAAGAACTTGCACTTCCTAGATTACGAATATGCTTTTTTGAAGTGGCTAGGTCGTTTAGTTTAGCCGCAATTCAATTTTAAAGGTGTAAACTTTGATGCCTCTAGGACGTCTAGTTTAGCCGCAAATCGCGTTTAAAGATAAAAGTCGATTTTTTGTACAATGCGATACATCAATTGAAAGGTGGCACTTCCTAGATCACAAATTTGCATGTTTGAAGTGGCTAGGTCTTTTAGTTTAGCCGCAATTCAATTTTAAAGGTGTACTTTGATGCCTCTAGGACGTCTAGTTTAGCCGCAAATCGCGTTTAAAGATAAAAGTCGATTTTTTGTACAATGCGATACATCAATTGAAAGGTGGCACTTCCTAGATCACAAATATGCATGTTTGAAGTGGCTAGGTCTTTTAGTTTAGCCGCAATTCAATTTTAAAGGTGTAAGCTTTGATGCCTCTAGGACGTCTAGTTTAGCCGCAAATCGCGTTTAAAGATTTTGTTTCGATTTTTTATATTATGCGATGCGTAAATTTTTTTAAAAACTTTTTTGAGTATTTCAGAATTTTTTTCTTTTAAAATGAATTATTAGCGTTACCGATACGATTTTTCGAAAAAAATCACCAATTTTATTTTTTTGAATACCTTCATATGTTTTCGTTCTCAAAATTGACATACAAAATTTATTTATTTTATTCTTACGACTTTCCAACGTTTTTTCTATTTTAAAATCTTTTTTTTAATTGCCCCTACTATAAGGGGAAAATAGACCCCCTTCCAACCCCTCCTCCCTCTCATCACCATTCAAACAATTTTCCACTTACCTACACGGTCTTACATTTTGATGAAAAATATCCTGTGAAAAATGCAATTGAGTCCAATATATTCAATACCCACAAAAATAATTTGTTAGAAGAAAACCAATTATTTTATGATACCTACCTATTATGATATTTAACGGAGGCAATAATTTTTTAACTAAAATGTTTTTTTTTTTTTTAATTTTAAAATATTGAAAATAATTTCCCCTCCCATTAGGGGAAAATGCACCCCCTCACACCCCTTCCAAAAGAAATTCTGCTCCACGTACCTTCACGATAAAACATTTTCACACAAACATATTATGCAAAACACCCTGTTAATGTATTCAAATTCAATATTTTCAATACAAATAAAAATATTTTTTTTAAAAAAAAAAAAAAAATACCTTAGGATTCTTAGTTTTGTAGCTAGGTAATGACTTTCGTTTTTAATATTTTTTTTTTCTATTTTTAATTTTTTTTTTATTCACCACCCCCGCCTCCCTATGGGTAATACAACCCCGTCAACCCCATCCCAAAAATTTAGTTATACTTTACCTACATGGTCTAATGTTTTGATAAATATTTCTCAAACACCCTATAAATTGATTTTAATTCAATACATTTTATATACATATACCTATACCTACCTACCTAAATCAAGACGAGCTACCCACAAAATAGAAATTTTTTTCCCTTCGTTTTAAAACCAAAAAGCATTTATATTAAAAATGGCAACCGTGCCAATTTGTTTCCTAGTCATTTTCACAAAAGACAAAAATGTAACCTCTTTTGAACTATATTTATTATCGTTCTTTCTTTAAACCAGAGAAAAAAAATAAGCCACTCCCACCTATTTGTATAGAAAATAATAAAAGAAAATGTGCAAAATGGTTTTTTCTCGTCTCCCTTCAGCTCTCTTAAATTTTGTATACTTTCTTCTCGTTCTTTTATCATTTCTTTTATCCTAATATTTATTCCTTTGTCTTTCAATAACTGACAATTCCCAACTCTCCAACCACTCCACGAGTGCAATTGCTAAAAGTTCTGCGTGTGCTCGCCTAGACGTCGCCTCGTTCGTTCCTCTCCATGAGAGTACTATAGAATATATATACAATGATACGATGATGGGTTAGACATTACTTGTGTGCTTTATTTGTGTGTTGTTTTTATGCAAAAAAACTGGTTTCGTTGGTAGAGTAGGTGTATTTTCTCTTGATTGGTGTGACCCAGGTATATTTTTGCAAGATGGGTTTTATTCATTTTTGGGTTGTCTTTTTGATTTTATTAGATAATAAAGCCCTTCAAAAACCTTTTTAAATCAATTACTATTTTTAAATATAAAAACAAGCTTTTGATTTTTTATTACAATTTTAAAAAGTCAAAACAAGTCACCTACATAGATTATAACAGTAAGTGTTTTTTTCTTTTGTTAATAAATTTACAGTAATTGGTCATACTGATTTGGTGTTGACTAAATAGCTTTTTACAGTGATCGGGAAAAATCCATATGTTATGTATTTTAGACTGTGCGTAAGGAAAATTAAGGACAAGGTCGTTTTCTTGCTTCTTGGACAGAATTCACAACTTGTTGAATTTTGAAAAGTAGGTATAAATCATATTCACATATCTATTTTTAGAAAATTACGAAATTGTAATTTCAAAATTGTAGAGAGATTGTTGAGAAGATTTGTTTTCTTTTCTGCATTTCGTTTGGTTTGATTATTGAAAAAAAATGTTAGATTAAAAATGAAAATATACCTACCTATGTACCTACCTAATATTTAACATTACAAAGTTTGCTTTAAATTTACATTTCATTTTAGTTTCTAAGACCTACCTACCAACCTAGATGTACCATTCAAAGTAAATCAAGAAATAATCTACCTATACCTACTTCCGTTTACAATACATAAATTGCAGCGTTATGTCGCCTTGTGGCTTCAAATAGTAAATTTCACATACCTATCTATCATAGTAGGACCGCCTACCTATATATGTACATACATGTAAGTATAGGAAGGTAGGTACATAGGTATATTTTCATTTTTAATCTAACATTTTTTCAATAATCAACCCAAAAAAGAATCCACAAGCAAAATGGAAGACTTCCAGACGTATTTAATTGTAGGTATTTAAAAAAAATACCTACATATGTGCACATACATATATGCACATACACCTGCGATATACCTACATTAAATTCATTTTTGATTTAATTTAATTCATTTATAATTGATAAACTGTAATGTTATGTCATGTGTAGGCATCTACCTACTCTCACTTTTAATTAAAAAAAAATAAATTATGTACCTATACCTGAAATTTTACCTTCCCACCTATGCTTCCTTATTGAAAATATACCTAAGAACAAAAAAATACACGAAGTAAAGAAGATAACTATATACATATTTTTGTACCTACGTCCTACATACGGTAAAAAAAGTCACTTCATTATTATAACATACCTACTCCAGGTCCTATCTTCTTATGTATACTATAAATACCAAACTACTTTTCTGCCTAACCAAACTAAACTAAACATACCTATATATTGTACATATGTACCTACCTGAATATTTTAACTTTCAAAACATATTATAGAACAATGGTTACTTGTAATCAAAAAACATGATTACAGAAACAACCGAAATCATAAAATTCAATAGAACACAAATTACCTACATATGTATATTGAGATTTTCGCAAAAACCAAATACTCATTTTCTTGGCAAAAAAAAATAAGAAAACAAATAATTACAAAACGCCTACCGCACCAACACCCATTCAAAGTAACCATATACACACATACAAACCATATTTCTCATCTCCATACAGCGCACACCAAACTAAAAATGCACACGGTTTGTTTTTTTTTTGTTCTTGATACAAACTCTAGCGGTCGCTTGGAGAAAAAAAAAATGGAATGATTTGTGTCTGAACTAAAATCTTGATAATTTTGTTTGGGGGAGATGTTTTAAAAATTCTTTGTTTTATATGAAAAACACGATTACTGATTGAATTTTTTGATTGAACTTGACTTAAGAAATATCAATTTGTTAGCAGGCATCATTACAGGTGCAAAATTCGTTAATTACATACAAGAAAAAACGTGTTGAAACACAGTATTTTTACTGTTTTTAAAATCAATATATCGTCGAAACGGTGCTGAAATTTGTTTTTTTTATTCCTGCAGTTTAAAGACCTATTTAAACCCTTCAAAACAAAACTAA
Source organism: Epistrophella euchroma (assembly GCA_947049315.1). Classification (NCBI taxonomy): domain Eukaryota; kingdom Metazoa; phylum Arthropoda; class Insecta; order Diptera; family Syrphidae; genus Epistrophella; species Epistrophella euchroma. Next base: position 105,369,587 of record OX346245.1, on the reverse strand, counting down.
ATTAGATTTAATTAAGTTACTAATTTACCCAAAAAGTAGCATTTGGATAAGGAGTTTTTGCAAAAATCTAACAATATAGCAGTACATTTTTTGAAATATCTTATTTTTTGTGCACTATCAAAAAAATAATACCTGCAGTTTAAAGGCAATAAACAACTCTTTTATGTGTTATTTAAATTATTGTCATACACGCTCAAATGACTTCGTAAAGTAACATAGCGAATGAGCATTTTTTCGTTTTTTCCTCAAATGTAAGGAAAGGCCTCTTAATTTTTGTTTCAAAAGCTTGTTTGCAAAAAAAAAAAAAAAAACAAAAAAATACTAAAAAATACATTTATAATGTTCCGAAGCAATTCTTTTTGGGAAAACGCCCATCAGTTTCTTTAGGCCTTCGCGATTTTCTCCAAACGCTTAACTGGCTGAACAGAATAGAATGACGGAACTGGAGCCGCAGACGGAACTGGAAGAGCTGTCAAAAAGTGTCGTACGTTATTTTTTTTACATGTCCACAATGGAGCTGTACAGCATTGATAGTATTTTGAAGAAAAACAAAAGAATGTTTTTGTGTACAAGCTCTGAATTCACATTTTTTGATTCCAATAATTTTCCTTTTAATAAATAATTTTTTTCGCGATACAAATAACCACAATATTTTTTTTTTCGATCCAAAAAGTTGTTTTTTTTTTTCTTCATACAAATTGAAACGTCAAAAGTGTCGTACGTGAAAAGTTAAAAGTTGGTGAACTCTTCCGTCTGCGTCTGCAGCTCCATATGCGGCTACGTTCCGTTGTGTTCGCAACATTTAATTTGCGTGTATTCAATATTTTGACAGCTATTCCAGCTCCGGCTCCAGTTCCGTCTGCGTCACCATTCTGTTCAGCCAGTTATCCTTCTTACGTTTTGTGACATCATCAGTTTTTTATTATCAATGATGTTCGCAACTCACAATTCAACACAAAATAACACACAACATTGATAAACTTCGATTTAAATAATCCAAATTTAAAATTGAAAATGACAGTTATAGCCATATTATTCAGTGACTTAAATCCGGTTTTAAATGTTCATCTGGATCTAAAGTAACATGAACCCAAATGTCAAACCCAAGCTCATCATTTTCACTCGTTATACCCGGAAATAAAAATAGGTTTAAACCTTTTCAAGTTTAATTCGATTTAATTTAAACAGACTTCCAGAGAGCAGTTTAAGAAATTGAATTCGGGTGAAAAATCAAAATATACATGTCGATTATGGAATCCGCAATAGTGGATCCGCAGTGATTCGCAGCATATTGTTCTCTTTTCTTTCCATGGCAAATCGATGAATACAAAAGAGAGCACCACACTGCGAATCACTGCGGATGCTGTTTTGCGGATTCCATAATCGACATGATAAAATACAAAAGCAAGCGACAAAAAAGTAGAAATATAATTACAAATGTCAAATTATTGATATTGTGAGTTGTTAATTAAGTTTAAACAGTTTTTCATGCGTTTTACTCAGTTTTATTACATCAAGTTTGATGCTTTTTTTTTAATTGAATATTATGGACATAAGTGCAAATTGTCGGGTTAAAAAAATGCGGATTAAATTGACAGGTACAAAATTCATTTAAACCCAAATTATACCTCAAGTGAATAATATGGCTGTTATTGTTTTGTTTTTCTCAAATATATCAGGGATATTTTGCAGCTGGGAAGTTGAGAAAAAATTATTGAAGAAAAAGGAATTTAAACTTTCGTTTCAACTCTCGAGCTGAAATCAACTCTTTCAAGTTCAGTGATAGTGAAAAAATGGCCCTAAATCAACTAACACATTTATTTCTTAATAGTTCCAACCTTTTATTGGGAGTTTTTCAACCTTTTCATCGGTTTTTGTCAGACTATTTGTTACTCACATATATATTTTGAATTTTATAATCTAATCTAATCTAATAAAGTCATTTCATTTCATTTCATTTCATTTCATTTCATTTCATTTCATTTCATTTCATTTCATTTCATTTCATTTCATTTCATTTCATTTCATTTCATTTCATTTCATTTCATTTCATTTCATTTCATTTCATTTCATTTCATTTCATTTCATTTCATTTCATTTCATTTCATTTCATTTCATTTCATTTCATTTCATTTCATTTCATTTCATTTCATTTCATTTCATTTCATTTCATTTCATTTCATTTCATTTCATTTCATTTCATTTCATTTCATTTCATTTCATTTTGTTTCATTTCTTATTTATATTGGACTATCATTAATAAATATTTAATGCGGATAGAAAAACTAAATAAATAAATATCAAGACAAACAAAATTTACTAATTTTACATTAATATATATAACAACTTTTCATGTATTATACATAATACATGTACACATTTACATAGTTTTTTTTTTTTTTTTTTTTACTTTTTGTAGTGGAAAACTCCCAAGGAATATTTTAAATTATTTCGCAATGGCGTAGTTTCGATGCAACCGCCACAAGTTTATGAACTCTCGCGTCTGGCTGGTGTAAGAGAAATAGAAAAAGTTCAAAAATTTGCCTCAGAAAGAAATTCTAAAGGATCAACTCTGTTCCTTCCAGTGAAACATAAATGTAAAAATGGATCAGTAGGTATACTGCCAGGTAAAAAAAACATACAAATATTTAATTTTATAATTATAATCAAGTTTTTTTTTTTTTTTTTTTTTTTTTTTTTTTAATTGAAGGAGACGATTGTTATCCAGACAATCCAAATAGTTGTACAGAAATAACACAAGTTGATAAAAATGTAGATGAGTACTGTTCTACTGCGAAAAGATGTCATCGGATGATTTATACTGGAAGTAAGCAATCTACAGCTGTTTTAAACTTCGAGCCTTTTGATGGTCATTTAAGTCCATTAGATATGAGGAATATAACTACGAGTAAACTTTGATTTGATTTTCATGTCTTTGGTGTGATTATATTTGTAATAAATGAAAAAAATATTTACATATTTACATACATTCGTTCTAACCGCCGTAATATTCACGCCGTTTAAAACTTGGTTTAAAAGCCCTTAAACCGACTACATTTAACCGAACTAAACCGATAGAATTTAAACGACAAAATCTCGTTTAAATCGGTAATATTCACTCCGTTTAAGCAAAAAATTCCATCGGTTTACGTCGGTTTAAATTTGTGATTTAAACCGAACGTCGCATAGAATCGCAAGTATGAAAAAACTAAAAAAGGCTATTCTTGACATTTATTTTTTGAATTGTCATTTTATATTTAAATAAAATAAATTAATTAATTCGTGTCAAACACAAATACGCATTAGAAATATCTTTCATTCCTCTTAATCGTGTTTTACGTTGGGAAAAAATGTCAACAATAACGTCCATCGCATTGCGTGTTCCAAACATTCCTTGAACGATTTGTTGCGAGTTGAATTCTTCTTGATCTGGTTGCAGTTCCGCGTCGGTCGTTAATTCGGTTCCAATATCTATCATATTATATTAAGCAAGATGGCAACTAAATTCCATCAACCTAACAGCAATACCGCAGCCCAAACACCTGCATAACGCACATATAAAATGCAACAAAAGTTTTTTTTAACCGCTCCAAATTTTATATCTGTCAAAACTGAATTTCATTGGTCTGGCAGCGAAACCGTGAACATTACACTACCATTATGCACTTTCCTAACAAAAAAAAATAGTATTAGCATTTTGAAAGTGCATTATAGTGGTGCTAGATATGAGGTATTACTGTCAAGTTGATAATATTGAGTGTGGTCAGTAACCACGAACTATTCTGATTTTTTTGGTTGCATTTTGAAAGTGCATTATATAGGTGTTAGGGCCACGGTATCGCTGCCAGACCGATGGCATTTAATTTGGACACATATAAACATTATGACCACAAAATTTGGAGCGGTATAATACACATAAACTTAACTCATTTTTTTGAATTTTGAAAGTGCATTACGGTGGCTGGTCAACTCTACCCCGATGTGTGAATAACGTGCACAAATATGCTGTGTTTGGATAGCCAGCATCGCCGAAAATCGCATGACTGAATATTTTGCACGAACTGAATAAACCAATAAAATATTGAATATTAGCTAAAACCATTTAAACCGTACCTAAACGACACGAAAATGCCTCGTTTAAGTTGGAGTCGGTTTATCGTAGTTAAACCGATCATTCGGTTTCTGAATCTAAACCAATTTTAAACGGCGTGAATATTACGGGCATAAGCATATATCAAGAAAGAGAAAACAATTAAAGCAAGCGATCAATCAATTAATCATAATTAAAAAATCAGATGAGCTATTTTAGTGTTGAAGGTGCGATAAACGATTCGAGGGGCAGGTGGCGCGGTATATATATTAAAGGTAATATCATTAGCGTTTTCATTTTTGTTCTGTTCTGCGCATCTACAAAAATGTTGGATCCAGTGCCCATTTTCATGTCAAATTTCGATATTTGTTGTTGTTTTTAATATTGCGTTGTGAAGTGAAGTTTGTGGGAGCACTCGAGCAACCATTTTTTAATTTCTGATAACCTGCGTAAGATATTAGCTTAGATTTGTGTACTGTGGGCAGGTGGTATGTTTTGTTTATATTAGAGCAACGATAGGCGCTGTTTTCTAATATAAATTTTAAGTTTGTAGTTATTGAATTTCATTATTAAATGTTTAAGGTCTATCCTCAAAAATGCAAGCAATTATTTTCTTCACTAAGATCGCAGCTCAAATCGTTAATCTTAGGTCGAACACGAAAACTATTATGAAACAATGCAGATTTTTCAGCTAAAGCCACAATCTCAAAAAAAAAAAAAAAAACATCAGAGCCTGCATGATAACACTTCCGGTAACATACTCAGGCTGATGAACCATGCCCCAATAAAAAATGGTCCCAATTCCCAAACAAGAATTTACATATATAGAAAGGAACAACACAAAATTAATTAAATTTTGTGAATTGGGGTCATTTTTCATTGTTTTGGGGCGTCTTTTCATTTTTGGGTTGATTTGAATTATGGTCCGATTTTTTAAGTTGTTGCTTTATATGTACAGTGGTGTGAAAATCATTCCGGATTTTTTTGGTAAACTGAATTGATTGTTGGTTTGTGATATAAAAATGAAAAAATCAAATGTTTGCAACTTTTTCCCATTTTTATTGAACAATTTGATTATTTGAAATAAAAATCATGGAACTTTATCCATCACATCAAACCAAAAAAAAAATCAAAAAATTAAAGTTAATTCAAAATTTTAATGTGAAAAACTAACCGGATTTTATTTTTTTGCAATTAACTTTTATTATTCATTTAATATTTTGTCCAGTAACCCCTGTTTTTTATCACAGCTCGGCATCAACGAGGCATTGACTGGATTAAATTCTCGAAAACAGAAGCAGGAATATTCTCTCATTCATTTTTCAAAGCTGCAAAAAGAGAAGTTGTTGACGTGTGCTTTTTTTTCCCAACCCGCCTTTTTAAAATGGCCCACAAGTTTTATATTGGGTTTAAATCAGGTGATTGAGATGGCCATTCTAAGACACGAATATTTTTAATTGCAAACCATTCTTTTAGCAGCTTTGAACAATGTTTGGGGTCATTATACTGCTGAAAAACCCAACGCAGAGGCATTTCTTCCTCTGCGTATGGAAGCATTAATGACTCCAAAATGTCCCTATATTGGAAACGGTCCATAATTCCTGTGATTTGGTGTATAGGACCGCAGCCTGCTCCTGAAAAAACAGCCCCAAACCATCACCGAGGCTCCACCGTGCTTTACTGTAGGGAGTACATTTGCAGGCTTTAATCGATTACCTTTTGAGCGCCTCACTGTCCTTGCACCATCGGAGTAAAATAAGTTGAATTTGCTTTCATCACTGAAAAGCACACTCCTCCATTTGCTTAAAGACCGGTTAAGATGATTTTCTGCAAACTCAACCCTGGGTTAAATGTTTTGATTAGGAATTTTAAGTCTTTCCCAAATACCTTTTACGAATTACCTTTTTTTACGATGTTTAGCAGTAAGAAGAGGTTTTTTAGCTGGTCGAAATGAAAAAAGACCGAAATCTCTTAAACGCTTCCTGACCGTACTTTGCCCTATCGGTAGATTAAGTTCATCACAAATTGTCTTTGAAGTCACAAAAGGGTCTTTAAGCACGAAATTCTTCATGCGCCTATTAGTTTTAATTGTTGTTTTGCGAGAGCGTCCACCAAAATGATCTGCTTCTACTGATTTTCCACTTTTAAATTTTTTAATGATGTCGCAAACCGTTGACGTTGAAATTTTAAAGATTTCAGCGATTACTTTTTATTTTATACCGGCTTGGAACTTTTCTATTATTTCGTGCTATAACGTGTTTTAGCCTTTTTATGCACTATATAATTTCAACTAACACAGCTCTCAACTTGTAAAACCCATTTAATCTACAGCTTGAGTCAAAAGACTCGAAAAAAACGTTACTTTAACATCGAGACTCGCAATCTTCTTAAAATCCGGTTAGTTTTGCACAGGCATGTTACTGAGTAACTTTATAAAATAATTGTTTTTTTATTGTTCTTGTCATCGTAGCATTAAATTTTTAAGGTTATTATTAACTTGTCTCATACTCTTTACAAATTATTAACAACTTATGGAAAAATTTTAGTTTTCTACTTGGTATTAAGAAAATCATTATATGGGAAAAAATCCGGAATGTTTTTGGCAGCACTGTATATATTTTTGGGGACATTTTTCGCTTTGAGTTTGAGTATTTCTTTCTTTTTTGGGGCTTTTTTTTCCTTTAGTTTGGGGTATTTTTTTTATTTTTAAAAATGGGGTTATTTTGCATTATGAAAAAAACCCCAATTTTGGTGCTATTTCATGGTAAATTTCATGTAGCCTTATTGGTTGCTTTTATGGAAAAGCATCTCAACTCAACCTATGGAGAGGATGGGTTATTAAGACTGACAACAGGCCAGAATATATTGATAGATTATGGGAAGAACTGTCGAATGATTTAAATGCCTTAGGACACTACCAAGGAGGGATGCTTCTGGATGGATGCAACAGTATCATCTTCTTCAAGTAAAATCCAAAGTGGTACATCCATCTTCCGAATCAAATACAAAACCTCTGAGACGAAACTAACAAACATAACTCTTCTAACTTTGTTTAAAACAAGGGATTAACTCACCGCTCAAAACCACCTGCTAAAGAACCCAATAAAACCTTTCAAGTAATTAAATATTATTAAATAATAACTTTTGAAATCGACTCCATTAAAATCAAAACTCGTTTGACAGCTCTTCAGAACAGACACAGCTTACATCGATTTTTTTTTTGTTTCAAGTTACTCGCACTGCAAATTGAATCCGTTCGAAAGTCAGAACAATCTTTTTCAATACGTACGGATTCAGTTTTCGTGTCCGTTTTACAATTCGGTCGGAAATCAGAACAGCCGTGTATATCAATATTAACAGCCTTATCATCGTAACCGATCGCAACGAAATTTTCTCTGATTTCTACGAAATGTACGAATTTTGTATCATTGTAACCATTCCAATAGGTCAATCGGACAGATCTACGAAATAAAATTTAATGTGCGTTGACAATGTTAAATTCGTGCGTTGCATGCCGATGAAATGTCAAAATATGGCAGCAACGCATCACGAATTCATGCGATGTTTGAAGATATTTGCTTTCCGATTTCCCCGACAGAAAGTTAGAAGTGGCAAATTTGCCGTAACCGTACGATACGATTCGTATACCATGAACAGAAAAAATCGTCCGATCGGAAGTTTTCTCCGATCGTACATTTCTCCGAATGGATTATTCACTCAATACATCCAGATTTAAACTTAAATCCAAATGAATTTACATTGAATTTGTATGATTTACATCCAGGTTTAAGTTTTAATCTGGATGTATTAAGTGAATAATATGGCTGTTAAATATGATTTTGATAAGATATTAGTTCCTATATCCTTTTGTTTGTTTGTCTGTCTGCTTGTTCCCCTTAATCTCAGAAAATAGCAAAGTGATTGTAATAAGAATTGGTAGGCTTTTAAGATAAGGATGGACATGGACATATTCGATGTCGCCAAAAACGCTGCTAAGTGTTTGGGTTTTCTTCGTCGATGCAAGAAATTTTTTTCCCCTTCTGATCTGGCTATTATCTATAAGGCCTTTATTCGTCCAAAACTCCCACATTTGGGCAGGTGCCCCAATAACCCACTTGAGTTTGCTGGACAGAATTCAAAAAAGAGCCTTGAAAATGATAGGTGATGAAAATATAATAGAAACATTTGCTTCTCTCGACCACCGCCGCAATGTCTCATGTCTTTCGTTATTTTATCGCTATTTTAACAAACAGTGTTCTAGTGAAATAGCCAGTTGCATTGCTCCCCTAAAACAATTCAACCGTAATACTCGCACTTCAAGGAATGCTCATCAGTTAACACTTGAGCCCAACTTCGGACGTTCACGTTCTGTTAAGTTCAGAGATTCTAATGATGTTATTTGAAATTAATTCGAATATGCATGCGCTGTTGCACCTCTTAACAAAATATAAACTTGTTTTCTGAAATTAGTATGAAAATGCATGAGATGCTGCATTGTTGGCAAAGTGCAAGAAAAATTTTGACCAATAACATACAGAAACACTGTTTTAATTTCCAATTAACATTTTGTCAAGTTTTCAAATAATACCAAAAATTAATACACTGGTGCAATTTTTTTTTTTGGCAAACTGCTATATTGACCAAACACGCGCAGTAACACTCTTGGACCTCCAAGTAATATATTCCGAAATTTAAAACAAAATCGGACTTTGTTCTTGAAATTAGCCGGAAAACGCGTGTGCTGCTGCAGTTTTTTGGCAAACTGCTGAGCCGATTTTGACCAAATACACACTGAAACGTGCTCAGACTTTCGCCTTTCCTTAAGTTTTGAACAAATTAGTATGAAAATGCATGCGCCGCTGCATTTTGGTATACCGATTTTGAAAAACAAAAGAACACTTTAGTTCCACCTAATATTTTTTGTGTAGCAGCCCGTGGCGTAATGGTTAGTGCGTTGGACTGTCATGCCAGAGGTCTGGGGTTCAATAGAGCCGCTTCCACCTTGTGTTTTTTGCGGAGCTACTACCTCTTGCGAAGAAGTGACAAATCATGCGAGAGTATCTCTTGTCATAGAAAAGTGCCGCTCACCTTAGCCGTTCGGATTCGGCAATAAACTGTAGGTCCCCTCCATTCCTGCAGACACGCACACAGCAATGGTTGAGAGTTGTAAGTCGCTGGGCCCTGGTTCTTCATGAGCCGTTTGTGCCACCAAATTTATTTAGTTAATATTTTTTGTAATTTTGAACAGAACTGTAGCTTATCTTCTGAAATTATTCCGAAAATGCATGCACTTCTGCATCATGCTGGCATATACTGCTAGGCCAACGTTGACCAAACATGCACAATGACACCCTAGGACTTTCAAGTAAGATTTTCTTAAATTTTGGACCCAATCGGTATGGTCGTTTCGGAGTATACATAGGTGTACAGATATCGGGGATTTTTAAAATAAAATTGTAAATATCAGTGCAAGATTATATTTTTAAAATTTTATTTGCAATGAAAAAAGTTTAACAAAAAATCATAATATCAAATCAACCTATTTTAAGGAACAAAAATAATTGGTGGTACGTAAAATGATCTAGCTCAATCTCATGAGACTGAGACTGATCTAAAGGTAACGAAATAGAGCGAGTGTTGAAGACATAATCTGTATATCATTTAAGAGAATTTTATATGCAAAAAAAAAAGCAAAATCTCAGTAAAATGAGATTAAGCTAGCAAATGGTTGAGACTGCAAATGAGTTGTCTCAGGAAGAAGAATGGCTGAGTGAGTACTTAAATATTTTTGGTCCTGTTGATCAAAATGGCGACTTCAAAAGTCAAATTTAAAAAATAAACAATGGTAAACTGTCTATACAATTACTGTTATTTTTTTTAATCCAGCCCTTCAGCTAATGCTGAAGATTTAAAAATTCTCATAATTTTTGAAATGGCTTTGCAGGAAATTTATTTAAGTTTTAAAAACTGTCCTTAGGTTTTTTGTCTCTCCTTTCGTTGTTGAGATATTGATGATCAAAAGCAAAACACTCTTTTTTTAACTTAGTCAGCTATTATGACCAAAATCTTATCGCAGACATAAAACATACCAAATTAATGTTGAATGAAGAAATTAACTATGCATGATGTATTTACCTTAAACATTTTTACAATTTTATTGTAGTGTTGTTTTTCATCATTGTAAGATAACGGTTCTTAAAAATGGTTTTGTTCCATTTTAATTAAACCATTCTCGTCCCCTTCAAAAAACAAAATTTGTTTTTTCTTTAACTTTTCCAAGAATTTGTGCGGGGCCCCTCGTTGCGCAGGGCCGTATGCGGTGGCACACATCGCACAACCCTTAAAATAAATAATATGAAAACCCGACTGAAAACTTTAAAAAGATCAAAAGACCGAGAATTGAACTAAAATATACAAGGTTTTATTGTCCGCTTCGTTTGAGTTATAATGATCAACTGGCGCATAAGGCACCTGATTAAAAGAGATTAGTTCAATGTAAATAAAGTTATTTATGTACATAATATATGTATATCAATTCATTTATGTGTTAAGGATAGAGCTTATAATAAGTAGATAGAAAGAGAAAGATAGCTTAATGAATATAATTCAATATACGTATAAAGTATTACATATTTTATGTTAACATCCTCCGGCCGAGGGAAGAGGATAGATTTCCAATGGATATAGTAACTGAATAGGCCTTCTTGTTTTAGATCCATCTGAGTATCGTATTTCACAAGCTCTCACCTTGCCATCACGACCAGTAAAAGCATTCTCAATAAGGGCCATTCTCCAGTGAATTCGCGGCTTTCCAGAATCGAAGACTAGTACGACGTCATTTTTCTTTAGTTGATTTGTTGAAGCATGTTTACCAAGATGAAACGAACGGAGTAGTTGCATATACTCTAAACGCCATCGCTTCCATAAAATGTTTACATGCCGCATTCTTTGCTTCCAGAGAAGCTGGATATTATTCATGCCAGGAACTGATTCACTTAAATTGAGGAATTTACCATTATTCGTTAAAAAATCACCTGGGGTAAGGGGAGCAGCATCTAATGGATCGTTGCTTATATATGTGAGGGGGCGAGCGTTGACAATCCCTTCTGCTTCTACGATGATTGTTCTTAATTGCTCAAAATTTAGCTTAGCTTTTCCGATGACGACTTTGAGAACGTTCTTTATGGTTCGTATTAGACGTTCCCAAAATCCACCCCACCATGGCGCACGTTCTACTATAAATTTCCAATTAATACGTCTGGTGGATACAAAATCACGGATTGCTTCATCATCTAAAACTAAATTCTCAAGTTCTAGGGCAGCACGTCGGAAGGATTGAGCATTATCGGAATATATTACCGAAGGTATGCCCCTCCTGGCTATAAAACGACGAAGTCCCATCAAGCAACTTTCGGTTGACATAGTTGTTGTTATTTCCAGGTGGACGGCACGAACAGCAGCGCAAGTAAAGATCATCAGGTATGTTTTAGTCATACCAACTGCAGCGTTGTCAAATATATAGAGAGGACCCGCAAAGTCAATACCAACGGCATCAAATGGCCTTGACAATGTGAGTCTTTCGAGTGGCAGAGGACCAAATGGTTGCGTGGCTAGTTTGCCCCATAACTTTTTGCAAATGACGCATTTTTGAACCAGCTTCTTAACAAGTTGTCGTCCCTTAGGAATCCAAAACCGGGTCCGTAGTTGAGAAAGAACAGTGTTCACCCCCCCATGCAGAGATCTTTCATGGCAGTCAATTACAATTAGGTCCGTGATATGAGACTTCGTAGGTAGTATGATAGGGTGTTTGAAATCTATCGACTCTAGCAAGGACTGGAATCTTCCACCTAAACGCATCAAACCGTCATCGTCCAAAAATGGAAAAAATTGGGCAATATTAGATGACCCAGGTACTGATTTCGATTTCTGCAACAAACAAACTTCATTAGTAAATTTTTTGAACTGTATGTACCTGATCCAATAATATTCTGCGGCTATGAGCTCATCAGCAGTCAAATGTAAAGACTTCTTTCTCATATCCTTTTTGCGGTAGTGTGCAATGCGATATATGAAACAAGTTACACGTAGCAGATGATTCCAGGTACTGAAGTCTTCAAAACACAAAACTGGCTCACGCTCTGCACAGCTGGAAGCAATCTCAGGCAGGAACAATGGAACTACAGTCGTTTTAGTATCACAGATGTCATCAGTCAGGCCATTTTCATCTTTGAGCCAAGCCGGGCCTTGAGCCCACAGGGAAGACGAACGCAAGCACTCAGCAGAAATTCCTCTCGTAAGGAGGTCAGCAGGATTCTCTTTACCAGAGCAATGGTTCCAGTCGGATGTCATTGTGTGACGACGAATTTCGGAAACACGCCCTTGCACATAAGGTTTCCAGCGGTCCTGCTCTCCTTGTATCCAATTAAGTGCAATTCTGGAGTCCGTCCACATGTAAACTCGTTCAATAGATATCTTAAGAGATTTCTTTAGGTAGCAATACAAACGAGCTGCTATAAGGGCAGCAGTAAGTTCTAATTTGGGTAACGTAAGCTCTTTTGTTCCACCTTCTTTGAGTGGGGCTACTCTGCTCTTCGCGCACAAGAAACCGACATTGCATTCGTTTTTAAATTTAATCTTCTTAAGGTAGGCCACAGTTCCGTAAGCTTTCATGCTGGCGTCCGCAAAAATATGAAGGTGAACTTTGCAGGGAGTTGAGCACGCTGCAATGAATCTCGGTATGGTCACATCTTTTAACTGCAACAGATTCTTTAAGCACTCCTCCCATTCCACCAACAAGTCTAACGGTATTGCTTCATCCCATGTCACTTTCTTTCTCCATATCTCTTGAAATAGAATTTTCACTTTAATAACTGTTGGTGCCAGCATTCCTAAAGGATCGTAAATTCTTGCTATGGTTTGGAGCACGGTACGTTTCGTAGCTTTTGCCAAATTGTAAGTAAGTAAGCTTTCTACTGCTGTGAAAGGTACAGCTATCTCGTCACTGAAGACGAACCAAGATAGTCCCAAAACCTTCTGCACTGGTGGCATGTCAGCGGAACCAAAACTTTTACGAATAAGAGAATTATTCGAGTTCCATTTTCTCAAATTCATACTTGCGTTACTCATAATTTTTGAAGCTTCTTGGCAAATTCTCATTCCTTCATCTTCGGTATCCACGCTTATCACCAAATCGTCCATGTAAAAACCATCTTTTAGAATCTCACACGTTGATGGAAAACGATGCTTCTCTTCAGCAAAAAGATGACGCATTGTTGCCGTTAATAGAAATGGGCTACAGTTTACTCCAAAGGTCACCCTTGTCATCCTCAGCTCTTCAAACTTTGGTGCCTCATCTGGTGATTTGCAAGAAGACAACCAAATGAAACGATGGCTGTCTCGATCCTTCTCACTTAGCAAAATTTGTAGAAAAGCTTTTTCCACATCAGCAACTATTCCAATTCGCTCGAGCCTAAAGTTAAGCAGAATTTTCAATACATCAGGTAGCAAGTTCGCTCCCACATGCAGCATGTCGTTAAGAGATGGGTTGTCATTTGATCGCGCCGAGGCATCAAATACAATACGTGTTATGACCTTAATGATTCCAATCCTGAATAGATGGCATCACTATTAAACAATGTATATATATATATGCCTTAACTCTTTACTTTATATAATACTTTCTCTTTCTTAAATTAATATTACATGTGTACATATATCTTTCTTTATACGTTAGAATAAAATTGGATTTGACATTGTAACAACGTGGTCGACTTTTCATTACATTTCCAATTCAATTTGCAATAAGTTACAACAAATTGGCGACGAGGTAAACTCGAAAATTATTATTGGGTAAAGTGCAAATACCTACTTCAAAATGGATCCAAACCAATTTGCAGACTTTATGTCTGTTCAAAAAAAAATGATGGAACAATTAATTGCGCTAACCACCACCAACTCCACCACTTCCACCACCACCGGCTCCAGATTGCAAAGTTCAGCGCCGACATTATTGGTTCCAAACTTCGAACAATTGGATACTTCGAAAGAAAACTACAAAAATTATATTCAACGCTTCAAAAACTACACTGAAATGAAAGACATAACCTCAAACCAAGAGTACTGCAAAAAGCTACTCTTAAATTCCATAGGATCAAATCACTTTAATACAATCATGGCATTGTCTGCACCAAAGTCACCATCAGAGCTAACGTACGAGGAACTGCTGCAAATTTTGGACAGTCATCTGGCCCCCAAAAAGAATGTTTTGGTGACACAACATCGTTTTCTTAACAAATATCAGACAGAGAATCAGTCCATTGCTGAATTTGTTGCCTGTCTGCGAATGGACTTGAATGAATGCGAATTTACATGCACATGCAAAAAGTCAATCGCAGATGTGTTTCTGAGGGCACAGTTCATTCGGGGAGTTCGGGACAACAACACAAGAGAAAACCTACTACAATCAACTAATTCCAATTTCGATGAAATTGTTGCAAAAGCATTAACACTCGAAGCCGCGAAAATGGATGCCAGGGAAATGTCAGATAAACAAAAAGGCAGTATCGTTTCAGACATAAATAAAATTTCAATTAATAAAAAATCTAAACATTTCAGCAAATCAAATCGACCAGCGCAACGATCAAAATTTTCAAAAATCAATTACCAGGAATTGGGTATAGCTGGACTGTGTCTGCGTTGCGGAAGAAACAACCACAATGCCAAAGAATGCTACACAGAGGCATCAAAACTTAAATGTTCCGGCTGTAAAAGAACAGGGCACGTAGTTAAAGTTTGCATTTCAACAATATTAGGCAATCGTTCCAAACCCAATTCATCGACAAATCAAGTCCAGGAAGTCCAGGATAAGGATACATATGGTACATACCAAATAATCGACATTTACAAAAATGATTTTTCACCAGCTGATAAGCTTGAGCGCTATTATGCAAACATCAAAATTGAAGGCAGAATTATCAAATTCGAAGTGGACTCAGGTTCCGCATATACCTTTTTGCCTCGACATCAATTCAACAGTTTAAATTCAGCGATACATTTAACACCAACAGATACTGTTTTTCGATCCTACACACAAGACACATTCGTTCCGGATGGGAAAGCCAGCGTCAACATCCAGTACAGGGGTACGCACATAAAAGATGACCTTTTCGTAGTCAAAGACGGCTGTGCAGCCTTAATAGGAAGATCATGGATCAGACGCCTTAATATCAACTTGAATGATCTGGATGAAATTAATTCAGGTAAGAATGTTGATGTTTTCAATATTTCACATGATATGGAAGGGTTAGTGGCTGAATTCACCAGCGTTTTTGACGAGAAGATAGGATGCATTCCAAATTATAAGATCTCTTTTAAGTTACGTCCGAACGCTTCAGCAGTTTATTCAAAAGAACGCCCTATTCCATATGCCTTAATAGAACGTGTGAACAGTGAATTAGATTATTTGGAAAAAACCGGCATTATAACAAAAACATCAAGTAGTGATTGGGGTTCACCGCTAGTGGTCATACCCAAAGCTGACGGAGGGGTACGACTATGCGTCGATTATAAGGTCGGCGTCAATCAACGCCTGGTAGATGCGCACTACCCTATTCGAAAAATCGACCAAATTCTAAATAGTCTTCGAAATTCGAAATTCTTTTGCAGACTCGATTTGTATAAAGCATATTTACATGTACCTGTTGACGATCAATCAAGTATTATTCAAACTATTTCGACCCATAGGGGAACATACCGAATGAATCGACTCTCATTTGGCATAAAACCTGCTCCAGCTGATTTCAACAGGATAATCGACCAAATTTTACGTGATGTTCCCAAAACAGAGTCATACTTTGACGATATTATTATACATGGCCAGTCACTTATAGAATGCAAATCCAATCTAAGGGCATGCTTAAAACAACTTCAAAAGTTCGACTTACATTTAAACCGTGCAAAATGTTCATTCTTCGAAAATAAAATTGAATTTTTAGGACATACGATAGAACACAATAAGATTTTGAAATCTCCTTCCAAGGTGGCTGCTATTTTAGAAATGCCAAGACCTAATTCGACCGATGATGTAAGGCGATTTCTCGGGCTAGTGACATATTATTCAAGGTTCATTCCAAACGTTTCAACAATAACAACACCACTTCGTGAGCTTTTACATAAAAATTCAAAATTCAAGTGGTCAGTCAGATGTCAGAAAGCTTTCAACAGTCTCAAAAACGAAATCGCTAGCGACCGTGTTCTAATGCCATACAACCCAGAATTGCCAATTCAACTGGCATGCGACGCAAGTCCTACAGGAATATCTGGTGTACTATCGCACTTGATAGATGATAGAGAAAATCCAATTGCTTTCGCATCTAGATCGCTAACTACATCTGAGCAAAATTATTCTCAGCTAGACAGAGAAGCCTTAGCCATAATTTACGCTGTTCAACATTTTCATGAATATTTATTTGGAAGATTTTTCAAATTAATAACAGACAACCAGCCATTAGCTAGAATTTTTCATCAACATTCAAAACTTCCCCAGATGACATCAGCTCGTTTACAGCGGTATGCAGCATTTTTAACCGGATATAACTACGAAGTAATTTCAAAAAGCGGTAAGGAAAACATTATTGCCGACTGTTTTTCTAGGGCTCCACAAACCACCAATATTAAATACATAAACCCTATAGATAATGAAGTTCATCAAATTTGCTTCAAAACAATTAATCAAATCAATTCAAATAAAATGAATTTCAAAACACTGAAGTACGAAACGCAAAAAGATGAAAATCTATCAAACATTTTGTTCAATTTGCGCAATAAAAGAGATTCGAAATCAGAGTATACTATCGACAACAATATCTTGTTCAGAGACCAGAGAGTGGTTATTCCACACAACCTACAGCATACTGTTTTGGAAGAGCTTCATCATACTCATGTGGGAACAACAAAAATGAAGCAACTTGCAAGACGTTACGTGTACTGGACTTCAATGAATAAGGACATCGAATTTTTTGTACGTTCATGCTCTGCCTGTGCATCAACTAAAAGCAATCCATCGAAAGCTTCTCTTCACCCTTGGGAAGAACCAGACAATAATTGGCAACGCATTCACATCGATTATGCAGGCCCATATCAAGGACATTATTTTCTCGTAGTCGTGGACGCCAAGTCAAAGTGGGCAGAAGTAGGAGTATGCACAGCAGCACCAACTTCATCATCAACCAAAGAAATTTTACTCAACATATTTTCTAGAAATGGATTCCCGGATGTAATGGTTTCCGATAATGCAACAATTTTTAAAAGCGAAGAGTTTACTGAGTTTTGTCAAGATTCCGGTATATTTCAAAAATTCATTGCTCCTGGTCATCCAGCAACAAATGGGTTAGCTGAAAGAAACATCCAGACTCTCAAAAATAAATTAGCCGCAATGAACAATGAACCATCAACAATTGTACACAAAATAAGAGAAATTCTTTTTAAATATCGAGCAACACCACTCAAAAATGGAAAATCACCATCGGAACAATATCTAGGAAGACAAATCAGAATTCGTTTAGACGCACTGAAACCCACCAAATTCAAAAGTACTTCTAATGTCTCTATACCGGCAAGACAATTAAGCGGGGGAGAAAGGGTTCAAGCCCGATATTACACTGCGAATAAAATGCTATGGAAATCAGGTGTTATTATTAAAAAAATGGGAAGACTTCACTATATCGTAAAACTGGACAATGGATATACGTTCAAGAGGCACATAAACCAGCTACGTGCAACCAGTGTTCCAAATGGAAATACAACAGATAATACAACGGAAGAATCTCTTCCATCAGATGAGAGAAGTACCAATGCACCAACAGAAAACCAACACTTACAAGATCAACAAATCATCTTTCAACAATCTTTTGCTAATGATCCTGGAAATTCGTTACCAATAAGCGAAAACATCCCCAACACATCAAGAGTTCCAGTTCAGCAAAATGAAAATAATACAAATCTTCAGCAATCATCGACAGTCACAAACCAACATCCCATTCGTCAGTCATCACGACAACGTAAACCACCGGCTTACTTAAGGGACTATAAACTGAATTCCTAATATCCCTAAGTATGAGTCAAGCGTGGGAGAATTGTTATGACCTTAATGATTCCAATCCTGAATAGATGGCATCACTATTAAACAATGTATATATATATATGCCTTAACTCTTTACTTTATATAATACTTTCTCTTTCTTAAATTAATATTACATGTGTACATATATCTTTCTTTATACGTTAGAATAAAATTGGATTTGACATTGTAACAACGTGGTCGACTTTTCATTACATTTCCAATTCAATTTGCAATAAGTTACAACAATACGCATCTTTGTTGTAATGCTTTCCGCCTTATAAACGGGGCGATGAGGTAGATAAAACACCCGTCTGGAAACATCACAACTATTTTCGGGAACTGGTTCTGCGATACCATCTTTTACCATTTGCCGTACGAGTAGAAAGGTAGAGAAGGCGTTTGATGGCTTGACTTCTGTTGTTCTCGGAACCCACTTGTAAATCTTTCCACGGTAGAGTTGCAACGTAACGTAAACCTTTTCTTTTAATACATGAGGAGATGAGATCTTCTGCTAGCTGCTGATTTTCGACATCTTCGCTACGAATGCCAATGGATTCAAGTGACCAGAAAGCCGTTATGTCACTTTCTTCCAAGGCAGGCAGAGATAAGTTTGTGCTTAAAATAGAAGAAAAGCATACGTTACTGTTTGAAACAATATTACCAGAACAACTCCCAGGTTTCTTCAACGAAAAACTATGTGGCCCTTGGATAGTCCACCCAAAAATGGTTTCTATTGCTCGTAAGCATGATGAGATGCGCCTTTGTTTTCCAGTTACTATGGCCCAGTAAAAGTCAGAACCTACAAGCACACTTAAACCTTCTTCTGAGTCCATGGAAACATACTGGGTGTCCGCTAACTGGATTCCTTGAAAGGAGGGACATGAACTTTCAGGTGCTGGGAGGACGTCTACACAAATTTCAGGAACCACAACTGCCTCCAAGTAAACACTTTTGTTGTTGAACTGACTTAGAATTGCGACTCTCACCTTATCAAGAACTTGAAAAGGACACTGTTCTTTGCTTCCAAACGGTATAACAGATATTCTTACTTTTCCAACAGGGACTAAATTTAGTTTTTGCACGAGGCTCTCACGAATATATGTATGTTGACTGCCGCCATCAATAATAAATCGTATTAAAATGTTTTTATCTTTGCAAGGTGCTGCGGCAATCCCTCGGGCCGTCTTCAGAAAAACGTTTGAATTTTCCAATATAGAATTGGCACATAAATTCATTGCGCTTTGTTCCTCGCAATTTGTTTTTGTCACTACAGGTGCCGCGACGACTTTTGTTTTGGCAAAGGAAGGGTCACACATTGTCGTCAAATGTTTTCCTCTACACTTTTTGCATGAAATCCACCTGTAGCTTTTGCAATTTCTGGCAGAATGTCCACGTTTAGTACAACGAAAACAACGATTGTTTTTACGCAGCAGATCTTTTTTTTCTGCAATAGACTTATTGCTATCGCAGTCTTTTGTACAGTGATTATTCGAAACACAAAATATGCATTGCTCCTTTTCGTTTAGCGAAACTAAACTCGTTGCCGTTGCTGTTGAGGAAGATGGAGTCTTAGCATTAGTAGAAAGAGAAACAACACGACTTCTTTCTAGCGATTCCACCTCTCGCCTTAAAAATCGCATAATACCCTGCACCTGTTTATCGCCAATTTTCGAAAGGGTTGAACTACTTGACTGTTCTGCTGATTCCTCTCGCTCTTCATGTTCATTGTCTCTTTCAACAGTACGATGGTAGTTGACACGGAGTTCAGCTGGTAGACATCGAAGTAAAATGGACTTGAGCATGACGAAGTATTGATGCGATGGAATTTGTAAGGCAGTGAGAGTGCGACTGCATGTTGTAATAGAATTATATAAATGACGTAATCCAGTAACATCAGTTGGGGAGTTTACCGGTCGAAGTGCTATTAGTTGTTGCATGTGCTTATCGACTAAGCGCTCAGTATCACCAAACTGTTCTGTTAAGAGCGAGATGGCCGCATCATAACACATCTCCGTTGCCGTAAAACCTTCGATTACCTTTTTAGCATTACCTACTAATACACTTTCAAGATAGCTGAATTTATCAGAAGATGTCAAACCGGTATTTTCATGAACTTTGGTACGGAATTGGTCCCAAAACGGTAACCATTCCTGGAAATTTCCATCAAACTTTTTTAACGTTAACACCGGTAGCTTAACTGAACTGTGCATTACACTAGATGTTTCGTTCTGATTTAATGCTCTAGGCGTTTGCACTTTCTTAAGTTTAGCCATGCGTGAATTAAGCTTAGCGAGTGTTCCTATGGCCGAGTCTTGGTACTCTGCAACTCTTTCGAATTCTCTGTCCAGATCTTCTTCCTTGATCATGTTTTTACTTTTTACCTCCTGATTGGAAATGAGAAGACTTTCGTGAGCTGCTGTCAAACGCTGGATGTAGGAAATTAACTCCTCTTCGATATCATCGAATTTATCCTCGTCTTTTATTTGAGACTCTGGAGAAATCAAATATTCAGTTGCAGATTTAACTATTTTTGTTACTTGTCCTCTGTAGGCAGCACGAGCGGAGACTTCCATTTTGTGAACGTACAAAATATGTATGTGGAACGCGACTTTATTTAATGATTATCTTTTGGACTCTATTGCGTTTAGTATATTTGCCTTATCTCTGTACGACTTTTGTCCCGGGTTTCGGCACCATAAAATAAATAATATGAAAACCCGACTGAAAACTTTAAAAAGATCAAAAGACCGAGAATTGAACTAAAATATACAAGGTTTTATTGTCCGCTTCGTTTGAGTTATAATGATCAACTGGCGCATAAGGCACCTGATTAAAAGAGATTAGTTCAATGTAAATAAAGTTATTTATGTACATAATATATGTATATCAATTCATTTATGTGTTAAGGATAGAGCTTATAATAAGTAGGTATATAATAAATAGAAAGAGAAAGATAGCTTAATGAATATAATTCAATATACGTATAAAGTATTACATATTTTATGTTATGTACTTCATTATATAATTTTTAACAACCCTTGCGCCGCCGCCGCCGCCTCTGTTTGAATACAATGATGGTTTGTGGCCCAGATCGGTCTTTTTATGCTGTAAACGTACGTTGACCAGGTAGCAGGCAATGCAGTTTTACTAAAGTCGTAAATTTGGAAATATCGCAGTGCAGCTGGTGCAGTACGAAACTCGAAGTTATGAAACAGACAAAAACGTCTCAAATTTATCCGATGCATGATGATTTCTAAGTTTCAATAAGGGCAATTTTAATGCAGATCCAGTGGAACAGAGATTTAACCGTTTACAATGTCAAAAAAATTTTTTTTAATGCATAATTGATCTAAATGTCTAAATTTAGATCAAGTTTTACTTTGCAACTTTGCAAAATTTTCAAATGCAAAGTTCTGTTTTAAATTAGTGAAACACTTTTACTTTTCACTTTTAAAAATAGTCCGAGCAATTGAAAAGTAAAAAAAAAAAATCTTTTTTCTTTGCAAATTTTGCGAAACACATCGCTTTTTTACTTTGCAGGAAATTATTTTTTCGCAAAGTGAAAAGTATTTGGTGAAATAGGCCCCAGGCGTGAAATCTGTGCTATGTCACTTGAAAGAGTTCAAAAGTGTATGTACCTAATCAATTCAAATTGATGAGCAATAATAAAAAAAATTTTAATAATTTGTGAAACATTATGAAATATACAATGCTTGACTGCAGAATTAATAAAATAATGCAAAAATTGTCCACGCTGATTTTACATCTATTAATTTTAACACATACACTCCGCTCCACTTGAATAGAAACTAACTTTTTTATTTTCTATCAGAGCGCTTAGCACTTTGGTAAATATATAAAATCCACCTTTTTTTTATGTCCTTTTAAGAGAGATCTATTGCGAATAAAACTGCATGGACAGAATAATTCAGAAAAATACCATTCGTTTATTTTTTACCACTTTTCTTATTAATTCATTAAAAACAATGTTTTTTTGCGTCACTTGAATAGAAACAATATGAGATTTTTATCTATAGGTTACGGTTAGAAGAAAAAATATTATTATAACAATGGAAGTGTGGATTAAAGATAATAGGCCAGTCCCACGAAGAAAAAATCGTGGGACAAAAAATCTCAACTGAGCACTGAGATATTTTGCTGAGATATGTGAGATGAAAATTTTTTGAATTCATTTCTCAGTTTTCTTTCTCAGCCAAAACAGCTGCTCTTTTGACAATCAAATTGAAATTTTTTTGTGGTGTGCAAGTGCAAAAGTGGTAAATAAATACAAAATAAAGACGAAATGTTAATAAAAACTAAAATAAATTGAACTTTTTTTTATTTCTCATTCATTTCAATAAGTTTTCTGCTTCAAAAATTAAATATTTTTAGCAAAAGTTGAAAGTGATTTTTCAGAAGTTCAGTACGGGAAATATAACACCTAAGTTTTTTACAATTATTTTTAGCAAAAGTTGAAAGTGATTTTTCAGAAGTTCAGTACGGGAAATATAACACCTAAGTTTTTTACAATTGAGCGGAGAATGTTGTCCCACGAAATGATTTCGCCTCCGTCAAATTGACATTGAGCGCTCAGTGAGATTTTATTTGGTAGGACACGCCTAATGATAAACGCAAAAAAATATGAAATTTCAGTCAAAAGTCACTGTGTCAAATTCCCGTATTCACTTATTGAATTTGCATAGAATCGAAATAAAAGAGAACTTTATATATTCGTAAATTGTTAATTTAGCATGAGCTTTGTAGATGAAATTTTATGTAAAAAGATTAGCAACAGGTTTGTTTGTTATTGTGCAGTAAATTTAATATAACTTCAATGCAAAATTGGTCCACAATAATCCGATGGACAATTATGGGAATACTTTTCGAAGACAAATCATTCCTTTTATTCAAAGAGTCACTAAACAATTATCAAATTTTTTTTTTTAAACAAAAAAGTATATATTACAATTTTATTATAAAAACTTATAAGCACACATCAACCACTAATCACACCGAAAATCATAAAGTTCAATTTGAGATGTAGCATTTCAACTCTTTTTACACTTCCCCCACCACAAACAACTGTCATCTGAATTTTCAGATAAAATTTTCCTGTCTGAAATTTCAGAATAAACGTAACTAAAAGTCACTAAAAGTTATCTAACTTTTTATGACAGCTGGCCAATCAGAAGCTCCAAAAATTCAGAAATCTGAAATTTCAGATGTAGGTACGGAATAATTGTTTGATCAAAGAAAAAATGGGCCGCGGAAAACTATTAAACGCTGCAGAAAAAGCTAAAATAGAAGTACACGCGGAAAACAAGCTTCCCCTACCCACAATTGCCAAAAAATAAGAAGTGTACAAATTGTTTGGTGGTTTCTTAGAAATAAATGAAAATATGGAAAAAATATGAAAGGTAGACAATTAAGAGCCACAACAGAAGCAGACCGAAGAAAAATAATTAGATTGGTTTCCAATTCAAGTGACTCTGCTGCTAAAATCAAGGCGAAAAATAGAATTACAGCTAGTCTTAAAACTATTAGACGTGTTATTCGTGGGTCACAACATTCAAAGCGCCTAAAATTGAAGAAAAACCACCGTTATAGCCAATACGAAGACAAAATAGAAAATATTTTTGCAGGAAGAATATGAAATGGAAGGAAGAGTGGAGAAAAGTGGTATTTTCTGACGAAAAACACAACACAACAATTTGATTTAGATGGTCCAGACGGAAATAATTAGTATTTTTATGGCATGAGGAAGGAACCAAGGTTTTTGGAGCGCCACCATAGCCAAGAAGTTAGTGTTATGGTAAGGAGTGCGATTTCCTGGTTTGGAACAATTAATCTGGAGTTTCC